>OY728163.1:1591105970-1592580137 GCA_963277665.1 Viscum album | reverse complement strand
AATAATACATGTTCTAATATCTCTTACTATGTGAACTATTAGGTGAAACAACATATCAATGAATGATGGTTGGATGAAAATAACCAATTCATATAATATGACAAAACATTTCTTTTCAATATTTCAAAATTTCATCAAGTCTATAAATTTTCATCATATAGCTTTGAAAAAGAAATCAAGTCTAGTTAATGTATAAAAACATTTCATAGGAAAAATGAATCAAAATGTTATGGGCTTTAGAACATGCACCAAAACCTGACAGTCATGTGATTTGAAACCTTTTACCTTTAAATATTTCATTGAAACAATATTCATTATATTATATGAATACCCATTTGGAACCATTACATATTTCATGAATATGGAAAAAAATTATATCTCTCTTTCTCGAAAAAGGTATAAGATACAGGAGGAAGAAATGTTTGTTTTTCAATATTCACATTTGCCATCTATTCCCATTTCACAATGTCAATAATGCCCTATCTAGCCTTAATTTATTATATTTTTCTTGTTCATGTTGTAACATTCTAATGAAACAAACTCATAAATTTTCCCCCATGAATAACATTAAAAAATTCCTGATAAAAATTTATTTCTACTATGGTAACTCAAGAAAATTGATGTCTATTTTCAACTGGTTTTGTAAGGTTTTAAAAAAAGGTTTACTAAAATAATGTCCATATCATTTAATTTGTCAAAAAATTTATCACCAATTAGTGGATACCGAGTTGCACATTCTTTTAAAAACCATCGAAAGCTATTGTTCAAGATTGGTACTTATTTCACTGGGGTAGAAATTTGAAATGTTTATGAATCTCATTTTCTAATGAATTTTTCATTCTAATTGACTATATACCTTTTTAAAAAATGGAACACCCTTATGACAATTCAATGATATAGCCTAAAAAAATTATAATAAGAAAATACATTTTTAATCCAATAAAAATGGCACTCAACATGAAATATTCATTTCTATAATCATCATACAACATAATAGATGAATCCCACAATAATTTAAAATTATCGATCGATGGAATAAAATTAACATCAATATGATTACATAGATTTGTTTTCCAATAAAATCCAAGATAAAATAATATAATTTCAGTTCATTCATAACCATTAAGGAATTTTATTATTTACCAATAAAACCATCCATTTAATAAGTGTGATTATTTGAAAACAGAAATGATTCAATCCATCTGTAGATTGTGAAAGATGATGTTTTCATGGATCATTTCTAAATTCAAGACAATCGTGATCAAATCTCTTTCACTAAGGAGAGTCATTTGGGTGATGATGTTTTCCATATTTTTTTTATTCATGGCACATAAATTATATATTCATCTCAACACTTCTATATAAGAACCTAAACATTAAATTTATTCTAAAGTACCATAAAAAATTCATAGGACCTAATTCATATTTCCTTAATTTTGAATCACACCAATTTTGGTATTTTTACAATTTATTTGTGGTCTTTGTGAAACAGTATAATGTAATTTGGACCCACATGTATTATTTTATAGATCATACCCGTTGAATGTAACATTATGTTAACATCATATATTCGACAAGGAATCAAATTATCATCTAGGAGTATATCGTTCTGGATCGAATGTAGTACAATTAATCTACACCATTCCATATATTTATTCAATATAAATTATATTTCTTTCATAGGGATGCCACTATTTTAAATTTAGTACAACCAATGTATAATGGTATTCTTTCAAAACATGTTAATTTCACAAATTTTTTTGACAATCACAAAGTTATTCAGAAACTATCATTGAAGTTTTATAAATACAATCTTAATCACCATTCACACATGTAATCATATCCATGAAATTGTCTTCATAATTGTTCGCATTTTTAATCATATCACATGATCCATAAAATGTAGCATTATCCTAGTCTCCATCTATATTTGGTTTTCACAATGTTTAGTCCAACATTTATAACATTGATCTATTCCATATAAAATCACATTTTCTTCAAATTATTCATGAATAATTAGTTTTCCATAACAATAGCATAAATATTTACAGAAGGTATTGAAGGGATATATGCATGATCATTCACAAAAATGATGAAATCTTTCACTCCATCCTCATAATATTTTTTCATATGATTGGAATCCATCCATTTTTAATTCATATCCATCATATTTTATTCAGTAGTTTTATTATAAAAACATTAATATAAATACATATAAATTAAAATCATGGAAACCGTAAAAGGTCATTCTCAAGTAATCATTTCAGCTACATGAATTCATTATTCTAAGATAATAAGATAAAATTATGTGAATTAATATTCTTTTGTAGTGGTGGAAATCATTGAGGGAAATTGATGTGGGATATATAAAGTTAAAAATAATATTATGATTCATTCATATGTTACAAAATGCATAGATATCATGTAGGAGTAATTTTTTGGTATCTCATATCAATAAATTGATAGATCAGATCTAGAAAAAGAAAATGTGAAATTTAAATAGAAATAAAAGTGGAGCTAGTTTTTGTTTATTTCATCAATTGGTAATTGGTGGGATATGTGGTTTTTTAGTGATGGGATTACTATGAGCCAATGTTGATCTATTTTCAGATGATGAAAACATTGACAGGGCCTAATTATATGGTTATGATAACTCAGTGGTTGAAGAAACTGTTGAATTTAAATCAAATTATCTAGAAGTCCCAAGGTTGTGTTCCATTGTTCCATTCTAATTTCTTATATTTTACAATTAATAAACCGGGAATTTGACCAACCCATTCCAACCAATTTAATTCATTAACCATAAAATGATGCTTTAAAACATTGTATTCCTTAATAAAATGTAAATAGTATTTAAATCCCCAAAATCTAAAAAAACCCATCATTTTAATTATAAAAATTATTTCAATAATTAAATAACCTTTTATATCACATGGGAAGAAAGTAAAATAAGAAAATCACGGAATTGTAATTTGAAATGACTTCCAACTATTGAAAACACCATTCAGAGAATAACATTTAATAATGATGTTCAATATATATATTTTCATTTCTTGAACATCATTTTTAATTAAAAATGAATTCAATTATAAATATATATACAAATCATCTAGTTTCACATATTTAATATTTATTGTGTGAATATATGAAATAATGTATCTATATTTTTCTCTATGTAGTATTAATATAATTCCTTAATTACCAAGTGACTTAAAAAAGCCTATCATCTTTATCATGTTAATGGGCTGTATAAATAAAATATAATTTTCATCAACTAAATGTAACATTAATCCAACATCAATCACCTTTAAATGTATTCAAGTAAAATTAATTAATAGGGAATGAAGAATTTTTTCAATAAGATAACCTAGTTTCAAATACCTAGTATATAGTTTAACATGTTGGAGTTCAAATATATTAGATTAGTTGAGCATTATAATGATAATTTTGTAGGTATGTTTTTATAAATACGTTGGTATTATAGAAAATAAATATCTTTTTTAACATAATCATAATCTTTATGTGGTAATGTAAGATGTGTTGGGTTGTGATGTAATACAAAATTTGGATGAAATGAATGTAATTGACGCCATCCATGTTCTTGTTATATATTAACTCCAAGTTCATTCATTCACAATTGATCATTTAGTATATAAAAAAGGATAAGATCTTGAAACATCCTTCAAAATCATGATATCACATTTCTCATTCTCCAATTTTCATCAATAGTGTAATACTAGATTCTAAAATGTGATTCTGATGTCTCACGTGATCATTATATACACACCACCCATTTCGCATGAAAGCCACTATTTCACCATCAATGTCACATATACTAACGTGCATCTATAATCCATGTTCATAACCCATGAGTTCATCACATATTTTATATGTAAAATATATAATGAATAAGTATCCATAATATTTATATATATATAAATAATTTTAAAAATTATAAAAAAATATAAAAAATATAGATATAAAATTATTAATTCAATAAAAAGATAAAATTAAAAAAAATCCTATAAATAAATATTATATGTATTAGTATCAAAATTGTCATGGAGTGATTTTTTGAAGCATTATAAATTTTAAAAAATTCAACTAAATTATAAAAACTAAATTAAACCCCACTCATACTTCTTATAAAAATTATAAACATATTTGGGTATATTAAAATGATTGTAGTTATTCTACCTAATAATAGATGAATAGGGGAATTTTATTTTCTTTTTATCCATGGTATAAGAATGAATATTTATAATTTTGAACAAATTAGGATCTCTGCAGAGCAAAAATTATTACTATTTATCATTTACAATCACCATCTTACATGATATGTGAGTACAGTTTTTTGTGAAAATATATGAGCTCCTTCAAATCGAAGTGATAAATAATTATAAATGTGATAAATGAACATTAGGAATGGGGTTGGGTGGACCAATTATGGTTTCAGGAATGTGATATTGGGTATATAATCATTGCAGTAGATTGAAGAAAAATAAAATTGTTCACATTTTTCGTTCAATGCATTTTGGAAAACTAAAGAAAACAAAAATGATCAAGGGGGAGGGATAGATCAAAAGTGATCTCATACATTAGATTTTGAAGAGTTGAATATTTCCAAGATGATCAAGGATGAGAAATTATAGAGATTCGGTAAAATGAGAGATTGAACGACACAGGAAAGGAGTAATCTTTTAGGGTTCTATTTAAATGACTAGGAAGCATTTTATAAGTAATTTTTATAAAGAGTTGTTAAAGAGTTGTTTTTTCATGGCTAAAATTATAATCCTTGATAAAACCAATCGTTATCTACACAAAATAGCAATCATAAAGACCTAACATTTTTAATATAATTAAATTAATTAATAAATTTGAAATATATATAATTCAAAATAATTATAAATAACTATGAAAACAAATATTTATAAATAAATATTTATATAATTATATATATATTTAATGAATGATAAATATATATTTATCTATATGAGTTTATAAAAATAATATAAATATATGTAATTATATTTAAATAGTTGTAATTAAAAAATTTATATATAATTAAAAATATTTTAATAAAATATTAAATATGTATGCATAAATAATTTATTGATATAAATTCATAATTATAATTATCAATAAATATATAAAAAATTAATTATATATAATGATAAATATATTTTTATATTGTTATATACTTTTAAAAAAATATTAATAAATTAATAAATTAATAAATTAATAAATATTTATTATCATAAAAATACATTTATTAATAAATATAATAAAAATATTAATTATTTTAATATATTTATTTAAATTTATAATTATTTAATATACATATTTATTTTCCTATAAATATAATTATAAATAAATATATTTTGAAATGTTTTAATGTAATTATAAATATATAAATAAGATTATATATAATTATAAAATTATATATATTTATGAATAGGGATTTTAGATATCGACCATCTATTTTTTGACGGATGATCTAGCTGATATAGAGAAACATTTTATAGGTGGTTATGATTTTGTTGGTATGGTTATACACTACAATGAAATGGAAATAGTGAATCACGATCAGTTCCTAAATGAATATTTAACCCTAAATCAAGGTTTGTTATATTCTCTTCATCATTTTGAATTTGGTATATGCGTTAAAAAAGTGTTTCTTGATTCTTTTCATGAATTGAAGAGATGATGGATCATCGAGATTCTTATAAGAACAGCATCATCATGTAAGTGGTCATTTTCAAGCGGTATCATTTTTGGAGAACATTATATGTAATTCAATGGATTTCCTCAATATGGTGTTTATCATATTAGATATGTATCCCGATTGGTAGCAGATACCTTCATATTTTATTGCCAAAGAGAAACAAAATAGAAGCGAGTGGGGATTTGGAATGGTTTTGCCCAAGCCTATTTCATTGATCATTTACAAATTGAATTTTATTTTTAATCTGTTTGAAGATAGAAATTATTTTACCTAGGTTTAGGTTAAGATTTACTGTCATAACATGATATTTTGGCACCCTAAGATCTTGACTTCTATTTCCTCCTCAACAGGTGTTCCTATCAATATAAAATAAAGATAATTAGAAAGATCAATATTTTTATTATTTTATGGTTCTTGTAGAAGTTTATATCAGTGGGACATTAATTGAAAAAGCATTTCTATCACTTAAATCTAATGAATTTAGGTTAAAATTTTTCTTTGATAAAATTATATCATTCTTATCTGATAGAAAACTTATAGGGAAGTCTATTAGATATTTCTAAAGGTATATGGTTGGTTCATTATTTTTAAAAAATGGACATGACTTGGCTTCTGGAAAGAGAATGAAAAAGAATGAATAACCTTGTTGGCAGGGTCCATTGAAGGGAAAAATTGTACTACTCTATCCAGATTTCCCCTATGGACATGCACTATTGGGCCAACTATCATGTGGTTCTTCAAGTGTTAATGAATATAATTATGTATAGTATAAGGAAGGATGCATCCATAATGATTATTATCTAGTCAAAAAAGATAGAAATGAAATAATTTCAGGGGATATGGACCATGGATCTAACCCTACACTAATAAAGAATCAGGGCTTGGTGTAGTGTACCCTATAGTTTAAGAGGGTATTTATTTTCAGACATGATCTGGTAAACATTACAACATCGATATATTTCATGGGATATAAGACTATGGAAGACAACCTAGTTATGAATGTTGGAACTATTAACTAATCAATAGTAGATCATTTTAAAGATGAAGAAACAACATAATATATTTCTAAACCTCATGTCAGGAAGAATAATTTTATTACATCAATGGAATATATAAAAAATATAAAACTAATTATTAAATATCTTTGAATATTGTCATGAATTAAAGTCATGAATGGATGGTTTCTCATGATAAGCAGGTTGACAGATTAAATTTGGAGATTAAAACATCAATGATAATTATTTTTAGGTTATTAGATGAGGTCCAATATAGGGACAGTTATACAGGTGTTTCCATATGCTTACCACTTTTGAGTATGGGAGTTTTGATATCCCAAAATCAAGAACCACATTAATAATATTTTTCTCTTAACTTTTTTGAAATATTCAGTTCATTTGAAGGGAAGGAAAATAAGGAAGATAATGTCAGCATAGATGAATTTATAGATGCAACTCAAGAGGAGGAAAAGATGTTTTTGTATCAAATTTATGGGGTAATTCACTCAAAATTATGTATAATTTTAATATTTCAAATACCAGTTAGGTTTTCCTTGAGGAATTTGGAAATTCTCGTTGAATGATTTGTGTTGAAGGACAATCCTAAAGCACTAACAGTGTCAATGAAAAGGATGAAAACATCATCCCTTAGGATGTGTATAAGCACTGGAATAAGCCTAAATCATAGAATAATCTCCATCATCAATGAAGTAGGGCATGTTTATATTTTCAATCCATAAGAAGAATTCTATTCTCTTTCTTTTGAGTAGTTGTAAAAATTTCATTGGGGTAGTGGTTTGTCATTAATTTCAGATTCCATCTCCTTTTATTCCATTTTCATGATTTATTTTTGATAAATTTATTGATAAATGTCCAAAACCCATGTTTCAAAATGTTTTCTATATATTTTTTAATATATAATTTTAAATAATTAAAAATTTAATAAATATATTCATTATTTAAAAATAAGAAATATAATTTTAAAATTATTTAAATATATATATGTTGGCTTTTGGAAAAGTACTTCATGAATGAACAAAGTGTGGAGTATCCTAATTTAGAATAATATATTTTTTTAGGTTTTAATATGACTCATTGTAGAGAAAAAAAAGTTATGGAGAATCAGTTATGGTTTATTGTTGTCTGGATCCAAAAACTGGTTAACAGCAGTCAGGATCACGAAGGTCCATTTGTGAAGTTCTATTCGCGATAGACCTGTTTGTGAGGGTGTAGTACAAAGAGGAATCATTCCTGGATCTCCTTAATGATTTCTTAAATTAATGAAGGTATCCTCCATGAAATGACATTCAGTGTCATGGAGGTATTTGAAAACATTTGAAGGGTTGAACATATCTTTAGTAGAGAGACATTTGGACTCATTGAGCTGCAAAAATTCATCAAGCTTACGCCACATCAACAGAAACTCCAATATTCATTAAACATGTATACATTAAATTCCCCATCATTCCTTCATTATTAGAATTAGATATGTAAATTGGTGACATCACTAGTTGAATTCACAAAGCACAGATGAGATTCATGAGTTTTAAGACCTTATTTTTCTATGGGTAAAAACTTAATAAATGAACATTTATTGCAAAGCTCAAATTTTCATGAAGCTCCAAATCACTTTGAAATTATATTTTCCACACCCATTTGTATCTCCACCTTTTTTAACATACTCTCATGAAATTCAATCCCATATATGAGACCCTGATGCACTGAATACCCAAATATCACTGCTCCCTGGGCCCACGAAGTCCCAACCATCATGAGACCATTAACTCTGTGATTCCCTATCTTTCAAAAGACCCAAATATCTATAAACCCATAAACTTTATAATACTCTGAGCTTTGTGATTCCCCATATTTCAAAATGATCCTACCTTCCATACCACTACTGTATATCGTAAGGTCTCGACCCCTACACCCTCACTCAGTAATAGTGTCGAGCTTCTTTCTCAAGTCTTCGGTATGGAACCTTCAATACTACTAACCCCAACAAAAAAGGGAGACTCAAACAGAGAATGTTTCTTCTAGGTTGAGGACATTTTATGTTTCACCCTTATATGACCCCATAATAGACCCTTGGAATATCATGATTATAAATACTCCATTAAAATACTTGAAATACCATTACTCAAACTATTCCTCTTAGACCCTTTCCAATGAAACTAGTTGAGATTTTCATCTTCGATACCCCGAGTACCTTGAGTTGAAACTCAAATCCTAAAAACTCTTGCAAAACCCTCACAAAACATGCTTTCCATGTCTAACTAGAATGATATTTTCTTGCATAAGTCTCACAACATCTATTTCATGGAATATTCTTCCTAGTAATCATCACTAAGATACATTAAACAATTATCATACCCTTTTATTCATGATTAATATTCTTTATGCATCATGAATAAGATTACACATTCCATTATCTTGATATTACATTCTATAGTCCTTATTACATTATATAAAACTACAACATACACTATAATTCATGAATAGGAAACAATATGAATAAATTATAAGATTCTTAATTCCAAGACCATGAGAATATATTTCATAGTCTTCATTACATTAAATTAAATTGTATAATACCATATTATTCAAGAATATGATTCCTTTTGAAGCAATAATATGATGCCTAATGCAATTATCAGGATAAGACATTTCTTAGTCCTCACTATATTACATTATTCTACAGTATATTCCATTAATCATAAATATCATGCCTTCAGAATAAATCATGAGATGCATCATTCCATGTTCAAGAGACGACCACCAGACATCAATAACGGGACTCCACATCATTTGTAATTCCCAATCATATACATAGACCCACTAATGGGTCAATATGTCCCCAAGACTTGTCCTGAGGAAGATGAATCTGTATCCCATGAGTGTAATCCCAAACTTTATCGCTCTTATTCCCAATAATCCCCCATGGGCCTCCTTATCAGCTGTAGGCCCCAATCATAAACCATGACCCACCTTGGAATCAATATTCCATCATGAAATTAGTTGAGGATGATAGAATAGAAATCTTAATTCATAATCCCCATGAACTACATGATTTCTCAAGATGTTAAATTGTGATAATACCTTCTATAATATACATGGATTTCACTCATGTCTTGACATGAGGAACAAAGAAATTACATCTCTTACTTATAATCCCCATCCACACTATCATTGCTTTTAGAGGCACATGGAAATATTTTATTCTTAATCCCCATCGAAATATGTACTGATCCAAGCAGTTCTCTGTTAACATAGACACAAAATCCCCACACCTACCCTTAATGGAATTTCCTTCATGACATGATTGTTCTTACTGCATGAAAAAAATTGTATAGATCATTCCTTTCACACAACATTACTCGGAAGAATCAAACTACATGTTTTATGATTATTTAAATCCTCTAATTTTACATAGGATGCCTCTCTATGATTCAATATTAACCAATGGTATATGTATGTTGTCCCACCAAGGGATGCACCTCTCTGGATATGCCTTATAGGGTGTTATGATCCTTCCATACCGACTTCACCTCCATGGGGAATCTTGGTCTGATATTAAACATTCCAGGTGTGACATCATCACTCATATAAAAACGCCTCCTATATCCAACTTATTATGAATTTAGATCAGCCTCTTTATCAAACTTAAGGGGAATTACATTAGAAAACCATCTAGGTGTGAAATCACCCCCCTAAGGGGAACAACTCCATGATCTGCCTCAAGTGGTATTCATATCAACCTCATGAATCTGCCTCTAGGGGAATTACACATGTAAACTATCCAGGTGTGATAACATCCTTCCTAGGACTCAAGTCCCCGATCCAGCTCAACTAGTGTTCATACCCACCTTTGGGATCAGTCTTAAGGTGTGTCCAACTAGAAAACCATCTATTTTTACATCATCTCTCATAGAGTCCCCCTCCTGAATTCTCCAAAATTTTCATTTTGATCGACCTATTGGATCCACCATAGTGATCATTCCAATGGTAAACCCTATAAGAATGACATTATCACTCATAGAGGAACACCCCCCAGATCTACCATGTGGAGAATTCTGATCAACATCCACGATCCTCTTCAAGGGGACTTTAATTGGTAAACCAAATATGTGTGACATAATATCTCCTTAGGAAACAAATCCTTGATCCACTTCATGGGGTGTTCTAATTACCCTCTTGGATCTACCTCGATGGGAATTCCATTGGTAAACCTTATAGTTGTGACATCATCAAACCATGAAAAAAATATAATCACCCAAAAATGTATCAATATGATTTCTTCCTTCATATAATTATATCATATGGTATAATGTACTTACATAAAAATAAAATCCCAATAAAAACGTCATCCTTATAATTGATTAATGATATTACTGATATTTGAAGAAATTAATGAACTTATACTGATAGAATAATTATCTACCCATTTAAATTGTAACATGACACTAAGGAATAATAATCTAACTAATAGAATAGTAACCCTACCTATCAAGGTAAAAATAAAATTTTGGCATCTTATAAATGTTCATATGATATAATTATATCATTTTATAAGTAAATAAATATTAAAATTTTTTTAATTATATAATGGGATTTTTATAAATCAGAAAAAATTATTAATAATTTATTAATTAATATTACAATTTAAATGGAAATTTATTTTCATAAAAAATATTCATAAATTAATTTTTTCCCTTATTATTATAATATTATTTTTATAGACATTCATTAAATTTTCAAAGTGTCATAAAATCAATTATACTTTTCAAATTTGTATTTTTTGAATAAATGAAGATTTTATTTAAAATTTAAAATTCACATGTTTAAAAAAATAATTCCTTAAATTGGTGTAACTTTTTAAAATATACACATGAAGAAATTGTGAAAGTGAATTTTTAAAATTTTTCTAAAATAGTTGAATAGTTGGTGAATAATTAAATTTGTTAATTTATGTTATAAGATAATTAAATGGATTTTTGATTCATTTTGGAGTCATAGATGATATAATTGTCCATTGGTTCAAACTAAAATTCACTAGTTATTGTACTTAATAAAAAAAATCTACATTATTCATAGTCATGACCAAAAATAATAATCTAATGATTAAAATAATCTGAAAACACCACTCTCCTCCCATATAAATAGTACCCATCACCACCTCTTCTACTCACACATCTAAATCCTTGAATATCATATTTATTATACCCAATATTCTTCACATCAACCCCTCCCCCCTATGTACAGTATCCCATGGTCACATTATTATTATAAATCGTTTCCCTAAGGAGGTTCTCAAGGAGGAGAGATTCGAGAGGAAAAATCCCCTTTCTTTTCATCATAATTTCTTTTCAATTTCAATTCTTTTCTTATTATATCGTCCCCTATCCTCATCCAAGTGGTGTGGAAGCACCAGTATTATATATATACTGTAATTTTATCATGATTATAGAATTAATCAGCATCCAAATTCTTATCATTTTCATTTTATTCTAGCAACGAAAACACCGTCTCTAGTGTGTTGATTTACCGCCATCAGGTATGATGCATTTTTATTTTCCTTTAAAACCATCAATGTCAAAAATAAAACCATTAAATACTTAAACTATAAACATTTTCTTTGGGTATTCACTATTTCAGTATATATGTTACTTTATTGTTCCGTAAATATAATTTTTTTCCTCCACTTTTCTTTTCATGGATATACATGTTTCAAATCTAGTTTTACAAATAATTCAATGAAATGTTTTCATATGGAACTATAATTTATAAAAAAACATCGTTTAAATCTTTCAATATTTTTTCTTCTTTAATTAAGATTGATACCAAGAATCTTATTCACTTTTTATCTTCTGAACGTCAAAGTTTATGATAGTTTATTTTTTGAAATGAAACCCATTCCTTTCATGGGTGATGTTATGTACAAGAATGATATTTTTACTACATGGAATTCAGATTTATGTAAATGTTATGATGTGATTGGTGTTCGTAGAATTATATAGCACATGTAAATGTTATGATTTTACGGGTGAAAACAGAATTATATTGCACTCCAGTGCATTGTGAATTGTGATGTATATGATGATAAAATGTGAAATATGCATGAATATGATTTTATCATTGTTCACAACTATGTGTGATATTCCTCCACTAAGACATGATGTTTCATTTTTATGAATTTCCACATTTCATGTATTTATTTAAGGTTTCTTATCAGCATTAAGGTCGTATTCTTTTGTTTTGATGATAATGACCCCCAATGTTATATTGTTTCATTTTACTACCTATCCATTTACAATGATTTTTGATCACCCCATTATTTGATGTATAAATTTAGGTGACTAGTAAATCTATGGATAATAAGTGGAAAGAAATGAATCTATATAATAATGCATTAAATAAATATTGATATTTTGTTATGTTAATTTTTTGTATGGTCCAGATTTTTGTATGAAACAGAACCATAGGATCCTTGTCTTGTAATACCTTTCATTTTCATTAAAATTATGAAATAATAATTTAAGAAATGTAGGGTCCCTATAATTTGTATTAGAGCACTGTTCAATAAGATTCAAAATCAGTATTAGGGAACCACATTAAAAACCATTCGTATGTGACTAAGTATAATTATGAACCCAAGGAGCATTGTTTTAGAAAAATTATAATCAAAGGTATCTCACAATACATGACATTAGATATAATTGAAAAAAGGATAAATTATTTCTTCATTACATGTTTACATTTTTTTTCTTATAACATTTTCTATTATAGAAATGGAGAGAACTAGGAGAAATAGGTCCAAAACCCCTATTAGGTAAAATGTAGTGATTTCCTGAATACTATTCCAAATTCCTTGGGGTGTGGAGTTCAAAATTTTATAGTGATTCTTACCCAGCTATCTTATTCTATGAACAATAACCTAATTATTGTGGAACACCCACCATCACCTAAGTGAGAGAAGCTATATATCTTGTCTTTTTTGTATAAATAACAACCGATGTTTAGTGGATAATATAATCCACTAGTGGCATAACCGTGGGTCATCTCAATGGAGAGGATTTTTATGTTATTCACTATTATAATATGGGGAAGGAGACTCTGGAAAGTTATTATTTTTTTGGAGAGGTCGAACAATAGTGGGATTTTATTAGGAACACCAAGGAGAAGGATGTAATTGAAGAGATTAAGTAGAAATAATTTATGATAATGTTTCATTAAGTGTATTTCCCTTGAAATTTTATAAAATTATTCAGAGAGAATTCATATATATGATGAAAAAGGATGGTGAATCTGTCGAGACCTACAAATTAGATATCAATAGGCATTCAAGGTACTCTTCAAGTTTTTTTTTATAAAAAATGACAAAAATATTTATAGTTTATTTCATTTTTTAAAACCACACATTCAAAAGGAAATAGAAATTATAAACCTTGGTTTTATGAAGAAGTTGTTTTATGTGCAATAAAAGTGAAAATTATGTTTGAAGAATTTTCCCATATATATGGTTTTAAGAAATAAATGAAGTAGTTTTAAACTGAGGGATCTAATAAAAAAGGGGGAAAGAAATACCTACAACTCACATGTTAAAAATGGTTTAATATTCATCATGATAAATTTATCAATGATATGGGGAAATACTATAAGTCTTGGAGAGAAGGACAATAAAGTTATTAATTTCGAATAGACATAATGAAGCTTGATGATATAGAGGAGTAATGGAGAGCACCGACAATGAAACAATGCTTACACTATAGGGATCAAGGGAACAATGCATTATAGTGCACTAAACCATGAGACCTCTATGGTAATCAATTTCATCATCCAACAAATCCACATGATCAAGGGAAGGAATATGAATTAACTACTACTGAAGTGGTGAAACAAAATTATGTTGAACAATGTACACTTCCTATTCACTAAAAAATTGTAAAATTCTTATTCTATTTTTTCTGTACACATTCCATTATAGCATTCATGTTTTTTGGAACTATTGAATCATATCCCTGATGACTTGATTTAATGATATATTTTTAAAAAGTTTGTGGAGAGATCATTACAACCCAATTCTAGGATGCCTCTCTTTTCAGCTTTAGTGATAAGATTTCCCACTGAATCTATTGATACATTCTTTGGTTGAATTAGACGCTATACAAGGGATGGAAAATATCTCATTATATAGAGCCCACATCAACTTGTAGGAAAAGAAAATATCTTTTAAAATTTAAAACCTCCCCATTAACCAATAGAAATGTAAGAAATTTCATGAATATACTTTGGAAAATTATACAATAGTGTGTGTGTCGATTCATTGTGAGGAAGTATACGTCACTCAAATGGTTGTGTAAAAGGAAGGTATCAATGAAATGAAAATTCCCATTGTGCGGAAATATATTGATGTATTTCCAAATGAGTTACCCAGACATCCCTTAGATTATGGCGTAAATTTATCAAAAGAAGTCATACTAAATGATATTCCTTTCTAGAAATGTACCTACATGATAAAATCAATTGATATGTATGTGTTAAAGATGTTGCTACAAGGGAATCCATAAAAATTTTTCATACACTCTAGTTAATCACCTTGGGGTTTACCCTTTATCTGTGTCAAGAATAAGGATGGATGAAGGAGGATTTGAATAGATTTATGAGATCTCAAGAAGATCCCGATAAATAAAAAGTATCAACATCTGAGGATTTATGACTTGTTTGAGCATCTATGTGAAGTTCAATACTTCTCAAAGGTGGATCTTCATTCTGGATATCATCAACTGAAGTTGATGAATGAATATATTCATAATACTTATTTCCATGCAAGGAATGGACACTGTGAGTTTCTTGTAATGTCATTCAGACATTCCAATTCCCATGAAATCTAAATGGATTTGATGAATAGAGTCTTTATATATTTCCTTAAAAAATTCAATGTGTTTATCAAGGATATTCTCATATACTCCATGATAAATTAAGAACCTAAAGAACATATAAGAACTGTGCTGGTGACATTAAGGAGGGAGAATCTTTACCCCATGCATAGAATGTTTTATATCTAGATGCATCATGTCACATTTTTTGGACATGTGATCTATTGATTGGGAATTTCTATCAACGCTTTAAAAACAATGGAAATTGATGAATGGCCCAGACCCTCCAGTTTCACTGAAATCCACACTTTCATTATATTATAAATGTAGTACTTATGTTTTCTATGAATGATCTAATGATTTTCTATCACCCTAACTATATCACCAATGATAGGGGTAAATTATTTTTGGATAGAAGAATGTGAGGAATGATATAAGGATAAAATGAAGCGGCTAATCAGTACACCTATAATCACATTACCAAAAATTGGATAATATTTTGTGATATAAATTAACGCTTCAAAAAATGGATAGGGTTGTTTACTCATTCAAAATGATAAACTGATAACCTATGACTAATGACAGTTGATGATCCATGAAATGAACTACCCAAAATGAGATTTAGAGCCTATAGTTGTGATTTTTTTGTCGATTATCTAGTAGAACTACCTGTATATAGAGAATAATGACATTCATACAAATAATAAGAGGTTAAAGTATATATTCACACTAATGTACCACACCATTCATTAAAGGATATGTTGAGATAATATAATGGACTATGATTTCTCTCTTTTTTTAAAGGTTGGGGTCGAAGCCTCATTTTTATTAACTATGATTTCTCTCTTTAGTATCATCCTGGGATGGAAAACAAGGACCTGATTGTATTAGAAAAAAGAACCAACTACTCTATCCATTTTGTAGATTGAAGAAGAAAGCATATTCATGGATATGAAAATGATGTATTTTGAAATAATAATTTATTTGAATAAATCCTACCATTATTAAATAATTTCCCAACCATATATACAACATAATATTAAGGTGGCATAATAAGATGAGTTAGAGTTGGAAAGGAAGGTGAATTTAATATTGGAAGGGAATCATCAAGAGTTCCATATTGATGATGTGGTGTGATTCATGATGGAGTAAGGCTATGTGTTCCTTCATCACTTGTGACAATTATGGAGATATTGGATAATGAAAACATATCATATTTATTTTTACATCATTAAAGTACGAATCACTAATACTGCACACTTTAATTCATTTTTTGATGATCTCTGACGTGAACAACTTTCCATGTTAAATGTGAAAAATGTGGTGAGGCTACATGAGGATACACTTTAGACCCTATCTGATCATGATCAATGGTTTACATATAAAATCTATATATTTCTCCAACACTAATACAATAATGAATTTAATTTCATCACGACATGTGACCCCCAAACAGATTGCTAATATTAACGCATTATAGATACACTCGAATACATGCTATGATATTTCATAATATGATTAAATGGTGGATGTGACCAACAATTACCATTGGTTTATTTCACATTCAACATCATATTCCACTCAAGAATCATTATGGCTTTATATAATGATCTATTCAAAAAGCGACGTATAACTCAAAAAGGGTGGTTTGATGTTGGCGAATTAAAGCTACATAGAGCTGGTCTTGTGCAAGAGATGAAAGAATAGATTTAATCCATCTTGAAACATATAAATGATACATAAATTTGTAAAAATATTTATGATGAAAACCAAAAAAGGGACATATCTTTCTATATTGGAAAAAAATCAGCCTTTGAATATCACCATTAAAAAGAGTCATGTAGTTTTGAATAAAAAGGATGCTTAGCATAAGGTATATTGGCCCCTTTCAGATCCTTAGTCGCATTGGAGCGGTATCCTATTGGATTAAACATCCACCAAGTATGGCTCAATTTAGTGATGTTTTCCATGAATCTCTCCTTAGGATGTACATAACAGATCCCTCACATGTATTAAACATAGATGTGGTACAATTGGAAGATGATCTCCCATATGTCGGGAAACCGATAATCATTCTATAATGGAAAGATAAGGTTATACACAAAAAGGAAACAAATAATATTAAAGGGTTATGCATGAACCATAATTATAAATAGGTCACTTTGGAATAATAGGAGTTGATGAAAGAGAAATACCCTAATCTATTTTGTTAAAATGAAATTTTGAAGGAAAAATTTCAAAAGGGGGAAGAATGTAATGATCGAAACATTTATCAATAATATTATTCCCTACTTATAATTATGTTTTATGAAATAAAAATTTTAAATAATAAATAAATCTAAATAAAAAAACCATCCCTAAAAATGAAGAATGATATGAGTGATATTCAATGAAATTAAGGAACCTATACAAAAGGAATTGTAACATTCCCTATAGGAATTATAAAATGACCATTATGAATATTAATCCAGCCAATAGAATATTAAAATCTTTTATGATAGAATAAATAAAATATATTTATATTAAAAATGATCATATTATATAACTATATTATAGTATAAGTAAATAAATATTTTAAAAATTATTAATTACGTACTGGGATTTTTGTAAAAATAAATGATTATTTATAATTTTATAACTAATATAATTATTTAAAATAATATTTTTTAATAAAATAGATTCATAATTTAAAAATGTTTTGTAATATTATTAAAATATTATTTTTCAATACCTTAATTAATTTTTTAAACTGTCTTAAAATTTGTTATAATTTTAAAATTGTTATTTTTAAAATTTATGATGATTTTATTTAAATAAAAATATCTCAAATCTAATTTTTTTAAACGATAGTTTTCAATTTTTTAATTATAAATTTTCAAAACTTATATGGGTTATTTTTGGGATTTTTCTAAAATAGTGGAATTTTATTTGAATAGTGAAATACAATATTTTACAGAATAAGCTAAATAATTGACTTTTTTTAGTCTTGTTTGAATCATGTATAAAGTAAGTGACCATTGGATTGAGATCACATTAACTGTATACTATAGTTAGTCAAAATTTACAATCTATTCATAGTTTTGAGCTAAATTAATAAACTAATGATTAAAATAATTGGAAAACACCGCTCTCCTCCCTTAAAACTACAACCCATGAACACCTATTCTCCTCTCACCTACAAATATTCAATGAATGTAAATATTTTAACCAAAACTCTTATGAACCTGCTCCCCCATGTCAAGGATCCATTTCTACCGTTAAGAGACAAATCCATTTCCCTACGGTGGTTCTTAAGGAGGATAAATTCAAGAGGTAAAATCCATTTTATTTTTCTTTTAGTTTCTTTTCAATTTCATTATATTCTTATTCTCTCCTAAAATCACCTAATTCATGTGGCATAAAAACTCTTATATCATATATATAATTTATTTAAATCATGTTTATGGAATAATTAATCATAAAAATCCATATCCTTTAAAATTTTTAACAAAAAAATAAGAACATCTTGCATGATGTGTCGATTTACCACCATCATGGATGATGAATTTTAATTTTCCTTTACCACCTTCATGGATGCACATAAAACCATTAAATGGTTGGGAAAATATTTTAAATTTAATTTAATAACCGTTTTTATATTCTTTATCTAACATATTTACATGATAATAGATAATGAAACAAAACTTGTTTGTGATTATCGAAAAACTATCATAATAATTGAAACATATATCATTAATGTTTTATCAAATTATTCATCCTAATACCATATAAACATATGATACATATAACCATTTAAATGTCTATATGATCATTAATAACATATAACATCTATTATTGATAATTATTCCAATTAAAATGAACATTATTACTTAAAAACACATGACACAATGGTGAAAACCATGAAAATGGTTGTTCCATGATTTTGAAATTAAAGACTATAACTCAAAAAAAGCACAAAAATTTGATTAATATAATTATAATGATTAAAATTTATGTAAAAAGGTTCTATAAATTTTATTTAGTGAATTTAATTTGATTATCCATTATATTAAATATGATATAATGTTCGGATACAATGTATGGGGATTCTGGAACCCCACTCTCTTTCTTTTGGTTTTCCATCTTTCACTACATTTTTAGTACAAATGTTTCTTTAATGTTATATAAATATAATTTATTTTTCCTTCCTTTTACATTTATGAGATACACATACATCTAATCTTATTTTCAGAAAAATTAAATTATTTTATTCTAAACAAACTCTTCTTTATTAAAAACACATCTTTCACTTCTATTGGGAATATTTATTCTTCAATAAAGATTAATCGAAATAATAATATTTTATTTTAATCATGGGGAATCCAATTTTTAGGATTTTATGATTAATGAAATTAATCACCATCTATTCCAAGAGTTATTTTATGTCCAAGAATGATATACGTTCTACATGTCATCCATGATTATGTAAATGTTACGATGTGATTGGTGTACCGGGAATTATATAGAACATGTAAATGTTATGATGTCATGGGTTTAAAGAGAATTATATATCACTGTAATGCATTGTTTAATGTGATTTTTCTAATTATAAAATGTTAAATAAGATTCAACATGATTAATTCATTGTTCACAACTGTGTTGGGTAGTTCACTATGAATTCATGACTTTTTTTTATAAAATAACATATTCCCTGTATATATCTAATTCTTAATCTCATTATTATGATATTATACTTAAATTTTAATGATTATTTTCACCCCATGTTATATTCATTAAAGATCTTATCTATCCTCTAATTGGGATTTTATCTCACCTAATTATTTTATATATATCATTAGGTGATTACTTGTTCTATGGAGAACATGAGGGCCACTAAGAAGCAAGACAAGTGGGAATTAAATAAATATTTATGTATGATGATTTAAAATTTAGGAATGTTTCTAATTTTTTGAGGAAACTAAACCTTTGGATATTAAATTTGGAATTCTATTATTTTTATCATTAAAATGATGTAGTAGTCATGTATGAAAAGTATGGTCACAATAAATAATTTTGTAGTCCACCTAAAAGGGAGTTCTGATTAACCATATGGATTTGACTCAAGGGGTGTTCAACAAGAAACCCATATATTTGTGATATCATCTCTTAAAAGAAAAACACCACCCTTATTTTCCTCATGGAGGGTTCTGATCAACCCCTTGAATCCCCTTCAAGGGGTGTTCCACTAGTAAAACATCATGGTAGGACATCATCCCTCAAAGGGACACAAATCCATCATTCACCACAAGGGGTGTTCTGATCAACCTCATAGATCCTCCTCAAGTGGTATTCCACAATTAAACCTTATAGGTGTGATATCATCTCTCCAAGGGTCACACCTCCCAGATCCACCCCACTGGGTGTTCTGATAAACCTTCTAGATATTTCTTATGTAGTGGTCTATTAGAATAGCTTCTAGGTATGACATCATAAATCCTAGGGAAACACCTCTTAGATATGATTGAAGTTCATTTTCAAGGGTATACCTTCTAGTTGTGACATCATCACTTTTAGGGCACACCTCCCATATCTAATTCAAGGGGAATTCTGATTCACATACAAAAGTAACCTCAAGGGGTATTCCATTAAAAAATATCAATGTGTGACCACATCTCTCTTAGGTATACACATCCCATATAATCCCCAAGGGGTATTATGGTCATACTCAAGGAGAATTCATTTAATAATCCTTCTTAGTGTGACATCATCCATCCTTAGGATACACCTCCCAAATCAATGTCATGGAGAATTCTGATCAACCTCATGGATTTGACTTAAGGGTCTTTCCATTAGTAAACCATATAGGTGTTACATCATCCCTCAGTGGGACACAATTACTTAATCCTCCTCATGTGGTGTTCTAATAATTCTCCAATGTCTACCTCAAGGGTAATTACATAGGTATACCATCCAAGTGTGACATAATCCCTCTAATGGAATGACCTCCCCGATCCACCTCAATGGGAATTCTTATCTAACTTATGGATCATCCTAAAGGGGAGCTACACTGGTAAAACTCTTTGGTGTGATGTCTTCCCCCCGATGGAAACACCAACCTTGTTCTCTTCCAGGTTAATTATCACCAACCACTTGGATTGGACTCAAGGGGTGTTTCACTGGTATATCATCCAGGTGTTTCATCATCCCTCCTAGGGGTGCACCTATATGATCCTCCTCAAGGTGAGTTCTGATCAGCCTACTAGATCAACCACATGGGGTTTTCCAATAGTAAAGTATAAATGTGAGACGTCATCCACTATTGGGAAACAAATCCCTTATCAAACCCAAGGGGTGTTCTGATCAACCTCTCAAATCCACCTTATGGGTTTTTCCATCAGCAAATCATTTAGGTATGACATCATCCATCATAGAGACACACCTCACTAATTCACCTCCTTGGGAATTCTGCTCAACCTCATGGATCTTCATCATGTTGAGTTCCATTCGAAATAGGTTCTACATCATCCCTCCTAGAAACACACACCACAATCCACCTAAACGGGTGTTCGTATCATCCTTTTGGATCCATCTCAAGTTTCATTCCATTGTTAAACCTTTCAGTTGTGTAATTATACCACCTAGGGGAAGACCTCCCTAATCTTCCTCAATGGGAATTTTGATTGATATTCTAGATCCATCTTTATGGGTGTTTTTATCCACTCAACATGTCTTTACAGGTCATTAAACTCATTCCATGAACAGTCTCAGATAGACTTTCAAATACATCTCCACAGGACGTAGTTCTTGTGATATAACAAAAAACACATACTCCAAGCAAATCATGGCATTCCTAAGATGAAAAGCCTTGGAATAATTTTGGTAATGGTGCTGTTTTATTTTGATTGAAACATGATGCTTTGGGTTCCTCAACTAAGATTACTCACATGAGTTTCCATCCCTAGAGGAAGTATACATGTGACTAATGCGCCCAACATCCAAACATGCCCCACGTGACTACTCACCTGGATGAAGCTTGCTACCAGATCAATTAGAATGAAGCATGTCTGTCATGAACCAAGCCTCATTGCCATCCGACCTGGTGCCCGGCCCAGTCTCTGGCATGGACCGAAGGGAATTCCTAATCCCCACAGGCTGGAAAAATTTCCCGAGTATCAAAACTAACACGTGGGAACAATTTACCTGAATGAAGATATATAAGAACAACTAACAACTTTAATAGAAAGAAACTAATTTTATACAACCAAATAGACACTTAACACAATTCATATTTAATTCTCTACAACTAGAACCAATAACCTGAGAGAGACTACAACAATGGAAAACTAAAACTCTATGAATATTGCAAGAAAGAGAACTAACCCATGTAACCGCACCTTCACGAAACTTGAGGTGCCACCTCCTCAAACCACCATCATCAGACCTGTATGGGAATCCCATCAACAACTCAGACCACCGAAACTAAGCACGATGCCTCAACCTATGACATACAAAGAAAAAGGGCTATATACACCCAAAGGTGTATGTAGGGTGTGAGCCAAGATCCCAGTAGGATGCCACCAGGAGAATATTCCACGCATTACCATTTAAAAGATGAATACATTTTCCAGTAAAATGGATAAAAGGGAAATAAATGTTTAAACAGTATTAAATGAAAACAATTTTTAATGATAGGAGGTTTAAATGAAAACGAATTCAAAGACAACAACTAAAATTAAAGAGAAGGATTAAATACTCACACACTTATAAATTAAAAAGTATTTAAGAAAACTGTTTCAAATAATACATATTAAATTAAAACACAGACACACTATTACATTTTAAAATAACCAATGTTTCGCACCGATGAACGTATAGTAACCAATGAGAACCAAATATCGGAGAGGACTCATGGGTCTTAGCTAGCTCGGCTCTCTAGATATTTGTGTCTCGGTGAAGCGTGGCTTAGAAACCACGACTTTCAAAAAACGTGGCATAAAAATCCACGACCCTAAAAAAACGTGGCTTAGAGGAGAACAACCCTCAGGTAATCATATGTTTAGTTAGTGTTGCAATCATCTGTCCTATCAGTGAAACCGGGTCAAGTAACCTCAGGAACACTTTCCCACTAGTCCTATATAACCTTACTAGCTACCCTGGCTTCCCGCTTTGTGCTCAACAAATTTCAAGATCATAATAAGTACAAATCACACAAGTAGTCCAAGAAAAACACCACACATGACAAGATTCCATTTACACCATCAATTATACTTTTAAAATTCAAGATCATGTCAAATGTCATATTTGTGCATAAAATCCAAACAGAGTACTTACACACACCGAACAATAATTTGCACACCTAAATACCATTTTGAAATATTACGCACACCCAAACCTTATCCCAAAAATTTTCTCACCATTGATATATTTTGGTGAACCCTTTGAGAATTTTTATAAGGCAATTTTAATGAGTATCACCAGACTTCACACATGAAAACTTTCTCAAAATCCCCATTTTGAATTAAACTTACACCCAAAATCCTTTTTGGACATAATCTGCATCTCCTACACCATCAATTAAACCACTTTCAAATTAAAAAAAAATTATTTTTACACTTAGATAACTGCCAAGAAAACTTATAAACAAATTCAAAGATGTTCTGGATGACTTTAAACACAAAAACATGCTCAGGACTTATTTTATTACAAAACGAACATTGTTGTCACACTGAAAACACACACAACAATTCTTCCATATTCAAACAAACTAAATGCACAATCTTGATAACACTGATAAATAGCCCAATGAAGCTTTTCCCAACAAAACACATTGATATCCCATAAATGCTCGACTAACAAAACAAATGAACAAAAAAACTCATTCAAATCACATTCACAGCATGTAAAATACCTAACAATTGTAAATTAATTATATTAAAATTTTAATTCACCAAAAAATTTATAAAACAATTTTTAGAATATGTCACAAGTCTCGAAAATAATAAAAATGAAATCAATAGTTCCTTTGTGACTCAACGCAAACTGACGAAAAACAAGAGCACAATTTTTATAATTTATAAACTACTAATTAATAGTTAAACATCAATTTTTCACATAAAACACATTTATATTTCATGCACATATCAACTTCAATTACAAACATTATTCGCATCAAATAAAATAATTAAATAATTTTCTAAAAAAATTTAAGAAGAAAATTAATTCGTCAAACAATGGTTAAATGCGAAATCACCTACCTCATGTGAAGAAATTCAACAAAACTTATGTTAATCACCAATCTCAACTAATTCACACCATAAACAAACCAAAGGTGAACCCTAAAACATAAAATCAAACCAAAAAGATTTAATATAAAACTCTAGTTTTAGACCCCTAAACACTATATAACAAAATTGCAAGGATAAAAAAAAGAATAATTAAATACTATACCCTGTTGGTTACTCATGCAGGAGGGAAAGGCATCGGCTGACATGGGAGGTGGCGCAGCAGAGGGTTTTTGTGGAAGACGGGGTGCATAGTGGGAGGCAGGGTAGTCTGAGCTGGTGAAGCTGTATGCGGTGTACCAGGGTTCCATGGGGTGTGACTCGATGTGAAGGCTGGCTGGAGGAGAGTTGGTGAGGGAGGAACCGGAATGGGGAGTCGCCAGGAAGGGGGGCAACGACGTGAGAAACTCGTCCACGCTGAGGGGGTTCCAAGGGGGTGTCGCAGTAGGATGAGAGGGGGAGGGGCTAGGTCGTGACTGCTGGAGGTGCAAAAATGGTATCCTGGAGGTGCGGGTTCCCTTCGAGATGGGTAGGAGGGGGTGAGGTCGGGTGAAGCGAGATTGCAAGGGGAGGGGTGGCGTGAGTTTGGTAGCAGGGGAGGTGTGCCGCAACCAGAAAAAAATGTAGGGTAGGCAACGGGTTAAGGGTACCCTACCAAAAAGTGATTGAAAAGAAAAATAAAAAGAAAATAATAAATAAAATAAAATAAATAAACAAATAAAAATAAACTAAAACTAACAATGAAAATAATAGTAATAAATTGATGGTAGTAAAATAAGAGTTAAAACAATTATAACAATAGTGATAAAAATAATTTTAATAATAACATCCTCAAATATTATTATTCTTTTTAAAATTAAAATAATTTTTTAAATTTTTCTTCACATTTAATTTTATCTGTTTATTAATAATTCATTTTATTTAACTAGTTGACCCTTGATTTGGGCGTGTAGTGAATTGGGTGAGTCCGTGCGGTGACCTAGGCGAGGTCGCGTGGTGACCCAGGCAAGGCCGTGTAGTTTCGACCATGGTGCGATGGACACAGTCAAGGCCAAAACACACATTTTTTAAAAAAGAACATGAAATTTTATGCTCGAGCTACCAGATGTCCTGAAATTTAATAAAATAAAAAGTGTAAAAGGGGTGGGTGTGAAAATTTCCCCAACATAGTGCTTTCTGTCCCCGAAAAGCCACAACTAAGGCTGATCCCCGAAGTAGCTACTGATACTCCCATAGGGTTCAAAAAGGTTCCTAATGAAAAGCAAGTGAAAAGAGACAAATGCATCGTGCCCAGAGAAAGTGAGTCAAAGACAACTTCAAGAAACTCATAAAAAGACTTTCTGATATGTGTTTCCCACCTCAAGGAGCTCTAACAACTCCAGCTTATTGATCAAGGAATGGATCTCTCAGACTCGCTAGAACCAACTTCACAAACTGAAACACCCCAAGCACCATTATCAAAGACCACACAATTTGACTAGAATGAACAAACAAGACCAACCACATTCAAGGAGTAATCTTATTACCTATCGTAAAATCAATTCTTGTAACATAACTAAAAGGTCAACATGGGGAAGCCGGAAGGGGCTCCCCAGCATTAGAAACCCACTGATGCCCAACACAAGATTGGAAAATAGACAATTGGAGGCTCAGGCGGACTCCCCGCCATTAAGAAAATATACCGACACTAACACATTATAGAGGCATTTGTGCGAGACCCATCGTGGGTCTGCCCACTATTTTAACTGACATAAGATACAATACTATGATAATTTTCCGACGGTGACCAAACACCCCACCATAAGGGGCTGGGAGGGAGGGGCCCAACCACCAGAGCATCAAAACCACGACCTAATACCAACCAACATCTTCACATCCTTGTATGAGAACTATTCTAATTTGAGACCAATTTACCTGACATACCCTATAAGGACCACTAAAACGATTACATCCAGGGGGACACAACCTCCAAGACTTTAAGTCAATGAGACGAACACACCTCTACATAATTGCTGAATCCTTACGCACCCAAACGGGTTGTTCGGAATGGAACAACCATAGAAAACAATTTAAATCTTTTTCACATTCAATACGAACGATTGAAATAAGGTTGGGGTCCCATACACTCTTGGGGTTCCTGACCACGCGCCAGCTTTACTCCGAGGCATATGGCTGGAGCCTTGATGTTTGAAGCATCTCCTGCCATGCAGTCAGGCATTCAGGACTGCTGAACGGAGCTTCTCCTTTTGGCGTCACATGTAACCACACTGCAACCAAGACAACACCAACAAACACAACACATCATGACATATAAATACTCTCTCACAGCACATCCACCAGAATAGAGGTTTATATGATGCAGATGCATCACCTATTCACCTTCACCATAAAACATAAGAAGGATAAATGCATGACAAACACTCCCCACTGAATAGAAAAAATTATAACTCCCTAATGGGAGGATGCACTCTTATGAAAAGATGAATTATCATATGGTTCTACGAAATCCACATTTGCACTTCAATAGAACTCACACTACAAAACGTCACCAAACAATATTCATACTACCAAAGAGAGCAATACAAGCCTTTCAAACCATCAGTCAACGCTAATAATTTCAAATGTCCATCACCCTTCCCTGATAGAATTTCTTTCACTATTTCCAAGGGGAACCTTTAGACACAACAGTGTCAAACTTCATACCCGATGACTCGAAAAACAAAAAGGGACTAGAACTCCTATAAACTCTAGAAACTATTATCACCTCACATTTTTCATCTCGTAGCAATAGGATCCATCTGGTTTTTAAAAGGAGAGGTGAGTTCAATTCTAGAATTTATGGAGAGAGTCATTTGATCAACTAAAGGGCTTACCAACGGCGAATTTCCCATGACCACACTTCAATCTCATGTTAATGCTTGGGGGGCATACACTAGTCACGAAATAAAACCATGGACCCAACCAAATTGGTCCAATGGTGAAGAAATACCAAAAGTCAACACTAAAAATGCAGGGGGAACCACTGTAAGGGCTTCCCGAAGTACTTTTCATAAGAATTCCCCAACTACACGCTTGCATACCAACTTTCCAACAAGAATTCAAACTCAAGACACAAATTATCTAAAAAGTATTATCGGATCAAAACACCTCAGACCCATCATTTAAAAAACACAAGGACACACCACACAATAATTAGTTATTAAAACACTGAATTATCATTTAAAAAAACTTTTTTAAACAATAAAAGCTAATGGGTTGCACAAACACCAATGGTGTCCCATGAGTCTTGCACATGCATGTTCTTGTGACACACCATCACCCACCTCAAATCCATTCAGGAATTCGTTTTCTCATGCCATTGACCATTTATCTTTCCATATACATCCAAGAATATAGTTTTTGATGAGAGAACCAAGGGTCAAAAGCATACCCTTCCATTTTTCCAAAACCAAAACATTCAACCCACGCTTTTCAAACCTCGAAATCATTTCATTATAAATCTCTTCATTTCAAAACATTTTCCCAAGACCAAAATATTTTTACATAAAAACCATATTTCCACGAATTCAAAAGAAAGAAACAAGTAACAATTCCATAGTATACTAGTGTTAGGAGGTGATTGGGACATATGGTTGGTGGCCATACGCAAATCATGCCACCGTCATAGAGAGTATCCTAGGACAGTGTCCCCGGATGCACATGGCTCGCTAGACCCTGCGAGCTCATTAGGACAATTGACCTTAATCCCCTTTAATTTCCCCTTAATAAGATTAACCACACAGACCAATGATTTATACAAACCTCAAATTACATTGGTATGTCGAGTCCCACCACAAGGTGTGCTGGACATGCACCTTACTTGTAGTTAGGACGTTGAGTCCCGAATGAAGAGATATAAAAACAACTAACAACTTTAACACAAAGAAAATGATTTTTTACAACAAAACAGACCCTTAACACAATTCATATTTAAAGCTCTACAACTAGAACCAACAACCTGAGAGAGGCGACAACAAAGGAAAACTAAAACTCTAATAATATTACAAGAAAGAGAACTAACACATATAACTGCACATTCCCGCAACTTGATAATCAACCTCCTCAAACCACCATCGTCAGACCTACATGAGAAGACAATCAAAAAATCGGACCATCGACACTAAGAACGATTCCTCAACCTGTGACATAAAAAGAAAAAGATCTACATACACCCAATGGTGTATGTATGATGTGAGCCAAGAGCCTAGTAGGATGCCACCAGGAGAAGATTCCATGCATAACCATTTAAATAACGAATTTTTTTCCAATAAAATGGATAAAAGGGAAATAAATGTCTGAACAATATTTAATGAATTTTTTTTCAATGATAGGTTCTATAAATGAAAACAAATTCAAAAAGAACAACTTAAATTAAAGATAAGGATTAAATAATCGCACACTTATAAAGAATAAAGGATTTTGGAAAACTGTTTCAAATAACACATATTAAATTAAAACACACACACACACACTTACTTTTTAAAATATCCAAGGTGTTGTACCGATGAATGTAATGTTACCAAGGATCACCAAATATTAGATAGGCCTCATGAGTCTTAGCTAGCTCAGGTCTATACATCTTTGTGTCTTAGTGAAGCATTTCTTAGAAACCACGACCCTCAGAAAACGTGGATTAGAAGGCCATGACCCTCAAAAAATTTGGCTTAGAAGACCAAAACCCACATAAAAGAATATGTTTAGTTAGTGTTGAAATCATCAGTCCTGTTAGTGAAACCAGGTCGAGTCACCTCCATAACACTAGCCAACTAGTCCTAGTTCACCTTACTAGCTACCCCGGCTGCACGCTTTGTGCTCAACAAAGTTAAAGATCATAATAAGTACACATCACACAATAAATCCATGAAAAACACCACACATAACAAGATTCCATTTACACCGTCAATTCTACTTTAAAATTACGGATCATGTCAAATGGTAGATTTGTGCATAAAATCCAAATAGAATACTTACACACACCGGACCATCATTTTCACAACCAAATACCATTTTGAAATATTACACACACACAAACCTTATCCTAAAAAGTTTCACACCATTGATATATTTTGGTGAACGCTTTGAAATTTTTTATAAGGCAATCCTAAAGAGGATCACCAATCTTCACACATGAAAACATGCTCAAAATCCCCATTTTGAATTAAATGTACACCCAAAATCCATTTTGGACATAATATGCAGAGCTTACACCATCAATTAAACAACTTTAAATTAAAAAAAAGTTTCACACTTAGACAACCCTCAAGAAAACTTATCAAACAAATTCGAAGATGTTTTGCATGACTTTAAACACCAAAACACGCTTACGACCACTTTTTTTGACAAAACTCACATTGATGTCACACCAAAAACACACACAGAAGCTCTTTCACATTCAAAAAAACTAAATGCACAATCTCGAGAACACTAAAGTATACCTAAATGAAGTTTTTCAAAACAAAACACATTGAAATCACGTAAACACTTGACTAACAAAACAAATGAACAAAAAAACTCATTCAAATCACGTTCACATCATGTAAACTACTTAACAATTGTGAAAAATTAATTATATTAACAAATTAATCCTCCCAAAAATTTATAATTTTTTTTCAGATTATGTTGCATGACTCAAAAATACTAAAAAAGAAATCAAAAGTTCATATGTGACTCAACACAAACTAACGCTAAACCGGAGCACAATTTTTATAATTTATAAACTACTAATAAACAGTTCAACAACAATTTTTCACATAAAACACACCTATATCACATGCACATATCAACTTCAATTACAAACATTATTCGCATAAAATTATCTAATTAAATAATATTCTAAATTAATTTAAGAAGAAAATTAATTCTTCAAACAATATAAAATGCGAAATCACATACCTCAGGTGAAGGAATTCCATAAAACTTGTGCGAATCTCTAATATCACCTAATGAACACTATAAAAGAACCAATGGTGAACCCTAAAACATGAAATCGAACAAAGAAGATTTAATATCAAAATCTAGTTTGAGTCCCTTAATCACTAGATAACCAAAATGTAAGCATAAAAAAATATTAAAGAAAGAATCCACCGGGATTATTTCTAATGTAGGAGGGAATGGCGTCATCCGACATGGTAGGTGGCGTGCCGGAGGGTTTCTGGGGAAGATGGGGTGTGTAGTGGGAGGCATGGTAGTCCGAGTGGGAGAAGAAGGGTGAGACGTACCATGGTTCCAGGGGGTGCGACATGAAGTGGATGCTGGCTGGAGGCGAGCAGGTGAAGGGGGCCCCGAAATTGTGAGTCTCCAGGAAGGAGGGCGGCGACGTGAGAAACTGGTCGATGCCGAGTGGGTTATGGTGGGGGGGGGGGGTGGTGCAGTAGGAATAGAGGGGGAGGGATAGGTCACGACTGCTGGAGGTGCACCGGTGGTATCATGGATATGCGGGTGTGCTTTGATATTGGTAGGAGGCGGTGAGGTGGGGTGTGATGATATTTTAAGGGGAGCGGTGGCGTGAGTCGGGTAGCAGGGGAGGTGTGCCGCAACCAGAAAAAAATGGGGGGAAGGAAACGGGTTAAGGGAACCCTACCTAAAAGAGATAGAATAGAAAAATAAAAGGAAAATAATAAATAAAATTATAAAAATAAACAAATAAAAATAAATTAAAACTAATATAAAAAAATTGTAATAAATTGATGCTAGTAAAATAATAGTTAAAACATCTATAACAATAGGGATAGAAATAATTTTAATAATAACATCCTCAAATATTATTAGTATTATTATCATTAAAATAATTAATTATTTTTTTTCATATTTAATTTTATATGTTTATTAATAATTCATTTTATTTATCTAGTTGACCCTTGAGCTGGGCGGGCGGGGAACCGGTCGAGTTCGCATGGTGACCCAGGCGAGGTCGCGCGGTGACCCAGGCGAGGCCGCGCAGCTTTGACGATGGTACGACGGATGCAGTCAAGGCCAAAACAAGGGTTTTTAAATAAGAACATGAAATTTTTAGGTCTGGCTACTAGATGACCAGAAAATTAATAAAATAAAAAGTGTAAAAGTGGTGGGTGTGACAATGTCCTAAAAAATTATTGAAATTAATCGTCATCCACCAAGAGATGGAAACATGAACGAGGTCCCCCAACATTATTTAAATCTTTGAGGGAGACATGAATTAGCCAATGATTTCCTATGAAAAATCCACGGAAGGAGGAACTGACATCCTGTCATCAAGTTTTGATCATGGAGCATACATCACCATTGAAAATGATGAAAGCCCCTAGCCTTTGGAAAGCTGGAATGTGGGGTTACAGAAGCCAGTGTTCAACTATATCATGTCAACCCATAGGCAAGGCCCTGATGGAAGTAGTAGAAACACTATATATTTATTTATGACTATAATAATAAATAAATATATTTACATAAAAATATATATAATTATAAATAAAATTATATTTATATATTTAAATATATTAATAATGTTATATATATTTTAAAAATTTAATATTTAATTTTTGTAATTCATTTAATTATAAATATTATAAATATAATTATTATAATTTTATTAGATATTTATTAATTTAGTAATAATATTATAAATACATTTTTATCAATTTATATATTATTGTAATTTTATAAAAGACTACTATATTATAAATTATTTAAATAATCTATTAAATAGATTATTTATATGAATTTGAATAATATTTTTAATGTTAAACCATAACAAACTAAAAAATAATATATAATGTTCATATAAATTACAATCATATTAAAAATATATCATGTATAGAAAATAAATAAATATATAATTATATATTACAAAATATTATAATTCTAACAATAATAAAAATCATATATATATAAAATGAATAAATTAAATTAAATTAATGGAATAATAAATATAAATAAAAAAAATTTAAATATAAAAAAAAATTTAAAAAATGAATTCATATAAGATTATCCATTTGAATTGCAAAAATTTATTATAGTGAACAAAATATTAAAAAATACATTCAAATAAATTAATTATATAAATTTCGAAATTTTAAAAAATAAATATTCATAATAAAAAAATTGAATAATTACTAATCATAGTAATATAAAAAAATATTAAAAATAACACTTTCTAAAATTTTAATATCTATATAAAATAAATAATTTCCAAAAATATTATATATAAATGATAAATATATTCATCAAATTTGAAATAAGGGAATTCTATACATACAAATGTACAATGTTCTATATATATTTACATGACTCGTACATGTGGATGTATATTTATACATACATACATATTTAAACATAAAAAATCTATATATACACATACAAGAAACACACACTCTAAAAACATAATGCATACACAAATATTCATATAGTCCTTGATATAAAAATATAAATTCTAATATCACATATTAACAATACACAATTTATATTTATATGATTTTTTAAATATATATATATATATATATATATATCATATTTGTATTAATTAAATACCAGAATTTGGTATACAAACAATAATATTATTGATAATTCTTTGTCAATATTTATTTTGTAATGTCCATAGAGTACTTATAATATCAAAAGGTTTTTTCATCTCTCAAGATTATTTCATATCCTTAGGACTCTATGAGATTAATCTTAAATATAAGTTTTATGGTCTATAAACATTAAACTAACATGAAAAAGATGATGTTTTACTATCAAGTGATGGGGCCTCATCATCATTGGGACTTCTTCTCATGAATTTCTCACATGGCGGTTTTTGGAAGATTAGAACATGAGGATTGGATTAAAAATAGTAACACCACATATTTCCAGTGTCATTTGATGTTCCTATCTTGAACCCATGTAATGGTCTATCAACTTGAGATTACTATATATGTATGCAATTTGATTGCGTACTCTGATTCAAGTAAATAACTATGGAATTGAAGTCATAATGAGGTATGTAATGCACCGACCCCAGTTACCCAGATCTATTGATTTATTTTAATACATTGGAATAATTTCAATGTATATAGTCCTGAAGGACTGATGAGTTTATTAGTATTGGAAAATATATTACATAAATGAATGATACAATATGATTTCTAATATAAAACCACACATAAAAAATCAATTTATAACTCTATTATTCCCTTATCTACACCCTTCATATCAATCATAATATACTTATTGGCTTTATGGTAAAATAAAACATATGAACTGGGTGAGCACTGATGCTTGGGAAGGGTAAATAATTCAGTGGAAGGTATACAAATTAAAGGATAAATATATAATAAAAACATCATCCTCAAAAAATATAAACATGAACATTATATGGAAAAAACAAATAAAAAATTATTATATAAACATGCACATAGATATTTTAATATTAGAATAATCAAAAGTAATAACAAATTCCATAACGATGGAATGCAGAATTTCAGACATAATAACTACTACATCAAAGCCTTATGATAGGAAAATTCACAAAAATTCTGTCAGGTCCTTGTTCTAAGACACTATTTAGACTCATGAGACCTACTGATTCATCTAAGGGCAAAAATGGTCCCCTGTAGTCACTTACTAAGTCCAATACATTCCTCATATGAAAATTTTGAAATGTAACGTCAACATTCATAATAAAACTAGCATAAAAATGTCAACACCTAAACCGTAGAATATGAATGGTATAATAATAGTACATACAAAGTAAAATATATCATAACTCATTCAATTCTATATGAACTATTTTATTATAATAAATAAACCTCAATCAAAAATAATATCGAGTAAAGGATGTTGACATAGTTGAAAATGATCAGTAAATCTCTTTGAGAGAAATAATCCTTTTTCATGAAATCATATAAATGTCACACAATTAATATGGGAATAAATTTAAAATATATTTTTTAATCAAAGTGTCTCATTCTACCTTGAAACATTTTATAAGAATTATCATATTTAAACATTAATTTCCATATAATTATATCCTTAAAACCATTATGAAAACATTGAAATAAATGAGAATTTGTCATAAGAATAAATATTTAAAACTTTTAAAATAATGTTTTAGTAAAACATTACCTTACAAATAATCCTTTTTAAAACACTTTTATTAATCATGGTCATGGATGATAAATTTTTCCCAGTACATAGTTAAACATAAACAATCTCAGATAATAATGAGATTGAGGAATTAACCCTTACCTTATGTGCGATACTCTAATTATGTGACCGAAACACCTATATAATGTGTTTAAACTTTTTATTAACTTATATTAGAATCATAATAATATTTATGATATCATATATGATTCATTTATGACATTATATTACCCGTGTATTATCAATTCCATGTTAATGAAACATTTCGAGTAATAATCGCTTTGTATATCATAGGTGTTTTGAATTTTTAATCATGATCATATAACGTAGAACATGATTTACATAATTATAGAATGTAATATATGATTAATATATCAAATATATATATAGATATATGAAATTAAATACACCGTTTGTGGAGACGGTTGGCCGACCGTACACATGAACATTGTTTATGTTTTCATATCTAATGGAAGAAAGTGCATGACATATATGTATATATATATCATCCCAATAGAATTATTATGTCATATATTCCATAATTATTAATAATATTTATTCTTATAATAAATCTTGGATGGTTAACATGGATGATGATTCTCATTGCGCCGTGAAGATAGTAAGCCGTATGTACGCACAAGCGAAAATATCATTTCTTTAATGGTTAAGTGGAATAGAATTAGGTGGAATATGAATTTTAAGGAAAAAAATAAAATGATATTTTTATTACTCAAGTCATATATATTCATTTTTATACCCATATAAATAATGTTTAAATGAATAAAAATTTACTCCGCAACATTGAGACAGTAAGTCGTACGTACGCACACAGGGTAGTATTAATTCACAGAGGATGGTTAAAAAGAGGAATTTGGTTGTACCATAATCATAACAACATCCCAAAATTTATTTTATGTTGTATGTATTATTTTATTATGGTAACAACTAATAAAAAGGAACTAGAAGAACAAATAAACTTTGAATTAAGTGATAAAACAATTACCACTTCTTCGTGTGTCTCTTTTTGATTAGCACAAAAGGACACCGCAAGTTAGCTTAATAATGAATGTGTTTTATCTAGGATGATTTTAGGGAATTTTGAAGGATATTTGGGCAGGGGTTTTCCAAGCCAAAGGGCTTTAGTGATGTGAATTGATGATATTTGGAGGTTCTTTTTTATAAGGGAGGTGATTGTGAATTAATGAAAATCATGAAATATTAATTTATTATAAAATTATTTTCAGTTTATAATAGCACAAAATTTACTTATTTCGAGGGTAAGATGATGATGGGTCTAAATACACTCAATCTATTGGCATTATACATGTTTAGGTCATAAATGCATCTTTATCATTCGAGATTTTCCATTTTTTAAACAGTTTAACTATTACAATGTCTTCTTGTATTTTTATACTATATGGATAATTTAGTTTCTATTAAATTAAAAGGGGACCTAAAGTGTATCATTAATGATATTTTTATCATTATTTAAGAAATTTGTTTTAATCCTATGTTTTTAGGATTTTTATGTCATTTAATAAAACATTATCTGTTTTAAAAAATCATTTATTTCAATTTTTACACTGTTAATAATTGATGTTTGTTAAAGTCATAAAAACATTATTCCATAAAAAATGCATTAACACATACCATATATGTAAATTTCCTCAATAAAATTATTTAATTCCATAAAAATTACAAATTATATTTATTTTAATACTGAAATTTATTTGATCCCTTAATTAGTAAGTGAAATACGGCATTATTGTTGAGCCATGAATAAATTTAATTATATAATATATAAAATTTAAAAATAAAATACCATGACTTATAAAATATTTATATATTTATAATTAATATTTATATTCAAAGAGATCAGTCATACGACCCTATATTAAAATTGATTTAGCAAGAGATACCTTATGCTAATTTTTTTAAATTTGGTGACCCCTTGGGTGTGATAAAGACATGTTATATCTTTATGTAATAATTTTCATTACATTAAATCAGTTCTTATAACATGTCTTTATCACACCCAAGGGGTCACCAAATAAAAAAAATCAGCATAAGGATGGTGTGCTAGAATATATCTCATCAAATATTATTATGTAATTTTTAGGGTTGTTTTATATTATAATAATATTAATTTTTACTTTTATTTACCTGATTTACCCTATAAACCTGGTAAATAACTTTTTTTACTGATGTTACTATTCAGAATGTAAAAAAATAAAAGTTAAATATTTAAAAAAATTTGAACTTCTGATTCCAAATATGAAATCCATTTTTCCTAATTCAAATCACAAAGTTTGATAAAATTAATTTAAAATTAATTTCCATTGTCAAAACCAAAAGGCAGGTTTTTTGGAAATAAATACTATAAAAATATTGACATTTGTTTATATCCAATTTAAGTGTAAAAACACTTATAATGGACTAAATTATATTAAATTATAAAAATATAATATAATTATACATTAAGACCTATAAAATGTATAATTTAACCCTAATAAATATTTCTATTATGAAATATGTTTTCAATTAAAATTTCGTATTTTCACTATTCATCAAAATATAGAAGTTATCTGAAAAGTATCAAACATTTTTAGAAACTAAGTTATTATATACCACTTCAAAATAAGAATTTATTTTTTCCAAATTGAATATATAAAATTTTCAAATATTGGATTTAAAAATGGTTCTCTATTAAATGCAGAAAAACTATATTTTTTGAAAAATATATTTTTATCTGAAAAATTGAATTTTTCCTAATATTATGTATAATAATAACTGAAGATAAATGATAAAATTATATGATATATATATATATATATATAAATCAAAATTTTGTTAATAATATTCATAACCACTTGTTAAACGGCTAGATTGATTGGTCATGGTGTTTTTGAACTCGGTGTTGCGTACTTCGCATGATATTTAATTATTTCAAAAGGAAGTGTATCATGGAAGTTTGTGGTGTTACATTATCCACTCCATCAAAAAATTGTGTCGTCTGAATTTTGACATGGTTTTGCAAACTATGGGTTTTACATTTCAAAATATTTTAGTTGAAATCCCACTATGAAAAATGGATTAATGATGCCTCTATTTTAAAATAAAGAAAGGTATGAATGAAGGTTATGAGAAATGAAACATACTAGGGTTCCATGTAAAAAACATTGATATTGAATTGAAAACTAACCATCATGTTTTGAAAGCGATTTGTAGAGAATATTATTAGGTGAATGTTACCAATATGAAATCCATAAATTTACAATGATGTAATGGAGAAATTGACTCATTGCAAATGAATGTAATAGGAAAACAGTTTTGGTTTTATGATCCTTTCCCCAGTGTTGTATAATTAATTTACGTAATATACATAGAACATATGGAATCATACTTAATTGACATGTAGAGTTTCATCATTTAACTAATTCCTACCAGAAACCCAAAAATCTTATATTTATCTCAATCGTATATGGTTCCAAATATAAACGTATACCATTTAAATGAATAGCACTATTTTATAATATCCAGGAATGTCATGAAGGCTAGTGGTAGGAAATAAATCCTTAACTCACTTCGGTTGTGGGTTCGATTCAAGCTGTTTTGTCTGACATGATGGGTTATCACCTGACCAGCAAGTTGTCCTTTTTCTAAAACTATAGTATTATAACATTACAAAAATAATCATAATAAATGTTTTAAAATTAGAAATAATATCCAATTTTCAACTTAATCCATTCAAAAATTTATATTTATTCAAAATACTTTTGTCCAATCTCTGTCTAAAAGGTCTCTAAATTTCCAAAATCAATTATAACATCATATTCCCCAAACAATGTAAAGTATCTATTATTTTCATATACTGAAAACATGATTACCTTCATCATATTAAAACCTTATATAAAACAAAAGTATTTCAATACAATTGTTATATATATATCACATTTTTTATAACCAAAATATAATTCTTGAATCCAAAAACCCAAATACAATAATTATTCCACTTTGACAGTAGTAACAACATATTATTGATTTTTATCCATTTTCATTTTATGGGTGATATTTCCTTGACACATTAGAAATTCATTTACATAATTTCCCAAATATTTGAAATTATAACATTGCACGACATCTTTCATTCCCTTACAATCACGAACCTGGTGACTATTTTCTCGACATTTGTAACAAAATACCATTCCATTTAGGAAATTACAATGGTGGTTATTCACACAATTTTCACATAAGGGAAATACTTCTTCCCTTTTACCCTTTATTTATCTGTTGTTCTGCAATTATATTATTCTATAGCATTACTCTAATTTCATACTGCTTATTGAATTCATTTTCTATAATAATTTAACATGAGACTATATCTTCATATTATGACAATGATTTTGATACCAATTCTAGTCAAATGAATGGTTCTGACCCATCAAATAATAGATCAATCATATATATTTGGTTATGTATGTAGCTGGTATCGTGCCTTTCTAACCATGTGAAGTTAAAATTATACATTGCAACAGTCTCATTCTCTTTTTGACTGGGACTCAGAAACATCCATTCCATATAAACACATGGTTCAAAAGGAAATTACATCTCTAGGAAATTTATTTAAAATCCATACATTCCATATTTTCTACATCTTCATCCTCCATTGTGTTTTGAATCAAGGAACACCATTGATCTGTATCTCTTGAGAGGTGATAGACATCCATAACATCCATTTCCATTTCGTTACTTCCAAAAGCAAGAAATATTTTATCTAAGAAACTTATTATATCCTCAGTGACAATAGTATTTTTATTCCCATTGAATGATGTAGAATGTTGTCTCATGAAGCAGTCTAACATAGATCCTCTGCATTTTGGATTAAGATAACAAATATGGGTAAGGTTTATATTCATATCCTTAGTCATCTGTCCCAGTGCTGTTATAAGCTGTTCAATACAAGTTGTGTCACAAATTATAATATCATTATATTTCAATGACGGAAAATCAATACATGGATTATGTGTGTTGATATGAATTCCATTTCTTCCACTAGGAATCACTTCTAAATAATGTAATACACTATATTAGGTAGTGAATCATAATTTATAATTCCAAACAAGTATAATACTTTACATAAGTAGAAAAAGTAATCACTATTTAATCAATAATAATAAATATGTTTCATTTGAGTACATATTTAACCACAAATCATTCATAATGGTTTGTAAAGAAAATATGAATTATCCTAAGAATATCCCCTAGGAATGTCAAACCTAGTGTTTAATTAGGCCTGTTGTTGTGTAATAGGTTACCCAGAGTCAAGATTAGAACAACTTGTTGGAGTTTTCACCCCTAAGTATATCCATACCAAAACTATGTCCACATGTATTATATAGGAATCGATGTATTTTCTAGAAATATCGACATAATATCTATTTTAAAATTCTAGGATTCTATTCAATACTTATCCTCGAGATCTATCTTAGGTTTATTATCCATAATCATAGATTTCTAAATCTATTTCCAAGGATGTTGCTAAACATTATCTGATACTTACTATAATGTCGCGATCCCAATTACCCAGTGACTATGTATTATTTTAACACATTAGCATTATTAGAAGAAATATAGTCCCGAAGGACCGAACAATTTAGTAGTCTTGGAAAATATATTACATACATGAACAATACATTACACTTTTTAACATAATAAGAACATAAATAATCCTTTTATAATGCCATTATTCCACCCATCTTAACCCTATATATCAATCATAATACACTTCTTGGAATCCAGGGAAATAAGACATAAGAAAGGGATGATCTCAAATGCATAGTATGGGTAAATAATTCAGCGGAAGCTATAAACTATTATGAAAAAATGTATAATAAAAATAAAAGTCGTTGAAAACATAAAAATGAACATAATATTTGAAACATAAATTTGACATTACCATATAAACATGAAAATGGATAATAAACATGTCGAATAATAATAAGTAACAACTGATTCCCCTTGAGGGAATGCATAATTATTGACATAATAACTACTATGTCAAGTCCTTGTGTTGAGACCATTACAAAATATTCTATCACAACCCAATTCTAAGACATTTGACTGTCTCATTAGACCAACCAATGCATCGAGGGGCTATATCTGGCCCCTCCCGTCACTTACTATGTCCAATGAACTCCTTAAATGAGTAGGGCGAAACATAGCATAAGTATTCATATAAAAACAAGCATACGAAATGTCAATAGTTTTACTATAAACCATGAATGGTATAAAAATATAACATTCATAGTCAAAAATATCATAAATCATTAAATAAAATATGTATGAATTTATTATAATAAAACATCCTCAATGATGAATAATATCTTATAAAGGATGTTTACATAGTTGAAATTGATTAGTAGAACTGTTTGAGAGAAATATCCCTTTTTCAAGAAATCATTAGATGTAACACAACTTATAAAGGAATAAATTTAAAAGATATTTTTGAATCAATGTTTCTCATACGAATTTGAAACTTACAAAAGTAATTAGTATTTTCAAACACTAATGTCTATATAAATAAATGTTCGGAACCATTTTGAAATCATAGACATTAAAAACAATGGTTTAGAAGATTAATTATTTAAATCATTTAAAATGAAGTTTTAGTTAAATAATCTTTTAAAGATAATCATTTTTAAACCCTTTTATGAATCATGGATGTGGTTGTAAAATAAGTCCTAGTACATACATACACATAAACATTCTAATAAAATAATGTGATTGAAGAATTAACCCTTACCTTATGATTAATATTCTTAGCACATGTCTAAAAATACTTTATAATGTGTCTAATTATGTTATTAACTTATACAATAATTTTAATAATAATTATTATATCATATATGATTCTTATATGACTTTATTTTTCCCGTTTATTATCAATTACATGTTAATGAAACATTTTTGTTATCAATCACTTTGTTTATCATATGTTTTTGAATTGTTATTCTTGATCATATTTCATAGCTCATTATTTACTTAGATAAAGAATTTATAATACGATTTATATATCATATATAAATATAAATATTTTTATGAAATTAGATACATCGTTTATGGAGACCGTAGGTTGTACATATACAAAAACATTGTTTTCATTTTCCTATCTTATGGAATTTAGTGAATTACTTATATATATAATCCTAGAAACATTATTATGTCATAAATTTCATAATTATTAATAATATTTATTCATATAATCATTCTTGGATTGTGAACATGGATGATGAGTCTCTTCGTGTTTTGTAGATGTTAAGTCGTACGTACACATGAGCGTAGATATCATTTCATTAATGGTTAAATGGTATAAAATTGGAAGAAGTATTAATATTAATGAAATAATATAATGTTATATTTATTATTTATGTCCATTATATTCATTTTTATACCAATATAAATAATATGTAAATGAAAAACAATTTACATCATCGCGTGGAGATGGTAAACTATTCGTACGCACACAAGGTTGTATTGTTTTGCATAAGATTGGTAAGAGAGAAATATTGTATTACCATAATCTTAAAAAAAACAAAATATATTATATTCTAGAGTTATTATTTTATTATGGTAACAACATATTAAGAGGATGGAGATGAAGAAAATAACTTTGAAATAAGTGATAAAATGATGACCTCTTCCTTGGGTGTCTCCTTTTAATTTTCACAAAAAGTACTCTCCAAGATATCTTTCATCCCAATGATTTTCCTCTTGGATAAAGGTATGGATGTTTGTGAGGATATTTTTTTAGGTTTTGGCCAAGCCAAAGGGGTATGTTGATAAAAATTAAATAGAAATGGAGGTGTCCTTTTATAAAGAAGGTGAGAGACACATTAGGAAAATCTTGAAATATTAATTTTTTATAAAATGATATTTGGTTTCTAATAGCTAGAAATTAATTTATTTCAATTCTAAAATTATTAAGTGTATAAATCATGTAAAATATTAGGTTTAAGTTACGTTTAGGTCATAAAATTATCCTTATCTTTTGGGATTAACGCTTAGTTAAACAGTTTAACTCCAACCATGTATTCTTGTATTTTTTACTATTTGGTTAATTTAGTTACTATAATATAGAAATGGGACCTCTAGCAGATCATTAATGAAATATTTATCATTATCTAAGTTAGTTTTCCAAATCCTATATTTTTAGAATATTTATATCATTTAATAAAATAGTATTTGTTTTAAAAACTGAATCATGTATATTTTGAAACTATTTTGTCATTGATTTTTTCTAAAGTCATAACAACACGATTCCTTCAAAAAAAATTGCATTAAAACAAACCTAATATGGAATTTTCATCCATAAAATTCGTGGATGGCATAAAAACATAAAAATTATAATTATTTAAATATTTATAATATCATTTATTTGATTCCTTCATTAATAAGGAAAATACTACATCATTGTTGTGTAATAAATTATATAAATTATTTAATGTATACAATTTAAAAAAATATTACCATGATGTGGAAAATAGATTTAAATTTATAATTAATATTTATTTTCAAAGAGATAATTCATATTAAACTATATTAATTTTTTTTAGTAAAATATATATGTTTATGATATAATTATCTTAACTTTAAATTAATTCATATAATATGTCATTTTCCACCCATGTGCCCACCAATTTCAACCCATTAAGCGTATGGATGATCAAAGTCTAATATATCTCATCCAATAGGATTAGGACTAGTCATAGGGTAGTTTTGAATTATTATATTATTATTTTTTACTCTTATTTACCTTATTTAAGGTTAATATTTACACAATTTAAAACATCTGATTAAAAATATGGTATCTATTTCTAAAAATTCAAATCACATTGTTTTTAGAAATAAATTTAATATTAATTCTCATTTTCAAAACTAAAAAGCATGTTTTTATGAAGTAAAAACTATCAAAAGATTCACATATTTTTATGTCCATTTTATGTATAAAAATACTTATAATGACCAAAATTATTTTTAATGATAAAAATATAATCTAATTATACTATAAGAAAACTCAAATGATTAATTTATCATTAAATTTTTTTTGAATAAAAAATATGTTTTCAATTAAAATTATGTTTTTTCAATACTCATTAAAATATGAATGTTTTCATAACAGTACCAAAAATTTACCCACACTAAATTTATTTATCCCAATTTTAATGAAAATTTAATTTTAGTCAAATTTAATATATAAAAATTTCCAATATTGGATTTAAAAAGGTTTCCCCATTAATGATGAAAAAATAGATTTTTTAGAAAAATACTTCTTTTACAAAAAAAAATTGGATTTTTCTTTATATTATGTCTAAGAAACACAAAAGATTATTGTTAATGATATTTGGGATATATATATATATATACAACTCAAAATGTTGTTAATACTATTCATATAAGGCCCCAGCCTTAAACCTTACTTAATCTTGAGTTATTACAAGATTACACATTGAGGATCTTTTCAGGTTTAGAGTTTTAGAGAATTAGATCATGAAAATTGCATTACATTCCACATTTAAACAAAGTGGTTACATAAAATACAATATTCATTCTTCCCATCAACGAAAACATATTTAAAATATAACACAAATTCATTCTTGACACATCCTTGACACTATCATCACATCATGTACCTTTCCCTTGACCTGTGAAAAACATTTCAAAAACTTGGGATGAGAATAAAAAGCTTAGTAAGGGATATAAAAATATGGAAAGGAAACATGAGTTCATATATACATAAGAATGAAATCATACTTTACCCATAAAACATAGGCATATCAATTCATGAATAAATCATAGAAAACATAAGACATAAAGGTTACTTGAGGCATTCATAACATTCTTACGTAGGGAGTATCCCTCTTGGTTACGTTTGGAATATCCATCACAGTATATTCCCTAAATATCTTCGGAGAAACCTTAACGTTTCACTCCTTCACGTTACCCAATGCATTGGAGATCTATATCGGGCTCACCCGCCCTTAGTTTATCACGGAACCACCCGTTTTTATAACAATGCCCAAGAACCATAACATAAATGGATCACATAAAACATGCATAAAGGAAACATAACATTTCCACATTTCAATCACAATATAACATTTTAGTATATTGAAATAATGAATCCATTCAAAAAGAAACCATTTCCAAAACCATTTAAAACATTTAATAATGAGATTTTTGAATCAAAGTGTCCCATACCACCTTGAAGATTAAAATTTTAAACCATTAATATCCATATAAATAAATCCTTAAAACCATTTTGAAAACATGGATATTAATAAGAACAAATAATTAAAACATTTAAAATGATATTTTGGTTAAAGGGGTTTTACCAAAATTAGTGACACTTGAATACAATAATTGAGGAATAAAATTTATTCAGAACATTGTAATATCATGAGAATAAATGGATTCATGATATAATACTCCAAAGGACAGTATATACACCATATAAGAGTGAATTGGTGCATAAAAACAATGAACCCTCAATAGAAATGTCAAATGTGATGAAATCCCTCATAAAGAAGGTATCCTTAAATTAAGGAAAAATCAATCTCAAAAATATGTGTGAAAAATATAAATACACCCAATATAAGTGGATATTATGTGTAAAACAATAAAAGGTCATTCACACATATTCAATGGATGACATATTCAATGACTACATGTTGAACCCAAAGAAATCGAAATTGGGTTAATAAGTTCCCTTGACAGCCTAACGGCGTCACATCAAAATGAGTTGATGAGAGATAAAAAGTGTATCTCATCACTTGGACATAAAATTTACATCAATAAGGATATATGAGAACATATCCCAACATAAAAATATGTAAATTAAAAGACCCAACAAAAGAAGTCTTTTAAAAAAGAGGAGGGTGAAAGGTTCCCTTACCGACTTGGGTATATTTCAAAACATACACCCCATGAAAGAAGAACAATAAATAATTGTTTTAAATACTCATAAAAAAAAGTATATTACACAATGAGTAGAATAATGGGAAGTACATACACCACTCAAAGGAAATTGTGGCAAATGTAGCATAAATCTCACAGGAATAAAAGTGTGATGAAAAATCCCTTACGAAAACTCGGCAGCCTAACGGCACCACATAAAACATCCAAAATGGATTGATGAAAGATAATAGGATCTCTCATCACATGAACATAAAAATTACAGTAATAGTAATATAAAATTTCATTCCAATAACAAGAAAGATGAGCTTTAAAAGGAATGACATAAAAGTGTGTACTTAAAAAGAAAGAGAGGAGTAGGATCCCTTACCTCGGGTCCGACTTGACTCGATCGTTCTTTAATCTCCTGAATAATAAAATTGAGTTAATTTATACTTCCTTAAGAACCTTTTTCAAGTTCATTATTCCTTTTATATCACTTATTACCGTGTCATAAACATTATGTAATCATTTATGTTAATAATATTTGTTTTGCCGATATTTGGTTCTTAAGTCGAAAGTGGACTTCTTACAATTACATGTTGTTCGTGTGGTCAAAGGTTCTTTATATCCAGAATGACATTGCTGATTTGGATATCATATATATCATATATATCCAGCATATAAATGTATTTATAATATTACATAATCATTTAGAGGTAATAAATGAAATGCACCGTTCATGGAGACAGTAAGCCGTACGTACGCATGAACGCTAATTTCATTTCTTTGTCATACTAATTGAATTAAAACTAAATGAGAGGTATGTATATTTTAATTACAGAATTATATTAATCATTTATATTTATCATTCATCATATATATCCATTATATATATGTACTTATAATAGTACATTACATTTGGGGATAAGAAATGAAATGCACCGTTCATGGAGACGGTAAGCTGTACGTACGCATGAACGCTACTTTCATTTCTATCTCATACTTTAATGGAAAGAAATAATAATGATATAGAGGTATATAATAATTCCAGTATAACATCATATATAATAACATTAAATCCATCCCTTATACATCCCACGTATGGCATTAACGAATCACATCACTTTGAGGGGGCGGTAGTCCGCACTTCCTATAATAAAGATATCGCTTATACCCATAATGGAAGCCATAAAGGTAAGGCACAAATGAAAAATACAGAAGTATAAGTAAAACATAAACATATTATATATCATATATAAAAATAGTGACATCATAATGGCCACCTTTGAAGGTGTTAAATGAGTATTGAACAATCATCGTTTCGGGAGGCAGAATTTCGCCATCCATGGAAACCGTATGTTCTTTAACCATTTGATGTAGTTATGTGAGAGTGTAGCTCAAATAAATATTATAACAACATCCTAGTATACTGAAGATACTGGTGTTGTTACAAAATAAGTAAATAAAAAGAGTTTAGGGGGTTGGAGAAGCAAAATAAAACAAATGAACATGAGAGAATGAATTACCTTTAAAAGTGTAACTCCTTTTGATTTGAGCCCAAAGGCATCCTTTGAAATGATTCTGCCCAAAGGGAATCCTATAGGATGAGCATAGGGATGTGGATAGAGTAAATGGGAAGGGGTTGGCCGAGCCAAAGGCTTGAGGAGTGTGTGAAATGAGGTAGAGGTGGGGGCCTTTTATAAGAGGAGAGGATGGGTACTTTTGGAAAGTAAGAAATATTACTTTATTTGAAAATGTGTTTCGGTTTTAAAAGGTCCCACATTGATATAATTCGTGTATAAGGTGAAAAGGCTTCTAAATCCACTCATAAAATAACTTTTGGACATGTGTAGTTCATATATTTTACATTATCTTTCCATTTTATTTAAATCCTCACATAATGATGTCATCGCTGCATCATTATGATGTCATAAATAATTTAATTTATTTAATGTCTAAAAATTATAAAAAATTTACTATGATGTAGGAACTCTTTTTATCTTTCCAATGACTATTTATAACAAAAAATCTGACTTGTATAACCCCACTTAAAAATTGTTTTAGTAAAGCATATCATGTTTGTGTCATTTTTACTTTTACATTAAATAAAAAGTTATTTATGTCATTTCCCAACCAAAGTGGATCCATGAGGTCCCCAAGTTGACCCATGGCTTTTATTGGTCGGCCATGACACAAAACATGAGGGTAAGACATGTGTCAAGCTCATCTCATTTTATTAAAGCATTATTTTTACCTTAAACTACACTAATTACCACTAATCGCGATTAAAAACTTAATAAGTTACTATTCACCAAAAAATTATTTTAATCTCATTGAACCACATTTTACTTCTTAATGACAACAATGTATGTCGGATTTTTGAAAATCAAAACACAATGATGGAAAAATTTCATTTAAACGGAAAATCAGTTTTTATAAGTACCACTTAGTGGTTTCACTATTCATCAAAAATTGACGTTTTTCAGAAAAATCCCAAAAATTCACCCTAAGCTATATTTGATATTCTGAATTCAAAAATGAAGTCCGTTTTACAAAATTCAAAACATATATGTCACATTAATTAATTTAATAATTAATTCCCGCTGTCATGACAAATAGCATGTTTTTATGAAACAATAAGTATCAAAAGATTGACACTATTTTAAGTACGATTTCAAAGTGAAATTAATTTCAACGACCACTATTGGATTTAATTGTAAATTTTTTTTTTCTAATTTCACTTTACAGTAAATTCAAAATATAATCTAATCATATAAATAAATTATATTAAAAAGAGGTTTTGAATTAAAACACAACATTTTACACTATTCATTAAAAAATGAACTTTATCGGAAAAATACCAAAAAAATTACACAAAGTAAAATTTGATGTCCAGATTCTTAATAAGAGTTTTATTTGGTATAAAAGAATGTATAAGAGTGATCAAAACTATATTTAATGACAGTTCTCCATTAAAAGGAGATAAGTGAACCTTTAGTGAAAACTAGGGCATATACGCCTAAAATTGAATTCTTTCCGTATTTTAAGCATTTAGCTTTTATTGGATAAATGTAAAAACATTAAAAAAAATATAATCATATTTTAGTTATCTCTATCCATTCCCACCAATACAACGTCTACATGTTAACTACCATTTAAAATAATATTATTTTATTATTAGAGTGCAACGTAAGATTCCCAAGAAACTCGTTGTTGCGTGTTGGGTACGCCATCGAGCATAACGTCCCCTTTAAATTCATTTCAATATTTTATTCACAAATATGGATAAATATGAAATGTCATATTCTTTATTTACCTGGGGTGTTACATCCTTCCCCCCTTCTGGGAATTGCATCCTCGCAATTTTAAAATTGCGCTTGGAAACATCCTTGAATGTCCCACATCGGAACAAGAGTCGGTAAAACAATCACTTTAAAATAAAGAAAGATAAGTACAGAGGTCACCCGAGTTAACCCATACTAGGACTCCATGTAGGAAAACATGGACATGGAGGAGAAAACATAGGGTCATGTTCTGATGGAGAGTGATAGAAAACATGTTTTAGAGAAAGTTAACAATAAGAAAATCACAAACTTGTGATGGGTTAAACGATGTTGGGTTCCCCAGTAGGAAAAGTTAATAGACAACATTTTTGTTTTAAGTTACTTTTTTTTGAGGAATTTATTCATAAGGAAACATAATCACTTATCATGTTGACTTTCAACTTTTACTAGATTCCTTAATCAAACTCATATTTTTTTCAAAAGACAAGTATTTAGGGAGACTTGTTCGCATTAAGAGTACTATAATCAACTTCTAGAGAATCACCTAATCCACAAAAGATAACTATATACATCCCATGTCTTTAGGCTTTAACCAAAACCAAAACCAAAAAGGCTAGTACAAGGTCAAATAATCCAGAAAAGGATAACCCTTTATAAAAAAGAAAATCTATTCTTAACCTCCAAAATTTTTCCAACAAAACCCAAAGTTCAAAAAGGACCATTAGATAAACAATTTTTCCATAAAATTATTCAAAGTAAACCAATATAAGATTGAAACCGAAATATTTGAAGGATTTAGTCACATAGTCTTCCAAGTTAAATCGTAACATTTATCTCCAAACAACATCAGCTGCTCCTAAAGTCTTGTATTGAAAAGTAATTAACCTAATCACATATCCTCTATGATAGGTTAATAATTTTTATAAATAACCCAAAATCAACTTACTCTTAATTCATAAAATCATATAATTAAAAAGAATCAGTCAAACTAACCAGGGACTTCACGTAGTCTAGTGGTAGGCGATAAATACCAGTCGCACTTTGGTTGTGGGTTCGATTCCCACAGCATTGTCTGATGCGACGGGTTGTCACACGGTCTGCATGTTGTCCTTTTTATAAAGCCATATAATTCTCAAAACATTTCCCAAAACGAGATAAAATCTTCAAAAATAAACATAACATAATTTAACCTCAAGTTTATCTCATGCCTTTCATTTTCCATCATAACATATAATAACCCATAATTACCTCAAAAGTAAGGATCATATAAACCCTAATGGTTACCTTTTTAATTATTACCTGAACTTCCACGTCGATTGGTCATTTCGTAAATGATGAATTATAGAACATACCAAGGTTCATGTTGTTGATCATGACTCCTTGATAGTTTGATTAGAACAACCACAAGTTTCCTCATTGAATCCACCATTTTATCTAGTATCTTAATCAGAGAACCACTACAGTTTCCTTCAAACATGTTGTCTCCTTGGTGCCTACTAGATCCATCCATTCACTAAAAATAGAAATGTCAGTGTGAGTATATCAACAAAACCATCATGTACTAATGAGGAAGGTAAACACTAAGATACACTTACTTATTCACTTTATCTAAAACTTGGACTCTTTCTGAAATCCTAACCATTATGGTAATGTCACTTATTCTTAAAGAATACCCTAACCTCTAAAGTTATCTAAACCGACCTCTGATACCAACTATAAGGCCCCAGCCTTAAACCTTACTTAATCTTGAGTTATTACAAGATTACACATTGAGAATCTTTTCAGGTTTAGAGTTTTAGAGAATTAGATCATGAAACTTGCATTACATTCCACATTTAAACAAAGTGGTTACATAAAATGACAATATTCATTCTTCCCATCATCGAAAACATATTTAAAATATAACACGGATTCATTCTTGACACATCCTTGACACTATAATCACATGATGTACCTTTCCCTTGACCTGTGAAAAACATTTCAAAAACTTGGGATGAGCATAAAAAGCTCAGTAAGGGATATAAAAATATGGAATGGAAACATGAGTTCATATATACATAAGAATGAAATCATACTTTACCCATAAAACATAGGCATATCAAATCATGAATAAATCATAGAAAATATAAGACATAAAGGTAACTTGAGGCATTCATAACATTCTTACGTAGGGAGTAGCCCTCTTGGTTACGTTTGGAATATCCATCACAGTATATTCCCTAAATCTCTTCGGAGAAACCTTAATGTTTCACTCCTTTGCGTTACCCAATTCATTGGAGAGCTATATCGGGCTCACCCGCCCTTAGTTTATCACAGAACCACCTGTTTTCATAACAATTCCCAATAACCATAACATAAATGGATCACATAAAACATGCATAAAGTAAACATAACATTTCCACATTTCAATCACAATATAACATTTTAGTATATTGAAATAATGAATCCATTCAAAAAGAAACCATTTCCAAAACCATTTAAAACATTTAATAAATAGATTTTTGAATCAAAGTGTCCCATAACACCTTGAAGGATAAAATTTTAAACCATTAATATCCATATAAATAAATATTTAAAACAATTTTGAAAACATGGATATTAATAAGAAAAAATAATTAAAACATTTAAAACGATATTTTGGTTATAGGGGTTTTACAAAAATTAGTGACACTTGAATACAATAATTGAGGAATAACATTTAGTCAGAACTTTGTAATATCATGAGAATAAATGGATTCATGATATAATACTCCAAAGGACAGTATATACACCATATAAGAGTGAATTGGTGCATAACAACAATGAACCCTCAATAGAAATGTCAAATGTGATGAAATCGCTTATAAATAAGGTATCCTTAAATTAAGGACAAATCAATCTAAAAAATATGTGTGAAAAATATAAATACACCCAATATAAGTGGATATTAAGTGTAAAACAATAAAAGGTCATTCACACATACTCAATGGATGGCATATTCAATGACTACATGTTGAACCCAAAGAAATCGAAATTGGGTTAATAAGTTCCCTTGAGAGCCTAACGGAGTCACATAAAAATGAGTTGATGAGAGATAAAAAGTGTATCTCATCACTTGGACATAAAATTTACATAAATAAGGATATATGAGAACATATCCCAACATAAAAATATGTAAATTAAAAGACCCAAAAAAAGAATTCTTTTAAAAAAGGGGAGGGTGAAAGGTTCCCTTACCGACTTGGGTATCTTTCAAAACACACACCACATGAAAGAAGAACAATAAATCATTATTGTAAATACTCATAAACAAAATTATATTACACAATGAGTAGAATAATGTGCAGTAAATACACCACTCAAAGGAAATTGTGTCAAATGTAGCATAAATCTCACAGGAATAAAAGTGAGATGAAAAATCCCTTACGAAAACTCGGCAGCCTAACGACACCACATAAAACTTCCAAAATGGATTGATGAAAGAGAATAGGGTCTCTCATCACATGAACATAAAAATTACAGTAATAGTAATATAAAATGTCATTCCAATAACAAGAAAGATGAGCTTTAAATGGAATGACATAAAAGTGTGTACTTAAAAAGAAAGAGAGGAGTAGGATCCCTTACCTCGGGTCCGACTTGACTCGATCGTTCTTTAATCTCATGAATAATAAACTTGATTTAATTTATACTTCCTTAAGAACATTTTTCAAGTTCATTATTCCTTTTATATCACTTATTACCATGTCATAAAAATTATGTTATCATTTAAGTTAATAATATTTTTTTGCCGATATTTGGTTCTTAAGTCGAAAGTGGACTTCATACAACTACATGTTGTTCATGTGGTCAAAGGTTATTTATATCCAGAATGACATTCATGATTTAGATATCATATATATCATATATATCCAGCATATATATATGTATTTATAATATTACATAATAATTTAGAGGTAAGAAATGAAATGCATCGTTCATGGAGACGGTAAGCCGTACGTATGCATGAACGCTACTTTCGTTTCTTTGTCATATTAATGGAATTAAAACTAGATGATAGGTATGTATATTTTAATTAAAGAATTATATTCATCATTTATATGTATCATTCATCATATATATCCATTATATACATGTACTTATAATAGTACATTGCATTTGGGGATAAGAAATGAAATGCACCGTTCATGGAGACGGTAAGCCGTACGTACGCATGAACGCTACTTTCTTTTCTATCTCATACTTTAATGGAATGAAATAATAATGATATAGAGGTATATAATAATTACAGTATAAAATCATATATAATAACATTAAATCCATCCCTTATACGTCCCACGTATGGCATTAACGAATCACATCACTTTGAGGGGGCGGTAGTCCGCACTTCCTAAAATGAAGATATCGCGTATACCCATAATGGAAGCCATAAAGGTAAGGCACAAATGAAAAATACAGAAGTATAAGTAAAACATAAAAATATTATATATCATATATAAAAATAGTGACATCATAATGGCCACCTTTGAAGGTGTTAAATGAGTATTGAACAATCACCGTTTCGGGAGGCAGAATTTCACCATCCACGGAAACCGTATGTTCTTTAACCATTTGATGTAGTTGTGTGAGAGTGTAGCTCGAATAAATCTTATAAAAACATCCTAGTATATTTAATATACTGGTGTTGTTACAAAATAAGTAAATAAAAAGAGTTTAGGGGGTTGGAGAAGCAAAATAAAACAAATGAACATGAGAGAATGAATTACCTTTAAAAGTGTAACTCCTTTTGATTTGAGCCTAAAGGCTTCCTTTGAAAGGATTCTTCCCAAAGGGAATCCTCTAGGATTAGGAGAGGGATGTGGAGAGAGTAAATGGGAAGGGGTTGGACGAGCAAAAGGCTTGAGGAGTGTGTGAAATGAGGTAGAGGTGGTGGCCTTTTATAAGAGGAGAGGAGGGGTACTTTTGGAAAGTAAGAAATATTACTTTATTTGAAAATGTGTTTCGGTTTTAAAAGGTCCCACATTGATATAATTCATGGATAAGGTGATAAGGCTTCGAAATACACTCATCCAATAAGTTTTGGACATGTTTAGTTCATAGATGTTACATTATCTTTCCATTTTATTTAAATCGTCAGATAATGATATCATCGCTGCATCATTATGATGTCCTAAATAATTTAATTTATTTAATGTCTAGAAATTATAGAAAATTTACTATGATGTAGGGAATCTTTTTAGATTTCCAATTATTATTTATAACAAAAAATCTGACTTGTATAACCCCACTTAAAAATTGTTTTAGTAAAACATATCATGTTTGTGTCATTTTTACTTTTACATTAAATAAAACATTATTTATGTCATTTCCCAACCAAAGTGGATCCATGGGGTCCCCAAGTTGACCCATGGATTGTCTTGGTCGGCCATGACACAAAAAATGAGGGTAATATATGTGTCAAGCTCATCTCATTTTATTAAAGCATTATTTTTACCTTAAACTACACTAATTACCACTAATCGCGATTAAAAACTTTATAAGTTACTATTCACCAAAAAATTATTTTAATCTCATTGAACCACATTTTACTTCTTAATTACAACCATGTATGTCAGATTTTTGAAAATCAAAACACAATGATGGAAAAATTTCATTTAAACGGAAAATCAGTTTTTATAAGTACCACTTAGTGGTTTCACTATTCATCAAAAATTGAAGTTTTTCAGAAAAATCCCAAAAATTCACCCTAAGCTATATTTGATATTCTGAATTCAAAAATGAAGTCTTTTTTACAAAATTCAAAACATATAAGTCACATTAATTAATTTAATAATTAATTCCCGTTGTCATGACAAATAGCGTGTTTTTATGAAACAATAAGTATCAAAAGATTGACACTAGTTTAAGTCTGATTTCAACGTGAAATTAATTCCAACGACCACTATTGGATTTAATGGTAAAAATATTTTCTAATTTCACTTTAAAACCAATTAAAAATATAATCTAATGATATAAATAAATTATATTAAAAAGAGGTTTTGAATTAAAACACAACATTTTACACTATTCATTAAAAAATGAACTTTATCGGAAAAATACCAAAAAATTACACAAAGTAAAATTTGATGTCCTGATTCTTAATAAGAGTTTTATTTGGTCCAAAAGAGTGTATAATAGTGATCAAAACTATATTTAATGACAGTTCTCCATTAAAAGGCGATAAGTGAACCTTTAGTGAAAACTCGGGCATATACGCCTAAAATTGAATTCTTTCCGTATTTTAAGTCTTTAGCTTTTATTGGATAAATGTAAAAACATTTAAAAACATATATAATCATATTTTAGTTATTTCTATCCATTCCCGCCAATACAACGGCTACATGTTAACTACCATTTAAAATAATATTATTTTATTATTAGAGTGCAACATAAGATTCCCAAGAAACTCGTTGTTGCGTGTTGGGTACGCCATCGAGCATAGCGTCCCCTTTAAAGTGATTTCAATATTTCATTCACAAATATGGATAAATATGAAATGTCATATTCTTTATTTACCGGGGGTGTTAAAATTCATAACCAATTTTTATATACCTTGTTTGATAGGTCATGGTGCGCTTGAACTCAGTGTTGCATACATCACACACTATTAAAGTAATTAAAAAAGAAGTGTATCATTGATGATTGGGGCGTTACAAGGTATATTATGTTCGATAAGGAATTAATATTATGTAACTCATTGAATACGAAAAATATGATTTGTTGTGACCAAAAGAAATTGATATAAATGTCCTAGTTGACAAGGATGGTAGAACCTTCATTAAATCCTTGGCCATAGTGGAAGATGGTAAGTCCATCAAGTTAGTTCAAAGGATAATAATGAAAGACTGGATGATGAAGTAAGAAGTGCATCTTCTTTTTTGATATATCGTGGGATGAAGAGATTATATTACATGGAATATGATCGTGGGATGGTTTTCATTTATATGAATATTCCATATCACCTTAGTTTTGATGATGATTTTTTAAATGCGACTCTTTGTTAATAAATAGTATTAAATATGACCGATATAAAGGCTTAATGGGTTAGACAAAATAGCATATTCATGAGTCTACACTATTTTGATGATTAGGTTGGTCCCCACTATGGGGTTTGTGATAATTCCATAAATAATAGATCACCAAGGAATAAAAATATTCATTATTATTCATGTAATGAATAACTCAGTTGTATTTAATTATTTACAATACTCAGAAGGTATTTAGTGAATACATTGAAAAACATTTAACGTATTATTATGATTTTAATATTAAAGGATTCTCTAAGGATTATAGGTACTATAATTTAATTTAAGGAATAATTTTTATAACAAAATATGGTTTTATGACCAAAACAATGTGAATCATGAGGGAAAACAAAGATCCCAAAATTTATTGAACATAAATATATAGTAAAAATAATTAATATTCAATATTAAAAGTAGTTATAGCCCACTTCCACAAAGAGAAACAAAAAAAATGATTCTAGGAACTAAGAGAATAAATTTCATCTTGTGGATTGAGATCATCGACTACCCCTATCCCCAAATTGACATCCACTCTTCCATGTTTTATGATTTTCCATGTATTTTCATTATTATATTGAGGGAAGAAGTTTTCATCTAGTGGGATGTGATCCTTAATATCTTGAGGATACTACCCTATAAAATACTCGAGCTCTCAAATAATGTGGCCCAAATATTTCCATGAACTTTGAAAAGTTCCTATAGGAAAACCTACATACTTTGATATTTATATAAAATTTTAGTCATGATAAATGATTTCTCCCTTACATTTTTGAAACTAGATCAAGGGAGACTCATTGGAAGAATTTTACTTCACATTGGAATCATTAATGTTCCTGATACCCATGGTAGTGTCACTACCTAGCATTGAAGGACATGGATCAGGAACCTTCTTAGATACACCAATATCCATGCCATCATTATGAGATAACCCAATATGTTTAATAATGCATCAATCTTCCTACAAAAATCCATTAAGAGTCCCAAAACCAATAATTATGTAATCCTCTTCTAAATTTATGGAATCAAGATGTTATGTAGCACCATGAGTTCAGTGATCACATTCACTCTTAATCTTAGAGTTAGAAAGAGAAGGTGGTTTATCTCTTTCTTTATCTAAAATCATTAAAAAATCATGTTCACATAATAAAATAGGTTTCCTATGTACCTTTATATAAGATTGAACATTCCTTATTAGTGAAATATTTTCCCTTGATGAAACCATAATTAATCTACTTTTCTACATGAATCTCTACCAAATTAATTTCAGGTTCACTCTCTTACAACCACATCTCATCTAAGAAGGAACAATCATCTCCCACATTCCTAGATATGGTTCTAAGGAAAATAGTTCCATGTTTATATCCCCTTTCAATTTCATCTCTCGTAAGCTTATGATGTTTTCTACTACCTCATTCCAGATTTAACAGATAATATTCCAATTTATGATTTCTCTAATGAGGGTTACTTCCATACAAGTCTCCTACACATCCCACTAGAACCGGCTCCATCAGATTACCATGAGTCATCTCACCCACATCAACTACCTTATCCTTTCATTTTTTAATAGTACGACCCATCACTCTACAAGATCTAAAAACAATCCTTCTACAAAATTTATCATACAAATTACATATATTATTACTATAAATACATTAATATTTTCCTTTTCATGATAAATATACAAATCAAACCTATTAATATATATTTTTATAATAATAGGTCTAATATAGTGGGAGATACGATCATGTATATGAATACATGATAAAAATTATTATACATTTCCTTCTCTATTTCCTTGTCCATTTAATGGGCACCCCAAATACAGAGATAACTTCCCATAGGATTTTAGGTTTCCAGAATAACTAACTCAAACTATGAATTATTATCCAAATATATGTGATATAATTGTTCACATTCAAGGCGATTAATAGAGGACCCCAATCATGAATTATAATAATCTATGGATTCATGTTAAAAAAACATTACCCAAGCTCTGTCCTTTAATGATTCATGTGGGAAAATGATATGGGTAAATCCCTTACCAAAGGTTGTTGCAAGAACCCAGTTATTATTCTTGAGGTACTTGATTCTTCTTTTCTTTTTTCCTTAATTTTTTGAGAAGTTTAGGAAAATGGGGAAAATCAAAAATTTTGTGCGCACACATCATGTGCGTTTCCACACACCGTGTACTTAGGCTGTGTGGGATGAGTACCCATGGCGTATAGGCATATCGGCTCTGAAGGGTATAATAACTGATTATAGGATGCGTACATGGATTATACATACCGTGTAATTAGTTAGAAGATGAACAGTAAGGCTGTGGGAGTAGCCACCATTTGAGCTAAAATACACGCCATGTATTCAGAAATACACGCTATGAACACATGTCGACAGATGAACAGTGCGGTGGTGAAAAGTTTCTTCCAGAGGAACAGTAAAAAAAAATGAAAAGTAAAAGTCATGTACTTGAAATTACAGGCCGTGCAAAATGTTTTTTCTTAAAATGTGCAATATCCTCCTCTTTTGATAGAAGAATCTTTGGACGTCGGAAGAGCATTGGAGGGAGGGCCAGAGTTTCGAGGAGCTCCCGATCATCCACTGGATCTCGGATTCCTTTGCTGAAGGTCTCGATTGAACCACACAGGTGAGTTCTTCACTCTTCATGAACCCCTCCTTCCGATTTTATCCTGAGGGAAAGTTATTGGGGTTAAGAAGATTTTCGTTTATCCTATATCAATGTCGTTTTTGGAAGTTTAGGAAGGGTTCTTTCATGTATATTTATCATAGGAGATCAAGGTAGGTTGTCTGATGATTAACTCCATATTTTGTGTTATTCTTGTGTACTATTGTGCTGCATGCCCATGTTTGGGGTGCAATATGGATAAGGCCTTGATTAGTTAAATACCTATAATTGAATAGGTAATTTAATAAATAGATACAACTACTATTTGGGATTATTTATTGGATTCAGGACCACCCTGTGGGTGGCTTCCCTTGTTTAGTTGTTTGGCCAGGATACCAGAGGGTATACCATGTTTTTAGCATGTTCTGAGTTTTCTTGAGTGAAAATGTATATGAACTGCTTGATTATGTGTTGGGATTCGCCCAGTTACATGCTTAGCCCAATGTAAAATGGTGTTTTTAGCCTGAGGGAAAGTGTTTCCTTTATCCTGAGGGAAACTTTTCTTATGCTTGTGGGTAGTTTCTTCCGTACCTGAGGGAATTATCTCATACAGCTAAGGGAAATATTCGTTATGCCTGTGGATACTCACCTGAGGGTTTTGATTATGATTAACTGAGGTTATGGTTTTTCATGTCTGAGGAATCTGTTTACTTTGCATATTCAATGTGGTGACTTAACATGTTATATCTTCCAATCTAAACCACAGTATTTGTATGTTATACCATGTACTTGTTAGATAACTTGTGGTTGTTCTTGATGTGGCACTGTATAGGAAATTTTCAGCTGAGGCTGAGTCTCAGGAACTTATAATTCAAATATATTGAATTGTTAAATAATAACAAAATTGAAATGGAACTTGTAAGAGTAGCTGCTTTGGAGTACTTCACAGTTTACTGCATTTTCATTACTTCACACTGCTGCTGCACAAATTCACTGATAGTTGTGAATGAGTATTTGGTGGTTGCCTACCGGGATTTAATTCTAACACCCTATTTGGGTCATGTCTTGGGCCCAAAAAGATTATATTTTTACAGTTGTAGATAAGGTGAATGGTCCCTATATAGGTACTTGATGTTGCCGAGTAATAGGAGATCATGGGAGCGAGCTTATACTTATGATGTTGCCGAGTTCCTGCTACACTATTTTATTTTGCTTTACTGTACTTGTACTTTGTATAGATTATTTTAGATTTCAGCGCATCCTATTTTGACTGCTTTCTTAGACTTAGGGACATATTTCATCATCTTATATATATGACTGTTTCCATCTTTTACTTCTGTACTGTTGTCCATTTCAGCTTGGTATTGTTTACTGCTTCTGCTTTTGTATGCTTGTATTTTGTTCTGTTGTGTTACAGATTTAAAAATGAGGGCATTGTTTCCCCACTATCTTACATAGGCCCTCTCTGCTAGTTGGAAGCCTCTGGAATTTGGGAAAATACGCTTTAGGTCATGTGAAAAATAGGGATCAGGGGACCTGTTTAGTGGCAACTAGATCCAAGACGTTACAACGTCGTATCAGTGGAATTTTCATTTCTCTCAGTTATTTTATTATTTGGAGATGACAGAAATAGATAGATTGTTAAGGGGTTCCGTAATAACTATTCTCAAGATTAGCTACCCCATGCACATGTAAAATCAGAATATCCTAGAATTCAATTGTGATTTTATGTTTATAATTATTACAATTTATTTGATTCTCACTTTTGGGTGACAGAATTGTTGTGTTCTGTTTATATTTTTATATTTGGGATCTATTTAGTTGCAACCCAATCAGATGAGGGAATTCCATCTCATGCATCATTTAGGTACATATTATAATCACATGCCACATATATTTTCCTTTCCATGTATGAAGATTAAAAATTTCATGTTGTCATGATATATGTTGTTCTAGAAAATGTATGTTGTTGTGATAGATTCCTTGATAAAATGCATTCTATTTTATAGGGTATTGTTCTGTAAGGTTCTATTATTGAACTCCAAACTTTGGTTCTTGAAGAGTATGGGCCCTCATCAACGGGAATTTGGTGGATCATCAACCTGTTTACCTTCTTATAACACGCATAAGATTTCATGATTTGGTTCGCGGGGAGTATGGGCCCTCACAGACCGGAATTTGAAACATTAGTGTTTTTTCGGTGGTTTTCTTTGATCCGAGTAGATTCTGAGGCTTACTGTCCGAAAAAACTCAGAATACACGATATGTAATTATGATTAAACGACGTTTACTATTATGTTCAAGAAGAAAATAATTTCTTTTTCTACAAGACATGTACCTTATGTACATTCAATGTAGTTCCTAACCGTGTCACAAGCCATTTAGGAAGAAACACGGGATTGGGAATACTCTACGGGTACACGCTGTGTACCGGTTGTACATACTGTGTTGTTTTGACCCTGTGTCTGCTGTGTAACAAACAACATGAGTGGAAAAATTTGATCTTAACATGTTATGTCAATTACAAACACGCCTTGTAGTTTGACCTGGGGATTCGATTGTGTAACTAACATACATGGTTCGATGTTACCTCTTCATAAACACGTTGTATACCAGAGGGACACGCTGTGTAGTCTTGACCGGTGAGAGGCTGTGTGGACTTGGTCGTGTGGCTGGGAAAATAGGGTCGTGTACACTCCGTGTGAGGGTGTAACACGCCATGTAGAGTTAGCCAAGTAGTCGTCCATGCCACAAAAAACACGAGCAGTTAGAATCTAAACAGTACGTGCCGTGTCTATCTAAAACACGCCATGTAGTCTGAGCTGTGTACCTGGCCGTGTAACGGTCATCACGGGTCAGTGAAGGATGTCCATTACACACCGTTTTGATATTATTCACGTTGTTTAGTTTTGTTTAATGGAGAGTCGTGTGGCTTATCCGTGTAGAAGGAATCGGGTAGGGGAAGAAAATTCAAGTACACACCTTGTTTGTGGACAACATGCTGTGTGTTTGGGGTGTTACATGACTACTTTTGGCAGAGTACATGCCCATGTGAAAGACATGAGGGAACCCACTGTGTAGTTTTTATACATGATGTGTATCCTTGTTTTGTAAAACTTGAATTTTTTTTCGTGTTCCCTTCTTACACTCCTGGTTTTAAGTCCTTGATGAACATAATACAAGGCATGTGTTTGACCATATAGATTCATGCCACCGAGATGACCTCGAGTTGTTCGCCAGGAGAGCAATAATGAGTCTACTCCCGAGATGTTAGGCCACAAGCAACAGATGAATCCTCCAGCAGAGCTAGATGTGGCGCTATCTATTATAATGGACATAGATGCAGATGCACAGTTATGTGGAGGCTTTATGCAGTTCATGAAGACCTTTCAGGAAGCAGCGCCAGCTACCAAATCTATGCACGAGATGACATGTATATTCTAGCAGTTGTATCTGCCTATGTTTTTAGAGGATGATACACCACATGCTGTAGTTTCTTGGCTAGGTTCTGTGCAGAATATTTTCGAGCATCTGGAGAGGCCTCCTGGGTAGAAGGTCAAGATCACTACATAAATTTTGCGTGATTCTACCAAGGGATAGTGGGATGTTACCACCCAGAGTAAGCATCCTAGAGACATGGTGTGGGAATATTTTCAGGCGGACTTCTATGACATTTTTTTTCCAAAGACGCTAGGGGTAGATAGAGCTTGAGAGTTCATGAATCTACAACAGGGCGCCATGTCAGTGATGGACTATTCTTCCAACTTCACTGATCTACAACATTTTTCACCTATTCTGGTTGGTGATGAGATATTGAGGGATAGATTCTTTGAGGATGGTTTTCTATATGACATCCGAGCACTGGTGAATGTTCTCAGGTTGCATATAGTGCATGATATTGTGAAACAAGCATAGATTATAGAGCGGAACCTACAGGAAGCTAGGGGTGCAGGGTAGGGCGGTTCCGCAATGGATTCTTATACTATTTCTACCGGTAAGAGTAAGAGGTAGATTGATTTCTATTATTGTGGTAGTACTAACCAGTAGAATTATTCAGGTGGAAAGGTGATGTGCTACCAGTGTGGCAAATTGGGGAACAAGAGACTGCAGTGTCCACGTGACCTAGTGGATTTCCAATCTTACATCAACATGGGTCATCTACTGCACTTTTGCAGGGCGTTTCCACCAGTGGATAGTGAGAGGGGTTCTGTGCAGACTCCGTGTGCGGGAGCAGGGCCACCAGCATCTTACATGTATGGGAATTTGGATACATCAGAACATTCAGGCCGAGGTGGTGGTTGTGGTCATGGTAGCCAGACACTATGATCTCAGAGACAGCAGGGCCGGAAAAATCAGGGTAGATAGGCTGTGTCGCAGGGCCGCGACACTGGGTAGGGATATGCAGTGTGACAGACCCAACAGGAGTAGGATTCTGGACCTTCCACCAACAGAGGTACTGTTCTAGTTTCTTCTATTTTGTCATCATAACATTTTCAAACTGGTGCAAAACATAGCTTTATGTCTGTTCCCATAATGGAGAGCCTTGGGCCATGTGTTTCTTCTAATCCTGATATTATGACATGAGACACTTCATTGGGGATTAGAACGGCTGATGTGCGTCCGTCTAGGGAGTTCCCCTAGAGGTTGTTGGGTGACACTTTCTATGGGACCTCTATGTCTTAGAGATGACGAGCTACTACATCATTCTCAGGATGGAGTGGTTGGTACTTTTTTGAGCCTTTCTAGATTTCTATAGTTGTGGGGTGGGTTCCAAGTCACCAGAGTACAAAGAGTTTCTATACAAGGGTGAATGGATTGTCCAGGCGAGCCGTGCTGGACTCGAACATCATGGTCAAGGTGGAGTGACAACCCTGATTGCAAGTTTTTATCTGGATGACCATGGAACATGTTAGAAGGATTTCCCTCTAGTAGTTGATCGTTTCATTGATGTATTCCCATATGACTTTTCAGGTCTTCCTCCGGAGAGAGAGGTGGATTTCTCTATTAATCTTGTGCTATGAGCAGCACCGGTGTCCATTCATCCTTATAGGATGACTACACCAGAGTAGTAGGAACTCAAGAAATAGTAATAGGAGTCGCATGCAAAGGGTTTCATCCGACCCAGTACTTCTCCTTGGGGTTCACCTGTCTTGTTTGCTAAGAAGAAGGACAGTACCCTAAGACTTAATGTGGATTATCGGAAGCTGAACCAGTTGACGGTCAAGAACCGACATCCCGTGCCAAGGATTGACGACCTTTTGATCAACGTCAAGGAGAAAGATTGTTCCCGAAGATTGAATTTAGATCCAGATATCATCAGTTACATGTTAGACTCTCAAATATACTGCTTACAGCCTTTCGGATCAGATATGGTCTATACGAGTAATTGGTCTTGCTGTTCAGACTCACGATTGTGCCAGTAGTTTTCATGGCTCTGATAAATCGTGTCTTCCATCCATATCTGGATTCTTTTGTGGTAGTCTTCATGGATGATATCTTTGTGTACTCTCACACTCGACACGACAATGCTACCCATCTTGAGAGAATTCTGAGTACACTGAGAGAGAATCAGTTATATGCTATGTTCTCAAAGTGCGACTTTTGTATGGAAAAAATACACTTCTTAGGCATATGATCTCAGAGGCAGTTGTTGTGGTAGACCCAGATAATGTGAGAGCAGTAGTTTCCCAGGAGTAGCCTAAGAATGTGTTTGAGATATGGAGTTTCATGGGGCTGGCTGGTTACCACATGTGCTTTGTACATGAATTTTCCTACTTAATAGCAATATTGATGGGGCTGACTAAGAAGGTTGTGATGTTCTTTTTGTTAGAAGTTTGGGTGACATCCTTTCACATGCATAAGGGAGGTTCAAATCAGCACCGGTCTTGATACTTCCATAGAAAAGGAGCTATACAGTATACTATGATGTATCAGCTATTGTACTGGGAACAGTGTTGATGCAGGGTGATCGAGTAGTTGCGTACGAGTCTTGGATGTTGAGTCCACATGAGAGGAATTACCAGATGCATGATCTCGAGTGGGCTACAGTTGTTCATGTGTTACTCTATTGAAGACATTATCTCCTGGGAGAACATTTTGTGGTGTTTACAGACCAAAACATTCTTAAATATATTTTCAACCAGCATGACTTGAATCTGATACAACAACTGTGGGTGGAATACTTTTAGTACTTTGACTACGAGCTTGCCTATAATCCTGGTAAGGGTAACACAGTTGCTGATGCACTGGGTAGGAGGACTCAGTTACAGGTAGTGCAGGTGGAGAGCGGTGAGTGGAAGCTCATAGCTTTGTTCTTTGAGATGCATTTGGAAGTGCACGATAGTCATGGGAGAGCCTATAATTCTTCATTAGCTATGACTTCTAACCTCCTAGATAGAGTAATGATGAGAGAGATATCAGATTTTGAAGGCATAGTTCTTCGAGAGTTAGTGGAAAGCGAGGACCCTCATCCCAGTTGGAAAATAGATGATGATGAGGTATTGTGTGTCCATGGAAAGGTGTGTGTTCCATGGGATATACACAAGGGGATGATGTGGGAGTTTCTTGCTTCATATTGTGAAGTGAATCCCATAGTTACCATTATGTGTCGTTAATTGAGACGTCAGTATTTGTGGCCGGGTATGAAATGAGAAGTATCTGTTTTTATTGCGAGATGTTCCACATGTCAGCAGGTGAAGGTGGAGCATCAGAGGCCATCTGGACTGTTACAGTAGTTACCTATTCCGTAGTGGAAATGGGATGATGTCATGATGGACTTTGTGACTGGGTTTCTGAGTTCACCTCGAGGTAGTGTTTCCGTATGGGTTTTTGTGGACAGACTAATAATGTTTTCTCAATTTTTTTCCATCAAGGACACCTTCGGTGTTGACGAGCTCAGAAAGATGTATATCCGAGAGTTATTAAGACTTCATGTGGTCCCTCTTTCTATCGTTTCAGATAGGTTTACCCAATTTACATCTCTCTTCTAAAAGAGTTTTCAAAGGGCACTGGGTTCACAGGTGCTTCTGAGCAGAGCTTACCACCCTCAGAACGATGGCATGTCATAGCATACAATACATGTTCTTGAGGCCATGCTACATGCATGAATCCTAGACTTTGGGGGGATCTTGGTAGAGGCACATACACATGGTTGATTTTTCCTACAAAAAAGTTTTCGGGCAACTATTGAGATGGAACCTTACGAGGATTTAGATGCTAAGCCATGCCGATCACCTCTATGTTGGTTGGAGGCAGGTGAGGCAACATTACTAGGACCACGTCTCATGCAAGAGACTTCAGAGTAGGTCAAGTTGATACAGAAGAGAATTATTATTGCAGAGTCTCATCATAAATCTTATGATGGTCACCGTAGATGAACCACATAGTTCGTGGACGGGATCAGGTTTTCATGGGTGTTTCACCGAGGTTGGAACAAATGCAGATCAAGATATAGGGAAATATTTCACCAAGGTATGTGGGGCCATTTGATATTCTAGAGAATGTCGGGTCAGTTACCTATCGGATGCAGTTATCATAAAGTTATTGTTCCATTAATGATGTTTTCCATGTATATCGAATGCGCCGTTATCACTCAAAACCATCTCACATTTTTCAGCCCGAGGAGGTTGAGCTTCAGGTCGATGCATCCTTTGAGGTGCATCTGATTTGTATTGTTGACAGGATCATGAAGGTTCTACAAGGCCAGTCAGTTCCTCTCATACGGGTGCTATGAAAGTATGCCCAAGTGCAGGACGAAACCTGGGAGTGGGAGACTGACGTACGTGCTCAGTGGCCAGTGTTGTTCTGAGCTTTATCTTCACCACCTTTGGAAGGGAAATTCCGGACCAAATTTGTTTAATGGAGAGAAGTTTGTATGAATTTAGTTCTTATTCTTGAGTTATGGGTTTCATCATTACCATTTTCCATAATTTTTTTTCGAGAAAATAAGGAAAATGGGGAAAATCCCAAATTTTGAGGGTACACGCCATGTACTTTTCCATAAGCTATGTACATTGGTCGTGTGGGATGTGTAAAAAGGTCATGTAGGCCTGTCGGTGATGAAAAGTGTAAAAACTGACTACACACCATGTACGTAGTATATAAACGCCATGTAATCAGTCTGTTAGTGAATACTAAGGCAGTGGGAGTAGCCGCTAGAAGAGCGACAGTACAAGTCGTGTATTCAGAAATACACGCCGTGTATGCATGTCGATAGATGAACATTGTAGTGATGAAAAGTAGCTGCCAGAGGAATAGTTAACAAATAAAAAGTACATGTCATGTACTTGAGAGTACGTGCCGTGTAATTGTTTTTCTTAGAATATTCAGTAGCTTCCTATTTCAACATACGAAGATTAGGAAATTGGAAGAGCACGGGAGAGAGGGATGGAGATTGGAGGAGCTCCCGATTGTCCAACGGAACTCAGATTCTGATGATGATGATCTCGATTGAACCGCACTGGTAAGCTCTTCACTCTTCTTGAACCCTGCCTTACAATTACTTCCTGAGGAGATGTTATTGGATCTGAATGTGTTTTCATTTATCCCATATCTACGTCATTCTCGGAAATTTCAGAAGGCACCTTTCACGTATATTGATCAGAGGAGATCAAGGTTGGTGGTATGATTTTTAATTCAAACTATTGTGTTGTTTCTGTGTACCATTGTGCTATGTGACAATGTTTGGGGTGTCGTATGGTTGTGGAATTGATTAATTAATTACCTAGAATTGCATATTTAATTTAGTGAATATTTACAACTACTGTTTGGGATCATTTCTGGGATCTAGGGCCACCCTATTGGTGTGTTCCATTGTTTATTTGTTTTGCCAGGATACCCAAGGGTATACTATGTTTTTAGCATGCTCTTAGTTTTAGTGAGAAAAAATGTATATTAACTGATTGATTAAGTATTGGGCTCAGCCTGGTTACTTGCTTAGCCTGAGGGGAAATGTTTTGTTTAGCCTGAGGGAATGTTTTTCATTTAGCCCAAGGGAAACTTTTCTTATGCCTGTGGGAAGTTGCTTACGTGCCTAAGGGCATTATCTCGTACGTCTAAGGGTAATATTCATTATGCATATGGGAAATCACCTAAGGGTTTCTATTTTTATTACCTGAGGGTAAGGTTTTGCATGTCTGAGTACTCTGTTTAGTTTTCATATTCACAATGGTGATTTTACATGTTATATCTCCAATGCTAAAGCACAGGATTGGTATTGTTTTACCTTGGACTTGTTAGATAGCTTGTTGTGGTTTTTGTTGCGGCACTTTATAGGAGATTGTTGGCTGAGGTGGAGTCTCATGAACTTATAATTCAAATATATTGGATTTTTAAATAATAATTGAATGGAAATGGAACCAGTGGGAGTAGTATCTTTTGAGTACTTCCTATTTTACTACATTTGCATTAATGCACAGTATTGTTGCACAAATACACTGACAGTTGGGAATGGGCCTTTGGTGGTTTCCTACTAGGATTTATTTCTCACACCCTTTTTGGGTTATGTCTTGGGCCCATACTGATTATATTGTTGCAGGTGTAGATAAGGGAAAGGGTTCCTATACAGGTACTTGACGTTGCGGAGGAGTAGGAGAGCATGGGACCGAGCTTAGGCTTGCGATGTTGCTGAGTTCCGGGTGCGCCGTTCTATTTTTCTTTGATGTACTTGAACTTTAAGCTGGATTATTTTAGAATACAATGTATCTTGTTTTTACTGCTTTCTTAGACATAGGGAAATATTGCATCATCATATATATATGAAAAGTTTCATATTTTACTTCTTTACTGTTGTCCATTTCTGCTTTGTATTGTTTACTACTTCTACTTTTGTATGCTTGTTTTTTGTTCCACTGTGTTACACTTTGATAAATTAGGGAATAGTTTTCCCACAATCATACCTAGTCCATCACTGCTAGTTTGAATCTTCTAGCATTTGGGGAAATGTGCTTGAGATCATGTGACCTACTAGGTTCGGGGCACCCGTTGAGTGGCACCCAGATATGGGATGTTACAGTTGTTATTATGAAATCATTAATGGCCTAGAAAAAAGCATGTTTTTTCCCAAGATCAACATGTTTCATCCTATTATCTTGGTCCTAGGTAGATAAGAGTATTATAATAGAGTTTTTACATTTGTAAAATCTCATAGAAAAAATACCATTGCTTTCTACAATAATGGAAGTATCCCCTTTCCTCATAAGTTTTAGAGGAAGATGACTGAAATCATATTGTGTTCCAAAAAATGATTTACTTCCATGATTTGGGATAGGAGCATCATCAAAATATCCATCAATTGACATAACATGTTGTATAGAGGTCTCTACTCAGACATTGGAAAATTTAATCGGGTTCGTTGTCTCCCTATGAAAAAAAATCATTTTTTCTCAAGTGTTTTTTGCACTACTATAAAAAACACCTTATTGTTCATGTCCTTAGAAGATTAAAAATTGATTCTATACATAACAATGATTGAATTCCAAGAATCAACTAGATACTACATTAGATGATTCTTAGATTTGAATATATTGATGATCGAATAAGAAGAAACCATGGTAGTCCCCGAATCAACATCAGCTAATAGATGAGCGATTCTAGTGGAATCTGTAAAATATGTTGCAGGGGATGACATAGGGGAACTATCCTAAAAGGTCAAAGTAACCATTGATGAAGAATAATGTTATACTTCAACCAATATCCAGGAACATGGATCATAACACATCTGATCTAACAAAACCCTATTAAATCTCAAAGTCTCCATTATAATCACCAAAGCCCGAGAGCTTCATCACCAGAGACATCATAATTTATTTTATATAACATGTTAGTGATAAAAATATATAAATGATTGTATGGTGAAATATGTTGGTCCTAAAATTTAATTTTCTACATATTTAGTCAGAGTGATATTTACAAGTGTCAGGGTACCCTTTCCGAGAGTTTAACATCCACTATATTAGAAAATATGATATAATTTATAGATAGCTAATCATTTCCTATTATTTTAGAGATCCCCTCTCCTCCTTCCATATTCCTAGAGATAAAAATACATGTTCTATATAATCTATGTTAAATCTCGATCGTCGATGAATAGAATGAGGTTGTGGTGATCATTGGGACGTCAAAGGACTCATCATACCTCTAAGATGGCACCTAGTATTCAATATTTGGCATTCCCATGGACTTATTCAGCATTTCTTCATGATCTAGAGAAATTTTGAGCTAGATCGTTCAAGAATTGATGGGAAAAAATGATCTACATCTGAATGTTCTATTGATTTTGAAGAAGTAATTGTGAGATTTGTAATAAAATTCACAAGAGATTGTCAGACATTTATAGAAGCTTGGATCAGTGGAGATGACAAATTTATATTTCTTTATTGATGAAATTTTTAAAAATCTCGGACTCTCCAATTAACACTACATTCCATGGCACTAAATAGTACTATCAAAGGGAGTGTACAATATTTTTGAGACCAGAAAAAATCATTTTTATTATTTTTATATAAAGGTATTTGTTTTGGTCCCAACAGATTCATTCACCCATATATCTTATTTTTGATAGAAAAGTTATAGCAATATCAGATAATAAATATGAATATTTTTTGGTTTGGAATGGTATAAAATGAATGAACATGTTTTTATATATATTTGTGATTTTTATATTACCAGAAATCAAAATTTCCAACTAGAACATAAATTTTATAGTGACACAATTCAAGAAACATTCCAGCTAAAAAAGAATTTCAACGAGATTGGTTTCCACACACGTATGGAATTATCAAAGCAAACAAATAAATGCTAAATAATATTAATTATGTAAAAATTCTATTAGGATGTGTGATGATTCTCAACATAGATAAATAAAAAAAATAAAAAGATTGACATAGGTAAATTGGGGAGGAAACATGTCCTAAATTGAAAAATTTAAAAATAAATCACATTTACATTGGGGTGGATTTTCCATAGAAAAATAAATTAAAAACCTAAATATTGGATTCCATTTTACACTAGAGTATCCATCCAGCTAGATGACCCCTATTAAATTGTCATATCCACATCCTATTACCCATCTTTTTCCTTTCTAATAAGGAACCCTACACCCAAAAAACCTCCTTGTTTCCTCTAATTGATCCCTATAGCAACGTTGGTATCACTATGTCCCCCAAACACCCTCCATTTTGTTTTTCTTTTAACACCATCCACACTCATCGACCTCACCACTGGAACAATTTCTCCAATCATCTACTGAGAACGTCATTTCATTCACTACACTACTTAGCCTCCCAAATACCACTACAATGTATTTGGGTTCTTAGGAATCCTCCACTATCGTGGCCATACTAACAAAAAATGGCCCTATGTAGGTTATGGAGCATAAAAATATTTTAAAATATCCATAAATTAATTTATTAGTTTTTATGAATTTATAAATTATAGATATTTTAATACTATGAATATTAATATAATTTTGGTAAAAAAATAAATCAAATGACTTATATAATTTGGATTAAAAATTACACTAAATATGTGATTGAATAATATTAATATTTTTGAAGTTAAATAATATGTTCTATTTAGATAATTTCCCTCACAAAAAATTATCGCATTTAAATTTTTCATTTATTTTTCATGTGGACTGTTATTTGGAATTCACTAACCTAGTTTATCCCAGTTTATTTTAATGTAATTCATTGTTACAATTTCATGACATTATAATAATAACTATTTATATATTTTTGAGAGTTTTTGAATCATTTTTATTATTTTAATATGTATTATGGGTTTCAAATCTATCAACATTATATGTGTGTTTTTTTTAATTTTAGAGACCCTATTTCCTTGATCTGAGTATGTTAGTATTAAAATTATAATGATATAAGGCATTGATCATTCCAAGATGAGGAAGTATCCCAAATGGGATGTGGAAACATTGAACTGGGGTGTGAGATGTAATATGATTCGCGGTCTGAATCAAGAATTATAAAACTAGGTCAGGATTCTGATTATGATTTTAAATGGATCAACCAATATTAGATTCCCAAGGTTATTTAGTTATTTATATTAATTTATGGATTGTTTGTTATTATGTTGATTGTGAATTATTTCAAGAACAAATTATATAATAAAAAATGATGCGAGGATAAAAAAATAATGATAATATCATTGTTTACTTTTTATTACATTGTTATTTGTTAGTGTGATCACATTATCACTTCATATAATATAGAAAAGGATATCTATCATAGATAAATAATAAAATCCCCTCAAATTAATTTTATCTTATAAAATACTTCCATTTCATAAATTCGAACAAAACCGCTGGTACGAGGTGCTCATCATCCACAGTTGAGGGTGACTCCTTCTACATAAGATTTATTATGAAAATGATGTGTTTATTTATCTAAAAATGGTTGAAAATACTACCAATATATATATTGTTTAATCATTAGATGTAATTCATATATTATATCAAGACTATGGTGTATATAAGTTAGGACATCATTTAGAATACCATGGATCTATATGTTAAACTGGATGGCCAGAAAAAAAACCTACCTTGAAAATATATATGTAATTCCAGAACCATTAAATACAATGTGGGGAGTGGTTTTTGGGACCCTTTTCTGCATTAATACCTAGGAAATAGATTATTATTCTTCTATTAGAATGAATTAGTAGTGATTGGTAAAATAACAGGTCACATTTATTGATTTAATTAATCATTCTGGTCTAATATGTATCCAATATAAAACTAAATTTCTAATATTAATTATTTTTTATGAATAATGGTATGTAATATAATTGATATATAGATATAATTAATGAAAAACATTACTCACTGCTATGAGTTCTCATGAGTTATACATGCTTTTTCTTAATGTACTATGAGGAATGGAAATTCTATGTGCTGATCTCTACATGTTTTATTAAGCCTCCTCCGGAAACAAGGGTAAGAAATATTATTATAGGAGACACATGATTATAAATTTTGAGTTTTAAATCAAAATTATATCATCAATTCCAAATTATTTGAGGATATATCATAAGGATATTGATGGATTTACACGTTTTCTCATCTCTATGAAGCTTAAAAGGAGAATGTGAAGTGATATATGAATGGGGTGATGATTACTCTAAATATTTGTAAATTTAATGATAGATAATGTTCATTCAATACATCCCATTCTCATATCATTTTCACCGACATACTGTAGTTTTGATTAATATTAAAATTTATGATAATATAAAAGAAACACTTAATTAAATTGTTGGTGAAGTTCACCTTGAAAATAAGAACATAAAGAAAGTATAATCATTCATTTTTATGATGGACAATATGAAACAAATGTGATGTGGAAAATATATTTTATTACACAAATAAAACCTCTTCAACTCACATGAAGGAAAAAATGTTGATCATAATATTAAGGTTCTTTTCCTTTCAAGAAATGAGATAAATCTATGAAAGTTAAAATGAAAAGATATGAATTTATGTAGAAAATAGTGAATATTTAAATAGGTATATTCATCAATTTTATTTAATGACTCTATTATAATTTTGTGTACTAATGAAAATATTCCTATCATGGATGTGTATTAAAATAAAATAACCATTTATGTGTAGGAAAAATAATAAGAGGTGAATTCAATAAGAAATTGAGAAAGTATGATTCAAATATCAGTATTGATAGGTAAAATTATATATAATTTAAAAAAATATTGAATCTACATTATCATTTATAGAGTATAACCAAAAAATTATCTCTCCATTCCTTTGGTGAAAAGGGGACAATATTCCATTTAATAAAGAATGTTATTTTTGGTGTCTAATAATGATCTAATAGATCAGTAATGCTGGAATAATTTCTAATAACTTATGAATATTAATGAAAGACTATAATAATTAATTCTGTAACGATAATTATTAAACCAATTAAAATAAAATACCATTTTCAAGGATATAACATGTATGGTATTTAAAATCATTGACATTAAACAAATTAGAGATTAAAAACACTTTTAAATATTTAGTTTTGTACTAAGAAACATTTAGAAATAAATGTAATTCACAATGATTTATAATTTTTTAGCAAGATAACACAAACCATTTCATGTTTACGATTATAGTAAATATACTTTCTTTTATTAATGTATGATTTTTAAATAATAGAAAAATATAGTGAATAAAATGCATGCTCAGAATATTTCAGTTTCATCAAGACCACATGGAAAAAATTATATTTACAATGTATTCATCAATCATATATTTTATCATATAGTAATTACACAAAGTAAAATATAGATAGTGGTGTTCTCAAATGCTCAGAAAGGATAACAATATTGCAGAATCTTTCATAAATAAGCATAAAAATTTAAGTAAATGTATAAGACTAAAACAGAATACTTTTAAAATTAAACTTTAGCATAATATGGCAAATATAAAATCAAATAATTCCATTTACTTATTCACATGGATATTCTTCTAGTCGAATAATCACAATCAATATCAATAGACACTTTCATAATGCTGGAATGCATAATGCCAGTCTTCATAACCACATAGTCAAGGCCGTGTGCCATGACTACAAATATGATTTCATCATGGCCTTGTTCCAAGACACTTGTTTGTCTCATGAGACCTACTGATTCATTGATAAGATATAGCAGGCTCCACCCATTACTTACTAAGTCCAATGCATTCATCATATGAAAAGGATTAAAACATAACATAAAAATTCATATTAAAACTGGCATACAAAATATCAAGACTTTGTCCATAAACCATGAATGGTATGAGAATAACACTTCCACAGTCAAACATATCACAAAATATTCAATTAAATGGATGATTTGTATCATAACAAATCAACTTCAACTAAGCTTAAAATCCATCAATAGTTGTTGACATAGATGAAGTCAAAACATTTTTTTATAGAAATATAGATTTCTATTTTGAAATAATTTATTGAAAATTTTATTTTTAAAATATTCATATAAACATGTAATAGAAACTTTGACGATGCTATAATGGCGGAAAATAGCTGCGCCCGCTGTATAAGATAAAAATACATTCTTACCTTAATTTTGTCGAAAAGGACATAAAGTACCATATTTGAAAAATGATAGAAATATTCCTTTCAAATCATATAAGGTCAAATAAGGGTATATATTAGTTCACCCCATTGTCTAATAAATAGTTAAAATGTTTTGAAATACATTTTTAATAAACATGTATGTTGATGATAAAGAGGTCCTAGAAGATTATTACATATAAACAACCTCAGATAATAAAGATATTGTGAAATTAACCATTATCTTGTACATATCCTTGGTCGAGGGTAGGTTTACCTCTTGTATAATGGTAAAATAATTGTTATTAAATTATAAAATAATTTTATACATTTATATGATATCATATATGATCTTTTAACATTTCTTTGTTAATAATATCTTAGTATTATCGTCATTTCAGGTGTTAACTAATTCATTTTCCTTTATATTCTTTGTTACGTAAGTAATGTTTCCTATGGATAGGATGTATATTATTCATATTAAGAATTATATTAACTATTTAAACATTATTTTTAATCATCTAATGCAAATTAGTCTGGAATGGATACGATGTGGAATGAATCTCATCGTGTTCATGGAGACGGTAATCCGTACGTACGCACGAGAAGCAATATCAATATTTTGAAATTAAAATAATATATAATTGGATGTTATATCATATATAAATAATCATTATCATGTTATATTTATTACTTACATCAATTACACATTGTTATTATACCCATCAAAATAATAATGTATTTAATAACAATTAAACCACGACATGGAGACGATAAGCCGTACGTACGCATGTATGGTGATATGTCATAATAAGGATGGATAGAATAATGAATTTGGTTGTAACATATTTATAATAACATCAAATTATAAAGAATATACTGGAGTTATTATTTTACAATTAAAACAACAAAGAAATAGGATGTGGAAGAAGAATGGAACTTGAAAGAGGTGAAGAAATATTTACCTTTTTTGGGGTTCTTCATTTTTATTTGATCAAAAGGGATCAGTAGGATGGCTTGCTGACCAAAGGAAGACCTCTAGTATGATGTTAGGATAGTTGGGAGGGTATTTGGGTGGGGTTTGTCCTAGCCAAATGGATTTAGTGGTGTGAATTGGAGAGAAGGGGAAGTGCCATTTTAAAAGAGGGGTGGGGGAACCTTTGGAAAAACATAAATTATTATTTCATAATAAATTAATTTTTGTTTTCTAATGGATCCAAAATAAATTATTTAAAGGATAAGGTGGGTATGGGTCTAAAACAACTCAATCAATAGGTTTTAGATAGGTTTTAGTTACTATATTAACCTTATCATTTATATTTAACTCTTAGTTAAATAGTTTGACGTTTACCATGTCTATTTGTATTTTTTTATTATATGGTTAAAAAACATACTATAAACTTCCAAGAGAACCAAAATTGGTTCATTAATGATGTATATAATAGTTTTTAATCTCTTGGGACTAACCTTATATTTTTAGAAATAGAATAATAATTAATAATATAATATTTGTTTTAAAAACGCTTTTATGTAAATTTTGACAATATTTGGTGTTTTGATTTGCTAAAATCATAACTACATTATTACTTCTAAATAAATTAATCAAACCAAACATAATATGTAATATTAACCTATAAAATTAGTGGAATTCATAAAAAGTCTCAAATTATATTTATTTGGATATTTAAAATAAAAATTATTTTAATAGTTCATTAATACAGTAATTACAACATCATCATTGTATAATAAATAAATTTCATTATTTAATGTCTAAAAAATATAAATAAAATACCATTTTGTATATAATATTTTTATATTTCTAATAAATATTCATATTCAAATATATCTTATGTGTAACCCTACATTAAAAATGTTATAGTTATTAAACATTGATTTTATCTCTTCTAACTCTTCTTTAAATAAAATAATAATAAAGGAAAAAATCTAATCCAAGTGGACCTAAAGGATCCTATTTTTTATCTAAGGATATTTTTGGTCTAATTACACTTATCCAATAGAATTTGGACATGTGTTAGGGTAATAATAATATCATTTTTACCATTAATTACCATATTTATATTTAACCATTGTAAATAAAAGTCAAAAGATACTATTCAATAAAAAATATTTTCATCTTATTGAAAAAAATTTTACTTTATGATATCAACCATGTCTCTTGTATTTTCAAAATTCAACTCACCGAAGTGGTAAAATTATGTTTTATGTATTTCCAAATGCTCTTTCGAAGTGTGTAAAACACTGTAAAAAGTTCAATAAAATTTTTATATATCTAAAATTATTATAAACTGACCTCATGAGTTACATTGAACTTATATAGGTATTATTTATCTATTTTACCTAAAATAAATTTAAATTAAATAAATAATTATTTAAATAAAAATTCAGTTTTAAACAATAACTCATTGTTTTTTACTATTCATCAAAAATTAAAATTTTTCAGAAAAATACCAAAATTTCACCTAAGATAATTATGATATTCTAAATTAAAAAATGAATTTTATTTTACCAAATTAAAAAAACAATAGTTTCATTATTTAATTGAAAATTAATTCTTGTAGTAAAAACCAAAAAGCTCTTTTTAAGAAATAATAACTAACTAAAGATTGATAATTTTTTACGTTCAATTTCAAAGTGAAATTATTTTCAATGAATAAGATTGGATTAAATGGTAAAAATATAATCTTCTTATACATCCAAACCATTAAAATTTATAATTTAACACTACAAATATTTTTGAAAAAAAATGTTTTTCTCAGTTCAACTATAGTATTTTTCACTACTCACCCAAATATTAAAGTTATCATAAAAACACCAAAAATTTATTGGAACTAAATTATTAAGTCCTAATTATAAAGAATAAGTTTATTTTTTCAAATTTAATATATAAAAGTTCCCTTTATTATATTTCAAAAGGGTTCTCCATTAAAAGGTGGTAAATTGCATTGTTTTTTAAAAAATAATTCTTTTATCTGAAAAATTGAATTTGTTCTTATATTATGTCTATAAAACTCATCATATGGATTCTAAAATTATAAGGATTATATAAAATTAAAAATTTAGTTAATACTATTCCTAACAGCTTTTGAACGACTAGTTAGGTAAGTCATGGTGCCCTCGAACTAAGTGTTGTGTGTATTACAAGTTAATGAATTACATTAAAGAAATAACATACTATGAAATCATGGGGTGTTATAAATTTAATTGGATATATAGATATTTAGTTGTTATAATATATATTTCACTATTATGTTTTTATATTAATGAAATAACATGAAATGGAAATGAAAATTACTAACACTAATGTCATCAACATTTTCATATATATAGCTTCCATCGTGTTTCCTATGAACTTTAAACCACATCACTTTTCTGTAAACAGACTGACCTAATTCATTAGACATTATAATTAAATATTAACAAGTTATAAAAAACCTTCAGTTATAATAAAATGGTGTAAATAATAATGAATAAAATAAAAACCAATTTTTTTCCAAAAAATATAATTCCCAACAATGTGAGGACTGACCTGTTTCTCATGATTCACAAAACATTTTATACAATAACCCAAAATATGGAAACATTAATGAAAATTATAATTTTATTCTATATATGTAATTATGATAATGTAATATATGGAATTATGTCACGACCCGTCCTCGGGGCCCGTGCCGTGACTACCCCAAGCCCACCTTCCATAGGCCAGGGGCTGGCGACTAGTACCAAGGCGAAAAATCCCAGTAAGCAGGGAAGGCATTGCCTTTATAAGTAACAACCACACAGAGTCAGCAAGCGGAAAGTAAAGTGCAGAAAAGTAAAGGGGGCCGGAAATACAAGCCCAACTGTAAAGTACAACTGAAAAAGTAAAGAACAGCAACTGAAGAAAAGACGGCGGCCTCGTGTCATCCACTGGCAATCCCACCTGAAGGGTGGGTACAGATAGCCTCCAGGCTCCTCGGGTCCCACGTCCGCTCCGAGCACGTCCCGCCCAGTGGTCCACCTCCAGGTACCGTCCTGCTGCACGCCCCAACCGAGATCAGCGCTGTCCGTCGTCTGCAACCAACACAACAAGGTGCGGGCATAGCCCGTGCAGGGGTGAGTACAAGCTACTCAGTAAGGACCCCGAGACCCCCGAAGGTCTCCCGAAATCCACAAAGGATATAGCACAAAAGAAAGATGCAATCACGAAGTAACATCTGACTCGACTTAGGTATATGCCCATACATATACCTAAGTCCCCAATTCTAGCTCTGCTCACGAGCTCAAGGACAACTCAATCCACAAAGGAAAGCAAGACTCAAATCCACAAGGAGAGTAAACAGTAAATCCACATAGGATAGTTCAACACAATCCACAAAGGAGAGTAACATAAGATTCAGCTCAACCAGGATTTTCATTATCGAAACCGTAAATGTTGAAGAGCCCCATCTCTGAAGTGTACAGTGGTCCTGTCGCGACTCCGAGGTACTGCTCACTAACCTAAGACTGCTGAAGTACTCCTCCTGTCGAGTACCGCGGGTCTGCTGCCAACTACCGGGCGCTCCGTCCGCTGAGGGTCTACTGCCAAATACCGGGCGCTCACCCAGATAGCCTACTGAGGTACTCCTCCTGTCGAGTACCGCGGGTTTGCCGCCAACTACCAGGCGCTCCGTCCGCCGTGGGTCTGCTGCCAACTACTGGGCGCTCCGTCCACTGGGCTAGTCGACTCACTCCAAGTCGAGTCGGTCAAGCAGTCGTCAGGTCTCAGTCATCTACACGGTCTCCGTACTCCGCACGCACGTCTCCACCGTCGCCGGTCTGTCGCTACAACCAGGCGCACACACTCCGTAGAGTATCGCGGGTCCGCCGCTACAACCAAGCGCTCCACCGCCAAGGGTCTGCTGCTGCATCCAAGCGCACCACCACTGTCAAGTACCACAGGTCCGCCGCTACACCCAAGCGCTCCACCGCTCAAGGTAAAAAGAAGATTCAGCTCACACAGGTTCGGTAGCACTGTTCCACGTAGGATCGCTGAGTGCAGTAGTCGACGCAGTCCACTGAGGATCTCTTGCACAGTCGTCGCCGCAGTCCACGAAGGATCTCTGCTCTGCCATCGTCGCAGTCCACGGAGGATCTCTGCTCTGTCGTCGTCGTCGCAGTCCACGGAGGGTCTCTGCTCTGTCGTCGAAGCCACAGCCAGCACTAGGGTTCCCGCACATAGCGAGCTCGTTTAGGAGGGTCCGCTCCACGAGCCGAGAGGCTGATACATCAACTGACACGTAGTCCGAAGTTGATGTATCCAAAAGTTCCGTATCGACAACAGGATCTCAACGCAACAGACGGCGCGTCAATCGGACGCCCGGTCTGAGAGTTATTGGCATTTTCGTCCCAGGGGCCCGGTTGGTTTTTTAGGGCAAAACCAACCCGACCGTACTCCGCCTGTATCCGATCCTAGGGCGGAGTATGCCAAAAGTTCCGTCTCACTTAGAGGAAACTACCACAGCTGACGGTACGTCGATCGGACGTCCGTAGCTCAAGTTATGAGCGTTTCCGCTCCGAGGGCCCGGTTGGTTTCGTGTACGAACCAACCCGGCCGAACCCAAAGTCTTCCGAAACCTTGAGTATAATATACCGAAACGACCGTCTCGATCCAAGGATCGCGTAGCCGCTGACGGTTCATCAATCGGAGGTCCCAGGCCCAAGATATGGGCGAAAGACCGAAGAGGGCCCGAAACGGGGGTTCTGGGCCCGGGGCGACCCGGCCCGAACCCCCCCTGGGTCGGCCCGAACCGGGTCGGCCCGACCCGGCTAGGCCGGGTCCGGTCCGGCCTGGGCGCGGCCCGGCCGACCGGACCGGCCGGCGCGGCTTCGGCCGAGCGGCCGAAGGAGGGCGCCGCGGGCTTGAACCGCGGCTCAAGCGAAACGCCGCCCCGCGGGGGGCCGCCTGTCACGCGGACGCGGCCGGGCCGCCGCGTCCGTCTCCGGTTCCGCGCGGCCGTGGAACCGGCCGCCGCCGCCGCGACTTCAGCCGCGGCGGATCTTCTCCACGGCGGCGCGCCGGGCGCCGCCGCCTCCGGTCGCCGGCGCCGCCTTGCCGGCGACCCGCGCCGCCGCCGCCTTCCGCGGGCCGCCGGAGTTGCTCCGGTGGCCCGTTTTGCCTCCCGTCTGCGCCGTTGCTCCTCCCGGGGGCCGATCTTCACTGCGGAATCAACAGATCGCCCCTGCCGCGCGGTTCATCGTCGCCCGCCAAATCCGCACAACAAAAGATTGGCGGAGGGTTGCCGGGTCTTGTTCGTTAGACCCGCACCCTCCGCGTTAGGCATAATCAACGGGAGGAAAGGCTACAACAATTTTTAATCAAAGATAAAAATTGTTCACTCCCTTTCTTTTAAACGGCATTTCAATTTTTAATTAATTGAAATTATTCATGCCGGTTCTTTATTTAAAAGAAATAAGAACACGGAATGAATCATCAAGGAAAATAAACCCCTACCTTGTCGTCGTCGTCGGACGAGAGGTCGTCGCGGGATCGTTCGTCGCGGAAGAAGGGGGGATCGTTGTGTCGTCGCGGTATCCGGTGTCGCGTCGCAAATCTCCGGATCGAGAACAAACGGATTTAATTAATTAAATCCGTTGCCATGAAATTAAAAAAAAGGTAGAATTCAAACGATTCGTTTCTCACCTTAGTTGCCGAACGAGGATCGGCTGCGGAAGAAGAGGCTTCGTCGAAGAACGTCGCGGGTAAAGCTCATCGACGTCGCAGATCTCGGTGTGCGTCGTCGAATTTCGGTCACCGGCGTTCTTCGCGTTCTTCGCGTTCTTCGCGTTCTTCGCGTTCTTCGCGGGGAGATGAAGAAACAAGATCCTCTCAAATCCTTTCAAAGGATTTTTTAGGTTGGTCTTATTTTATAAACATGCCAACACACGAAACCGGTTAAGAAACGATCCATCAATTCGAAAGAAACGACCCATTTAATTCACGAAAGAAACAGTCCTTTTAATTCACGAAATAAACCGCCCAATTAAATGGTCTGTTAAGAATTAAAGAAAACGCGTCGGTTGACTTTTCAGTTACTTTGACGGGTTTTCGCGGGTGCGTTACTTAGCGAAAGAAACGGCGGGGCTCGTGCGGGCCCCACCGCACAAATATCCTTCCAAGGGGTAGGATATTTCTGGATAGCATCCTATCCAGTTCAACTCAGCTCAAGCCGCCTTTAAGTGACTTCAAGTGGCTTCCAAGCAGCTTAAGTGAAAAATAAAATAAAGTTGTCGCACAAACTTTATTTTATTTCTGACTTAAAGCCGCAAAATTTAAAAACCACGTCTGAGCAAACGCAACTCCGGAAGAGGCGTTTCTAAGCAAATACCGGCGCTGCGATTTCATCGGTGCCCTCAAAATTTGATTCCGGGAACCGGTTCAAAAGATAGAAAAACCCGCTCGTCCGTTCACTGAACGTACCCGAGCCAAACTTCGGAAATTGATTCCGGGCACACCGGGCCTCGGAATCAGGTGCCGTCTGAAGCTGCGCTCTTGTAAAATTTCAAAGAAAATTAAGAAAAAACAAATTTCCTTGAAATTTGCGGGTCTTTACATTACTCCCACCTCAGGGCTTTACGTCCCCGTAAAGATACATCAAAAACTAGGGGAACAAATGGGGGTACTGAGCACGCATCTGAGCCTCCCGCTCCCAAGTGCTCTCCTGGAGGTCCCCGTGCTGCCATCTGACGCGCACAATAGGAATCGACCGCCCACGTAGGACCCGCTCCTATCGATCCTCGATCTCCACTGGGACCTCCGCGAAAGTCGCCCCATCGTCCACATCCAGCTCCCCAAAGTCGATGATGTGCGTCGGGTCGTGCACGTATCTCCTCAGCTGAGACACGTGAAAGACGTCGTGCACCCGGTGCAATTGAGGTGGTAGAGCCAGGCGATAAGCCACCTCTCCTATCCTGCTGAGGACCTGGAAAGGCCCGATGAAGCGTGGAGACAACTTGCCGCCTCGGCCAAATCTCTGCAAACCACGTCGAGGTGAGACACGCAAAAAGACGTGGTCGCCATCCTCGAACTCTAGTGGCCTCCGCCTCCTGTCAGCATATGACTTCTGCCGGCTCTGAGCTGTCCTCATCCTCTCCTGGATGATCTGGACCTTCTCTGTCGTGGCCTGGACCATCACAGGTCCCACAAGAGCTGCAAGATTTCTTCTTTGCCGAAAAGAGAAATCTGGTCTCATCCCCTGGATGAACCACATTCTTTGCCTAAAACAGTCAATCCTAACATGGATGATACTAATCCATACCAGGGATAACGTCGTAAGGCCTCGACGCTACTACTAAGAGATTCAACCGTTACTCTCGCCTCCAAGGGTTGAGTCACACTGTCGGCATCAGTGTGTGGTAACTGGGTCTCCTCCAGTAGATGTCTCACAAGTGAGGGTCAAGTCAACAGCCAAAACTGGAATCTCCTAGTAACATCACGAAAGAGGACAGGAACGAAAAATATCACAAGGGTATGCGTCTTTTATTATTGCAGCTCATATTACAAGACGCTACACAAAAGCAACAAGGAACCAGAAGTACAAAGGATGTGTCCACTAGTTCTGCTCCTGTCCATCAGCTCCTAGGGATCCATGATCGGAGGCCTCGGCTGCCTGAAGCTGAGCTCTCCCCTGCGGTCGGGGTGGACCTCCTGGTGGTGGTGGTGGTAGAGCCTCAAAGCGTCGTCCACCACCTGCTGCTCGGCCAGCTCCTCTACCTCGTCCGTCTCCTCCCTGCAGACCGCCACGGTCGAACCTCTGCCTCTGCCTAGGTGGTTCCTCAACCGTCTGCTGCTCCCCCGCATGGCGGGTCGGGCAGTCACGAGCCATGTGACCAATTCCGCCACAGGAGTAGCACTGCCCACTCTCGGCACGCCTGGCTCTGACTCCACCCCGGCTTCCCCGCACAACTGAGCCTGAGTCGTGCAGTCGGCCACTGGTAGGTCTGGTCTTCCTGGAACCCTGAGTCATCTGTCGGCTACCTGCTACCGAAGACTCCGCTACGTGCCGCCCTGCGGTGGGTCTCTGTGCTGGTGTAGACTCAGCAAGGAAGCTCTCGATCAGAAGGGCCCGCTCTAGTACTCCTGCCTGAGTCGGTATACTGAGGGAGATCAGCGATGCCCTGATCTCGTGTCTCAAACCCTGCTCGAAGGTCCGGGCCCGGAAGAAGGGGTCCCGTACCATGTCTGTCGAGTACCGAGAAAGGTCGGTGAACCTCGCCGCGTACCGAGCGACCGTCATGCTGCCCTGCCGCAGCTGTAGAAGCTCCTGGATACGCCCCGCACGAAGGGTGGCTGGGACGAACTCCGAGCGGAAGAGGCTCTCAAAGTCCGTCCAAAGAAGAGATGCCTCATCGTGCACCTGGAGCATCAAGCTCCACCATCGTCCTGCCCCTGCCTGCAGGAGGCTCGCCACGAGAATCACCATGAGATCCGCTGGTGTCCTCACTAGCCTAAAGATCCGTACCACCGCCTCAAGCCAGTCCTCGGCGGCCTGGGGGTCCGCCTCACCGCGAAACCTGGGCGGTCGCTGGCTCTGAAACTCATGCAGTGCCCTGAGGCGACGTGCATCGTCAGCGTCTGGTACTGGAAGCATCGGTGGCTCGGCGGGTAAGGCTACCGCCGGTGCCATTGCTGGCAAAGGGCCCTGCACCGAGGCCTCGTCGCTCGGTGGGCTGCCGTCGCGCCCTACACTCGGAACCCTAGCTGGCTGTTGTCGCGGGGCCATCCTGAAAAGGAGAACAAGAGCACCACAGTCAGAACAGTATACCTGGTGATCTGGCACAAGTAATCACAAGGAAAACTTGAGACTTTCATAAAGCAGATCAGTATACCCGGTGAGCTGACACAAGTAATCACAAAGAAAACTTGAAACACACACGCAATCTATGTTTTCATGCATTAAGTCGGAAATCAGGAGTCAGGGTCCTGGTGTACGGATACGTCGGCCGCCGCACCAACACTGGGCTCCCTGGACTGATAACCACACTCAATACACTAAACACTATTGCTTCTCATAGAAAAGAAAGACGATCAGAGTCTGCGGTAGAACCGACCACCTTTGATACCAATTTGTCACGACCCGTCCTCGGGGCCCGTGCCGTGACTACCCCAAGCCCGCCTTCCATAGGCCAGGGGCTGGCGACTAGCACCAAGGCGAAAAATCCCAGTAAGCTGGGAAGGCATTGCCTTTATAAGTAACAACCAAACAGAGTCAGCAAGCGGAAAGTAAAGTGCAGAAAAGTAAAGGGGGCCGGAAATACAAGCCCAACTGTAAAGTACAACTGAAAAAGTAAAGAACAGCAACTGAAGAAAAGACGGCGGCCTCGTGTCGTCCACTGGCAATACAACCTGAAGGGTGGGTACAGATAGCCTCCAGGCTCCTCGGGTCCCACGTCCGCTCCGAGCACGTCCCGACCAGTGGTCCACCTCCAGGTACCGTCCTGCTGCACGCCCCAACCGAGATCAGCGCTGTCCGTCGTCTGCAACCAACACAACAAGGTGCGGGCATAGCCCGTGCAGGGGTGAGTACAAGCTACTCAGTAAGGACCCCGAGACCCCCGAAGGTCTCCCGAAATCCATAAAGGATATAGCACAAAAGAAAGATGCAATCACGAAGTAACATCTGACTCGACTTAGGTATATGCCCATACATATACCTAAGTCCCCAATTCTAGCTCTGCTCACGAGCTCAAGGACAACTCAATCCACAAAGGAAAGCAAGACTCAAATCCACAAGGAGAGTAAACAGTAAATCCACATAGGATAGTTCAACACAATCCACAAAGGAGAGTAACATAAGATTCAGCTCAACCAGGATTTTCATTATCGAAACCGTAAATGTTGAAGAGCCCCATCTCTGAAGTGTACAGTGGTCCTGTCGCGACTCCGAGGTACTGCTCACTAACCTAAGACTGCTGAAGTACTCATCCTGTCGAGTACCGCGGGTCTGCTTCCAACTACCGGGCGCTCCGTCCGCTGAGGGTCTGCTGCCAAATATCGGGCGCTCACCCAGATAGCCTACTGAGGTACTCCTCCTGTCGAGTACCGCGGGTTTGCCGCCAACTACCAGGCGCTCCGTCCGCCGTGGGTCTGCTGCCAACTACTGGGCGCTCCGTCCACTGGGCAAGTCGACTCACTCCAAGTCGAGTCGGTCAAGCAGTCGTCAGGTCTCAGTCATCTACACGGTCTCCGTACTCCGCACGCACGTCTCCACCGTCGCGGGTCTATCGCTACAACCAGGCGCACACACTCCGTAGAGTATCGCGGGTCCGCCGCTACAACCAAGCGCTCCACCGCCAAGGGTCTGCTGCTGCATCCAAGCGCACCACCACTGTCAAGTACCACGGGTCCGCCGCTACACCCAAGCGCTCCACCGCTCAAGGTAAGAAGAAGATTCAGCTCACACAGGTTCGGTAGCACTGTTCCACGTAGGAACGCTGAGTGCAGTAGTCGACGCAGTCCACTGAGGATCTCTTGCACAGTCGTCGCCGCAGTCCACGAAGGATCTCTGCTCTGCCGTCGTCGCAGTCCACGGAGGATCTCTGCTCTGTCGTCGTCGCAGTCCACGAAGGGTCTATGCTCTGTCGTTGAAGCCACAACCAGCACTAGGGTTCCCGCACATAGCGAGCTCGTTTAGGAGGGTCCGCTCCACGAGCCGAGAGGCTGATACATCAACTGACACGTAGTCCGAAGTTGATGTATCCAAAAGTTCCGTATCGACAACAGGATCTCAACGCAACAGACGGCGCGTCAATCGGACGCCCGGTCTGAGAGTTATTGGCATTTTCGTCCCAGGGGCCCGGTTGGTTTTTTAGGGCAAAACCAACCCGACCGTACTCCGCCTGTATCCGATCCTCGGGCGGAGTATGCCAAAAGTTCCGTCTCACTTAGAGGAAACTACCATAGCTGACGGTACGTCGATCGGACGTCCGTAGCTCAAGTTATGAGCGTTTCCGCTCCGAGGGCCCGGTTGGTTTCGTGTACGAAACAACCTGGCCGAACCCAAAGTCTTCCGAAACCTTGAGTATAATATACCGAAACGACCGTCTCGATCCAAGGATCGCGTAGCCGCTGACGGTTCGTCAATCGGAGGTCCCAAGCCCAAGATATGGGCGAAAGACCGAAGAGGGCCCGAAACGGGGGTTCTGGGCCCGGGGCGACCCGGCCCGAACCCCCCCCTGGGTCGGCCCGAACCGGGTCGGCCCGACCCGGCCCGACCCGGCTAGGCCGGGTCCGGTCCGGCCTGGGCGCGGCCCGGCCGACCGGACCGGCCGGCTCGGCTTCGGCCGAGCGGCCGAAGGAGGGCGCCGCGGGCTTGACCCGCGGCTCAAGCGAAACGCGGCCCCGCGGGGGGCCGCCTGTCACGCGGACGCGGCCGGGCCGCCGCGTCCGTCTCCGGTTCCGTGCGGCCGCGGAACCGGCCGCCGCCGCCGCGGCTTCAGCCGCGGCGGATCTTCTCCACGGCGGCGCGCCGGGCGCCGCCGCCTCCGGTCGCCGGCGCCGCCTTGCCGGCGACCCGCGCCGCCGCCGCCTTCCGCGGGCCGCCGGAGTTGCTCCGGTGGCCCTTTTTGCCTCCCGTCTGCGCCGTTGCTCCTCCTGGGGGCCGATCTTCACTGCGGAATCAACAGATCGCCCCTGCCGCGCGGTTCGTCGTCGTCCGTCAAATCCGCACAACAAAAGATTGGCGGAGGGTTTCCGGGTCTTGTTCGTTAGACCCGCACCCTCCGCGTTAGGCATAATCAACGGGAGGAAAGGCTACAACAATTTTTAATCAAAGATAAAAATTGTTCACTCCCTTTCTTTTAAACGGCATTTCAATTTTTAATTAATTGAAATTATTCATGCCGGTTCTTTATTTAAAAGAAATAAGAACACAGAATGAATCATCAAGGAAAATAAACCCCTACCTTGTCGTCGTCGTCGGACGAGAGGTCGTCGCGGGATCGCTCGTCGCGGAAGAAGGGGGGATCGTTGTGTCGTCGCGGTATCCGGCGTCGCGTCGCAAATCTCCGGATCGAGAACAAACGGATTTAATTAATTAAATCCGTTGCCATGAAATTAAAAAAAAAAGGGAGAATTCAAACGATTCGTTTCTCACCTTAGTTGCCGAACGAGGATCGGCTGCGGAAGAAGAGGCGTCGCCGAAGAACGTCGCGGGTAAAGCTCGTCGAAGTCGCAGATCTCGGTGTGCGTCGTCGAATTTCGGTCACCGGCGTTCTTCGCGTTCTTCGCGTTCTTCGCGTTCTTCGCGTTCTTCGCGGGGAGATGAAGAAACAAGATCCTCTCAAATCCTTTCAAAGGATTTTTTAGGTTGGTCTTATTTTATAAACATGCCAACACACGAAACCGGTTAAGAAACGATCCATCAATTCGAAAGAAACGACCCATTTAATTCACGAAAGAAACAGTCCATTTAATTCACGAAATAAACCGCCCAATTAAATGGTCTGTTAAGAATTAAAGAAAACGCGTCGGTTGACTTTTCAGTTACTTTGACGGGTTTTCGCGGGTGCGTTACTTAGCGAAAGAAACGGCGGGGCTCGTGCGGGCCCCACCGCACAAATATCCTACCAAGGGGTAGGATATTTCTGGATAGCATCCTATCCAGTTCAACTCAGCTCAAGCCGCCTTTAAGTGACTTCATGTGGCTTCCAAGCAGCTTAAGTGAAAAATAAAATAAAGTTGTCGCACACACTTTATTTTATTTCTGACTTAAAGCCGCAAAATTTAAAAACCACGTCTGAGCAAACACAACTCCGGAAGAGGCGTTTCTAAGAAAATACCGGCGCTGCGATTTCATCGGTGCCCTCAGAATTTGATTCCGGGCACCGGTTCAAAAGATAGAAAAACCCGCTCATCCGTTCACTGAACGTACCCGAGCCAAACTTCGGAAATTGATTCCGGGCACACCGGGCCTCGGAATCAGGTGCCGTCTGAAGCTGCGCTCTTGTAAAATTCCAAAGAAAATTAAGAAAAAACAAATTTCCTTGAAATTTGCGGGTCTTTACAAATTATCTCATTGGATGCATCTCTATTAATATCTACAAATAGAATCCTTTACTTATGAGAAATACCGTAAGGAAAATTCTCATACTCTCTATAAAAAGATCATAGATGTTTCATTAAAAATAATTCCATAATATCAACATAAAATCACTCTATTTATTGTCCAAAATTTTCATTTTATAGGGGAATGAAACATAGTTAGGGACATTATAATGAAAATTTATGGAAATAAAAACATTAATCTTTATAAATATGTTACAAAATTTTACTAATCTATTTTAAATTAGTAATCATGGAATATTATATTAATATAACTTTTACATGAGTATGAAAGACATTTTTTTTCCAACTATAGGAATATGACTCCAAAAATTATTATTAATGTGAATGCTCACTATCTAATAAAAAATTTACACAAGAATATACCAATATATTTTCGCAGAGTTACCGGTAGGCACCCCAAACTAAACAAATGTAATGATAATCTGGACGTCCTTAGGTACCATACAACTTTCATGTTAATATTTGTATCCCCCCAATGATTTTCTTTATCTATTTGAAAAATTAATTAAATAATAAATACAATATTTTTTTTTTATAATGACATATATATCAGAAATGGTAACTCACTAGTATCTTGTAGAAGGATGGGCATTCAATATCTCCATCACTAGAAGTGAATCAAGTGGATGACTACCAACGACATCTAGGGAAATAGATTTCTCCTGAGGAGTCTGAAGTAAAATGGAATCACTCAGATCCAGTAAAGCTGACAGTAGTGGTGGTACGCTCTGGGTTGCTGATCCATTGGAATCAAGAATTTTTTTCTTGACCTTCCTATAATTCAAATGTTTGATGTGTATTTAATGTATAAAAAATGAAAAAATTAAAATATTTTTACAAAAAAAACCCAAAAAATATAAATGTATGAAACACTTATCAATGAAAAATTTTAATATATTTTCAATACCGATTAATACTTTCTATTATCTTCATCTTCATTTTATTCCATGTTATCAACCTCCATGGAGATGGGTCCATCAACTTTACCCTCTCTTTCAAGTTATCTTGTTTTGATTTCTTCAATAAATGACTATTCCAATTTTTTTGGGCGATGAGGCTCACTATCACAATGTACCAATTAATCATCATCACCCAAATCAAATAATTATATCTTCTTTTAAATGTACAATGACACACCAAACATTATATATTTCATCATCCACATAATTATCCACTATAGCATGTGGTGCCAAGATAAATAGATCATGATCTACTTACTCGCTAAAATGGATCATGTGAGAAAAATTTATAGAAGTAAAATATAATAAATAATTCATTATAACCCTATGAATATTGAATAACTAGAATTTGAATAATAGAACAAAAAACATACCATGATAGTTTAATTCAATTATATCATTCATATTTACATTGTATCTCATCTCTAGAAGTGTAAATATACCATTATTTTTATTTTTCAAGCCATCATCATGATAAATTATATGAAACCTAATGCCATAAATATTTTAGGCATAAAATATCATAGTCATCCTTTAAGGACCTAGATCCAAAAATATTATATAATTTAGTTTTCAACTTGACTATAGTCATTAATTATCTAGAAATAAAATATATAAGGATTTTTTTTAACATATGTAAAATAAACAAACATTAATATAGGAATATGAGTATATAATTACAACACATGTGAACCATAAGACAATATACATATTAACTTCTTTTTTTAATTCAAACTCATTTATTACTCGTCCCCTTAGTCACCTATTTGTTTACAATCAAAATTATTTAATAAATAGATCTATAATAACACTATTGAGTAGCACATATCTATTTTCTCAGATAAACTCCAATATAGTTTGAGAAAAATTTAATCCTTTTATAAATGTTCATAGATGAAAATGCCCTACCAAATACTACTAATTGTGTAGGAACATAACCCATCCCATGTATACATCTAGGAATATCATTCTGTGAAATGATTACGAATTTTTTTTATGGGAATCTAATAATGTTTTTGAAGGGATTTAGTCCCAGACTTCTTGAATTTTAACTTGTTAATACAAATAGTTCAACAATGATTTCTCAAATTATATTAACATAATACTATTATCTATTTAATAATTTTTTCATTACTATTTATTGTTATTTCATTACTAAAAAAATAATATTTAAAAATTAATTACGACAATAAACAAGTCTTTAAAAAAATTATTTATGGTCACCTTGACGTATCAAAAAATGGAAAACATTCTACATTTGATCTATGAATGTGCCCAAATTTTGTAACGCCCCAACCCCAGAAGCCCAGAGTCGGTGCACTATTACGTATCATCAGCATGATCACAAAATATCAAGCCTCAAAATACTGATTAGTTTAGTAGCTTTGGAAGTAATAGAATCATTCATAAGGTTTACTTTACATCATAAAATGGAAAACTATAAAAACATTGTTTCCATAGAAAACAATGAAATCCCATAGACTATCCCTACAAGTCCCTCATAATATACATTTTTCAAATCCTGGGAAAAATAAAACATAGAAATGGGTGAGCTCAGATGCCCATTATGGCTAACAATACATCAAAATATTTCATAAAGAAGCATAATCATTTATGGAAATTTATAAGACTAAAACACAAGACTTTTAAACATAAACTTTAGCATAATATGGAAATGATAAAATCAATTAATGTCATTTACTTATTCACATTGATATTCTACTAGTCGAATAATCACATGCAATATCAATAGCCACATTTATAATGGTGGAATGATTAATGTCAGAATTCATAACAATATAGTCAAGGACTTTTCAAAAGTATATATATAAGATTTTCTCAATGCCTTGTGCAAAGACACTAGTTTGTCTCATGAGACCTACCGATGCATCGGGGAGCTATAACGGGCTCCACCTTTCACTTAGTAATTCCAATACATTCCTCATAGGAAAAGGATTAAGCATAACATAAACATCTATATCAAACATGGCATATGAAAGGTCAATACTTTATCCATAAACCATGAATTTTATGAAAATAACAAATCCACCATAAAACATATCACAAAACCTTCAATACAACATGGAAGTTTCGTATCATAACAAATCAACTTTAAATAAGCTTAAAATCCATCAAAGGATGTTAACATAGATGAAGTAAAAACATTTTATTAGAGAAATTTCTATTTCTATTTTGAAATCATATAAGAAAACAGTTATCTTGAAAATATTCTTATAATCTTGTAAGGGAAGCTTCCACAATGTTATAATGGAAGAAAATTGCCACACCCGTCGTATAAGTTAAAAAAACAGTCATACCATAATTTGTCGAAAAGGTCATAAAGTACCTTGTGTAGAAAATGATGGAAAGATTACTTTAAAAACATATAAGGTCAAATAAGGGTAAAGATGAATTTACCCCATTTTTTAGTAAATATTAAAAATGTTATTGAAATACATTTTTTAGAAACATGGATGTGGATGATAAAGAGGTCTTAGTAGATAATTAGGTATAAACAACCTCGGATAATAAAAATATTGTGAAATTAACCCATACCTAGTAATTATACTTTGTTGAGTGTAGTTTAATCTCCTATATAATGTAAAATAATGTTTATTAAATTATACAAGAATCATATACATTAATAAGATATCATATATGACATTTTAACATTACTTTGCAAATAATATCATAGTATTATCGTCGTTTCGGGTGTTAACTGATTTGTTTTCCTTTATATGATTTGTTACGTAAGTAATTTATATTATGGAAATGATGTATCTTATTCATATTAATAATTATATTATGTATTTAAATATTATTTTTAATCATATGATGAAAATTATTCTTCAATGGATATGATGGGAAATGAATCATATCACATTCGTGGAGACGGTAATCTGTACGTACGCACGAGCGACAATTTCAATCCTTTGATATTAAAATAATATATAATTGGATTTAATATCATATATACACAATAATTATAATGGTACATTTATTATTTACATCAATTACACATCATTATTATACCCATCCAAATAATAATTAATTGAATAACAGTTACACCACGATGTGGAGACGGTAAACCGTACATACGAACGTATGGTGACATGTCATTCAAAGGATGGATAGAATAATGTATATGATTGTACCATATTTATAATAACATAAAATTATATAAAAGTTAATGGAGTTGTTATTTTATAATGTAAACAACAATGAATGAGGAAGTGGAAGAAGAAAGGAACATGAAAGAGGTGATGAAATATTTACTTCTTCTTCAAGTTCTTCCTTTTGATTTGATCAAAAGGGATCCATAGGTTGGATTTATGACTAATTTATGTAGTCTAGGATTAAGGGATAACAATTGATAAGGTATTTGGGTAGGGGTTGGTCGAGCCAAATGGCTATGGAGGTGTCAATTTGAGAGAAGGAGAACTGCCCTTTTATAAGACGGGTGAGGGGTACCTTAGGAAATACATAAAATATTATTTTATAATAAATTCATTTTCGGATTCAAATGGCTCAAAAATTAATTATTTTAATACTAAGGTGGGAATGGTTCTAAAACCACTCTACCAATAGTATTTATATACGTTTGGGTTAATATATTAACCTTATCTTCTAGATTTAACTCTTAGTTAAATAGTTTGACATTTACCAGGTCTCTTTGTATTTTTTTATTATATGGTTAATCAACATACTATAAACTTCCAAGATAACCCCAAGTGGTTCCCTAATGACATATAGAATAGTATTTATTCCCTTTAGCTGAACCATAGATTTTTAGGAACAGAATAACAATTAATAATATAATATTTGTTTTAAATACTATTTTATGTAAATATTGACACTATTTGGTATTTTGTTTTTTCTAAATTCATAACAGAATTATTACTTATAAAAAAATTCATCTATCCAACCCAAATATGTCATATTAACCTGTAAATTTAGTGGAATTCATAAAAATTTTCAAATTACATTTATTTAAATATTTATAATATCAATTATGTTAATATTTCATTAATACGGTAATTACTACATCATCATTGTGTCATTAATAAATTCAATTATTTACATTCTAAAAAATATAAATAAAATAAAATTATGTAGGAAATTTTTTTAGATTTATAATGAGGATTTATAGTCGAATTTATCTAATGTTTAACATTATATTAAAAATATTTTAGTTATTAATCATTGATTTTAACTCTTTTAACACTTCTTTAAATAAAATAATAATAAATGTCCTAATCTAATCCAGGTAGACCTAAAGGTTCACATTTTATTCCTAAGGTTGTTTTTTGTGGAATTAAACTTATCCAATAGAATTAGAACATGTGTTAGGGTAATAATAATATCATTTTTACAGTTAATTACCCTATTTACTTTTAACCATAGTAAATAAAAGTCAAAAGTTACTATTCACCGAAAACTATTTTCATCTCATTGAACCACATTTTAGTTACTGATATCAATATTGTCTCTCAGATTTTTGAAATTCAACTCACAGAAGCAGTAAAATTATGTCTTTTGTAAATTTGAAAATTCTCTTAGAGGGTGGGTAAAAGATGGTAAAAAGTTGAATAAAATTTTTATATATCTAAAATTATTTTAAACAGACTCCAATGTATTACATTGAACTTATATAGTTATTATATATATATATATATCTACATAAAATAAATTTAAATAAAACAAATAATTATTTAAATAAAATGTCGGTTTTAAACAATAACTGAGTGTTTTTCACTATTCATCAATAATTGAATGTTTTCTGAAAAATACCAAAATTTCACCCTAAGAAAATTTTTATATGCTGAATTCCAAAATTATGTATATATTACCAAATTAAAAACATAGTTTTGGAATTTATTAATTTAAAATTAATTTCTGTTGTCAAAACCAAAAAACGTGTTTTTAAGAAAGAATAACTCACAAAAGATAGATACATGTTTAAGTTCAATTTCAAAGTGTAACTATTTATAATGAATAAAATTGGATTAAATGGTAAAAATATAGTCAATTTATACTTTTAAACAAATAAAATGTATAATTTAACACTTCATATTTTTTAATTACAAAATTTGTTTTCTGTTAAAATATAATACTTTTCACCAGACACCCATAAATGAAAGTTATCAGAAAAACACAAAAAAAAAATTTAAAATTTAATTATTGTTTACTAATTATAAATAATAAGTTTATTTTATCAAATTGAATACATAAAGGTTTCAAAAATTGTATTTAAAAGGGTTCTCTATTAGAAGGTGGTGAAATTGATTTTTTTTTAAAAAAGTACTTCTTTTATCAAAAAAATGAATTTTTTCTTATACTATGTATCCTAAACTAATAATATGGATTCTAAATTTATAAGGATTATATAAAATTTAAAATTTAGTTAATACTATTCATAACCACTTTTTAACGACTAGTTTGGTAAGTTGTGTTGTGCTTTAACTTAGTGTTGTGTGTAGTGCATGTTATTGAATTACACTGAAAAAATAATGTACTATGAAATCTTCAGGGGTTACATTCTCACCTCCTTCAATAAATTGTGTCCTCACAATTTGAAATTGTTCTCCGAAAATAAAATGTTAAAATAGAAAAATACATTTTTAGAGAACCCACATCAAAAATTGGGTTAATAAATTTAGTCTTAATAAGAGGGAAAGTGAAATTAAAAAGTCACCATCAAATTATGATCTTGATTAAGAGAAAATTTATGGAGATTAGAGATGCATAATTGGAGTAAAAACATAAATATTTATTTGGATTTATTGAAGTCATTGGAAATTGATCTGGTCACTCAAATTCCCCCAAAAAATTCGTCATTTCTGGAGGCAGGTTTGTTCGGGTACTCTCCCAACAATGAGCCTCCTCGTTTTTTGACATATGGCCAGCACCACCTCTTTCCCTTTCTACCCGAACATTCCTGAAACCCCTCTACACTCTATCATTATCTACCCGGGAGCTAAGGAAATTTAGAATCTATGGGGCTCTGCTTCATCTGCTTTGCTGGCATTGGCTTCTGACCTTCCCGATCTTCTGACGCGTTGGAACTCCTCTCTCTCCCCGGCTGATGTTGGTTCACTAGGCACTCTGGCCTGGATTATTTGGGTCTGGCGCAACAACGCTATTTTTCATCATGCCTATAGACCCCCCAAATACTGGATTGATCGTGCTACCTCTTGGATTGAAGGTTGGGAAGGCCACAATGGATGTTCTTTACCGAGTGCCCCCATCTCCCCCTGTGCCCTGGAATCCCCCAATGGAAGGGATTCTCAAGATCAATGTGGACGCATCGCTTCCAAAAGCTGGTCTTGTTTCCCTTGGCCTCCTTGCCCGAAATCATCTGGGGAAATCCTTGTTGCTAAGTATGAACCACATCAGACATTCTGGGAACCAGTGGTCACTAAAGCCAAGGCCATCCTTGCTGGTATGATGCTCGCGATTGGATGTGGATGGGGTGACATCATCATTGAGTCTGACTGTCTTTCCGTTATCGACGCTATCAATCACAACGATGGTGAACTCCAGTCGTTTGGCGCCATTGTCAGGATAATTATCTCACTGAGCCAACGCTTCTCATTGTGCACCTTATCTTTTACCAAAAGGGATGGGAACAACACGGCCCATCAGCTAGCGTCCTCAGGCCCATTCATCACTAACCAGCTCTGGCTGGACAATTTCCCTTCATGACTTTGTGCATGCACTTCTGCTGATCTTTTTCATTAATGATATATGCTTTTCAAAAAATAGATAACACTTCTTTATAAGATCCATTAACTAATTTTCATTAAAAAATTTCTTCTTAGAATAAGAGGAAAAAAATACTAGACAAGTAAAGATCAATTATTTAACTAATTTCTACCACAATCATATCATTCCATATAAAAGATAATAAAAATACTCTATTTATCGTAATCGTATATGGTTCCCAAACATTGAATTTATAATTCATATATTATCCCTTTTTAAAAAATCTAAATTATACAAACCAGGACATGACATAGGCCAGTGTTAGGTAATGCACCCTTTTCGCCCTTCGGTTGTGGGTTCATGTCTCGCGGCCTTTCTGAACGCGACTGGTTGTCGCCCGATCTCTGGGTTGTCCCGATTATGAAAATCCAAAAATAACCATAACAATTGTATCCAATTTCAAACTCAATCCATTCCAACCTTTATACTTATCTAAAATACATCTATCCAAACTCAGATTCAAAAATTTATAAGGATGTTAATGATAATGAAGTTCTTTTTTTTCCATGTAATAACATGTGAACACATTCATCATGTATTATTTTGAAACATGGTAACACTCTGAGTTACCATAAAAACTCATTGATTACATTCATGCTCCCTTATTGTTTATAGAATACTGGATATATTTCTTATATCAAATTTTTTTTGAATATTCCAACAATGATGAAATAAACAAAATTTTAATCAGTCCAAAGGAAGTCAAGAATATCTAATATAATTTATCTAAATCAACAATCTCTTATTCCAAAATCACTACCTCATTATCAGGACCATTTTAATTATTACCTTTCCTTCAATCATTTATTTTCCAAATAAGTGTAGCTTAATATTATGACACTTTTCATAGAACCTAATATTCTCAAATACTCAATAAAATAGTACTATAGTAAAATCCTTATTTATCTCCAAAATTCACATAACCAGTATATTGTTGACACAACTCTCAAATTAAATAATTAAATAATAATTGAATAAGAACACTTGTCATTCATCTTCATCTGAGGTAGTATAATAACTTGATTATTATCCAATAGCATCACTTATGGTATACTCTGATGACTATGACATTATTTTGCGTAGTGTCCCAATGCCTTGTAGATGAAGCATTTTACATATGAATCCTTTTTCTTTCCCTTGAAATCAAATACTTGGTGTCCTTTTTCTCCACACATATAGCAAACACTAATTCCCATAACGCATTTACCATGGTGTTTCTTTCCACAGTTATCACATATGGGAAAATTCTTCTTTTCTATTTTCCATTTATCCATATATATCTCTTCCATCATTTTCTTCTCTTGCTTCCATTCAAATACATATGACTCAGAGAATTATTTCTTTATCTTATTAACACATGATACTATTTCTTAATATGTTGAGAATACATGGGAGAATATTTCCCTTCTAAATGTTGGCTTAATACCATGAAATAAATGATCCTTCTTACTCTTTGGAACATAAATATTTCTAGAGGTCACATTGCTTCTACTGGGTGCCATTTCTATACAATGGCATACACAAGGTCAGTTTATGAATTAAAATGAATATTTCCAAACTTTTGAAATACCTAATGTAAATTTAACAGTTTGTAGACATAATCAATAATCACAAAAAATGTTTTATTTGAAGAAGTATATATTCATAAACACATCATAATGTTTTGTATGAAAATGATAATTATCCCAATCATATCCCCTGGGAGTGTCGTAACCAAGAGTGTAGCAAAGACCGTTGTTGGGCACTAGTTCCCATTCGAGTCTTGCTTAAAGTGGTGTTTTTCAGGTTTTACCCCCAGGTATATCTATGCCAGAGCCGACTCTAACTTCTTGTATCCAGACATGGATTTATTCTTGGAAAACTCAAAATATCTCTACAATACCAAAATATTAGAATGTTCTTCTATACTAATCTTCAAAGTTTTTCTTTGGGCAAGGTCCTCTAATCAGAGTTTACCTAAATCTAGTTTCCAAGGTTTTTACTAAACTTCCTCTGATACCGACTATAATGCCCCGACCCTAGAAGCCCAGAGTGAGTTCATTATTACTTATCATTGGCATGATCACAAATGATCATGTCCCAAAATACCGATTTGTTTATTTCCCTTGGAAGTAATAGATACATTCATAAAGTTTACAATACATCATAAAATGGAAAACTACAACAACATTGTTTTCATAGTCAACACTGAGACCCCATAAACTATCCCTATAGGTCAATAAAAATATACTTCTTTGCATCCTGGGAAAAATAAAACATAGAAAGTGGTGTGCTCAGATGATCAGAAAGGATAACAATATTTGGGGAATTTTTCATAAATAAGCATAAAAATTTAAGGCAATGTATAAGACTAAAAAAAGACTTTTAAAATTAATCTTTAGAATAATATGGAAATGATAAAATCAAATAATTCCATTTACTTATTAATATGGATATTTTACTAGTCGAATAATCACAATCAATATCAATAGCCACTTTCATAATGATGGAATGCATAATGCTAGACTTCATAACCTCATAGTCAAGGCCATGTACCAGACTACAAATAAGATTTTGTCAAGTACTTGTTCCAAGACACTTGTTTGTCTCATGAGACTTACCGATGCATTGAGGAGATATAGAGGGCTCCACCCATCACTTACTAAGTCAAATGCATTCCATATATGAAAACGATTAAACATAACATAAATCTTCGTATTAAAACTGGCATATTAAATATCAATACTTTGTCCATAAACCATGAATGGTATGAGAATAACACATCCACAGTCAAACATATCACAAAACCATCAATACATTATGGATGATTTGTGTCATAATAAATCAACTTCAACTAAGCTTAAAATCCATCAATGGATGTGACATATAAGAAGTCAAAACAATTTTTTAGAGAAATATATATTTCTATTTTGAAATAATTTAACAAAATTATTATTCTAAAAATATTTTAATAAGCTTGTAAGCGATGATTTAATGATTTTATAATAGAAGAAAATTGTCGTACTCACTGTATAAGTTAAAAAAACATTCTTACCTTAATTTTTTCGAAAAGGACATAAAGTACATTGTTTGGAAAATGACGGAAATATTTATTTCAAAACATATAAAGTAAAATAAATTTATAGATGAATTCTCCCCATTGTCTAGTAAATAGTAAAAATGTTTTGAAATACATTTTTAATAAAAATGGATGTGTATGATAAAGAGGTCCCAGTAGATTATTACGTAAAAACAACCTCGGATAATAAAGAGATTGTGAAATTAACCATTACCTTGTACATTTCCTTGGTCGAGGGTAGGTTTACCTATTGTATAATGGTGAAATCATTTTTATTAAATTATAAAATAATTTTATACATTTATATGATATCATATATAATCTTTTAACATTTCTTTGTTAATAATATCTTAGTATTATCGTCGTTTCGGGTGTTAACTAATTCATTTTCCTTTATATGATTTGGTACATAATTAATGATTCCTATGGATAGAATTTATATTATTCATATTCAGAATGATATTAATAATTTAAACATTATTTTTAATCATCTAATGAGAATTAGAATGGAATGTATACAATGGTGAGTGAATCTCACCACGTTGGTGGAAATGGTAATCTGTACGTATGCACGAGCAATAATATCATTATTTTGAAATTAAAATAATATATAATTTGATGGTATATCATATATACAGAATCATTATCATGTTATATTTATTATTTACATAAATTACAAATAATTATTATACCCATCAAAATAATAATGTATTTAATAACAATTACACCACGACGTGGAGACGGTAAGCCGTACGTACACACATATGGTTACATGTCATTAAAAGGATGGATAGAATAATGAAGTTGGTTGTAACATATTTATAATAACATCATAGTATATAGAATATACTAGAGTTATTATTTTATAATTGAAATAACAAAGAATGAGGAAGTGGAAGAAGAAAGGAACTTGAAAGGGGTGATGAAATATTTACCTCTTTTTCAGGTTTTTCATTTCGATTTGATCAAAAGGGATAAGTAGGATGTCTTTATGACTCAAGGAAGGCCTCTATGAAGATCGTAGGACAGTTGCGAGGGTATTTGGGTAGGGGTTGGCCTAGAAAAATGGCTTTGGAGGTGTGAATTTGAGAGAAGGGGATGTTCCATTTTAGTAGAGGGGTGGGGGAACCTTTGAAAAAACTTAAAGTATTATTTTATAATAAATTCTTTTTTGGTTTCTAATCAATCCAAAATGAATTATTTAATGGATAAGGTGGTTATGGGTCTATAACCACTCAACCAATAGGTTTTATATAGGTTTGATTCACTATATTAACCTTATTATTTTAATTTAACTCTTAGTAAAATAGTTTGACATTTACCATGTCTATTTTTATTTTTATATTATATGGTTAATAAACATATTATAAACTTCAAAGAGAACCAAAAGTGGTTCATTAATGAAGTATATAATTTTATTTAATCCCTTGGTCTGAACCTTATATTTTTTGGAATTTAATAACAATTAATTATATAATATTTGTTTTAAAAACGCTTTTATGTCAATTTGGACACTATTTGGTGTTTTGTTTTTCTAAATTCATAATTGCATTATTAATTCTAGATAAATTCATCTAACCAAAAATAATATGTAATATTATCCTCTAAAATTATTTTAATTCATAAAAAGTCTCAAATTACATTTATTTGGATATTTATAATAAACATTATTTTAATAGTTCTTTAATACAGTAATTACTGCATCATCATTATGTCATAAATAAATTTAATTACTTAATGTCAAAAAAATATAAATAAAATTAAATTTTGTAAACAATCCTTTTATCTTTCTAATTATTATTCATTGTCGAATTTATCTTATGTGTAACCTTACATTATTAATGTTTTAGTTATTAAACAATGATTTTAACTCTTTCAGCACTTATTTAAATAAAATAATAATAAATGTCCTAATCTAATCCAAGTGGATATAATGGATAATATTTCATTCCTATGGTTTTATTGGTCTAATTACACTTATCCAATAGAATTATTACATGTGTTAGGGTAATAATAATATTATTTTTACCATTAATTACCCGATTTACCTTTAACCATGGTAAATAAAAGTCAAAAGATACTATTCAATAAATACTATTATCATCTAATTGAACCAAATTTTACATACTGATATAAAACTTGTCTCTCTTATTTTCAAAATTATACTCAAAGAATAGGTAAAATTATTTTTTATATAAATTTGCAAATGCTCCTTGAAAGTGTGTAAAAGACTGTGAAAAGTTCAATAAATTTTTTAAATATCTACAATTATAATAAACTGACCCCATGAAATACATTGAACGTATATAGGTATTATGTATCTATTTTTAAATTAAATAAATTTAAATTAAATAAATAATTATTTAAATAAAAAGTCAGTTTTAAACAATAACTCAGTGTTTTTTACTATTCATCAGAAACTGAAAGTTTTCAGAAAAATTCCAAAATTTCACCAAAAGCTAATTATGATATTATAAATTCCAAAATTATTTCTATTTTAGCATATTCAAAACAAAGAAGTTTCAATTAATAATTTAATATTAATTCCCTTTGTCAAAACAAAAAAGCATGTTTTTAAGAAATAATAACTAACAAAAGATTGATAATTTTTTATGTTCAATTTCAAAGTGAAATTATTTTCAGTGAATAACATTGGATTAAATGGTAAAAATATAATCTATTTATACTTCAAAAACATTAAAATGTATAATTTAACACTACATATTTTTTAGATAAAAAATTTGTTTTTTGTTTAACTATAATAGTTTTCACTATTCAACCAAATATAAAAGTGTTAGAAAAACACAAAAAAATTTATTGAAACCAAATTATTATGTCCTGATTATAAAGAAGAAGTTTATTTTTTCAAATTTAATATATAAAAGATTAAAGTATTTTATTTAAAAATGTTTATCCATTAGAAGGCGGTAAAATTGCAATTTTGTTTTAAAAAAATAATTCATTTATCTGAAAAAATGAATTTGTTCTTATATTATGTCTTAGAAACTCATCATATGGATTAAAAATTATAAGTATTATATAAAATTTAAAATTTTGTTAATAATATTCATAACTACTTTTGAATGACTATTTTAGTAAGTCGTGGTGGGCTTGAACTATGTGTTGTGTGTAGTAGAAGTTATTGAATTACATTGAAGAAATAACATACTATGAAATCTCAGGGTGTTATAAATTTAATTGGATATATAGTTTTCTAGTTATTATAATATATTTTTCACTATTATGTTTTTATATTAATTAAATAACATGAAATGGAAATGAAAATTACTAACTCTAATGTCATCATCTTGTTCATATATATAGCTTCCATTGTGTATCTAATGAACATTAAACCACATAACTTTTCAGTAAATAGACTAACCTAATTCAGTAGACATTATAATAAAATATGAACAAGTTATAAAAAACCATCACGTATAATAAAATGTTCTAAATAATAATGAATAAAATAAAAACCAAATTTTTTTCCCAGAAATCTAATGCCCAACAATGTCAGGATTGACCTGTTTCTCATGACTGAAATTTTTTTTAGACAATAACTCAAAACATGGAAACATTAATGAAAATAATAATTTTATTCTATATATGTAATTATATTAAAGTAATATATATAATTATCTCATTGGATGCATCTCTATTAATATCTACAAATAGAATCCATTACTCATAACAAATACCTTTAGGAACATTCTCATAAATCTATAATAAGATCAGATATGATTCATTAAAATAATTCCATAATATCCACATAAAATCACTCTATTTCTTGTCCTAATTTCTCATTTTACATTAGAATGAAACAGAGTTAGGGAAATTATAAATAAAAATATCATGAAATTAAAAACATTAAACTTTATAAATATGTTACAAAATATTACTAATATATTTTAAATTAGTAATCATGGAATATTATATTAATATAACTCTTACATGATTTTCAAAGACATATTTTTTCCAACCACATGAATATGACTCAAAAAATTATTATTAATGTGAATGATCACTACCTAATAAAAAATATTCTCAAGAATCTACCAATATATTTTGGTAGTGTCACTAATAAGAACTACAAACTAATCAAATGTAATGATAATCTTGACGTCCTTAGGTACCATACAACTTTCGTTTTAATATTTTTATCCACACAATGATTTTATTTATCTATTTAAAAAATTCATTAAATAATAAATAAAATATACTATTTTTTATGATGACATATATATCAAAAATGGTAACTTTCCAGTATCTTGTAGAATGATGGGAGATCAATATCTCCATCACTAGAAGTGAATCAAGTGGATGACTACCAATGACATCAAGGGAAATAGATTTCCCACGAGGAGTCTCAGGTAAAATGGAATCACTCAGATCCAATGAAGCTGACAGTAGTGGTGAAACACTCTAGGTTGTTGATCCATTGGGATCGAGATTTGGTTTTCTTGAACTTCCTATAATTAAAATGGTTGATGTGTATTTAATTTAGAAAAAATGAAAAAAAATATTTTTACAAAAAATCCCAAAAAAATATATGTATGAAACACTTATCATTTAAAAATTGTAATATATTTTCAATACCAATTAGTACTTTCTATTATCTTCATCATAATTTTATTCCATGTTATCAACCTCCATTGAGACGAGTCTATAAACTTTACCATCTCTTTCATGTTCTATTGTTTTGATTTGTTCAATAAAATACTGTTCACAACTTTCTATGTGATGAGGCTCACTTTCAGAATGTACCAATTAATCATCATCACCAAGATCATATACGTATATATTCTTTAAATGTACAACGACACCCCAACCTTCATATATCTCATCATCTACAAAATTAACCACTGTAGCTTGTGATGCCAAGATAAATAAATCACGATGTACATACCCGCTAATATGGATAATGTGAGAAAATTGTATTAAAGTAAAATATAATAAATAATTCATTATAACTATATGAATGTTGAATAAATGGAATATGAATAACATAACAAAAAACGTACCATGATAGTTTAATTCAATTATATCATTTATATTTACATTGTATCTCACCAATGCAAGTTTAAATACACCATTATTTTTATTTTTCAAGTTTTCAACCTGATAAATTTTATGAAACCTGATGCCATGAATATTTTAGGAATAAAATATCGTAGTCTTACTTTGAGGACCTAGATCCAAAAATATTATATCATTTAGTTTTACGCTTGATTATAATCATTCATTATCTAGAAATAAAATATATAAGGAGTTATTTTAGCATATGATAAATAACTAAACATTAATATAGGAATATGATTATATACTTTCAACATAGGTGAACCATTAGACAATATACAAATTATCATTTTTTTAATTCCAACTCATTTATTACTCTCCCCCTTTGTCACCTATTTGTTTGCAATTAAAATTCATTAATAAATGGATATATAAAAACACAATTGAGTAGCACATGTCTATTTTCATAGATAAACTCCAATTTAGTTTGAGTAAAATTTAATCTTTCTCTAAATGGTCTTACCAATGTATGAAATAACAATGAATAGTTTCTAGAATGTGAATTAGTTGAAATGCCATCAATATTTCTAGAAAGATTGAATACAGTCTCAATCTCATCTAAATACCTATAAAAAAGGTCAATAAAAATTTGGCTATGTAACCTCCAGTAATAGAGCCTTATAATTGAGCCTTATTCAAAATATATGATTATAAATTTAGTTCTAAATAAAAAAATATGAAACACATTAAGAAATATCATTTGTTTATTTGATAAAGTTGAACCCACCAATGAAAAAAAATATCAACATACATCTCAATTGGATATATCCATCTATAGTGTACTATTCGGCCATGTTTTTTAATTTTTAAGAATATGTATATTCAAAAGAATCATGACTATGATGAATAAAAGAGGATATAACATATCTAAATGACAACATGCCAAAATATTTCTTTCATGAAATTTTTCATGCTCGTTTGGATTTAGTGTTTTTATACAAGGCTCTATAAAAAAGTAAAAATCTCAACTACAACCATAGTAAATTTATTATGTAACATATTAAAAAATGAGAATGATAACAACTAATCCATCATAATTTGTGACTCATTTATTTTCAATACACATATCATTCAATGTTTTAAGTATATTCTCGTGGATTTGTTACTTGAATATCCATCTAGAACATTTTCATTTATTAATGTCCTAAGTAATATGTCTTTATAATGAATTTTGTTTTGAAAATAGCTGAAGCATACTTGGTATTGTCAATTTCTGACAAAACATGAATTATATTCATTGGCTTCAAATATTTACGATCATTAAGGTGATTCTTCAATTTACCCTGCTCATAAGCACTATAAAACATGTCATGTAACAAATATTATTCTCAAAATGAATTATGTCAAATTTTTGTAGTATCAAATTAAAATCCTATTAATTTAAATTAAAAAATATTATTTTTTCCTTCATTGTTATGTTCTAGCTTCTTTGGATACTATATCTCATTCACATTTCCCTCCTTTTAAAGTGATGATATTATCATAAAAAATTCAGGTACATTCATTAATTTTAACAATATTTCAGAAATAGACAACACATTTGATAAATTTATATATTAAATATCTCCACTAAATTGTGTCTTCTTAAACTAAAATTTATGATAACATCAATAAATTGGATATCACATAAATAACATAATTTTATACTATGAGAAAATCATTGTGGTTCAAAATCAAAATTATAAAATAGACAAGCCAAACTAGTATGAGATTCCATCCAACAAAATTTACTAGTCCAGGAAGGTCACCAATTAACCACATTACAAAAACATGCTTGATGAATATTTGTCTCATTAAAGAATCATATATTTACATGACATCATCCCATAATCCATGTAATTCTTTGCTTATAGGTTGATATAATACAATAGTGTCATTTCCTGCAATTTTCTATCCTGGTATATTGTTTGAAATAAGGAATGAGGCCTTCTTCATAAAAATCCATATACATAGATTACAATGGATAAATAAATTTTATATTTTCTATAATTAGTATTTAATGTACCGGAAGATTGAAAATAACCAAAATCAAATCCCATGTTTACATTCTTAGGAACTGAAGAAAAATATGGATATAAAGAATCATCAATCTTGCATGATGTTAAATATTTTGGATGTCTTATCAATCCATCATTACTATCCTTAGTATTCATCTTTTTATAGTATGCAGTCTTAGATGAAATGAATAATATTTTCAAACAATGAAGAAAATGAATGTAACACAATACCTTTTTATGAGTTTTTTTTTCACCTATTTCATCACAGGGGTACTATGCTTTACACTCTCATTATTGTTCATTGACTTTCATTTACTTGTATGAAATCTTCTGAATTATTTATTATCAGATTCTTCTCCACGGTAATGATTAAAACCATTAGTTCATTCTTGTATATTTTCATAATCTATTCCTTGTTTTTTTGATTACTTTATTGATAACATATAATGATCTATGGATATTAGCTTCACAAAATTTTTCATGAAGCTACTATAAAATCATTGAAATTTCATTATTAGTAATTCAACATAGACAATTGATAAGATACTTCTTAATTAGAATATAAAAAATTGGATACCTTGAAATCCTCCATATAGTCCTTAATTTCCTCCATCAAAGAATAAATAAAACTCATTTTTTAGTTCAATGACATTCCGAGGAAGATTAACCTTCTTTGGATCAGCTGATTGTTTTGTTGATCTACAGAAATCATGGATATTTTATTTGGTAAAACCAAATGCATCATTTAAAATTTTTGAACTAAATGCTCATCTATTGGGTCACAATGTGTTTCGTTGATAGTATTTTTATCGTTTTGACATTCCATAACATTCTATTCACCATGCGAAATACAACATACATATCGAGCAAGAAACTATTGCAATATCAAATGATCATATAATTCATTTTTTCATCTAAAACATGAATTTATAATTCGGACTCATAAATATTATTTTTCCAGCCACTAGTAAATATTTAATTTCCAATATGGGAAAAAGTCTTTTTTGTAATGGGTTATTAGCAATATTCCCATCGTCTATCACATGTAGTCCCCCAGTAGGCAATATTTTGAGATGGGAAATGAATTCCACTACAAATAGTGGTTAATTTTTTTGTAAAGATGATTTTTACCATTGTAAGTACCAATGGGACAAATTTTGAACCAAACCATGGTATGTCTAATTACGATAAGAATATACCCCCTTCAAAAATACCCTCTTGCCATATTTTTTATTTTTAATTGGAGATAAATCCATTCAAGAAAACTATAAAAAAAAATTAATTTTGATGTGACCCATCACAATTACTATTCAATATTATTTTTTATTTATGGAAGTATTATCTCCCTTTGTAAAAAATTATTGGAATAGGGTATTTGTGATAGATCCCGTAAAAAATACTACATATTACTACCTCAATAATTATTTTGGATCTCTCAATTTGTGACAACACATGCCGCAAATAATTTCATTTCAATTTATCTAACCCATATATACCCTTTAAATATTTTTGAATACATTATTCTCTAAATTTTTATCTCCTTCATTACTCTCATATTTTCATTCATAATGTTATAAATGTTTAAAATTTTAAAGGATAACAAAATTCAAACATTGCATTCGCTAAAAGATTCAATTTTTAGGTATTTATTAAATGTTTTTGTTTATTAATTTATTTATTTTATTATTGATTTGTTAAAATTATTAATAATTAGTTGTAATTTTACTTCATTTTAATTGGATATTTTTAATTTTAATTAAATAATTTAATTAATTTCAATTTTCTTAATTAGAGGTAATTTTTTTTAAATTTTTAAGAATTATTTTTAATTAAAAATATTTTGTAGTAATTATTATAATAAGTATTACATAGTAATATTTTTTAATACATTGTAATAATTAGTAAAAAATAAGTTATATTTACAGTCATATAGTAACAAATTTATATTAAATAACAAAAATTAAGAATAATATGTGTCAATTATAGTTTACTGCTGGTAGTTGGTATTTATTAGTAGTAATTATTGGTAATTATCAGTAATTATTAGTAATTAGAACTTATTAGTAATAATTGGTTGTAAATATTAATTATCTGTTGTAATTAGTAAAAATTAAATATAATTACTTGAATACTAAAAATGAAATAGGTCATTAAATTTCAAGTGATGAGCAATGAAAATTTTGGATATGGTTGGCATAAATTGTTTTCATCAATTAATGATTATTAAATCAAGGACCAATTTTATCCAATAATGTCCAAAACTGTCATTAGGTTAGTAGAACATGTTTAAGAATGATGTGACATTTTACTTGTCATAGTATAAGGGGTACAAGATGCATCTTTGGCTGGAGTAGCACCATGATTAGTCGATGTAGTACATGTAATAATTATTGTAAATTAGAAATATTTACTCTTAATATGTTGTAATAATTTTAATTAAATGTAAATAGTTTTAATATTCAATAATTATTTTAATTATGAATAAGTGGGTGTTATTAACAATACATTCTTATAATAGAAAAAATGTATTAATTAATAGAAGGATGTAATTATATATAGATCATATGAATATGTTTTAATAATTGATAGGATTTTTTAAAAAATAATAAAAAATAAAATAAATAAATGCTAAACCAATAAAAAAATGTAAAATTAGAAAAAATTAGTAAACAATTAATTAGAAATCACTATAATTTTTAAAAATTAATATTAATAGTTAAATTTTACATTAATTTGTATAAATTAATTTTATTAGTAAAATTAACAAAAGTAAAAGAATTTATAGTTATTAGTAAAAATTAGTGTTCATAAGTAACCGTTAGTAAATTTTTTTAGAAAGGACAAAAAAATTAATAAATATTTTTGGAGATCGATAAAAATTATTAAAAATAATATTTGAATATGATTTTTTTAAATATTTGTGAAAAAATAGTATGATTAGAAAAAATGATAGAAATTAGTAAAAATTAATCGTAAATAACTATATTTAGTAAAAATAATCGTAATGTAGCATTAATTAGAACAAATTAATGGAAATAACTACAATTATTAAAAATTAATTGTAATTAGAAATAATAGTAAAATTTAAAAGTAATTAATAATGATTATTAAAAAAATAACATTAAATCAGTATCATTTGAAAAAAATAATGATAATTTGTTAAAATAACTGATAAATATTAATAATTTTCAATAATTATTAATAATTAAAAAATAATAATGATAAATAACTATAATTAAATCAATTTAGTTGTAATATGTGAAAATTATAAAAAATAACGGAAAATTAAAAATTAAGTTTAAGCACTATAATAGGTGAAATTTAGTAGTAATTAGTAACAATGAATCGAAAATAACTATAAATTGTAAAAATTATCAAAATGTAGAATTAATTAGTAAAAATAAATGGAATATCAGTATAATTAATTTATATTAAAGGATATTAGAAATTATTTTTAAAAATAAGCTGTAATTAGTAAAGATTAGTAAACAACATTAAATCACTATAAATAGTAAAAAATAATTCTAATTAGTAAAAATTATATGTAAGTAGAAAAATTTAGTAGTAATTAGTAACTATTAGCTGTAATTCATAAAAAATAAATGTAAATATATAAAATTGAAAAAATTTCCATCTAAATTATAAATTTTTTCATATTTTATAATGATTTGGATCAAAATTTTCTTATATAACATTATTAATAAAAAATTATTTACATTATATTTTTTATGTAAATATATAAAAATTATGTGAATAATAATAATAAGTTGTAACAATGTAAAATTGAGAAAATTTACAAGTAAATTATAATTTCTGAATTTTCTACACTTTTTTTGATCATTTTTACTTTTATAAAATTATTAATAAGTAATTTTTTAGTTCATATTTTTTTTAAAAAATATGGAAGAACGAAGTAAAAAATGGACATTAGTATTTTTTTCATTATTGGAAAAATTACTATAGTAATTTAAAGGGTTGTAGTATAATTTTTTGTATATATTGATGGTGTTTAATATTTTCTATAATTTTCATTATCAAAATCATATTTTGTTTCAAATGGGAAAATAATGTTTTAATATATGAAATATAATTTGAGGAGGTTTGAAACATTTGACAACATTGGTGTCTATCTATATTTTTTTTCTGAATAGATTATGCTTTTATACTAATATAGTGAACAAATATTATATAGAAGATACTAATAATTTGGTTCTATATCTATATTGATTTAAAAATTTAGTAAAATATGTGGTTAGAATTTATTTTCAACAAAATGAAATTCGTGATGATATTGATTTAATCCTTGAGTTAGAACCATACAAATTTTATGAGATCTTGATATCTTTTTAGGATTCCTTATATCTGGGTTTCATGATATGAAAATTTGAAGTGGGTTAATGTTTAGAACTATAAAATAAGATAATGGAATATAAAATTTATATTTTTATTAGACATTCTCATTGGTTAATGCACTATTACCTAGAGGTAATTTGTTGCCTATAAATGTTTATGTGAGTAGGAGGTTGGTTCATAATTTCTCTCTTGGTTATCTGAAGATTCATTGATATTCAAATGAATGAATTTTATATTATGGTGAATATGAGGCACTAGTTATTTTTCATACAAGTGGAAAATCATGGTAGAAAGAGGCTCAATTAGGGAAGTCTTGATTGATTCCTCTAGAAAATTTGGTATTTCCCACATACTCTTAGATTGAGGAATTTATTTCTTTTTAGAACACATATTCAATGAATTGATTACATAAAGCCAATATTATAAAGAATAAAAGATTGAATCATTTAGGTAATGGTGATTCAGGGAAACACCTTGACAAGGTACATCTGTATTTTTTTCTTCAGAAACTCAAAAAATTCAATTGGGTCTTTCTATTTATGGTTTCTATCCATTCGATTCCTACATTAGTCAATATTATTATCGGTGCTCATTAAAATTACATACAATTTTCCTCCTTGAATATTGATGAATGAGACATATATATATTTATCTTATAACTTAGAGGAAATATAAAACATAAAATCGATTATTATTTGAAACCATTTATTGATGTGTTAAATTTACTAGGGATTAATTTTTTCAGTACATATGGAATTTCTACCAAACAAAATTTCTAAATTAAAGTTTCGTTAATGTGGACGATTAGTGACTTCCCAGAATTTGGAATGTTATCTATTTGAAGTAAAAATGGTATAATATCATGTTTGTGATATAGGAGAAACAAAAGAGTTTTTATGTTCATTAATGGAAGAACCCATTGTTTTTTGACTACCATTACTGCTTTCTTCATACTAATCATCCTTTTCAAAGGATGAAATAACATTTTATAAAAGATAAATTTGAAATATATAGACCTCCTACAAAAATTAATGGTATTCTGTTAAAATCTATAGTCGTTTCATTAGTCCCCGTTATCCTTGGACAAAATATAATCAAAAATTAAATTGATGACTTTGAGATTGAACAGAATTGGATAAAATAGATCATTTTCTAGCATATTCCATATCAGTCTGATTTATTAATTCATCACATATTAGATGTCATGCATACTGTGAATAACTATTTTGATAATATTGTTTATATTGTTTTGAACACACCTAGTAAGACAAAAGATATTGTAAAGGCATAATTAAACCCTTCCCAAATTTATAGGTAATCATAACATGAACTATTTGATAATGATATATCATTTAATTTAATAATGCCAAAATAGGATTATATAATTTCCAAAGAAAATAATTTATTAATCTATTAGTATAGTGAGTATTTGTGGATTCTGGATGGTTATATTTCCAATTTGGATTTATTTGATTGAAATTCTATTATTTACATATTAAAATGTCATGAATATTATATTGTAATGGAAATAATTGTACGATTTTTATTTAGAGGTTTTTTAATTCTATTATTTGAGATTCACTCATAGAAATAAAATATATAGTTTCAGGACATTTTTATGGGGAAAATTGACAACGATGCACTATATAGACTATAAGAATATGTTTTCATTATTTTCTATAAATTAGAAAAAATATTCCCACCAAAATTCAATGTTTTAATGGATCATTTTACATTACATTTACCACATGAAGAAAAATATGGAGGGCTAGTACAATTATGATGGATTTAACCATATGAGAGATGCATTCATGAATTAATGAAAATTTTATTTAAAAAAACATTATTTTAATGATCAATAATAGAAACATATTTGTTGGAGTAGCTTTCTTTTTTTTCCCTCATTATATTAAATGTAAATATCCAATAAAGAATAACTACATGGTCCATAATGTGTGAAATTTTGAAAATGAAATGTACAATAAATTTTTAATATTTAATCATCCCAAACATGGATTTGGTGGAGTTCATACCCAAGGGATTTAAAATGATGAATTTCAAATAGTTTATACATATGTTATTATAAACTATAAATAAATGATACCATTTGTAAATTGATTTCTCCTATTAATTATTCTATAATTTTTTAAAAGTAATTTATTTTTTTAAGATTATATGATAATAATATCAATAAATGGTTTCCAAAAAATATAGTGGCATCTCTTGAATAATGTCAGGAAAGTAATTTATCCTACAGGTTTCAAAAACTTGTAACATAAATTTTGTATGGTATATAATATAAAATAATTTTAATAATTATTAAATTGATAATTGTTTATAAAATTATATAGAATTTTAACATATATATATATATATATAATTAAAATTGATTATGTTTATTGAGTAACCCACCATATAAAATGGCTATATCTTATAATGCATACATGGTACATGGTTGTCTATTTCATACATGTTCATATGGGGAATAAAAAAAAGAATAATGGTATTTTTATGAGAGGATCTAGTCATAGATAAAGAGAAGTTGACTTTTATGGCATGTTAGAAGAAATAATTTTGGTTTGTAATCTAGGATAGAATTACGTAATGGTAATTAATTATCATTGGTGGGATACTGATAGAGTATTATGTGTGCATCCACACCATGGAATCATTGATATCAAATATATTATATTTCTTATATTTAATAAACAATTTTTATTAGCTCATCAGGAAAATAAAATTTATTTTGAAATTCTTTTCATATCAAGTATATTTAAGAGATTGGTGGATCAAAAGGGGAATTAAATACCACAAAATTATGTTTATATAAATTGAATGTTGTTTTTTAAGGTTTAGGTATCTGAAAATTACACAGACTACTCTGAATCCATCTTTTCCCCCAAGAGACATGAATATCAATGATTACACCCCACAATTATGAGTTGATAGTGACAATTATGTTATTGATGTATCATATAAATTTGAAATTGAAAGAGATAATGAAGCTAAAAATATTCTTATATTTTATGATATTAAGGAGGAATATAATGATATTGAAATCATCATATACAGAGATAAAAATGTATATTAATATTGGCACAATATATTCTGTTCATAATCATATATAATATATATCTATATATAATAATATTTTTTAATTTTTGTTAACAATAATAATTTCATTCTTCAGATGTCCGATAATGATATATCTAATCTGTTTCCTGACATGGATGATGATGCACTACCTGGTGATGTTCCTGAGGTGACATCATCTAACCCTTAAACAATTGGTGATTCAACAATCACTTAGAGGGGTCACGGTCTTGCATGATTTATGATTCCTGACCCAATCCCCCAATATATTTCCCTATAATCAGTAAAAAAATCCATACTAAGTTTTGTCTTGTTGTGTATTCTAGTTAGTTTCAAAAATTTCCATTAATATATTTATCTTCCAATTTTATTGATTATTTGATCCGTTTTTCACAGCTTTTCACAAATAGCTATTGGGTAGGAGAGTATTATTACATAGAATAATTTTTCAGAAGCATAAGTGACTAAAATCGTATTCCATTTATTATTTTACACTGCATGATTGATCATTGGATGATAAATAAATAAATAATAGTTATTTTGAAATTTATATAATAATTAACATGAAATTATGAATTATTTGTATGGTGTGTGGTATCCTGTTGATGATAGTGTATGGGAATCCATCTAGGAGGCATGGGAGGATTATATACATGATAATTTACTTCATTTTTTCATTACATGGGGAGAAAATCAATGTGGAAGTAGGGGTTCATGTATTTTTATATGTCTTCATATGTCAACCGACCAAGTTACTTCTCATATTATATCTAGGATATATGTTGTTCATACTAAATGGGAGTTATTTTCTAAAGGATTGAATCATTAGGTTAACAAAATTGATTGAGGCATGAGGTGACATGTTGAGCTTCTAGTTATACATTCTATGCACATAGATGATATATGATATGTAATATTTTTTATACTGTCAATATATTTAGATTTGAATTTCGTGTGTTATACTCAAATTGGTAGTCAAACATCCCAGTATTATTAATTTTGACATTTATAAGATGATGTACAATGATCCTGCCACTAGAGAGATTATAGGTGGTCACCTTCAATTATATTTTGGTAAGTATAATTTTTTATTAGTATTAAAATTAACCACAAATAATATTTTTCCAATTTTAATTTTAAATTGAAATTGAAGGATTCCTATGAGGCTGTAAATTCTTAGACATAAGATGAGAGTCAGGTCAAGGCTGAGGATCATACCATAATTATAACAGGATTTGATGACATGAAATGGATGAAAGAGACTAAGAATTCCTTTCATCAAATGATGAGTTTTTGTTATCAACTCTTGATTGATGAATGTGAGTAATTATTTTATTATCACAACATCATTGTACAACTCTAGGGGATCTCATGGAGAGTCATCATCATCTTCTACAGAGTATGAGGTGTAGCTGAAATATTTTGGATGAGCATATAGATACCATGCATAGGGAACATGAAGTTCTCTTTTGACAGATTCAAAAACATAAATTAGATATGTGTAGATGACAAGGGCATGATCACGAGCCAATGATGCAGTTCATGTGATGTCTCACACATGGTTTTGGGATAGAGTTCCCTCCACCTTCTCCCAAAGAGGAATCCCCTCAAAGATTTAAGTATTTTTATATACTTTTGAATATATATGTTTTTTTATTAATTAATATGTTTATTGTTTTATATAGTTCATTTTTTATATTGTTTTCAATATTGGTATTTTTTTTGAAAAAAATATATTTTATTTTCTTCTATTTTTTATATTATTTTATATATTTTTACTTCTATGTGACATGTGGATATTTTCATCCCATATACTTATTTGTATTGGGTGAATCCTCTAATAAAAAAAACATTATTTATATAACAAAAATTATTATTTATGATTGGAAACATACCCATCCCGAATACCCCAATTTATAGTTGTGTGAATAATCTAAAAATTATTTGAATCCCTTGGCATACCAAGGTGTGTTTCGAGATAAGTTAATATAACATTTATAAGTATGTATTTTCTGGTCTTATCCCTTATCGTTCCTTCTCCTTATTATATTGTAACTGAATTACTTTAATTATATTTATATGATTCCTACATATTTTCTTCTTGAATTTTTTTTCATAGGGTTTTATCTTCAAATGCACTATGTTCCTTTTTAACTGATTATGTTTATTTAATTTAGATATTTATTCTCAATACCCATATATGAACATGGATTTGGAATTTTGATCATGGGGGAACATCCACTTTTCCAATACTACAATGCCACTTGTCTCTATAGGTGTCCAGAATTATAATATACTAAACATCTATCTCATCTAGGTCATCTACACAGCTATGATCATTCCTACTAGAACTCACCTTTGCTATTTCATGACGTGTTTAATTAATGGTTTTTCAATAAGAGATTAATATTTACAAAGGTTGAGAAGAAACATTAATGTTGAATAATTTTAATTATAATGTAATGGTGTATGATAATGGAATTGGATTGCATATAATATAATGACCCCATTCAAATAGTTGACAATGAAAAAGGATAGTGTAAAAGTATATGAATTTTTAAATATTGATGAAGTATATTTGAATTCATTTTCAATTTTTGTCATATTTACTATAATGCAGGAAAAGAAGTAAAAAGTGAATGATAAGTTAAAGATAATATAGTGGATGTAATAATAAAAATTCAAAATGTGAAAATATATAAAATAATAATAAATTGAATGAGTGGGCTATTTGGGAAAAATGAAAACAATGTGAAACTATTCATCATGTATATGGAACAATATGGAATGAGGTACGTATAGACAAGAGAAAAAGATTAAATATAAGATGAAATTTAATAAAATAAATATATGAAAACCAAGATCGACAGACACTTCATAATACTTGACTACATGAAATTGAATTAAAAAAATTAATTAATACAGATTGAATCAAGTTTTTTCATTACTAAATTTCAATAGTCCTGGGTTGTATATCTATATTTAGTACCCACCATGGGCATTCACATGACATAATCATTTATTTACACATTCATTTACACATAATTATGATTTTTTCAAATATGTAATTTCTGGAATGTAAATGTATACAGATTAAACATATATTCTATATATGTACATACTAGTAATGCATAATGGAAAAAAAATTGATTAGAGGATTACCAAAAATAGTCATGTCACACTTAATTTTTATGTAAGTGAAAATTGATAATGAATAAGAATGCTTATATATAAGTAAAAACTGGTAATGCATATGAAAGTAAATTTAATTAACCTAGTTAATCATATAAGTTAATGAATAATTTTTTGTATGAAGAAATTCAGAAAACAGTATCGTATATATTGTAAATATAGGTATGTAAATAAATAATATTAATAGAGAAATGGAAATATCTCTAGATGTCTTTTGTGCAATTTGAATGAAATTTCAAAGAATATATATAGATTCATGACTGTATAATACATAATGTATATATATATATTTAAATGAGTGGTACAATGTAATGTAATAGATGTTAGGGAAATTGTTAATAAATAATAAACATAGTATAAAATTTTTAATTGAATTAATATGGTATGGAAAAATTTATTTTGCATTCATGATAGAGAAATGAATTATCTGAATAAAAAAATGATGTAATTTGATAATTCAAATTATGATCATTATAAAATTTAAATTTATAAGGAAAACTATATAACTGAAAATAAAGTTGTTCAGTAATATTATTTCTGGAAAACATTATTCAAAGTAATCAAAAGTTTTAGAACACTTCAAAAAATGACTATAGTCATTGTTTTTATTTTTATAACCATTTTTTCAAATCTGGCCAATGCTTCAATTATATTAGTTTTATAATTTTTGAAAAAACAATGCTTCTACACCCAAATGTGGATAGTATCTAACTATAAAACACTAATGTGTTGTAAAAAATATTTAATTGTCAATGTGATGAATAAAATTTAAAAAGTAAAATAAAAATGTTGTTGATGTCTCATACCAATCATGATTAACATATGAAATATGAATTAATAATGATCAATGTAGAAGCCATATCTGATATTTAAAAATGATATTTTTCTGTAATAATTACAATTATACTACTAAAAATGGAAATGATTTGAAACATTATAAAGTACTAAAATTTACTCCAGCGGATCAACCCACTAGTAATAGAGCGTTTGAATCCAATTCAACAACCAAATTCAGCTTGTCCTCTCCCAGACCCATCTATAGTATGAAGGGTGCAGAATAGAGTTTCTTGGACACCTTTCTAAATCCACCTCATGACTGTGGACGTAAATCCATGTCTATGTATAACCATGGATATTTATAACTATGGATATTGATACATGTGATCATTTTTGTGATGAAAAGGAAATTAAGCAAAAACAAAATGTATCTGTATTATTATTTTGTAGACTGTTGCATACGTTTTAGAACTGCAATTAATATGAATTTTATGATTAATGTTAGGATTCATAATTACGTACAACTCTATGTATAAAACTAATGAATGTTATAATTCATTTAAACAGATACTCATCCCAAAAAATAAAATCCAAATATGGCGAAATTGTTAACCACACCAATGACACAGCTCTGCCGTGTTAACATAATGGTAATCACAATGTCTACATTTTTTGCATTGATCACCTTCAATACCATACTCCTCCACATGCTTTCCATCTTGATCACCAAATTAATACCCTTTACCTCTTCCCAACTCTCATAAACCTCTACTTGTTCCTATGAGGCTTGTGCATTGTTCTCCAGGACAACAACAACATTGTCTGGTTTTGATATCCCAAATCCTACGCTAGGGATCATGAACTACTGGGAAACCTTTTTCTATAGCTGAGATCTAAGATCCTTGATCCATTCCTCCCAAAATTTTTGGACTTCCTAAAATATCCCACTTCAAGATAAAAAATAGAATCTAAACCAACAGAAAAAAATTCATTAATGGTGGATCCATCAAAAGGTAATCGATGAAAGAGGGAAAGGATCAAATTTTTTGTTCTCTTTATGGAAACCCTGGAGACACCTACGATAGGTATCATCCTATGTTTAACTTAAGAATCACATTGCAAATATTCTTCTCACTCATGTTTTGCATCGATTCCTCATTCCCACCTGCACCTCAGTTTTTCATTTATGAATAATGTAGTGTGATCTAATAGGTCACTTAAACCAAGCCTGTAATTGTTCCTGACACAAAGTAATGAGTAACATAGTGTGACATAGACAATAAATTGTATATGTGATGAATAAAATGATAAAAATAAAATAAAATATTATTTTCTATCCGTATTATACCAAACATGATTAACATATCAAATATGAATTATACATGATCAATACAGAAGCGTAATATCATATTTATAAATGATATCCGTTATGTAATCATTTCAAGTATAATACTCGTAATAGAAATTATTTGAAGCTTTATGGTGGCCAGAAATTACATCTAGTGAATCAACCCAATGGTGATATAACATCTGACTCCAACTCAACAACCAAATTCAGCCATTCCTCCACCAGACCCTTTTATAGTGTGTTCAGTGTAGAAAATAAGTTGATATGGTTTCTCTAAACCATGTTTTACTCCGAATACCTTTTTTGTATTCTCTAATAAAATTAATTTTGCAGTGATGTGGGAATAATTACAGGATAACAAACATGAAAACAGAACACCAATTGAAACATCACATTTGGGAAAATAGAAACAGGATACAGGTGCAGAAAACATTTTCAAATATCAAGCATACAAAATAGCACCACTTTCAGCCTCTATTATTCTTGATAGAAACACCACCATTCAAATAGAGACAACATAAATGGTCATGAAAATTAAACAAACCAAATCATTCAGCGATAAGAATGTTACCATAATTTCAACACTAAGTAAAAAAAGTTCTAATTGTTGGAGAACTAATACAACAAGACAAAAAACAATACAACAAGACAAAAAACACAATAAAAAATTGAATTTCTAATTGTTGGAGAACTAATACAACAAGACAAAAAACACAATAAAAAATTTCAACACTAAGTAAAAATGAAGGTAAGGACAATACATCTACCAAAAATACCCATCCATGCTAGGAATCTATTAAGTTTCAATCCAATGGACTCCTGCAATGGACCCACCTACAATAGGAGGGTAACTGTAAAATACCCCGCATGTTTTGCTACATTCTAACAAAACAACCACTAATAATTCATAACACATCCTAATTTAAACACAATCAATTGTGTAGTATAAAAAAGTTGAAAATAAATAATATTTTGAATGTTTAATAAGAAATTTATAATGTGCAGTTATTATGAACGTGAAATTAATGGTAGATTAATCTAGATGCATTAACTATATGGTAAATAGTGTTGCTCAATCTTTTTAAACTTCATTTTACATGAAATTGAGGATGATTCTACTTATTGTTGATTATAATCAATTTGTGAGATGTCATGGTACAAAAATAGTTGCAGGTGTTTCCAATATCATGTTCACTAAAGGCCTACAGTCACTGCAAATAGAAGCCTATAAAACCAACATGCATTAGGTTTAAAAACAACATGTGCTCACTTCATGAAGTATCATAACTCCTGGAAACTAAATAACAAAAAATCAATAAATATAAAATTTTAATTACATTGTAAATAATCATATTTTGTTGTAACTATATTCACTATGACGTGGACATAGCGTGTGTACACTTGACTTGACATGGAGTGAGTATAATGACCATGAATGCATGGTCAGTAGAAAATAACATCATTTATTAACTCTAAATTCCTTCATACTCGGTTGAATCTTCAACCATTACATGCACATTTGGATTTATATGAATAATCATGAGTAGCATTACAGTCTAAAAAAAGGCAAACTATTTGAAATATAATGGAATGCATAATATATGTGAAATATTTTATATTGGTGTATAGTATGGGAGGATACAAATCCTATTTCATATATTCTTTAGAGCTTTTTCATGATTTGGGAAGGTAAAGCCATGGAAGGGGATAACTCATGCTATATAAATGGTTACAAGTGTAGCCAAGAACATGTTCATTGAAGGCCCCTACTCAGTGAAATTAGTAGCCTATAAAAACAACATGTAGTATGTTTAGAAACAACTTTTTCTCACTCCATGAAGTAACATAACTCCTATAACTAAAAAACATTAATACATTAACTATAAAATGATAATGTGACCACCTTGGTTTAGATAACACACATGAAATTAGGTACACTGATGTTACAGTCACATTAAATAGTGTTCAATGTAGGTAAAAAACTCTTCCCATCATATATTTTGGTGATTTTTTTATTCATTTTAAACAATAGAAACATCTATTAGTCAATTTTACTTAAATGTATATAAAATAAAGAGATTTAAAATAGAATAAATATAACATTAGAATGTATTATATATCATTAAATATTATCAATATATATATATATATATTATGAATTATAGATTTCAGAAATAGTTGAAGAGATATCAGAGGAGCTTTTAGACCACTTAAAAAGGGATTTCAAACATCCGCATAGTTTAATGAAATATTAAAAAATATAATATCTACCTAACCAAAAATATTTAATGATAATTTGATACATATAATTAATATTATAATAGAATAACTAAATAAGAATATGAAACACTATAAACCAAAAACAAATGATGGGACCAAAATAATTGAAACAGGAAACCCATAAAATGATTACAATAAACTAACATTGAAGATAATCTAAAAATAGTGAATAGAATATGATATTGTTTGAATAAGAAGAATGAAAGTGAATATGTTATGAATACATTATGTGATACTACTTATTATGTAAATATTATTTGTGGGTACTCGATATTCTCTATTAAACCCTCTTGAAACAAATTACATAGAATATGTAAAATGCATTAATTTAGAGAAAAAAATTACTGAATCAGGTATTATATTTTTCTAGAATATAAAATTTAAAACAATGTTTCAGGATCTTATGTAATCACAGGCACTGATCAATCAAAAATAGTATGCACCAATCATCTGTTGTTCTTTGAAAGAAAAATCCACCATCATTAATCGTGACAATAATAATGGAGCACTATGTTTTCATTAACAAGATAAAATAGGAAAAACTCATACCTCACTTCCAACACCAAAAAAGTCAATTAACATTGGTAATGTAGATGATGAATGACTCTAGGGAAGAGAAATTATTCATTAAAAAATGTAGGAAAATGAAAACCAAGGGAAGTTGATTGGTGAAGTAGATTTGTGAAATAGTAACATATATTAAACATGGAAAAAGGGTACCCAGGATTAGTATAGTTAGTAGAGTAGATGTAAAATTGAAAATATAAGGTATACAAATATAATAGCTCAAATTACCTACAAGATTACCAGATTATTTCATTTCTTGGTATGCATCATCATATTGTCCCATAAGATGGAACCATTAGTTTGGAGTAGGCCACCTATACATGGTTGTGTGATTACTAAAAAACATCATCCAATTGTAGCTCATATTAATGCGAATAGGATGCGAGAAACGGAAGGATGAAAGTAAGGGTGTTTTTTGGTGATGTGGATCATTATAGGGGTGACATGTCTACCTTGAGGTACCTAGATTTAGGATATATAATAGAATAATTGATTATAGATTATAGTAGTAAATGATGTCAAGGTTTTCAAGAGGTGATTTACAATATCATATATAACCTTACCATTAATTTCTTCTCCAAAATGAAAACTCATATTGTTGCATGTTTTGTATGTGCTATTATATATGTGTTTTCATTATGTAAATAAACTGTGGAGTGGTCTGCAGTAGTAGGGACACCAAAAAAACTTAAATTATAAACATTACTACTATAAATGAGGTATTTGTTTTCAATTTCCCTTGTAATCTACATAAGTGACAAAAATTTATATTAAAATAAATAAAAAAAGATATTTGGAGAAGTGGGAAACAATACACAACATGGTTCATGCTTATAAAAAAATGATGACAATGATAAAATGACTTTATCACCTTTAAATCTATGACCAAAATAATGGCATGTTAATCCCTATGAAAATCATGGTTTGAAATAAAAATATTTTGCGTGATAAAGAAAACCTCATAAATTTATTAATTTATAATTAGAAATTAAATAATTACTTCCATGAAAAATTACATTGAAATATTATTACCATTGAATTAAAAAATTGGAGATGCATATAAAGATAAATTAATAGAAACCTGATAATGAATTAAATAGATGCTTTGAGTAGCTGAAGGTCATACATGAACATGAAAATTATATGATGTCTGCATGCACCTAATAATAATCGAATACACCTTATCGAACATGTATGTGAATGTCAAAAAACAACTGCATGGTCATTGAAACTTACCTGAAGGCAATTAGATATTTCTTGAAGTCCATACTAGAAAACCAAATGCAATGAACGTCATTTATTCTATACCTAGATATGAGAGTACAGTTTGAAGATGAGCTGCCGATGTTCAAAGGACCAACAAAATTTTATGTTAATGAGCGAGTTGAAATCGAATCCTAAGAACATGGATCCAAAAAATAATTTATATTGAACCAGATCTTATTCAAGAAACAACAAAACTAATTAATGAAGACGATCCCCTAACATTTGAAGGTCCACCCAAGCATGGATCTGCCCATAATGTCAAATTTCCAGCTTGACGAAAATAATTTCAGTGAAACCCTTGTGTGTATCAATGAATAACTTTGAAGATATGTAGAATTGGTAGATGGGTATGGAGGTGTAATCGAGAGAATCAGTTGTTTGTGTAGGGGGCAATAGAGTCATAGCTGGACCATCCAAGGGTAGACTTGGTGAAGTCTAAGTAGTTGTATCCGTAGTTGGAGAAGGAGAAGCAGCCTTACTTGGAGTAGGTGTAAACGGAGCATCCAAATGTGGAGGTTCTAGTGTCAAATATCTCAGTGGAGGAAGAAATGGAGACGCAGTAGCCTGAGGAGTAGTAGGAAGTGGCAGACGAGCTGGTGTTGTGGAGGGAGTTGTGAGGGAACCCTACGAGGGGAGAGAAAATGCGAGCTGAAGCTGAGCAGGAATAATAGGAGAGGATAAAATTTTCGAAAGCATGAGGGGTAGCGGAAGGGGAGAGGCAGATAAAATTTTTGTAATGTAATGGATGGGCGATGTGGAATACTAGAAAAAGGGCTCGTAGGGAATAATTGATGTGGAGGAATGGGAGATTGACACATGGAATCTGGAAAGCCAGGATAAGAATATATATAGATTCCATATGATGTTTTGTTGATTTTATATCATAACTATACCTTCTTTCATTTATTAAAGCCTTCAATCTTTTCAGCATAGATAATTATTTTTCTGTTTTGGCTGGTGAGAATTCAGTGAGATGATTCATCACTACATAGAGGGTTTGTTGGAGAAGAAGATATAGAATTGTTGTTTTCTGGCCACATTTACTCCATTTTTCAAATTCATTCCACCCTTTGAAACAATTTACTACTTTGTGGATGTTTCAGTATAGATCAAAATAATCATTGGTTCATAGATACTATGCATCAGAGAGGTTTTAGATCATGACATGATTTTATTATAATCATGTATTGGATTGAAATCATGGATATGAAAAGATTTATTTCTTTATAACATGTATAGATCTATATAATTTTTGGCTGTTTGTGTGATTCCTTCCAGGAGTGGAAAATGTTGACTCTACATGAACAGTTTTATAACTACCATCTAGTTTAAGAGGGCTAGATTCAATGAATATTGTCACGAACCATTCCAATGGGGCCCATGTCGCAACTCCCCAGGCCCGGCTCCAATTGTCTAGGGGTTGGTGAATAGCACCGAGTAGGCATATTACAAACATGGGAGGCATTTCCTAAGAACCTGTATTAATGCACACATCTCCAAGCCCACAAATGTTGAAATATGAAAAACCACTAAGGAACAAAAAGCATGAATATAACTAATCCAAACGAACAGAATATGATGGAAAGCAATGTGTTGAAAATAAACTAGTTCAGAATAAAATCCCACCGAAATAAGTCTATGAAAACCACAAAGTCGAAACTGTAACACAAAGAGGTACTGAGACTGCTGCTCATATCCATAGGAACACCTCGACCGGTGGGGAAAACCAGAATGCTCGGTCCTATCCTGGTCCGCCCTAGACTCTATCAAAAGGTTTCTCATCTACAAAAGACACAACACATGTGGGAAAATCCCGTGTAGGGGTTAGTATAAAAATTTTCAGTAGAGGACCTCGAAAACCCACAATGTAATTTATGATGTAAAGGTACAGTCAGATGTACATAGTATATGTCTACGAAACATATAACAGAGAAACACAGACCAGATATACTCAAAACCCATACCAGTATACTAGAGATAATTCACACAACCTCATGCTCCCATCTATGGATTCAGTTCAATGATTCCATGAGGGACTCATTCTGGGAGAACACACTCCACGAGTCTGGTAGCTCTGATGATGTTTGTCAGAGAAGTATTGTTCATTTAGAAACATCACGAGAGGTAGTTACACTGATTTCGGGAGACACACTCATATGTGGTAAGATCAGGATAAATAGATACAATCATTACGGGAGACACACTTTTGAGTGGGAAAAATCACGGTTCATTGATGAGGATCACTGTCAGGACCATCGCTGATACTACGACTCATCTGGATTCACCATCTAGGTAGACGATCAATTCCCTATCAAGTTATACACATCGATGCCTGAATCTACCTAGGGTCAGAAATGTAAATATGATCTCACATCGAGCACCTCAGAGGGATTCCCGACTCTATCACATAATGTCTGGATGAAGGTATCATACTCCTTAAAAAATTAAACAATGCATGACATTCAGGGGAACGAGATGAAGGAGAACTAACCCAAACGAAACATGTCTATGAGACATTGGACAAGAGGACCATTCCATTTTCCAAAAAGTAAAGTGTGTGTAGAAAAGTCACACACCATGTCTTCTTCCCCTGGGTATTGCCCATGTACAATGGCACATGTTGTAAGGCTAGTCGTGTAGAAAAAGTCATCACATGGTGTGGGTTATGGATTACACACCTCGTCTGAGTATCTGAGGTTAGTTACATGTACACTGGCTATGTGCTAGTACACGACCTCAACCCGTGTATTCCAACACATGAAATCGGTACATGGGGTGACCCGCATTACTCGACTCACCTAGTGGTGTGTTGTAGTACATGGTTGTGTACTACACCCCATGTCCGTGTATCCCCTGGATACATGTCGAGCATCGGGGAATGTCCAACACATGATGTGATCAGGGTCACTCGCTATGTGATTCCTCTCTAACCCCAAAAACTCTAGTTATCGCTGCCTGTACTACATGGTGTGTTCTTCAGATGTACATTCCATGTATCCCAGAATTTTCCAGAAATGACGCTCTTCATTGGCGCGCCTCCCGTGCTGCCCCGTTCATCGACCCGGTAGTCCGATCACCATGGAACTCTAGAATATAGATCACCCCGATGTCCCAAAGTCATTTCAATTGTTTTCAGGCCTATGATTAGCCTCCAAAATGCGTTTTGATCCACATACATGAAGAACAGTTAAAGAACCATAATTCCCAAACCATATCGATTCATCTTCTACTGTCATCGTCACATATCCACTAGGTCGACATGATGTCGGGTCTCTAATTAGGGATCATTACATCACAAAATGGACGTGCGATGATCCATTGTTCATTGACCAATGGAGAAAGAGAATAACACGAAGAACCCACCAGAGAAGAAAGGGAGAGGAAATCCAAAAATGAAATTGAGGAACTACCCTCCACTGTCATTCATCATGACATTGATCTTCACCCATTATTAGGATAAAAAGGACCAGGATCAAAAAGATAAACAAAAATCATGGATCAATCCCCAAAAACATCCCAACAGAAAATATTCCACAAGAAAGCCTGAATCCACGGATCAACTTGTTCGTGGATTATTTGAGTTCGTCTTTTATATAAAAAAATTGGAAAAAGAATTTAAATAACAACCCTACCTAAAAAGGGATAGATTATTGATGAAGAGGTCATGCTACCATTGTCATCGTGATCCTTCAACTCATTGGCGCATCGATTCTCAGCATTGATTCATCATCGTTCATCTTTTAGAGTTTTCCCCAAGGCTCCTTATATTATCAAGAGTTTTCTCTCAAATTTCCATCAACTACCATCGTTCGACTAACCCATGAAAAAGGGGAAGAAAATTTTGGAATTTCATAACGCTGCAACATTAATTAGTCATGTTGTTGTTTCTGAGTCATTATGACTTGGCATTAATTATAAAAAAGTTTCCCCATCATTTCATTGCAGTGATTGATTACAAATAAAAATAAAATAAAAATTGACATTTATTTTATTTTATTTTACTAAAAAAGTCCAAAAATTAACTTTTTACCTTGACCCACACCTTTCGAGGATAGACATGTTCTAAGGTAATGATTTCATCCCGGACGCAATTGTGCCATTAGATTTTTAATCTGGGCATCCGTTTTGAATCATCTATAGCCATGCACAAGTTCCGACCCTCTTAACTTAAAAAAAGGTTCAAAGCACCATTCTGGGATCACCAGGCCTCAGAATGATGTGCCACCTCTGCGCTTGGTCTGGTTATAATTCCATATAATATCTTTAAATAATAAACGTAAAATCTGCGACATTATATTCTCCCCACCTTAGGGATTTTCATCCCCGAAAAGCCAAAATAGGACTACCAGAAAAGATGTGGGTACTGGGAACGAATTTCAGACTCCCTCTACCAGGGGATCTTCTGAAGATTCTCGTGCTTCCACCAAATGCGCAGAAAAGGAATCAATCACCCACAAAGGATCCTCTCCTGCCGATCCTCTATCATCATTGGGTACTCAGAAACGGTCAATCCATCCTTGATGTCGAGCTCGCCACAGTTGATGACGTGCGATGGGTCATGCATGTACCTCCTCAGCTGCGACACATGGAAGACATCATGTGCCCTATGCTATTGTGGCGGTAGAGCCAGGCAGTATGCCACCTCGCCACATCTACACTGTATCTGGAAAGTTTCAATGGAAATCAGAGATAACTTTCCAACTCGGCCAAATCTCTGTAACCTTTATCGAAGTGAGACATGAAGAAAGACGTAGTCTCCCTCCTCAAACTCCAGGGGTCTCCCTCATCTATCAGCATATGACTTCTACCAGCTCTATGCAGTCTTCATGCTCTCCCGGATAATTTTCACCTTCTCGGTGGTTGCTCGCACCATCTCTGAACCCACGAGTGCAGACTCTCCGGGGTCAGTCCAGTAAAGCGGTAACCAGTAGGGTCTCACATATAAAGCCTGAAAAGGTGCCGTACCAATGGTGGAGTGGTAGATATTATTGTACGCAAACTCCTACAGTTGTAGGTGGTCCTCCCAACTGTGACCAAAGTCCAAGATACTGGACCACATCATATCCTCCAGAATCTGAGTGGTCCTCTCTGTCATACCATGGGTCTGGGGATGGAACGTCATGCTAATGCATAGTAGAGTCTTATAAGCCTCCCGAAATCCCTTCCACAACCAGGATGTAAACCGGGTATATCAGTATGAGACTATCATCCAAGGGACCCCATGATGCAAAACTATCTCATGCATGTAGAGGCATCCCAAGCTCTATATAGAACTTTACTTCTTGATAGCTTGGAAGTGGGACGACTTGGTTAGTTGGTTAACGATCACCCAGATGAAATCATTCCACTTGGATGTCTATCGTAAACCAGTAATTAAGCCCATCGATATTCCATCCCACTTCCACTATAGAAGTTACATGGGTGATCCAATCCCATCAGAACCTGGCACTTGACCTTCACCTACTGGCATTTGAGGCATCGAGAAACGAACTCGGCTACTGCCTTATTCATTCTTGACCAATAGAACTATCATCGGATATCCTAATACATCTTTTCCACTCCAGGATGTACCACCAAGGGGATGTAGGAAACACCCTCAGGACCTCTTCCAGTAATGCTACTCGTACAACAGTGCATCCTATGAAAAGAAGTACATTCTCCCCACCTTGGGAATATCCATCAAGAGCATGTATTATAGATAACTGAGCACGTAAATAATCAAACTCGAAATCCCCAAGAAACAGTTCACTAACTCATTGCAATAGTGTTGAGGTGACAACCATTGACTATAGGTAAGCTGCATCCTCTCCATCCATGAAGTATAACTGCAACGTTGCTAAATTCTCTATCGCCTAACTCAACGGCTGCGAGCTCTACATTCTGCTAAGAGCATCCACCACCTTGTTCCCCATCCTAAGAGTATAGATGATCTCGAAATAATAATCATCAAATAACTCTAGACAACACTTCTTCCTTAGATTAAAATCATTCTTTGAATGATGTACATGAGGTTTTTGTGGTCAGAGTAGACAATGAACCGCTTTCCCATAAAGTAGTGTCACCACATCTTCAATGCGAAGACTACTGCATCCAACTTGAGACCATGGGTCGCATAGGTCTGCACATGTGGCCTATGCTGTCACGAACCATAAACAATCATTGCCTGCTTATACATCAGGACACAGCCAATCCCGATCCAGGATGCATTACATAAATCTATGTACTCGACACCCACATCCAGCAATCTCATGATTAGGGTGCTCGTAAAACTCTGTCTCAATAGCTTGGATGCCTGCTAGCAATTCTCTATCCATATACAGGGTTTCCCCTTCTGGGTCAAGGATGTCATCAATGCAGATATTCCGGAGAAATGGGGATTGAATCTTTGTTAATATCCTGCAAACCCAAGGAAGCTCCGCACCTCCACCACCCTACGAGGTGGCTGTCATGAAAACATTGCCTCCACCTTGGCTGGGTCCACCGCCACTCTATATGCTAAGATTATATACCCCATAACGTGGACCTACTGAATGAAGAAATGGCACTTTGAGAGCTTCCCATAAAGCGGGTGATCTCGGATTACATCGAGAACTATCCACAGGGGTCTCACACTCTCCTCCTCAGACACCGAGTATACAAGGATGTCGTCAATGAAGACCACTATGAACCTGTCCAAGTACAGCTGGAAGATATGGTTCAACAATCCCATTAACATTGAAGGAGCATTTGTCAATCCAAAAGGCATCACCAAGTACTCACAGTTACCATAGTGGCATCTAAAATCCGTCTTCGATATATCCTCATCCCATACTTGTAACTAGTGATAACGTGATTGATGGTCAACCTTTGATAACCATTTTTCCCCTCTCAGCTGATCAAAGAGGACAAAGATTCTCGGTAGTGGATAATTGTTCATCACCATAACCTTGTTTAGGCGCCGGTAATCCACACACAACCTCGAACTTTTGTTAGCCTTCGTGGAAAACAAGACTGCGAACGCCCTGGGTGAAATGTTGGGTCTCTCGAAACCCTTGATCTGAAAATACTCCAACTACACCCTCAGCTCGCGAAGCACTGAAGTTTCCATCAAATATGATGATGAAGAAATTGGTGCTATCCCGTGGTGTAAGTCGATGCAGACGTCGATTTCTCGGCAGGGATGTAGTCTTAGAAAAAATTCAGGAATGACGTCCTCGTACTCAGCCAATACTTCTAGGAACTGGGAGCTCATCACATCTTCTACTCCGAGAGAAATTCTAGCTAACTCAGGAGCGAAAAGCTGTACCTTCCAATGCATGAGCTCATTCTGTGCTGCCTGGAACTCCTTTACTCTGACAAAGGAAAATCAAATCCAATCACTACTGACACACCACACTCTTCGCCTAAAACAACCAATATGGGAATGGACCAAAGATAAAAAATCCATACTGAGAATTACATCATAAGGCCTCGATGCTACCACAAAGATGTTCCAAACAAAACTCTCACCACCAAGGTTAAGATCGCACTACCTACAAAGGTACGTGATCGTCGAGTCTCCTCTCGTAGGTGTCTCCAAGCATAAGGATTGAGTTAACGGTTCTTCCTTAATCTCAAGGATTCATACAAGACACGTGGATATTAAGGAATGACTAGAACATGTGTTTATAGGTAATTAATCTAAGGTATCAAAGGCACAAATCATACCTTGGATCATTCATGGGGCCACTAGGTTGTATGCCTCGACTGCATGTAGCTGTCCCCGCCCATGTCCCCAAGGTCTTTGATCCTGTTGCGGACCTCCTCGTGGTGGTGTTGGATGTAAGTCTAAATGTTTTCCACCACCTGTATCTCTCCCTGCTCCTCTTCCACGTTCGCCGATAGGTGGGTCCCTCTGATACAGTCACTGCCTCTACCTCGGTGGTCCATTCACCGCTTCCTTGTCTGCAACTCGACGGGTCATACAATCACTAGTTAGATGGCCTCTTCTATCACACGAGTAGCACTAATGCTCCCTAGGATGACTGGATCAGGCCTGAGAGCCTTGGGCTATCGACTACCTATCCTGGGTCCTCCTCTAATGTCTCCCACATCCTGATCCCTGTGTCCGACCTTGGCTTCCCGCAACCGAGGTCTCCAGACCTGTGTGGCTGCTGCTGACTGTCGTCGGCTGTCTCTGCTCTGCCAAGAATCTCCTGATCACCATGCCTCACTCAAGTACTCCAACATACGTTGAAATTCATAGAAGCATGACACAAGCTCAGATGTCCCATCATAGACTTCACTTGAAGGTCCATGCTCTGAATAAGTGATCCCTGACCATATCCATCGAGTACCTGGAAAGGTTGGTGAACCACGATGAATAGTCAGATACAATCATACTGCCCTGCTGGAGCTGAAGAAGCTCCTAGATGCATAATTCCCTCAGCAAAAAGAAGGAGAACTCCTCCCTAACGTGTCACTCAATTTCTGTCCATGAAAGAGTCTCCTCATCATGAGTCTATGTGGTAAGACTCCACCATCATACCACGAAACCCTTTAGAAGGATTACTCTGAAGATCACTATTTGGTCCACTGGTGTCCTCACTAGATGGAACACTACTGTCAAATTCTCAAACCAATCCTCATCCGCCTGAGGGTCAGGCTCACCACATAACCTGAGGGTTCTCTGTTTTTGGAACTCGTGGAGTGCGTGCAGCCTGCGGCCCTCATCGGTTAGTACTGTAGGTACAACTGGCTGCTCCACAAGTGGTGGTATAGCAGGTTCACCCCCTGGAGGCAAAGCCTGGGGAACTGGTCCCTATATCAAATCTTTGTCACTATGGGGGTCATCCTCATGATCATGCTGCTGAATCCAAGAAGGTATGCACCGCAGATGCATCTTGTAAGGAAACATGATGTACATGGTTAATGAGTATATCTTGATAGCTAACACAATTGACATCAAAAACACAACCCATTACTATATTATCCATGTACCATTCTTATATTTCCCCTTAACTAGTGTATTGAAGTTCCGAGTCGAAAAATAGGTTATCAGAGTCCTGGTGTATGGATACATCGACCGCCCACACCAACACTAGAGTCTCTGGCCTGAAATCCAAGTTCGAAACACATAACACTACTTCCCAAACCAATGTTATAGAGTCTTTGTTCTAGGGTAGAACCAAACACCTCTGATACCACTCCGTCCTGACCTATCCCAGTGGGGCCCGTAATAAGACTCCCCAAGCCCACCTCCAATAGGCCAGGGGTTGTTGACTAGCACTGAGTTAGCATATTACCACCATGGGAGGCATTTACTATGAACCAATATCACACACACACATCTCCAATCCCAAAAATGATGAAATGTAAAAACCACTATGGAACAAAATTCATGCATAAAATTAAACCAATCCAACAGAGTATGATGGAAAGGCAAGTGCTGAATTTAAACTAGGCCAGAATACAAGACCACCAAAACAAGAGTCTGAAAATAAAAAAGTCCAACATGTAACACAAATATGTACTAGGACGGCTACTCATAGTAGTAGGAACACCTCTTCATGTTGGGAAAATCAGAAGTCTCGGTCCTGTCTGAGTCCACCTTGGACTCTGTCAAATGGCTCCTCGTCTGCACAAGACATGACACGTGCGGGCAAAGCCCGTGCGAGGGTGAGTATAACAATATTCAGTAGAGGACCCTGAACAAAAAAAATAAATACATGAAGTAAATGTGCATTCAGCTGTACAAAGTATATGTTTAAAGAACATGTAGCAGAGAAACACTAACTAGATATATTGAAAACTTTGAACCAAAGTCTAGAGATAAACCACAAAACTGCATGCTCTTGTCTAGGGTTTCTGTTCGACGATTCCATGAAGGACTCATTTCGAGAGAACGTAATGCATAAGTTTGGAAGCTCTGATGACGTCTATCCGAGAAGTACTGTTCATCTTGAAACATCACAAGAGGTAGTTACACTCATTTTGGGAGACACACTCTTAACTGGGAATATCACGATAGATAGATACAATCATTATGGGAGACACACTCTTTAGTGGGAAAGATCACGATACATAGATGAGGATCACTGCCAGGGCGAGGGTGGATACCCTGAATCATCTGGATTCACTAGCAAGGTTGAGGATCAATACCCGGTATAGTTGTTCATGTCGATGACTGACTCTACCTAGAGTTATAAATGGATAGTGGATATCACTCTAGGCCTCTCAGAGGGATGCCTGAATCTATCCCAGAAAGTCCTACTGAAGGGATCATACACCTAAAAAGTTAACGATGCATTTCCTTTATGTGAACGAGAAGAAGGGGCACTAAAACAAATGAAACATGTCAAAGACATGGTGGAAAAGAAAACTAATACATTTTTGAAAAAGTAAACATTGTGTAGAAAAGTAACACACTATGTCTTCTAACCCTATGTATTGTCAGTGTAGAATGACCCATGTCATAATGCCGGTCATGTAGAAAAAGTTAGTACAAGACATGTGCAACATATTACATGCTGTGTCTGAGTATCTGGGGTCGGTTCCGTGTACGTTGGCTATGTTCCCATACACGGCCTCAACCCGTGTATTCCAACTCGTGTAATCGATACACAGGGTGACCAACATTACTGGCCTCACATGGCCGTGTTGTGTAGTACACAGCCATGTACTACACCCCGTGTTCGTGTATCCCCTTGATACACGACGAGCTTCAGGAAAATTCCAACATGTCGTGTGACCAGGGTCACACGTTTTGTTATTCTTCTTAGAACCTTGAAACCCAAGCCGCCCCATCTGTTACTACACGGCGTGTTCTTCAGATGTACATGACGTGTATCTTGGAATTTTCCAGAAACCATGCTCTTCTCCAGCACACCTCTAGTGCTGCCCCATTCATCGATCTAGCCTTCTGATCAGAATGAAACACCAGAATCTAGGTTGCTCTGACGTCCCAAAATCATTTACATTGTTTTCAGGTCTCCGATCAGCCCTAAATACCTGTTTTGATCAACCCGCATGAAGAATGGTAATTCTTGAACTATGTCGATTCGTCTGCCAACAGTGTCGGCGCACCTCTACCAGGTCGTCGTGATGCTAGATCTCTAATTTGGGATTATTGCGTTTCAAAACGAACGTGTGAAAATCCATTGTTCATCACCCCACGAAGAACATAAAGAACACGAAGAACGTGCAAGAGAAGAAAGGAAGATGAAATTCTGAAAAGAAATTGAGGAATGAACCTCAGTCATAATTCATCACTCCGTTGATCTTCTCCCATTAGTAGGATCAAATGGAGTGGGATCAAAACGATATAGAATAATCATAGATGAATCCCCAAAAATATCCCAACATAAACCCTCTTCCAGAAGGAACAAATCTGGGTATCAACTTGTTCGTTGTTGATCTACATTCGTCATACAAATCAGAAATGGGGAAAAATAATATTAATAACAACCCATACCACAATGGGATCTGATCGCAGACATAGAGGTCATGCTGCCGTCATTGTCGAGATCTATAAACTCATTGGAGTAGCGATTCTCAGCATTTATTCGTCATCATTCATCACTGAGATATTTCACCATGGATCTATGGTTTCTCCAGAGTTTTATCTAAATTTTCTTTCAATGAAAAAATTTGATTACACCATTAAAAAGTGGAAACACATTTCGGAATTCCATTATGTTGCGACAATAGTGAGTCTAGTTTCCATTTATGAGTCATTATGACATGGCATTAAGTATTAAAAAGCATCCTAATGATTGTGTTGTAGTGAATGTTTCTAAATAAAAATAAAATAACCATTTCCATTTATTTTATTTTATTTTACTCAAAATGTCCGAAAACTGAATTTTTCCCTTGACCCACGTCTGTAAATGTTATACCTGTTCTTAGGTAAAGTCATCATCCCAGACACAACATTGCCCTCATATTTTTAATCCGGGCATCCGTTTGGAAACTGCCACAGTCGTGCACAAGTACAAACTCACATAACTTAAAAAAAGTTCAATCCACAATTCTAGGATCACCGGGCGTTGGAATGATGTGTCCTCTATGTGCCTAGTCTCGTAATAATACCATATAATATTTAAAAATAATACACAGAATATCTGAGACAATACAAATATTTTATATTGTTTTAATTTTTTTATTTTTTGAGTATATATCTCTTTTCGTTCTATTTTCTTTCTCTTTTCTTATAAATACAATGTTTGACCAGGGTGGTGTTCTCTCTATGCATGTATGATCACACTGATTAGAATCATGTTATATCTAGTTTTATTTCCATTCTATTAATTTTTTTCTTTTTCCAATTGGTCCATTGAAAAAGAAAAAGTTCATTGTTTCTATTTCACAAACTATTTAATTTAATATATACAATATTCTATGTAGAAATATGATTTAGTGGGTCCTTCATGATCAATGGGATAAAAAACTAACTCTGACAAGTTTTATTAGACCATACTGCATTGTATATAAGGTGTTATACAAAACTTTATACTGAAAAATTTTATGGTAAGAATTATTTTAATATATTGTATATTAAAATGAAATATCTACTAGATCATGATGATTTAAGAAAAAATGAATCATTTGTTTTAAGTATAAAAAACTCGGTCACATTAAGAGGAATTTCCTTAATGATAACAGTGACTATGGAGACAATATTAATGACCATTACTTATCAATTTAGTATGGTATCAAAACTACTAATATATTAAATGTTTCTGACATTTCTATATCTAATGAATGGTTCCTTGATTCAGGATGTTCATTACAAATGTTTTTGAGGGGTGATTTATTAACTAGGTTAAGGGAAATTAATTTTTGTGATATATTTATATGGAACAAAAGGAGGTGTCCTATTATGGGAATATAGATTTTTCTGTTAGAGCTTCATGACAGGACTATTAATAAACATTAGGATGATAGGTGGGTACTTGAAAAAAATTAATATTTCCTACATATGATTCCATATCCTAAAGAGATATGTCTTTCAATACGACTAAAGTAGTCGTAGGGTTTCCCAAGGATCCCTCAAAATCATGAAATATTACCTTAATAAATTTATTTATGATTTATATGGTAAATTTATTTGATGTTAGTTAACGACCACTTGTGAATCAAAACATGATACAACCACCCTTTACCAAAAAATGTTACAGAATGTTTGTTCCAATAGACTTAATTAAGTTAAAAATAGGGTATTTTGACTATTATCACTCCTTGAATCCTTCCATATAATGTAGATTGTGTATATCTAAAATCTAGAAGATTTAGCTTTAGTTGGTCAATGTATAATGGTAATGAGCACCATGAGTGTGTTCAATATAATATGTGGAGTCCTTATTGGGTTACCTCTAATGGTAGAGCCTTGTAAATCATGTATTTTATTGGTTAAAAATCTAGGAATATTTAGATTAATATAATCAATCATTTTCATGATACTATTTAGACTTTTATGAAATAGAAATCTGGTGTAGATAGTGAGTCTGGTAAGAAACACATAACAGTAAGAACATATAATGAACAAGAATATCCATCCACTGAATTTATTAAAATATGGGTATGTGAGTAAATCAAATGATATTGGAATATTGTGGAAAAAATGATATAATTGATTATCAAATAGGATGAACTTGAATTTTCTTGATAGGTTTAGGAATATCCTCTCCCACTCCAAACTCCCAAGGTCCTTTTGGGTGAAGGTTTCCTCAATAAAATTGTACATAATTCATTATTTCACATATTATACTAATTAATTTAATAAAACTAATGAAATGTATAAGGGTTAAACCTTGAGTAATATACAACATAGCATATATGAATCCGTAGATTAGTCTCATATCTGTATAGATAAGCTAACTAATAAGGCAATAATGTGAATATTCATGGTTAATCTAGAAGATGTTAAAAGGTATCATCTCTGGGATGATGAAACACGTTATCAAAAGTGTATAGTCAGTATAGATGTTGTGTTTCTTGGATATGGAATATATAATTGTTGAGTAATAGAATCTTAAGTGTAATCTGATAATAATGGAGAATCCTCCATAGCCTCAACATCTATCTTTGTTTATGTTCCTTTAGAATCCAAATACCAATCCCAATCTCAATTGGGGACTGGTTCTACTCCTTTCATTTTTCAAACATGATGTTAGTCTGAATATGAATCAAATTCTGAACCTAAACTAGTAGAACTAGATAACATCAGAAAATATCAAATCACCCAAAAGAGAGTGATAATAGTAATTTGGCCTCCAAACTAGTTTAATCAACATAATATTGATGGATATGTGTTTAATGTTGCTAAAAAATTATATAATTATGAACCTAAAACTGATAAGAACTAAATTTATTTAATGTAATATATTAATTTGTTAGGTTCAATGAAAGAATATATGAATTCATTCCCTATAAAAAAACTGGATTATTTTTTTCATTCCAAATAACTAGAATACTATTGGTTCTATATGGATATTCAAGAAAAATGGAATCAATTTTGGAGAAACTAAAATCAAAATCAAAGATTGAATGTTTTTAAAGGTTTTAATAAAAATGAAGGAATTTATCATAGTAACATAATATACCTATCATTTAAACATTCATCTATAAAAATTAATCTTTATTTTTCTACAATGTCTAATTTTAATATTGAATAATTAGATGTAAAGATAGAATTTTTACCCAGTAACCTTAATGTAACAATTTATATAACTCCTATGAGGGATTTTAAAATACATTTAAATATAATAATGTTTTCATAATTAAGAAGTATGTTACTGGTATTAAATAATATTCCTAGAAATGGTATAAAATGTTTGATAATTTTATTTTAATCCTTTTTCTATAAGAATGTTTGATGATTCTGTATACTATAAAACAGTTATACATGAATCTAGTTACCTATTATTATATGTTTATAAAAATATTTTAATCTATAAGAACATGGGTATTATTAAATCAATCAATAACCAATTATACCCTATCATTGAAATGAAATTATTTGGACTTGAAAATTAGATATGGCGCATGGACATAATTATAGAAATGACGGCACAAACCTTATACTTTTATGAGATTGGTTCTGTTATGAAGGTATTTAAAAGGTATATATTTTAGAATAATAAAACTATTATTACTAATTTAGGATATCATTTTAAAATATCATTAGATTAATCCCATAGAATTGATAACGAGGCTTCCTTCATGTATAAAATTTCCTCTGATAATGTAGTAGGATGCCCTATGTATGGTATGGTTTTTCAAGGTAAGATATGAAATTTTCGTATTTAATTTGAGTACGTTTATGGGGAAACATACTAAGACTCATTAAAATTCTATGATGTAGAATATTAGGTACGTCCCTATTTTGGATATATTGTATATTAGATATGTCATATTACATAATTGGCTCTACAATTACATCAAACCCCCACACACAACACACACAAGCCATAATGGTGGGTCATAGTTTCCCCAAGGATATCCCACCCAACTACACATCATAATACATCATATATAGTTGGCCCGAAGGCCCTGTGGAAATTTAGACCATTACATGGATCATATGACCAAAATTTTTTAGTCCAAGGTACATTCTTTGAATAGTACTGTTATAGTACCCGCTACTATATTACTCATTATTGAAAATGATACATTAGTTGTCGTTACTACAGTGCCTTTGTTGCTATAGTACCACTACGGAACTTCTACAATACTTCACCCAATGGTGTTTTATCCCCCATTTTTCATGTAAAATTATGTGGTAGTTTCCACTATGCTAAATCTCATCTACAACATTCGATATTTCATAAATAATCATTAAAGTGATGGAATTATTGGTTTTGATGACTCTAATTATGCCGAAAATTGACACCTGAAAATCAATAACTATTTATGTGTTTATAGCATCTGGAGAATTGGTCTCTAGGATATTCAATATGATATCAACGGTTAATCTCTCCACTACTGAGGTAGAGACTATGGCCTTGAAAGAGTACATAAAAGTGGCTCAATGGTTAAAAGGATTTATTTTTGATTTTTCCTTATGTTCTAGTAGAACAATAGATCACTTTGATAGCCAATATGCATTATAAAAGTCAAAGAACTATGTATTCCATTGTAGATTGAAGTTTATTGAAATTGGAATTAATTTTTTAATGGATGTAATTGAATCTGGGATAATGAGTGTCCCTAAGATAACCACTGGGGACAACCCAACCGATAATATTACTTTTTTCATACCATTGTCTATAATTGTCACGATATTAAATTAATCAATTTAGTCTCAATTATTTTACTTAGGGTGACAGAACACCATTAATAAGTACATTTAATTGCAAGGTTTATATTTACTATTTTATTCCCTTACATATACTGAAATTTAATTTATTTAATTGTATTCATATGATTATTTCATATTTTATATGTGATTTAATGTTTACATGGAGTTTTATTTATTTATGGGATCTTTTCCCTTTTGACATGATATATTAATTTAATGGAGATATTTTCATTCTATTCCTCTATATGTTCTTGAATTTTGGACTATTGATCATGGGGGATCAAACGGTGTGGCATACTCCCATCTATGTTAGTTTGGATCAGCCTGGATCTATTCAACCTTTTTTGTGCCAATACCACAATGCCAATTGTCCCTCCAGTTGTCTCTCCTTCCATTATGTGAACCATAGGTATAATCTGGGCTATCTACCTGACTATGATCTTAGGGGTTTTCCAATGATATCTACCATTCTATGGACAGGAAATCATTACTCTATATTATTTCATTGATTCAGGAATTTTATATTTTTGGCTTAGGGATCTCTTGGTATGGTTTGGCTATTGAGATCTCGATGAGAGGATCTTTCTCATAACATTGTGGATCATGGAGAAGAAGAAGGATAATAGAGTCATTCCATCCACCATTACTCCCTATTTTCATTATTGTGCTAGCGCATGGAACTGGAGTAGTACTCCGATAGAGATTTTGGGTAGAACAAAATTATATTGGGTTGAGGGAAACTAAACATCACATATGTTATTGTTCTTTACTTATTTCATCATAATAATGTTTTAGTATTGAATATTATCTTAGTATAAAATTATTTCTTTCAATCATGTATATATCATAATCCTTTATGGATATCTATGTGAGTACATCCAGAGTCGACGATGTTGACTCTATATGACATGTATAATACATGCCACCTAGTTCAACGTGTCTGATCTACTTTGATATTTTTTTGGGATATTCATGATCCATTGAGTATGTATCTTTTTTCAAACATTTTTCATAGTATTATAAAGTCTTCCCAGGGTGGTGTTTTGGTTGTGGATGTATGAAAGAATTAATTTGAAGTATGTTATATCTGGTGTTATTTCATTTCATTTCATTATACTTTTATTCTTTTAGTTGATCGATTGAAAAAAATCATTGTTTCATTGTCACCAACAGTTTTATTTAATATATCGAATCTCTAACTCTGAAATATGGTTCATTGAGTCCAAGAAGATCAGTGAGTTAAATATCTTACCCCAACATCTTTTTACATTTTGATATAAATATATAAATTTTTATTCAAGTAGGTAAAATCAAAATAAAACCTTGTGAAATTTCGTCCTTGGCTATGGTTGGGTCTTTATTCTTCATAACTCAAATTAAACATCAAAATGATTCAATAAAACACTATAAAATAAATAATAATCAATTACATAGAATATTGTATAATATAAATAAAATACGTACTGAAATTCAATCAATTGAACCGTTAATTATTTTTGGAATCGCAACCACTAGAAAAATGGAGAGAGATGCATTTAGGGGCTCTTATTGGGAATAAGGCGAGAGTTTGGGAGATGATGGTTTCTATTTGTGGTGGTTTGGGTTAAGGAGGTAATATGAAGGGTGGATCAAGGTCTAGACAAAATTCCATAGGTGGGGGAGGGTCATGGATGTTGACAATAGTGGGGTTGGGGTCACAAAAGGGAGGGTAGGGGTCATAACGGTTGCTAAGAAGGGGGTTCAAGTTCAATATGATCACCAATAAGTGGGTAAGGATCATGGATGTAGCTAAAAGTGGGTTTAATGTGATGAAAACCTTCAGAAGGTGGTTCAATGTTTGGGAGGTCACTGAAAGGGGGTCGGGGTCATGGAAGTCACTGAGTGGATAATAAGGGGGGTCTGCGGTCATCATCGAAGAGAGCGATGGGTGGGGTGGGGATGAAGCCGGAGTTTCTGTCATGGGGAGTGAATTGTGGGGGGTCGTAGCTAAGGGTGGCGTAAGGTGGGGGTCATGGTCAGAGGTATGGAAAGGGGAACATGATATGGGTGGGGTCTCATATAAGGGGAGAGCGAGGTTGTAACACCCCAGGTAAATAAAGAATATGAAATTTTCATATTTAACCATATTTGTGAATAAAATATTAATATGACTTTAAAGGGGACACTATGCTCGATGGCGTACCCAACACGCAACAACGAGTTTTTGGGAATCTTACGTTGCACTCTAATAATAAAATAATATTATTTTAAATGGTAGTTAACATGTAGCCATTGTATTGGCGGGAATGGATAGAAATAACTAAAATATTATTATATATGTTTTTAAATGTTTTTTAATTTATCCAATAAAATATAAAGGCTTAAAATACGGAAAGAATTCAATTTTAGGCGTATATGCCCTAGTTTTCACTAAAGGTTCACTTATCACCTTTTGATGGTGAACCGTCATTAAATATAGTCTTGTTCACTATTATACATTTTATTGGACCAAATAAAACTCTTCTTAAGAATTGGGACATCAAAATTTACTTTGTGTAAATTTTTGGTATCTCTCCGATAAAGTTCATTTTTTAATGAATAGTGTAAAATGTTGCATTTTAATTCAAAACCTCTTTTTAATCTAATTTATTTATATTATTAGATTATCATTTGAATTGGTTTTAAAGGTAAATTAGAATATATTTTTACCATTAAATCCAATAGTGTTCGTTGAAATTAATTTCACATTGAAATCAGACTTAAACTAGTGTCAATCTTTTGATATTTATTGTTTCATAAAAACACCCTATTTTCTCTGAGAGTGTAAATTAATTATTAAATTAATTAATGGGACTTATATGTTTTTAATTTTCTAAAATAGACTTCATTTTTGAATTCAGAATATCAAATATAGCTTAGGGTGAATTTTTGGGATTTTTCTGAAAAACATCAATTTTTGATGAATAGTGAAACCACTATGTGGTACTTATAAAAAATGATTTTTCCATTTAAATGAAAATTTTCCATCTTTGTATTTTGAATTTCAAAAATCCAACATACATGGTTGTCATTAAGAAGTAAAATGTGGTTCAATGGGATAAAAATAATTTTTTGGTGAATAGTAACTTATTAAGTTTTTAATCGCGATTAGAGGTAATTAGTGTAGTTTATGGTAAGAATAATGTTTTAATAAAATGAAATGACCTAGACCCATGTCCTACCATCATTGGATGTGTCATGGCCGACCAAGAAAATCCATGGGTCAACTTGGGGACCCCATGGAGCCACTTTGGTTGGAAAATGACATAAATATTATTTTATTTAATGTTAAAGTAAAAAGGACACAAACATGAGATGTTTTACTAAAACAATTTTTACATGGGGTTATAAAAGTCATATTTTTGACTATAAATAGTCATTGTAAAGATAAAAAGATTTCCTAAATCATAGTAGTTTTTTAATAATTTTTAGACATTAAATAAATTAAATTATTTATGACATCATGAAGATGCAGCGATGACCTCATTATTTAACGATTTAAATAAAATGGAAAGATAATGTAATATCTAATACCTACATATGTCCAAAACCTATTTTATGAGTGGATTTCGAACCCATATCACCATATCCTAGAAATAAATCAATGTGGGACCTTTAAAATCCGAAACTCTTTTGAAAATAAAATAACATTTTGTAACTTTACAAGAGTGCCCCTCTTCTCCTCTTATAAAAGGCCCCCACCTATACCTCCTTACCCACACTCCCAAAGCCTTTGGCTCTGCCAAACCCTGCCCATTTTGTCTCTACACTTCCCTCTATTACTCTTTGAAGCCTTACTTTTGGCATAAGTCTTCCCAAGGAAGCCTTTGAGCTAAAACCAATTGGAGTTACCTGATTTTAAGGTAATGTATTCACTTGTGTCCTTTTGTTTTATTTTGCTTCTCCAACCCCCTAAACTCTTTTTATTAATTTATTTTGTAACTAATACAGTATGTTCAATATACTAGGATGTTTTTATAAGATGTATTCGAGCTACACTTACAAACACCTACATCTAATGGTCAAAGAACATACTGTTTCTGTGGATGGAGAATTTCTGCCTCCCGAAACGATGATTGTTCAACATTCTTCTAACACCTTAAAAGGTGGAAATTAATATGACACTATATTTATATATGATATATAATATGTTTATGTTTTCCTTAAGCTTCTTTATTTTTCATTTATGGAATACCTTTATGGTTTCCATTATTGGTAAACAAGATATCTTCATTTAAGGAGGTGCGGACTACTGCCCCCTCAAAGTGATTTGATTCGTTAATACCATATGTGGTACGTATAAAGGATATATTTAATGATATTATATATGATACCATACTGGAATTAAAATACTATTATGTATCATTATGTTTTAATTCCATTAAATATGAAATAGAAATGGAAGTAGTGTTCATGCGTACGTACGGCTTACCATATCCATGAACGGTACATTTCATTTCTTATCTCAAAATCTTATGTAATATTATAAGTACATATATATAATGGATATATATGTAATATATTACATCTAAATTATGTATATAATTCTGGAATTATAACATATATATATATCTCTCTCTCATTTTTTTTGAATTCCATTAATATGACAAAAAATGAAAGTAGCGTTCGTGCGTATGTACGGCCTACCGTCTCCATGAACGGTGCTTTTCATTTTTTATCTCTAAATGATATGTAATAGTATAAAATGAATATTTAATGGATATATATGATATTTTAATCATTAATACTATTCTGGAAATTATTTACTTATAACTACATGGGTAATATTTTTTCAAACAAGTTCATTTTTGACTCATGTACCAAACATCGACAAAAACGTCTGATATGAACTAACATTATTAAACAATTATTATAAAATTATAATATGTGTTATGAACTAAATAATAATATCTAATGGAGGTACTTAGGGAATTATTAATTGACCAAAGTTTATTATTCAGGAATATCAAGAAACGAACAAGACAAGTTGGACTTGAGGTAAGGGATCCTACTCCACTCATTCTTTTTAAGTACACTCTTTTATGTCATTCATTTTAAAGATCATATTTCTTGTTATTGGGATGTTAATTTATATTAATCTTACTGTAATTTTTATGTTCATGTGATGAGATACCTTATTCTCTCTCATCAATCCATTTTGGAAGTTTTGAGTGGCGCCGTTAGGCTGCCGAATTTTCGTAAGAGATCTATCCTCTCTCTTTCTTTTTAAGTACTCTCTTTTATGTCACTTCTTTTAAGTTATTCTTTATTATGATGGGGGATGTTATTTTATATTACTATTTCTATAAACTTTATGTTAATATTATGAGATACCTTATTTGATCTCATCAATCCATTTTTGGATGTTTTAAGTGGCGCCGTTAGGCTGCCGTGTTTTTGTAAGGGATTTTTCATCTCACATTTATTCCCGTGATATTTATGCTACATTTTCCACAATTTCCTTTCAGTGGTGTATGTAATTCCCATTATTTTACTCATTGTGTAATATACTATCTTTTATTAGTAATTATATCAATTTTTTATTTTCCTTCTTTCACGAGGTGTATGTTTCGAAAGATACCCATGTCGGTAAGGGAACCTTTCACCCTCCTCTTTTTAAAAGACTTCTTTTGTTAGGACTTTTAATTTACATGTTGTTATGTTGAGATATTTTATCATATATCCTTATTGATGTAAAGTTTATTTCCAAGTGATGAGATACCTTTTTTATCTCTCATCAACTCATTTTGATGTGACGCCGTTTGGCTGTCAAGGGAACTTCTTAACCCATTTTCTATTTCTTTGGGTTCAAAATGTAGTTATTGAATATGTCATCCTTTGAATAAGTGTGAATGACCTTTGATTATTTTACACTTAATATCCACTTATATCTGATGTATTCGTTTGTCACACATAATTATGTAATTGATTTATCCTTAAACCAAGGATACCGTCTTTGTAAGGGACTTCATCTCAATCTCCTTTCATTGAGGCATATTTTGTTTTATAAAAAACCTTCTTTTATATGGTTTATAAACCCCTTTGACTTTTACTTTTATCCAAAAGGAATATTTTTTATACAAAAGCGTTTACTAAATGACAAAAGGGAATGTTTTTGTCCTACGTATGCGGCGACAATGACTTCTCCACCGCCATGGCCATTATTTGAGTTTCAGCTTCCTCTACAAGCCATACCTTTTTTTAAAAGAAAAATAAATACCATGTTTTTCTTTTCCTTTATTTTGGTATTGAAAATGGGTTTCATAATGTTTTTATATCAGTGTGCTGTATTGATATCTTGTGATTGAAAGGTGGAAATGTTATGTTTCCTTTATGCAAGTTTTATATGATATGATTATGTTGAGGTTCTTGGGAATTATTATGAAGATGGGTGGTTCCGTGATAAACTAAGGGCGGGTGAGCCCGATATAGCTCTCCAATGCATTGGGTAATGCAAAGGAGTGAAACGTTAAGGTTTCTCAGAAGAGATTTATGGAATATACCGTGGTGGGTATTCCAAACGTAACTAAGAGGGTTACTCCCAATGTAAGAATGTTATGAATGCATCAAGTTACCTTTTATGTCTTATGATTTCTATGATTTATTCATGATTTGATGAGGTATGTTAAAGTTCCTATGTTTTATGGGTAATGTATGATTTCATTCTTATGTATATATGAAGTCATGTTTCCTTTCCATATTTTTATAACCCTTACTGATCTTTTTATGCTCATCCCAAGTTTTTGAAATGTTTTTCACAGGTCAAGGGAAAGGTACATGATGTGATGATAGTGTCAAGGATGTGTCAAGAAAGAATCCATGTTTTATTTTATATATGTTTCCGTTGATGGGAAGAATGAATATTGTCTTTTATGTAACCACTTTGTTTAAATGTGGAATGTAATGAATGTTTCATGATCTAATTCTCTAAAACTCTAAACCTGAAAAGATCCTTAATGTGTAATCTTGTAATAACTCAAGATTAAGTAAGGTTTAAGGCTGGGTCCTTATAGTTGGTATCAAAGGTTGGTTTAGATAACTTTAGAGGTTAGGGTATTCTTTAAGCATAAGTTACATTACCATAATGGTTAAGATTTCAGAAAGAGTCCCAGTTTTAGATAAAGTGAATGAGTAAGTATATCTTAGTGTTTATCTTCCTCATTAGTACATGATGGTTTTGTTGATATACTCACACTGACCTTTTTGGTTTTAGTAAATGGATGGATCTAGCAGGAACCAAAGTGACAATTGGTTTGAAGGAAACTGTGGTGGTTCTCTGATTAAGAGACTGGATGAAATGGGGTATTCAATGAGGAAACTCGTAGTTGTTCTAAACCAACTATCAAGGAGTCATGATAAACCACTTGAACCTTGGTATGTTCTATAATGCATCATGTACGAGATTTCAAATCAATGTGGAAGTTCAGGTAATAATTATAAAGGTAACCATTAAGGTTTATATGATCCTTACTTTTGAGGTAATTATGGGTTTTTATATGTTATGATGGAAAATGAAAGGCATGAGATAAACTTGAGGTTAAAATATGTTATGTTTATTTTTTATGATTTTAACCCTTTTTGGGGAATAATTTGAGAATTATATAGTTTTGGAAAAAGGACAACACACAGACCGTGTGACTACCCGTCGCATCGGACAAAGCTGCGGGAATCGAACCCACATCCAAAGTGCGACTGGTAGTTATCGCCTACCACTGGACTACGTGAAGTCCCTGGTTAGTTTGACTGATTCTTTTTAGTTATATGTTTTTATGAATGAAGATTAAGTTGATTTTGGGTTATCTATGGATATTTATTAACCTATCATGGAGGATATGTGATTAGGTTAATTACTTTTCAATACGAGACATTAAGAGAGACTGATGATGTTTTTAGATAAATGGTACGATTTAACATGGAAGACTATGTGACTAAATCCTTAAAATATGTGGGTTTCAATCTTAGTTTGGTTTACTTTGAAGACTTTTATGGAAAAATTTATTATAGAATGGTCCTCGTTGAACTTTGGGTTTTTTTGGACAAATTTTGGAGATTAAGAATAGATTTTCTTTTTATAAAGGGTTATCCTTTTCTGGATTATCTGATCTTGTACTAACCTTTTTGGTTTTGGTTTTGGTTAAAGTATAAAGACATGGGAAGTATATAGATCTATTTTGTGGATTAGGTGATTCTCTAGAAGTTTATTATAGTACTCTTAATGTGAACAAGTCTTCCTAAATACTCGTCTTTTGGAGAAAATATGAGTTTGTGTAAGGAATCTAATAAAAGTTGAAATTCAACATGATAAGTGATTACGTTTCCTTATGAATAAATTCCTCAATAAAAAGTAACTTAAAAAAATGTTGTCTATTAACTTTTCCTATAGGGGAATCGAATACCGTTTAACCCATCACAAGTTTGTGATTTTCTTATAGTTAACTTTCTCATAGACATGTTTACTATCACTCTCCATCAGAACATGACCCTTTGTTTTTTCTTCCATGTCCATGTTTTTCTACATGGAACCCTTGTATGGGTTAACTCGGGTCACCTCTGTACTTATCTTCCTTTATTTTAAAGTGATTTTTTTACCGACTCTTGTTCCAATGTTGGACTTTCAAGGATGTTTCCAAGCCGAATTTTAAAATTGCGAGGACGCAATTCCCAAAAGGGGGGAAGGATGTAACACCCCAGGTAAATAAAGAATATGAAATTTTAATATTTATCCATATTTGTGAATAAAATATTAATATGACTTTAAAGGGGATTCTATGCTCGATGGCGTACCCAACACGCAACAATGAGTTTCTTGGGAATCTTACGTTGCACTCTAATAATAAAATAATATTATTTTAAATGGTAGTTAACATGTAGCCGTTGTATTGGAGGGAATGGACATAAATAACTAAAATATGATTATATATGTTTTTAAATGTTTTTACATTTATCCAATAAAATATAAATGCTTAAAATACAGAAAGAATTCAATTTTAGGCGTATATGCCCTAGTTTTCACTAAAGGTTCACTTATCGCCTTTTGACGGAGAACCATCATTAAATATAGTTTTGTTCACTCTTATACATTCTATTGGACCAAATAAAACTCTTCTTAAGAATTGGGACATCAAAATTTAATTTGTGTAAATTTTTGGTATCTCTCCGATAAAGTTCATTTTTTTAATGAATAGTGTAAAATGTTGCATTTTAATTCAAAAACTGTTTTTAATATAATTTATTTATATGATTATATTATATTTTGAATTGGTTTTAAATTTAAATTAGAATATATTTTTACCATTAAATCCAATAGTGGTTGTTGTAATTAATTTCATTTTGAAATCAGACTTAAACTAGAGTCAATCTTTTGTTACTTATTGTTTCATAAAAACACGCTATTTGCTCTGACAACGAGAATTAATTATTAAATTAATTAATGTGACTTATTTGTTTTGAATTTTTTAAAATAGGCTTAATTTTTTAATTCAGAATATCAAATATAGCTTATGGTGAATTTTTGAAATTTTTCTGAAAAACTTCGATTTTTGATGAATAGTGAAACCACCATGTGGTACTTATAAAAATTGATTTTTCCGTTTAAATGATATTTTTACATCTTTGTGTTTTGAATTTCAAAAATCCTACAAACATGGTTGTCATTAAGAAGTAAAATGTGGTTCAATGGGATAAAAATAATTTTTTTGTGAATAGTAACTTATTAAGTTTTTAATCGCGATTAGAGGTAATTAATGTAGTTTATGGTAAGAATAATGTTTTAATAAAATTAAATGACCTAGACACATGTACTACCCACATTGGATGTGTCATGGCCGACCAAGAAAATCCATGGGTCAACTTGGGGACCCTATAGAGCCACTTTGGTTGGAAAATGACATAAATATCTTTTTATTTAATGTTAAAGTAAAAATGACACAAACATGAGATGTTTTACTAACACAATTTTTACATGGGGTTATACAAGTCATATTTTTGACTATAAATAGTCATTGGAAAGATAAAAAGATTTCCTACATCATAGTAGTTTATTTATAATTTTAATACATTAAATAAAATAAATTATTTTTGACATCATGATGATGCAGCGATGACCTTATTATTTAATGATTTAAATAAAATGGAAAGATAATGTAGTATCTAAGACCTACACATGTCCAAAACCTATTGGATGAGTTGATTTCGAACCCTTATCACCTTATCCTCTAAATAAATCAATTTGGGACCTTTAAAATCCGAAACGCTTTTGAAAATAAAGTAACATTTTGTAACTTTACAAGAGTGCCCCTCCTCTCCTCTTATAAATGGCCCCCACCTCTACCTCCTTACCCACACTCCCAAAGCCTTGGGCTCGGCCAAACCCTTCCCATTTTGTCTCTCAACTTCCCTATATTACTCCTTGAAGTCTCACATTTTGCAGAAGTCTTCCCAAGGAAGCCTTTGAGCTCAATCCAAAGGGAGTTACCCGATTTTAAGGTAATGTCTTCAATTGTGTCCTTTTGTTTTATTTTTCTTCTCCAACCCCCTAAACTATTTTTATTCATTTATTTTGTAAAAAATCCAGTATTTTCAATATACTAGGATGTTTTTATAAGGAGGATTTGAGCTAAACTTAAACACACCTACATCTAATGGTTAAAGAACATACGGTTTCCGTTGATGGCGAATTTCTGCCTCCCAAAACGATGATTGTTCAACATTCTTCTAACACCTTCAAAGGTGGCCATTATGATGAAACTATATTTATATATGATATATAATATTTTTATGTTTTCCTTAAGCTTATTTATTTTTCATGTATGGCATACCTTTATGGTTTCCATTATGGGTAAACGCGATATCTTCATTTAAGGAAGTGCGGACTACCGCCCCCTCAAAGTGATTTGATTCGTTAATACCATATGTGGTACGTATAAAGGATATATTTAATGATATTATATATGATACCATATTGGAATTAAAATACTATTATGTATCATTATGTTTTAATTCCGTTAAATATGAAATATTAATGGAAGTAGTGTTCATGCGTACGTACGGCTTATCGTCTCCATGAACGGTACATTTCATTTCTTATCTCAAAATGTTATGTAATATTATAAATACATATATATAATGGATATATATTTAATTTATTACATCTAAAGTATGTATATCATTCTGGAATTATAACATATATATCTCTCTCTCATTGTGTTTTAATTCCATTAATATGACAAAAAATGAAAGTAGCGTTCATGTGTACGTACGGCCTACCGTCTCCACGAACGATGCTTTTCGTTTTTTATCTCAAAATGATATGGAATAGTATAAAATGAATATTTAATGGATATATATGATATTTTAATCATTAATACTATTTTGGAAATTATTTACTTATAACTACATGGGAAATCTTTTTTCAAACAAGTTCATTTTTGACTCATGTACCAAACATCGGCAAAAACGTCTGATATGAACTAACATTATTAAACAATTATTATAACATTATAATATGTGATATGAAATGAATAATAATATCTAAAGTAGTTACTTATGAAATTATTAATTGACCAAAGTTTATTATTTAGGAATATAAAGAAATGAACAAGACAAGTTGGACTTGAGGTAAGGGATCCTACTCCACTCTTTCTTTTTAAGTACACACTTTTATGTCATTACTTTTAAAGATCATCTTTCTTGTTATTTTGATGTTATTTTATATTAATATTACTTTAATTTTTATGTTCATGTGATGAGAGACCCTATTCTCTCTCATCAATCCATTTTGGATGTTTTGAGTGGCGCCATTAGGCTGCCTAATTTTCGTAAGAGATCTATCCTCTCTCTATCTTTTTAAGTACTCTCTTTTATGTCACTTCTTTGAAGCTATTATATGTTATGTTTGGGGATGTTATTTTATATTAATCTTTCTGTAAACATTATGTTAATATTATGAGAGACCCTATTTTATCTCATCAATCCATTTTTGGAAGTTTTAAGTGGTGCCATTAGGCTGCCGAGTTTTCGTAAGGGATTTTTCATCTCACTTTTATTCCCGTGAGATTTATGCTACATTTGCCAAAATTTCCTTTGAGTTGTGTATGTACTTCCCATTATTTTACTCATTGTGTAATATACTTTCTTTTATCAGTATTTATATCATTGTTGTATTGTCCTTCTTTCACGGGGTGTATGTTTCAAAAGATACCCATGTCGGTAAGGGAACCTTTCACCCTCCTCTTTTTAAAAGACTTCTTTTGTTGGGTCTTTTAATTTACATATTGTTATGTTGAGATATGTTCTCATATATCCTTATTGATGTAAATTTTATTTCCAAGTGATGAGATATATTTTTTTATCTTTCATAAACTCATTTTGATATGACGCCATTAGGCTGTCCAGGGAACTTCTTAACCCAATTTCGATTTCTTTGGGTTCAACATGTAGTTATTGAATATGTTATACTTTGGATATGCGTGAATGACCTTTGATTATTTTACAATTAATATCCACTTATATTTGGTGTATTTGTTTGTCACACATAATTATGTAAATGATTTGTCCTTAAACCAAGGACACCTTCTTTGTAAGGGACTTCGTCTCAATCTACTTTCATTGAGGCATATTTTGTTTTATACAAAACCTTCTTTTATATGATGTATAAACCCCTTTGAAATTTACGTTTATCCAAAATGAATCTTTTTTATACGAAGCGTTTACTAAATGACAAAAGGGAATGTTTTTGTCGTATGTATGCGGCGACAACGACTTCTCCACCGCCGTGACCATTATTTGAGTTTCGACTTCCTCTACAAGCCATACCTTTTTTTAAAAGAAAAATAAATACCATGTTTTACTTTTCTTTTATTTTGGTATTGAAAATGGTTTTCATAATGTTTTTATATCAATGTGTTGTATTGATATCTTGTGATTGAAAGGTGGAAATGTTATGTTTCCTTTATGCATGTTTTATGTGGTACGATTATGTTGACGTTCTTGGGCATTATTATGAAGACGGGTGGTTCCGTGATAAAATAAGGACGGGTGAGCCCGATATAGATCTCCAATGCATTGGGTAACGCGAAGGAGTGAAACGTTATGGTTTCTCCGAAGAGATTTAGGGAATATACTGTGGTGGGTATTCCAAACATAACCAAGAGGGTTACTCCCTACGTAAGAATGTTATGAATGCCTCAAGTTACCATTTATGTATTATGATTTATATGATTTATTCATGCTTTGATGAGATATGTTAAAGTGCCTATGTTTTATGGGTAAAGTATGATTTCATTCTTATGTATATATGAACTCATGTTTCCTTTCCATATTTTTATAACCCTTACTGAGTTTTTATGCTCATCCAAGTTTTTGAAATGTTTTTCACAGGTCAAGGGAAAGGTACATGATGTGATGATAGTGTCAAGGATGTGTCAAGAAAGAATCAATGTTTTATTTTAAAAATGTTTCTGTTGATGGGAAGAATGAATACTACCTTTTATGTAACCACTTTGTTTAAATGTGGAATGTAATTCAAGTTTCATGATCTAATTCTCTAAAAATATAAACCTGAAAAGATCCTCAATGTGTAATCTTGTAATAACTCACGATTACATATGGTCTAAGGCTAGGGCCTTATAGTTGGTATCAAAGGTCGGTTTATATAACTTTAGAGGTTAGGGTATTCTTTATGCATAAGTTACATTACCATAATGGTTAAGATTTCAAAACGAGTCACAGTTTTAGATAAATTGAATGAGTAAGTATATCTTAGTGTTTATCTTCCTCATTAGTACATGATGGTTTTGTTGATATACTCACACTGACCTTTTTGGTTTTAGTAAATGGATGGATCTAGTAGGAACCAAAGTGAAAATTGGTTTGAAGGAAACTGAGGTGGTTCTCTGATTAAGAGACTGTATGAAATGGGGTATTCAATGAGGAAACTTGTGGTTGTTGTAAACGAACTATCAAGGAGTCATGATCAACCACTTGAACCTTGGTATGTTCTATAATGAATCATGTATGAGATGACCAATCAATGTAGAAGTTCAGGTAATAATTATAATGGTAACTATTAGGGTTTATATGATCCTTACTTTTGAGGTAATTATGGGTTTTTATATGTTATGATGGAAAATGAAAGGCACGAGATAAACTTGAGGTTAAAATATGTTTTGTTTATTTTTGATGATTTTATCCCTTTTTGGGGAATGATTTGAGAATTATATAGTTTTGGAAAAAGGACAACACACAGACTTTTTGGGGTTTTGTTTTTAGAAGTCATTGAGGGACGGGGTGGGGAGAATCTCGTTGAATGTGGGAGTGGAAAATTTATGGGTTTCTTGAAATATTTAGTTATAGTTTAACTAAATCTAAAATTAATTATTAAAATAAAAATAATTATCCATTTAATAAAACATCTTTTATATAATAATAATTTATACAATTTATTTTCCAGTAATTATTAGAATCACCTCTAATAAAACACATTAATCCAATGTTTTTTTTCATATGGGGATGCAATTAATTATACAAATTTTTATTCCCATTCCCTTAGTGTTTTCAAAACATTACCTCACTATCAGGTATTAATCTCCCATTGTTGTAATAGGACAAAAACAAAATTCCTTACAATTATATATATATATTATTATACATAAATGTGTGGGGGGGGGGGGGGCTGGATTGGGTATAAATTTTATGGGTTATGAAATAAAATACATTAATTTGAATCATCTTCAATTCAGGCGCGCAAAATTACCATCCCAAATAATTTGGAATACGAAAAATCTCTTTTTCATATTTTTTCATGATATAAATTTAGTAGTATTCTATGAAGACATATATGAAAATTGGTGAATTCTCTGAAGGCCTTAGATTTTTGAATCTAAAATTTTCATAATCACCTTTTAAACTATGTGGATATGGAACTCTTACATAACATGGAGGCCCAAATAAAATAAATACGAACTACATGAACCAATGTCCCTGGGTAACTGACTTTTTAAAATATATTAGACCCTGAATAAACATGAACAATCACCGCAATTATTCTATATAAGTCAAATTCATCTCATACATCTGACGTTATTAATGACTATAAGTTCACATGAGTTAATGCATAGGTCAATGGCATCTTTTCCATATCAATATTTCAGTACTGTGTCTAGTTTTCTCCACTTAGTGAATTCTTATGGTTTGATCTATCATCATGAGTTTTCTCCAGTGAGCCAAGGCCTACACTTCTTTCCCCGGAAGGCAATGTGTATCAAATACATGAATATTTTTCTCTCATAGAAGTTGTGACCATAAGGCCTTGTGGCCTAAAGTCTCATGTTTTTTCTAGTGACCAAATTTTTTTATTAGTTTTATTGATGTAGTAATTTCTAATGTAACCCTAGGAAATTCATCCTTTCCAGGGTTTTAACCTGAACCATTTAGTTGTAGTATTACATGGTTTAACATTAAGATTTCACCCAAACTACTACACATACATACATTAATATATACATACATACATACCTACATACAAAGATACATACATATATAAATATATATTATTATATATTTTTATATAATATATGTATATAGATAATATGAATTAGGATATTTATTATATATATTTATTTTTGGATATATATATTATTTATTATGTATGAATTTTTGTTGAATTGGAAATCATAAAATAAATATTCATAATATAAATATTAATTAAAATGTCCCAACATCATGTTTTATTTGGTATCTTCAGATATGCTTTTACTGTAATTGCATATGAAATGTAGAAGACTGATAGTATTGATCTTCTAGTATTTGTCTCATATGCTACTAGTGGGTCATATAAATTTTTTATATTTTTTACTTGAGGTGTAAATCGGTAAGAGAAATCCCACATATAGAAATTTTGTTTATATCCTGGAATTGTGGTCAGATCGGAAACCCACTCATATTTCATGATCTACACCTTTACCACTCCAAGTTTATCACAGATGTGGTATTTATTGTAAATTATTTTCTTTTAATTTTCGACCCATAAATATGTATGTATCAAAAATATATTTAAATTAAATTAAAAATAAGAGACACCTTGATCCATTTATCTAATTGATTTGTGAGTTATTTATTTTCTCCCATTTAAAAGGATTTTTATCCTTTTCATTTTCTATATTCCATAGTGGTTTTGATGATCATTCGAGAATTTAATTGATACATAATGGGAACATATAAGACCATTTAAATAGGGATAAAATAGTTTTCAATTGTGGTTATTATAATTAACTAATAAATTCCATCAATTTGAAATGTTTATCCATTATTATCCCTTAATAAAAATAGTAAACATAATATTAGGAGTTCATTCATCATTTTCCTACTCAACCCATGTGATATTTCTTTATAGTTTTTATCATATTTAATTGGTGATTATGAATATATATATTTATATTAAGTCATGTATACATCCTTTAACATAATTAAAGATAATTTCCAAATGATTCATGGTAGTCTTATATTCCCAATTAATGTACTCTCTTCCATGAAATATAATATTAATATTCCCTATATCATAATTAAAATGGAATATATGTAATTTTCCCAATGATAATGTAATTATTAAATTCTATACTTGTAATAATTATTCAATTTAATCATATTTACTTATTGGAAATGATAGGCAACAATATCAAAATATTTATAAGTCCATGTGTCCACTGTAATAATCATAATAGTCGACAAATACCTTGAATCGTACTATGTAAAAATTCTATTCCATTCAACTTTCCAAATAATTACCTTATGAGGAAACCATTTCTTCAAAAGCTTGTATAATCATAATTTTATTCAAATATGTTCAATAGACACATTGCGTTTGTGTACTTCCTCCATAACTATAAATCAATTTTATTCAATGTGTTTAGAACCTTATGAATATATACCATTGTTTTATAATAATACTCATGTATTATTTTCTTAATAAATTTTAAAAGGATTGGTGACACTACTGGCATTTTCATGTCCTGAAATAATGTTTTGAAACATCATACTATGAGTTATATCTTCCAAACATGCTAAAAATTTATCTTCCATGGTAAGTGTTTCCATAATGAATTACAATTAACTATTCCTTTATATATATTATTTCTTAAGAAGATACAGATAACTAAAAGTGGACTTTCTAGTATCAAAATAGATAGAAATGATTAAATTAGAGTATCCAATCACCTCATGATCATTGAATATTTTGTAAGTAATCATGTGACCTGATGTTCCTTGAAAATATAATAAAACATTATTTGAACCTCTCAAAATATTCCTTCCAATATTTCTTTGGTATCTTCAAAACATACCATCTATAAATCCAATATCTGGTATTCTATATGCTTGATCAAAAATCATGCTTTCAAAAATAGATACATAAAGAATTACATCAATCTAATTTCGTTCCAAATCATTGTTGGGACATTTATTGACACTAAATTTATCTCTTGTTTGAATTGGAACCGGTGACGGTAAATATTTTTCCATCCCAAACCTCATCAGAATTTTATTAATGTATGAATATTGAGATAAGTCTAATAAAACATGAGTTATACTGTGTAATATTTTTATTCCAACCATATCCAATTATTAACCCATTTATAAAATTAAAAAATTATTATAGAGGAATTTATAGGCCTCTCAAAACAGAAAATGATCATTTTTAGTAATAAAAACATCATCAACATATAGAATAATGAATAAAAATTTAATCCCACTGGTATTATGATATATTCACAGTTGAAATATGTTTTCTATAACTCCAAAAGATACAATGGTATCATTAAAACTAATATACCACTATTGGGAAGCTTATTTAAGTCCATATTTAGACTTTTTTAATTTAAAAACCATGTATTCCATTCATTCACTAGAAGAGCATATTTTTTCTAGGTATACATGTTGGTCAAGGATTCCATTTAGAATGGTCATTTTAACATCCATTTAATGTAACTCTAAATCATAGTAAGCAACCAATTCCATAATATTTTGGAAAAATATTTCCTTGAAACAAGTGAGAATGTTTCCTTGTAGTATATATCATCATTTGTAGTGAAACCTTTAAAAACAAGTCTGACCTTTTTATCTTTTTAGGATACTATTAGAGTAACATTTCAGTGTAAAGAAACATTTACATCCAACTCTCTTTCAAACTTAAATAAAATCCATATGGTCCCATACATTATTTTATTATATAGAATTTAACTCTGATTTCATGGAATCCAACCATTTATAAAAGATAACACTTAATGGATTGAAAATATGAAATTGGGTCATTATCAATGCCTAAATTACTTTTTTTAATGCTGTTATACCACATATTCCTCAGAAATAACCAACCTTCATTCCTTTTGGGATATTCATCACACTTTTTCTTGTGATTATTAAACCGTTTCTTCATTGTGAATTTTGGAAACAATCATTTGTTGTTCTATATAATTATTTTGTGATGCAATAATTTGAGGAAAAAACAAGTGAGGTTAGAATACAAGAGAATGGAACTTCATTCAAACTTCTTTAATTTAAACATTTTTTTTACTTCCACTCCTAATGGATTCAACATTCTTAATAAATATTTCATTTTTCGTTTCAATAATTGTCATACTATTGTCCAGAAAATAAAATTAATACCTTTTTATTCTGAAAAAACAATGAATTATCCACAAATAGTTCCTACACCCATATTTCTTTTTTTTGGGATTTATGCTATTATTTCTTCCTAACAACCCAATAGATATTGGTCCCACAATTAGAAATCCTACTAGTTAAAACAACAAAATGAATATTTGGAACTACTTTTCTAGGAACTATATTCCATAATTACATAGAAAAATTTAATGCATACATCCACAATGATAATATTAAATAAGAATTTCTAATCATTCACACAACCATATCCATTAATGTTATTTTATTAAATTCCATTACAATATTTTGTTATGGTGTACCTAGAATAGTGTTTTATGAACTTATTCCACGACTTTCTAGAATCATTGGAAACAGACCAGGGTTTTATTTCACTTTAATTAAATCTTCGATAATATTCAAATCCCCTAGAAGACATTATGACAATTTCCATTCAATCTAATTTTCACTAAACATTATTAGATTGAGTTTCCAATGAATTTATTTTTTGAGATTCCTCGTGAAATAAATAGACATATCCATAACATGAAAAATAATAAAAAAGAATATAAAGTTTTTTTCATTACAGAATGAATTGAGAAAAAAGTTAGACATATATTATTATGTATTATTTCAAGGATATGAGCACTTATATTGGATCATATCTTTTTGTATTTTTTGTATTACTATAATAAAATGCACAAAAACAATTTTCTCCATAAAATCCAAATATGGAATGATTTAAATGTTATTTAACCTCTAAAATACTTCATTTGAAATATGACTACAATATTTATGCCATTTATAAGTAGATTTTCCATTTACTATACCACTTTTAGTACAAAAAATTATGATTCAGTTTGATAAGTGATTCCTCATTTATATTATCAATATTTGGATTATTTAAACCATTATTCCATAAACTAGATACAATGAATTAAGTATGCTTAAGGAAACTAAAATATAAATTTCCAAAATTAAATGAGTATCATGTAGCTGCATGATTAAATAATGAAACCAAATTCCTACATATACTATGTACAGAAAAGGTTTCACATAAATCCAATATATATCCACTATCAAGGATTAATTTTTATGTATTGATAAATTCAACTATAATCTTCACTATATTCCCCATAATGATGATATTCTCAATTGGGATTGTAATTTGGGTTAAAAGGAATCCCAAAAACATATTAGAATCATGATTCATAAAACAAGAATAAATTCTCAAGGTATCATGTGGACCATCAGGTATGTTTTATTCAAAACATTTATAAGCATTTTTCTTACCATTTTTTTTTCAAACCAATCCATTCGTTTATGTAAATCCTTTTAGAAATTTCCAACATTCCCATTGAAATAGAATTTTTCTTTACATGTGTTCATATGGTTCATTATAGAGGAATAATTAAACATTAGTGTCCATATTCCTTTTTCATGCTTCTTTATCCCATTATTCTTTGGATTTGATGATGCACATAATAGATGAAGTTTTTTCATTGGATCTTTAAATGTGTTTCCTGTTGAACTAGAATATATTTCAATTATGGAACATTATATTAATCTTTCATGGTGTTTTAGATCATTTTGAATGGTCCATTCACAAATGGTAATGAGTATATGGAAAAAATAACAAGTAGCCTTTCATCCACTTCCATTCCCAAAGGCTTAATTCTTACTGTAATATTTTTCATTTAAATAACATACACAAGAATAGTATGAGAATCATCACACATCATGGTGGAAAATGTACTCATTAATGTACCAGGAATATATTTTATATAGTTTGAGATCGTTCTCCAATATATTTTATAAATTCATTATCACTTTTAGTTTTTGGGAAACTAGAAATGATGTAACTCGCAATGATAATTCACATGAACATAAAACCTAATTTGTCCGACCATTCATGTGATATATAATGTACTTTATCACCATCATTTTTGATATTGTTTATAGTAGTTGGTTTTTTACAAAAAATTATAAATCCGGATCAAATACACGACGATAAAATTTTATTTTCTCACTATAATTAGAGAAATTTAATCTATAAAATATTGGAAGAGTTAATGTCTGTGAGTTCAATGAAAATAGAAAGCTAAATTAACTGAATACATGCTTAAAATTAATTCCTTGAATAATAATTATAAATTTCTTCAAAATAAATATTAAATATAATATCTGTATATGTGTTATTCTTTGGGTGATACACTAATCCAAAATAATAATTTATAATAATTAAATTAAAATTATTTGGAGACAATATACACATCAATTACACTTGTTCATTATCTTTGGATATATAAATAAATAGCATAATAAATATGAACCACCAATAATTTTATTAATTAAATATATAAATACGTAAATTTCCATTTTTAAATTAAAAAATATCTTATAATAATGATGATTAATTACTAATAAAATATCATAATAGAATCAAATTTATGAGCACTCAATATATATCATTTTAACATAATTTTGGAACAATTTTAACATTATGATTTTACAACATTGGGGTAAAAAATATATAATGTGGTAATGTTTCAAATATAAAAAATCATAGTTATAATATAATTATAAATATGAAATAATTTTAATAAACATAATTTTGAATTTTGATTACTCTTTTTTAAATTTTTTTGTGCATCAAAGCTAAATCTCTAATAATTATTTCAAATAATGATAAACCAATATTATAATTTTATTAATTCAATTTTCTACATAATCTGACATCTAAAAAATAAATTAAAAAAATGACAACAATATTTACTATTTTCTAATTAAAATAATGACAATCAATGTTTTAAAATACCAAATTAACATAATCAATCTGCATGCCACTTTAAAAAATAATAAAACTAAATTTAATAACAATCATTATTAACAATTCCAAGTAAGATTTTAAATCCTTAATTAAAAATTATTTATTTTAATGGGCTTTGAAATCCTTTGACAATTAAGTACTTATCTTATTATTATTATTTTAAAAAAATGAGGTAAAATTCAATAAAAATTTACTTGATCCATTTTGAAATCATGGGAAACATAAAATAATAAGTATATTAAAAAATAATAAAATTAGGGAGTCATCATATTAGAATAGATGTAGCCTAATATGTAAACAAATAAAAGAAATTTCAAATTAAATAAATACAATAGAGAGAAAAGAAATCAAACCGTTTTTGTGAATGTCAGTTTATCTGTTTTAAAATATAAAAGAAAATTTTAATAAAATATCCCACATAACATCAAATAATAATATTAATAATATTTCCAATATTATTTATGGAATAATTTTATATTAAATGAATTATAATTTCCAGGTAAAAATACCATCTATATATCTCGACATTTAGTATTTTTATTAAATTTCATATATAAACACCATAAAATATTAAATTACCACATCATCTTACAAAGAAAATATCTACAGTAGATTCTGTTTTGATAAAGGTATTGGTATTTCTAAAATAAAAAAAATTCCACACTATATTTTAATTTCGTAAAATTACACTCTATTATTATTTTTACTGAAGCACATTGAAATAAGAAGGGAAAAATTGAGAAAAATTATATCTAACATGAACTATATTATCTAATTCTAAATGACATCCAATGTATAATTTATTTAAATGAGAAAAAATATAGAGTTCAAAACAATCTATTGATACACATGTATGTTTATTTGTTTAAATTAGGATCATTAAAAATTTTTATTTATCACATATATAGGTAAATGAAATTATTATTAAGATAAACCCTAATCTATAAAACTTCTATAATGGATTCTCATTGATTTTCTCTCAAATAAAATTATTTCTATCCTTTTACTTTTCTTGCATCCACATCAATTTTGATAGAATGTACCAGAATTTAATGGAGACATAATTCGAAAATAATGGATCCTTTACATAGGGATTAAACCATTTTCATGGGTTTGTATTGTAATTAACACCCAATGTCCATCAATTTTAAAAGTCTATTAATAATTTATTACTATAATAATATTAAATAGAATATAATTGGAGTTAATCCATCATTTATTTCCCAAAAAATGATTCAGAGAATGTATATGGGTGGGAAATTCATTAACATTGGCCTAAAAGTAATTTTACCACATAAAATACATGGAATTGTAGGTGTTCTGTGTCTTTTTTGGAAAGTAGATGTTGAAGTAAAAATTAAACACTCGTATTATGAAATTTGGTGTTTCAGTTTTTTTCATATTTCAATTTCATTTTTATTATTCATCCTATTTAAATGTTTATTATATTTAATTAATAGTTTATTATATTTTTATTATTATATTCTCAAAATATAGGTTGGTTTTGGGATGCTTATTTATACATGGGGCTATTTCTTGGGCCTATTTCAAGGATAGATACCATGTTTTGTATCCTTAACATTTCCATTTTGGAAATATATGGCATATTTTATCCCACCCATTGTTTTTTATTTCTACTTATTTGATCCTCATCATGTACCTACATAATCCACTCTTGCGTGTCGATGGGTTTTTCTATTGAGCATTGAATTGTGGAATTTAATGGTTGGGTATTGGGTTTCAAGGAAAATGCATATATGGGGAATTGATAACCCCATTATACCATCCATTCAGCTTACTCAAAAAATTATTCTACATTCAGGTTTGGTACTCCCCTGGAATTTGTAATCCTTGCTTTGATGGTTTTTTATACTCAGTGGTGAATACTTTTTCTAGTCATTCTCACGTATTTGAAAACTTTTGGTGAGTTTTTAGGGAAACACAATTATTTGTTGATGATGTGTAGAAGAATTTGAGAGTTAAGAACATGAGATTTTTTTCATGAAGACCAGTTGATTACCAATTCAATCAAATAGAACTATTATAATTTTCGGATTTAGGCTAGAAGAGATCTGGACTACCAGATCCATACATCTCAGGTTGAATGTTTTTACATTATTTCTTATTTATTGGTAAAATTATTTGTTTGATACTTCATTAATTGTTTTTTTAAGCATATATGTTGTAATTTTTTTCTTCATTGAATGTTAATAAAATTCATTAGTGTGCAAGTGTTTTTTTCTTGTGATCATATGCCTCAATAGGATTAAAGACTGATAAATCATTTAATTTTTAATTTAGTACATCTTGTATGTTTTTGTTTCATTTAATTCAACTTCTATGATCAAATGAGCCAATTTGATTCTCTTCGAGTTCATTCGAACTAGCTTTATAGTTCACCTTACCCCTAAAAAATTTGCAATATAGCCTCAATGGTTCTTTTTTTTTGTAGAATCTATTTATTTGTTTCAATTCATGATTCTTCATAAATTTCAAAATTTCAATATCATCTTTATTCACCTATGAAATTTTTATGATTCTAATCAATGCCAATGGAACCTCAATAAATCCTTAAAATTTTAAAATATAGTTGGATAATCATTCATACCCTTTGATGTTGGTCAGGTCATAGGGTTGAAGGATTATCATTGTCTGTAACAACTCAATATATAATCATTTGGTTAAACATGCCAAAAACTATTTTTGAGATAAAAAATTGCATGATGAAAATTACTTCGATTGAAAAAATATGATAATGAGAAACTCGATAGTTCAGTAAGTCTTAATTTTTGTACTCATTGGGCCTATGCAATCTAATATAGCTATACATGAAACGGGTCAGACCTCCACTTATTATTATGATTTATCCCTTATTTTTCTTTTTAAGGAACATAACTGCTTACTTCTTTAATTTTTTTATAAACACCATAAGCAATTTTATATGGAAACTACTATTGCTGGTATAGGCATTAAAATAGAGAAAGAATACAGTAAAAAATCTCTTGTTAGTGGGATTTATTTGAAACAATGAATTTTTACATTTAAAATAAAAATATTATTTCAATTTAATCCTATTTAGATGAATTGAATATGATTATGTTAGATCTATAAAACATAAATTTTACTATTTATGATGAAGATCAATAACTGATCCTTTTAATTTATAATTGTATTTCCAACACAACTTTTTTAAAAATAATGATGTGTGGTTAAGAATCCATAACCCTAAAAGAGGTTGTGTCTGCCCTACTCTCTAATGAAAAACCTTCTAAACCTATAGGTATAGGCGAGGGAGATTGATATTCCCCCAAGAGATAGACAAAAATATAGGTTTAAAAGTAAAGAATTTTTAAAGATAAATTCAGCATAATTAAATAACCTAACCTTTGTCTATGTAAAGGAAAGGAAAATAGTTTCCACTCATTCTGGTGAACTAACGAACACAAAGCCTAAGTGTATGAGTCATAAACAAGAAAATTATACCAAACAACCCAGTAACTAGTCATTTATGGTGGACACATGTAATTACACTCCAAAATTGTTCAATGTATCTTGCCATATACCCAACCATGATTGTCTCCTAGATACAAATTTCCCATTCCACATATGTTCCTTTGGGGAGTAATTTGATGATATGATTGAAATATTAAAAGGACATAGTTTTTAGGAAGTTATAGGAGGTATAGAAGAGGGGAATATTTTATGTTTTAATATAATTTTATGGCCACCCTATCTTTACTTTTATATTGGTTAGGGGAGTTCATGACCTCCAAAGAAATTAGATTTCCATTGGGATCCTAAACCAATGTGGGTTCACGATTTGGTAGGATTTAAGATATCTAAAATATCCAAAATCTCTATAACTATCATTAATGATTCCCTTATTAATGAGATTTATTGTTTGAATTGAAATACCCATCCATGAAAGGAATGTAGTGAGTATACCACTGATACTGATAATAAATTGTTATATAATAATATATTGGGGCTTGAAATCTACAAGGGTTGAGAAGAACACACTAATAAAGGCCTATAGATTAACATTAAACCAAAAAACCATCCATTTTTTAAATATTGATTGTTTTGTATGGATAAGGGTGTCACCTTAAATTTCTATAAATTGAAGGATTTCTATCCATTACAGTATATTCATTCTTACCTTTGGGCGTAATCTAGGGATACCTCCAATAGTGGAGGATCTTATTTTTACATCTTTATAGATATATTATCTAGAATTTTGTGGATTTATATACTAAAAAATAAAATTGATGTTTTAGGACTAATAAAATCTAAAAAATCCTAGTGGAAAATCATGTTTGATAAAAGATTAATACAATGAAAGAAATTAAGGTATTGAAACCCCATTATATTGAATTTATTATGTTATGTGAATCAAGAGGTATTGCAGGACACCAGAATGTTAGGAAACCCCCATTATAGTTTTCTTATAAGAAGAATGAATAAAACCTTTTTAGAGATAGTATATAGCATGGTTATTGGGTTGGATCTCCAAAATATTCCTAATGCATGGCTTACACAATGAAATTTTACCCCATAAATAGGTTCACATACTCTATAAAATATTATAAAACTATAAAAGAACATTGGAAATACAATCCACTATCTTATAATCAATTAATGGTATTAATATATATTTTAAATGCTCATCTAATGTCTAAGAATATCGAGACTTGAGCTTTTAAATGAGTATTTGTGGGATATCCCTATGGTGTAAATTTTATGAAATTCGGTTTGATAAAATATATTTATTAAATTTCACCATCTGATGGGATGTGGTGTTCCAAGATTCATGTTCTCCCAATAAAAAATATTTCAGAACAGATAGTATTGATCCATCCATTGACGAGGCTATAGAAACCATGACTTCGTCTAATTTTGCAGGTACTATCTAGCAACCTTCACAATCTCATTAATCTATGTACTTAGTTGATTAATGATCAGATTTTAATTAATATTCAAAACATAAACCTCTTCCAATAATATAGACTATCAATAAAATCATGATAGAGTTAGGAGGCTTCCTAGAACTTATTTTCCATTTAGCAAATATGATATTGCTTCATATATATTTCATGATTCCTAGGATCTTTTTGTTGATAATCTGTAGACTTATAATAAATCCTTTAATGATAAATATTTTAAATAGTTTATCTTTAACATGTATGGAGAAATTCATAAATTAAAAAGTAATCACACATAGTATATCGGGGAGAAATGTTTTTATACCCAAGTAATTGGATGTATGAGGATTTATAAAGAGAAAGAATATAATGTTTCAAGTAATAAATTCAAATTTTAAGAAATATTAGTTGCTAAGTGGAAACCTCAAATATAAATAATAGGCAATTCTATGATTTGTTTCACTAGTTGTTAAGCATTCATCCACTGGGATTCATTAATACAATTCTTTATAGAGAGACCTTAACATTGAAAAACTTGATGTACAAACTACCTTCCTTCATTGTGACCTTAATGAGAAATTTTATATAAAGCCTTCTAATGATGACTCTAAATATTTAAAATCTAACCATGTTTTCATATTAAATAATTAAATATACAGTAAAAAAATCCTCAAGGAAATGTTATATAAATTATGATTCATTTTTTGATAATAAATATTTTATTAGGAGCATGTATGAATTTTTTTATATTTTAAGAAAATTAATAAATCATTCTCAACCTAATTTCATATGTCGATGAAATGGTTATAATTTTAAATAATATGAATATAATTATTAGTGTTAAATATAAATTAAAAGTCATGTACGAAATGGTGGTATTTGGTATAAAAATGAATATTATAGGTGTCAAAATCATTAGTGATAGACCCGATAAATTGTTATATCTATCACATAAATCATACGTTGCGAAAATACTGAATAGGTAACTATTTGAATATTTCAATAATATTAGTATAAAATTTGGATATTAGTTTAAAAATTAATAAATTCAAGAAGTTGTTTATTCTTTTGATATTGCATTTATGAATACAATTATATATGAAAATATAGTTGTTAGCATTGTGTATTGCATGATCTACACTCAACCTGATGTATCCACTGAGATATTCAATCTTATCCGGTCTATGGCAAGTCCAGGGAAGCCACATTGGAATGATATGATGTGGATTATATGGTATTAATTCAATAATAGATATTTACCTTCTTTATTGTAAGAATATGGAATATAAATAATTATTTTTAGATATGTATATGCTGACTATATAGACATCATAGATTCCCAAAATTTATTAATTGAGTATGCCTTCATTGGTTATGGATTCCAAATTTCCATAAAATTCAATATGAAGTCTATGGTTTCCCCATCAACCGTAAAATCAAAATATTTATCCTTGGCTGTGGTAATTTTGGAGGAATTATTAGTAATTGTTTTTGTTATGAACTCAAACATTAAAATTTTACTATTAATTTGTATATTTTTTGTGTATATGAACTATGTTTAGAAAAAACGTGAATGATTTGGTAAATCAAAACACATATATATTAGGTTAGGTATCATTAGCACTAATATGAAATATTTTACTATGTACTTATATAAGATACTTAGTAATGATAACCATGATGATAGTTTTAATAAATTATTTTTTTTATCTAAATTCAAATATTTATTCAATGGAATTAATATGGATCATATTTTATAAAGATAAGTGAAATAACATCTCTAATTACAATTAAAATTATGATGATTTATGAAATGTGGTGTTTTGTTTCGTTTTCATATTTAAATTAACCTTTTTTATTTTTAATCAAATTTAAATTTTTATTAGTTTACATGCATGAAATATTACAGTCTTGTTTTTTATATTCTCAAAACATATGCCTGTTTTGGTCCACTTATTTATGGATGGGCCGATTGCCTAGTGGTGTTGCTAGGGTAGTTAACTTGCCATGTTTTATTCACCTTTTTACCATTGAAATCCATATATTATTTTATCCCAATCATCATTTTTCATTATTTTCTATTTGTTCCTCTTCACCCAAATTCATAATCAACTCGAGTTCAACAATGGGATTTTATTTTTGGTTTGGACATCTGGATGTCGATGGCTGGCTATAGGGGTTTTATACACATGCATGTTAGGAGAATTGATGACCCGATGACCCTATGAATTTGAATTACTCACATCATTATTCATAATTTAAGTTTGGTTTTCCCCGTTATTTTTGAACAATATCTTCCATGGATATTTATATTCAATAGGGAACCTCCATTCATGTTTTCCTTAAACATACTCTACTAGAATACATCTTATAGTGGAGTTTTGATGATGACATCATTTTATATTAAATATGTTTGGTTGTGTTACTGAGGGAAGAAAATCATATTTTTGATATACATATTAATGAGGGAATATGCGTGCTTAAGGATCAACTATTCCATTCTAATGATGACTATAAGATAATTAGATTGGTGTACCCATGCGTCTATGGTTATATGTTTTTACATTCTTGACTCTCACTTATAGATTTTCCTATTTGAAGCATATATCTGCATTTATTTAAACCTATATGTTTTAATATTTTTATTCATTTTATCATTTTATAAATATGTTACTATGTGTGTTGTCTTGAACTATCCCAAATTACTTGGAGCCTATACACCTGATAAAACACTGACACAGACCAAAGGGAATTCCCAATCCTCATGAGCTAGAAACATGCACCTACAATCATACAATAATAAAAATGGATTTTTTTTGAGAAATAATAGTATAAGATAAACAATACCTATAATTATTATCAATATTCCAATGGGAAAAAGTACCAGAACGATATAGGTAAAAAAATACAAAAATAGAACATCATTTGTTAAAATCATGTCTTCAATGATAAATCTCAATGGAAAACTCATGTAACAAGTGTATCACATATCCATTTTTCATCTCCAACACTCAGATTCCTACAGATAAAGAAAAACAACCACCACAATGTTATTCCCTTCATTTCTAGGACTATGAATATGAATATATTAAAATTCTATATGAATGATTAATGGTTTGATATATAAATCCTAGTAGGATCTCATAAAGTATTTAGTAATAAATTCATCAAAATTTAATCCAATTATTATTTGATTTTTTACAAAAAAATTATATTATATAGCATTAACATATTTAGAAAAAAACTTCATTCATAGTCACAACATATATAAGATATAATAAGACATTCTAAAATTAACATTGTATAGAAAATGAATAAACAAATAAGTAGTAATGAACAAAATAGTTATAAAATAAATGGATTATATTAATTGAAGAAATTATATCATAAAAACATGTATCAAAACCATATAGTATATTAGATTCGAGTGGTATGATCTTCAGAAGTCCCAATCTCTAATCTCTAATCAATGTGTACTCATGTCCAATGACATAGGTCATCCAAATGAAACTCCCCATCGGGGAAAAAATCATGTTTCATTATGTTCAAGTGAGTGTTTTTATCATACATTTATTTATAGGGGCTTAGATCTTATCAATCCTATCCTAATTACCACTAACTATTGGGGATAAATTCTATTAAAATCAAAAAATTTAGTAAATCATTGTAAAATTAGCGATTTTCTATCATTTCATATTTCAAATTAGAATTTCCAATTTCAGTTATCCTCTTAATTTATTATTTAAAAACCGTATTAATTTTTTTTATCAAATTCACTCCTTTTTCAAATAATCTTTCTGTCAATCCATTTTCATAATTCAATGGGAATCATTTTATAAAACTATTCCCATTATAATCCATACTTTCTTGAATCATTATGTGTCTTAAAAATCATTATATATGGGGTTTTATTTCACTAACAAATTTGATTGAAATCACACATAAAATCCAATATAATTCAAATCATAATAGATATTTTTAAGAAATCACGATGAATAAATCTTGAAAACAATGTTTTAATTTTTTAGATGGAAAATTATATCAACACATTCCTTTAATCATCCTGAATTCCCACTCAACACCCAAAACTATATCCACCAAATAAGAATGAATGTGTAGGAGACCATGGAAAAAAATCTAAAATCATGGATCGATATATTTGATATTAGACCCATATAAAACATTATAATCTATCAAACTCAAAGGTGGACTTAAATGAAGAAAAAGTATTTCCAATATAATTGATATTATATTAGAAATAGAAATTGAAGGCTCCCACATAAGCATTGATTTCAGAATAATGGAGTTCATAGGTGTCAAAATGTCTCATGGAAGCCTTGATGATCCAATAATTCTAATTAGATTCAAGTGGGTTTAAAACATAGATCAATTCATTGTAGTCTTTAAATCCATAGACCATATCACACCCTCACTTAGAAACATATTATAATGGTTGTAGCCAATAATACCTTGCTGTCTCCTTCTCAAAAAACACCACTTACACCCCTGATCAAATAGCCTCCTGTAAACATATTTAAGACCCTTCCCAAATCTAATTCAGAAGGGTTAAGGCTATAGTTCTGACCATGCATCATTCCATAATTATTTCAAAATAGAATCTTCAACATCAAATCACTCACTCAAGTTTCCACATCACAATAAGACCTCCAAATCATTGGTTAAAAACATGAATGTGGTTATAGTGAAACCCTTCCACTAAAATGCAGCTATTCTAAAAATGGTTTTATCCATGAAAATCATCCAAGTGATACGTTATTCAACATCTAGATGTCACACGACATTTCTTAGACTCTACATTACACAAATGATACACCACAACATAGCTCTTGTTGAACTTGTTATACTTAGACTCCATTTACTCCATAAAAGCATATATACCAGATATTTTTTTCACTTATCCAATGAAAAAATCTCAATAATTAAAAGACACAAAATTCACCCCAACAAAAAATGGTGAATCAAAACAATAGTCAATGGGAACCTAAAATAAGGGAACAATATGTTACAACATCCCCACCATTAACAATTTTTATCCATAGAATGCTTGTCAATAATATTTCATCTCGAAGAGATGGTTTAACTTCTGTATCCCCAATGATTCACTCTACCAAGTCTCATGAAAATTAGAATCATGATTCTATATAATATGAAGCAAATGTATCCTCTTATCTTGAATGACCTTTGTCTGAGAGTCAGTAATAATTAATGGCTTCTCAATTATGGATAAATCTAGTTCAACATCATGATCTTCCCATATTAGAACTTGAGAAGGCTCATAAATATACTTTGAAGTTGTGATACATGTAAAAAACTATGGATTGAGGTAAAAAATATTGGAGAATAAAAAATGATTGTCACTTTCTATACTTTATCAATAATTGAAATTGGTATTAGAAACCTCAATAAAAGTATTCCCATTTTTCCAAGATGCTACAGACCCAAATAAGGTAAACATATTATAAAAGATGAGTCACCCAATGGATACTCCAATGGCCATTAATGATGATCAAATTGGGATTTATATGAGCTTTGTTCGATCATAATTATCTGATGAATCAATTGAACCATCATAATTGTCTCTTGAACTAAACATTTTCCATGTAATTATGTTTACCCAATATCCTTCCAACCTAATTGGGAAATATAAGGTCAATCATACAAGGCCTCAATAGAATCCATTATATTTGAATACCGAAAACATTTTTTTGTGAACTAAACCTATCTCAATAGGTCTTCCCAATATCTAAAAAAGTCATTAAGTTAGGTACATATCAAGTAATCAATAATTTGTATATCTTTCCCTATATTGACATCTATTTAATATTGATATTCCTTGTTCAAAAATACATTGGATCCCCTGGCTACATGGACACCCCTCGAGAAGGGATAATTAAAATGAGGATCCCTAGGAGAGACTATAATAGATAGAACTCCATGAAATATGATAATATCATGTATGTAGATATGTACCAAGTCCACAACATTGGTATTATCTCGAATCGGTATATTGTTATTTGATTTTGTTAGAACATAAATCCCAACCCATATTGTGTACATATCTCTTGATTTTTAAAGAATCCGAACCACAAAGTCTATATAAACATCATCCCACTTTGATATCCGGACTAGAAGTGGTTGAAGAAGGCCCAAAAGACTCTAGTGCATGGATTTGACCAATTGGAATATATAGAAATGAGAAACAATATCAATGATTCCCTATAACATACCTAGAAAATAGAACCATCTCCTCATATCATAGTAAATAATTTTGGTTCTAGGGTGAGTAGCCCACTGGGAACTATGGTAGTTACCCATCATGAAATATCCCATAAGAAAATGAATGACATGTTATTTCAAGAAAGTTTTAATTCCCTATTGAGATAATGAATTTTAACCAGTGGTATGAAGACCATAAATGGAGTTTTTAATTCCACAGAAATCATTATCAAGATGATCCTCCCAATGAATCAACTGAAGAAGAGATGAGGTGAACTACACACATTCCAAAAAAACCCCAGAGTCCTGAAACTAGACTCCAAAATGTTACTGAGTATATAGGGTATATAGATTCCACTATTAAGATTATTTATTTATGTCCTTGGTAAATAATTTCCAAATCAAATCATTGACAATGAAATTCAAATTAATTGGTGTGTAAAAAATGTCGAAATGAGAAGACAATATGTACTCCACCGAAAAACATTGTAGAAGGTTCAAATATTTTAAGGAGAATATATATTTCATTATTTTATTTCCAGAATAAATATAAATACTTTCACCAAAAAGTTAATGTTTCCAACTTTTATTACAATTAATTAGTTCTTTCAGATAATGTTTATGGGTTGGTTAACTTTTTTCGTGTTTCCAAATATTCCTAAAACCATAGGATACCTTGTGATCAATATTTACAAGGAAAAAACCCAATCTTAAACATGATTTTAACAATAGAATATATAGAATTCACCATCCTCTAGAAGTGTCAAAAATGGTGTAGATGTTAGTATACTTTTTAGATATATAAAATAACTCTTACATCACTCATCCCCAAAAACCATCATTCCTTTACAAGTGAGAGATGAAATCAAAGTAATAAACTTTAGGAAATCTTTGATGAATCTATGGTAATATCCTTCTATGCCAAAGAATCTATAAATCTCAAAAACATTACACATATATTCCAATGATAGAGCAACATTAAGCTTATAATGATAGACTAAAATAATGTGTTATAATACCATGTGTTCCTAGAACATCGAATCTCATATAAGGAAAATAAAGTTTGAAGATATAGAATAAATTCAATGATTTATTAAGGTTTCTAGAAATACTCTAAAATAAGGCACACGATCCCTCTTTTTCTGAGTTTAAACTGGGATGCAATGCATAAATTATACCATAAAAATTCAAGGTAGTTAGGAAATATAATGTTCATCAATGCCATAAAATCTATATGAGATTTGGTTTCACCAAATGGAATAATAAGATACTCATAATGGTCATACCAACTGTTGAACATTGTCTACTGAATTCCAGACTCTTTTATTCTAAAATAGTAATAACCATATAAATGGTCAATCGTTTATAACTAATTTTACCCTTTTTATTGATAAATAAGATCATAAATTCATATTATCATATAAATATTCTTCATTATAACATGATTGATCACTCAATAATCCAAACATAAGAGAAGTGCCCCATCATCTTTCTTTGCAAACAAAACATTTGCCGCTCAAAGAGACACACTTAGGCATATAAAACCATTCTCCAATAAATCATCATATAATTATTTTAATTCATTATATTCTACTATATTAATTATATAATGGGGAATCAATATGGTATATGTACCAGTTAATAAATCAATAGACAACTCTATAACACTTTCCAGTAGACAACTATGAATTTCAAAGGAAAAACACTAGGAAGTTCAACCAAAACCTTAAAGAGATCAAAAATTTAAAAAAAAATCATTCCATTTTATAGATGAATAAGGATATCACCCTTCCCATCATGATAATAAATGTCCCATATCTACTCAAACATTATTCCCATTTTCCCTAAATGACATGAAACACCCCATAATGTGTAGTGAAGGTGACCTTCGAAATACAATAGTCAATATGAGGCTTATGAGAAAACATCAAATCCAACCTAAAGATAATGTCAAGAGGTTTTATTTCATGAATTAGATAACATTATGTAAGATCAATCCCCGATGAAGAGAAACCGGAAATAGGACACCAAAAACCTTGATCGCTCTTTCTTCTTAGGGTAATAGCCATCACCAATGAAAATAACACAATAAAATAATTAACATGATCACAATATGTGTTGATATAAATTATTGAAACACACCAATTTAAAAAAAATATATAACTAAAGATGATGCTATAGATATTGTATCTTTCAAAGTCATTGGACCCACATAAACTTCATAAAGAGACTCTTTCGCTATGTGAAGAAGCTTAATTCCATATACTTGTAGCTGGAAACCTTGAGTTATTAAAGAATATGATTATAGGGTAGTAATTTTTACATAGATGACATCATTCCAATATGGGGATCTGAAATGAAATTGATGAAGTTCTATAGCTTGAATGAGTGACCACAGAAACTAATGATATTGGGTGTCCCAAAAACACATTTTTCAATTGACAAATTTTTCTATATTGGATGCCAGCCAAATTGTATATTATAAGAACCTTAGGAGGTCTGGATGATACTTAGGTTCCAGAACCATAATGAGACACGTAATAATTCCTAAATCTATTAAATGAAATCACAAAACATCCACTGGGATAAAATGGAACTCCCTTTAAGCCTAACTTATTTTCCATATCAAGTTCTTCCATTAACACACTATCTAGCACCTCATTATATGAAGTGAGCTTCATTAAGAAAACCTATTATTTGATATCAAAATCCAGTCCCTTATCAAATCATTATTCCTTCATATCCTCATTATTCACTACTTTATATCAATTCTATAAAATATAGGGAAATCATTTTTCATGCGAATTCATTATCTTGTCACACTACTAGATATTGATATTTTGTATGAATTTCACCAAAACTAGAGATTATAGATTGTATAGATAAATAAAAATAATTCTAATGTATTTAAAATCTACACTCTAATTATCTTTCGCCATCATCAAAAAATCCCACTATATCATGTTAAGCCACTCAAGCTTCATCAAATCACATTTAACATAAATTGAATCAGGTGTTTCCAAGATCTCAAAAAATTAGTATAATATTTTTCACAATAATTTTATCCTCTTGATTATTATTTTATGTTTGGGGCACTAGTGTCTTATGGTGAATAAAATCATTTGTGAAATCTCTTTATTAATCCATATTATTTTCCACAACATGTTGCTAAATGGGAAAATGTTTTGGGGATTATACAAAGTCTGTGACATCATGCACCGCTATTTCAAAAATATTTGAGTCAAATTGTGGGGTTTCCTATTGTGGTTCATTGTACTATTAATATTTTATCCTATTTAAAAATATCCTCATAAGAATGATTATGTACATTGTCAACGGATAACATTAAAATACTCATAAAGGACACATAAATTAATAAATAAATAAAATCAATGGAACCTCAATTCCATCATGATGATATCAAAATTTAAATTTCTGAAAATATGACCCAAAAATATATAAAATAATAGAACCAAATAAAAAATCCTCAATAATTATTTCCCAAAAACCCATGGTCATTGAAGGATTATTAGAATAAGGGATACACAATCACTCACCTACAAATAACTCCTAAGACCCATCAATCATACCTCCTATTTACTAGGAAAACCCCAGAATATACTAATATCATGGAAATTTGAAACACCTATAACCTATGATAACACATTGTTGTAACATAGAATCCATGATACCATGGTACCGTGATCCCCGTGCCTACTCTGTCATGTTCCGAAGGGATTCCCCAAAAATAGCTGGTTGGTGAGTTTCACCTGGAGTTATATGATAATAAAAGGGAAATGGATTTAAAAAATAATAGTGAAAGATAAATAATAAAAGTCAATATGATTGACACTAATATGGGAGAATGTACCAGAAACATATAGATAAAATAGTACCCAAACAAAAAATTATCATGATAAAACACGTCTTTTAATGTGAAAATAAATGGAGATCTCATGTAAGAAGTAGATAAAATCTCTAATAGTCACTTATATCATTATGGGTCTCACAAATCCAGAACATCCATCACTTCCATGTTGAGATTTTATTTTTCTCGGAACTAGAATAAGATAATCTACACAAAATTAATGGTAATGGTTGGGTGTGATCTATAATGGTCATTAATTACTAACCAAATATTCCATAATAAATTCTTTAACAATTAAACAAAATGTGATTTAAACATAAATAAAATATTTCACTAAATAGAATTTAAATATTATCAACAAATCATGTTTTCATAATTAAAATAGACGGAAGATATATTAAAATAGTCTTAAATGAAAACTATTTATAAAATTATTATATAATTATGTTAGCATGAAACAAATAGTTCTATAATCAAGGGAATTTAATCATCATGTCAGGAAAATCATAGATACATGTAACAAACACAGTGGAATATTAGTATTTTTTATTAGCATCCTCACACCACTCAATTGGTAATCTCATTGTAATGTGAGAACATATTCCATGACTCTGGTTGTGATGATACAACTACCCATTGGGGAAAATTTAATGACTTATTCGGTTTTTATTAGTGTTTTTATCATCAATCATGATCCATGAGTCAGATCAATACATGATTATCCTAAATAACACTAACTGTCCACGAAACTTGTTATTGAAATCAATCAATCAATCAAACTTGGGAAAATAATTCATTTCAAATAATTTCATCTTTCACATTAATATTCCTAATTTTAATTTTTGAAATTCCATTTTATTTCAAAAAAATCACAGGTGTTCATCAAATTAATTCCGTTTTCAAATAAAAAATCATTTTAATCCATTTTAATAATATTTGGGAAAATAATTATACCAAATGATTCCCAATACAAGACAAAATATCTCAATTTTTTCTATGTCTAAAAAACCCCAATACATGGTTTTATTTAAAAAATCATGACTTTCAAATCATAAATCAAATCAACATTAATTAAAATCATATTAAATCACGTTTTGAAATAACTTTTAAATAAATAAAGAAATAAAGATTCAACTTTTTAGAAGAATCATTATAGAAACAATTACCTTTAAATATCAATAAAACCAATTCAACTCCAACAATGGGGTTGACCAACTATGAATGACGGTGTATGAGATCAAGGAAACCCACCTAGAGTCAATTTTCCTTAAAAAGTAGGTTAGATCCATTGAAAACATGATAATAAATCAATATTTCTGGAGAGTAAAATTAGAGATATAGGATATCCAATTGAGAAAAGATCAACTTATGAAGGAGTAATAAAATTCTTTTACCAGAGCTTCAATCATAGAAGAATAATGTTTAGAGGAGTAAAATGTATCTTCAAATATTATAGGAGCTAAAAACTCAAATTAGATTTGAGATGGATAAAAATAATATAAATAATGGATACTTTAATTTATTTATCTACAAACATAGACCATGCCACAACCCCCAATGGATAGGTTTTAAAAAGGATATGTACATCTATATTACAACATAGCCTACACATACCATGCTGCAGCCACACACGATCAACTAACCTATTGAAAAAACATGACAAACCTTTCCCAGATCTACATCACCTAGGGGAAGGATTTGGAAAAACCCATGCACCATGTAAAAACAATGTCCAAATATGAAATGACACAAAAACTCACTCACTTGAGCCACCACATTGTAAAAAAACATCCCCATTGTAAGGGAAAACCACCAAAAAGGTGAATATGGTGAAAGGCATCCATTCCAGCATGTCTATACTAAAATTGGAGGTATGTATGAAAAATAACCATATGATCCCCTATAACACAACCAAATATTCCATGAAATAACTTGGACTCTCAACATTGTAGCTGATACACAATTATACTACTCCATCAAACACATTTATACCTGGAATACATTAACACCAAACAAATATACATCCCCAAACAATATACAATATTACCCACCAACAAATATTTATCCCCAAAATTCCAAAAACAAAACGAACAATGAGATAAAAAAATTAATATTCATGGTTTACTTGATATAAGGTAACTTGAGATTACATGAGTGGTGTCATATTAATGCACAAATTCCCCAATGGCACTAAATCATTTTAAAATCGTATTTACATACTTTTTTCTGTATTTCAATCATATTGTATGATTAAGGTTTATTTGATTCAACTTATGTGTTTAAAACCACACATTCATCATTCTTCATGTTCTTTAGAATGTCCCTTAATAGTGATCCTTACCTTTCATAAATCCCATTATCATTTTAATGCATCTGTAAAATAAGATGAGATTCTAGAATGGTTATTCAAGGGAATCTTCAGGTCGCCTGGTTTGGGGGATAAAAAAATTTATAGGAGCATCATACAAGATTTCATAATAGTTCACTATGAACCAAAATATTTTTCCAAAATAATTGATGAAATTTAATTATAATAAAAAATTATGGTCGTTGCAAGAAGCCCTTGATACCATATGTCTGAATTTAGGGGAGATTTACAGTCCCAGGTTTTGTCTAATTTGTTATACATGGGTAACCCATTTACATGGTTTATGATCACATTGCATTTATATCAAATATCATAAATCCTTTATTGATTTTATGATCTTATATGTGTATGTATCTCTTTCATTTCTTCTAGGACTTTCATCTCCGCCTATCACATCAGACCACTTCCCGATTTTTCCCTCTATTATTTTTTAATGTTTGATGCCTTATTATTTTTTAAACTAAAATATCTAATTCATATAATACACTGATCTTGGTTATTTTTGGAAAATATGGTTTACATTGATAATATACCATTAATTTTACTTTAAAAAATATCCATATAATATTTTTTTCATTCCACCTTCCCAGTGTTTCCTTAAATGTCAACTAGTTCTATATTCATTCATTTGTAGTCCTTGATTGGAATCAAAATAATATACCTAAATAGTTATAGTTTTGTTAACATGATTTTTTAGTGACTCCTAGCCTTGAATCAGGTGATTCCTTGTTCTATATATGATGTAATGACTTATTATTACCCGAACAATGCTATTGATCCGCATTTTCCAAATAGAGGTCACCCAGATCCCATTCATAGACCATAGGAAATTTTCCTAGAATGAAATATTTACATCCATAGATTTTTTTGGAGATAATTATTTTCATCTCAAGAGGAAGGGTTATTTATTATGGATTATCTATGAGAAATAAAACCATTGGTGTATTGGTTTTTGAGTAGATTGAATGAAATCACGGGAAGGATTCTATCTATGTTTCCTAAGTTTCACTAAATCTATTATTTATTCTTCATTACCAAACATGGTTTAGGGATCAGCTGAGAGTGGTGGACATATTTTTCCTTTCATTATGAGTTTTTCTAGAATGGGGAAATTAATTGATAACACGGGAACAATTTAATCATCATCTGGTTTCTATTTTGAGAACCTGGCATTGTATGAATTTTTTTTAACATATCCTGTTTTTTTCTCACAACCTATATGATATTATATCCACAAATACATTTTCATAGAATGATACCATCATATAATTCATATATCATGATCCACATAATATATTTCATCACATCCAACAAGTATATAAAGATCTAATCCTAAATTTTTTTCTCTTATCCATTACTATTATTAGGTCTCCTAATCTCAGTGGTTTAATCTAAATTAATGTATATATAGTATTGGTGTTATATCTATGAATACATTCCCACAATTAGATAAAGAACATTTTATATCTTGTTTGATTATTTTCCTTCCATCATTTTCATCTTGAATTCACCTTGTTGCAACAATTTAGTTGTTAATGAAACTTTCTATTTTCAGTCATGAACCAAATACCTAAAATAGAGGATCATGGGTTTTGAATAGAGACTACCACATCACTATATCCCCCAATCATTTGGAAACATATCCACATAATGTAGATTAATGGGATTAATGATGTTGGAAATAGAAAATTCATTAGGGATAATTATTTTAACATTTAGAGTATAAAGATAAATATGTTTTTGAACCATAAGGTAATCATTGATGAAAAATAAAGTTCGAAAAAGAAATTTTTCATCATTTCCACTAATAGAAAATCCATTACTATAGAAGTTGATGTCACTACAGATCTGCTTCTGCGGGACCCTATTTTAAAGATCACATCTTTAAGAGATAAGGACCTTAGTGATTTAACTTTTAAATGAAATAAATCACAATTATTATCTAAAAATGAAACAGTTTATATTACAATGACCATTATTGGTCAGATATAAATGAATTTGGTACTGTATAATTTTTTTATACATCTCAGTACTATAGTCAAGAACTATTTTGATGATTTTAAAAAAATCATTCTTGATTTGACTTATATATAAGAGGAGTTTAGGGATGGGGAAATGGATATTATATTTTCAACATATATATATGATTATTATAATTAAATTAAATATTCAATAAATTACCACTAGTATTCATTGACCCAAGATTATGTGAAACATTCATTGTTTCAGATTGAAATTCCAAAAAAAAGAATATGAATTCTATTAAAAAATATGAGGGGAATAATGAAAATGGCAGTCATGATCATATATGGAATAAGATAGGTAAGAGCTTGTCTATGAGTTTATCAAGGTATAGGTGCACAAAGATCAAAATTTTTGATTGAAAATATCCTAGCCACATTTGAAATAATTTCTACCAATGGAACAATTCCATGCATAACACCAATGATAATTAAAAAAAAATTAGTTGACACAGATTTTGATAGAAATGATATTTTTAAAATATGTTCTAATTAAATGTGTGTTGAATGTGTCATGGAATTATGAGTTTCCATTCATATGTGTTCCAAATGTGATAACATTACACTGTTAAGAAATATTCAGAGTGGTGAGGTATATAAAGGAAATAAAAAACGTATCCAAATCATGGATATACACCCTTTCTATCTAGAAATACATGATGGGTTGGTGAAATAACTAAAGGAAGTTAGGTGGGATCTAGATATAAAGAGGAACCTTATATCACAAGGTGTATTAGAAAAAAATGGGCTTAGTTTTATGTTTTATTAAAAGTGTGTTAGGATATCCAATTGATATCTCAGTATTATGAAAGTAACTATCATTAATTACCTATGTGTCATTGATGGTAGGACATACATGGGAGAACATAATGCATAACTTTATGCCATTACAATATAAAATAAAATGTTATATGATATATTATTAAGACATAATAATATGAACGATATGAATGAAAATAGAATGGAGGGACTTTTGAATAACATAATCCAAGATTGACTTCTGGTATGTGAATACTACATGATTGGTAATTCTAAACATGCATGTTTTAAAATTTATACATATCAATATAAAAAATCATTAGAACATGTAATGTATGATTTATGGTGTCCCTCAATGACTTATTCCTTTTATAGTATGAAATATTATTTTTACTTTATAGATGACAATTCCGGGAAATTTTTAGATTATGTTGTAAAACAAAAACCTAAAATATTTGATCCTATCAAAATTTGTAAGTATCGGGTTAGATGTATGTTATGAAAGAAGTTGAAAACCATTTGGAAATATAATGGGATTTATTATTTGTTCAATTAATTTATCGAATACAATAATTTTAACATAATACATAGATATAAAACTTTTGTGGACACTCAACAACAGAATGGAATAAAAAAAGATGAATTGAGATATTATTTATTGAGTGAGAAGCATGATTTCATATTCTGGACATGCTATATCCTTTTGACAACAAGAAACTAATACTATTTTCTATATGATCAAACTATTCTCCTCTAATACCATTTAATTTTAACCACATAAAGTTATTTGTATGGGTTCACTACATAGTCTAGAATGTCATAGAGTTTTTGGTTCTACAAATAAAGATAATAGGATAATAGATTTACCTGAAACTAGGTTTGTTATGTATTTATTTGTTAGATACCCACATAGAGATAAAGGATATGTTATTATTGTTGATATTCATAAGCTTACTAAGTGCATTATCATCTTTGATATTGTCTCTCATGATGATTCTAATATATAAAATAAGATCATCAGTCTTTTAAAACTCAGTCTATTCAAAACTGTTTGTGTTTTGGTTTAAATAGAACAAAGTAGAAACATCTACCTTTGGCTGCTTTAACCAAAACACCCAGTATAACTCATAATGATCTTGAACACCTTATTAAATCTACATATTATTCTGAGGTTGATAGAGATGGTGAATTAAAGAATTATAATTAAAAAAATGAAAAAATTTGAATAACTATTAGTCTATTAACTCTATTTATTCAGGACTATAGATCTACCATTACCTTGGACATAAAAATTTTTATAGGTAGTGATGATCACAAAATATTTAAGAGAGCTGTTAAATGTCTTAAATATGGGTGGTGACTAGACTCTAGGAGATATTTAATTTACTTTATTCTTAAAAATAAAAAATGGAATATAGTTAATAAATCCCAAAGGGATTAAATATAATCTATATACAGATCTATGAGAAGAAGGAAGACAATACATGTGAAAATAAGATTAAATAAAAATATATAATTATTTAAAATGGAATCCTTCAATGTGATGGAATTCATTACATTGAGATTCAATCACATCTTTTGAAAGACCACTCCATCAGATTGACGTGATATTTTTCTACGAGAAATGATTTTTATAAATATAAATTATATGTTATGACTTAATTTATAATGTTAAATTGGATGAATATATTTATATGTAACCCCCTGGTAGACTCTCAATAAAATTTATCACCAATAATTCCATCATTTTATGAAAATTGTAAAATGGTATTATGAAATCATCTAGGAAATTGTAGAAGTAATTTTATTGTTTCAAGATTCAAAAGAAATTCTTTAGATATAATATTATTCATTTGTTTATTTTACATTATTAATGCATGTTTATTTATTTATTACTTCTATATGATGCTGATAATCATGTTTTATAATAATACATCAAGTTAAGAAATAAAAAGAAAAACCACATGAGTAGTAATTTATAAGTGAAATATATTGGAAATGAAAAGGAATTCCATCCTATAAAATTATAAATGACCAAAATACTATTTTTTGGTTTTTATTTCAATATGATAATGTTTAAAATGTGATGAATTTGTATATATTAAATAATTTGAAACTAGTTAGTGTGTTTGTAGGCTGAAAATTTATTTTATCTTTTTCTCAATCTTCCTAAATTTGTTATTATTAATCCTCTAGGGATAAAATACATAATTATAACCTTATAGGTAGCTTAATGTATTCCATGAAATGTTCTAGACAAAATTTATAATTAAATGTTTTCAATGAAATAATGTTTATTGTAATTCTTAGAGAACAACATTGGAATGCATTAAAATGGTAATTTGGTATATATCCATTTCATATGATCTTCATGTTTGTTATAGAGATAATAAATGATATGATCAAGATGTTGTTGGATTTATGGACCATGAATATGTTACCAATTTTAAAACATGGAAATCAATAATTGGTTATGTATACTTATCTATTGGTCAGAGTGATTATCTCCTGTGTGTAATAATTTTCATACCTAATAAAAATTTAGGTTCAAAATAGATTTTAAAAAGAATCCCTAAATTTATATAAAACAACCCTCTTAGTAAGAATAGTAGTGTAAAATATGGCTTGACCTTTTAAAATAATTCTAAAATATTAATTATTCAATGATTAAAATAAATATTGATTATTATTATAATCATGGGAAACAATTTACTAAATAATATTCTCATTTTATATTTAATTAAAATTATTTATCATTGTACTTTTTTTATAAAGTTAAAAATATATTCAGTTTTATACTACTAAAAACAAAAAAAAACAAAAAAAATACATAATGGAATTTGGATAAAATATGTTTAGTCTCAAGTAGATTCTATGTTATCCCCAATTGGGAATCACCTGCTTCCAATTAGTTTATATGAAAATGGACATTGAACCATAACCTATATCGAGTGTTACAACTAAGAGAAAACTATCAAAGCCACGCATTACCTCCACTATTTTAATTTTAGGAGTACAAATAAAACATACCATAACTATAACACTACTAAATCCCGTGGGAAATAATAGTTAAAGGTGTTGAGAAGATATCTATGTTCTATTTTAAAATAAGAGACAATGAGTGATATAATGAAATAGATTAAGACACACTACTACAAATGAAAATAGAAATGAATAAATAGACCAAATAGAATGTAGAAGAAATGATATTGAATATCTAGTATTCTTAGAAGATCGTGACTCTCAAATGTATTTTGAAATGTAGATTGAGTCAACATTAATAATTATTTGAAAGAACAGAGTGTCTCTTACTCCTCCTTGTGAGTCTCAACAATGTTATTTTTATTTTTAATGATATTATCTTAGCCTATAGTTAATATTAGCTAAACGTATTCATGTATGTAGATCATAATATATACCCATATCTCTTCACAAGTACATGTATATCACTTTTTTATCACTTATCTACTTAGCACGAGGGAGTCAAAATTTTCATTTGTATAGTTGTTTCAACAAAGAGAATCCACCAAATCTTTTTCTCCACAAACTGCATGTTTTGAAAATAATATTAATGAATCTATGTTGATAAATTAAGGAACATTTATTAGAATAAATTTGATCATTAAATTTGATAACCTTGTCATTCATTAAATTTAAATCATAATTATAATAAACCCTAGAAGTGAATGTTTTGAGAGGTGAAAATTTTGGTGGCCGATCCATAGAATTATAAAACTTCTAGCATGTCTATGTCTTGCGACGAGACATTGGAATTGTGTATTTTTCTAGTGGTGAGTCTGGTCTTGGTAGTGTTTGTGTCTGGTGGTGATCATTGAAGTTGTTGAGTCCTCCACATAATTATACAATTTAAGATCCCAGTAGTGATTCATTCATGACAGTTCCTCAAGGAAATGGTGACACATTGTTGGCAGTGATACATGCTTTGTGGTGAGACTTTTTATACGTATCCAAATTTCATTCCCAGTAGTGACTCAATACTAATGGCAACAAAACTTTGACGGTCTGTCTTCCTAGTGGTCTCTTCTACATTGGAAAATTTCCAAAATCTATCTCATAATATAAAATGATACGAGAATATATGAAACAAATTAATTATCTTGATAATAATGATTTTACGATCAATAAAAGAAGGATGTCCATAATGTCCTCATTTCTATTATTAAAAAAAAGAATTTTATATTCATGGAATCAAAGGTAAATCATGATAGATTAGACAAAGGATACCAAATTTAATTAATAGAACAACGAAAAAAATAAAAAACAAATAGTATTAGATGAAACATGTTTACATTGAGAAGTAATATTTCAAAGGAAAACATGGAATGAATGATATCACATTAAATCAAAGGATGGTAAAAACATATATGGCGGTAAAGAAATATCATTAAAAAAGTATTTCCATAAAGTTCTCCCCATTTTGGGATTATCAAATTTCTGCACAGAAGAACAAGAAGAGTTAGAAGAATAGAAAATAAGAATATAAGAGTAATCAAATAAATATAATTTAAAACATCATTAAGGGAACATTAAAAATGTTCCAAAAAAGTTACAAAAATATTTCTAACAAGAATAAAATTTCTAATGATCAATGTTGCTCTAGTTGTGTTAAATGAAACATATAACTTTTAAATTGTCCTTGTCTGAGGTATAATTAATCGTTATAAAGGGTCTATTTAGATCAGTATCATGCACATTAGTGATAGAAGAAAGAGTTCAGGGCTCTCGAATGAGGATGGGTATCAGGTGTTTCACGACTTTTCTAGGAGTGAGATAAAATACTTTAAATCTATCTATAACCACGGAAAGATGATATCTGGTCAAACCATCTCAAAATAATTCTGGATCTATGGTAAGAGGAGACAAATGGGTAGTCATTGGGATTGCTTCGTGAGCCAAAAATTTAGTTCCATGGACAAGGTGGTATAGTATCATAAGTTTTATAAGGTCCATTATTATTTTACCATATCAATCCATTTCACTAAAAAATTATGTCTTTTATTTGATAATACATTGAAGCACAAGAGTCAGAAATTTCAACTAATTTACTAGTTCCTTGAAGTCTTGTGATGTAGGAGGTATCCTTATATTTTGTGCAAAAAAATAATGTGAGAATTAATCTCATGTTTAGAGTAGACTCTTATGAGATATTAATTGATGTATTACTTTTGGACTCTCGATATTCTATCATATCCATCACGTATTCCATTTTCATCGTATGATCATAATCATTATTGTTAAAAACATTTCGTTTGTTTCCATTTGTAAGGAAACAACAACACATGAAAAAATAAATTAAGTCATTTTTAAGATCTCCACAAATAATTTTTTGGATTATATCATCAAAAAATAGGCGGAGGATAATCATTATAACTGGAATCCATTGTGGTATGATTTTCAATTCACTCAGGAAAGGCATCCATAAAAGATACAATTCTTGACTATATTACTTCAATAGTGTATTTTACAGACTCCAACATATTCTATAACATTAAATTACAAATATAATCTTCAATAATATGGAGAATCATATTTAGTTGAAAATAATGAATAACCAAATCAAATATATATCACGTATCATGTTCAACTATTTTTTTAAAGAGTACCGCTTTATTATTCATAATAATACTGAAATTAGAAAAATATTTTCTCTAAAAACATCCTAATCACCCATGGTGACCTCATTAAATTCTCAATTTAAAAATTGTTAACATGATGCATCATATTTAGTTGAATATAATGAATAACCAATTCAAATATATATCATGAATCTTGTTCAATTATTTTTTGTAAAGAGTAGTACATTATTTTTCAAAATCATACCAGAATTAGAAATAATATATTCTGTAAAAACATCATAGTCAATGATGGTGGCCACATCAATAAGAACTTGTAAAATAATTGGACTATATTATCTCAAAGTATTTAATAACCCAAAATAATTATATGAATTTTTCTAATCAACCATTGAATGAACAATAGCTTTAGACATAACTGCATTATGAACAAGAATATGAGGTACCACACCCTCAGTCATCTCAATAGATCTATTATCATTAACAATATTCTCTATATGCTCTTGTTTTATATGTTCATATAAATGTTGTTCAACAGAAGATATAACGGACATCTTATCAACAACAATAAAATCCAAAACCGTCTAAAAATCAATAACAAAATAATATCAACTTTATCAACTTGGGCATCCACTTTATGACTTCCATGAAATGAGTATTACTCCACCTCAATAGATGCATCTCGTTTTCTCAGTCAAAAACATCTACTTCACAAATAGAACAAGTATTTTCTTCTGATCTACAATAAGAACTGCCAAGAGAAGTCACCAGATCATAAGGTATCCGAACACCTTGTTTTCTAATTTTCCCTCTTGACCCATCAAGGTAAGAACCAAAATAATAATAATCATCATATTCTTCATGAAATTTCCATTACCTTCATCATCTATTTATTTACCATTACAATATTCTTTAAAATATTTATAATTTCACTGAAATTGATCTACAATATTTACTTCAATCCATCCTCATAACATTTTACCAACTTGTAACTTTTAAGGAGAGTTCTAGTTGGGATAGGAGCTCCATCTATTATTATAGGCGACCAAGGAGATATGTCAGGATCACTTATCCCATTCAAAAATGTTTGTATCCTCTTCTTCTCTATATGTAGTAGCCTCTTCATCATTATCACTGTCAGAGTACTAAAAAATTTCATCAGGCTATAGACAGGGTCAATATGGGATGTTAGTCAAAATTAACGATCTACATGATTTAACTCATCAGAAATCATTTCACTATCACTTACCCATTACATTTTCCATGTGTTCCAACTGATATTAATACATCTAAATATTACTCTAGTGATACAAAATCCACCGCATTCCACTACAACATCATTATTTTCATCAACATGTTATTTGTCTTTGAACATCAGATAATTTGATTTTGTGGTTGGTTTGGTCATTTCCATCAACTGAATCATGATTATTCTGTGATATGTTTTCATCGATAATATTTTCATAAGACATCTCAAATAGGAATTCTAGTACCTAATATTAGAAAATTCAACCTTCCTTAGGAAAATAATAAAATGGATAAATTTAAACCATAACATTCATTCTCTATCATGAGCTGAAACAATATTTCTTTCTAAATATTCCATCTATAGTCAACTCAGTAAGGGATTATTCATAGGTGAAATCATCACCATCATCTATAATAATTACATAGAATTCCATCGGTAAACCCTAATGTGTGAAATTCAAACAACAAGGCCACTATCTTGATTGAAATGTGATTTTGTGACCATTAACTCATATTCTTACCTAGTATTTTTCTTCTTCTTCAAAACCAAACTCCATATACTGGTAGAAGTCATACACCATCCTAGGATCAAAAAAACTATTTTTATAAGAGAACCAATTTATAAAACAATGGTTCTATATAACATTATTCACTAAATATATTTTACAAATCATCCATTATACATTAACTCCCATTTCCAGTACAAAAACCCACATTAAAATCTCAGGTTAGTGTAGTTTGACTATAATAGAATAACTTGACTCACCTTTCTACTACAGTTCTAAACATGAATTTCCCAGATAGAACTATGATGTTTTCTTCACTCTATAATTTGACCTCCTCTTGGTTGGTTGGGTAAAATTTTGTCATAATTTTTAATGGTTGATAGAAAATATCCACACATGGATCAAGTGGAAATGGCATGAAGAAAGAGTGTGGATTGAAAATAAAAAAGTGACACATTTATCATTAATGATTTTTTGGGATTCAGAAAACAAAAAACAAAATATGGGACACAAATTCAAATCATGTTATAATATTAACTATATATAAATTAAAAACAAGTTGCTTAAAATTAATATCATGAAGACTAAAATCTGACAATGGTATAAATCCTACCTCCGATGAGAAGTCCCATGGTGAGATGTCCAAAAATGATACTTCCAATGGTGATAAATTCACAAAAATGTGACATCTAAAATAATGATATGTTCCCAATAGATAAACATTAAAATTGTTGATTCCCATAAAATTAATCGTACCCAATGTTTTTCATACCTATTTTATGTTTGATGTAATTCATTATCTCATAATTCAATTTCATACTGATTTATTTAGAAAGATAATTTTTTTACTCTTGTATTCAATAGTGATACCTCTCTTTTGAAAATGATCTCTCAAATAGTGATGTCTGAAATCAATATGTTTTTCTCTAGAATATGATACAAGATTCATAGAAATAATTATAGAACTTCTATTATCAAAGTTTATAGGGAAAATTCGGAATTGATATCCATATTCTATTAATCTGTGTTTCATCAGTCAAATTTGTGTATAGCAGCTACTACAAACTATGTATTCATCTTCAGAAGTAGATAGGGAAACAAAACATTTCTTCTTAATAGAACTAGAAAATTGAATCTTGGAAAAAAAGATTCATTTTATATACATTCTTTTTGTATCTGACTTACACCTCCCAAAATCAGTATCCAAATAACTAAAAAAATCCAATTTTTGTCCACTTTTGTAAAAAAATCCAAAATTTGTAGTATATTTTTGGAATTTCAGAATTCATTTTCTAGAAACCAAGTGTGATCTTTTGGAATTTTATACCAAATGAGCACACATAAACACAATGAACATAATATCTTGTTAGCTAGAAGTAACATAGAGAAAAATTCCAATCATACATCTATAAGTGGTTCTGTCCACTAGTTTCCCATTGTCATCAAGATCCAATTCATTGGGGGTACTCATTGTGGAATCACTACTCTTAGTGCATTATATGATTAAATTTTATAAAATATTATTTTTATATTGACATGTATTTAAAATTAATCATTATATATTTTGAAAAATATAAAATCTATAAATGAATTTGATTTCTCCCATTAAAAAAATTCCAAATACCTTTTTCCACATTTTGGAAAATTTTGTACATGATTTTTAGAAGATATGAAAAACATCTACTTTGATTATTAAAACTAAATAAACTCTTGATGTTCATTTTATAAAAAGGTTTGGATAAACGATAACATTTCAGAAATATTATTAAATAATAAAGGTTTTAATCTTATGAAACCAAGATCTATGATCTTGTTTTAAAAAATATTAAGCATTTTTTAATTCCAAAAATAAATTTGGTAAATGAGTATTTGTTACGTCCAAAAGGCTGAATACCCTGAGAGGGGGGTGAATCAGGGTATGAATAATTTAAACATAAATCCCATTTTGATCTTGTTTCACTGTTAAGCAAAACACTCTTCTCTATCTTTCCTGTTGCACAATATAAACAGAAATTAAAGCAAGCACATGACACATCAATTTTACTTGGTTCACCGCTAAGGGCTATGTCCAAGGAGAATACACTGACAGGTTGTTAGTCGTACCAATTCCACTACACTTCACTAGCTATGGATTACAAGATTCGGGCTAGATCACTTCTAAGCCTAGGCTCACTGCCTTTACAAGTTTAGGGTTAGCTCACAGCTTTCCCAAGGGTCACTCCCTGTTTCTCTTTCTCTGGATCACTGCCAGTGGAGAGAATCACCTTCTTTCTCTTTTTTTCTCACTTCTATTGGAAGGAATCCACTCACAGTTTATAGACTTGTAGATCTCTTCATTTTCATGAAAGAATGCATCTTCCTCTGTATGTAGATGCTCTGTTGAACTACCAATTTCACCCGTAGATGAATATCTCTTTTCACCGAAGGTATCGAGAAAACTTCAAGCTTTCACACAGCCCAAAAACACTGTCGGGAACTCAACCTTACTTGGCGCGCAAGCCAAATCTGGCATGCATGTATCGGCGTGCAAGTCACAACAGGCGTTCAAGTCCACCTCATACACTTGCACGACACAATCTTCCTCAACTCCAAACTTGCGCGACACACTTTATTTTATGCCCAAAACAAAATTGGTGTGCAACTTCCAACCGACGCGCAACTTCTCACACTAGCGCACAACTCCTCACACTGGCGCACAACTCCACCTGCGCGACCACACACCACCTGCGCGACCACCACACCTGCGCGACAGGAGCTCTGGTTTCTCAAAGTGTTGAACTCCGATGAAGAATGAAGATGGGTGGTCTAGTATTTATAGGCAAATTGACCACCCTGCATGAGGGCGTGCACGTCACCTGCACGACCCAGTCTCAGCGTGCAAGTCTTCTATCCTCCTAGACACTTGCGCGACCAACTCCCAAACTTGCGTGAACCTATTTCCTTTTCCATATTTTGATCTTCTGATCTTGAAAAACATTTGGCATACAAGTTTCCTATACTCCACGTCCTCGGCGTGCAAGTCCCTTTTTCAAAAACACATTTCTTCATTTGTCGATTTTAAGGCCCAAAACATTGGAAAACACTGGAAAAAGGAACCACCTTGTATCTTTTCTTTTTGTACCGCCTCCAGATCGTCCATTCCATTATCGACGTTCTTGAATCAAACATGGATCGATTAACACAGCTCTTGAACTCTACATTCCACCATGAAAACCATTTTGTCAACAAATTTGTTTGTCATGGTTTGCATTGTCAACAATCACAACACAAATGTTTACTTCGTCAAAAAACACAATCACCTCAAAAATAATTCAATGATTCCTTGAGGGATTTTTTCCCAATGTTATTTTTAAAACACGTGGGTTTTTTTATATAAATATACTCGCACTTAACATAAATTTGATAAAGTTTTAAATCTATATGATATTCATAAGATAAATGGATTACAGTGGATTGAATTTTGGCTACAGTTTAAAAGGTCTCTTTATATTATATTCCTTATTATTGACTATACACTTGTGCAACTAGTCTAAACATGTTTCTTACTAATGTACCTTATTAATATACCATATTTCTAAATAATAATTTAGTGAAAATAATTATGGATATGTTGGGTATATAAACAAGTTCCCATACATTATTTATTTAAAATTTATTTAATTCTTCTTCTATATCAATTACTCATAATTCATCATTAATTTCATCATGGATGTTATTTGGTTCTGGATGTGAAAAAAATACATGATGTGCAACCTAATTTCTAAGAGGGGATCTTGTCGAATTACCTCTATTCAGGAGTCCAACTACAAAATCTAAAATATTTTACATAATGTTTCTAACAGATCTAGAAAAATAAGGGTTCGAAAGTTCTGGTTCTTCTATATATTTGGGTTCTGTATGTTCTGTATATTCATCAAAACTATAGGAAATTTTTGAGTATTTTACTAAATAATCATAAGGATTTGAATTTATGTTCAGATGTTATAAATTATCCTCTATGTTTTTTAAATAGGTCTTGAGATCATGGGGATCTCTTTTATTAAATTTGACATGAACATATTCATAAAAAATAAAGGTTCATTTTTTAAAAACAGAATTTACTTTAATGGAAATTAAATAACCTAGGAAAATTCCTTCCACGCTACTTGAGTAATATTTTCAAAATTATCCTTATTACTAAGAATAAAGAGTTTTCAACCAAAAAAAACTAATTAAACTTAGTCATTCAATTTTAAAAAAGATCATATGGGGTATTCCTTATTTATGTCTAATTAAAACACTATTGATTATGTAACAGGCTGTGTTCAATTCCTTTCAACAAAATTTGATAGGTAATTCATATTAATTATGCATTTTTTGGTCTATCTCTTGAATTGTGATATTCTTTATTTCTATAATTATTTTATATCTAGGGTTCCAAAGGGAAGAGAATTTATGTCTATAACCATTTTCTGAGTAAAAGGATTCAATGTATTGATTTTCAAACTGATGACCAAGGACATTTCATAAGGTCTTAATTCTAAATCAAATCAAATTTTCTATAAAAGTAGCATTCTTGGATAAATAATATCATGTGTCACATTTTTGAGATATAAATTATACCAATGTATACCTAGAAAATTCATCTACAAGTACATAGACATAGTTCATCTCATTTATACATAAAATAATATATTTTCCAAATAAATCCATATGAACCAAGTCAATACATGAAGTATTTGAAACATATTTATTTAATTTAATAGATGTTTTTATTCCTTTTCTAACAAGGGATACAAAAATTATGGTTTAGGAACAGTTGTTTGGGTATATAATTAACTAAACAATTATTAGTAATTATTCTATGTTATTGAATATTATATTGGACTAGTATCATCTAAAAAATCATAGATTCCTGGTGAAAATCCCTAAAGAATGATTTTTTTGAGAAATTAATGTATTAATACCAATAGTATAAACAATATCATTTCATAAAGGAGTAAATACTGAAGAATCTTTAGAATAAAAATCACTATATGATTTGTTATAAAATTGGAAATGAAAACCACTATCTTATCAATTCTATATTCTTATAAGGTTATTCATAAAACAATAAAAAATAGTACTTCGGAAATAAAAATTGAATAGATGTTATCAGTTTTGGTAAGGCCTATTATTTTCCCTTTATCATTATCACAAAATCTGACATGGCCCCCATCAAACTATTTTAGGATCATGAAACATGAGTAGTATCTTAAAACGATCCTTTAAAATCCATTGTAAATGTAAAATATAATTTTTGAAGAGGACATCAGTACGGTTCCTACAAAACCAAATTCATAAAAGTAATAATTTTTCCACCTCAATAAGCATTGGTTCAAAAGTGTTGGTAATTAGCGCTTCAGTAACTGATATTTTTCTAATGGGTCTATTATAAATATATTGAATAATTGTTGAGATAAAAAAATTTTCATGTCCCTATAAAAAATAATAATTTGTAGCACTTTCAGATTTAGTCATAGAGAAGAATGTGATTTTTACTATTCATATGTGTTCATGTTGGTATCCTAAACTTGTAACATACATAAGAGTGGCATATTTTCCTATAATCCAAAAAAGAATCTCTTTATCATTTTTAAATATTTCAAAATACATATTATGTTTATCAGTAGACAATTAAAGCATTGTATTCTCATTTAATAATTGATTATTTTTCCCTTATCAACATATATTTCAGATTTAATATTTTTAGATAAAGCATGTTTTATTTTAAGAACATTATGCTTTTGAATAAGTTAATTAAAAATGTACACTAGAATTTTCAAATATCCAATCATTTATTCATAAAAAATTTAATCATCGTTATCTTATATCTCATAATTATTAAAATTAAACACATGAAAATCATTAGAAAGGGATGGATCCTTAGATCCATTAGTCATGAAGAACATATTGGATATGTCATATTTTTTTCACAAGTACAATCAGAATAACTATAGTTTTTTTTAAAGGCACTCCATGTATGTTTTATAGCTTTATTATACATTCAATAATTTCCATCATATCAAATATTTTATTTTAATTTTGAGAATTCTTCACTGAATTTTCCATTATTTATTCATCCATAACAAGTAATTTCATTATCCTCCATCTTATAATATTTTCTTCCAATTTTAATTAGTGTTATACATTATTTTATTACTAGGATTCCAAAAAAATATTCTTATTATAAAAATTATATAATATCATGGCTAGATAGGAAAATTCCACATCACTATCTGAAGGTGACTCACCAGCACAAGAACATCCAATTTGGTTCTTTTACATTTCGTTGTTTTTGGAAGTGGTAGACTTGAAAGCTACTAATTTTCCTTTTCGATCATATTCTTCTGCTTAGTTAACATTCAGTTATTTTTAATACATAATTTTCATACCAATAATCTCATGGATTGGAAAATTTTTAATGTTCCACAAATATCTAATTAATATTTTTTACCACTCCATCAGTCTCGATGGCATCATAGAGATATTTTAATTTCCACATCATCTAAAACTGGATCTCCCTACGAGCACACGGTGTTCATAATTTCATTGTGCCAACGATAAATGTCATAAATAGATTTGTCATATTTCATTTTAAAAGTATAATATGTAATAGTATATATATTCAATCTCATATTTGTTATATTTTTTGGTCCTTCATTTGAAATAGCTAATGTGGCACAAATTCCAACAGTAGTTTTGGAAGATGAAATTCAGTTAAATTCTTCACATCCAACGAACAAATATAGGAATTCATGTGTATAAAATTATTATTATAAAAATTCATTTTATATTTATACAAAGTAACTTTAGAAGTTACATGAATCTCATTTCTATATTCTACAGTGGTCAATATCTCAGTACTCATTCTCTTTATATGCATTTTCATATTTATCTACCACAATGCATAATTGTTACAATTGAAAAAAGGTGGTATGTTGGTAAAATTAGATTCTTTTATATTATCTATTTTTATAAATAAATTTATAACTAACCTAAAATTAATATATTTAATGAACAACTAAAATCATAGTTAAATGGTTTGAAAAACATTGATACAAAATATTGGACATTCGATACCAAATCTTGTACATTTGATTCTAAATGTTCGTCAATATGAGAATCTCATGATGGGTGAATGGAGAACACACATAAAATTTTTTATTTAAAATTTATTTATATAGAATAAAAATATTTAAATAAAATATCATAGTGATTATAAATAGTAGTTTTTTTTAACACTTCACCTTTAAAATGAATTCCGAATGATGGATTAGTTCTCAGAAAATAACAATAAAAAATATTATTTTATGTTTTGAAATCAATTTTCTAAATCATAGTCAATTATAAACACTAATTAAAACTAGTAAATAATAAATGGTTTTTTAATGAAGGAATAAATAGATCTAGTTTTATGTTAAAGAAATTATAGCAAAAAAAACAAAGACAACACATTGTTGAATTTTAATACAATTGGATAAGTCTCAAGTTGAGACTCAGCCCTCTCCACTTAACAATAACTTGATTCCAAACCATTTAAATAAAAATATACATTGATCCAAAACCTTGATCACATGTTACAAAAGTATATTAACTACCTAGTACATTCATGACCTCTTCCACAGTAATCATAGGAGCAAAGATAAAATAGGCCATAATTATACCTCTACAATAGCACATGTGAAACAAGAATAAATTGTATAGAGAATATATCTCTGTTTCATGTTGTTTAAATTAATTTGTTTTATGGGATTTAATAAAATAGGAAAATCCGCTCCAATCAAAATATAAATATAAATAAAAAAACATAGAGAATAATGTGTAGAAATAATGTTGTTAATTAGTTGGGTTTTCTATACTTCTGATGACTCTAAAATATAGTTTCAAATATAGATCTAGTTGAGTTTTAGAATTTTATTGAAGATAATATTGTTGAATACTCATTCTTGTGAGTATATATGATGTTTTATAGACGATCAATGAAATTTTCTTCATATATAGTTTTTCATTGGTGATAATTCATCATGTATTCCACTCTTTACAGCTACTCATCTATCTTCATGTGTATATGTATATATAATCATTCAACACCAATCTATAGAGCATGAGGGAATCTACTATTCCTTTTTAACAGTAGAACCGGTAATGAGAATCCACCCGATATTCTTCTCCTCATACTTCATTTTTTGAAAATAACATTATTGCATCTATTTTGAGAAATATTAGAACGAAAATTATAATAAATGACAGAATTAAATTCAATAAACTATCCATTAGATAGATTTAATTAAAACTAATCATAAACACTATTTCTGATTATTATTAGTACCGACACATATGAAGGAGATTTATTGGAATTCTGACACTTCTACTCATATCTATATCTCGCTGTGAGACATTGGACCATTGTCTTGATATGGTGGTGAGTCAGGTTCTGGCATCATCTGAGTCTAGTGGTGACTCATGCTGACAGTGACTCATCAGTGTAATAAACTAATTTAGGATCCATGTGGTGATTTTTTCATGATTATTTCTTAAGGGTACGCTGATAATTTCTTTCCAATGATACATTATAAGTGGTCGTATTTTTCTATAAATTTTCAAAATTTTATATTAGTGGTGACACATTATTGATGGTGACTCATCCTTAGAGGTTAGTCTTTGTGGATGTGTCTCATAATTAGGAAAAGTATACCAATTTTTATCATAATAAAAAATTCAGACATAAAAAATGAAAATCATTAATTATCATAAAAATCAGGAATTGTTGATATTTAAAACATGGTGTTCAACATTATACTATGGGTTTATTATTTTATAGATGCACAATAAGTAATCTGTTATATATTTATCAACAACTTAGGTAGAATTCATACCCTTAACTAAATAATTTAAAGAATAAATACTGTTAAATTTTTATATTAGTGAGTTGTATATATCTTCATGCAATGTTGACATATTATTGGATATCGAATATGAATTTCATGTATTTTCAATACATTTTTCTCTTAGAATATCAACACACATTGACATTAGGCCTAATTTTTTTAACGATGCCATGAAATCTTGGACATTGTGTGTCAAAAAGATTCACAATTCTGATAACATAGCCAATGGGTTGAAAATCTCTATTCAGTTATCTATGTATGGACACTACATAGAATAAATGTATAAGGTTCCAGTTCCTTTACATTGGTTGTTATTACACCATCCTTTATTTATTTTACTTCCCTGGTGGGTATTTTTAAATTATTTTATATTTACTACCATATTATTTTTAAAACTAAAATATCTAAATCATATATCATATTTTTATTGGTTGCATTTGTTTTCTTTCTATTCTCATGTTTCATGTTTCATTTATTATAATTTAAAAATTATCCATTTTATTATTTATTGCATTGTAGTTTTTTGTTGTCTCTTTACCTGCAATTGGGTTCTATTTGTGTGCATTTGGTGTCATTTATTAACATTGAAAATTTGGGAATTGATGTACCCAGTTTTATTTCATCTAATATGTTGTTTTTCAAATCCTCTAATCATGTGCATACATTTTCTCTAAGTTTTTTTATGTCTTAACATTACTCAAATGACACTATTGATTATAAAAATCCATGTGATGGCTATCCCACAACCCTAAAATATCCATCTATTATTTTCATATCCCATAATGAATGTGTTAAATGATCTTCATTTATAGACAGATATCATTTTTCAAATTTAGGGGGAGATTTATACACTATTCTTCCTCTATGAGTGATCAAATTACAGGTTCAATGGTTTATATGGTAGATTACATGTAGTATCTTGAAGGATTATATCTAAGGTCATTGGGGTATTCTGATTCTATTTGTCTTCATCATTAGTAAACATGTTGTACGGTTCAAGGGGATATTAGTGGATATATTTGACTATCATGAGAAATTCATACATGAGTGAAATGATTCCAATGATTGAGAACCATTTGAGTATCATCCATTATTTTTCTTCTTAGTAATATTAGAGTTTTATTTAAAATTTCATGTTTTTTTATTCCTAACAAATATTGTTTCCTTTTATGTATTTCCCTAGTACGAGTTCATCCATGATCATATATTTATAGCTTTGTGTGACATATTTCATCACTTCCTCCCAACAGTGATAAATATGTTCGTCAATTATTTTCAAAGTCCCTTTCCCTCATTCATGTCTTCTAATATTGTTTCATTATTTCTATATTAACATACATGTTGTACTGGAGGTGAATAATTGAATTTATTTATTCAAATATTTTAAGATATCTTATCACATCATTATAGCTCTTATATGTGACATAGTATGTGATAATGTTGTAAGAGTAGTTATCTCAATGAATTGTCATAAAATCTCATAGCTATGATGATAACATATAAGTGAGATAATTATATTTATATATATAGGTTTTATATCCAAATTATATAATTTAATGGGATAAAAATAATAAATTCTATCAATAGGGGAGAATCATTTTGGTTTAAGACACTTTCTAGTGGTGTACACCCATGAAAATCTCAAATTCATGATATTATTTCAATCTGACCTTCCAATAGAAAATCCAAATTATGATGTGAAATTGGATATTACTATCTATAGATATGTGTAATGCTCCATATAAATTATAAACATTATTTATACAGTTCATAATCCATGTGCATTGACTTATGGGTGAAAACCATGACAATATTTTCTCATAAGGAAGTATGATGCATTGGTCATGTCATAAGTAAAGTGGCAGTGATAAATAATAAGGAAAATGATTTATAAATTATTTTAGTTAATGGATGTTTATATCACATTTCCTTTTATATTAATATAATTTATTAATTATTTCCAGGACCATGGTTGTGTTGTTTTCATGTTCTTCACCAAAACTCCAAAAAAAGATACATCATGCATATAGGGTTATGAAACTAGAATACAACATTCATGATTAGAAATATTTAGATAAATTGATTTATATTACATGTTGTATGTTTAGAGGTGGTAACATGTAATTATGAAATTATATTATTCTTATATAGAATCATTTTCTGGTATCTAGATGAAAACTGTTGGATCTTGGTTGGGTAGCATAATAGAACTGAGAAAGTGGCCTAGACGGTGACACGAAATGTGTATTTTAATCATATATTAAATAATATTTTAATATAATAAGTTATATAATTATATTTCTTATACATGTTAGAGTAATTAATAATGCTGGATTGTTCAAAAATATTCATCCACAAAAAAATAAAAAAGTGGATTTCCTGATCGAGTGTAATGGTCCAATGAAAAATTTCATTTCAAATTTTATTTGGAAAATTATAATTTAATCATTTAAGAAAAAAATATTTATTTAACAATGAGTTCACCCCATGTCATGTAAATAGTAATATTAATATTATTTATTAAAGGGTTTATAGGTAATTGAGAAAATAATAAGATCATGTTTTCATTTATTTAATTTCTAAGCCAAACCTTGTTATGGAATTTTATGAAATATGTAAGGCCACCTATTTTCACTAATAAAAACGAATTATGTAGTAAAACATTTAAATAAATAGATGGATCTCTCCCAATAATATTACGAATAACATGAATTAATTATACTCTAGGAACATTCCTCTTCCCTAGAAATATTTTTTACGATGAACATCGATCATTGGAAGTGATAGATTTATCTCACCTAGAATCTAATGAATTATGTGGTGAAGATTGGGGGGGACATGTATAATGTATGGATCACCACTAGATATAATATATACATGGTTCATCTGACATAGTGACAATACAATGAATGTTCCCAACCGATTCATCAATTAACAAAAAATTCAACAAAATGTTATTTGATTAACTAAATTAATTAACTATAAATTATATGTGACACTATCATTTTTTAAGGATTACAAAAATAAATTTCTATTTAGTTATTATTAGATATATGATGAATTCAATGTAAATTTTTTTAATGGGCTCAAACGTTTTTTATATTCTTAGGAACATTAATGTGGTATCATAGTGGTCACATGATAATTTATAATATTTTTTTGACGGATTAAATATTTTTTTGTGGCTTCTTCACTTGATGTTTATTCCTTCTCTAATATGGAGTTTAATTAATCAGTTTTGATCTTTTAATTCTCTTTATTCAAGTAACATAGATTCTAAAACCAAATCATTCATATTTTTAATAATCAGAGATTCCATTAGGAAGTGATGGGGATTTTGAATGTTAAAAAAATACATAACATGTGATTGAATGTACACATTATGTACCAAAGTTCAATTCACCTGGATGTTTCATGGGAAACAAAATGTTCTAATTAATAGTTACACGAAAATAATTTAATTTTCAATTCATTTTAAGTAGATTATCCTTGAATACAGTTTCTTTGGCCACAAGGCATATAGCTAGCATACACACCCTGCATTCTACATAGTTAGTGGTGAAATGTATGCAATATTAGTGGTCAAATACATGGTGCAACACAGTTTGAGTATAATAGCTTGTATTATTATTTATATATGCAATATGTGGCTAGAGTACATGTAATCGGACTCATTAATCCCAGAATCTGAAGTACAAATCTACTCAACTAGGGGTTTATGTGAACACATGACTGGTGGAACACATGTTATGTAGATCAATAGTACATTCCATGTAATCTAGTTGAGATACATGTAGAGTTTGTAGGTGTTAATCCTAGATATATGAGAAGCGAGGAACATGGTGTGTATATATTTATTACATGTCGTGTAATCTCATTGTAATGAAAAAGATTATGTTACATAAATAATAATTAATTACCTCATTAAAAACCAAATTAAAATTATCTGTTATATATTTTGATGATGTAGTAATATTTTCAAAATTAATAAATTCACAATTAATTCCATGTAATTATCTATAATTTCATGTATATCCATCTTTTCATATTTCATTTATGACAGAGTACCTCCAAGAGACATTATATGGTCACTATGGAAATGTTAAATATTAATAAATTATAAAATTAATTGGATTAATTCATGGTTTCTTATCTTAATAATAAATAATGAATTAAAGTGAATATTGGATCGTTAACTATGTTATATTTCTTGCATGTATGTATATAACAATTCTCTTAGGGCAACATGTGTATACATTTGGCTTATTTAGAATATTATTTCATAGTTTTTCTAATAATTTATTAAATTAAATAATGGAATGTGAGTCATTTCTCTCCTCTGATTATGTCATGGTTTTTTACCATTAGTTATTTTATGTAAAACCATTATATACAGCTACATTGGTTCACAACAACATTTTTGGAATAAAATTATTTAATGGATAGAGCTCCCATGTTACTAGAGACCATTCGTGTTTGGAGTCTATTTGAAACCCAACTTGGAGGTACACAATACCATAAACGGAATACAAAAACTCAAACCATTTTTACTTCCCATTTTTAATTCCCTAGGGTCAAGGGTTGGTTTATCATCCCCCAAATAAAAAAAATATTAAGAAACTCATTGTTATTCCACTTTATAGATTTCATTTTTATTACTTGTGTTGTTAATAATTTATGGATATTTAAAATTTTAAATTATTTAATTACCCCAAATGCAATAAATAAGTAAAGTAAAAAATATAATATGTGTAATCAGTATCTACACAAGGATAATAATTTAGGTACAATGTACTTAATATCAAAAACTATGTGTTAAGATAAAATTTGTAGATTGTAAATAAAAGATTAATAATCCATCCAAAAAAATATTAAGTTGGTATATACTTTAAAACAAGGGTAAAAATATAACCATATTTTGAAGTGTATGAACAACATTGTTTGGGTGGATTTCAATTGTTGAGGAATCCATGTCTTGAGTATTCGGTCAACCTAAGCTAGTATGCATTAATGATTGATTTTAATCATGATACATAGTTCAACAAGTAGGAAATGTGTTCAGGAAATCCTATTCATGGAATTTAAGATTTCACAATCCACCCAACCTATAAAGGGGTTCTAAGATAATGGTGTTTGAATGATAAGAAGACCTAAATACCATAGAATGTTTAGTTAGAACTCCACTTTTGGGTTATTAGATGTGATAAATATATACTTTACACTAGGATATATGTGAGAAAATATATTCCAAATATAATGGTAAGGGATATTATTTTTCAGTTAAATAGTGGGATATTAAAGTATTATATTAAATTAATAATCAAAAAATTTAATCCAAATAATGTACTAAGATTTATATCTTATTTTTTTTAAAAATAGATATCATATGAATTAAATAATATCATTAAAATCCACTAAATATAATGATGAAAATATCACAAGCTCACACTTACAAGAATGGTATAGATGCCTATGTGTTATATTATGTAATGAATAGAAATAATATGTCTCAGAAAACCATAATAATGTGGAACATGTAAAAGGGTCTAGTGGGGAAGAATTTTCCGACTATATGAAACATTTAGATAATTCCATTGATGTCTAATTCTTCATTATATACAACATTTCCAGTGAGTTTTTAAATAAGCATGATGGTATGGATGTGTATAACATCATGTCTCACACTCAAGATCTCTATCAAGAGAAGGATAGTAAATAGAGATATGAGATCTCTGATTCATTTTTCAGATGAATTCATGTAGATTTAGAGATAGAAATGATATATCTATTAATGATTATTTGCCATACAGATGACATAATCGTAATAGGAATTACATTCCTCAATGAGTTGTGCATCGATATCACTCATCCAACACCGCATAATAGTTTCTATAGTCTTATTGTTAATTATATGATGAGAAATAGTGATAAAAATAATTCATGACTCCATACTCTATTTATCTTTGTTGAAAATTACATCAGGAATAAAAATACAATGGACCTTATGATGAACAACTAAATGAAAAAATGGAAAAGGGATCAAGAATTCTATTAATTATAAAGGTCATATGACCTGTCATTTTGAGAAAAGGATGACCCAAAAATTTCCCATGGAAAATGATGCCATATTTATTACACATGCATATTTTGGCCACTATGAATGGATATTCACCTATATATGGAAGAATGGGGATTCATCATATGTAGTCATTATCAAGTAATGAAATTTTATATCTACACATTTTTTATTAGATACAACATTATCAATATTAGAATACAATAACCTTGTATAATTCATATGAATTCCAAAAGAGTGGTGGATTTTCTAGTATACAATGGTTTGAGGCTGGATCCTCTATCCAATGGAGACTACTAACTTCCATTTCTGGATATTATGGTATATCTTTTAAAATATGGTTATTATATAAAAACTATCACCAAAAACATAATTTTTGTATCTTTTTTGGAAACCTATGACTTTATTTACATGTTTAAAAATAATATTTTTTTTATTATAACTATATATTTTACTATATGAAACATTTAAATAATAGTATTTATGTTCTAAATTAAGATAATCATGTACTAAAAATTCATAATGAATCATTCTCTCTTGAATGATATCAGAAGAAGTTATAACATCATCATCTTGGTTTTGTAAATGAGAAGAATGTAGGAAATATATGATAAAATATTTATTTAATCTTTTTAAGATAGAATAAATTTATATTTTTTCCATTTTTTACATGGAAAATGAACAATCCTCTCTTTAGTGGAAATTGTAATAGATCCATAGTTATTATTGAATTGGTACACACTAATGTGTACAAACAATATCAAATAGAATCTTGAGGTGGGGACTTTTGTTTCTTTAATTTTAATGATTACATGAGTAGATACAGATATTTCATCCTAATGAGGTATATGTATGAATATTTTTGGGAAATTAAAAGAATATGGTTAGAAAATAATGTGACTTCAATCTAATATGGGTGGTGGATTTCAAAACCAATAATTAATAAAAAAATAAATGACTGAGTGAGATCATATCACAAATCACATTCACCCATACATAATAGTGGAATTGTTTTTCCTAAGGGAAAAAATATACCTTACATGACATAATAATTTTTAAGATCATTTATGAAACTCTTCTATTATCCATTTAATGGTATTTATTACATGATGCAACACACATTATAAACTGAGTACCAACTTATGAGTAGTAAGGGGTAACATAAGTCGTAATGTATGTAATGAAATTTTTGATGTCACATAATCATGAATAGCTCTGTAATGTATTTGACAACAATAACATGAGAAACACAATAGATCCACAAAAAGATATATGTATAATTATAGGGAAACCTATGGAAATAAGGGGATACTATTTATAAAACAAATTTTACAAGATGGTTATTTTCATAGGAAAAGACTTTTTAAAGAGGTATTATATCATTAAAAAGGATTGATGGTGAAATAAAATTGATGAACTTTATTCTAAAGATACAGTATATTTGGTAAAGGAACATGTTCCATATGACCCCTAAGATGATGTTTTTACTGAAAACAATTTCTATGTCTGAGAACCATATATTATATATGACTAGAAAGATAATGTATTCTAGTCATTTAAGTTGGTGACTAATTACTAGTATAAAATAATTACTTACGTTTCTATAAATAGGTTATGGAGAGGTCAAATATTTCTATATGGAAAGAAGCCCTAAATTTTTAGATCAATTCTATGTATCATAACCAATTCTGTGTTCTGGTTGACCGTCAACTTGATGTGATACCCATTTGATAAAAATGCTAAATTCAGAGGAAATTGTTTAGGGAAGGTGAATTAATTAACTATTAAGATTTTTTATTGAACTAATGGTTTAATAAAATAAGCCATTGACTACAATGAAACTTATACTATATTTTTCTATGTTTAAATCCATCTTAATTATACTAGTTATAATATAATTCCATAAATATGATATTTGGTATATAGATGTATGAATTATATTTATTATTTTAATCCTTTAGTAATAAAACTATATGAAAAAACAAGATTGGTTAGGGACACCCAAAATTACCAATAATATATGGCTATTTTAGTGATCAATTTACAGGTTAATAATGGAACCATAATCATGAAAAAATTTGTTTGATGAATACATAAGTAAATTTAGTTTAATAATGAATTGAGATGAATCATTTTTTATAGGTATATTAGTGGGAGAGTATTTATACTCATAATGGTTTATATTTTTGAAATAATACTTCTTATAAATTTCATACTAGTATTGTGGTCGCTTAAGGACTGGAAAAACAAATGATTCTCTCTGAAGGACATAGGTGAAGTAGCATATGTCATTGGAATCAAGATCATTATTAATGGATCAACAAGTATTCTAGGAGTATTTCATAGTACATACATTGACTTTACAATAATTATATGTATTATGGAAAAAACAAGAGGGAATTAGTTCTAGTTCAAAAAGGTATTCATCTATCTGAGAAAATGATTCCACATACATAGTAGTAGGGAGAGATAATGAGTGGAATCTTTTACATTAATTTGATATGATCTATCATGTATATCATATTATATACTATGAATTATGATTACTATAATTTCAGCATGGTCAGAAGATACTGATCCAGTCTAGTGGAATTGTATTGGTCTACTATATAAGTTATCCTCATGTATATAATGCATAATATGGATATCTTCTTGCTATATGAAGGAGTGGAAGAAAAATTCATCAAAGGTTGTACAAATTTTAGTTTCCCAATATATCCAAATTATCTAATTTCATAGTTAACATATGTATTGAGTATCAATAAATGATTTTTGAGATGCAAGGCTTCATTGTAGAAACATTTTATTCAATTATATAGTGTAGTTTAGGTATATAAATGCGTCTATTGTTGCAAAGTTTTTGTTTAACATCTAAATATTATTTAAGAGCATGATTTGGATCCTAAAAATAATATTTTTTCATATTATGTTGGGATAATACTAATGTCATGGATCCTTAAAAAGAGTCATCATCACGAAAATATATAAATTATATATTTAAAAAATATCACATTTTACGAGATTTTTCTCAAGGATTGATGTCATTGTGAGGAGTGTTTTTATATAATAAATTCTATTGAAACCATAAATAAATCAGTATATCAATTGAATAATTTTCATCATGTCAAAGCAAATGGATTGATGTTTTTTATTATTTGGGTATACTAAATCATATAGTATATCAACGTTGATTCTAAAGAGTAATTTTCTATAGAATGTATGGTTACTTGTATTCATGTATTTGAATTTATGTTAAATATATTATCACATCATGATTGTTAGTATTTGTAACATAATATTTAATATTTCCTAAATTGTACATGTCACACTGAAAGGTCATATAAGTTTCCCTCTATGTTGTGAACGATGAATTTTAATTTCAATATTCTTAAATATATGATCTATATTTGGATGATATAATTCTATAAGTCATTAATGTCATAGGATATCAAGGTTGGAGACTCAAAGGTCATTGACACATATTCTCATATTGTACATGTCATTACATAACACATTAGAGAACTCATTTCCAATGAAATGCCTTTTCTGAAAACCCAATATCCCCAATTAAAAGATATGGGATGAAGAAGAGCTCCAAGAAGTCATTAATTAAATAGGATACATTATCCTGATGTTATTCTACAAACACACCCATCAATATCCATGAAATATAGAAAGGGAAAATAATAAAGGCCATAACATCTAGTTTACATCCAGGCATGTAACAAAATACTGTGATTTCATTATTTTATAAAAATGTAAACCCAAGACTACCTGGTAAAGTACATACCCAACTAAGAATTATATCCCAACCGAACAATAACTAGAATAAAGGATTACTAAGGTAATATTAGCTCTATCTACATGTTTGATGACTGTATGTGACCTCTAAAATAATGTATCACTAATCTCTATTGATTTCATCACAAAATACACTATCATATACATAATACATGAATCATGTCTGAAAGTACTATTTAGGGATGATTATAGAGAAACAAAGTAATATTACCCCAAGGCCACAAATGGAGAAACAGAAAGATACAGTATTAGTAACCTTAACAAAATAAAAAGGGATCCAAAATCCAATATATATATATAACAATAATAAACAAATACAAGAGAGTAATATGGACGCCCATATCTATAACCTATATTAGGGGAATTAGTCTTGATATATCTCTTAAGATCAATCTTTGATGGAAAACATATCATGTATCCATTCATGTAATTCTTGTCTGGGACCCCCACCTCACTATTATGCTCTAGAGTTGAGGAGGCATAATCTTTAATAGATGACTAATTCCGTTGTAAAATAGGGGTCCTAATCAATAGAAATAGTACCCATGCCATGGTTATATCAAGGGGTATCACTCATTATATTAGAAAATATAGGACCTATTCCGTAGTGTGTTTGAGTGTACCACTCATTATATAAAGGACCCATTGCATTCATTACTTCTTAATCTAACTAGATCTAATCATCGTTCATTCTATTATATTGAGCTTCCACTGAAGAAGGATCCCCTTCTAAAAGTATCACCAGGTTGTGTGGATAACCATAGTGATTTTACATAAATTAATATTTAAAGAGGGAAATTATAGATACTAAATAAATGAATTAATTAATTAACCAATCAAATCCACTCAACATCCCCAACAATGGATATGTCAACGAAACATCGGGAACCAACCAACATCAATTTTTTTCTAGGGAAACCCCATAGAATGGAATCTTCCATGGACTCAAATTTCACAAAGGATTTTAGAAATAATGGGAAATACAATTAAACCATAAATGATGCATACACTTGTAATAGAATATTTTAGTACTTCAAATAAATTAATTCATTTTTCCTAATACATACAAGAACCACATTGGCTATGATTCTAAATCCATATATATTTGTAGTGATAAATATTCAATGGAAAAAAAATAAAAACCAAAGACACTATATTATCTTCTCCTTTAGGAATTCTCAATCAAAATGGAACAATTTACTAAAATTGGTTGGGGTGATGAATCTGAATCCCACTCTTTCACTCCAAGGAGGTCTCATGTATGCTTCCATGTTGCCAAAGAACAATAAATGATGGGAATTTACCATACTTGTTCGATCGCCCAATAAATTCTCGATCAAAACTTTTACACTATGAAATTGGATTCATCCCTGATTTCCATCTCACCTGAGTTAGTAATGCACATCAGATCATACATGTATCTCATCATCTATGATACATGGAATACATCATAAACCTGGTATATCATGGGGGTATAGATTCATGTTAAGAATCATATCAAAAGTTCTATAAAATCATAAATGGTTCAATAAAACATATGGATAGCTTGAATCTCTAGGAAAAAATTAGTAGGGGTCCCTGTACAATACCAACTAGAGGATGGACAATTATGATACCAATATCTCATTACCTAACTCATTGAGGCCTACATTTCTGGAAGAAGGCCTTGTACGACAACATAATGCATACATATAAATGGCTCGAGGATTGAGATATAAACAAACATGAAATAAATGAAATTATTGTCATTTTACTAGTGTACATGTAAACACATACCCAACCATATCAATAAAATAAGGTAGTGGAAAATAAAAAATACTCCAACATCTATATTACAAACACAAATTTATTAAACTATAGGGAATAGTTCTGAGTATTATTAGGTATGAAAAGGTGTAAAAGTAAAAACTCAAACCTTTTTTGGATATTTCATGGAACCATTTATAGGTAAATTTTTTGTTGTTGTAGTGTACACGTCATTTGTGTTTTACCATGGGTTGTGTTTGGTTGAAATTATGAAAAACAAATAGAATAAAGAGTTTAGTTCATGATTTGTGTATATTTTTCCATAACCATATTCCCTAGACTTGAAAAACATGAAATGATTGATAGGGGGATTTGGAAGCCAACAACATGGTTTTTCAAATCATGGACCCTAAAAAGAGAAACCATTTATCCCAATAGAAGAGGCCCTTAGTTAATGTCCATATATAGGGTAAACCATGCACATCTACCCCAAAAACTTTCTTGAGATTTAAATTCACCCTAAAATTAATTTATAAAATTCATGAATCCCTATATTAACTAATAATCATATCCCACTTAAAAAATCTCATTCATTCCAAATTTTGTAGGCAATGAAACAAATTACAATTCATTTTGACTTTTTTTGTTCTTGATTCAATGTCTAGATTGAATATATGCATCCCATTCTGTGTGGGGATCTAATCTCTTGTGGTTTCCTTATTATCTTTTATATCTCCATCTTATTTTGGAGGGAATATATGTATCTTTTTTTTAAATCTATAACTATGATTTTTGGATCTAGATAAAAAAATTTGAATCCTTATTTCTTTGATCATAGATTTGTGATTCAGATCTAAAAGTCATTCTTTATTCCCTTATTGATAATCTGCTTCAATTTGGGGAATTCAGTTTGGGTGTAGTCTTCATAAATCTTTCTTTAGGTGGTATATAATTCAAATACCAAAGTTTTGTTTTCATTTTCATGTATTTAATTGTTTATTTTCTATTAGATTGAAATAAATTGAGTCAAATATATTTTATTAATTGATTTGCAGAATTAATTATTTTGTGGAATTGTGAAATTGTGATTACTGGGATTTTGAATTGAATAATTAATTGTTGAATTAATTATGGGATATGGGGATTGTGAATTGTATAATTAATTGTTGAATTAATTATTGATATTGTGATAGGGAATTGAAAAATTAATTTTTTAATTAATTATGGATATTAGGATTGTGAACAGAATAATTCACTTTTGAAATAACTATGGGATATTGAGTTTTTTAATTGATTAATTAATTATTTAATTAATTTGGGATATTGGGAATGAGAAATAATTATTATTTTTATTTAATTATGAATATTAATATTCTTAATTGAATAACTTATTATCAAATTATTAAAGGGATATTAGAGATTGTCAATAGGGATAGTTTTCTACTAGAAAATAACCTTATACCCATGACTTCAAACCATTGGTATAAGCCAAAAAACTGTGGGTATATGTTATACTCATTGTTCACTCAATCATGGATAATGTTTATGTTGATATAGACCAATTCTCATGGTTTCTATACCAAATTATTGTATTACACTATGATATTCTAATATACAAATGGGTTTTCTCTAATCGTGGGTATATAACTCTCCTGCAATTTAGAAAACAATGGGTATAGATTATCACAGCTAAAACACTACACACACGGTTTTTATAACCATAGGTATAAGATCCTCTCTACAATTGGTTTCACCCATAGCACCTCCTAAACCTAAACATGTATGTCAAATAAAGTACACAGTCCAAATGCAATGCTCTTAAAATATTTTATATTTAGCATTAAACCAACTACATTAATAATTTTCTATCTATTTACAGTACTAAAACTAACATATACATCCCTATATCAAAAATATCCACATTATTAAAAAATAGCTAAATGTCTCCTTCGATATATCCAAAATGGAGAGGGATCAACATCTCCCGCATTAGGAACATTCTCATTCTCATCACAATGAGAAACATCCCCATCACCACCAACAATATCCTCACCACCAATAGAAACGTCTTGAGAATCAACAAAATCCTCATCAACAACATCAACATCAACAACAAAATCAGTAGTAGCATCACCATGAACATATTCTCGATTGCCACTAGGATCCTCATTTTCATTACATAGGTAGTCATTCAATGAAACCATTTTTTCCATATATTAATCAATATTAGTATCATGCTCGGAAAGACATGGTTGACTAATAACTTACATTGTTTTCATGAAGATTTTTTTGATCACCTTACTTCTTTCATAATATTGTTTATTTTTCATTCTCATGTAAAGCTATTTATTTATTCTTAGATGATTATCCACAAGCCATTTGTATGTAGGGGGTCTAATAGGTTTTAAGGGACCCTGACGAGGACCAATACATGGTGGAGACAAATTTTTTTCTAGGTCAACATCAGACACTCCCTTGGTGCTCCTCACCTAATACTCGACTCATGTGATCATTGGGACCAATGTTTTCATCTTAATTAACATCTAAAGACTCTAGGGTAAGCAATTTAACATATAAACATGTTATTTAATTGTGAATTTATTATAAATATTTGGAATATAAATAAAAAAACAAATTTTTTTTGGTTTCTGTATTGTTTTCAATTCTAGAATTTTTCTTCATACTCAAGAAAAAGAATTTGGCTTGAGGAACACCACATTCGACGATCAATACCACTTGTTGTATATAATTTTTATTATATATATATATATAGAATATAAAAATTTTATAATCATCAATAACAATATTAAAACGTAATAACTTTTAAATAATTCAACAGTTTCTAAATTTTAACATGTGATATGAATTGTTGAAAAAATAATAATGAAAATATAATAAATAATATTTTATAACTATAGAACTAATTTGTTGTGAAAAATTTTGTTATTATGACAAATTATTTTAGCACTGTGTTCTCATAATAAATATATAACAAATCATGTTAGCACATCCCTAGTTGAATTATCATCCAATATCAAATCAAACAATCATAAATCAACTAAATTCAATCATATGATTAACCCTAATATGGTATAGTGGAGAATTATTACCTCTGATAATTTCATAACAACGTGCCTCATGGTTTTTTACCATTCCTCCAGAAGGATTATTATCCTAATTCCCACTCTAATTACCAAATATCACGTATCCAATATAAACTAAAAGGAAAAATAGAATTAAAATATAAAATAAACAAAGATGCATTTTTTATCTAAACCACAAGTAAAATAATATACACTACATACTAGTTTCAACACAACAATATAATTTTTATTCTTCCTAAAACATTAAATTTTAGTATTATATAATTTCTTGCTAACTAAACATAAACATAATTTATCCAAATAAATTATAAATATTTTTATTTCATGTTTCTTTTAAAAAATCAAATTCTAATACAAATTATCATTTTTATTGAAAAATAAATAAATATTTTATCATATAAATACAACTTCAAACACAAACCATAGGTCCCATTATGCCTTTTTAGAAACCATATACAAAAAAATATTAATATATAAATTTCATTTGATTTATTCACATACCATTTATACATGAACCAAACATCCAATAATCAAATCAATTATAAAACTATTCATTAAAAAACTATTATTTCACCTACCATAATATAAATGGAATTCACTTTCTACCAATTCAAGAAAACTGAAAATCCACATTTATTATATGCTTTCATAAATATCCATCAATGAAAGGTTTCCATTATTTTCCCTACATTAACAACCTAAAAATTAATTCATAAATACGTAGATTCATTATTTAATGCTCTTTGAGTGAAAACAGTGGGAAATATTGAGCTATGAAAAAAACCAATCCTAAAAAATTATTTTAGGACACAAAACATCATTAAACACTCAAAGCACCTAAATAAGGTTCAAACATGATCCTCAATCCAAAAAATGTAAAATTTTCCATGAAATTCCTCATTATTGATGATTTTAACAATTAAGATCAAGTTTTCTAAAGAAACATTATATCGCATTATGATTTCTCATGATTTAACATACCTAGTGCTTCTCATGATCAAGAATTGTATTGTGCATTAATGTGTACATATATTACATTGAATCAATTTTTTTCTCTGATGCTCCTAAAAAATTAAATACATGTAGTCAAAATTATATTCTATATGAAAACTATAAAATATTGGGAATTCATTAAACACATTAATCTCCAAATATGTGATAATTATTTCATATGGTGTTTTTGGACTATCGGGGAATATAGTTACATCCTCTAAACCAGAACCAACTTTTCTCCTCCAAACAACACACAAATCATGCATGTATGATTTGGATAACTCCCAATGATCTATATAACTTTAATCCTTATAATATTAACAGCCGAGGTGGATCAATAGACACTAAAACAATCATTTTATTTAGTAATATTTACAAAATAATATATATATAAATTTATAAAACATTCATACCGATGTATGCGACCAATATTTTTCCTTCATATGATTAATAATATGTCTCTATTAGATAGTTTCCACCAAAATGATAAAACCTAAAATGGATAATGTGGAAATTAAACTTCTAAACAACTTCCCAGCTTTACCTATCATATGTTTTCATTCATTTTAATCCACCATTATTGGTGTTTCCGGATTCTAGGTTTCCAATATGTTGGTGTTCCCATGTATCCTACTAGAAGAAGCCACTAAATAAGAAGAAATAGAGGAAACAAATAATTAGTTTAATATATAATAGAAAAAAGTGGGATATAATTAGACCCAAATATAAAAAAACCTCATATATGCAACTCAAAATCAATAATGAATCTTTGGGTTGTCCTGGATCTATAGCCTCTACAATATGTGTCTATTTGAGTGAATGATTTTTGTGATCTGAATGCACTTTAGTTGGAGATGAAGGAATAGAATAAGCCAATCATAGATGAATATAAGGAATGCATTATGACCCGACATGACATTATATGAGTCGTAGGGTCGGGGATATATATAAAGATAAGAAAATGGTAATGGTAGATCCATCCATATAGGTTGTGTATACATGGTATGGGAAGAAGATTACAATTTATATGATGAATGATTAATGTGTAGGAACATCCCTATAGAAAATTTATACATGGTATTGGAGGAAGATTCTAAATGATATGATGATGGAGGCATGGGTTCGCGTATCCCAACAGGCTTTGTACACGTTGCATGGGAAGAAGAGGAAAATAATATGATGATGGCATCTTACCTAGGAACATATAGGGAGGGTCATGTTGAGAATGGGATGTTGTTTTAGATGTGGTGTTTTCTGGACGGAAATTGTTTCAACCTGTAAGATGGGTGCTCCTTTTAGGTTTAAGAGAATCCCTACTTAGAACAAGGCAGGTAGTATGAAGAGTAGATAAATCTGGTGGAGCTAAATATCAATAAAAAATAATATAGGATATAAACATGATGTCATATGTAACACTGAAGAAAAAAATACCATTATTATACTAAGTAAGGGAATCCGGGGTGCCAACCCATACTCACCCATATCTAGATCATCATCGAATAATCTATTCCTTCCAACATCATTCATAAACTTAATAAGAAGGAAATATACATTTTTTAAAAATAAATTTTAAGATGTATTTATATAACAAAGAATTAAAAGAACTCATAAACAATGTCATGACATGTTTTAGTAACAATAATTCAAAACAATTTTATATATATTCAACAAAACCCATTGTAATCCCATTATTCTATATTAGAATAATTATAATTAATGTAAATGAAACTAAATAATAATAAACATACATTTCATTCTATAATGTAACTAAATAAAAGTAATTATAATAAGACCAACATGAGAAACTCACATCATTGATAACTGAATCAATTATGAACTTATTTGTTTGATTAAATATATCAACCACTATAACTATAGTTTCAACATAAACTCTCAATATGTTAAAATTTGAGTCATAAAAAGAGAGATTCTTTTAACACTAATGGGGGCGTCAATGGTGTCTAATTTTTCCCAGCATCATCAAAAAAATGTATTAATATTACTTCATTAGTTACACTGAAATTAGGTCTCAGATGATATTTCAATGAAAAAATTTATTTCTTTGATTCTAAAATTTATTTTTCATTAGCAACTAGGAGTTGAATCATGTCAATGACTCTAAATCCAAAATCATTAATAAATTTACCATGTTTCATCATTTTATCAATCCATTTATATTCAATCATAGTTAGTCGGGCAAGATAGAAGTTGTCCAATAAAAATATAATCACATTATGTCTATAATAATACAAATCATCATATTAGGGACAACTATGTTATTAAATGGAATAACCATTCATTATAGTAATAAAAATAATTCCATCATGTTGTCTTTTCATTTAAACCGCTCAATATTTTCCATACATCTCATCTTCACTTTACATTATCTGGTTATGTCTTATGCTCACTTAAAAAAATGTTCATTGATCAAAAATCAATATATTCTTGAGAAAGATAACCACTCAAAAATGAACATTCAGGACAGGTCTTGTTTCAAATATAATATTTCATTTTGAAAATAATTTTTTAGTTGTATACATCCACTAAAAAGCAATGGGTCCACCAATAAGTTTTTCATTTGGAAGATGTACAATTAAATGCTGAATGAATGTGAAAAATGATGGTGGATTTTTTTCCTACACACACAAAATAAATAGAACATCTGGCTGCGTTTTTAAATCAATTAGTTGAATAAAATTTTACCACAATGGTCTCTAAAAAAATAGAACATGTGAATCAGTTTCACCCATAAATTATTTGGTTTAAAATTATAAATATCTATTTTAAAAAAATCATGAATATGTATGTGATAATCTTGTGTTTTTATGGATTTTTGTTTCAAATCCCTATGGTTGACTCATTTAGATATTTTTCTGGAATAAGAATCAGGAACCAAGATATTCTACAATGCATCCAGAAATTTATTTTTCTCTAATGGTGTAATCACATTATAAGCACAAGGTACATTCCAAATTTGTTTCACTATTTCAAACAATATGAAGTTCTAGTCTAATATTCTGATTCATCAAGTCCCAACAAGATTCAATGTCATATATGGTCTTCCAATTGATATTTAGAATAATTTAAAGTGAAAATTTTCATATATTTAGCTCAACCTAAATTATGTCTAAACTATATCATAACAAATTTTTACACCAATATTTAAACTAAAATAGGATAATTATATTTTTCTAATTGTATGTGGAGTCAATGTCAACATTCAACCGCTTTTTAGATTTCATTTGACTTTTCCCTTATTAAAAATAGAAATATTTTATTTCACTAAGAATAGTGGGTTCTAACCTACATTGATATGGTTGTTTAGGGTCAACTGTGTTTTCAAACCTCGTAAAATTCATCATGTATTCATGATCCCTTGGAAATAATCGTCGATACCCCAAGAAACTGAAATTTTGTTGATATTTCTGTCTAATAGATCGTGTATTTTTCATAAAAATTGGAAATGATAGTTTTCCATTTGTTCTCCAACCTAAAATAATTTCATAAGTAGGGAAATAATTTTTATTCCATATAAGGGAATCATGTATATGGAATATATATTTTAAAGAAGTATCGAATATGGTGTAACCCCATATCCCATGGATACATCGACTATCTTATTATTAGTTGAGTGTAAATGTATATATCATTACTGAGATCAGAATGTTCTGATATTAGTATACTCAAGAATGTGAATTTTTTTTCATAAAGATCCATAAGGGATGATTATAAAGATGAATGAAAACTGGCCATGTTCTATGAGAAGTACGCCTCACCAACAATTTATTGGAACCATAAAAAAATAAGCACATCAAGGCATTATTCACCTCAGCAAAAAAATGAAGATGTTGTACATCAAATGATAACCATTACAATCCATCTTCTAGATGAATCCACTCAACAATACCATTAATAACATCAGTATCATTCCATATCATATAAGATGTGATTTTTGTATACATATAGATATTTCGATGCCTATGAATCAATGTATTGTTCCACATGACATTCTGTGTCACATGATATGGTGAACCTTCTACATTTTACTACCATAATGATATACCAAATTATTTATAATCATTATGGTAAGGTGTTTCCTCCAAAAACATGTTGTAATATCCTATAATAGAAGTAAATTTTTGTAGTATAAAATTCATGAAAATTAATCAATATCTATGACCATTAATAATTTGAGGTAATATCCTCACAATTAGAAAGGATATCCTAGAAGAAAGTAATAATATAATAAATGGAGTTGTTTGAACTTTCATAGATGGATTTTACCAGATATAACCACATTACAAATTATTACCTTTTCATTTTAATACAATCATAAAATACTGGAGTTTTGGCATAATCCATTTAAATTTTCTCCCTCATCACCATCTTCAATTTTTTACTCATGTGTAATGATATTATTTCCTTCTTACACTGAGATACTATCTCTCTCATGAGGATAAACCAATGGGAATTGATATAATATCAAATTATATTCCAATAAACAATATAATTTTTTTTAAAAAGTCATTATAACTAAAAATAATATTGTTGTCATCAAATAAAAATATTAGTTGGAAAAAACAAATAAAAAGGGAAATAACATATTATATAAGTGAATAATTTAAATAAAAAACAATGGTGGGTACCCTTGACACATAAAAAATCGCTTTCATGGATAGTAACCAACAAATCTCTCCATGATGTTCATGAGGAGAAACAAACTGGAATGAAATTCAAAAATAGGAAATTTGAATAAGGCTTCATCAGATGAAATGATAACTCATCAATAGTGTTTTAAAACTATTATCTAGTACTTTAATTAACTGTTGTCAGTCACTTGGAAAATTATTTTTCCTGACAAATATCTCTTTTAAAAACCACATATTTAATGTTCCAATATAAAATAACTCATGGACACCAACATATTATATAATAATTTCAAACTCAAAATAGGGTTTTAATAATAATCATCACTTCCAAAATATCATTGAAAACTATTCATTCCATAAAACAATGAAAATTGTCATAAACCATTATTTTTAACACCAACACACAATAATGGATTCCTTAAAAAACAAAAAACAATTTTCACTGAATGTTATTCCACAACCATTTTGGAAAATAAATTATACATTTTAAATAACACACCCTTTCAAACACATTTAGAAAATAAATTTGAATAATTATTGGATTACAATTTCTCATTATTTATTTTATAATATTTTAAATCCCATCTTAAACCGTAGATATTTATACAACACACATATAACAATGAATTTCATATTTAGGAACAACTATGTATTACTAAACTAAAAGTGAAAACATCAGGAACCTAGGTTGTATAAAATAATATAAGAATAAGGGATACAATCAATATACAAGACAAATACTGTAATAAGATTCTAAAATTGATCATAGTGTCATCGATATAACAAATTTTATCCCAAAATGGGTTCTAGGTTGTCATAAAATATTCCTAGGTTCCAGAATAACATTGGATTCCTATATAACATGGAAGCTCACCTAGTCTCTTGGGTAAATTTCCACTCAATGTGATCCCTTTATCCTGGTCAATGTTCATTGAAAAAATAATCCTATGTAATGGAATAAACAACATAAGAGACCTACCCCATTTCATATTCTCAGCAATTAAAATTAAAATTAGATGAGATCAATCAAGAAATTACAATTATAAAGTATAAACCATTTTAAATGACACACAACTCACCCCCCATATCCTCATAAAGAAGAATCCCCATGTAACGACATGAAATTTTGAATAAATATTTTTTTCCTAAATTTGTGTGTTATTTTATTTTATACTCAACAAAACAATATCCATTAATTAGTAAATAATGTATAATTAAATGAGTTCGTTTGGTTTCAACTGTTATATGATAGCTGGTAAATGATACCGTTGGAAACTAAACTCATAAGCTTACAATTATGGTATTTAAATTCAAATGATCATGGTTAATTAAAACAGAAAGAAGAGTGGATGACATTATCCAGTAGACTTGGGCTATATGAATCCCATCTTTCGGAGCAAGAAAAGGAGGTACCATCATCGGGATTTGCTCTGGTCCAAGCCCAAGATGAACATCAACATTTGAATCTTGAACGAAATTTCCTGAGGGGCATGTTCAAGATGATAGGAATCAGAACTCGAGCAATGTTGTCCTGGCCACCACAAGATTCAATCACCATAGAACATCTTACACTTAGGTCCTATGCAGGGGTTATAATGGGTTATGAAACGAACCCGTAGTTACATTCTATAATCCTTTTGTATAAATATATTTTTTTACTTCTTATTTTGTTAAAATATGTTATTTTCAAATGTTTGGATAAAAATAGGATGATTTTATAAAAGATCCATATTATTGATGAATTTTAGAAAAAATATGTATTTTAATATATTTTTTTATTATTTAGATAATTATTAATGTGAATGGAATTTAAAAAATTTGACTTCTACAGTTGTGTTCAGTATGAAATTTAGAGTCTAATAAGATCAACATAATTTTTAGGGAATAGTAAATTTTGAATATTTAGATACCTCTATGAATAGTAATGAATAGAAAATCAACCAAAAAATACAAACATCACCCATGAATGTATAAATACATTTTATACATCATTAAATTGAAAAAAATGATCATAGTATAAGTTTTGGTATTTTTGTCTATCATAAATATTTTATTAAAAATTATATAATTAAGTTAACAATTTAAAATGGAAATTTATTTTCATAAAATGTACTCATATATATTTAATTTATTATCTTATGATTATATTATAATTTTATGGGACCTTGATTAGTTTTATAAGGTGCTAAAAAATGATTTACGGTTTTAAAGTTGTATCTTTGGAATAATGAATGATTTTATTTAAAAATTAAATTAAAAATATTTCAAAAATTATTTTCCTAAAATAGAGTTCATTTTGGAATTTAGTGCATCGATATTAGGTTAGAGTTAATTTTATGGATTTTTCTGAAATATTTGATTTTTCGTTGAATACTAAATATTCATTTTTGAGTTTCGGGTGTTTAATGACATCATTGATGATGAAAAAATGATGTAATAATTATAGTTGACTTTAGAATAGTATGATATGTTATAAGGTGTTTGATGTGTTATATACCATGGAGAAATACCATTGGCAAGCCCATGGTTTTGTAAATACAACTGATGAGGTGCCCATTCGAAATTAATTTAATATTCACTTTTTTGCAATAGATACCATTCCATCCCCTTGTTCATTTCATTCTGAAATCCTCCTCAATGATTTTATAGTTTATTACCTCCCATGAATTCCTCCCAAGGTGCCCTCAAGCCTCCCGAGGTCTCCACCTTCATGATTTCAATGTTACTCTTCATGGTTTGGTAAACTTTCACCCTCCTCTTTTAAGTCATGAACTCCTCTATGTTATGTCTTCCAGTTTCCATTTTATTATGTGGGAGTATGTACTCCTATAACCTTATTACTATCCATTTAATATCCAATTTATTAGATACCCTTTCCTTTCTCATCAATATATTTCTTCTGAATTATAAGCGATGTCATTAGGCATCCATATTTTCTGAAAAGAAATTATATTTTCTCTTAATGTTTCCTTTTCATGTGGTATGTCTTTCAAATGTCCATACCAGAATGTTAATTCTTATTTTTCTACCACTCTACGGTATAATGATTCATTTATGGATGGGAGACCCTTGTACCCTCTCTTTTTATTATTTTATAAAACCATAATATGTAGCCGTCATGCTGCAGAAAATTCGCCTAAAAATATTTCAATCCATTTTTCTCAAGAAATTATCTTGTTTTATATATGTGAATAACCTGAACTATTTTGTTTCTATGGATTTTCATAAACTAAAAATTTAAATAATTGATTCTGCAATTGACATACATCTAACCATCACTCCTATTCATCTGGTTATAAATGACATAATGATCCTATTTTTAAGAACATTTATAACGTCACGATTTTGAAATGAAACACATTTGATTGATTCTATATGGGTTATTTATAAAATGATTTATTATTATCTATGTGGATAAAATTAAAATAAATAAATATTAAGGTTTCACCCTGATATAGCACCAATTCATTGGGTAAAAAATTTAATCTCTAGAGATGAAAAGTTTCATGATACCTTGTTCAATAACCTTAGTATTGTTTTCTATGACACATTTAGAAGAACTTTGGTGATATTTTCATGAATGTATAAATGAAATGCGGAAGCCACATATTCAAGTACTGATTCATGCAATTTTTGTAATTATATGACTCTTTTTCCTTTTCTCATTTCAAATGGTATTCATCAAGTTCCTATTGATATCACAAGTAAACGGATTCCCTTGTTTTCCTTTATGGGCCTTTATCTCACCCTTTCTTTTGATGTTTGTCTCCAGGTTATGAGATGTAGTAATTTTATATAGTATTATGTTTTCATGAATATTTTCAAATGGATTTAAAATAGTGTTTTATGTTTTCTTGTTTTGTTGTTCTTGATTTACAAGATACTAGACTTTAAGGATCCCCTGTTTGTAAAATGTAATGAAATGTTATGTAGCAAAAAATAAGGATTACATGGTTGGTATCAAAGGATTGATTATTTAATTATGTAAATTTGGCTATGAAAATAATAGGAAGAATAATATATAAAAGTATAAATGTTGGAATACTTCCTGGTATTTTGATGAGTATTGATTAAGTGGTTTATCAAGAAAAAATAAAATCATGTCTAGATGCAAGATGGTTGAGGAGGCTCTGGTACAGATGTACCTAGAAGTGAAAACTCTAACAAGGAGATTTAGGCTTGACCCAGGGTATCCTAGTACATGACAACAGGCCTTGCTGCACTCTTTTTTACAACACTCCTAGGGGATAAGTTTGGTTAATCATAAGATTTTTATGAATCATTATTGAGGATTTATGAAAAAATATAATTGTTTAAGGAATAATATTTTTTGACATAAAATAATTTATAGTTAAAAGATTAATTAATGAAATAATATTATCACTAAGGTTTTATTATTTTATAAAATGGTTGGACATAGGAGGAACTGTGAAAATGGTCACTGCAATAGACCATGCACTGATGGCCTTCCAATGACAAACAGAATGAAAACATTCATGCAAATTATGAATGAAATGACTCATGTTATGGGAAATAACATGAATAGAGCTATGAGAGAGATATAAACCTGAAGGGAAATACATTATTTTCAGTCCTTTATGTGTCAATTGGAACAAACCATTAGTTGGATGACTGGACCATTAATTTTTGTGCAATGGATCAGCTCTATCATGAATATCTTTTCTGTGCTCCGTTGTTCAGTGATATAGAAGGTCACCTAGGATGTCTATCACTTATAAGGTGAAGCTGTTCGGTGGTGGGAACTAATTAAAAACATGAGGAAAATTTTAAAGGGTTAGTCTATGGCGTATGAAGAGTTCAGAGGGATAATCTTCAGTAATTATTTCACTCGTTCCATGAGAATAAGAATGGAGATGGAGTTTCTCAAGTAGAAGCATAAAGAGAATGAATCTGTTGGAAGAAATGAGATGAATTTCAATAAGCTTTCATGTTACACCTCTAGATTTTTCATGGATCCAAATGGTATGGATGGTAGATATTTTGGTGGACTGTGCCCTCATTTGTGAAATAATCTATCCAACTGAGACTATGATAGCGATGAAGAGATCATGTGGAGTGTGATGAAAGTCGATCTTGAGTTTGGTGAGACGCAGTGGTCTCATAAATCTAACAACAAGAAGAGATCGATGAAGCCCAACTTATACAAGAAATTTGATCTGGGAAGTGGAGGAAAGAAAGTGAAACATCAAATGTGTAATAAATTTTTGAAGAAGAATTTGGGGAACTACATACTCTAAAGCGGGAATTGATACTAGTGTTGAAGATATGGTCATATTGAGAGTATTTGTCATAGTGAGGTGAAACCTCAAATTCCATACACTAACGACAAGGGGAAGATGGTTAATTCCCTGCCTGATGTCATGTGATTTACGTGTGGACATCTTGGTAACTTTTCCAATCACTCTCCAAATCTGAGGGTAGTGGAGAGGAACCACCATCAGCCGAATCAGAGGCCAAGTGAGAATATTGATGCTTTTTCTAACACGAAATTAGAATCTGATTCTCTGAATGATTTGGTGGTTAGAACACATGTTTTTCTATCAAATCTAGTAAGTTCATTTTTCATTTTGGTTCTACGCATTCCTTAATTTTAACCATGTTTGAAATGAATTTAGAATCAACCCCCAATTTGCTAAAAGTAGAGTTATCTCTCAAGACTCTTTGTGGGATTATCCAAGTATCATCATTCTTTAGAAATTATAGTATTTACTTTAGTGATCACAATATTGTCACAAATATTTTATTTATTCCCATGCTGGAATTCAACATTAAAATAGGGATAGACTGGATCTTAATGTGTTATTATAAGATCAAATGTAAAAGCAAGGAAATACCTTTAGTTTTGAAAGGAATAACTATAGTTTTATTCCAATGATAGATATATCAACCTGATCTTTTTCTATAAGAACCTCATATATCCTTCTTTAATGAGTTGATCATTGTAGAAGAAGAAGGAAATTAGAGTTTGACTATATAAAATATCCCCATTGTCCATGAATATGTTGAGATATTTCCTGGAAAATTTCCTGGAACTCCCGCAAAATGAGAGGTGTAGTTCTCCGTTGAACTCATACCTGGATCTTATCAAATATCAAAGACACCATATAGGATGGATAATGTGGAGATGGAGGAATTAAAGAGACAACGCCAAGATCATTTGTAGAATGGTATTATCTGACCGAGTGTGTCTCCTACGGGAGCACCTATTCTCTTTGTGATGAAGAAGGATGTATCGATACTGCTATGCATTGATTATAGAGAACTGAATATGATCATATTGAAGAAAAAAATACCATATTCCATGAATGGATGACTTATTTCACCAACTTATTTGGGATAAATTATTCTCTATGATTGATATTCGATCTGGTTTTCATATATTGAGGGTGATGAAAGATGATATTCCAAAAAATGCCTTCGAATCAAGATATGGGCTTTATAAGTTTGTTGTTATGAACTTTGGACTGACTAATTCAGATGTTATTTTTATGGAATTGATTAATAGAGTCTTTAATGATACCTTTCTAACATTGTGTTAGATTTTATTAATGATATTATAATATATTCCAAAACTCGTGTGGAACGTGAAGATCATCTAAGGGTTATTTTGACAACTCTACAAAACGAGATGCTAATTGGGATATTAAACACGTGTGAATTCTAGTTACAACCAATTTTTACCTGGGGCACATTTTTACCAATGATGGAATCACAGTTGACCCTTCAATGAAAAACGTTGTAGAGGAGTGGCCACATCCTTCAATATTAACTGAAATTCATCGATTTCTTGGACCAGCGGGATATTATAGGAGGTCTGTGAAAAACATTTCACAACATTCCATTACATTAACAATGTTTACTCGAATAGCGGTCAAATTCATCTAGAAAAAGGAGTGTGGGGAATGATCCCAATAGATGAAAAAGAGATTGGTTACTGCATCCATGTTAAGTCCTCCCTCAAGTGGAGAAGGATTCGTTAATTTTAGCGATTCATCTCTAAAAGGGCTTGGGTGCTTCATCATGAATAATGAAAATGTCATTGCATATGCAACTTGATAGTTGAAGAGTCATGAGAAGAACTATCCTATGCTTGATCTGGAGCTTCTTGCAGTCATTAATTCTTTGATGTTATGGAGTCAATATCATTATTAGGAGCAATATGATATGTACACAGACCATCAATGTTTGAAGTGTATATTATCACAAAAATAATTGAACATGAGACATAAGAGATGTTTAGAACTTCTCAAAGACTATTATGGTTCAATTACTTATCATCCTGGAAGTGCAAACAAATTTGCTGATTCATTATTCCAGAAAGACCTAGTTGTTCTTTCCATGATGAGGATTAAAATAGATCCTTTGATTAATGATCTAGTAAAACTAAACATGGGAATTATAAGGGAAGGGAAATCATCAACCCTGAAAAAATTATTTATCAAATATCATTACTATAGATGATCATGAATTCTAAAAAATAAGGTACTCTGTTACAGAATAATTTTGAGGCTGTGAAATATGGGATGTTTACTGAGTTCAATAATGATCAAGAAGATGTACTGAAAATTATTTCAAGACTATGTGTTCCATCTATTCTTGAAATAAAGAAGGAGCTGATGGATGAAGTTCAAAGATATAATTTCTATATAGGTCCAGTATGAAAAAAAATGTACAGGGTCCTTCATGATCATTATTGGTGGGATAATATGAAAATGAAGATTGCTGATTACACCACATGGTTCCTGGTATGTCTGCAAGTGAAGGATGAGCGACAACATTCTAAAGTGGCATTGAAACCACTACCCATACAAGCATGAAAGTTGAACAATATCACTATGGAAATTTTTAGTGGTCTCCTGAGAACGTCCAATGGAAATAACACAACATGGGTTATTGTGGACTGTCTCACGAAGACTGCCCATTTTATCTCTATTCTAGAAGATTTCTCTCTTGATCATCTCAGCAGGATTTAAATGAAGGATGTGGCAAGGATACATGGAGTTCTACATTCTATCAAATATGATCATGATCCAAGGTTCACATCAATATTTTGGAGATGTCTTCAACATGCTCTAAGCACTGAATTAAATTTCATTAAAGCATATCAACCAAAAAATGGTGGCCAATCAAAAAGGAATGTATAAACACTGGAGGACACACTGAGAACAAGATGAATGAAATTTAAAGGTGGATGGGATTAACGTATCCCTTTTGTTGAGTCCCCTTATAATAATATCTTTCACTCAAGCATATAAATGGAACCCTATAAAGCTCCTTATTGTAAAGAATGTAGAACTCCAACTTTTTGGAATGATGTTGGCCAGAGAAAGCATCTTGGGTCTGATCTTGTGAAAGAGATGACAGAAAAGGTCCATTCCATCCAACAACACATTAAGACTTGTTAGAGTCGGAAAAAGAGCTATGCTGACTACTATAGAAGGGAATTTGAGTTAGATGTTGGGGACAAATATATTCTTCTGATTTCTCCTTGAATTATAGTCAATATATCAGGAAAGAAAGGGAAGCTCAACCCTAGGTACATTGGCCCCTATGAAATCCTTGATCATGTGGGAGTGGTGGCCTATCAGCTTTCACTTCGTCCTAATCTATCACATGTTCATGATTTCTTCCACATATCCCTGTAGATGAAGTACATACCGGACCCTTCACATGTACTAAATATAGAGGTGGTACAAAAAGAACAAGATCACTCTTATGAGGAGCCGTCAGTGGAGATCTTGGATCGTAGAGACAAGGTTCTATGCAACAAGACAAATGACCATGTGACGGTGTTATGGAGAAAAAAAAATGTGAAAAACTAAATGGGAAGAATTAGGAATCTGTGAAATATAAGTAACCAGACCATTCCTCTTATGATCATACGAGTTAAAATTTTGGGGACAAAATTTCAAATGGGTTGAAGAAAGTTATGACCCGAACATTTGAATAAATATTTGTTTCCTAATATTGTGTTTTATTTTATTTTATACTCAACAAAACTATATCCTTTAACTAATTAAGTGAGTATAATTACATCAGTCAGTTGGGATTCGACTGTTATATGATCGTTGGTCAATATAACTATTAGAAACTAATCTCTTAAAGTTACAATTATTGTTTATAAATTCAACCGATCATGGTTAATTAATATAGAATGAAGAGTTGATGGCATCATATAGGTGACTTAGGCCATATGAAGCCCATCTGTCAGAGCATGGTAAGGAGGTACTATCATTGGGGTTTTCTCTAGACCAATCCCAAGCCGAGCTTCAACATATGAAGCTTGAACAGAATCTCCTAATGGGGAACATCAAGATGATAGAAATATCCAATCAGGCAATTTTGTTCGATCCACCCAAAGATTATATCACCATAGAACACCTCACACTTATGTCCTATCCTGGTTTTATAAGGGGCTATGTAACAAAGTCTTAGATACTTTCTGTAATCCATTTGTATAAATAATATTTTTACTTCTTATTAGAGTAAAATTGGTGAATATCAAATGTCCAGATAAAAATTGGATGAATTTATAAAAGTTCGATTTTATAGATGAAATTTGGAAAAATGGGAAATTTAAAAATATTTTCTTATTCTTTAAATTATTAATAATATGAATTGAATTCAAAAAAATGGTATCTTATAATTTTTTTCAATATGAAATTTAGAGTCTAATAAGATCAACATAATTTTTAGTGAATAGTAAAGGATGAATAGTATCATACCTGTATGAATAGTAATTAATAGTAAATCAACCAAAAAATAGAAACATCACCCCTGAATGTATAAATAAATTTTAGACATCTTAAAAGTGAAAAAATGATCATAGTATAAGTTTTTGTATTTTTGTTTATCATACACATTTTATTTACAATTTTATACTTAATTTAATAATTTAAAATGGAAATTAATTTTTATAAATTGTAATAGTATATTTTTACATTATTTTTTTATGGTTATAAAATAATTTTATGGGACATTGAATACATTCATAAGGTGTAACTAAATGAGTTTTATTTTTAATGTTTTATTTTTGGAATCAATAATAATTTTCATTAAAAATTAAATTAAAAATATTTAGAATTTTTTTCCCAAAATGGAGTTATTTTTTAAATTCAGAGCATCAATATTATGTTACAGTGAATTATTAGGTTTTTTTCAAACAATAGATTTTCGGTGGATAGTAAAAATACAGTTTTGAGTTCATGGTGTTTAATGACTTCATTTATGATGTAATAATGATGTAATAAATCTTGTACACTTTCAAATAGTAATATTTGTCATGAGGTGTCCCAAGTGGCCAATACCATGGTCAAATACCATGGTAAATCCCATGGTTTTTCAAATACCATCGATGAGGTGTCCCTTGGGAATTAATTAAATATTCATTTTTTTCTATAAATACCAAGCCATTCAATCATTCATTTCATACCAAAATATTATTCAATGAATTTATAGTCTTTTTACCTATAAATTAGTCCTCCCCACATTTCCCTTAGGCCTCCCAAGGTCCCTACCTTCATGCTTTTGAAGATACTCTTTTAGGTAAGAGAACCTTTTGGCCTCCGGTTTTATGTCATGACTTCCTTTATGTTATGTCTTCTTGTTTCCATTATATTATTTTGGGGTATGCTCTTATATATCCTTATTTATATCAATTTCATTTCCATTTTATGAGAGATTCCTTCCTCTCTCATCAACTTATTTTTTTGGAATTATAAGAAACTATTTTAGGCTGTCGAATCTTCGTAAAAGAAATCTCATTTTCTATTCATGTTTTCTTTTTTCATGTGGTATGTCCTTAAAATATATATAACATGATTTAATTTATTTTTATTATATATATATAATGTAAAATGATTCATTTATGTGTGATATTCCCTTGTCCCCACTTTTTTTTTCTAAAACCATGATATATAGCACTCATGCTGCCGAAATTTCACCTCAGAATTTCAATATCTTTCTCTCAAGAATTTTTCTTATTTAATTAATGTGAATACCCAGGATTATTTCATTTATATGGTTGTTAATAAATATAAAAATTGATATATTTTATTTTGGAATTGACATACATATAACCCTCACTCCCTTTCCATGGGTTATAAAGGACATACTGATCTTATTTTTAAAAACTTTTAAAATGTCATGATTTTGAAATGAAACAAATCTCTCATATTCTCTCTCAGATATTTATGAAATGTTTTATTATGATCTATGTTTATAACAAGAAGATAAAAAAATATTTAGGGTGCACCCTGATATCCATTCAATGCATTGGGTAATGAATTTAATCTCTAGAGATGATAAGTTTTACGATACCCTGTTGAAGAACCTTAGTAATTTATTTTGTGACACCTTGGGATGAACTTTGGTGATATATCCATGAATGTCTAAATGAAGTGTTGTCGACTCATATTCAAGAATTTATTCAGGTTATTTTTGTTATGATATGCCTCTTTTCACATTTTTCATGTCTTATGGTTTTCATCAAGTTCTTAATGATATCGTATGTAAATAGATTCCCTTGTTTTCTTTACTGGGCCTTCAGCTCAACCTATCCTTTGATTTATGTCTCTAGGTTATGAGATGAATTAATTGTACATAAGATGTAGTTTTAAAGAATATTTTAAAGGGGATTTAAAATAGTTTTTTATATTTTATGGTTTTATTGTTCCTAATTTCCAGGACACTAGACATTAAAGAACCTTTTTTTGTAAAATGTAAGGAATAAATATGTAATAAAAAGGTGAGATTCCGTAACCCATTTTTTTGAAACTAAAGTAGCATATATAAATGTATCAACAAAAATCATCCGATCATGATATATCAATAAATAAAAGGAATAATATATTGTAAAGGGGAACAATTGTGTCTCAAACCATAGATTAAAAATTAGTTTTCATAAAATACCAAACATTTATTCGCTTTAATAAAACATGCATGGTATTCCATGTTAACTCACCCATTAAAATTAAATATCAATTTACATTAGAGAATAATTTTATTATAACACTTTCTAAAACTAATTGGGAACCCATAAATATCTTTACCCCACCTTGGGAAACATTCACATCCTCTAATGAGATTCAAAACATAATCAACCTGGGATAACTCATCCTTTTCAAATCAAATAACCCATTTTTTAGTTTGTTAAAGTATTAAAAATTAAAAAAAATTTAATTAAAAAATCAACTAATATTGAATAATGGTTTCTAATGTAGGCAATATGGGTTACAAAAATCCTTTTTAAAATAACAAAAATCCATGTTAGATATATTAAAAACATTTAACACACCCCTGAACTATGTTTGAAATCCATTTTATACTATAAAACTATCCAAAACATAAAGATAGTGCTAAGAACTAAAACTTTAAATAAAAAATATTAATTAAAATACTTTTAGGGGTTTTCATTAACACTTGGAAGGAAATATCATCTCATTCCAATGGTTAAAACCACCTCTAAATTATATTTTCCATTCTTGGGTCACACCTAATAAAATATTTAAAATAAAAAGAATTTTCCAATGATGGTTTCAACAAGGGGTGACATGAATGTTATGAAATGATATGAATATAACCTAAGGGTTGCATTAGGAAATTTATTGTTTCTCTATCTAAATACATGTAATACTATCCCAATTTTATTCTAATTTAATACATGGCCTGGATAATTACATATTATATTAGGAAACAAAAATACACCCTATGGACGCATGTATTCACCCTCTGTTAATACAATGCCCAAACGAACTAAAAAAATGTAATATCATACACACTAAAAATGTTAACACATAAAAAATGAAGAAAATTTAATTTCCTTTAGAACCAAAACATTGACTATGAAACCAATGAGGTACACTTCTTCATGACAAAACTACTCTAAATTCAATGATTATAATCCCAAAAATTTGATGTCATCCAAAAGAAACAAAATACATAAAATAAAATTGAAAATCAAGAATTTGAATTTTAAACACATACACATATTAATGAAACTATTGAGAATAAATAATAGGAGGGAAGAATATATTACCTCTCAAATATCACAATAAAAATATCCACAAATAGAGAAAGAACACTTTGTTTGGGTGTAGTATCACCTAGGGAAGGCCAAATGTTCTTGAGGAGGAATGTGGGGTGGCTAAAATAACATAAGGAGGGGAAGGGGTATGTAAAATATACTTGAATATGGGATGTAGGAGGACAAAATAACCTAATGGTGTTGGGGGGGGGGGGACATGCAGATGCATTAGAGGAAATAAGGTTCAAAAGAGGATGGGGAGGATAAAGATTGGGCCTCCAAAATCAAAAAATATACAGCAACAAGTTTTAAAAAACCGTTGGTATAGCCCAACATATTAAAATGGATTTTAGGATCTTTTGGAATTGCCTTACACAACAAATCAATACCCACAGTTTTGTAGAACAATGATAATATCTTTTTTAGGATAAATTTATTTTTTAGTTGTGATTAATTGTTGAATTAATTAATAATATGTTTGGGATTAAATTATTGATGAATTAATCAATTGGATTGATGTGCTTAATTAATTGGTTAATTAATTATGTGTGATTAATTTGATAATCTAATTGATGAATTATTAATGAAATTGATGAAATTAATTAATTTGTTAACTAATTAATACAATTATTGGAATATCATATTGTTTAATTTGATAAATTAAATTTCTAATAATTTAATTTTATATTTCTCTATATGTGATATTTAAATGATTAATGGAAAAAATTTAATTCATATGTGATATGGAAATGATGAATGTCTACGGTGGCCATTATATGTTATATTGGAATGATGAATGGAACCAATAGAATTCATATATGATATTGAAATGATGAATGTTAAAAATGCCATTCACATGTGATATTCAAATGATTCATTGTAACAAATGAATTAATATGCGATATTAAAATGATGAATGGTAGTAGTAGATCTCATATATGACTCAAAATGATGAATTTTAATATTAGAATTCATATTTTAATTGAGATGTCGAGTGTCCTTAGGAACCTAAGGGTTATGATGTTCCATAAAGAGGAGTTGAATAAAATAAAAAATTCTACATTATTTCATTTATTTATTATTTAATGAATTGAATAAACTTATATTGACTGTATATAGTTTTATACACCATTTTTGGTGCCCTCCTCAGTTGTACTCATAGTATACTCATGCTTCCTGATTAGTACCATAATAGACATCTTGTTTGAAAGAAAAGATTAGAAAAGAGGCCTTGTGGTCAGTGGCTGAATTGTGATAGAGTAAAGATGAGTGAACCTGACAAGTTTGGGAACCTCATGGGAGTTGTTGGTGTCTTTATTTTAGGGGTTTTCTTTTTTAAACATGACATGTAGATTAGTTTGGAATATATACTATTCTGTTTGGAATTTCTATTTCTAGTTTGGGTAATTTTTTGACACTAGCACTATTTTTTATATCATATCATTTAGTTGGTATTAATTATATATTTTCCACTACTATATTACTTTGATAAATGATGATTAGTCTCTCCATTATCTATATTAGACCCTCGATGCTAGTTGACATCATATGGCATAAAGGGAGGTGTTCTTGAGGTCATGTGACCAAGAGGTTTGGGGAACCCGTGTGTGGAACATGGGTTGGGATTTTATAGAAATGGGGAAAATAAATTCTAAACCATAAATAAATTTTTAACCTCATAAATTAGATTAATGGAAAACTGAGAGAGATTGGATCCTGATCACCATGTCTGACCCCTACATGCCACTTATGCATCCATCTATTGTTATGATCCGCTGATTATATTGCCAAAATTTTTTTATCTAGATAATAACTAACATGTCTAGGGAAATAGATTGTTAGGATGAGTACATAAATACCAAGTAGGACACATCTAAAACCATAAAATGAGAAATAAATAGATACCATAGAATTCAAATCAACCCAAAGAAGAGGCAAACAAAATCCAATATATAAATACATTCTCAAAAGAAACCCGGATGAAATAGAAATCATATCTCAGACCTTATAGCCCATCCAAGGATTTTAAATATTTTTATAGATTTAATGTTCATTCCTTGATTCATGGTACCTTTACTATATATAAAATGAAGTCATTTAGAGAAACCACATCTCACTGCTTTCCTATACATTTAAGGGGTCAATGCTCAAAAAGAGGGCCCATGACCAAGTTTGATTGGGGGTTCCACTCCGTAGAAAGAGGATGTGTGCACTATTTAAATTGGGCCACCACTCTGTTGATATGTTTATAGAATAACCACACCCTTGGGTATCATTGGGTACTGCTTATTAGGTATAGGACCCATTGTGTTCACTAAATATAAATCCACTATGATTTGGTGTCCATTAGATTGATATTCTAGATCCTTCAATGAAGAATGATCCTCCCCTAAAATTCTCCCAGTGTTATGATGCTAACCCTAAATATGTTTCATAATATGGTATTTAAATAGATAATTAGGGTATGGGTATTTATAAAATGAATTAATTAATAAAAATAATTAATTAACATAACATACCCACCAATTGCTTCTTCAAATGAACTTCTGGAACTGACCTGCATTAGGTAGCACCTAGGGTAAACCTCACATTTTGAATCAAATTTGGTCTTTTATTTCCCTTAAGAGGTCATGAAAAATGAAAAATATAATTAAACGGATATAATGGCTATACATGTGATGGAATATATTAATATTTTTAATATATTAATTTTTGGGTCTCAATAAACCCAAACAGTATGACTTCTCTATGAATAAATCATGATATATCCATATAAATATTCAATGAAAAATCCATCAGGTCCATATTTACTCTAGTATATTCATTTTAATATCCAGGTAATGTGATTATGAGAACATTACCCATCAGTTAGAAATCAAAATTTTTATGTGTAATCGGATATTTATTTGTGGAGATGTGTGTAATGATCTATAAACTTTGGGATTAATATTAATACATGTCATGAGTTTCACAATTTTTTTTATTAATGAAAACCATGATGATATCTATTCATAGTGAGGTATGATAAAATAAGTACATCATGATTGGTTTTGTATTAATGATTAATTTGATAAAGGATTTATCCCTATTTCCTTTAATGAATTTTGATATCTCAATAACTTTGACGAGAATATAGTTTTAATAAGTAAGTCTATATCCATATAAATGTTATTGGAAAGTTCATTTCTAAAACATCAAAGAAAAATACATTGAGCATATAAATTGATAAAACTAGAATGTATCCTGATTGAATATGGATATTGAGATAAATAGAATTTTATTTCATGGTTTACATTTGTAAGAGTTTACTTTTCATCATAAAATTAACTTCGATCTCTAAGCGATCCATGGAATGTATCTAAATATTACTAATAGATTTTAGGTAGTGTATCCTAATTCAATTGAGAAAAGTCCCTATAGGGTCACTCACAAGGTGTATTTATAAAAACATTTAAATAATATATGCTTTTAACATGATTGATAAATATGACTCTAATATGTGGTAAAATTGGCTTGAGAGAAATAATATATTAAATACTATTTGACTAAATTTTAATAAATTTATTTCAGATAATAATATTTATTTTATTCCTGAGTTTACTGTTTTTCATGTAAATAATAATAAAAGTATTATTATTTAGACTTGGGGCTCGCTAGGAATTATGAAAATAATAATATTTTATGTGAAATTATATATTTACATACTCTTGTACTAAATAATCCTGGTAATTAAATTATGTGAAATGTGTAGAGAACCATTATTTCACTATGAAAATAGATATTTAGAGATAATACTCTAAATACTTAAAGATATACCTCTCTACATTTCTCAGAATATTGAAGAGAAATTCTTATCCTCCACCAGATTGAATTCCTCATCCCTTTAAGGATTTGGTTGTGATCAATATCGATCAACTATATTGATATATTTTTTTGTTCTCACGAATTGTGAGATTTTTGGTGATGATTTGAGGCTTAAAAAGCATGTGTGGATCACTATGAGAGGGAAAATACACCTGATTCATTTGACATAGTGATAATGTGAGAAGAGTGGTCAACAGATTAATCAGTAAATAAAAAAATCTGAAATATATAATTATTCAACTAAATTAATTAATTATTAACCAATTTATAACTAGTTTTGAGGAGAAATAAAAATATGTTGTTGGAAACACTGTGTTGGACACTGGAATGACTACATTTGTTTCACCCAAAAACCTTCAAAATGAATTGTATATCTTTGTGTTCTTTAATTTTATTCCATCATATTCCAGTCAAATCCATCCCCATACCATTATTTAATTTTAAATGGAATTTTAAATATGAAATCCTGAACCCAATAATAAAATTATTGGATCTTAGTTATGGAATAGGGAATATCACTTAACTATAACCACAAACACTAAATAAAAACTATGTCGTGAACAGAGTTTGTTATTGACATTTTATCATATTATAGTGTATGTGGGAAAAAAGGAGAATAGTGAATGTGTGATCAAATAAAAATAGAATTCCTAATTTTATAACGTTCAAGTATTAAAAATCTGGTGGTTTTACATAATAAATGGAATGAAATTTAATTTAGAAACCGTTATATCAAGAATGATTTTATTGAGAGGATTATAGAGTTGAGAAATGATCCTAGTTTCATACACTTATGCTACATATATGCAATCTCTAGACACAGATATGGAATCAAAACTAGTTAAAACAAATCATATAGTTTGTGGAGGAATTGGATCCACACAACAATTAAGTTGATCTGGATACATCATATTTCCATCGTAGGGTTTCTTCAAGTCATGGGAATAATATCATTTCTAAGAATGACCTTCATGATGGATGATCTATCAACATGTTTAGTGAAATCCATGATTCTTAATTAAGATTCAAAATAATATTTAACCGTTAGGTGGTTATGTTATTCCTAGATATGTCACTTCTTATATTTATCCAATGGTTCTAAAGATATAGAAAACTATTTTTCAAATGATATTCCAAAAGAGGAGGTCATTTGGGATCTTAAAAAAATTCATTCTACTAAGGATTATAGAATTGATAGGTTCCATGTCCCCTTTTTCAATATGTTATGTCACATTGTGTGTTCTCATATTATAATAATAACAACTACTTTATGGAATTTCTAGGCAAGATTTAATCTTATCAATGATACTATGGTTACCCTCATTCCTAGTGTGCATAAGAATTTAAATGTTGTATAATTTATTCGTATTAGTCATTGTAATGTGAGTTATAATTTTTTCTCAAAAATATTTTTCAACTAAAATAGAAAGATACTAACTTCAATTATTTCTAAAAAAATAATCATTTCCCCAATTGGATACTCTTAGATAACAAAATTATTTCCAAATAAATAATTCATTATTTGAAGATAATTTATTCTATAATGGGAGGTGTGATAGAATGGAAAATGGATACGAATAAATCTTATGAAAGGGTTGAGATTTTTTTATTTGGAGTTTTCATAAGTAGTATTGGTTTTCCAACAAGGGTATTGACATAAATATAATTTATTTCCCAATTTTATTTAATGATTATTGAAAACGATGATCGTATCCAAAGATTCATTCCCATGCAAGTCCTAATAAATGGTGACCCTACTACTCTATATAATTTCATTAATTTCATTGATGTTTTATCAAAAAAATGTCATGAGAAGAAAGAGAAAATATGATTCATGGGGGAAAAGTGTGTTTTATATGTCCTCCCACATATACTATTTTCATTCTGAATGATAATTTATTTATCAAATGGGATAAATTGGTTGAATATCATTCCATTATAAATGTTATCTCTAATTTTGAAATACAATTGGTATAATTAGTGAATTTACAAAATATAAATCTCATTCATTATGGGTTTTCCCAATTAGAAAATGTGTTTTGAATAAAAACACAGAAATCCAATTTACTGGTGAACCCCAAAACTATGTAGGCTTCCCTACAATTAATAAGAGATGAAAAATGATTTTGTCAACTATTTTAGAAGTAATTGAAAATAAAATTATAGTATGTTCAAAATGTAATTATTATTAGGTGTGTAAATAGTTTCCTTAAAAATTGGTCACTGAATTCATACCCATATACGTTATGTACCATTTAAGACTCATATATTACCATTTTTATTTTATTCATTCTCACATTAAAATTTTGTGTATGATTTTCTTCATTTTTAATGTAAACCACATTTCAAGGATTTAGGTAATTTTTTCATACCAAAGGCTTATGGTTGTCTTTGTTTTACACTTTTGAGAATATTTAATAACACATTAGTTTTTAAGAAGGTATGGTTCCTTTTACAGAACCATGATTCATTATGTGACCAGATTTTACTGGCTAAGTGTTTTTCCCCTTTAGACTTCATCAATTCATACTTGTGACCTATGAGATGTTTTTTTGGATTCTTGTGGGGTTCAAAACATTTAATGAATAATTTCCATTATAGTGGATTTGAAATAATGGTAGCGTGTTTATCAAGAAATATACATAGATATTTGATAATGTCATATTCATTATAGTATATCCAGCAATTCTAGTTATGGAGAATGATGTTGTTTAAGAGTAATTTAATGAGAACATGGATGGATTGGGAAATCATAAAATCATATACTAGTTAATTTTCATCAAACACAAAATTATTCCTGGTATTTACCATATTTTATGGTCATGAAGTGGGTACACATTGTTTGAGTATGAAAACATGGGGTTATTCTTCAGTCATGTTTGTATACAAAACCACCTAGTAATATCTCCAATCCATAGGTTTTCTTCTATAAAAATTTATTCTGAATATATTAGTTCCATAATAATTGAATAAAATATGTGAAAATATGTTTCAAAATTCTCATGAAATGTGAGTTCTTTGAAAAACATCACTCTAATAACAATTCCTTGTGTACTATTTTTAATTTTGATGTTGAATCTTATTTCTATGTGATCATTACTTTTTCAAGTACAAGGGTAGTAAAGTGCACATTGAGGGATTATTTTTGGGAGTTTACTAAATTCTCTTGTTATTTTACATCCATTATTGTTCAGTGGGCCTCCTATTTCCTTACTACATTTGTTATCAACCTTTTTTGTTTTCCTTTGATGATCAAATTTTGAAGGAATTACCTTATATTTGATGATGTGGATGGGTAAAATCATGTACAATCTTATTAGGTTATTAAATTTTTGTACATTTCCAACTACAAATCTAGTGGGTTTTATTTAATGGATCATACATATTCTATTTGTAAAAGGAATTCACAATAATTGTGTGTTCATAAAGTTATTTTGGGTGTATTGTTTCTTAATAAGAATTGTGTGGGTGTTAGTTCAATTTCACAAAACCTTTGAGGTTTCATAATTTTTGTGGTCATATATATTTTAATGTTAATTGGTGTCAATGGGTACATTATACCCTTGGAATCCTCTTAGGTGTAGATTTCACATTTTAGAATTGGTGGCACGAATTTTATTCACTAATATAATTTCCAAGTTATTTTCCACTCTATTTTTTCAAGACGAGGATTTGATTCCTTATGGAATATTTTTTATGAAAATCTAATATTAGATTTAGGTTTTTACTCAAAAAAATTTTACATTATAAAAAGATATTCAGTTCATGTTTTTCATCAATTGGTGACATGATCTGTGGATATAGATAATAAAATATGGATACATTACTTTTTGGATTTTATTTTTTCCCTTGTAATGACTAATTTTCATTATAAGGGTATGTTTTTCATTCAACAATATATGTGTGTGTCTGTACTTATTCAGTTACTTATTTATACTCTTGGATTATAAAATTAGTAAACAAAAAAATATATAATTTTTTTGATGGTTGGGTATGAAATTTTATGATAAAATCAATATATCAATACAACGAACCCCCACAATGATGGTGTTAAAATAGTAATTACAATATATATCCTTTATCACTGAATCAATCCGAGCTACTAACACCCTCTATATAAATTATTATTTTATGGATTTTATGTATTTTTTATTCAGTAAACACTATGTATACACATCCACTACTCTTCCATAACCACACCAACCAAATAATTCTCCGATTTTCATCAACAATTCCATAATATATAATAATTTTTTCAAATTAAATTGTACATGGTATTTTTATGGTTTTGGGAATCGAAATAACTATATGATTGGACACAATTGATACCTAAGCAAGTGTTCCCAATGATTTGGTAGCCTCTCCCTTATTATAATTTAATAAAATTATATGTATAATTATGTAAATACACTTAATATTTTTTTTGTGTTTAGATATTAAACCATGTTTTTTATTTATAATTACTATTAAATATAATTTGGGCATGATAGACAATTTTTTATAAATATATATGTTTAATTATATAAATATATGTTCTGTTATATTTTTTATGGAACTTTGTAATATACAATGTTTTATAAAGAAATTCATAATATTTAAATTAAATTTTGTGATTATTCCCAATTTTAAAGTTTATAATTATATATGTTTAATTATATAAATATATTTTCCACTATAATCATTTTTTTAATTTTTTATAAAAAATGTTTTTTTCTATTTTATTTTAATTTAAATTATATTTGGTTCCCTTACAAAAATTTTATTTTTTAGAAAATGATATTTATAATAATATAAATACATATTTTATTCTTATCTTTTTTTCATTATTTTAATAAATCTTTTTTTTCATTTATAATAAAATTTAAATTAATATATTCTTCATGAAGGAATATTAGGAGTACAATTTTCAATTTCATTTGACTGAATCATATGTTTGTTTTTTTAATTGAAATGTTTAAATAATTAAATTTAAAAACCCATCAATAAAAATAAAAATGATGAAAACATTAAAGGTGTAATAGGGAGAAATTTGGGATATCAGTTTCCAAAAATTTAATGATGATGGATTTATATCATTTACATATGAATACAGTCCAATCATTTTATTAAAAGGATATTCATTGTTAATTATGTGTCAGAATATTTTATATTTTATATTATGCAAAATAATTATCCTGATTTATTGTATTGAATACCCAAATAATTAGACATTTCTATATGTTGGATTCATTAACTTTATCAACCATTTAAAAATGAAATTGGTAATTTATTTTGATTATAATATATATATATTGAAATATGGATCCGAAAAAATAATTTAGTAACTTCAAATATTATATATATATATTAATTTTTTTTATAAAGGAAATAATCAATGAATTCATCTATCTATTCAATATCTCAGAATTCAAATATCACACCCACATCGGGTGAGATGTTTACAAATCTTTATTGTCCTAGCTATAGGATCAAGTTCCTTTTCATTCCCTCTATATTTCATAACAGTGTTTACATATGGCTATGATAGAACATCCACTATGATCTATCATGTTGTTGCTATTTGACCCTCAATATTTTACTGTGCATGTGGTTCATCAGATTACTGAGTAATGGAGTACCCATCATCTTATGTAGAGTGATGTTCTTAAATGTATGGGTTTTAGGGAGGATCCAAATAGGAAACACCATATAAGTCATAAAAATAGATATAGATACCCATGTAAAAGGGAATGTATGGGCTTAAATGTTATGAAAAAATCAACTAATGAACATTAATGAAAAAACAGAAAAAATAGTAGAATTTTGCATAGAAAACCAAAAAATAGAAATACTATTGGAAGAGGTGGTTCTGAAAATTCACTATGATAGAGAGTTTTTAAATAATTCCTCAATGTTATACAAAAATAATAAATAAATTAATAAATATCAATCATAAATAAAGTGATGATTATAAAAATTATTTGAAATAATAAAGGGGTTTAAATGCATTAATAGAATATATTGGTAACAACACCAATAATAATCACCATGATTCGAATCCCTATTATGAACCATGAAGAAATTAAATATATTTAATGAAAACTTCACTACGTCTATATGCACCCCTTAGGGATGAAATATATACTATAAGCCAAAATATTCCTTGTAATGCTCTAACATGAAAATTCCAAAATCCAAGGTCATCAAATCTAAATGATTTTCTTGAGTACTACCCATTTTAAAAACCATATTACTAAACGAAATAAAATCTCTACCAAAAGGGTATGACTCTTAAATATAATTTTTGAGCTCATTAATCATCATAAAAATTGTGACATATATTACACTTTGATTATCATAATAAATTGAAGAAATATCCTAATATATAATGATTTCAAAATTCACTCCCCTTAACAAAATAAATTTTTTAATTTCCTCTTCAAAATAAATAGTGTAACATCTTAGGTAAATAAATAATTAATAAATTTTCTTTTAAATTAATATTTTGTGAAATAAATATTAATTTTACCTTAAAGGGGTTGCTATGTCTGATGGCGTACCCGATACACAACAATGGGTTTCTTTGATATTTTATGTTACACACTAATTATATAATAATGTTAATTTAAATTGTAGTTAATGCCTAGATATTTTATTGGTGGGAATGAACAATACTAACTAAAATATGATAATAGAATTTTTTTAATTTTTTTGACAGTTATCCAGTGAATGATAGAGGCTTAAAATGTGAATAAAATTAATTTGAAGCATAATTAACTTTAAAATGTTTATTTACCACCTTTTAATGGATTACCAAAATCAAATATATATTTGGTAACTTTTTTATGTTATATTTGACCAAATTAAAATCTTATTTATAATCAGGACATCAAAATTTACATTGGGTAAATTTTTTGTATTTTTCTGATAAAATTCATTTTTAAATGAAAAATGAAAAATGTTGTATTTTAATTAAAAACATCCTTTTAATATAATTTATTATATTGTTATATTATCTTATTAGTTGGTTTTAACGTTTAATTGGATCATATTTTTACCATTTAATCTGATGTTTGTTATTGGAATTAATCTCATTTTGAAATTGGACACTAACAATTGTCATTATTTTGATAGTTATTATTTCTTAAAAAAACACCTTTTGTTTTGACAGTGGGAATTAATGTTAAATTAATTTCTGCCACTTCTGTGATTTGAATCTAGAAAAATGGATTCCATATTTCGATTTCGGAGGGAAAAATTTTGTAAATAGGTATCTTTTATTTTTAGACATTATGAATATTTACATTAGTAAAATTTTTTTATCAGGGTTAAAGGGTAAATCTAGTAAATAAGGGTAAAAATATTACTATAATAATATAAAATCACCCTAACATGTCCCCTAATACAATTGGTTGATATAGTTACGAACATGAGAATCATTCGGTTGATTTTGGGACCCCATGGGGCCACTTGGGAGTGATAATCACACTTTATTTTAATTAACCTAAAGTAAAGAAAAAAATGACATAAACCAATATCTTTTAATAAATTAATTATTACACAAGGTTATATAAGTTATCATTTCGACTATAAATATTATTTGTAAAGCTAATAATATTTCCAACATAATTTTAGCTTTTTTCATAATATTTAGGCATTAAATAAATTAAAATATTTGTGACATGATAATGATGTGTTGTTTACCTCATTAATAAATGATTTAAATAAATAATATTATAATGATTAAATTAATATCCAAAACCTACCCAATTATTATTTGATGATTTTATTTCGACCATGAGTCATCTTATATTCTACGTTAACATTTTTTGGACATTTATAAACTGAAAATCATTATGTAATAATATAACATTTTCACATATTCTTAAAGAGCCCCTCCCCCCTTATAAAATGACCTCAACTCAAACCCATAAGTCACACCTCTCAAGCCCCATGGATTGTCCACACTCTGAACAGTTTATCTCCCTACACCCCTCTCCTTTCCTAGATGAAGCAATAAAGGCATAATGCACTTCAAAAAAGCCTTTTGGTTCAAATATTGGGAGTTACACGATTTAAAGGTAACATATTCTCTTATGTTCTTTTGTATTAATTTACTTCTCTACCTCCTAAACACATTTAATTATACTTAATTACAACTTATATATCCTTAATATTCTATAATTTTGTTATGATCAGTAGTCGAACTACACTTACACTCTCCTCAATCTAATGGGTAATGAATATATTATTTATGTGGATGGAAAACTAACACCTCATGAAATGATGATTTTTCAATTATCTCCTACCACCTCTTATAGAGGCCATTATGATGGAACTATATTTATAGATGATATATATTATTTTTATGTATTCTTTATGATTCTGTATTTTCCATTTATAGAATAACTTTGTGGTTTCCAATTTGGGTAATCGTGATAATTTCATTTGAGGAAGTGTGTACTATCACCCCCTCAAAGTGATATGACTCGTTAATGACATATATGGGATGTAAGAAGGATATAGTTAATGATATTATTTATGATATTATAATATAATTATATCATACCTATGTATCATTATGTTTGAATTCCATTAAAATAATAAATAGAAATGAAAGTAGCGTTCTTGTGTACGTAAGACTTACCATCTCCATTAACGTTGCATTACATATCTTATCTCCAAATATTATGTACTATAATAAATACATACATATACTGGATATATATGATATATATATGATATCTAAATCATGAATATCATTTTGGATATAATTAACATTTGACCATACATACAACTTGAAAATATTAGAAGTTCTTTTTTGACTGAATTACCAAATATCGAAAAAATGACCATTATTAACTTAAATGATTAAATTATGTTAATAAAATTGTAATAATTGATATAAAAGGAATAGTAAAGATGAAAAACATTCTCAATAAAATAGAAATTAACTTTAGTTTATTATTCAGGCGATTATAGAATGAATTGGTCAAATCGAACACGAGGTAAGGGACTTCATCTCAATCTCCTTTCATTGAGGAATATTTGGTTTTAATACAAAAAATTCATTTATATGATGTATAAAATCCTTATAATTTTCATTTCATTCAAAGGAGATCTTTTTCTACGAGTCATTTAACTAAATGAAAAAAATAATTTTTTTAACATACACGGTGATGATGACCTTTCTACCGCCACAAGTATTATTTGATCATTGGATTTATTAACAAGCCATAATGTTTCTAAAATAAAAATAATTACCATATACACTTTTATATATTTTGGTATTGAAAAAAGTATTTGGATTTATTATTTCAAAAACCTATTCGATATCATGAAAAGATATATTGTCATTTCAATTTGGTAATGTTATCTCTACATTATGCTTATGTTATGTGTTATGATTATATTATGGTCTTTTGGCAATGTTTACCTATACAGGTAGTTCCATAATAATCCTAGGGTGGGTGAGCTTGAGATAGCTCCCCAAAGCTTTGGGTAACGAGATAGAGGTATATGTGAATGTTTCTTCAAATATATTTAGGGAATATACAGTGATGGGTATTCCAAATGTAACTCTATATGTAGTTGTGATAGCTATAATGTATGTATGATATGAATGCCATAAGTTACCTTTATGATTTATGATTTCAATGTTTTATTCTAAAATCTGATGATTTCATGATGCATGTTAAAGAGATTATGTTATGTTTGTATTGATGAACAAATGTTTTCTTTCTCTGTTTTATGACCTTTACTGATATTTTTATGCTCATCCCAAGTTCCAAAATGTTTTTCACATGACATAAAGATGAATAGGGTAACATATGAGGTCAAGGGAAAGTCATTCCTATCTAAAAAATGGAACTAGAGATGACACTTTTTTTCAAGAGTTTTTATTTTATGAAAAAAAATGGAAGCTGAGTATAAGTGTAAACTTTGATATTTTTGAGATGTAATGTAATAGTTATGGAATAACTCTATAAAACTATAATATTAAGAAGATATTCAATGTGAATTATTAATTTAATTCAAGATTATGTAATGTTTTAATGGAGGGTATTTATAGTTGGGATTAGAGGTCGCTTTAGACATCGTTAGAAGTTAAGGTACTGTAAAATTAATATCCATAATTTAATTTGTGTGAATATTGAAATGATATCATTTACATATTTCCATTTTTCATTGCCTAAGATATTTTGGTGTTTAGAATGGTTTTCCCTATAGAAAATAATGGAGCTATATTGGGACGACATCAAGAGGAAGGAATCCTTCTAGATCAGCAACCTAGGATGGTTAGAATCAGAACTGAATAGTTTGTTGGAGTGATGGAACATTTGACTCGGGATATAAATAGTGGTGTTATCCATGCACAAGATCTCATAAATCAAACACATAGGAACATGTTAGTAGTAGAGAATTTCATAATGCAATATCCGCCATCATTCATAGGATCATCTGACTCTATACACGAAGAAGGGTGGATTAAGGCACTGGAGACGATTACTGATGTTATGGGGTGTTCAGAACATAAAATGGTTTCTCTCACTATTCACCATTTTAAAGAAGAATATGATCAGTGGAGGTCGATGGTGAAAAATATAAGGGATAGTGAGGAGTTTGATGATCATTATTGGGATGAATTAAAAGGTATGTTTCTCGTGAAATATTTTCCTAAGGTGGTACATCTTAGGATGGAAACGAAATTCCTGGAATTGAGGCAGGAAGATGACCCAATGGCAGCTTGTGAAGCCAAATTCACTCAACGTGCAAGGTATGCTTCAAATTTCAAATAAGATATTGATATTAAAATAAAAAAATTTTACTCAGGATTAAATCCAATGTATCAAAGGGAATTAACTTCTACTGCATTCAAATGTTCTGAAAAACATTTTTAATGTGCAGAGACGGTGGAAATGGAGATTTCCGATGATCTTGTCTTCTTTGACAAACAAAAGAACAAGAGGTCAATATGGAAGGAGAAAGGGAAGAACACTCCAAAAAAAGTCATATGGTAAGAAATATATGTTTACAGTTTGTGAAAATTGTGGTTAAAACCATGATGGGGAATGTCTTTTGAATTCTATTAAGTGAAACCAATGTAGTAAAATGTGGTATAAATATTGTAATTGAACTAAAAATATTTGGTTAATGGTATGTCAAAATCTGATTTACAATTAGTAAAATGTTTTAAGTGTACTAAAATGTGTCATTATGCAAATGAGTGTCCAATAAATAACTCAAATGATAGAAAGAAACTATACTACATGATGAAATGGGTGGGGAAGTTCTTTTCAACTAATTCAGTAGATGTTGGGCTATCAAATGAAGTAGTATCATGTACAATGTTTGTTTGTTCATATTATGCCAATGTGTTTTCTGATTCGGGGTCTATACATTCGTTCTTTTCTGAGACATTTTCACGTAAATTGGGAATTCTATCTCAACATATGAATCCTGATCTTATGATAAAAACAACTGGAGGAAATGTTGAAACAAAATGATATTATAAAACCATACTATCTTTATTTGAGGAATGTATCTACCTATAAACCATATTGTTTTCCCCTTGTAGAGTATGATGTTATTATGGGTATGGATTGGCTTTCTATTTTATCATGCTACGATTGAATTCAGAGAAAAAGAGGATTCCTTTTAGAAATATTTTTAGTTTGTGTACAATAATGAACCATTACTTTTGATAACATATCAGGAAGCTAGGAATATAGTAAAATTTGGAAATGAATGTTACCTTACACAAATTGTTGAAAATAAAGGAACTATTCAGATTAATGATGTGCTAGTTGAAAAATAGTACCTAGATATTTTTCCTGGTGAGTTTTTGTGTATTATACAATATCTTGAAGTTTAATTTTCTGTTGGATTAGTTCTTGATGCTAAGCCATTTTCAAAATCCATATATTGAATAGCTCAAATTAAACTTTTAGAGTTAATGAAGAAATTTATGGAGTTATTAGATAGTGGTTTCATTCAACCTAGCACATCACCAAGGGGTTTTCCTATCATTATTGTTAAAATTAATGATGGTATAATGAATCATTGCATTGATTATAGAGCATTGTATAACATCACTGTTAAGAAAAAGTATCCTTTACCTCATATCAATTATTTGTTTGATCAGCTCCAGGGAGCTCAGTATTTTATGAATATTGGTTTGAGGTCGTGGTATTATCAGTTTAATGTAAATGAAGTATACATTCCTAAAAAAGTTTTTTTTAATATATATGGCCATTATGAATGTGTATTGATGACTTTTGGTTTAACCAATGCTCCGACTATATTAATGGATATTATGAATAGAATATTCCATGAGTTATTCGATAAGATTGTGGTTATGTTCATTGATGAGATTTTGGTTTATTATAAAAGTAAAGAGGAGCATGAAAGTCATTTATGAGTGGTCTTTCTAACCATAAAAGAAAATAAACTATTTGGGAAATTCTACAAGTGTGAGTTTTGTTTACCAAAAATTTCTTTCCTTGGTCACATTGTTTCATTAAATGGATTAACTGTTAATCCTAATAATAAAAAAGTTGTTGAAGAATGGAAAAGATCAAAAAATATAACCAAGATATATAGTTTACTTGGTTTAGAAGGTTATTAACAGATATTTTCGAAAATATTGCATGGTTATCTAGTCCAATGAAAAAGTTAACTTGAAAAGGTGTGAAGTCTATTTGGATAAAATAATGTTATGATTGTTTTCATGAATTGAAATGAAGATTGATGAATTCTCCAGTTTTGGAACTACTTTCATGAAATTGTGTGATTTCTATTTATTGTGATTCTTCGTTGAAAGGACATGGCTATGTCCCTATACAGAATGATCAGGTAATTGATTATGCTTCATTTTAGTTGAAACCTCATGAGTTAAATTACCCTAAATATGATTTTTTATTAGGTGATTGTGTTTTTTATTATAAATTTTGGAAGCATCAATTTTATTGAGTAAAATTTGAAATATACACATACCACAATAGTTTGAATGATATATTCACTTAGAAAGAATTGAAAAAGATACAAAAGATATGGTTGGAATTAATCTTGGAAAATTATTGCATGATCCTTCCCCATTTGGGAAAAGAAAATAAAGTGTCTGATGCTTTCAGTGAAAAAATTAATGCTTCATTGACCATCATACATTTGGAACGATATCCTTTGGTTTATTATTTGATGAAAATTTGCATAGAAGTTTTTGGCGCAAGAAATTCGTCTTTTTTGTTTCATGTGTCAGTGAAATAATCTCTATCAGAATGAATAATGCAAGTGCAGAAGGAAGACAGTGAGTTGCATAAAAAGGTATAGTTGGTTCAGAAGGGAATGTTTCATGAATTTTTCTTTGATAATGATTGTGTTTGAGGTTTGGGAAAAGATTATGTGTGCCTATTAATTCAAATTTGAATAAATAGTTGTTATATGAAGCTTATAGTTCCCCATTTTAGTTCATCCTGGAATTACAAAGATGTACAAAGATCTTCGGGAGTGTTATAGGTGGGACAGAATGAAAAGAGATATTGCTGATTTTACTATGATGTGTTTGACTTGACATCTGGTTAATGTAGAGTGGCAGTTACCGAAAGGGATGTTTCAGTCTTTACCGGTGCTAGAGTGGAAATGGGAAAATATATACATGGATAGTTTTGTGGGATTACCAAAGACATCATGATGTAATAATGCAATATGGGTTATTGTTGATCAACTGACTAAATCTACTCATTTCCTTCATATTCGAGATATGATATCTCTTGGTCAACATTATCGGTTGTATATTAAAGAGATATTCAGGTTTCATGGTGTTGCCCTCTCCATTGTATCTAATGGTGATCCTAGTTTCACTTCCAACTTTTGGAAATCCTTTCAAATGTACTTGGGTAATGGATTATATTTTACTATATCCATTGATCCTCAATCAGAGGGCAGTCAGAACGAACAATTCTGAACATGGAGGATATCATATGTACTTGTTCACTGGATTACCAAGGATGTTGGGAACAACATATTTCTTTGGTGGAATTTTCTTATAATAACAGTTTTCATTCCAGTATATAGTTCGATTAGTTTTAGGTAATATATGGGATGTAGTGTCAAACTATAGCTTTATGGGGTGAATTAGGTAATAAGAAGCTGAGGGGACAAGAATTGGTAGCTGAGATGGCCGAAAAAGTACAGCTGATTCAGAAAAACATGAGAACAGATGAGAGTAGGTAGAAAATTTAGGCAGATAATAAGAGGACGACTCTTTCTTTTGACGTAGGTGATCATTTCATTCTCAATTTTTTTCCATGTAAACGTTTGATGCATTTTGGTAACAAAGTAATGTTGAGTCTGATGGTCATTGGACCTTATGAAATCCTAGAGAAAGTTGGATCAGTTTCATACAGATGGACTTTACCTCCATGTTTATCCCAGGTACACAATTTTTTTTATGTTTCAATGTTGTGAAAGAATATGCCAGATCCATCTCATGTTTTAAGCCCATATAAAGTTTAGTTGGATGAGTATCTCTTTTAAGAGGAATTACTAGTCAATATTCTTGATCGAAGAGACCATGTATTACGGAATAAGGTATTTCACCAGGTAGAGGTTATGTGGAAAACCTAAATGGTTTAAGAGTCCACATGGGAATATGAAAATGCTATGTGTGATAAATACCCTCCTTTATTTGATATGTGAATAAAATTTTGAGGAAGCAATTTCTAAGGGGGTGAGGATGTAACATCCCGGGTAAATAAAGAAAAAATACATTTCATTTTTATTTATTATTTTCAGAAATAAATATGAAATTTACCTTAAAGGGTTTGGTATGTTTGATGCCATTCTCGATACACAACAATGGGTTTCTATGAAATCATATGTTGCACACAAATAATATAATATTATTATTTTAAATGGTTGGTAATGTCTAGCCATTGTATTGGTGGGAATGAACAGAGCTAACTACAATATGTTTATACATGTCTGTTAAAAGGTTTTATATTTATTCTATAAAATATTGAGGCTTAAAATGTGAATGAATCTAATTTCAAGCATAATTTTATTTAAAAGGTTTATTTACAACCTTTTGATTGAGAACCCTCTTTAAATATAATTTTGGTCACTTTTATATGTTCTATTTTAACAAGTAATATTCTTATTTATATTTGGGATATCAAAATTTACTTTGGGTAAATTTATGGTATTATTATCAAAAAAATCAAAATTTAATGAAAAATAAAAAATGATGTATTTTAATTCAAAACAACATTTTAATCTAATTTATCTATATGGTTAGATTATCATTTTAATTGGTATCAACGTGTAATTTTATTTTATTTTTACCATTTAATCCAATGTTCATTATTGTAATTAATTTCACTTTGAAATTAGATATAAAAAAGTGTCTATATTTTGATAGTTATTACTTCTTCAAAACACACCTTTTGTATTGACTATGAGAATTAATTTTAAATTAATTTTCTCCAGTTATGTGTTTTTAATTTGAAAAAATGGATTCAATATCTGGAATAAAGAGGTCCATATTGTGTAAATAGGTATCTTTTATTTTTAGATATTATGAATATTTACTTTATTAAATATTATATTTACCAAGGTTAATGGGTAAATATCTTAAATAAAGGTAAATAAATATGATTATAATAAGATAAAATTACACTAACATGTGTCCTAATCTTATTGGTTTATACACTTCTGACCATGAGATTCCTTGGGGTGATTTTGGGCCCCCATGGGGCCAGTTGGGAGTGATAATGAAACTTTATATTAATTAACTTAATGTAAACACAAAAAGGAAATAAACACATATCATTTAGTAAAATAATTTTTATATAGGTTCATATATGATATCATTTTAACTATAAATATTCTATCAAAATAAAAAAATATTTTCAACAAAAAAGTTTTTATTATTATTTTGAGACATTAAGTAAATTAATATATTTAGGACACATTAATGATGTAGTGCTTACTTCATTAATAAATGATTTAATCCAAAACATATCCAATTCATATTGGATGATTTTAATTCTACCATTATCCATATTATATTCAATATTAATAAGTTTTAGAAATTTATAAATAAAAAATAATTATGTAATAAAATAATATTTTCACACTTTCCTAAAGAGCCCCTCCTCCCTTTATAAAAATCCATCGCCTATAACTCATTCCTCACACCTCTCGAGCCCCTTGTCTCATCCAACCTATAACCAATTAAGACCCAAAAATCCCTCTCCTCATCCTAGAATCCTTATCTTAGGTAGAAGTCACTTCAATAAACCATTTTGGTACAAACCCAAGGGAGTTACCCAATTAAAAGGTAATGTCTTCTCTTATGTTCTTTTGTATTAATTAACTTATCCAACCCCCTAAACACTTTTTATTACTTTATTTTATAAAAATAACAGAATCTTAAATATACTAAGATGTTTTTATGAGAATTATTATAACTACAATTACACACACCTCCATCTAATTGGTAAATAACATACTGTTTTTGTGGATTGAAAACTAACGCCTCACGAAACGATGAATGTTCAATTTTCTCCTAAATCCTCTCATGGTGGCCATCATGATAACACTATATTTATATATGATATATATTATGTTTATTATTTCTTTTATTATTCTGTATTTTTCATTTCTATCATATCTTTATGCTTTCCATTATGGGTAAACACGATAGTTTAATTTGGAAACGTGCGGACTACCACCCCCTCAAAGTGATAGGACATGTTAATTCCATATGTGGGAAGTATTAAAGATGGAGTTTATTATATTATATATGATATTAAACTATAATTATAATATACCTATGTATCATAACTATTTACTTCCATTAAAATAAGAAATCTAAATGATAGTAGTGTTTATGCGTACGTACAACTTACCGTCTCCTAGAACGGTGCATTTCATTTCATATATAAAAATGTTATGTACTAATATAAATAAATAAATATATGGGATATATATGATATATATGATATCTACATCATGAATATCATTTAGGGTATAATGGAATTCTGATGACATAGACAACTTGCATTTATGAGAAGTTTTTTTCTAACAGAAGTACCAAATATCGACCAAATGACCATTATTTACATAAACAATTATATTATGTTTATAACACAATTATAATTGATATAAAAGGAATAAAAAGCATAAAAAAGGTTCTTAGGAAAATAGAAATTAACTTTAGTTTATTATTCATGAGGTTAAAGAGCGAACGTGTCAAATAGGACATGGGGTAATGGACTTCGTCTCAATCTCCTTTCATTGAGGAATATATATTTTTAATACACAATGTTATTTTATATTATGTATAAAAAACATTGAATCATAATTTAATACAAAGGGAATCTTTTTCTACATGGCTTTTTACTAAACAAAAAATAATTATTTTTTAACGAAAGTGTTGACAACCACCTTTCCATCGCTGAGAGTATTATTTGATATTATGCTTCCTTAACAAGATGTAATGTTTTTAAAAGAAAAATAAATAGCATATACTATTTTACATATTTTGGTATTGAAAATGGTTTATGGATTTATTATTTCAATATCTTGTTCAATATATTGAAAATATATATTGTGATTGCAATTTGGGAATGTTATCTTTCCTTTATGATTATCTTATGTGTTATGATTATATTACGGGCCTTGGGCATTGTTTACATATATGGGTGGTTCCATGATAAACCTAGTGCGGGTGAACCTGAGATAAATCTCTAATTCATTGGGTAATGTTAAGGAGGTAAAAGTGGATTTTTCTCCTAAGCGATTTAGGGAATATACTTCGATGGGTATTCCAAATGTAACTCCTTATGTAGTTGTGATAGCCACAATGTAACTATGATATGGATTCCACATGTTACCTTTATTAATTATGCTTTATATGTGTTATTCATAAATCATATGATTTCATGAGGTATGTTAAAGATCTTATGTTATGTATGTATAGAAGAACTAATGATTTCCTTCTTTGTTTTGTAATACTTACTAAGCATTTCATTCTCATCCTAGGATTCGAAATGTTTTTCACAGGATGTAAAGATGAATATGTTCAAGGATGGGATCAAGGGAAATTCATGCTGTCTATGACATGGAACTGGACATGACTATTTTTGTCAAGGGTTTTTATTTTATGAAAAAATTGAAACTGAGTAAAAGTGTCTACTTTGAAATTTTGAGATGTAATATAATAGTTATTGCTTAACTCTCTAAAACATTATAACTAAAAAGATCCTAAATGAGAATTATTAATTTAATTCAATATTGTGTAATTTTTTAAGGATGGGTCCATATAAATAGACTCAAAATCAGTGGTTTACAATGCAATAGTATTTTTTTGTATTTATTCGTTCCTACTAATAGAACACCTTCCAATATTAAATAATGAATATTCTAATGATCTTCCCCTAACAATGTGTGTCAAAAAGTATAGTCTAAATACAAAGTCACACAAATATATTATATCCCAAATATATCGAAACGTCAATAGTCCCTCATAGATATATCCTAACTACATTAATTGTCAATGATATATTTGGATGACTGAAAAACATATGATACATCAATTATCCCATTGCACTAGAATATAAAACATGATAAAATATTCAACCTAATCATTTAACTGGGAACATAAAGAAGATAAATTTCCAAAATTATAAACTTATTGATTATAAATTTGATTTTAATTCATTATATTAAAAATTTCGATGACTTTATCAATATATCATTTCTGAATAATGTACTAGTGAATATGTTTTGGTATCAATATATATCCACTTCAAGAATATTCATTACATATCCCAAATCATTCATTTAAAAATATTAAATCAATGTATCATTAACATATCTAATTTCTTACATATACATAGTAATAAATAACATATAATCAAAACTGATAAATAGATAAACTAAAGATCTATCATGACATTTCTGAATATAAATGCATCTTTGATAACTAAACATTCCAAAAATCATTAGCCATAATAGTATATTTAAACCACATCATCCATTGATTGATTGATTATTTTATACCATTAAAATACTTAATAGATTAATATAAATAATTTTCATTACCTGAAACGATAAAACCCTCAGGTTTCATCACATAAATATGCTCATTGATCTCCCTATGTTGCAAAACTGACTTCATATGCGATTTATCCAACTCAAGATTCTAAAAAGCAACAATAACCAAAAGAACTAGAATAGAGTAAAGAATTTTAACTATGGAGAATAAATATTTTAATTTCATACTTAGAATCTAGTTGTAACAGTAAGTAATTAATTTTTATTTATATCTTTCTCCTCCAACTTTTAGGATTGCATAATTCATTTTAGAAACACATTTATAGAATATAGATTTATTACCCTTATTTAATGTCAACAAACATCATGCCAATTTTTTCTGAAGATATTCAATCTCTTATATAATTTAAAACATCTATCTAATTGATTCATTAAAACTCTCTATATCAGAATAATCCATTAGTACAACATTTGAATGAATACCTTTAACATCATTTTTTCCCTAGAATTACTATAAGCCTGATTGTACCTATATGGAGTTGTAATATTTCATATAGTGTTTTATTTTATAATAGAATATTATGACAGTGGTGGAGAAAGAAAAGTATCAGTAAAATCATTGTATTTAACAAAATGTGAGGAAATCAATCCAAAATCGTACCATAACACAACATCACAAAGACTGCTAAATTAATAATGTTTTCAATATTTATATGGTGAGGGATTTATTATGTAATTATCATAAAATATTAAATTACTAATTATAATGAATTTTCTAGCTTCAAGACACCATAACATGAATCATTTTTCCCTTAACATATAATCATGAAACAAGAACTTGTTATATCGATGATCTAAATTTCCATTATCTACATGAGCATAAGGAACATATCAAAAATATTTTCAAATCGCATGAAATTGGACCACCATAAAATAACTCATATGGATTTATTATTACAATAGTAGTGGAGGGAGTCCAATTAGATAATATACATACTATGGGAATAGCTTGAAACTATAATGTTTTTAGTAAATAGGAATTAGAGAGAATACTTCATACCTTATCTATTAATATCATGTTCATGGGTTCTCCCACACTAATTACTGTGGAGTATCAAAATCATCAAAAATACTAAAAATAACTTTTCATTTTAAAAATTAATGAAAATAATTTGAATAAAATTCACTTTTCTCTATGTTTTATTTTCAATCAAAATCATCCACTACATAAAATATTGAAATAATGAATTATTTCTCCCTAAGAAAACCCAGAAATTCATAGATAAAACATCAAAATTGATACTATATATCTTTCAACATCTTTAGAAGGAAATATATATATACCTTAAATATCATATTAAATATAGTTTATTTCCCCTTTGAATGAATAATTCCCTTTTTGAATCCAATTATTTTCTACAACCCAAATATACTGTACTCGAAAAATTACGACATGGTGATACCTTATACATCAATAATACTTCTCCAAGTCAATTAAATCATTAAATTTAAATTCATATTCATAAGTAATATATGAAAATATTATTAATATCATCATTAGATAAATGAGGAGTATAAATAGTTGTATCACCAATGATAGTAAATCCTTGAAGATCATATAACCAAAAAAAATCTTCCATTTCATGAAAATAAGAGATACATTAATAAGATTTAAAAGTTCAAATTGATTTATATCATTATACTAATTTGTATAAAAAATGATGTTTTAATTTTTTTATCATTGATAAGAATGAAATTGTTATGAGTTTTAGAAATGATTTCAAATATCTTATTTATGATGGTTCTTATTATAGAAAAATTACTAGTTTCTTTATTTCTCATTAACAAACCATAGTTTTTAATAATTTCATATGTTAAAAAACATTCCTGACTGGGATACACATTAAAATTACATGTTTAATGGAGAATATAATTATCATGTATTTAGATTCACTATTAGAAACTCTATGGAGTTACTCAGTCTTATTAATATCCTTTACGACACACAATTCTCTAAAATTTTCCATTTTTCCAGTATTTAATTATTTGGAACATTCCATTTTATTTGTAAAAAAATTATTTTCATATGTTGATCATTTGAAAACCAAAGCTTCTTTTTAGGAATATGATCCTTTAAGTAGATATTTTTATTAATTTAAAATAATTTTTAACAAACATCATCAGGATTAAGTGTTTTGTTACTGTAGAGATTTGTATCTATAAAGGTAACCTATGAATGATGCATAGTTAATAAAAAAATGTGGTCAAATAATATTCATTATATGTATCTTGTATATTTTTCAAATCAGAAATAATTTCTTCAAAAAATATTAAATGATCTACAAATGATATACCTTCTTAAAATATATATTAATAAATCCCATTCCTCAAATGATTTTTTTGAATTATTATTCATCATAAAAAGTTTCTCATGTTCTATCTATATGATATCCATAAATTTCTCATTTAAAACACCTTAAAAATCAGTGCTGACTGAGATAGTTGGAATTTTTAGGGATCGATACAATCCCAGTGTTTCTTTTCTCCCATCGAAAATGAATTAAGTATATTTTCAATTCCCAAAAATGCATCATCTAGATCCATCTGTGTGATTAAAAGCTAAATAATCACTATCCATAATGTAAAATATCTTCTTCTAATCCATAATTTGAATATGAAATTAATGATTACCATCCCAAGAGAGTGAAATAATATTAATGAAGTAAATTAGATATTTAATGTTCTTTAGATCACATAAACCTGACTAGATCAATGGATTATTTAACTAACTCACCTATGATAACAATTTTATGTGAAAATAATCAAATTTTGGTTAAATTAAAAATGAAAAGTAATAGAACACTCTAATTTTATGTGGAAAACTCAAAATAAAGGTAAAATTGAGAAGATGTAGCACAAACATTTTACCATCATATAGAGTTGGTGAAAAAATTAACCAAATGCCAAAAAATTATAGAAATATTATAATTTATCTTATTCATAAATTGAGATGAAATTCATGACCTTATTGAGATAATAATGGGGTGTTACCAGAATTAATTGAAGATGGAGGCCACCACAACAACAACAACATGTCTGTACATTCATGCAAGTATGCATGACCTTAAATATTTCTCTATAAATTTCCAAAAAATACATTATATATTTATGAGTCAGTTTAAATTGAAAATTTATATTTTTTATTTTTCTATTAATATATTTTTAATGAAATTTAACATGGAAATTATTAAAATAAAAAACACAAGATAATTTTCATTGGAAATGCGCATTGATTTTTTTGTCACATTACATTTATTATTTACATAATATTAATATTCAGCTAAGAAATTATACATGTATAGATTTTATAAAAATTAAATAGAATTTACAATATAATTTTAATAAAAAATTATTGAATCGTTTTATTGGAAATTAATGTCAACCATTTTACTAAATTTTACATGTGAAAATTTCTAATTAAAATGTACTAAGAAAATTTATATATTTATTTTGGTATTCATATATTTTCATTGAAAATTTATGTGGAAATATGAAATAGATTTATAATGATTCCCTTTTCGATGAAAATTTTCAAGGAATATTTTATTAATTATTATGTATTAAAATGGCTTCATTATAAATATAGACATGTATTTATTTTATAACTTTTATAATGATATTTAAATCAAAACATGAACAAAAATTAAGAGATATTTTTCAATATTAATTTCAGGAGAAATTTAAACAAAATTATAGAGTGGAACATTATATATATTTTTACTAATCTAAATTTTCAATATAAATTTCTGAGGAAAATTTTCATTTTTTATTGATGTAATAATATACATACAATATAATTTTAATTGAAATTTAAAGATTCATTTTAATAGGAATAGTTTCACTAGAAAATTTTAAAATTAAATTATATTACATATTTTCAGAGGATTATTAATTTTTTTATTAAATGATTAACCATGAAAATAAAAAATATAATTATTTTATATTTTTGTAAAATAAATTACTGTCAAATAACACTAAAATTTTTGAGTAGAGATCTCCACAAAATACTGAAAAACATTCATGATAATATAATATTATATATTCATATTCATATATTGATATTCAGGTATGTACTTTTATTAATATTGAGCACAAATGTCCATTAATAAGAGAACATTATCATTGAAATAATATATTGGAATACGGTGAGTTTCCATTGATAATTAAATTTTGTTTATAAATTTTAAAATATAATATTAAATTTTCTTTGAAAATTTCAATTAACTTTTAAAACTATGTATGTATGTATTTTTTTGAAAATATTTGGATCCAAATTCAAGTTAAAATTGTCAACAAACATTAATGAAAAATTACATGTTGAATTTTTTATCGATAAATGAAATCTTCAAAGGCCAATTTTTAGCATAAAATGTACTTGATACAAAAATATGTCCATTGTAAATTATAATTATAAATTATCATTGGAATTATGGGTGTTTGGATAGTAAAATATATATAAGGTATAAATTTACATTCTTTATTAGAAATATTCATTTGGATTATTTTTTGAATATTTAAATGAAAATGTACACACTAAAATAAAAATACACAAACCCACATCTACAAATTAAATATATATTTGAATTATTATTTTCCATGAGTATTAATTAATTAATATATATATATATATATATTATAGATAATCTATATAATAAATGATATATATTATAAATAACATAGTAAATATATTATATACCAGAATTTTATAAATATTTTATTTAAATAATATATATGTATATATCAATATAAAAAAATTAATAATATATTACATTATAAAAAAGTGATCATGAAGGAAATTTTGAAAAAAATAGGTCTTGATGGTTTGGTTGGACACCCCAATTATGTGATATAAATATAGGTATTTAATGTGATATGCCACAATATTTATGCCCAATCATCCCCCTAATGATGTAAAATATGATATATTTCTATTTTAGGTCTTAACATCTACTGTCATTTCTATTATGGGAGATTAATGGCTTCAAGATAGAGGGTGATATGAAAGAAAGCAATGAAAATGACTAAAACATTTCGTTTTAAACACTAATTTAACTATACGATTAAAAATTCAGTCATATGTTATATAAATATGTTATGGGAAATAGTTTGTGGTTCATCCCACAATTGTAATTGTATTTAATTTTGTTAAAATGTTAATATATAACATATATAATTAAAAAAATAAAAAAATAAAAACATTATAGTTACTTATAATGTTAATTTATGTATATATTTACGAAATTCATAAAATATATATATTCAAACACACAAAAGTTTCATAAAAATGATATGTTAAATGTTAATAATATTATTACAAAATATGAAGGAAATTACCCATACCAAAAGCAATTATATCAATATCGATGTTGGTTAGCATAATCCCATGGGTTTATTCTATAATCCATTTATGTTCATATAAAATTTCGGTTATTCTTTTAGAAACATGCCCAATAAATATGGGTGGTGGGCCCATCCACTGAGCCTAACGCTCATCAGGTGCCCTTAGTTACAGAAATAATATTTTATAATAGGTAGAGGTTACTAATAAAATTTTCCAATATAAAATATTCGAAATTTCCATTGTTAGGTGAAAAAACATTTTAGGGTATGTACTAGAGGTCATACATCAATTTGGGTGGCTTATGAGGATTTCATTGAGGGGAGGACCAAAGTTTTTTTTAGAATTTTCTTTTAGATGGGTTCAAAACATATTCTTCAAGGGTATCAAACCCCTAATCCAAAATAGCCATGGTTTGGGGATCATTATTCCATTTTATTTCATAGATAGATAATAACAAAATTACAAAATTGATTCATTAATTTAAATTTAAATTTTATCACTTTTATATATTGTTGGAGGAAACAAATGACTTTTATAATTTTTTAGTAAGAATTTATAATGATCAACCCTTTAATTTCTAAAACATGGAAATGATAGAATTCAACTCATATTAATGCTTATATTAGAACTGATAAAAATTTATATTTATTAGTACTAACCACAGTTATAAAAAATCATTTATCTTATTAAATAATAAATTAAAGAGCATGTATGTTTATTAACACTATCACACATCCATATCGAGTCTCTCAGTTTCACCTTCCCAGTGTATCTCAAAATAATATATATGTATATTATTTACATATTACACACACACACACATATATATCAATGAGAATATTTATGTTATTAATAAATACAATCAATATTAAAAATTATATTTATTGTAACATAGAATGAAAAAATATTTCAATAAATATTACATATCAATTATATATATGTGTGTGTGTTTCAATGAATATAATATAATATATATGATTAATTAAAAAACAAAACATTTTTTTTGAATAAGTAATAAGATGAAATTTGATACATATATTTATAAATTTTTAAATTAATTGTAATAATATTGTATATATGTTGTAATTATATAAAATATAAACCAAAATTAATATTTCTTAAATGTAATTAATATTATTTTTTATAATAATTACAGTTTGATTAATATTATATTAATATTAGTCAATATTATTATATATATATATATTATAATATAATTAATATTATAATAATATTATATAATATTATTTGTTATAGACTCCAAAAGTATGTGATTTTAAAGTTAATGTTCTGGAGAGAGAATTTAAAATCAAAAGGTTTATATCTTAAATGGGATAATAGAGAATATATAGAGTTTCCATTTAGTGAAGTATTGTATATCAATGTTTTAGATGTGATATTGGGAGGCCCCATAGTTTCAATAATTGATGGTTTTTAATATTTATGTTCATTCTGCAATATGATTGAGATATATTAAGGTTGTAGATTCTCATTGAATTCAAACTGATTTGATAAAATAGACAAAGGATTTTGATGTGCTTTGTGATCATCAAATTTAATTAAAATTGAAGTAAAAATTTTATAGAGCTATTATTAGACAATATTTCTATATAGTATTGGGTGGTAGTATTTAAAAGGAATCCTTGAATAAAATATAAGGGTAGCAGAAATGTAAATGTTTTGATGGACGTATGAGTATACAATGATGTATATGATTAGAAATGAATGTGTTTGAGAGAAAATATTAGTGGCTTCAACTAATTTGAAGATGATTGAGACTTGATTAAGATGGTTTTGATGTGATTGAATTATACTTAGGGATGCACATGTGAATATGATAAACTGAATAAAAAATTCACTTATTAAAATAATTAAAGCTCCGCCTAAAACGAAACTTAATCCAATAATTCAAAAAGATCATATTCTAAATGGTTTTAATGAAAATATGTTCTTAAATAAAGCTAATAAGATATGTTTGATCCATGTAGTCAACCTCATATAATTGGGTTTATGACAATTTTGTTGTTTTAATATTTATAAATAATGTTGTTATGGATTTTTTTGTAAAAATAAAATTATTAACATATTTTATAAAATTACAAATGGTAAAAAAATTAAATATATAATTTTATTGATTAATATAAATAAAAAAAATATAAATTATAGTAAATAGTATTTTATTCAAAACATAATTTATTGTGTAATTATTATTTATATTTAGCTAACAATCTATTCTAATTTTTTTAAAAGTAATTTGAAATTTTTTAAAAACTAATTACGTGTTTATATAAATAATATTATAATTTAAAAATAATTTATTCAATATTTAAAAAATTAAATGTGCTTTAAATATAATTAATAATATTTAATATAAATAAAAACTTTCAATATAGTTATATATAATTAATTGTATATAAATTAACAAAATTAGTAATTTATCAATAATATTTGTATAATTATATGTATTTAATAATAATTTTATATTTAATTAAATATTTATATAATAAATTATAAATATATTACAGAAAATATTTATATATTTCTAATATTATTATTTATTAATATATTATATATTTTGTGTACTATCATCATTTATATAATTTGAAAATAATTGTGAATATTTTTGTTCATAAATATAATTATTAATATTATTGTATTTAAATATAGATTTATATAATAAATAATATAAAGTAAATAATATTTACACATTTATATAATTAGCGATTACAAAATAAAATAAATAGGAATAAAATTTAATTAAACATAAATAGTATTTATTAAATTTTTGTATATAATTAATAATATAAAAATAATATAAATATGATTATGTCACAACCCCATCCATTCTACGATACCATAATGAGGGGAGAGATATAATGACCCCCAAGTCCCTCCTCTAGTATGAACATTGATAATGAATTGTACCGAGGGTATAAAAATCTAATTAAATGGAAGGTATTACCCATTGGGATAATATAACACAGGGAGAATAGATGAATCATCCATAAGAAATACAATGAAATAATATAAATAGAAACCAAAACCATCACATAATTTATGTTCAAAAAAAACTGACACTGGTAAATGTATCCAATTGTAAATATCCAATGGAAAATATAATGTATTTCTATAATATATTTCCATGAAGGTTGTAGTTAGTAATATCTCGCATGATCAACATAATCATCCTATAATCATGAATATCAATATATATATATAGAGTAAGAATACAATTTTACTAAGTATAACACCAAAAGTGTCTCATGAAAATGTGAAAGAAGAATACTATCACACCAATGATAATACTACAGAACCAAAAATGCATAAAAAGACATATATCCAGCCCAACCCCACTAAGGAAAACTCAAAAAATAATGTAATCCATTTATTAAAACATAATAAGAAGAATATTGATAATGGGTACTCTGCACCACTTTCACATATAGTTGATGTTATAATACCGCAACATTATAAATCCTAGTTCTCCGATATCTCCTGAATAAAATGGTCCACCACCCCATTGCATGGTCACATCACATCACACGTGTATACACCAGGTTAACCACCCCCAGAACGGTCACATATCATATCGCTTTCAGACACCTTGGCCATCACATCCAAACCACTTCTAGAGTAGTAGTGTATCATGAATAATAATAAAATAAACCTCTTATCCTCCTCCTAAAATACACAAACCTCACCATACCATTCCCACATTGAGGTCATGTCACATCCTGATAGAAGACAACAGGCCCAGCTGTACATAGTAGGGCCATACCACATCTCACCCGAAAACACCTCTTCCATCACCTGGTTCACTAATAATTTCCCAAACATCCCTGGATGTGCATATCTTCTCACATAGAAGATAGAGATAGAAGGATTGGTTTAATTTTCATCTATCCTCATCAGAAGGATGTTGGAGAAAACACATTCTTAATGAAAACGTGGGCTTCGACCCATAGTTCTCAATGCAGGAGGGGTGTGTATTGAAATAAAAATGAGTATAAAAAAATATACATATATCCAAAAAACATTAACAACATTTGGGTTCATAATTTACACCATCTTACTAAAAAATCACTACTTCCAGTGCCTTCTCAAAATTAATAACAACACAAAATCCCCAAGACAAATTTTGAATTTTTGACTGTACCCATTATCCAACCCATCATTAAATTATTTATAATCAACCACATGTAAATGCAAAGTGCATCATTTACTTATTGATTAGTAATTTTAATCCACATAACCAATCTAAATCACAGTTATTTCCATCATTATTAAATTAATATTCTATCACTACTGGGAATTTATAATAAGGAAAACACACATCACAAGCTTCTCATCATACCCATCAAACCAATGCCTCACCTCCAAAAAAGAACATCCAAACAAATCCTCACCCTACTAGCACAAAAGAATGGAAAAAAACCGTCACCACATATCCCCAAAAGCATGGACAAAAAAACATACCCCAACACCAAAATTCTGTGTCCAAAAAACCATCACCTTGCTTCCCCAAAAGCATTTGAAAACAAAGCAACACATCTCCACCCCAAAATAAAATCCAAGAAAAACCTACGAAACCCCAAACCACATCGAAAAAATACATCAAAAAACAAATCATGTAATGTCATCACATCATAATTGATAAAATTTTACATAATTTATAAAGGGGATTTTTTTTCAAATTTCACTTTTTTAGGGGTGTTATCAATGAAGCTATATATCCCCAGGAAACCATTTCATTATAAAAATATAAGTGGTCTCCGACTTCTATTTTTGTGTTACATTGAAACAAAATAAAATAATTTTTCCATATGACAACAACTATAGTGAAAACAAATTCTCCAAACAAAAACATTTTTATTGGTTCATTAAGCTCATACAAAATCAACATGAAAATAATATCAAATATGTAAAAGAATGTAAATCATTCCCATTTGCTATTAAATTTGAATTAACTAATTAATTTATCTTGATTCAGTCAGAAAAAATTATCCCTCATGGATAAAAAATGGTAAAAAACTCCCTCATGTTACACAAAATTGAGAAACAAGTTATTCCCTTCCTCAAGAAGGCTTTCCAATCTCACTGTACACTAAGGGATAAAGATGAACAACCTGGGAACCAGATTTTCACCACGATATATGATATCAACCTACACTGAATTAAGGGTTATAAAAAATGCATCGCTAATCACGACCCAAAACTAAGAAACAACACTGAAATAAATCCTCTAGTGAATAATGGATTAAATCTAATAGGAATGGTAAAGCACATACAATGTATTTCTAGAAAATAAACACGGTGACCAAAAGATCAATGCAAGGGAGAATATAACAATATGACTCTTTAGGTTACCTATGGATCATCTAGTGAGAGAGGAAGAGGAGAGGATTAAAGAGAATGATCATCCAAATATCTTATAAATTATCTAGGATTTAATATGTTTCATTTCATGTATTATATTTTCAATTTTAAAACCATATCGTTCCAAAAAATTCCAACATTCACTAAAATTCATTATTCCTCAAACGTTATTTAATTAATAACCTTGAATTAAAATTATTATGTCAATCCATTTCACAAGTCCCCCCTCTGCCACATACATGTTGTGAAACTAGCCTGCTACATAACTATGAACCAGAAATCACTCCATGATCCCATTTTAGTAGATGAATTGTCTGAAAAAGCTATGTTTCATCTCCAACCACAATCTAACCACCTCAATACTCCCAAAAAACACCTCCAAAAAACATATCCAAAAAATTAACATATCATGTTGTCTTGGGTCATTACATCAGACACCTCCCAAATGATTAAATCCCTCGATAATACAAAGCCTAGCCTATAAAAAACTGGTTCAAACAACCACCATGTGAGATACCTCTCAAAGGATCCCATTACTCTTCAATGCTACCATAATTTGAGAAAATCGACTGAAATACCCTCAAAACCCACTACATTCCCATTAACTTCCCCTATTGACACAAATTCACAACCACAAAACCATCTCAACCACCACGCATCTGAAGCCAATAACCATTACCACCAACAAACCACACCACCCTTACCACATGAAAAAGGTAATTCCATCCTACATTTCAAGTGATTATCTACCCATGATGGAACTAAATCAATCACATGGGGTTAACCACTTCACAGCATAATGTGTCTATTTTAGGATTTATCTCCTCCCCTATACATATATCAAAACATTATCAATCATCAAACATCAAGAAAATATGAAATCTCATAACAAAACCAAAAATAAACATAAAATGACATGAAATATAGAACAAGGGAAAAATAAAAATAGATATATGTATTATGCATTCATTTACCTCTCCCGATCACATGTACTCTCATTCCGGTCAGCATGCATCAACATCATTTAAACTAAGGGAATGGTCCATCTATGTAGTTTCTTCTCTTGATAGCCCTGTATCTCTACATGCGGCTCTAAAAATAATGTTTCATCCTTAATAAAAAAATCTACCTATTAAATGAAATGGGAATAATTTTTAATACACTAATGAATCTGATAGATGTGGGAGACATTATGGATCTTCTCAAACCATGGTAGAAATTCCAATTGATAGGCCACCTCACTAACTCACCCCAACTCCTCAAAGGGACCAAAAAACATGGGAGAAAGATTACTCTACCTACCTAACATCCACTACTAACATTGAGGGGAAAACATAAATAAAACATGGCCTTAAACATTCAACTCCAAGGTATTTCTTCTAGAAATGAAATAATTATTCTTCTAATCCAACACTACTATTTTCCACTCTCAAACTAATTACCCCTTTCCTATTGTGCTCTTCACCACATTCGGACCAAGAACTATTTCCTCCATAACATCCATCAAGAATAATGGATAAAGACACCACTTATTATAAATGGCATCAAATAGGTCCATTCCAATCAAGGATTGAAAGATATTATTATAATAAAAATAACCAAGGTCATTTTTCTTTTATGGGATCCACCGAAGCCTAAGAATCATGAAATAAACATATCACATGACACCAATATAGTATTCATTTCTACGCATTTTTACGTGTTGAATGTAGTTTTGAGCAACGAATGTGTGCCAATATTCATGATGCAATCAAATGTAGACATGAAATCTATAATGAAAATATTTATACAAGACAATGGGCCTCAAAACTCCATGAAACTGAAAAACCTCATACATATTTTTTTTAATCAATTAATCTACTATTTTTGACTCCTTGGTCTCTATGAAGTGGTTTTTTTTGTTGAGTCAATAAGGTTTTCCTTATGACTTTTCCATTCCTTCTTATTTTGAAAATCAAAAACACCTTATCTTTATGAAAATATGTTTTACCCCTGTTTTAATTCTATAAGGAAAATTTCATTCCTTAAGGAAAATTTACCTCTATCCTGTTTTCATTGTGGATTACAATATTTTTATTAAGTATAAAAATCAGATTCATATCTATATTCTTGGAATCGTATAACACTTTGATAGGAAGAATTCTGTTTCAGGATCCGAATTATCATTCCGAATTCTGTAATGAATTATCATTACGAATTCTGATGATGAATTCTCACAATGAATTCTAATGAAGAATAACCGTTATGAATTCTGTGATGAATTCTCATTATGAATCCTGTGATGAATTCTCATTATGAATTCTGAGGATGAATTCTCATTATGAATTTTGTGATGAATTCTCATTATGTATTCTGTGAGGAATTCTCATTACGAATTTTGATGATGAATTCTCATTACAAATTCTAATGATGAATTATCATTATGAATTCGGTTTTGAATTTTCATTATGAGTTTTGTGATGAATTCTCATTACGAATTCTGGTTGTGAATTTTGATTACGAATTATGGATATGAGCTTTTATGAAGTTTGACTCCGATTTCTTCTGATAAACAGAATCTGAATATCCTTGTAATATAGACTACGAATATAATTTTTGGTTAGACTCTGAACTTTTTACTTACACTCTGATTTATTAAGTTTGTCAAAACGAAGACGCGCTTTTAGTTACACATGTTTTGTTATAAAATGATGTCCTCCATTCTGTTTTTAACTAACCGTTGGTTTAGTGACACGTGTACAGGTCCCTCCGAAATTTAAGGAAAATATGACCGTTGGAGGAGGGAGCCGACCGTTCCAACCGAGCCTATGAATAGGAGCTCATTTGAAAGAGATGAAAAATGAAATTGAAGAATTTAATCACTCTCAAGACCACACACTGTTAATGTGATTTGTAGATAGAGAATCGTTTCATGCCTTGTGTGTACTGAACTGCTCGTTCAGATTTATTTGTGCAAATCTGAATATTGGTGATTACATTTGAGGGCATCAGGGGTTAGAAATATAGAGGGGCCGACTACCTTGATGTTTGATGGCTTCCTTGCTGAGGAAGACAGAGGTTTCAACTACATTGAAGTTGAGGGCTTTTGGGGATAGCAAGACAGAGACTCCTATATTTGTATCAAGGGATTACCCGGGTGTGGGTAAGACATAATTTCTTTAATGTATAAATCAAGGGACCTTTATCCAAGGTTGTGGGATACCCTCTTCCTTGGGTTAAAAGATTTATATATAGTTACTTGTATTTGCTACAAGTTTTTCCACTGCATATTGTATGTTTATGAAAGTATAACTGTCATTTAATTCCTTACACTTGTATAGTCTGGTTCAGTTAGATTCAATACGCTTTAAGGTATAATCTAATTTTGTAAACGTTGGTTATGTATCATTTTCTGTATCCATATTTCCAGAACTGGTTATTTGGAATAACTTTCCAGATTTACGAAAGAGTATAGAACTAATGTTTTGTAACTTCATACTTTGTTCCAATCATTCAATTGGTGTTAGAGGTGTTTTGAATTTTCATAGTTTAACTTTTTAAAACATATATCTTCCCTCGTTTAAAAGAAATTTTTAAAGTTTACAATTCACCCCCCTCTTGTATATTGAGCATATACATCATTATTTCGATCCTACAATTGGTATCATAGGAGGTCTCTAAAATACTTATATTCACATATAAATTTGTCTTTATAAGTTTTTCATTTTTTTATATTTTTCCTTGCTTATAAATATTCTCCTTGAATCTGAAATTTTGTTATTAACAAGTCTTTGTGTGGAAAATTTGTTAAGATAGAAGGAATCAATGTTGGTTCCACCAATAACCTAAATCACACAAGACCACCAATTTTTGATGGTAATGATTATGAGGATTGGAGAGATCAAATGAGGACATTCATTATCAATACTGGATTAGAAATTTTTTTTATTCTTACTGGAGGTCATCAAATTTCTGATAAAAAAGTTAGTACTTTCACAAACCAAGAGAAGATGATTATCAATTAAACTATAAGGTATGAAACACTTTAATTTGTTAAATTAGTAGGATCATATATAGAAAAACTTCTTCTTGTGAAGCATCTAATTTTATATGGAAGAAACTTGATGTTACTCATTTTTGTACGTACAAAGTGATTGAGACTAGAAGAGATATCATTAGAGCTAAGTATCATGGTTTTAACATTCTTTATAGGGAACCCATTTGTAAGGTGAAACAAATATTTATGACTATCGTAAAAAGCTTAAAATCTATGGGAGAGAACGGTCTGGATGATGAAGTTGTTTTTGACAAGATCATTGATATTATTCCCAATGAGTGGGAATCAAAGAGAACTGCTATTGATGAGAACAGGAAGGTTAATCAAATTTCTTAAGATAGACTGTTTGGAACTCTTCTCCAACATGAAACAATGAGGAAGAGAGATGCTAACAACACCAAAAAGAATAATGGGAAAGGTACTGCTACTTTTCTTACAACATCAAATAACATGAAAGCTATAACTCTTGAGAGAGTAACTAGATCCAAATCTAAGAAGGTTGTTATCCAATATAAATATAGTGATAAAGAAGTCTAAGAGAATGAGTTAGAAAATAATGCTAGAAGGACGAACAAGATAACTGGACAAAGAAATTTCCAATCCAAGTATAAGAAGAAAGAAAGGAAAGATATGAAAGATCAAGTAGTCGCATGCTATGAAGGCAAGAGATCTGGACACATAAGACCGGATTAACCTTTGATCAAGAAGAAAGAAATAATAGAGAGACATTCTAAAAGGAATATTAAGATTTATTATAAAGATAATGATAAGAATTTTTTGAAAGCTAATGATACTTGGAGTGCCAGTAGTGGTGATTCTTCAGATTAATCTTCGGATTATGAATCTTCTGGATAGAAGAATCTTGGTCTTATAGCCAGATTTCCTATTGACAATCATTGTCTATGGATAAGGTACACAATGTTGAATCATTTAACAATGTTTCTTAAAATTCTAATGATAATAAATATTATAACTCTCCTGATGAATAATCCTATTCGGATGAAGAAAACAATTTACATACTTATGAAGATGTTTTTAGGTTTGCTGAACTTCATGAGATTGAGAATTCAAAACTCAATAAAAAACATGATAAGCCAAATTCTCGGAATACTATTCTTAATAAAGAAATATCATATCTTTCTAAAGATCTTGATAAGAAAAATGCTGATTTTATAAGTATTTCATAAAGTCTTGAGGAAGTATATTCTGAGAAGAATAAACTTTCTAATGATCTAACAAAAGTAATTTCTAAGAAAAATGTTTTCGAGCCTAGATCTAGATCCAAATCTAATGATTATGAAGATAAAAACATGGTTATAAAACTCAAGTCCAAAATATTTTCCTTAATGAAGTTTTTATCGAACATTACATTAGGTAATGAAAATTTCGATAAGATGTATTCACAAATACGACATTTAGGAAAAAAATCCGTATTTGGTTATACCTATGAAAAACGAACTTTTAGTAAAAATGATTTTTTTCATCAAAGTGACCCATTTTGTACCATGTGTTAATGTTGTGGTCACTGGGAATAAAATTGTTCTTTAAACAAAACCCTATCATTAGGTTTTCATAAGGATTATTTTTCTAAGAAGATTTGGTGCCCAAAATTTTGTTATCTGAAAATCGTGGATCCAAACAAGTTCGGATTCTAGAAGTTTAATTCTTTTCTTATTTTCAGGAAGATAAAGAAAGTAAAAAGAGAAATACATGGTACTAGGATAGTGGATGTTCCTGGGTTATGACTGGTAACAAAAACTATTTCGAAAATATTATCATGAAGAAATGAGAAAAAGTAACTTTAGGAGACAACGCTCAGGGAGAAATTGTTGGTATAGGTAATATTGTTCTTCTTGGTAAAACTTTGATTTCAAATTTTTTGATTGTTAAGGGTCTTAATCACAAACTCATTAGCATAAGTGAATTATGTGATGAAGGATACCTTGTGAATTTTAGGAATGATAAGTGCTTAGTACACAATTCCAAGGAAGTGTTCATTCTATCAGCCCATAGGCAAGAGAATATTTATACAATGAACATAGAAGACCTTAAGATCCAAGAATTACCTTGCCTAAGGTCAATGGAAGATCATTATTAGTTGTGGCATAGAAGACTAGGTCACTGTAACCTTAGAAACTTATGTAAACTATCTATGAAGAAACTAGTTTGGGATCTACCCGAACATAGATTTGATTCTTCTAAAGTTTGTGATACTTGTCAATATGGAAAGAAACATAAATCAAGTTTTAAATCAATCGGTGAAGTCTCTAAAACTGATGTGTTACAGTTGGTGCACATGGATATTTTTGGTCCAACATAAACTAGAATAATTAGTGGAAAATACTATGTGTTTATTCTAATTGATGATTACACTAGATTTACATGGGTCTATTTTCTAGAAAAAAAGTCCGAAGCTCTTTCTTATTTCAAAAAAATTAGAGCCCAAGTTAAAAATGATAAAAAAAGTACATTGAAAACTATTCATAGTGATCATGGATGAGAATATAAAAATTCTGATTTTGAAACTTTTTTTAGTAGAAAATGTATTACTCACAACTTCTCAACACCCAAAATATCTCAACAAAATGGAGTTGTTGAAATAAGAAATAGAATTTATCAAGAGATAGTTAGAACCATGTTTAGTGAGTATTCTGTAGCCAAATATTTTTGGATTGAAGTTGTATGTATTGCTTTTTATAGTATAAATCATGTTTTAATTATAACTTTTCTTAATAAAACTCTTTATGAGTTATGGAATGGTAGAAAACCTAGACATTCCTACTTCAAGGTTTTTGGATGCAAGGTATTCAACCTGAATATTAAAGATAATTTACAAAACATTTTAACAAAATTTGATGAAGAAATTTTATAAGGCTACTCCACAACTTCTAAGGAATATAGAGTTTTCAAAAAATACACTTGTACTGTTGAGGAATCAGTACATGTTAAATTTGATGAAACTGATCCTTTTTTTAAACCATCCCAAACTACATCCTCAGATGCGTTTTCAAAAACTAATTATCAACCTTTGTTTGAAGATCCTTCATATAAAGAAAAATGGTCAAGAAAATAGTTCTGAAACATTTACCCCAGAATAATTTCTACCCAATGTTGATGAACTTGTTTTACAAAACCCAATACAGGTGTTTCTTAAGAATCATCCCAAGGATAGTATCATTGGTGATGTAAATCATCCTATAAGGACAAGAAGCTCTTTGAGGAATGAAGTTGAACATATAGCATTTATTTCCCAATTAGAACAAAAAAGTACTAATGAAGCTTTAGGTGAAGATGATTGGATCAAAGCCATGCAAGATGAGCAAAATGAATTTGAAAGGAATAAAGTCTGGACCTTGGTTGAAAGACCTAATGAAACTTTGGTCATTGGAGTAAAATAGTTCTTTAGAAATATGTGTGATGAATATAGTTTCATTGTTAGAAATAAATCTCAATTGGTTGCTAAAGTCTATAATCATCAAGAGGAAATAGACCATGAAGAAACCTATGCCCCAGTAGCTAGACTTGAATCTATCCATATCTAACTTTCCTTTTCCACATTCTTCAATTTTTAACTATTTCAAATGGATGTGAAATGTTCTTTTATTAATTTTTATGTCCAAGAGGAAGTTTTTGTTTAACAACCTCTTGTCTTTGATGACAGAAAACATCCTGATCATGTTTTTAGACTTACCGAAGCTTTGTAAGGACTTAATCATGCCCCTCAATCCTTATATGATAGACTAACCGAATTTTTGATTAAAAATAACTATGTGAAGGGAAATGAAGATCCAACCATTTATATAATGAAATACAAGAATAATGTTTTGATTATTCAAATATATGTTGATGACACCATATTTGGTTCAACTCATCAATCATTAACTGATTCCTTTGCAAATCTAATTAAATCTTAGTTTGAAATGAGTATAATGGGTGAGTTATCATTTCTCCTTGGTTTTCAAATTTCTCAAAAACCAGAAAGAACCTATATATCTCAACATAAGTATATTAAAGATATTCTTAAAAATTATCATTATGAAAACACTAAAAGTATTAGTATTCCCATTGGTACCTCGAACACACTTGATATTGATGAATCCGTGAAACAAGTGGATCAAACATCTTTTAGAGGTATGATAGGAAGCCTATTATACTTGACAGCTAGTTGTATAGACTTAATGTTATCATTATTTATATATTCCAGATATTAATCCAATCCTACAGAATCTCATTTAAAGGAAGTGAAAATAATTTTTTGCCACATAAATGGAACCATGAATCAAGGATTATTTTATACTTATGGAAATGATTTTATCTTGAAGAGTTTTTCAGATGCTGACTTTGGTGGGTGTAGAATGGATTGAAAAAGTACATCCGGAACTTGTCATTTCTTAAGGAGATTAATTAGTTTCTTGGTCATGCAGGAAGCAACACTCAGTAGAACTATGTACTACTGAAGCTGAATATGTAGCAGCTGAAATTTATTGTGCTCAAGTGTTATGGATGCAACACACAGTCACGGACTATGGCTTGAGTTTTACTAAGACTCAAATTTTTTGTGATAACAAAAGTTCCATTTCCCTTAATAAAACCCCTAAATATCACTCTCGGTCAAAAGCAGGTAGATATTAGGCATCACTTTCTTAGGAATCACACACTAAAATGAGATATCATTCTTCAGTTTTTCGGAACACAAGATCAACTTGCTGATATTTTCAAAAAATCTTTACCATCCGATAGATTTGAATACATCAAACATAAGTTAGGAATGATAACCATAAGGTGATATTCCTTCATTAATTTCTTGTTGAAACAATATCCTTATATTTATAAACTCATTTTATAGGGAGAGGACATGTTTTGTATGATTTTGAAAATTATTCGTAGTGAGATTTTGAAATTTTTTGTAGTGAGCTTTTGAAATTTTTTTACTGAAACTTTTGTAATGATATTTTCATACTGGATATTTTGTTATGAAATTTTTGTACTGGAAATTTTTTAATGAAATTGTCATACAGAAACTTTCATAATGAAATTTTCGTACTAAAACATTCGTAATGAAATTTTCGTACTAGAATTTTTGTAATTAAATTTTCGTAATGGAACTTTCGTAATAAATTTTCATACTGAAACTTTATGAATGAAATTTTCGTACTAGAACTTTAGTAATGAAATTCTTGTACCAGATTTTTCGTAATGAAATTTATTGTACACATGTTTTTCATAGCAATCTTTTCAAAGTCTAATTTTCATCAAGAAGAAAATAACCTATTAAGAAAAATCTTTCTAGCCAATCCGAAAGGTATGATTTCCTTACATAAGTTTTTGTAATCATATTTTACTTGCTGCTACATTGTTATGTGATTTAAAATTTCCAGGATTCTAGTTTTCTTAAATCCGATTGTTTTTCACAAAACCTCAAAAGATCGGAATCATGTTTTCCTTGTGGCTTGTTCCTCAACTGTCAGATCAAATCTCAATGAATCTCAATCATTTGATCTACCATGGAAGTTGAACCGTCGCCTCAAAACCTATATAAAAGGGAACTCCGAGGGTTGTCCCACATCGAATATCAATCTTTTGCATCCCGAAGCTCTATCATCTTTAAATAAGTCCATTCTGATCATTCCCAAGACCGTTCCGATTTCTTCAAAAGAGTTCAGTTCCGACTGTCTTTAGAAGCCACTTCTCAGGATATGTCAACTGTAAAGCCTATCTCTAAATGGTTAGTTTATAAGGATAGATTAGTTTATCCGAATTTCAACATGTATGATTCTATTATATCTAAGAATATTAGATTGAATGGATGAGAGGATGTATGTTTATCAAAACCAGCGAATCAGGATCCAGTTTATAAAGATTTGATTGTAGACTTTTATGAGTATATTTCCTTCCTTGAGGAAGATGGCATAGAGATGTTTTCATTCAAGTCATATGGTAAGACATACAATATTTCTTACACCAAGGCTGAAATCTTGGTTGGTTTATCATTTGAAGTGAAGCTGAATTTTGCTCACATAAGCTGCCGGATGAGCAACGAAGATTTAATAAAGTGAAGGCTAAGGAATTACTTGGACTTAAAGATGTCAAGACCTCTAATATTTCTCATCACTCTTCAAATAGTTGGATTCTACAGCTGTGGGTACAAGGATTTTTCGTACCGAGAAGGGGTGATGAGGATAATCTCAAGAAGAGTGATATATAAATCTTAGATTGTTTGGTAAATCTAAAGAGGTTAAATATGATGAGGCATGATCTGATTACAGTTAAGAATATTAAAGAAGGAAATCTGAAATCTCAGATTATAATTTATCTGGCCTTGCCTTCCAAGCTTATTATCAGATGTCTTGATTCTTTTAAAGTTGCTTGCACCTCCAATCCAAGAAAATATAAGGTAATACTGGTTAGTGATGATATGTTGAAGAGGATGAAGTTGGCTTTTCTAGTGAATCCAGAGAATTCTACACTTTACCAGAGGAAGAGGCTGAGGCTGTTTAGAAACATCAACAAAATTTTTAACCGTCAAAGAAAGCTGGAAGGAAAAAAAAACTTGAAGGAAGTGGAAGTTGCTGAGAAAACCCTAAGACTAATAAAACTCATTACACCCCTCGCAAACCCAGGAAACAAAAGGCTTATCCAGATGAGGTGGTTTCTAGGTAGGTGTAAGATAAAGAAAAAAAGGAAAGAAGGGGAGACACCATTTGGATTGGACCCTATTGAGGCTAAGGCATTGAAAGAGAAGGCGACTGATGAATTAGAAAATCCATCCAAGGAGAAGACGATGAAGAAAAATATGTCAGAGGAAGATATTATTCAATATATTCTGAAAGACACTGAGGTAGAATCCTAAAGTTTACCCATTCCAAAATCCTTTTTGGTTGATGGTTTTCCTGAAACTCCGGGTGAGAAGACTCTGAATAATTCTAAGAAGAAGAAACATAAGAAGGAATTGATACTGAGAGTTCAAAAATATATGGAAGAAATACAGCAACCAGAGAGAAGTGGTGGCTCTGGTGGTGTAATAAAACAGGTAGAAGACTATCATAAGAATGATAGTGCTTCCGAGAAATTCTAACTATGGACTTCCCAAGCCGGGTCTTCAAAAATTTCTACACCTAGAGTTGATGTCAACGGTGAAGAGGAAGTAAACAATCCGTCTGAGGAAGAAAGTCACAATCATGACTTTATAAAGCATGAGGATATTGAAGCTGCAGTAGAGAAGGAGAAAGTTGAGGAAGATGAGAATGTTCAACTATCATAGAGTGAGCAATAATCTCCTGATGAACAGACCGTTCTGAAAGTTGATAAGGGCTTTCAAGTTGCTGTTGACACTCCAAAAAATATATTATATGAAGGAAAAAATGGAGGATCATCTAAAAGGAAGCTGATACATTCATAGGAATAACCATATCCAACCCAAATATTAGATTCAGAGTCATCTGTCTTTAGACATGACTTTGTTGAACAGTCTCTAAAGAAGCTGGTGGACGTCATTCCAATTTTCCAGCAATAGAATCCCGATGCCAGATGCTATAGAATAGCAAAAATAAAAAATCAGACTCTGTATCCATGGTGATGGATAGGTGTGCTATTCTTGAATCTCATCATAAAAACATTCTTATCAACTATGATGCTCACTGATTTTCTTGTAAGAATATAACCAAGTGTTCTAAGAATTTTATTGAAGACATAGTATACTTTGATCAATTCCAAGTAGAATTTAAGGATGCTTTTGATGCCTAAGGCTCTAAAATCAAGGATAAAACAAATTCTATTGAGAAGAAGTTAACTCTTGAGCAGGATTTTCGGATTCAGGAGGTTAAAGATCTGAATAGGAAGCTATGTTCTCTGGTCTAGTACAACAGGGAGGAAAAAGAACTTCAGATTCAGTTGGAAGAAAAGGTTCTAAAGCTAGATCAAACTCTTAAAGATCAGGCAGTGGAAATGGAGGCTCAAGATTCAAGAATCGTTGCTTTAGAGAAGAAAGAGGATGAGGAACACAAAGAAATGAAGAAGCTGAAGAAAATTGTCAAAATGCTTATGCACAATGAAAAAGAAACAAAATATCCCACTCTGATCTTTTCTTGTACTGTTTTCCTTTTACTAGATCTTTCCAATAGTAATAAATTTTTTGATACTTGTCTTTTGGTTGGTGGTATGTACTAATATTTCAGGTACTTTATTATATTTTCCATTTCCACAATTATTTTTGAAAATCACAAAGGGGGAGAAGGAAAAATAATTACTCAAAAGATAGAGAAAAAAGAATCTAAAAGGGAGAAAAAAAATTTCTAAGTAAATAATAATTATCCCTAAGTGAGGGGGGCTTATCTAAGGGGGGGTTTCTCATTATGAAGTTTTTCATTCTTATGACAATTAAAATTCCATTCCAAAAATCTAGAATTAAATCCTTAGAGTTCCAAAGCCTAAGGGGGTGTTAGTTGTATTCACTATCATCCATAAACAAAGGGAGGTATACTTTAATTTCAATGTTTATAAATTTATTCTAAGTCCATATATTCTTTTTCATTAGGATGTTTTTTCTTTAAAAAAACTGGGATATTTTTGAGTCAATAAGGCTTTCCTTATGACTTTTCCATTCCTCCTTGTTTTGAAAATCGAAAACACCTTATATTTAAGAAAATATGTTTTTACCTCTGTTTTACTTCTATAAGGAAAATTTACTTCCTTAAGGAAATTTACCTCTATCTTTTTTACATTGTTCATATCAATATTTTTCTTAAGTATGAAAATCAGATTCATATCTATATTCTCAGAATTGTATAATACATTGATATGAAGAATTCTGTTTCAGGCTTTGAATTCTCATTCCAAATTCTGTAATGAATTCTCGTTTAGAATTCTGATGACGATTTCTCACTATGAATTCTATTGTAGAATACTCATTGAGAATTCTGTGATTAATTCTCATTACGAAATCTGTGATGAATTCTCATTACGAATTCTGATGAAGAATTATCATTATGAATTTTGTGATGAATTCTCATTACGAATTATATGATGAATTATCATTACAAATTCTAATGAAAAATTCTCATTATAAATTCTGATGATGAATTCTCATTACGAATTATGTGATGGATTCTCATTATGAATTCTGTGATGAATTCTAATTACGAATTCTGGTTGTGAATTTAATTTCGAATTATGGATACGAACATTTAAGAAGTTAGACTCGAAATTCTTATGATAAACAGAATCTGAATATCATTGTAATATAGACTCTGAATATAATTTTTTAAGACTCCGAACTTTTTACTTACACTCCAATTTGTTATGTTTGTAAAAATTATGTCGTTATTTCAGTTACACCTATTTTGTTATAAAATGATGTCATCCAATTTTTTATCTAATAGTTGGTTTAGTGACACATGTACAGGTCCCACAGAAATTTATGGAAAATATGACCGTTGGAGGAGGGAGTCGACCGTTCCAACTGAGCCTATCAATAAGAGATCATTTGAAAGAGATCTACAACGAAATTGAAGAAGATGATCACTCTAGAGACCACACCCTGTTAAGATGATTTCTAGAGAGATAAGCTTATCATTCCTTGTGCATACTGAACTACTCATTCAGATTGCTTTGTGCGACTCCGAATGTTGTTGATTACATTTGAGGGCTTCCGGGAATAGGAAGTCAGAGGTGTCAACTACCTTGAAGTTCGAGGGCTTCCTTGCTGTGGAAGAAAGAGGTTCCAACTACCATGAAGTTGAGGGCTTGGGGGGATAGCAATACAGAGACTCTGATCATTTTATGAAGGGATTACCCAGGTGTAGGTAAGACAGACTTTCTTGAAATTATAAATCAAGGGAGCTTTATCCAAGGTTGTTGGATACCCTCCTCTTTGGGTTAAAAGATTTATATCTTGTTATTTGTTTTTGCTAAAAGTTTTTCCACTTCATTTTGTATGTTTAAGAAAGTATAACTATCTTATACTTACTTACACTTGTATACTCTGATTCAGTTAGATTCTATATGCTTTAATGTAGAATCGTATATTGTAAACTTCGGTTAAGTTTCATTTTCCGGATCCATATTTCCAGAACCGGTTTTTCAAAATCACTTTCCAGATTTAAGCAAGTGTATAGAACTAGAAGTTTGTAAGACCATACTTTGTTCCAATCATTCAATTGGTATTAGAGGAGTTGTGAATTTTCGTAGATTAACTTTTTTTTAAAAAGATCTTTCCTTGTTGAAGGAAATTTTTAAAGTCTACAATTCACCCCCCCTCTTGTATATTGAGCATCTACATCATTATTTCGATCCTACATATTTAATTTTTTGATCCATGATCACCCGGATAACATCAATACCTCCTTCATCATGAGGTTCCCTTGGTGAATAAATATGTTTTTATGTAATCCTATTTCCACTCGAGAACATCCAAAGGATATAAAAAACATCAAGGAACATGATTAGTGGTATTTACTTACTGAAAAACTGACAATCACACCATGAACTTTACTACCTCTCATTTTATCATAGGCCACAAAAACATCAACCTAAATGTATGTTAACTCATGGATAATCCTTGGTGTGACACCAAAGGGGATCTATTAATTTCATAAAGGACTCCCTCATGCATCACTACTTGAACAAACATCCTCCCAAAAAAAGAAAATCATGTTCTGACAAACCTCATATCATTAGTCTATATCATTTCCATGGATAATATGATTAGGCATCACCTCTACAGCTATGTATTACCAATAATAATCCTACTCCTATTTCAGTGAGAAATTCATGCACCATAATCTATATAAAATTTCTCATACTATCATCCACCCTTTATTTCAATTGCAAAGATACTAACCCCTCCATTCATTTCCAAATATCCCCAAAATCATGAATAAAATCCTTCCAACACATTTCGACCAAATCATTATCCAAAAAAATTTACTTTCCTGAGGTGTGGATGATACCAAAATCACCATCATAATGAAATTTCATCCACCTCAAATACTTCAAATTTTGATCAAACTGAGAAATGAAATTCCTCAAACTCTTACGATCTATGATGACTATGAAGCACTCCATATTAATATAATACAAGAACAAAATTAGCTTAATAAAAACTATTTATCACTATATATCAAGGGATTTGTAGTTACGGTCATGGGGACACAACTTAATAGACCCATAAGATCCCACTACCCTCTATTGAATCCACATTCATCACAATCCAATATGGGAAGAATGAAAAAACAACTATAATATCACACCCTCCTCAAGAAAAAGATTAAGTGGAGAAATAGAAAACATTCACATTGGGTAACTGAAATATTCCTATAAGTTATTGGTTATCATAAAGTTCAATTCCTTCCAAGTTAATGGTATTCTCGAATATGAAAATCAAGAGAAATCATGTGTAAACCCATGATAATAGCATTGGAGAACATGAAAACTACAATCCTCTTCCACGTTCATCATTTCTTACTATGGGAAAACTACATACAACATTATTAGGTCCCCTACATCAATATAATAAGATGCCACATGGAAATGGAAACAGACCTAAATCATCTAACTCACTCTTGAAATACTATCCATAAATCTAGTGTTGTCAAAGTACCTATAAAATATCTATATGATTATCATCATGATTGTCCTCAGATATCAAGTGGATCAATGTATAATCAATTAATAATATTAATAATGGGTTGAAGAACTCACAAAACATAATGCTCGTAAGCCCCATGAATATATTTGGCGGGCTTGTAACACCGAAAAACAACAATACGAACTCAATGTTACCACACCAACATATGAAGGAATTACATGATATATTACCCTCCTCGACACACAATTAGTGATATAGTAATTTTATATTGAATATAGAAAACCAACTTTCCACTCTCAACTGGTCTAACAGATCTTTTATTAGCATGCAAGGTTAGATTTTCACAACATTTAATTTTTAGAAAATATGATAGTCGATAAAAAACCTCAAACTATTATCCGCCTTTTGGAGAACAACACTGGAGAAAACCACAGTGACACACTTGGTAAGATGAGACCCCTCTACATCAGATCATCCAACTGAAACCTTAAATCATGTGACTCAACATGATTTATTCGATAGAGAGACATCAGAAATGGGGATGTGCCAAAATGCATGTCTATCCTGAACTCAACATCACTTCAAGAGGTCCACATCAAAACCACTTCTAGGAAAACATGTGGGAACAAATCCACATCCCTGGGAACACCCACATCCAGTGCATATGATAAAAGCACTTCCATCAAATAAATACTTTTCTCTGCATGCTGACTATCCACTTGGAAACCCTGCTCGGCAATTAAAACCAGACACTATTTATAAACATATGAGAACATGACTCTAATATATAAACATTTTATAACCTCATGTGTAATATACAATAAATTATAGGAATTTATGACATCATATGGATTTATCTATAAGTAGAAAATATTCCCACGAGACTTATGTGGCCCCATCATCAGTTTACATCCCTATAAATCATAAACATTATGTTCAACACTGAAACTGGTGTAGTTAACATCATGGTAATGGGAATCATCTCTAAATCCATTCCAATATCTTGTAATAAAGGGGTTGATAAAAAAGGGGTGTGGTAATACATATTCTAAAAAATTACAGACAATGTTAGATGAAAAATTGAGTGCACCTCAAATGATCACTATCCCCTCTAGCACTATTGCCTCCGCTTTATACCACTAAATAGACCCATCACCTCCACCTATATGATGATACCAACCTATATGGCCATACTTTGTTCAATATTCATATTCATTATGAACACCTGAGGTCAGATGCATCCTACTCCATCTCCCCACGGTGGTGCATAATATTTGTATACCTTCTACCAAAATACACTCACATGAAACAACTAATGAGGCTAGAGTTGATATTGTATCCCTCCACCAGACTGATCTCGATGAACCAATGGGATGTAATTATGTTGATGTATATAAAACCTATAAAAACAAACATTCTTGATATCTCCTATAAAATAATGAAAACCACTGGCCCTAGAAGTCATGAAAGGAAACTGCTAAGCCCGACTCCCCACTAGTTGAAACCTCAAAGGTCCAGGTTCCTGAAACATAAAACTAAAAAAAATAATCTTTCTGGAACACTACCTATTCCCCTATGATAGTTATCCTCCTAATGATTAATCCTCATGATCATTTCCACCTTATGTTGTGCCTCCATATACATTGGCTACGTAAATGGAATAACAGCAAGCTAGATTGACTGGAAATGTTCCCCCTCATGATGTCTTCCAAAACACTCCTCATTTGGAATAAGAATTATTAAAAATCATATAAGATCCTTGAACATGATTGAAAACTACCATAATAACATACTCCCCTTCAGAATAGAAATAATCTCCTCTCACTTCACTTCCCTCATGGTCAATAAAAGAAACTCTTCCCCGGACTATTTCTGATAGATGACCCATGAATCATTTTACACCTTCCCCTCATCGAGATATAACATCCACTATTGATGGGAATATCTATGAATATAAATAACTACCAATGAAATCCAATATCCAAATGGGACATATATCAAAGATCAACTAATATAGATCTCCTCCGTTTAACTCTCAATAAATACATTCAAAACAACTCTTTTATACTTCCGCAATGATTGAAACATAAAGGAACATAGTTCCCTCTACAAACTGTCATCCCCCACATATGAATCAACCCTATGGAGATCAAGTGGTTCATCCTATTGAATTTAAACATCCCGATACACCCATATTTTTTTATCGGATCTATAGCTAAAATAAAGATAATAATTTACTAATCTCAGTGGTATGGAATTTTATTAGGATTAAATATAATAAATATTATTTATTTTTTCCATCCCAAAATAACCCAATTCAATAATAAATACTATTAATAATGAATCACGTAGCAATTATAATTCCCAACCCAAAAAGGAGTTCCAATTCACATGGTCACTAAATATGCTTAGAGACTGTGCACTGGATCATAGGGGCCTCTAAAATTTGGTGTCAAAGACAGTCTCTCAAGCTTATATTGCAGACCAAGGCCAAAGAGAATTATTTACATACCAACCCATGAAATCCTCACTATACCTCAGCCCAAACCCCATTCTATTTCACAGCTATAAACTATGATAAAACTCTATCATGAACTCTTCCCACTAAAGATACTAAAATGTGGGGATATAGAGAACCACCACCCTAAAAATTCTCACCTCCATTAATCCCCAGGTTTTAAACAATAACAAGAGTTACAATATTTTCCTGATATTGAAGTGGTTAAACTTATATAAACATATTTGATCATGAAATAAGATGGATCATATATAAGAAAATTTGAGACATAATATTAAAATAATCCAAAATCATCCCACAATGTATGAATAAATAAAAATGATATAGTTAAATGTATCAAAAATTAAATACCCAAGGGAAAATATAAAACATTGACATATAAACTATCCAAAATGGCCCGAGAAATTATTGTCTATCATGATCCATTTAATCGATCCAAAAGCATGAAAATATGTTTATATACATTGGGTGAGAATACAGGTAGACCCAGTAGGAATATCGATGCCTCTCAAGCACATCTAAAAAAATAATACTAATGTACCCAGGAGAAAATAGTAGTACCAACATCACCTAAATAGGCCGACTATCCATCCAAACCTAACCAAAGAACACTCAAAAAATATTAAAATATGGGTATAATAACATAATTATAAGTATATTAATAGTGTACCCCATTCCACTTTCCCACAGATTATTCACTCTCACCCCCAACATTGTATGCCATGGAACTCCACTTTCTTCCAAATGAAATATAACAATGATACATAGAATGGTTATATCAAATCATTCTCGTAGGCACCTGGCCCACTTCCCCACTTCAAATTCATTATTTCTCTCTAATCATTGTGGTATCTTTGGTTGGGGGTCGTGAGGGATTATTAATATATAAATCGTGTAAATATATATAATTTTCTATGAATTCTTATCTATACACATTTAAATATAAAAATATATTTTAAAAATTAGAATTTTTTTTTATTTCAATAAATAACTAAATAATAATAGATGATTATTACGATATATTAATAGATAAAAAATATATAAAAATTTGAAATTATCTCCCTGGGTTTGTCAAAAATTATATTAGATCCTCATCATGAGAGATTATATAAAACACCACTAGTATCAGATGATATCTTTTTACCCTTATATATGGGCATTATTTTCACTATAATTAGTGCTGAAAGCAACCTGCCTTTATAAAAAAAATATTGGTGATGAAACATTGTCATTTTTTAGTGATTTTTTTTTCATTTAAATAAACTTTCTTTCTTTTGGGATGAACCTTATCCATTACATCGGTCCTTCCTGTTCTTCTATATGTCACATTAATGGGGCCCGATAGGTTATTTTTTCAATACATTAGCTGAACTGAAATATAGAACAATTGATATGTAATTTGAAATACAACTTAATTGAATTTATTTTCAATCAATTTTTCCTTTTTTTAATTATCTATAAATTATTATCTAAATATAATCATATAGTGAATCTATATATATGTAGTTAGAGACACACCTACAACTATATGTTTGTACTTATTTTTATATTTTTAAATATAAATAGGAAATAATTAGAAAAATCTACTACAGTTTAGGGGAAAATCATATTATAATGTGAAATATAAAAAACTAATGTAGAGATGTAAAATAATCATAAAATAATATCCAAAATCACCACGAAACTTTAATGTGTTGTTTTTTATATCATGTATAAATTCTTAATATTATTAATTTGTATTATACTCTATATTAATCATTAATAACCCCTCGAAATATTTTATGGGTGCATCATTTATCCAAATACACTAGAATATATTAATCCTATCAATGTAATCATTATTGATGAGGATTCACTATTTCTTAGAAAACCATCATTTATTAATATCTATTTATTTTAAAATATATCTCCATTTTACCAATAATTCATAATTATTTTCTAAACCCAAAAAATAAATATTCAATTATACGTCTTTATCTAATTCAATAAGGTTCTAAATTCATAATAAAAAATGTTATTGAATTTCTACATGAACTCCATCTCTAACGAGTCTAGCAACTTTTTTCATTCTTATTAACAACTCCGTATCAAATGATTCTCATATTAACAATAGAAATAGAATGATCAATATGATGTGATCCATAAATTAGGTCCCCAACAACAACAAATTTTTATAAATGATCCCATTTACTCTCATTTGAATCCATAAAGACTAATTCCCTTCAATAAATAATATCTCATATTGGGGACACTTCATAGTAATATATGGCACAACTCCATGAGTGAAAAAATAATCACATTGAATATATGATAAAATGGATATAATATGAGTTGACATCTTGAATGATAATGTTTTAATGTTATGTGTGTTTCATAACAGAAACCAGGATTTAGAATTTTTTATCTCACATAAGACACATTTTTTAAAACTAGTTTTTATTAATAGTGTGTTCTGCGTGTCACAATTTATCAATCATATATTATAAAATGATTTTATAATAAAATTACATTTATAGAAAGAAAATTCTATTATGAATACTGATAATTTATTGAACAATATAAATTATAGATTGTTTATTTAATATGGGAAAAATATATTTTAGATATTTAATTAATTTATATTATTGCATCTAAAATAATTTTTAAATAATTTTTATAATTAATTATAATCATCTAATGGAAAAATTTTATTAAATGAATATTAATAATATTTAATATTGGCATGAAGTCACATTTTAAAATTTTTATGTAATAGAATATAATTTATATATATAATATTTATATGGAAAACAATTTGTAATTTATAAAGCGCTAAAATTTAAAAATAATTAAAATAGTTGTGGGTTTATATTTAAAATTATGAATTATTAATAATTGTTAATTTGTAATGTTCAAATTAAATGTGAAATATTTGAGAAATAAAATATACTATCTCAAATTTAGTTTTAATCTTTTATATGGTAACGTATTAAATTATAATTAATTTTTTCTAATTAGATTCTGTAAATTCATTATATATAATATTTGGAACATAAAATGTTTACATTAGATTTAGTAATATATATTTAATAAAAATTTCTTGTACAATTATATTATGTTAAATTTATAATATAAATAATATATAAAATGTTTTTATATATTTATTTTATTTTATTTCTATAATGCATGACTAAATTAAAAATTGTTTTTAAATTTTTCATTTAAGAACATTCCATGAATATTTAACTCAATTAAAAATGAATGAATGAATTATTTAATTATTGTATTCCCTGATATATTGGTAGTTATTATTTTAATATGAATAATAGATTTATGATATAGTTTGAACTCTTAAACTGTAACTATAAATTGTCATACATGAATTTAAGGAGTTACATTGTATGTATGATAATAAATTTAGATTTAATCTACCATGAATTTGGAATGTATTGAGTTTTGAGAATGAATATAAAGGTTGAATATAGTCTATACACTTTAGGTGAGATAATTTTGATCAAATTATGTTATATCTTGGGTAATGTATCTTAGTGTTGATGGACCTCAGTATGGAATGCATAGTATTATGAAGGCCTATGAATTCGTTAGAAATGTATGGGTTTTTAATATACCATTAATGATTACTCTTATAGTGATTTAATTGTTCATATGATTTTTAACCATGAAATAAAATAGTTTCAAGATCCTTATATAGAGGATGTATTTGGTTATTTATTAATATAATATTATTTTATTTTGGATATGTAACACAAGATATGAGTTGAGAAATTGATAATATAATGTATCCTTTAGAAATATTTTTTTCGTAGAAGGAACGTGATTCCAAAATAATTCCTCAGAAGTATGAAAACATGTAAATGAAATAGAATGTGATATTATGTTGATATTAAATGAAATTTTATAATAATATGTGTCTCATTTCATTTGATGAAAACACATTTATGAACATCAATCATTCAACAAGGTGGTTTTAGATAATGTTGGATGACAATGGATTATCTTGTACAAGGCATGTTTGAATTTTCTAGACCTAATAGTTAGGGAACTTAATACCATAATAATATTTATGATACAATTATCTAGAAAAACTATGAGATTGGATACCAAATGATTATATAGGGGTATATAAATATTACAAATTGGGTAATGATTTTTTTTTCAATTATCCTAGAGTCATATATAATATGGTTTCCGTGACGATCTACCTCAATATAAAAGTCTTGAGATGAATGTAAAATAGGACCAATGGCTCATTGAAATATATATCTTTTACCCTAATGATTATAATAAATAATAGAGTGTTAATCAATTTATTGAGATAATATTTAAGATATAATAATTATTAACTTTATATAAAACACGAAATTCATCTGAAAAAATATTCTACTATAGGTATTAATGACATGTTCATTATCTATCTATACTTTGAGATAAATCCCAGAATATGGTGGATGATAATGTGAGAAACTTGTTTAATTGGTACATAATTTATGAACTTTTATAATTATGTAAGAATAAAAATTCTTTTTACTAGAGTAATAGTTTATTGAGTTACAAAATGTTAATATTTATCAAAAAATGTATTTAGATACTTGTGAGAGTAATTGAATTATCTGCGTAAGGTTTCAAAGGCTTTAGATACAAGATGAATATTCAAATTTCAACCTCAACTAATATAGTCAATGTGATTGTGTATGTTAATTACATGGGGATACTTGAGGTTTCTTTAAGGATATTTATGGTTATAGATATCATTCTATACACATCATTTGAAGTGTTATAACTATTTTAAAGAGTTCCCAAAAGGTTTACTCTGAATTCTCAAAGAGTTAAGGATCGATGTACTACGAATGATATGTCTAGGTTCATGTGTTGTGTTGGTAGTACAAGTGGGTTACAATTCTATCCATAATAAGAGAATATGATCTAAATTTACAACAATGTTTCTTCAAATTAGAAATCAAGTTCATTGATACCTAAAGTTAACTTCAGGAAAGTGGGTCCTTTTTTCCATATGATGGAATATTCAAAAATACCTGAAGTATTATTGATAAATTGTACATAATTTCCATGTTAGGTGTTTTGTTTTAAAAAATAAATTTTCTTATTTTGAATGGTTTAAGATAAAATATTTCTAGTATAATAATATTTTATGTAAAAAAGCTCTAAAAATATTTTTAATTGTTAATGGAGATAGTAGTTTTCATTTAGACGATGAAGAAAATAGTTGTTGAATCATGGATATTTTTAATGTAACATATCTTGATCATGAGGATTCAAATAAATGATGGTCTTTTTGTCTTATTTCACTTATATTATAATTGATGTTATCTATTGAAAAATAATTATGAAAAAGAAGAGAATATAGTTTTAATAGAAAAAATAATGAAGAAATAAAATATTATTCCAATAAATATTCAAACAAAATGTAACTTAATATAGAAAATCAATTCAATGTATGTCTATAAATATTAATTTAATGAGTAAGATTTTGTGACCACAATTTTTTTGATTAGATATTTATACTTCTAAGTATTTTTGGATGTATTGTTATTGATAAATGTAAATGTGTTACATATTTTTATCAAAAAGATATATTGGAAAAGAAAATATTGAATAACATCACAAACATATTTGGATTATGAGTATAAGTGGAGCCCAATATAAACAATAAATGTTATTAAAATTATAATATTGGTTGTTTTAATGTTAAGAGGTATGAATACAATGTTTAAGTTTTTAAAATTAGGAATATGATTTCTAATTAATGTCTTTATTCAAATGAGATTAATTCATATATGTTACCCATTAAAAGGATTAATGTGAAGGTTATATTACAATTCCTCATATATATGTAGAGGGAAGTATATAAATATGTAATATATTCCAAAACAATTCTAATTTAATGAAAACATAATAGTGATATGGCAGTCTATCAAAAGTGTCATAATGAGGAAGGCACTCATGTATTGTTTTAAAGTATTCTTGAAACTATATGTGGATATAAAATGTGCCAGGTTATTAATAATAAAAATCCATTTTAACATTATTTCTTGTTATGTTCCTAAAATTATGAAGAGTAAGGACAACTAAGCATGTAAATTATACAATTGATTTACGCTTAAATGATATTTATCACTAAGTAATAACGTTATTTTATGAAATAATTAGTTTGGAATGTGTAATATTTCATAGAAATATTTGAAAATTTCTAGAATAATCACCAATGTTATACAATGTAATGAACATTTTGAGATAGGTTGGAGTTTTTTTTCTAATGGAAAATAGTCACTAGGACTTTTTCAGTGACACTTTAGGGTGCATGATGGTGGAAAGGGGGGTAGTTCATGCTCATAAAACTATTTCAGGGAACTATATCTTAGTTTTAGACTCTATTATATATTTTTGAGACAATTATTGAATCCTTACCAAAAATAAAAACATAATTGGTTAACTCTATTCTATTATATAGTCATTGACATGATTCAATTTTGGAATCTTTATATATTTGAGGATCTCGACCGACAGAAGAATATCTATCTATCAGACTATTTACATATATTTTTATTAATAAGTGTGTCCATGGTTTAAATATATTAATCTTGGATGTCTAGATTGTTTTTTTATCTGATTGTATGGTCAGTATTTAATGATTTTTGATAATGGATTTAAGTTGGACAATATATGCATCCTCTCTAATGGAATTAGAACTGTGGGAGTTTACTTCCATTTAACGGTTTCCATCATACTATTTTATGGTAATTTGGAATGGACCATTCTTGTAATTTTTTAATGTTGCGTATCTTGAAATGATAAAATACTGGGAGAGAGTAGAACAAAATGTTTGGTTTTATATTTACTTCTACATGACCCTTTTTTGGTTGACCTATAGGGGAATATAGTCCCATGAGGACGAGTTTTGTGGGAATATTACTTGATGAAAAATGATATGAAAAGACACCTAGAAAAAATATGGATATATAAGTAGAGTGAATAATTTATCTAGTAATATGTCCTTGTGAGAGTAAAATCCATATTAGATATGGACCTAATGGAGTTAAATGCATCTTAGAGGGAATAAATTTTAATTAGTACCAATATCTTGGCTCACAGGGGATATGGCTGGATGAGGATGGATGAAGGTGATATAAAAAGTAATATAGAATCACATCGATGGATTTAATAGATTATTAGTTTTTTGGACTATATATCAATTAGGTGTCTTTGATATACAGTTTTATAGGAGTCAAATACTTCCTAGTTCAAAATTAATGCTTTAAAATCATGTGATAGGACAGAACCATGTTATAATATGTCATGGAATAGGGAATTTATCATGAATTTTATAATTATGTTTCTATTATGTGTGTATAATGTTATGGATAAAAATACATATTTTACAATTCATTAGTGATATGTGGATTCACCAATAGGATAATATAACTAATAAATTGTTCAGGTGAAGTTATTATTTTTTTTTCTTTCACATAGGAAATAATCTCATTTTATAGTTGTTTGAGACTTCGTTAAGGTTATATGATGTAACCATATATTATGTGAAATTGTAACATTTAAATGTTTTAATAAATATAATTATTCAATCCCTATCATGTAGGGTAATTTTTATTATAATTGCAGTGCTTCACTGTGACACTTTGTTTAACGAGGGATTTATGATGATCCTTGTTCATGAAGGGATCATGAACCACCTCATTAACATAAGTTATTAAAATACACTTAATTCATGGAGGGATTCATGATGTTAATTATTTTTCTACATTATGTAATGTTAACTACAAAATTATTTCTTCACTATTAGAGATCTGAGTCCATGGAAATTAATAAAATAAAAAATCACTTTTTCCCTGAAGTATTTTCTTTTCTCCCTCAGGGTTTTCTTCTTTTTAATTTTCTCATTTAGATAAGGGATGTAGTTTTTATATTCCAACCAAAGTAACTTATCTCTCATAATAAGTGGCCACATGGAATATTAGGAATGAGTTTCAAAGTTGAAAGAGGTATTCACAGAAAAAAAATGTTAGGAGATTAAAATATAAACCTTTGATACAAAATGAAAATGGTTCACAAGAGACCCCAAAATGAATCATGTGAACCAACACTGACATCATGTCGGGTAATATAAAAAATTCATGACTCAGAATCGTTGAACTCATATATTTATGGATGGTAATGGTGAATCACGATAGAATATCTTCTTTATAGGGGAATATTTTCATAATTATTTGGTTTATATTCAATATGAAGGGATCAAAGTGGATTGAAAACCCCATTTCAAATTCAAAATTCCCCCAAATCATCATCTGGATGATCTTGTTTCGTATTTTAAAACCCCATCCAAATGTTATCATAAGTTTTCGATAACTTGTTGGGCCCTAAAAATCCCCCCCCCCATTTAAAGGGGGTCAGATAGTCAAGAAGATAATAGTATTCAGAAGAAGAAATGTTTAACACGTAATTTCATCATGGTGTATCAGGAAGATCGAAATAACCAATATAATGTGCGTCTAAATTATTGATTTTTTATTTTTATATGTGGAGTACCACAATTAAAATTGATAGCTCACTTGCTGACCGTAATTGATAGAGGAGTATTTTTTTATGGTTTATTCTTTTCAATTATGATGATTATACATAGACATAGTTATCTATGAACTCATGTTGACTAGTCATAAATAATTTATTTAACAACGTTCAATGATATCATATAGAAAAAATGGTTTCCTTTTAGTGATATTATACAAATGTTTTTAATCAATAACCCATATTTATACATCAGAATTTGAAATTTTTATTTATTTATAATCACCTAAAATATTATCATCTTATATTTCTTCTAGAAAAATGTCTCCAGTACAAGTCCTTTATACAACATAAGTGAGATAAAATTATATTATTCGGAGAATTAAAGATTATGTATGGAAATTCATACAGTTGTAATATCATATCATATAAAGATCTCATGTTTTTGATTCCAGAGTAACCCAATATTGGATATGTTAATAATATAACGAAATATCCTACTAACAAAAATATTTTTTCCTACCCCATAACATGGAAATAGGCTGATCACTTAGTTCAATATGTATCAAGAGACCATCCATGAGAAAATTTCATCAAAGGGGGCCTATATCAAGGATTACCATTCTGAAAAAAATATGGATAAAGACTTTTATCATTGGAAAAATAAAGGTTGGAAATAATTTGAAAATTATTTCTTTTTGTATCATGTATAAGATTTTCTTGATATATAGATGCTATAGAAACCATTATAGTGGGTTCTTCACCTCGTTGGCTCGTTTGGGATAGGCTAGATGTGGCCATTCTATGTAATGAATGGTGATAAATGTTTTTTAGGATATTCATGTTTTACAATTTCTATAGAAAATCGGTATTTATAAATAATTATACCATCATTATAATGTCATATTCCTCGAATTTGTTAGAAGATCAAGTCTATATATAAATACATTCCACCTTGTTCATGGTTAGGTTGGAATCAATCATTGGTTTTTATTTATGATCATATAAGAGATGATATTTGGAGATATTTATAGTGAGTTCATAACCCATACTTCCATATGGAATGAATAAGGGAGAACTACCCAATTTTATATTTAATTAAGTATAATATTATATATTCTATTAGTGATAGAAGATATCTATCCCAATCTTGATATCACATTTAATTTTTGTTATCAATGTATTCAACATACTAAATTATTGTGCGACAAGTGTTAGGAGATCAATCAAATTCCCAAACCATATAACTCACAAGCATATATAGTTATATTGGAAAATTTAAGAAGAATATGATCTCACTAAGTGGGATTGGAAAGTATCTCGTATGAATAAATGGTCATGGTTACAAGAATTATTTTCTTCCATGTTTTTGAGTTCCTCTTTTATTCATGTGCATGAAACACAAATCTATGATAGTTTCACAAAATTTGTAATATTGTGTCATCTAGAAACTATGAATCACATGAACCTATAAGTCCCAATTATCGAAAAATTATATCATCACCATAGAAAAATCAACATAGGATAGGACCTGTTCATGCCTGATGGTATACATCTATACCTCTGGAGATGACTAATTGCATACATGGGGGATTTCAAATTTTAAATGACCAACCGATCCCAAATTATAGATTTAGGTCGTATCATTAGTGAATATGTGTTGTGATGATCCTATTATTATTTGATAAAAATTGTATGAATATGAGTAATCAGTCAGATTTGATTTTTTATACTCCCTATACAACCCTCACAAGAAATGTGGTCTACCATTAATCTTGTAATGACTCGACATGAGGGTATCTCATGACCTTGAGAGAAGGAATCTATGTCTCTAGAATTAAAGGAGACCAGAGTTGTTTTATATACACACCTTGAATATTTTTTGGCAGTACCTCTATGACCAAATATTATACCTCCCTCTTCTAAAAATCACATGGGTGGAGAAAAACAATTTTGGTGCATACTAATTCCAACCGATATTCCTGAGACGAGACAAGTAACAAGATGGAACATACAACTACTAATGTTATATTCGGTATTTAAAATATCTATTTCAAGGTTAAAATATATTAATATTATTTTCTAGAAATGATCTGAGATTGTTCCCAGAGATGTGGTTCCACCGATGACAGAAGAGGTATAAGGGAGGTAGAAACAAATTGCGGCAGTCTAGCCAGGCAAACAACATTCCATAACATAAACTATTATTTCCTAGATAATTAGAAAGTAGATAGGATATTTAGACATAAATCCCTCAAAATATAGTGGATCCATTCAATATCTATCTATTACACTATGAAATTCCTAATTACTTATTAGTACTGTGGTTCCTAGATGAAAAAATATAGCCCATAGGATGTATTCAATATACTCTTGGTAGAAGAAGTTTTCTTATTAGGCATTGGGTATGTGGCCCATACACCCCATTTTTTCAATAATTTGAAAAATGATGAGGTGTGAGATAAACATGAAGACTTAAATTCCTCAATAAATCTATTCCATGGTGTAACCATTCACATGAATTGGTAAATTGAGATGATAATACTCAAGGTTTAAGTGACTGAAGAATAAAATGAATCCCATGGTGAGGTAAAAAATATTTTTTATTTATACCATTTATGAAATGTAAAATAATAAATTAAATTAATAATAAATAGGAATATTTATAAATAAATTTCAAATATATTATAAAAAATAATAAAATAAACTGATACCAATAAATCCAAGATCCCTTCTCGAAGAATATGTTGAAAAATATATGACTTTATATTATGGGGAATATGAAGTAGTACATGATAAACCTAAATGGATTATCCCATATTCTATATAATTTGTCCATATATCTATTGAATAATCCCTTGGGGGAATCCAAATGAAAAATGAAAAAAATAATCTTTTGTAGTTCGCATCCCCTAGGGAACAATATGTTTTTCAAAACCCTTGGGTGTTGAATATGTTCTAGTAGTCCCAAAGTGATTACTACAAATAGTCATTCAACATCCACACTTCAAGATTATATCCTCATGGGAGGAGTCCCAATGATATTGTAGGGTGGTGAATCATGGGAGAAATAAACATTGAGATATAACTTAATTCCATGAAATTACACCACAAAAAAACTCAAGAATGGTTGGATATGGTGGTGTTGGATATCATTCATTCTAATATGTTACTGGTCGAAGAAACTATAGAGTCTATAAATCTAAAAGTTCTCACTCCCTATTTTTAAGAACTTGAATACTCATTTCAGGTGTGGATCTTGATATCAGGTTTTTTATAGGAAAAATGGATGAAATGGAAATTTTTATTTACATTCCGTGTACAGATGTGTAAAAGTCGTGTACCCAGATACCATGTACAACCTCGTACTAGATGTTTAAAGGTTGATCACATCACCATGTGGTGACCTGGAAGACCACATAAGGTGGTGTCCAATTAAGGCTACTATACGGTGTGTACCTTTAATGAACACACCTTGTAGCTTTTTTTATATATCAGAGTGGGGTCACCTCTCATGTACATAACCCACTTCTTCTTCTCGTGTTTCACACATGAGCACTTAGGAACAACAAACAATGATCAATCCCTTATTTTTCCTTCCGACCTATGGATGAGATGACGTCTGGTGCATAAGAATCCAATAGGAGAGTTCTCAATTCCTCTTGGGTCATTCATCCAAATTCAACCTCTCTCATGAGTTATTCTAGGTGTAATGTTTTACACATATTTATAGATCTACATTATTCTAGGCCGATTCAAGGGTCTATGTTCAAGGGTATTTATCGTACGAAATCAATGTAGGTGGTGTGTGCCTTACATTGATTGTATTTGGATTTCATATTCTAAAGTGTCATATAACAACTTTTACTGTATTTCTCGTTTTGAAACTAAACATTGTTTATTATATTTCATGGTTTGGTTGATTGATAAAGAATAGCTTCATATGAGTATGTTTGAATATCTTTTGTTAAGGGACACCCCATCAATGGGTTTCCATTATTTGACTATTTAAGTTCATTTGGTCTAGGATTCCGGTTAGTATTACCTTGTATTCCATTTATTTTTTTAGGATGGAGTTACTGGTTATATGAGATGCATGTAATATTGATTGTAAATGATTTTCCAAAGTGAATTTGACTGAGATATATTCTCGAGGTAGGGTCATTTTAAAATGTTTTAACATTATGTTGACCAAGGGGTATTGACAGTGAGATCTTACAGGTGTTCATCAACCCAGGGGATTTACACTAAGAGAGCTTCCCAGGTGGTCGTTTATAAACTATTCAAGCTATGTTGACCAAGGGGAATTAACCTTGTGATCTACCCATGTAGTTTTTATTAAACCAATTGTTTCTATGTGGGACTAAAGGGGATTGACATTGAGAGCTTCACAGAGGGTCATTATATATTGAATTGATGATATGTTAGAACATATGGGTTAGACCATAGGAAATATCATAGAGGGTTATCTATGAATGACTGAATGATTGTGATGAGTCTTATAAGAAAAAGAACATGCTTGGACTCAATATTTCTCCAATGTTTTGATGGTATTTTGAGACATTTGTTCTATAACTATTTTATAGGGGGGATATAGTTCTTATGATAGATCTAAAGATGACATGATTAAACGGATTAATAATAAATTCAAATTAATGTAATTGAATTTTGAGTACTTCATAGTTTATTACTTCATTTTTTCATATTATGCACTATATATATTCACTGACAGTTTGGCACATATATTTTGGTGGTTTCTTACTGGGATTCATCTCACACACTGTTTTGGTCATGCTTTTGGACACAAATAGATTATATGGTTTCAGGAATAGATAAGTCCAACCACCATTCTTCATCAAGTACTAGATTTCTATTAGAGCTAGAGAGTATGAGATCAAGCTGAGGCTTCTGATGTAGTTAGAGTTTACTTGTTTTTTTTCATACTTTTGTTTTAGTATTGTATTTATAGTTCAGTGAAATTTTTGGATACAATCCTATACATAAGTGGCATTCAATATATATATATATATATATGCTCTATTGTTATATCTCTATTTTTCTTCTGATGTTTACTTCTCTTGTATGTTATTACTACTTCAATTATGCTTTACTAACTCATTCCTGCTATGTATACTCCCCCAATGAGGGCATAGATTCCCCATTGTCACATTGATTTCCAGGTTTCTAGCCAGTATCCTTTGGAATGCGTGGAAATTTTCTTGAGGTAATGTGACCAACCAGGTTTGAGGAACCTTTGGGTGGTACCCAGAATGGGGATGTTACAAAGTGTTATCAAAGGAGGTTTCTTTTCTACTTTGACATAAAATTTAGAGCCTGGAGGACGAGATATCAATGAATAAGATGTTCCCGAGAGTAGCTAACCTGTGTACATAGAAAATCAATGTTACCCCATATATTTCAATTTTTATGTTTTTAACAATATTTAAAGTTGAACAGATTATATTTTTTCAAGTTATTATTTGAAAAATATGCCCTACTTTGATTCACATAGAGTATAGTCTTTCACGGGTCATAACTTTTCATGCATTGGACAATTTGTTTTTTGTATTTTAGGGTTTCAGTGTTGTTTTAGAGTCTTTTTGTTTGGAAAACATGACAACATGGATTGTGGTGTTATGAACACCCACCATGTGTTCTTCCATTCAAGAATTATTGTCTTTTAAGAGTTACACGATGTGTACCATGTGTACATGTTGTTTAGTTGTTTATTGTGTGATTGACTGTGTGGGTAGAGACACAAGGTTGTGAAATCATTGGTGGAACACACCATGTTCTGAGATTATATGTTGTGATAAAGTAGATTGTTTGTCCAACCATGTGACTAATGACAAAGGTGTATGAACTTCGGATGGTACAAGTCCTATTTAGCTTGTACATGCCTTGTGGTAATCGACTGTCTATCCGGTCGTGTGACTAAAGACATGGGTGGATGGAAAATAAGTAGTACACGTTTTTTATAGGGTGAAAAAACCATGTAGTGTTTCACAAGGAGATAACTATGTATATCTTAGTGTGAATAAGAAACTAGGAATGAAAGAAAATTCACATACAAGCCATGACTTAGGATGTACACATCATGTGCAAGAGGTGTTAAACGACCATGTTGGAAGCGATACACACCCATGTTAATACATAAAGGGAAGACGTCGTGTAGGGGTTCTACACACCATGTACCATTATTTGGTAAGACATGAATTGTTTCTTCTCCTATACATTTCATGAAAATTTTGGTTGGGGTCCTTGATAATATTGAACAGAGGTCTGCACTTGACTTTACATAGTCATTCCACCCATACATCCTTTAGTTGTATGCTAGGTACGGTGCAATGATTATACACTAAAAATGGTAGATCACAGACTACCAGTAGATCCTCCTATCATTCCTTTTTTGGAACCAAATATTATACCAGATGCAGGTGTATATGTGAACTTCTATAAAGACTTCAGGAGGATGATATAGATTTTTCAAGGAGCACCACCTCCTTCCCTGACTCGGGAAGTGTTAATGATGGTGTTACAGTAGTTGTATCCTTCCAATTTTTATGGAGATAGGGGACCATAGGATGTAGATTCATTGTTGGAGGCCATGATTTCTATCATTGAGAATCTAGAGAGGCCTCTAGAGAGGAAGATGAAGCTCATGACATACATGAAGTGTGATTTCACCAAGAGATGGTGGGATGTTATCTCACATGCGGAATGTCATCGAGATATGGCTTGGGAGATGATTCCGAGGAAATTTTATGATTACTTCTACCCCGAGACGTTGAGGTTAAATCCATCCTAATTGTTCCTGAAATTGCAGTTGGGTGCTCATTATGTGATGGATTATTTGTCTCTTTTTACAGTGTTTTAGTTCTTAACAACTATTGTGGTAGGTGTAGAATTATCAGTAGCTATAAATTTTGAGGGTGGTCTCAAGAATGAAATTTGATCATAGGTGAACTTCTTTAGGGGGACAATGGAGACTTCTATAGTAAATTAGCACTGATTACCAAGTGAAATATGAGGGAATTTGGAGGGGTGATCTCGGCGGTTCAGTATCCAAGGATAGTACTCAATTAACATATAACAGGAAGATTCATTGAGGGATTTCTTGTGATGTTTGTTTAGTTAGCTAGGTGGTGTTCTACCAGTGCGGAAGGAGTGATAACATGAGAGAACAGTGCCTTAGAGGCCTAGTTGAGTGCCAATCATGTTACAATATGGGTCATATTCATCATTTCTGTTGGATGTTCTCACAATAAGTGAGTGTGAAGAGATATGTTACGACTCTACATACTAGATCAAGACCACCATATTTTAAGTAGTCATTGAATATGTGTTCATTAGGTTGAGGAGGTGTTCATGGCCATGGTAGCGAGACGACATGTTTTCAGCAACATTAAGGTTGATAAGCTTAGGGTAGCCAAGAAGGTTTGTCGTGATGAAATATTGGTCAAAATATTTCGATGGAATATTCCAAGAAAGTGTTGGATACCGGACCATCTATGGTTAGAGGTGTGACTCTAGATGCCTCAGTTTTAGATTCAACTCTTAATGATATAGGGGATTACCTCAGTTTCATATATATGGTCGTTGCGGAGAGCCTTGCGCTCTGAATAATTAATTCTGATGATGTTATAATGCTAGAAACTCAACTAGAGATTTGTATGACTAGTGTACGATAGTACAAGGAGTTCCCTATTGAGGATGGTGGTTGTAACTTCTTGTGGCACCACTCCATCTTATAGATTGAAGATTCGATGTCATTATCAGGAAAAGATAGTTGCTCTCCTTTTAAGATTTTTTTGTTTACTTCTATCATTGTAGGGTGAATTTTATATCACTAGAGGGCGGGTCATTTCTACACAAGGTAGAATGGGATGTCCATCTGAGAAGATAATGATCCAAGCATCAGGGGTTAGGTGAAATTATAGACCATATTTCTAGTTTCTATCTGGATGACTAGAGGACTTCGCAGATGGACATTATTCCAATGGTGGATCATCCCAGAGAAGTCATTCTAGGTGCATTTTTAGTTTCACATCTACAATGAGTGGTATATTTCTATATTGGTATTGTTCTAGGTGTGGAAATGGTGTCTATTCCCTAATATAGGATGGATACACCAGAGTTATAGGAGCTCAAGAAATAGTTAGAGGAGTTACAGGAAAAGGTTTTCATCTGACCCGGTATTTGTTCTTAGGGTTTCACATGTCCATTTTCTGATGAAGTTGGATGGTACCCTTAGACACTGGGTGGATTATTGGAAGCTTAACCAATTGTTGGGGAAGAAACCATATCCCTTGATGAAGATTTATGATATCTTTGATCAGTTTAAAGGAGAATAAATTTTCTTGAAGACTTACTTTAGATCAATTTATCATCAGTTTCTCATTAGACCATCATATATAACTATTACAACCTCTCATAGTAATTATGTTCTATATTAGTATTTCGATATTCCATTTAGTCTCATGAACACACCAGAAATTTTCTTGGAACTAATGAACCGAGTATTCCATCCTTATATGGATTTGTATGTGGTAGTCTTTGTGAAAAATAACTTGGTGTACTATCTCACTCGAAATGGAAATCCCCCTCATCATTAGATCATATTGAGTATACTGAGAGAGTATTAGTTATATTCTAAGACTAAAAAATCTATATTTGGGTGGATCATATTCAATTTTTGGGTCATGTCATCTTGGAGATAATATTATCATTAGACCCATTGAATGTGAGAGAAGTTGTTTCCTAGGATCAACTGATGAACGCCTTTATGGTATGAAATTTTCTAGAGCTAGCTGGTTACTACTGAAAAATTACATGAGAAATTTAATCCATATTAGTTCCACTAATGGGGATAACTAAGAAGTTTGTGAAGTACTTTTGGACATATTCCTTCGATTCACCCTTCCCAGAGCTGAATGGGAGATTGTCTTCCTCACCGATATTGATATTTAGGGAGTCGGGAATGAGTTACACTATTTGCTGATATTCCTTAGGTATCAAGATTGGAGAAGTGCTTATGTAGTTGGAAGGATTTGTTGCGTACCTGTCTCGGCAATTGAAGCCAAAAGAGAAGAATTGCCCAATGCATGATCTCGAGTTAGATGTAGTTGTTCATGATTTACATTTTTTGAGGCATTATGTATTGGGAGTGAATTTTTTGGTATACACAAACCAAAAAATCTTAATGTATAATTTTACTCAGGTTAATCTAAATTTGATATAGTGAAGGTGGGTTGAGTTATTTTATTCTATTGATTTTTATCTTGCCTACATGATAGGGAAATACAAAGAAGTGACTAATGCGTCGAGCAAGAGAACTCGGATACATGCAGTTCAAGAATCTAGTATTGATTGGTAGCTTATGGATATGTTATCTAAGATTCATTTAGAGGTGCATGAAAGACAAGGGAAGACATTTCCTTCTTCTATATTTGTTACATCTATACAACTGGATCGCATGTGAATGCATGAGCTATCAGATTCCGAAGGACTAGTTCTACAGGAAAGTGTTCTAGGAAATAACCCTACCCATCAAGGAGATTGAAAATGTTGATGAGCATAGAAGGTTGTAAATCCATGATATTTTACCTTTGCATGGGGTTACACATTGTATAGTTTTAGATTTGGATTCATAGTTTTCATCTTGTGTCTGGTTGGGTCAATAGAGTGCTTTGTGTACATATGTGCTTCATAGTACAACCTACCATCCCCAGAAATATGGCTAGTCCAATGGCACGATTCACATTTTGAAAGACATGATTCAATCATGAATCGTTCATTTTGGGTGATCTTGGTAGAGACACATAACCCTAGTAGAGTTTTACTTAAATAATCGTTTTCAGGAAACGATTAAAATGGAATCTTATGAGGCATTGTATGGTAGGCCATTCCAATTACCCCTAGGTAGGCTTGAAGAAGGAGAGGCAGGTATGTGGGAACCTCATATTACCCAAGAGTCCACCGAGTAGGTGGAGTTGATTTAGAAGAGAATGTATACGACATAATCTTGAATAAAATCATATTATGACCGACATAGATTTCCTCTGCTGTTCTAGGCCTAAGATCAGGTTTTTTTACTTGTCACGCTAAGGTTGGGAGAAGTGAGGATTAAGAGACTGGTGAATCATTCCCCCATATACGTCAGTCCATTTGAGGTTTTAGAGAGAGCCAGATCGGTATCATATTATATGCAATTAACTAAAAATTACAAGGCTATGGATGACATAATTCATGTTTCTCAGCTATGACATTACTTTTCAGAACCATATAATGATTTTCATCTAATAGAGGTTGCGTGGGAGGTTGATTCATCCTTTGAGGACCACCCAATTGGGGTTGTGGATCACAACACGAATGTTAACCATGGCCGGTCTATTTCTCCAGTATGTGTGATATGAAAGCACCAGCGAGTACTGGATGAGACTTGGGAGAGGGAGGACGAAGTATGCTCATAGTATCCAATGATTCTTTATTTTTCTTTTTCACCACCCAAAAAAGAGATATTTTGGAATGAATTTCTTTAATGGGGTGTTAGTATGAACCAAAATTCTCATTTTATGTTTTGATCATGATTTGGGGTTGTTTTGGGGAAAAAGGAAGAAATATAAATTTTATAAGTACAGGCTATGTAATTATGTTTACAAACTATGTCCCCAGCTACGACATACAACAGTGTAGTAGCTAGGTAATGATCATGTTCATGGCAGTGTGGTGGCCTGATATACCGCTGAAGGTAGGTACCAGGTAAGGATACATCAAAGTGTGTACCTTTTATTGAAAATGAAATGTAGTTTTCTTTTTATTTGATATATCAGAGTGGGGTCGCATCACATTTCAAAAACACAGTTCTTCATTTTTTCAAACAGGAGTGTGTGGGAGTGATGAACAAAGATCAATCGCCCAATAATTTGTTTTGCTGCCGAAAGATACATCTTTGTGTGCATTGGAATCCCACCGGTGAGTTCTCAGTTCTTTTAGAGCCTTTATTTTTGATTCCTCATATCTCGTGAGTTATTCAAGGTTGAATGTTTTTCACCTTTTTGTAGATCTACTCAATTTAAGGCTAATTCAACGGCTAATGTTCAAGGGTATTGATCGTATGACATCATGGTAGGTGTTTTATGGCTTACATTGATTGTATTAGGATTATATATGCTAAACGTGTTGTATACATCAGTTTGGGGTACTGTGGGTTATGAAATTGAACCATGTTTAGTACTTTTTGTGGTTTTATTGATTGATAAAGGATAGTTGCATATTCATAAGGTTGAATACATTGGCTATGGGACACCTTGTAGGCGTGATTCCCTTGTTTGTATAATTATGGAATTTTGGTATATGGTTCCTATCAAGAATTTCTCATTATCCTTATCTAGTTTTGTTATGATGGTGTTAATGATTATATTATATGTGTGTGGTATTCATAGTGAATGTTTCACTAATTGGAAATTTGATTGTGAGAGTTTCTCGAGTTATGGTAATTCGCTTATGTTTTACCATTATGTTGACAATGGAGTATTGACTATGACTACATTAAAGTGGACATAGACTCAAGGGTTTAGACCATGAGAGCTTCCCAAGTGGTCATTTATAAAATATTTTTGGTATGTTGACCATGTTATATCGACCATGTGAGAATCCATGGTGGTTGTTATAAAAAAATTATTGTTATTTCAAAACAAATGGGTTAGACTATGAGAGCTTCCCAGAGGTTCATAATTTATGGAATTAATGATATGTCAGAATAGAGGGATTGGTCCATTAGAACATATCAAGAGGTTTTCTTAAGAATGATTGAGAGATTATGCCGAGTCATATAAGACAAATCACAATATTGGTTTCAGTATTTCGTGACTATGTTTATGGTATTCAAAGGAATCTATTTTGTTACTATTACACAATTGGATATAGATCATAGTCTAGATCCCAAGATTACATGATTCATAGGATGAATAATAAATGTAAATTAATATAAATTAAAACTGTAGGATTTTTTACATTTGTCTAATTCCAAGTTTATTACTTCATTTCGTCATATTACTTGGTGTATAAATATTCAACGAGAGATAGGCACATATATTTTGGTGGTTTCCCAATATGGATTTTTCTCACTCCCTATATGGGTCATTTATTTGAATCCAATTTGATTATATGGTTTCATGTATAGATAAGGGAAATATCCCTTCTTCATTAGGTACATTAATTTTCTTGGAGCTGGAGAGAATGGGACCAAGATGAGGATTGTGTTGCTGCTGGAGTTAACTTGTTTATTTTTTGTACTTTGGTTTTATTATTGTGTTTCCAACATTGTGACTTTTTGGATGATTTCCTAGACACATGTGATGTGCATCAAATATATATATATATATATATGTATATATATATATATATTAATTCTTCAGTAGTTATATAACTATCATTCATCCATTGTTTACATCTATTATGTGGTATCACTCCTTGCTCTATTGTTTAGTAATTTCTTCCCACAATGTATACTCTGCCAATGAGGGCATAGATTCCCCATTATCACACACTGGCCCTCAATGGTAGTCAAAAGCCTATAGAATTTAGGGAAATACTCATGAGGACATGTGACCTTATAGGTTTGGGGAACCTTTGGACGACACTGAGAATCGAGATGTTACAATAATATTATATTAATATGGTCATTATAGAAGACTGACTTGTAGGAACTTTTGTAACCAAATGAGGATCAATGAATGAAGCTTTATGGGAATCATAATCAATTTTATTTAGTTTCCTCAACCTTCACTATTGTTCCCACAATTTATGAGGATTTTCACACTAAGGACATAGAATTGGAAAATTACTGTGATAATAATATATAAGAACATTAAGTATCTATACAACGTGGTTAGTTACCCTAGTATATTTAATTTCTATATGAAATTATACTGACCCTCATCGGACTCCATGTGTAGACCTAAATAAAAATAATTTATGGAAGATAAGGTAATAGGTGCCTCCTGAGCCCACCTCTCAATAGGGGGTTGTACTTCCATTAATAATGTAAGATGGTATTGTGCCTCAAATAATAGTACCTACTAATGCGGTTACAAAAATCGAGGAGGTCCACACATCAATAGATAAAAATATGTAATTGTGTTCTTGGATATCTTCTATATTTATTTGTTTATAAACTATCAAAATTCAGGTTTATATCATAGAAATATAGTCTATATTAGAATCTGAATATGTCATTGTGTTGATATCTTAGTCTTTAGATTTCATGGGGATGTGAGCTACATAGGTGTGAGAATTCATAGGAGGTGTCAACATGAGACCCAATTTGATTGATTTTTTATCAGATTACATGATAATTATTTCCATCATTTTTCATTTAGATGTATAGTAGAAATTGATTAAATAAAAAATATGGTTCAATTTTTTGAAGTGGATCATGGAACTGATTTATAAAACCCCCATAAGTGATCCTCCATATCAACTCTATCCTCTTCCATATATGTTTTTCATTGTGGGATCTAGAGGATATGATTAACGTGTAGTCCATTTTGTGGTGAATGAGATGATTGATGATTGGTAGTAATCACCAATACATCAATTTTATATATACAATTCAAAATATATATCCTAAATTTTAAGGAATAGATATAAGACCACAAAGGAATCCTCACAAAATGAAATTGTGGACATTGGATGATAAGATTAATCACTAGAGAACTGTCCCAAGAAGAACAACTTCTCTAAGAGTTTGCTCTAATTTTGATAGAAACATGTTATCACCAAATGGTCTATAGATGAGTATATATAAAATAATGAATATAATAATAATGTGTGGATATATGTCCATTTAAAGGGGAAATAATGTTATCGAGGAGGAGTAGAAGTGTCAACCAAATTAGACATATTGTTCAAATTTTTTAATGACTTTAAGAAGAAAACTCAAATTTTTGATTCTGTACAATTTTACCTAAAATTTTATCCTCTCCTATATTTCTTCTTACATGTAATGAGAAATATTTTGGACAATATATGTTTCTCCATTATATTAATAAATAAATTAATGAAAATTTCTTCTTAATCAGTATCACTTTATGGCCTATATTTTTCTCTTAACAACATTTATAAATTTCCAATGGTGTACTAGAATTCAATATCATGATAAAATGAATCTATATGAATATTTAATTATGATTGGGAAAATTTGACTATGGCCCTGAAAATTTGAGTTAGAATGATTTCTTCCTTGGAATTTCTCACGTTCGAGTATAAGAAGAGATACAATCACCATAACACTAGATTCTGTCTATTTAGATATAATGAATTTCCTCATGGGAAGAGATACCACCTTAATAATACTAGATATTGAAAATTTTGATATGGATGACTTCTTCTTTGGTGTGGGCCATATATAAAAATAAGGAGAGATATCATAAATGTAACACAACAGTGGTTCCAATTAGATATAAATTATTTGATACTCAATGTGATAAGAACATTAAAGGGTACCTTATAATGAGGGCCCCATAGTCCAATTTTTCTTGGGTACTCTAATGTTATATATATGTGTGTGCCTATCGAGGGATGAGTGAGTAGATGAATTATCTAAATTCTACCTATGCCACAATAACTATAGATCACAACATCACTTTTACAATAACTATATAGTGTCCTCCAAAAAGTATTAAATCATCAATATTTCACTAAAAATATCCTAATACACATATTGAGGCATCAAAGTGAGTAATTAAAGAATTTTTTTATGAGTCACTTAACAAGTGTTTAACATAAATATTTTTGGGAATATTTTATTTTAAATGATGATTTTTTCATAGATTATTCAAGATTCAAGTACATAGAGGTAATACTAAAATTTTACCCTAGAATCCCTTATAGGTTTTCATATTTGAATGTTGAATGGATCTTTTTTTGTGAAATTGAATTCATTAATTTTATATCATTTTCATATTTGATTATGTTCAAAAAGTCTTAATAAAATTGGATAGGCAGTTTGTAAAATAACACATGTGAAGAAAACATCATTAGAATGAACCTAGCTATCAGTGATGGTTATATTTCATTCCATGAGATTGTTCTTGAGATTTATTTCGAAACCCTATGAGGATGATATGATACAAATATTGTTGAAAGATATTTATATAGAGGTTAAAACCATTTCTATTTCTTGAAGAGGAATCTAATGTTTATGAGATCCTAATGTTTTGCATGAAATTAACTCTAATGAAAGGTACTTACATTTTATGGTCCCAATGATTTGACCATATGTTTTTTCAAATTTTAGTTCAAATTTATTTGACCAAATATCAAAAAAATTTACAGTTATATAAATTTGACCAACTTTTCTCCTTTAAAAAGGGTACACTGAATAGATGTGTAATATTGAGGGTACTGAATAAACATGAATAATTGGATTGTGGAAGGTGTAAATTAGGACTCATGGAATTAATATATGGGATGATGAGATCAGATATGCATGTTTGGAATGAAAACATAATATATTTTATTGTTTTGTACATCTAAAATAGCCTGAAGTCATAATGAGATTATATACCATCTCATTTGGATATTTTTTCTGTAGATATTCGATATTGGGGGAACATATGTACAACTATATCCTGGTAATTTACTCATAGCCACAAAAAAATATTGCATTGGAGATCAATGAGTTCCTTACAGATATCCGTGGAATATTTTTTTCATGAACTAGACTGGATCAACCCTAAATCAGTCACCTGATCTAATATGTGGCATGGAACAAAGGTCGTTCCTGATCACCATGGGCTATAAACTAGGGCCATGAGCCATTATAAAACACCAGGAACAATTTCTCGCAATAAATAAACAAGAAACAAAATTGAATAAAAGGTAAAAACATTTTAATATATAAATAAAACAGAAAAAAACATCATTTATATAAGAAACTGAAAATATGACCAAGCTACACAATACAACTAACCAGACAGAAGACAAAACCATATCTTTGTGACCCCATAATTCACTCTCCAACACAATACCAACCATATACCATGGTGACCAAAATCAATATGAAACATGCACAAGGAATAAAAAAAGAAAAAAACTGTAGGCGTGAGTATTAAAACTTAGTAGACTGGCCTCATAATCTATTCCCAATGCACATCCATTTAAATAAATGAAACACAAATCTCATTTGTTACCTAATATATATAAAAGTTTGATTTTCTAAAAAATTTACATAAACATAAAGTACAATTCGTAACACTTATTTATTTAAAAAATCAAGTTCATTTGATTACTAACACATTTGTGTTGTCAAGGGGAAAGTGATTTTTATATTTTCAATCTACACAAATAGGATAAAATGCATTTTTTGAAATCATTTTTCTAATACCATTTTTTGAAATCAATATATCACTTTAAGAAAAGGATAAAACATAATATGGTTCCATACATATCATATTAAAAGGACAATGAAAATAATAATACAATTATCACATTCATCACTACAAGTAACTACGATCCAATAAATGTAGGTGAATCTAGGTGATCAAGAATAATCTAGAACATACTAATACATGATTCCTCATCACCAGTATGATGCCACATGTGATGAAATAAAAACACGCAAATTCCTGACCACACTAACTGGGGATAGGATGAGGGGCCCACTCTCATACCAAATAAACCCCAATATATACACCAACATTGGGCCACAGATCAGTACATCCACTACCAGTACAACAAGAATTCCCAGAAAATTATCTCCAGATTCAAAGTTCCCATGTCTCAGGTATATAATGGGGATGATCAAATAGATTTCATCTGATTGTCCAATTAAATATATATATAATTATAAATAATAAAAGGGCATCACCCTGATCCACTCCTATCACTAATCTCATGACATATAATAAACAGAACAAAAAGAGTCCAGAACTGAGGCACTATTATAATGGATAGAAAGGATTATGAAACAATGACATACCAAGCATTATATACACATTAAAGGCATAAGAAACATCTAACATATTTTTTAATAAAAAAACACCTTCATCATTTTCCAAAAAGATTCCAAACAAGCTTTTATGCGTTTTTCCAACAAAATGTTTATCAACGATAAAAATTAATAAGTTTATAAAGTGGTGTAAACAAAAAATTTTACACATTAAACATTTATAGAGTCCTCTAAATTTTTTATGTAAATAATTAGAGGCACAAACCACTATTTTAAAAATTCCAAACGCACAATTCATAGAAAACACATGCCAAAACAAATAAAAAATCAATAATCATTTCTTTATAAAACCTAATCCGCCTAGGAAACCATATAAGGTACCCAAAATATTACATCACACACTAAATAGGTATTTTTAAATTCAGACCATTCATTCTATATGACAATTTACCCATAAAACCTAATCGGGTAAATAATCAAACCCTAACCATGAAATATTTATCAAAACAATTTATATTTAATATAAAAGAAGTCATAAAACAATATTTTGAATTCCAAAAATTAATTTAATTTTTTAAAAAAATCTTTTATATATAACAAACCATGTGTAAAAGCAAATAAGTCATTTCATCATACACTTGGTGTACACATTTTTAATAAAACAATAGTATTTAAAATAAAACAAGGCATAAACTGCTACATTGTACCACCAAAATGAATTCAATGATCATAATTGAATACATATTAATAATTAATGGTGTCAAAATAATGAAATAGGTAAATCGAAAATTATAATGGAACCTTTATTTGGGAAACTAGCTCATATACATGGTGGAATGGAATTGAACACCCAAAATCACTTGACGAGGGTTCCAAAACCCTATATCTATGTTGCAAAAAACGAAACAACCAAAACAAATCAAGGTTAAATATACCCCTTGGTTGATAATAACAAATGGGAGAATAGGAAACTAATTAAAAAATGGTAGAGGATAGAGAGGAGAAGAGGAAAGGGAAGGATTTGATGAAGAAATCATAAACAATTACTATCCTTTAGTGATAAACCGCCCAAAAATGGCCAAATTTGAAAGAGAACTAATGTGGGGTTTCTTATAGTCGATACCCAATATGTAGGGATTCAATGTGGTGGTGGAATCACATAAATCAAGTTTTTAAATTAAATTAAATCTGTCCTATAATGGGTTGTACAGTTTTACTGCACAGTTTGGTAATGCTTGCGCAAACTATGAGAAGGCTACTAGAATATTTCTATAACCTTGTAGGTTTATGTTTCATAGTTATGGAAAACTATGAAATTATTTTTTGACCTGAATATTTTTCTACAAAACCTCAAATGACACTCCAAACACTAGGAACTCTCACCCAATGAACCTTGAACTATTTAATTCCAGTATAGTGATGATGGGGGTGTAACAAACTCTCCACCTTGAAACATTCACACAACCTGAACCAAGGACCAAACACAACGCAAAAAAGTATAAAAGGGAAAACTTTGACAACCCACACCTGTCAAACATAAAACCCATGAAAAATCTATTTATTCCCATCAAACAAGATCATAAGACATAACACGAAAACCTGATTGTGACAAATAACCCAATCATTAACTCATTCTTCCCGCAAAAAAGAAACAACAATTTCCTGTTAATTAATCAATGCCTAAGGAATATACATCAACATGATCCCATATCTTAATCAATGAATATTTCACCAACCACTAATGCAACACTAACCCATTTCTTGAAATAAAAAAAAACACACCCAACTGCTTTCAAGAACTAGGGAATGATCAATCCACCACACACACAACCAATCCAAAAACAAGACTATTGGGAATTCTCATATGATTCACAATGCTCACCCGAACTGAGGAAGAAGCTGAAAAATAATAATCTTTAAAATAATCCTATTCAACTAGAAAAAAAAGCTGATCCTCAAATAGATCACCAGTAGAGGGGAGGCCCGAACAGACTCCCCACTATTAAAAATCATTAAGAATCTGATGAATTATTATGAGACAAACCAATGAGACCCACATTGGGTCTTCCCACCATTATAAACCAACTATGAACGACCAAATTAATATTTAACTTGAAGCAATACTAGGACTTTCCCACACATTCCAACCAAAACCATTCCACCATGACCTAACCATGTTAAGGACACAGGTAAAAAATAACACATCAAGAACATTTAAACCACACACTCCTTAACGGATGGGACAAGAACATATCCAATACATCCCACATTGACCAATAATCCCCACCACTATGAGGGGGGAGGGAAGTGGAAAAATGAATAAACTTCTGAAATCGTGGCCTATAACCACCAAACACTCTTCACCTATGGATGAATAAAACCAATACCATCCTTATTTACATGGGTAGTCCACACAAGAACACTGACTGAAAACTCACATTTAGGAAGTTATAACAACAAACATTGCATAAAGGGAAGTCCTCCAAACTCATTGAGACATGAGTAATTTACATGTGAAGAGAAACCATAATAAAAACAGTAGAACTTCCTCATTTTAATCATGGAGGAATCAATTTATCCAAACATTTTAAACAACATTAATTCATGACTACTTTCTAGCTTCAAAAGAAGACCTATAGCAATAGCCCTAATGTGTGAATCATCTTCTACCTCAAAGGCAGGAGCTACTATTAACTAATAGGAACCTCTAATTATTGTGCCACAAGATACCCCATAACAATCCATATTAGAAATTATTGATTATGACACACCACAAATATCACCTCCTAAAATAGAACACTTTCACCCAAACAAGAACATGAGGATACACATCACTTTTATTTATTACTCCGAATGAGGAGAAGACTGAATAAATAGTTCAAGTAAACACCCCCAACACCACCAAACACCACAACTATAACTGATATAATTATCATAACAATAAATCATTTTATATTGAGCCCAAAATCCTCTTTATTCCAAAAAATTGTCTAGGGAATCCTTCAAATAGGTAGATTTAACTTTTGAAACCCAAAAATGAAATCCTATGATTGATCAAGTTGAATGGTTTCTAATGGATAACCATTAGTAGACATACCACAACATCCCTCACATATCTATGCGAGTGAAACAAAAGAATCTAGGAAACTATGAGCTCTATAGAAACTAGCTCATGAACAAAAAACATCACATAAAAAAACACAAACTCAAAGGGAATCTGACTTAATGACTTACCAAAAACTTTTCTAAATGTCTGATAGGACACCAAGTCAAGATCAAGCTACCAACATAATATCAAGGTATGATATGAAATGAGTATGATTTCTAGATCACAATGAAGAGAATACCAAATAAACAAATCTTCTATGACATAGAAAAACACAGCATATAACCACTGAATTAAAAAACACCACAATTTCCAGTTAAAAATGATTTGGAAAATAAAACGATCGGTGGATTTTTTTTTCACACTCACCACATATGTAACATTGCGTCTCACTCACATGGTATTTTTGTGCAACCTGGGACATCCATCCACCCTACCATACCACGAGTTATACACAAATCTACACACCACCACACATGTGATCACCCTTGAGAACACTATATGCTAAAACCAAACAGCCTCATCTTCTAAACCATTTCATTTAACCCATTTTAGAAATCATGAACCTTATAATGGATCACAAACCACATAGTCAGAAATTCATATTTTATATTCCACATATGAAACTATTTATTCATTCAGGAAAATGAAATCCCATAGATTTAATTTAAAAATATTTTTCATTTCATTTGAAACATTTTTCAAAAATTAAAGAAATCGAATTTCATCAAGCCCATTCATTTATACTGTAAAGAAATTATAAATCATACTCCCCCTTTCAAATAACTATTTTCTATTTTAAAAAATTCACCAAATCCTTTTTTTCATAGTCTGATTTTCAAATTGATTTGTTTAAAAAATGCCATATTTCTCAAAATATTCTTTAAGAAAATTCTGAAATAAATTTGATACTTTTTGAAATCCAAATATTTCATGAAAACCCATTTCCACAGTTCTCACATAAGGATTTTCAAAAAAAAAATCAGAACATAAAAATATTCAAGGAGACACCCCAAGAGGGAACTAGTGTCGGTGGATGAAATGAACATATTGTTGGAGGTTATATGCCCACCACAATACCAACATAGAGATAATTCTAGGACCATTCTCTATCTCAACATGGATTTCCATGCCCTGCGAGTTCATGAAGTCCATTGGCCCAACTCCCCTTATCATCTCCTAATAACCAAACAATCCATGAAGACCAAATAAACTAATAAAATGGGACATCTCATGGAACCCCCATGATCATAGTGAGCATGAGTTGATGATGTTATTTCTGTGCCTACCTACCGAGTCCAAAAAATCATAACCTATCTACCTTGACATCCCCAAATAACAATGGGCACTCTGCAAAGAAATGTCATCTAACAGCCGACGTACTCAGATATCATTTTACCTTTAACCATCCCATTTTAACCCTAAACTAGTCACCAGATCCGATCTGTGGAATGGCATGAAATGAATTCCCAATCCTCAAGGGCTACAATCTAGTTTCAAGATTCAACAGAGATCACATGTAACAATTTCACCCACTACATAAACAAGAAAATGTATAGCAGAATATGTTCAAACATTTCAATAAATAAATTAAACAAAACTAAACATCATTTATACAAGAAACTAAAAATATGTCCAAGTTACCCAAAAAAACCAACCAGACAGGAAGAAAAATCCATATCCATGTGGCCATGTGGATTTCTCTCCAACATAAGATCAACCATCACCCATGGTGACCGAACTCAAGCTAAAACATGCACAATGTCTATAATAGAAAATAACTATTTGAGTGATAATTAAAACATTGTAGGATATCCTGAAAATCTTTTCCCAATTAACTAAAATTAAAATAAATGGATCATCGATATCAATATTGTACTACTTTATATAATATAAAGTGTTTTTATACAAATTTTACTTAAAAATAATGTATGACCTATTACACATCTTCATTGACAAGATCAAGTTCATTCTATTAGTGAGACATTTGCATTGTAGAGTGGAAAATTATGTTTATATTGTAATATTTCCCAAATTGTATAAAAAACTATTCTTTTAATTTTATTTCATAAACACTTTATTGAAATCAACACATAAATTTTTTAAAAAAGGGGACAACATAATAAGTAACCATGCTCATCATAATACAATGTAAATGGATATAAGTATGCAAGTATCACATTCATCACTAGATGTAACTAAGATCCAATATAAATAGGTGAACATAAGAGATCATGAATTATATAGAACATAAAAATGCATGAGACCGCATCCCAAGTATCCTGATACACATGATGAAATAAAAATTCCCAAATGCTCATCCACCCAAATGCAGGAAAGGCCGAGGGTCCCAATCCCATAGTAATAAACCCAAATATATCCACCTATGGCGTGGCAATGGTCAGTACGTCAACTAACAGTGTAGAAATCATTCCGATAAAATTATCTCAATATTATAGGTTCTAATGTCTCATTTATATAATGGGGGTGAGCCAACAGATGCCAGCAATGCATCCAATCACTTGGATATATAATAATAAATCAAAAATATTCATCACCCTGAGCCACTCCATAGATCGATCTCATGCCATAGAATAACTGGACCACAATGAAACTTAATTAAGGAACTCTAATAATGGATCAAAAGGGATCCAAATCATGGAAATCCCATCCATTATATCCACAAACAAGGAATAATAATCATCCCAAAGAGGTTTTCATAATTAACACTTTCTTTATTTTCTCGAAGTTGCCAAATTTTCATTTTAGAAGTTTATTAAAGAAATGTTTATAAATGATACAGAATAAAGTTTTCATAAAGAGTTAAAGACACCATTTTTTACATGAAAACATTTATAAAATCCATTAAAATATTCTAGTGACACATTTGAGGCACAAACCAACACTATAAAAATTATGAATGAGGCATTTATCGACAATAGATGCCAAAACACCTTAATGTAAAAAATAAATTATTTATAAAACCATAACCTCCTGGGGAACCATATAATGAACCCAATATATTTCTTAACATGATTCAAATATATATAGAAATCAAAACTGATCATTTTATACCACACTAACCCCATAGAAGTCAATCAATCAGTCAATAATACACTAGGCATGCCATATTTAGAAAAATAATTTCTATTCAACCCACAATAAGGAATAATACACCAATTTTCATACCATAAATTAATTTAAATTTATAAAACATGTTTTACAAGACAGAAAACATGTAAAAAAGATAAAAAAACATTTTATCAAATATTTTTTTTCTTCATTTTCAATAAAACTACACTACTTAACATAAAACCAAGCATAAACTGCTACATTGACCACCATAAACGCAATCCAAGGATCATAGATAATTATTTATTAATCACTATTTTCAATCAAATCATGAAACGTGTGAATATTTATTAGAAAGGCATGTTCAAGAGGAAACATACCTAAAATCCATGGAGGAATGGAAACACAAATCTAAAATCTCTGGACGAGGGTTCCAAAAACCCTTGATCTATGAAGAAAGCCCATAAACAACAAAAATATATATAAAATCATGGGATAAAATTACCTTAGGACTATCATGACTAATAGAGAATATGAAAAAGAAGAAAAAATTTAACATGTACGAAATGAGAAGAGGAAATGGAAGAATTTGATGAAGAAATAATAAAGAATCACTAAAATTTTGTGATAAATAGCCCAAAAATTGGCCCAAAACGAAACCAAATGAATGGGGGATCCCACTGATCGATAACCAATAGATCGAGAATCAAATAGGATGTGGAATCAAATATGTCATATTTTTTAATTAAATTTTATTTGTCTAGTAACAGTATGAGAACTTTTTCTTTATGGTTTTAGAAATCGCACACAAACAATAACAACCCCTATTGTTTATATAGATATTACATCAACATTGAAGAATATTTGGTACATAAAAAAACAAACACCATTCCAGGGCCATATTGGTTTATTTTATTCCAAAACATGGAAGCATAAACTACTGGTTCATCAAACATCCACATTTTCTCAGGCTAATTTCTTCATAACTAGACTACTTTTTGACATATCTTACTTAATACACATTTTCACGACTAGGGGAAAAGAATCATATGAAAGGGTGAGAATATAAGCTCATTAAGGTTAGACTACGTAAATATCAATCATATCATAAGTATAACAACATAACATTTGAAAATATTTTCATACGTATAAAAGTTCATAATATCATGTCATTGGATAAATCATAAAAGTGAAATGTCATCTCAATAGTCATAACATAAGACATGAAATATTGTGGTACACAAACATAATCGTTGAAAATCATTTCATATTAGTCAAGGCTCATTTCTGATATCATTATAGTGGGAAAAGTCTATTACTGAACCGACATCACTCCTCGATCCAACAAGGTATTGCAGAACTAGATAAAATTTTTCTTCAAGTAAAGTCTTTCTCATGGGATATTAATCTTTACTCAATGAATTGGGGGGAATTATTGGTCCCAACAATGTTATAAAGAAAATACTCTTATGTATTCCCCATAAACATAAAAACATTCACCATATCATATCCATGAAATAAAATGGGTTTCTTAAAAAGTATTCAATCACAATTTTTATAAAACGGGAGGATTTCATAAATAACCCACAATCACATTATAGAAATAACAAGGTCCGAAATAAAAAACTTTTTAAAATGTGTCATCTTATATTTAAAAGTACTTTGAGAAAGAAATTGAAAATAATTCTACAGAAAAATATCATTTTTTCATAAAAAATGTTTTACTTCTCCAAAATGCGACACCATTTTGGAAAAAAACATTTTATATGAAAATATCCTTATAATCATGTAGGTGAAGATTCAGGGAAATAAGTCATTATAGAAGTGTAAAAATCCATTCCTATTGTATAATTAAAAAAACATTATTCTCGTACTTTTGCTGGAAAATTCCAAAGTACCTCAGACTAAAAATGAAAAAAGATATTATTCATAATGTTTAGTAAAAATTAAACAAAGGGTATAATTATATAGGAATATAAATTATATTTTGAAATAAATATTTAAGAAAAATGATTGTGGTTGATAAATATACAACCATTAAATACTTACTAATAATCAATCTTGGGTAATAATAATTTTAAAATATTATCCCTTACCTTAGGTCTGATATGATTCATATGTATCCGAACATCCATTATAATGATAGAAATATATTTACTGGTTTATTATAGAATCATAATCATTCTTATGAAAACATTTTTTATAATATTTTCATCTGTTTCTTCATGTCATTTCATTTTTAATCCTTATTCTGGTATTAACTACTTATGCTTTTTGGCATGTTTTTTCAGATAAGTTATTATTCATGTTTTTAGGTTATAATTATATAATATAATGTATGGTATTAGTATAATATATATAATATTTATTCATTCAATTTATTTATATAATCATGATTTAATGAAGATTGTGTGGAGGAAATCAAATTGCATCGTGGAGATAGTAAGTTGTACGTACGTACAAGCGACGATATCATTTCCATTATTGTTGAATGTTATTCATGTGGATGGTGTATAGTATTTCAAAGTATAACCCATACTATATTAATCATATATATATATATATATTCATTAATTCAATCATTATAATGATCCATGTAAGGTGTGGGTGAATAACAGATTACAGCACGGCGTGGAGACGGTAAGTCCTACGTACATATGCATGGTGATTCCATTTTTTATAGGATAGGTAGAGGGTGGAATATATTTGTTTCATATTTATAATAACATATTAGTATATTATTTATACTAATGTTATTACTTTATAATGAAACAACTAATGAAGTGGATTTATAAGAAGATTGACTTTTTAATGAATAGGTAGAAGAGATTTCCTTTTCCTCAATGTTCTTCCTCTAAATCTCTTCATAGTGCACTGGAGTTGGCCTTTGTAGTTGAACAAAACATCAAGAATAAAAATAGGGAATATGGCAAATAAAAAGGTAAGGGGTGTACGAGCATGAAGGCTCCAATGAAGTGAGTGGATGAGGGAGGAGGATTCCTTATATAATTTACTTGAGGGGCACGTTTGGGAACACCATAAATAATAATTTATAATATAATCAAACCCTACCCAAAAACCTAAACAATGTAAAAATTTATAAAATGGGATTAGATAGGGCTTTAATCTTATCAACGAATAAATCTTGTACATGCTATTTGGTCAATTTAAAATGTATCATTTTAATTGAATGTTTGTTATTCTATTTAGTTTTAATTATGGTAATAACATTCTAAATATTTAATGGTTATAAATATTTTTATATATAGTGATAATTGAACATAAATTGTTATTTTAGAAAATTTTCAATATTATTATTATCAATTTTATTTTTTTAATATTTTATGATTTTATGTATTTTAATAATATGTTACTTTTATAAAATACCAACACAGTCAATTCTGACACTATTCATTTTTTTGACAACAAAAAATGTCCACAGAAAAGATAAATTTGAACTAAAACAAATATACACTCCTAAACTAACATAGTACCCATATAGTTTGTGGATGAAATTAATTACTTTATATGATATTTATTTTAGTATTTTTAAAACCATTTATTTCATATATCTATTAATATAATATTTTTTACATCACTATTGTGTCCTCATAAATTGTAAATATTTAATCTCTAAAAATTATAAATAAATTTCTATAATGTAGGAAATTATTTCATCTATCCAGATATTATCCATAGTTTATATTATCTCTTAGTAATCCATATATTATAATTAACATATTTATATAATATTAGATTACACCATTTTTTCACAGTCATTAGTTTTTAATATAATCATGCCATATTCATATTTTAGTGGCCATAAATTGATTCCATTTAAAGAAATATAATATAAGCGTTGAATTTAGTCATCAAATAATAATTTTATAGGTGTTAATATAGTTTTAAAATATTATTCTTACCTATAATAACCTAATTAAAATTTAATCATGGAAATAAAAATAATTAAAGAAATTACTATTCATAATTCCCAAAAATAAAATTATCCTATTATGATAATTTGGACCTACTAATTCAAAACATGGTTTCTATTTTTAAAAATTAATACATATAATTTGCACTAATTAATATAATATCAGTCATGTTGTTCTATTAGGTGAACGAGTTTTTTTAAAATATAAAACATTGGAAAAGATAGAAATGTTTTTACATATGAATTCCAGGTTAAATTAATTCTAATGATATAAATTATATTGAATGATAATAATTTATTCTATTTATACTTTAAAAAATTCAATAATATAATTTAAAAAACAGAAATTATCTCAATGATAAAAAAATTACACATAAAATTTATTGTGGTTTTTACTATTCATCAAAACATGATTGTTATCCAAAAATATCATAGATTCAATAAAAGTAACTATTTATATCCCAATTTAAAATAACATTTTTATGTTTTCTGATAAAATTTATTAATGTTCCAGAGTATTAATTTAAATGCGGTTCAACATTCAAAGGTTTATGATTACCCTTTTTTTGAAAAGAATGTTTTTATACAACAAATAGGGAGTATTAACTCATTATTATTAAACAATTGATTTAATTGATAAAAAATATTTCATTAAGTAAATAACATATATATTCCCTTAATTTCATTACCAATAGTAATTCACCCAAAAAATAAAAATATCTAATTTACATTTTTCATATGTAATTGATAACCAAAGATTTCAGAATTTATTTTTATACATTAGTTATAATTATTATTGCTAACCTAACGGCTAGGATATAATGATAATTTTATACTAAGGGAATATAGTGGTTTGTTTAAACTCATTATTTCTTGCAACGCAAACTACTTCAAAAATAAATAAAATATTTAATGATAATTATTCATAAAAACTTTCTTGGTGTCACATTATACACCCCATAAACTGAATTTCAACCTTAAAATTAATAAAATTGAAAAAAAATATGGGTATTCCTCTCCCTCATTATATCATAAATATCCCTTGTAGCTTCTAAAAATTAGTGGTTCTTGCATAAATCTTTAACCAGGAGAGTGGTCTTTATTTGTAGAAATTTTTCGCTATGATCCAGAAACTCTATCAGTTGTCCTTTATAAAGAAGATCTTTTACAGGTGGTATAGATTCTAAGATTAGTACATCTGAAGTATCAGATATGTACTTTCTTAGGAGTGATACATTGATCACATCATGTACTTTAGGAAGATTCATTGGAAGTGATAAATAGTAAGCTATCATCCCAAAAAGATCCAGAATTTCCAAAAAAACTAATATACATAGGGCTTAGCATTCCATTCATTCAAAATATCATTACTATCTTCAAGGTAGATATTAATACAAACACCTTATCACCAACTTCAATATCATGGTATTTTCATTGGCTGTTAGCATATAATTTATTCACCCTATGATTCTCTTATCTGTTTTAGAATATATCCCACCTTTTCAGTCAATTAATCAATAAGCCCATGTACTATTAGATTTCATTCCCCAACGTCATCCCATCAAGTTAGATTACTAAACTTTATTCCATTGAGCACTTTATAAGGTTCCATATTAATTATATATTAAAATCCATTATTTTATGAAAATTCCACCAATGGTAGTTTTTGATCCCAACCACCTATGAAATCCATAGTGAAATCTATCAACATGTCCATGAGAGTTTAAATAGTCCTCTCAGACTGATTGTCTATATGAGGATGATAACCAGTGATGAAACATAACTCTGTATCAAGTGAAAGATGACTACATTATAAATACATTGATGTAATCCTGGATCCCAATATGTTATAATGGAAGGTTTCACTCCATGAAATCATACCACTTCTATTACATATATCATTGAAATATGATCAAGAGATAAATCATTTATAATAGGAATTAAGTGTGACAAATTCATAAGGTGATCGACTACAACCTAGATAGAATTATTTCCTTTGGAAATTTTTGGATATACGATTACAAACTCTATATTGTGATCTTCACATTTCCATTCAGGTATGGGTAATGATTGTGACATCCCCTTAGAATTATGTCTCTCATTCTTAACATACTGATTAACAAAACATTGAGATATATTTTCAGAGACATCTAATTTCCTTTCATCCCACCATAAGTACTCATTCATGTCCTTGTACATCTTTTCCATTCCATGGTGAATAGATAACGAATAACTATGAGCCTCATCCAATAGTTCCTTCAATAATTTTGGTATTGGAGGTATACAAACCTTATTCAAAAACCTTAATAGTTCATCACAATCAATGATTAATTCAATAACATCTCTCACATTATTGTTGAAATCCACATCTTCCTTTTACACCTATTTAATCTTCACTTGTATTGATGGTTGAAAATTTATTTGGGAAACATGATATTTCTCCCCTTACATTAAAATTTCTAGACCCACCCTTTTCAAATCCACAAATATTGGATCATTCCTGATACTCATCATGTATTAGATAGCATAGTATTTTCACATCAAATCGTCTACCACCTTCTTCTCTTTCCCAAGGTGGTAATGTATTTAGAAATAATATTCTTTCATAAACTCTAATCATATTCTTAGATTCATATTTTAATATTTTTTTTTGAAAATATTCTTTCAACATTTTTGATCCATATAAATACCACACATTTCATTATAAAGATAACTCCTCCATATCAGAAATGCAAAGAGTACCCCAGTTAACTCTGAATCATGAGTTGGGTAATTTTTCTCAAGAATTTCCATCATCCATGAGTCATAAGATATCACCATATAAATTTTCATGAGAACACATCCTAGCCCCTTCTTGTATGAATCACTTTAGATCACAATTATTTCTCCAGTACAAGGGATTATGAGCATAGGTTCACTTTCTATACTTATTTTATGATCATTTAAATTCTTTTCACATTCCTCTATCCCAATGAATGGAACTCCTTTAAAATTCAACATGGTTAGTAGATTAGATATTCATGAAACATTATTCACAAAATGGAAGAAATATCCAGCCAAACCAAGATAATTTCTATCTCTGTTTTGGTTATTTGTCTTGAACTTGTTTCAATAACATCTGTTTTTGATGGATCCACAAATTTCCCTTCTATTGGGATTACGTAAACAATAAAAATGAAACATTATGAAAAAAAATCACACTTGGTAAATTTGGAATAAATCCTCTCCGTTCTATGGTTCCTCAGTAAAATTCCAATGTGATCATTAGGTTTATCCATTCTCTTTGAATAGACAGGAATATGGTCTATAAAGACTGCCAAAAAATAATAAAGATAGTCCCTAAAGACTATATTTATTATATTTATGAAGATATAAATGGCCTTATTAAGACAAAAAGGAATCACTGTATATTAATAGTTTCCATACATTGCATGTAATGTCTTCTTTGGTATATCCCCCTTTTGACCCTTAATTGATGATATACTGAACGAAGATCAATCTAGGAAATGTATTGAGCTCTGTATAGTGTGTAAAATAAGTTATCAACATGGGGAATAGGTTATTTGTTCTAGATTGCGACCTTTTTATGTTCTCAATAATCAATGCAGAGTTTCATTGATACATATTTCTTCTTAAATAATAGAACAGGTGCTCCCCAGGGTGATACACTAGGGTGTATGAATCCCTTATCAAGATTCTATTGGATTTTCATATTAAATTTCTACTACTCAATTGAGGCCATTCTCTAAGGATTCTTTAAAATAGTCATAGCACATGGTATTATTTCTATTGGAAACTCAACTTCACGATTTGGTGGGAGACCTATAAATTCCTCTAGAAAGACAACATCAAACACCCATACAATAGGTGTATTCTTAATCCTTAGTTTCTCCCCAACCATTTGAGAAAAATTACCTTCATTTAGTGGTATCAATACACATAAGATCGAAGAAATATCTACAGGAATTCTATATTCATCCTTTCATTGATAGATGATCATATATTGATCTAGAATTTGAAATGTGACTTATCTTCCTTAGAAATTGATATGAGCTCTATATATAGATATACCATCCATGCCATGATTCACATCAAATTATACTATAGAAAATGTCATAATATTTTTTGGAATCATTTTCCCACAAATAACAACCAAAGAAGAGTTATAATCTTTTTATGTGATCGTTTTACCATTAGAAGTGGTCACAGCTAACTCAACATCTTATTGTTGAGTTAGTAAAAATATACCCATATAAAATCCTTCTAAAATAAAATATTTTGTAGATTTAGAATCAAATAAAACATTTAAAACATTATTGTGGATTGTATGTTAACCTTCACCACTTTATTATCATACTCCACATCGCCCATATTGATTGCATGTGTCTTTACATTATCTTTGGTCTTATGATTTTGTTGATGTTGATAATAATTAATATACTTTGGATTATGGAATTGATTGGAATAATTCTCGATTTCATTGTATATGTATCATTGAAGTGTTGGAGGTTCATTTTGTGTAGATTTTTCTTTTTTTTTCACACCATTAGACATCGTTTCCCATTACTTTGGCATTCAACTACCCGATTAAATTCATTTACAAATGTAAAACATTTACTAGTCCCATGAAGAAAATTCCCTCCAAGTATCTTTCTACACATTGATCATAAAGGAAAAATCATCTACTTTTCATTGTCGTCTTTATATTATCATTTGAATTCTATTTTTTCTCTTATTATCAATCCCATATAACTGATGGGTTACTCCAAAATCCATATAATACTTTAGAGCACATCGAAAAAAAAATTCATAGTTATTGAATTCCCTTATGCATAATTCACTATATAGACACTGTTTTATGCCACTAAAGAATTGATCAATTTTATACTATGGTTAGATAATAATTCGATATTCATACCATTCATGTATTGTTAAATTTTCATTTTATGTACCAATAGATTCATCATCATTCTTTATAAGTTCAAGTAACTCCATCTCAATCATTGTTTGAAGAATACAAGGAAAGTTCTTTTTTTAAAATAAGTTCATGAACATGTCCCATTCGATGGATTCAACTACTTTATTTCTAATGCATCTTATTTATAATAAGTACCTATTTGTATTTTTATGTTATAATTATGTTATTTAAAACATTGTATTAGTATAATATATATCATATTTATTATTTTAATTCATTTATATAATCATTCTTTAATGAAGATTATGTAGAAAAAATCACATTGTACCGTGGAGATGGTAAGCCGTACGTATGCATGAATAATGATATCGTTACCATAATTTTTCAATTGTATTGATGTTGATAGTTTATTCTATCATAAAATCAAGATAATTATATATTAATCATATATATGTTTAATAATTACATGATTATACCCATCCAAGTAAGGTGGTGGTGAAAAACTAATTACACCATGGTGTAGAGATGGTATGCCATACGTACACATGTGTCGTGATTTCATTTTTCATAGGATTAGTAGAGGGTGGAAGATAATTATTTTATATTTATAACAAAGTATAAGTATGTGAGTGATACTAATTTTATTAAATTATAATGAAACAAATAATTCAGAGAAATTAAAAGTAGAATGATATTTGAATAAATCGGTAGAAGAGATTTTGTCTTCCTCGACATGCTTCCTCTAAATTTATTCTTAGAGCACTAGAGTTGGTATTTGGAGAAAAAACGAGCCTATAAAACGAAAATAGTGATGTTTAAAAGGAAATATTTCATGGTGTGTCTATGAATTAAGGTGAAAAATGAAGTGAAATGTTAAGGGATGATACGCCCTTTTATAATTGAGTTTAGGGAAACTTATTGAAACTCCATAAATAATATGTTATTATAAAATATAACCCTATCAAAAAACAAAAAAAATTACCAATTTAGAATATGTAATGGGATAGGATAGTAAAATCATCATCAAATAAATTTTGGATATATTTTTAGGTCAAATAAAACCATATATTTTTAATTGGAACTTAGTTATTCTAGTTAATTTTATTTTTTGTAATTACATTCTCAATATTTTATAGTTTTTAAAATTTACTTATATGAAATTAATTGACCATAAAAATTAATTTTATAAAATTTTATACCATTTAAATATTAGTTGTTAATTTTTATATATATTTATGAATATAATCAATTTAATAAAATTTTATTCATGTAGAATATCAATAGTGTTAATTTAAACACTAATAATTTATTTGACATAAAAAAATCCAAACAAAAGATAAATTAGAAATAAAATATTAAATAAACGTATTTTATGTCATATTCACCCAGAAAATTCAGTACATCTTTAATTAGTTCATATAATATTTATTTAAATATTTTTAAAAACATTTATTTGATATTTCTATTAATAATATAATTTTTACATAACTATTGTGTCATCATTAATGGTAATTATTTGATCTCTTAAAATTATGAATAAATTTTTATAATGTATTTAACTCATTTAGATTTCCATATACTATCTATAGTCAATATTATCTCATATTTACAAATATATTAAAATTAATATATTAATATAAAATGAGTTGTGACATTTTATCACATTCATTATTTTTTATTATATTAATGTCATATTCATAGGGAAGTGGTGATAAAGTGATTCCATTTCAAAAGTCAACAAATAATTACTGTTGAATTTAGTCATCCAATAGGATTTTTATAGGAGCTAAGGTGGTTTAAAAATATATTTTTTTACCTTTAATTAACTAATATACCTTTAATAATTGTAATAAAATTAATTATAAACAGTACTATTCATAATGCCCCAAAATAATAGTAGCCTATTAAAATAATTTTAACCTACCCATTAAAAATGTGGAGTCCATTTTATAAAATAAAACCCATAATTTGTAGTAATTAATTCAGAATCAATCACGTTGTCGGAATGAGAGAATGTGTTTTTTAATGTTATAATAGTAGAAAAGATTGAAATACTTTTACATATGAATTCAATGTAAAATCATAAATAAGGAAAAACAAATATTTAATGATAAAAATATATTCCATTTATTCCTTAAAACCATTAAATATTATAATTTAACCTAATAAATTACCTCGTTGAAAAAAAAATTGAATTAAAATATACACTGTTTTTCCTATTCATAAAAATTTGAATGTTACTGAAAAATATCATAAATCCCTTCAATGTAAATTTTTATATGAAAATTTAAATAACATGTGTACTTTGTCATATAAAAATTATTAATGTGTTCTAATCATAATTTAAAAGGGTTTGATCATTCAAATGCGTAAGATTATCTTTGTTTTTTAAAATTAGGTTTTTATAAATAAATAGGGTTTACTCTCACCTAATGATTAAAATATCCATTAGATGAATAAAAAAATATTTTATTTAGTATATAAAACATATTTATCATTAATTTCAACACCAATAGAAATTTACTAAAAAATAAAAATATCAAATTAATATTTTTATAAAATAATTGATAACCAAATAATTCACAATGTATTTTCCTAAGTAAGATATATTTATTCTGCTGACATGCAGCGAGGCTATAATTGTAATTTTATACTAAGGGTGTATCATGGTTCATATATACTCACAATTCCATGAATATAAAGATAATTGTATAAAAAAAATTAATAAAAAATTTTCATAAACAACATCTGGGTGATATACAACCTGTGTGAATACTATATGAACTTTTTTTAAACTTTTCAGGTTTAAGTTGAACGGTTTGGGAAAAGTGTGATCAAACCATCTGACGAGATCCATGAATGATTTAAAAGCAATATTCAGACTATGTGGGTGTAACAAACACTCCACTATGCAACTTCCTCCCAACACAAACCAAGTTCCGAACACAAGAAAAAAAATTGACAAGGGAACAAAACAAAATCAACACCAATCATATCCAGAATGCATGAAAAAGACCAAGATACCGATCGAACCGAATCTTAATACAAACCATGAAAATTCGGTTGTGCCAAATTTTGAGGACACAAACACTATTTAGTTGAAGCATTATTATGAAGCAATAAAATATTCTAAAAGTTTATCAATATCTATATCACTATTATATTTTAACGTATTTGCAACATGACATTTGTGAAGAAAAAATTTATTGTTCCAAATAGTATGCTTACAAGACCTATTTGGGAGGTTGAATCCTCTAGTTGAAAATATATATCCTGGAAATGTGTGTAGATATATATCATTGGAATTTATCCATATAAAAAAGTGTATTACATTGTAGTTTGATGGAATCATTATGGAAATTTTAGAATAATTTTAACACTATAAAATAGTAAATGCATGATGATTGATTTATAGAAAAGGAATGGCCGGGAAATGTAGAGAAGGCATTTTGGGCATCAGTTATCTAAGAAAATTCTATTTTGATTCCATTGAAGGTGTAAATGATGGATATAAACTCATGTATGGACGTATAATATGTGGTCTAGTTTTCATATCTATAGAACCTCTGAAAATAGGAATCAAGAAAAAAATATTTCACATATTGTAGGTCCAGCGGACCAAAACACAGAGTCTCTAAGATGGGGTTTTCTATATAAAATATAATATGATATAATGAGTCAAATCCTGAAGGATCTAATATTTTATTAGTCTTCATAAATTAGACACATACACGATTTCCATGTAACTTTTGATGAAAGAAATTACACAAAATATTTTTTTCCAGAATACCATTATTCATTCTAGCATATTCTTGAATATCATTAATTAGGCAAATCATCGATTAATCGAATAGTAAAAAATATGTGTGAAATAAAATTATTATTAATATTAATGTAAATTTAAATAAATCATGAATTAATTATCATAATCAATATGATAATTAATATAACAGAACAAACATTCATTGTAATCAATAAAATTAGAAGTAATTGCATCCAGATATAATATAAAAGTAAAAATATCAAGGATGGTAATTAATGTGTATTGTTAAATAATATATAACACATTAAAATTAATTAATAATATTAATATCATAATTGGATATGGAATAAAAAGTATGGAAATGTAAATAACTGAAAACACATTCTATTAAATTAAAAAATGAGAATGAAATGAATCCATAGATTATATCATTGAGACAATATCATTAATGATAATAAATGAATACATGATAAAAAAATTCTTAATTAATGGATGTAATTTCTCCTAGGAACATGATAAATTTATCATCACGATCTATCCTAAGACAGCGTAAAATTGATGGGTAGAAACCCATTGAACAAATGCTGGCCAATTGATTCATTCCATGAGACTATCAAATGCCAAGAGGTTCTATTTATAATCGGGCCTCAATGTTGTATTTTATTTCCATATAAATACTTATATATCAAATAATTTATTTAATTCATAAACAATATTTCAAACCACCAAATATCCATATTGAGTAGAGAATACATATTTTTCAATATTTCCCGAGATAAAAAAATAACTTTCTGTATCGAACACCATACATAGAAATGATATATATTTTAGAATATAAACATATCCCTGATAAATAATATAGACAGATAGTGGAAATTTAATGTCTAATGATCATTGGAAATTTAACATTTAAAGGTATAGTTATTCAATACAAAAATTATTCAAGGAGTGGAATTCCAAAACAATCCTTGTTCAAAATAATCCAACACCATCTAGAAGAATTTTAATGATGGTATCTATACAATAAATCCCAAGTGGATTATATGTAAAATAATTTTTTTTTTCATTAATGATTTAAAATTAGGTAATTATATCTTCAAAATATTCTATAGGAAATTATCCTTTTCATTTTGAATATCAATTTTTAAAATACAAAACATATTGAAAATCCATTTCAATGAAAATGTCTTTTAAAAAATAATAATTTGTATAATAATATGGATGAAAATATTTTAAAAAAACATTCTAAACATGAAAAATAATTTTCCATTTAATGAATTTCATTTAGTGTGTAATTCTATGCATGTCATAAATGTTAAAAAAACATTCTTTTTCCACTCTAAAAGGGTAAAATTGTTCCATTTTTATAAAAAACAAGAATCCATTAAAAAATTATATTAAAATGTAAAATTATGTTAAAATGTAATTCAAAAATAACTTTTAAGTGGATAAAAGCATTATTTGAAAACATATTTTGGGAAGAACCCTGATTTCCATTCAAAGGGAGAAATGATGTCGGATATTCTTAAAAATATTTTATCATATATTTTTATTGAGAAAGAGTGGGATAATTGTGCTATTTAATGAAAATATCAATAATAAGAATAAAATATTAAAAATAAGTTGTTTATTTATAAAAATATCAAATTTTTTCATTCAACTAGAATTTGATAATAAAAAATCTCAATTAGAATGAGACTGTGATATAAACCCCTATAACGATTATAACGTTGAATTGAAATTTATTCAAAAATTTGATTATGTAGATAAATTGTATATCGATATAAAACATGTGAAATTAAAACATAATATAATCAAATTTAATTACACATATAATCTTTGAAAATAAATGATCATAAAAATGAAATATAACAAAATGAAAAGAAATTGAGTTACACATTCTTTTACAACATGGTTATTTTCATGTGAGACCCGATTTGATGATATAATTAAAATAGATACATAAAATAAAATAAATTATTAATGAATAATGAAATTACATTTCCAGTTTCTGTATATACACCATAAAAATTGATTAGGTGCATAACATTACAATATGTCTCAATGAAATGAAACTGAGATGAAATACCTTACCTCAAGGTTCCTCTTTAATTAATGTTATTTAACCTCATGTATAGTTGTTTTAAATATATTTTAAAATAATTATAAACTAAAATTAATATTTTTAATATCATATATGATATATTTACAACATATTATCAAACATTCATTAATAATATTTTTTTACTTGTTTCATGTGTTAATTACCTTATTTCCACAGTCATGTTTCATTATTAATGATCATGTTCATGGGAATACTATATAGTTATATATTATCATGAATAAAAATAATAAAATTATTTCATATTTTTACACCAATTTTACTTTTAAAACCAATCATGATATATTGTTACGAAAAATAGACTATGTTACAATCACAGAGATAGTATGTCATATGAATGCTTTAGTAAAAATTCAATTTTTAAATGAACATTATGGAAAACAGGTAAGTAAAAGTTTATATTTATAGATTTATCACCAATAAATGTAATATTATTTCTTTCAATATAATTATATATATCATCCATGTGGTGTGGTGATGAAAATAGAGTCACATCACTTTATGAAGGCGGTAGTCCCCAAGTACACAAACAATGTTTTTATCTTTAAAACAAAATAGGAAAATGTTATATTATAATTTTTAATGATATATATGTCATAAATATCACAATTAATTCATTTATATCACATATATTCATTATATATTACTTTATCACCTTCTATGTAAAGAGATGGTGAAAGTTGAATCACATCTATTTGTGAAGCGGTAGTTCGAAGTACACACGAGGGACATTTTCTTATCACCTATGAAATGGAATGTAAAAAAAATAATATATGATATAAATAGTAAATATGTATAATTATGTTACAAATATGACATACATACTTTGTAATCGTCATAACACCAAACCATTAGAGGTGGTAATGAAAAAATGAATGACACCAGTTAGTGAGGTGGTAGTCCACTGTACACACTAACGAAGATTTCGTAACCCATTTTACAGATATATGGATGGTAGTAGGAAATTAACATAATATTAAAAAATCTCATTTTTTTGTAAGATAAATATTTTATTATATGATCATGTTTAAAAAATTATGGGGTTGGAGGAAAAATAATTAAAAAATTCTCGTTGGAGAACGTTACCTCTTTCTAGGTATCCTTCTTTGGTTTTGATTGAAGTCCTTCCACTAACGGATTTATGAAAATAATGTGTTTCTTGTATGAGCGGAGGAAATTATTTAATATATATTATCAGATGTTGGACAAACCAAAAGGGTTTGAATTTGATATTAATAGAGGACATGGGGTGGCCTTTTTTATTTGAGAGGAGTGACATAATTATATATTTTTAAAAATAATGAATTCTGCCCAGGGTTTTATCTTTTTTCAATGCCAAAATATTATACCATTCCCAATAATAAAATTCATATAGATGACATATGTTAATAAAATGTAATTTAGAAATTTTTTTGTTATTTTAAGATTTATATTTTTGGTTTAAATCTATTGAGCATCAATTTTTATCTTAACAACAATAATTAATTTTTAATGTTTTCAGTATTATTTTTTGTCAAAAAATATTTTTAAATTATTATAAATCAAAAATTATGATGATTCAAAAAATGGAATAGTGTTTAAAAATTTTAATTAAAAAAAATTGTAAATTTTATTTTAATGTTAATCTCACAGACGTAGTGAGAAAATGAGTTATCCAAGAGAAATTATTGAATTGGTTACAAGGTTTTTATATCGTAATTAAATATTATGGTAATTAAAATTGGAATAAATATTATTAATTTAAATAAAATTTATGTAATGTTACTTTAAAAAAATTAAAAATTATTTCATTAAAAAGTATTAAAATGAGAATGTCGTTTTCAAATGAAATTTAGTATTTTTCACTATTAATAGAAAAATGAAATATTTTAGAAAAATACTCAAAAATCACCTAATGATAATATTGATATTATGAATTAAAAAATGTTTTTTATTTTATTCATATAATTTTTCTAATCATGGTGAAAATTAATTTTAAATTATATGTTCACGTTGTGACTTATATGTCTTTTAGAATAATAAATCTTTTCAAAAACATATCTTATTATTTTAAATGAATATTTTTTTAATTATAATAAATATATAGAAATAATTATCAAATTTTAATTAGTAGAATTTATAGCACCCATTTTATTGACCATGTTATAATGGTCTAATATATTAAAATTCATTTAGAATTGGGGTTGCACGTTTCACAAGCAATATAAAGGAATAAGTATAAAGAAATATCTTTTTAATTATTTATGTTCGTTATTGTGTGTTGATAAAAAATAAAATAAAATGTTCTTTTTTGAGAATATTGTGGTGTTATATTTTGAAAATATCTATACAATAAGAAATAATATTGACATAGAGGCATTTTAACTTGATTCTTTTTGTAGAACAACCCTACAATGGGACCCTTAAATGGTTTGGTTATCATATTGTGAAACTTTGACTCATAAAGTATATACCATGTGACATGAAACATAAAAAATGTTTTAATTACTTCAATATGTTTCAATGTTCGCGTATCTGGTTTAACAAAAACTAGGGCATCTCTTTTTAGGTGTTGAGTGAAAAAAAAACATGATAAGAAAAAAGTGGGGGTTTTGGGGGATTTTAACTTGCTAATTAGAAATGATATATTGGTTTCAATACATATCCTATAAAAACTGGGAATCATGAATCATTTTTTTCTTATATAGTCCTCAACAATAATGATTTTACATAGATAAATGGGACAGTTTTTGAAATATATTTCAATGATGTATCTATACTAGGGGCCACTACATAAATAATCTTATAAATAAAGAAGAACCTTTTATCATGGAAAACAATTTTTTAGGAATATATTACATTGATTAACCTCCTGGGTTAGGGAAGAAAATTAGGCTTCACCTCAGTGTCATGCCATCAATAAAAATAAATATTTTTGGAGAGGCCCATGAACTACTATGAATGATAAAATTGTATTTTTTTGAATTAATAACCTTTGAAGAGAAAAAAACATAAAATACATAAATATAATGTTACGTTAGATTGATATTAAATAAATATCCTAAAATTACACCCCATAAAAAGACAATGTTGTAATGTTTTTGATAATTTATATTATTAAATTAATTTTAGTAATGATCATCAAAATCTTACACCGAGTTCTTCTCACATATTTTTCTTCTTTATAATAAATACCATTCTGAAAATATTTAGTTATAATAAGGGGAAATGAATCATAAGAAAGGTTGATACAGATGATAAGTGTTGTAATAATAGGATATATCAATAAATTTTCATAGTTGAGTATAAGTTAAACATAAGGCTATGGTAATATCATTATAACGTATGGAAGTCATACCCAATCAGTCAAAAATCATTAATCAATTATCATAGAATAAAACATTATCATAACAAAATATATATTCCATAGGAGTTATAAATCATCAATAGTCAAACATGATCAATGAGAATATATCATAAGCCTAAGATATTTGTTTTTGTATTACACATAATCATTGGTAATAATTTCATTAGGCAAGTATCAAGTACTAGAATATCATAGTGGATTTGGTTATCTCCTTATTCCATCATTTTCATAGTCTTCACTCACTCCCAAAACTATTATAATAGATATGAATCCTATATTGAACATGGTTTACTCTACATTACAGTAAATATTATCTCATGAGGTATAAATTTTTATCCAACACTTTGGAGAACTATATAATTTTTTTTCCACCCATCAAGAAATGAAAACTATATATATATATATATATAATATCATAAAAATCTTTAGTAGTTCATCATAGAATAACTTGTGTAAAGGAAACAAGTTCCCTATCCAATTCATCATTTATTTAGAGCATAACCTATGGAAAATAAATAGGATTCAGAAATATTTAATCAAAACATTAGTATGCAATGGAAAATAAATGGGTTTCATATAATTTCCCATAACTATTCATCATCACAAGTCATGTATAGAATGAATCTGGACTGTATTCTATGATAATATCAACAGTGAAGTTAAATAATCATTAAGGTATGTTTAAATAGATATAAAAGACCTTTAATATGGAATTTGAACATTTTTTTGAAACATGTGAATATAATATTTTCATCACTTATCATTAAAAACTAAACCTTCCTATATTTTTTAGAAACATATTTTCATAAGAAATAACCATATAATCATTTAAATAATGCTTAAGATAAATTTATATTCATGATTTAGAGAAAACCCATTTTTGTGGTAATTTTTAAAATGATGAGTCCTTTTATAATTTTTTATCATTCATATATATCCTCTTTCAAAATAATTAAAATTTCATTTTAAAAAATGGAAATAAATTTAAAATATAGTTAAAATAAATTTAAAAATTACTAGTTCACTAAAAATAATATTATTTAAAATATTTTCATGAACATGTACATGGATGAAAACACACTTCACCTAAAGAGTAATAATAGTTCATTTTTTCTTAAAACAATATTATTCATATTTTGAAGAAAAAAATAGTGAAAATGATATCTATATATAAATGTTTCAAATATAAATAGTGAATATGAATATATATGGTGTGTAAAAATAAGGATATAATATTTTCCCTCAATTATTATTTAATATAAATAAACATAAAATAATGAAGTTGAAACATCAACCCTTACTTCATGTCCCATCCAAAATTTTACATTTTAAAACCTCAGGTATAATAAATATAGTGTAATCATACATTTACTACAAACCATATAAAAAATAGCATAATTGATATAATTCAATTCCAATTTCCAAATAGAATTTTATAAGTAATTATTCATTAAAATGACTTCTCAGGTGAAAAGTAGTCTATTTTTTATACTTGTTTTAGTATGATTGTTCATGACCATTCATATTGGACATGGATTAATAATCTCTAGAATCCTAATAATTAAATATATATCCTATTTTTTTGATATATAATCCTTTATTACTACTCATATAAATCATTTATTGGAAATTAACTACATCACACCAATGAAATGGTATTCTATATGCACAAAATAGTGATGTTTCCAATTTTTCTTGGATTGAATGTAATATTTTTATGTAATAATTCACCAATATAGAATAATACATATAAAATTAATATCATTTATATTCATTGAAACTATCATTATTACTATACATATAAAAAATAAATTAACAACGAATCACATCTCATTGTCACGGTGGTATTCCGTACACACACACACATGTGACATTTACATTTTCAAATGGATGGGAAAAGATTGAAAATTGATATAAGATTAACATAAAAATTTCACATATATTAGATATTCTTATTTCATCATTATAATATGTGTAATGATCATTTGGATGGGTTTCAAGAACAATGAAACATGATAAATATCTGTAAGAACATATACAAATTTTATGTGTATCCAAATTTTAGAAGAATCTTACAGACTCATGGATGGGTGTTTTATGAATAAAAATAACTAAAGGTCGTGGATATGGATTTTGGGAGTGTATTTGGTCTAATTTTGGTCGATTATAATCGATCCATTGTGTTTGATATTATAGGAGATGTGGTGACTTTTTATAAGTGAGGGGACTGACACTTCTACAAATATAGAAAACATAAAAATATAATTAAGAAATATGCATTTTATAGTATCACCAAAGTAACCCAAATAAAAAAATATGTCTTGGTGTAAATAAACATAGAAAATAATATTTTTAGTAAATTATATCCCTTATAACATTAGTTTAACCCTTCTAAACCCATTTTAATTGTTACGGTATTAATGAATTTTTAAGTCTGTTATTATTCATAATGGATAAAAATTAAATTTAAATCCTTAAAAAATATAGAAATGATAATTAATAATATGGAATAAATTTTATTGTATTATGTTTTTATAATAGGATTTAATTCACTATTATTTATTTTTTAAAAAACTTAATGGAAAGTCTTTTTTTAAAAACATCATTTTACACTTAAAACTGAATTTATTCTTATTCAATGCCATGAAAAATACATTAGTTCAATTTTATATTAATGTTTGGAATATATTATCTAAAAATATAAAAAAAATAATTACACAATAGTTATTAATTTAATAAAATATCATTTCATACATAATTTTTTTTTAAGTGAATTCAATTATACTTTTAAATGATTTATCTTTACTTTTGGATAATTGAAGACTAAAATTTTATTATAAATATTTGAATTATATTTTTTCAAAATACAGTTTTCCATATTCATGAATACCAATCCAACATCAAGGAGATAACATTCACATTTAGTAATAATATTTCAATAGTATATCTTGGTTTGTATAAAATTATTGTTATGTGTAACAAATGATATCAAAAACACATATCTTTTTTAGAGAGATTTTTTTTAAATTTGCAAGGTTCTATACTCTATTTCATTAATATAAATTCATCAATTAAATTCCCTCAAATTAACATGAAATAATAAAATTTCTTTTTCCTCATAAGTTCCGCAAGATTATATACATATTCCTTATATATATGGTTTTCCATAAATATTTGACCTAATGAGTGGACATATCCCAAAAACCATTAATTCATTGATCAAGAATATCCACATATTTTTACTCATAGGTGACCCAATCCTCTAGTGGTTTCCACTATGAGTTATGTACATTTTTAGGATGATGTATGTAATTCCGTAGGAGTTATACATGTAACACATCTTAAACATTCATGAGATTTAGTGTAAGTACCATTTTATAAGAAACTATCCAGATATGGTCATGAATTTGAAAGGAATTGACATATCTAGGGATCAACATTCCATTATATCCAAATCCCAATTATGTTTTTCCATGTAGAAATTCATCATAATATCAATTCGCTTACTCCAAAGTCTAGATCTCATATATATTTTTCAATATACATCTCAATAAAATATGATCTACAATGATGTGTTGAGGGATGACTATAAAATTATCTCTCATTTATTTTACTTAATCGTATCCCTGTATGTTTCATTATCCAACTACATCTATAAACATGGAGTTCTACGATTCTTATTGTAGATGGCCTTATAAGGATCCATCTACACTTCTCTGTGAAACCTTTCATTATAGGATAAATCAACCAAATAATTTGTCTATACCAACAACTAATTGAAAGAATATAATAGTCAATAAAAACATATTCTGGTGTTTGAATCAACCTCCATAGATTGTACACCTCTCTAAGGATGATATGTAGTGCTAAAGTTCAAATCCATATACAATTCTTGTTGTTTATTTCTCCACATCATCAACATAAATCCCAGATCCCAATTAAATATAACAGAATTTCATACCTTATGAAATTATACCACGTCCTTAATTTTTTTCATAGATTTCTATTGAATAGTGAAATATTCTCTAATTTCAATGAATTATTTTAATTCATAGGGCAATTTAATACAACCTATATAGAAATATGGACTTTTAATGTTTTGGGTAGAATAACGAGGAAATACATTGGTTAATTTTCACATTTATATTCTTTTATCAGAAATGGTTGTAACAACCCCTTATATTTATATGTCTTAGATTTATCATTTTTACACACTTAATATTGGGATAAAAACTATAAAATAACCATACTATGTTATACACACATAAGTAATCCATTAAATCCATATAAATATACATACATCAATGATTAATAGAGAATGAGAAACATTTAGTTTCATCTAATATGTCTTTATTAAAATCATAAATGATGATATAAATAATTTTCTACTGATCCATATAATTCTCACAAAATCATTTTTAAAATCAAGATCATTTAAGATATTTTAATTTATTTTTGTATCTACTTTTTACACCTCATTAATCATCTGATTGATGTATGAGTGATAAATCATATAAAAATTTGAATAAATAAAAATTACATTTTTATTTTCAAGAAATTTTAAGGGGATGAGGTAACCCATGAATGTACATGCTACAAAGAATAAAAAAATATAAGAAAAAAAAGATCCATTAAAACGTAATTTCCATCTATTTGACATATTAATCATAAATAATTTTCAATATAGTCAATTATCCTCTCTATCTAGATTTTCTTTGATAAGGTCTTCGAACCAAGAAGTAATCTTGTCCCATGTTGGAATGTACTCCTCCGACTTTATCATCCCTACATTGAATCCAATTACTAAAATATGATCTTATTTTTATGATCCATTCTGTATGGACCTTATTAGTTTCCACAAGTAATAGTCTCTTGGACATCTTATCAGCCTCCTATTTCACATCACTAATTGTTAGCTAGTCCTCCAACATTTCTTCTTCAGGTTTAATTATAGATTCCCATGACACCCCATTGACAACAACATCAGTCAAATCATTGTTGTCCACATTAGAAGAACGGTTCACCACAACAGATCTTTCCGTCTCAAGATTTCATGTCTCAAAAAATCCTCCATCATATGGCTGATCCTTTGGAATTTAATTTTTTTGGATCTAGTGTGCATCAGTATGGGAGAGAAGGAATAATCATTCCTCCCTTTCGATTTTTTTCATTTAATCTGGATACAACTCCCTGAGTCCCAATTTCCTTTGCATCCATTCCTCCCCCTCAGACTATACAGCCAACTAATAAAAATTTCATCTTCTTTATCTCTAAAAAATTGATAGGATGAGTCATCATTATACTAATCCCCTATAAAATCTTACTCCTTGTTGGAGTTTTCTTCTTGAGATGCTTCCTGATCCTAAACCATCCATGCACGCACTAGAGCTTCGAAATGGTTTCCAAGATTAATAGATGGAACATACATTATAGGTCTTGGATTAAACTACATCACACCCCTTTATGACCAAAAACTCTTGAGAATCATATTGTAAATTGAACCTTTATCACATACATCGCGAGACATTGCATTTCCATGTAACAATGTTTCTGATTCATGTGACCCCCACCTTTCTAAGAATATGTTTTTTAATAAAACTATCTCTATATATGATGCAACTTTGGGGGAAATATTTCTCTATACAATCCATCGGGTATTTGACAACCCCTTCATAATTTCATAGTTTAGATATTCCTTGAGCCTTTAGATTTCTCACAACCAGATCACATTGTATTCTTATAAAGATATATGTGACTTTTGGATCAGGGTTTAAAAGAAAACCCATATTCATGGGAAGAGCATCATTAGAAGCTCCATCATCCATCCACTAAACAACCTCCACACAATAAATTGATTTCAAATTGAGAGTGTTTTGATGCCACAAATCAAAAAAAGTAACATGTTCCTTCAGCCCATTAGACCTGGTCTCACCAGGTCTTGGCTCCATAATTGTGCCCCTATTCATTAGACCAACCATATGTCCCCTATGTCAAACTAGAAACTGATGACCCATCATCTTACGTAATGAAAAAAAATTCACCCATGATTCAAAAACATATGGTTGTTTACACCATAATTATTCTCCAAAATCAAGGCAAACAAATTCATTTGGAATCCTTGAAAAATCAATTTTAACAAAAATATGAGGGGATATTGGGTGACATACTACACTAGTTCTACGAACAGAAAAAAGAATGTGACTGATTAAGCCACCTAACATATGGATTATCAAAGGATTATGAAATGGAATTGGATTCTCTGGAATATGATCCCAAATCGCCATTGTTATAGATTCTCACATCATGTGGAATTTGTAGGACTAGTGGAACAGAAATAAATGTGATCTGTTACAGAAGCTAGGTGTATTAGATATGGCCTTGATCTTATCTATCATAAAGAAAAAAACCATGATATGAATGTTGTCAAAAATCACGAATGTATCAAGTTCTTGTAAGCTCCATGTATGAAAGACAAACATATCAAATAAATTCACTGATGGTCATAGATGCTTGATATGAGAGACTAGGGTCATATCTAGAAAAATTGATTCATTGTTGAATTATGAATTCGAAAAAGAGAGTTTTGCATAAGCATAGAATAGATTTGGGACATTAGAGAAAAAGAGTGATCAGAGGAAAAGTGGGGAAATATTCAGGGTTTGAGAGATGAAGAATAGAGCTCTTCCCCTTGAGAGGAGAAGGTGGTGTGGGAAGTCCCTCCCTTGCAAGGAGGGGAGGGACCGAAGTGGGGCTCATAATCACCAAGGGAATGCTAAGAGGGAAGTAGAGATCAGAGTGTAACTCATGTCGAAATCATCAAGTGATATTTATTTGAATATCTATATTCATCTAATCCAAAAGTATTGAATTTTTTTTTAATATTAGTTATTGAAAAAATGGCTTGTTATTTATGATTTAGAGAATCACCCACCTAGTTCACCATTTATGGTTTTAATGTATGGACTACTCATAATCATTAATAAAAACAAATTGACTTGGGAATATATTATACACTTTATTATTTAAAATGTGCATAATGATTTTATTACCAATATATATCACTTATTTCATTATATATCTAATCCCTCTATATTTTTCATGAAAAATTTACCACTCCCAACTCTCAATCATGAGTCGGTAATTTAGATCTATAATTTGGAATTGGGGTGTGGGATAAGATATCATCGTATTATTTAACATGATGATTAATCCATATCACATCTATTATTAATAATTATTGATCAAAAACGCATCTCAACTATAGTTTAGTATGATCACATATGGATTGACCATCCTTATTTTCATCACTTTGTAAATTTCATCACATTAAACATTTCAAAGAAACATTTATACATTCAATGTCTACATGGTTATGAGATTTGATATACATTTAAAATCTATCAAAAGGTGTTAGTTGTACCTATCTAATGAAAGATATGTATGTATCTCAGTCACTATGGTTATTATGGGTTATTTTTCTGGAAAATTCATCTTTGAAGGTTTGACCCTTATACCGAATATTGATATTATACAACCCGTGAATGAAATGTTCTATATCCAAAATTTACACTGTCTAAATATACCATACAACTTCTTCATCCATAAGGTATTCATGAAAATACTCCACTGATATTGATTCCATTAATTTCTCATATAATATTTTAGAATACAATCTAAAATGACTACTAAATGATTGTTATGTTATCATCTAAAGACTCTATTAATTAAATCCATGAAAATAGTAGGGGAATTGGTTAGTCTAAATGGAATCACTAAAAATTCAGAATGATCATACTTCATACAGAAGGTTGTATTTGGAATATCCTTTTTCATGGCCCTCAATAGATGATATCTATAATAAAGTTCAATCTTGGAAACTATTTATCATCATACACCTAGTCAAACAAGAAATCATCACATGGTAAAGGAACATTTTTAATGATAGTGATCAGGTTAATTTCTAAATATAGAAAGAGGCTTTCACCAATCACTCTTCTAAAAACATAATATTAGTACCTCATGTTGAAAAAATAGCATATATAAATTCATTATCTAGATTATTAGGGAGTTTATTCTTTAATTCAAGAAACATAATAATGTTCATTATATATGGATTCTGGGAAATATGACTAGCACAAGTTATGAGTTCTATTGATACCTCAGAATTATGAATTAGGGGATAGTATGAATTTCTTCATGAGATTCATCAGATTATTCTTGAATAATGGGAATATCGTAAATAATAATTTTCTCCATAACCATTTGAGATTAAAATCCCAAGTGAATAGTTATTAAGACATATATAATGTAATTATTTTCAATTAAAAGGTCATATTCATCCTAATACTGAAATATGGTCATAAGTTGATTCTATATATCAAATGTTACATCCATTCCCCAGTAATTGATAATGGATATATAAATAAAGACAATCCATTACAAAAATAACCAAAAATTAAATTAGACTGAAAATTACATGATTTTTTTGAATTAAATCCCAATAAAATTCTATCTAAGAGGTTATATTGAAATGATATTTGATCCTCAAACCATTTACCTTTTTCACAATTAATTTAGAATAAAATAATTATTCTGGAAACATGAAACCCTTAAAATAATTATATACAAATAGAGGTTATATAGAGAATCAGATAAAATATTTATATTAATTGATTGTATGGAACAAGTACATTTCACCAAATTTTTCTCGTGACCCACTTTAGGAGTTTTGATCGAAAGGGATTTCTATTTTTATCTTTCATGAAGACGATTTTTATACCAATTTCCATCATTAAAATTAATATTTTTAAATAATTGGTATCATTTCTACACTCTAATAATTTATAGAATTTGAGTTTGGATTGAACATTTGGAGGATCTTTATCCCCATTAATTTCATTTACTAACCTCTTGATATTACTTTAATATCTGTTTACTTAATGAAATAATTTTCCATACTTAAAACCCTTACAATGAATAATATGTCAATTTCCATCATTTTTCACTCTACACATTGTGCAGAAATGAAGAATATTGTACATTCTTCCAAGGTTATTATAATTTTAATTTCATCTAAATTCCATATTTTTATTCCATTCCTAAAAACGATTTTAATAATGAGATTGTATATTCTGAATTTAAATATTGAGAGTATATCAAAAAAATTCATCATATATATCAATGTAAATTATTTATAATTTCATTTTTAGACATAATATTAAATAAATACAGAATTTATCAAAAATTATGTACGGTTTTCTGATAAAACAATAATGTTACCTTTTATGTGTAATATAATTTTTCTAATAGGTGTAAGTGGATCCATCATCAGATTTGTTTGTTCCATAAATTCCCATTAATTTTTAATTGTAATATTTTCATGAAAAAAATTATTAACAAATACCTTCTTATTATCTTCCCATTTCAAGGAGAATAATTCTTTATCTTACCTAATGTTATTGATAGGATTTCACCATTGATTGGTATCACCTTTCGAAAGACACACAACAAAATTAACCTTCCCATGGTTTGTCCATTAGAAAATAAGGAATATCTATTATGTAGAATTATTTCATTACTCAAAAATAAGTTGATATTTTCTACATATATATATAGTTGTATATTTTTACATAAAATCCTCAACAGTGAGATGATACTTAATTTAAGCATTTTTATGTTCATCATAATTCATTTTACCATTAAAATAGTGTAAACTTTGTCTGATCATATCCCCAATATTTCATACCCTAAATATCATATCATTTAGTTTTTTAATGAGTAAGATCATTTCATTATTCATTACATGTACTATTCACATGATATCCTAGTTCAATACATTGACTAAAACTAGAAAAACATATTCTGAGTAAACATCAATAATAAAATAAAAATAAATATTATTATAAAAATAAATCATAATATATCAGGAATTATGATATCTTATTACAACCCATAACACTATAATTTTATCTCATATAACTATGTGTTATAAAAAAAATTTATAGATTCTTTCTTTAAATTCATTACGATGGTTTATAAAGAGAATTCTATTTAAAAAAAATTACCCTCTTATGGGAGTCTAGTAAGATGTGAAGTCTTAGGACCATTAATCATACCTAAAGTAAAGACCGAGTTGACCCTCTTATTGTATTTAAGGGTTTTAACTTTATGTGAATCTATTAATCATCCCCACCAACTTAATTCATGTTACCATTGAAATCTCTTGAAATTTTGATGATCATTTCCAAAAGATTTCATACCCCAGATAACATGTCATTTTATGTTTCATGAGTATGATTATTTTATTATTTAGAACATTTAATGTTCACATGATTTCTACATGTTTAATCCATTAAAACAAAAAACATAGTTCGAGTATTGAAAATAATTAATAAATTTAAAAAATAATATGATTATAAAAATAATTGATATGATATCCTGGATTATGAAACATTATTACAACCCATGAAACTGTAATTTTATCTCAAATAAATATGGATTATAATATTTTTCCATAGATTAAATCCATTAATTCATCCTAATGTTTTATAAAGACAATATAATTTTAAAAAATAATACCCCCCTCAAGGGTGTGTAGTATGGTGTACAGTCATAGGATCACTCACCATACCCCATGTCATGATTGATTTGAAACTCAAATATCTTATTCAAGGTATTTTACCCTATGATAATCTATTAAATAGGTCCACCAATTTTGAAGTATATAAATAGTTATTCCATTAATTAGAAACCATACAATATATACTTGATCAATAACATCAATGTGCTACTCTATATATGGAATAATCCCTATGTTTTTCACAAAACGTCCCTAATTATAATCATAAAAAAATAATTAATGAAAAAAACTATGTAATACATGCATAAAAATTATCTCATTTGAGATGGATATTCTATTAATATCATAACAATAAACAACCTAAAACTATAATGTTTTATTTCTTGTAGATATAAGATACATAATCATCTTATTTCAAGAAATATCTTAAAAATATTCCACAATTGTCTTATAACATCATACACTTCTTATATATACCATCTATCAAACAATTATTCATAACATAGGAAAATGAAACCTACAAAAGGATAAGCTCAGATGCCCAATAAGAGTAAAGATAGAAGATATCAATCAATGGTCATAAGTGAGCAAAAAATAATCCTAACGTTATAATTACATGATAATATATTATGAATGTAATACCCAATAAGTAAAAGATTATTAATCATGAATCATTGTATAATAATTTTTAATAAATAAATTAATTTATAAGAGTGTCCTATCATTTTTAATTAAACAAGATACCTGGGAACATATCATAAGAATAATACATTGATTTTTGTCACACACATAATAATAGAAAATAATTTCCCTAGTCAAGGATCCGTGACAATTTGATTAGAGTGGATTAAGTTAACACCCTATTCCATAATTTATGGGATCATATTTCAATTCCAATACTATTATCATGGATATAATCCCTTATAGATCTAGTTTCACTCCCTATTCAAATCCAACTCGTCACTTGAGATACCAATCATGAAAAATAGAATTGAAGGGATACATAATCCTAGGCTCAATGATAACATAATTAAAACCATTGACATGCGTGATAAAATATCATAAAAAAATTCATCTTTTAATTATTGAATTAAAAATCATAATTAAATATATTTTATATAAATATCATAATTTCATCATTACATAACACATGGAAAAGAATCATGATTAGAAAATAATTCATTATATCATAATTAAACTATGGGAAATTAATGATTTACAACTTCAAAATACATTGTAAAATTAAAATTTTAAAATAATAAATTATTTTAAAATATCTTTTAAAATTCATTTAAATATTAATTTTATCATTCACAACAAAATTATTTAAAACCATTTAAATAACATGGGAATGAAAAAATATATGTAACCTAATGTTGAAAAGGTATTTTTTTTAAAAATACCAATATTTTTCATTACCAATGTAATGAAAATTTTAATTATATATAAAAATTGAAAGAATATATATAAGGGAAGAAAACTATTTGGTTTATATTATTATAATTAAATTACTGACATCAATGGGAATTTTAAATAATCAATATAAATGTGAGACTATATTTTTATATAGAACTTTTACTCAAGTAATGCATTTTTTAATTATATTAACAACCACCTATATAATAAATATTGATTTATTATAAATATATATAATAACTATATACATAAAAACATATTTTTTCATTCCATTTTAATCCGAAATTAACCTTTTATTAATATTACATAATTAAATTGAATATTTCGGTGAAAACTGGTCTTTTTTATGTGCATGTTTTGGAATAATGGTTCCAATCCATGCACATTAGTCATTGTTTAATCGTATGAAAAATATTTATATTTTAATAAGGTTCATATTTATTCATTAAACACACTTTTAGAACCAATCATATCAATTAGAGATGATAATTTAATTACATCACTTCCTAGAGCAGGTAATCTGTATAAACACATGAGAAATGTTTCCACTTTTCAATGGTTGAAAAACTAAAATTAAATTTTAATTCAACTTTAATGAGTAATAATTAAATCATAAACATCATATATATTAAATGAGTCTATCATTTTGACCAAAAATTTAAATAAAAAATGATTGATGAATCACATTTCTTCCTGGTGGTGGTGTTCCACATGAATTCATGAGAGACGTTATCATTTCCAAATAAATTGAAAAAGAAATAAAATGGATATAAATTTAACATAACAAAATATCATAATAGAAACTAGTCTGATTATGTAATTTTAATATGGTTTTAAATCATTTTTATGAGTTTTTAAAAAATACAATTATGAAATGGATGGTTAAAAACATATACCTCTTCTTCGAGGGTCTTCCATTGAGAAGCACCTTAAGGATTCTTGTATGTGTGTTTAGGGATGCAAAAAATCATAGTTCAGTGTAATGGTTTTGGGAGGTTTTTTTAGATCTTCATTATTCTAATATTAACACACGGTTTGGAGAATATTGTATAGGATGTTCTCTTTCAGATGTGATGGGAGTAGAACTATTGTAAATACACGAATCATTATGATATATAAAATTCATATTCATGTGAAACTGTGTGAAAAGAATCCCAAACTATAATAATAATTAATTATAGGTCTAAAAACATTAAAATTAATTTTTAAATTGGTGTTTTGATTATTTTAAACTATATATATTCATTTTACACCCTCATTAACCCTATTAACTATTACTATATTTATGAAATTTTACATAGATTACCATTAATAGTGAACAATAAGGTTCTTTGAATCAGTACCATATTATTAAATTATGATTTAAAATATTAAATCTATTTTATTATATTCACTTCATTTAATTTTAATAAATTCATGTTATAATAAGTGTGAAAAAGAAGCCAAAACCATTAAAAAAGATTTTTAAAGCATAAAACAAAATTTATTATGATTCCATGAATAATAAAAATGATTATATGTATGTTAATATATTTTATTGAAAATAATAAATGTAAAATATTTTTTAAACAATTCGTCGATTGTAATTAGTTTTAAAAAATACATTTCTTGCAAAAAAGTTTTTTTTTTAAAAATATCACTTTTTACCTTTCAAAAAAATTTATATTCATTAATTAGTAATTAATAATCATTGAATATGTTTTAAACAAGTTTTAAACAATAAATTTTAAAAAATCAGTTGATTTTTTTATCCCCTCCAATCTAATATATACATGATAACTTCCATTTTTAATAACACTGTTTTTATAGTATATAATGGTTTTCTTAACCTCTATGTGGCCTCTAAAGAAATCTATCAGAATAATATAACTAATTTAAAGAGAAATATATCATAATGTAACTAGTTTTTATATCTACTATTAGGATAAGATATCTAATCATCATTTTTTCCATTGAGGATAAGAATCATAGATCTTGTAGTTATTATAGAGGGAAACCCCTTATGATAATAAGAATTATTCATTGGGATGTAGGTATTTATATCATATAGAATAGAGAATTTGTGCACTACTAAATCGTATATATATTAGAATCATAAGTAGGGGAATTAAGATATATAGTTTAGTCTATGATAATAAGTGTTTGTACTTAGATTATGGACCACAAAAACATGTATTTTTTATCATGTGAAAAGGACATCAATGTTGTATAGTTTAATTTCCTGAGACATGCAAATTGTGTTTCATATCCATTGATGTGGTGTACTAAAGTCATGATAGTAATATAGATTTACCTGATCCTATAATCTCACAAGAATCATTCTTGTATAGAGAATATATAAGAAATTATAGTTCAATTTGTACTAAATTAGAGAATATGACAATTGAATTATCTAAAAATACCAGATGGTATCATGTTTTCTGGTTCTTTTATAAAATTTAATATCATGTGACCATGAAAAGAGATTTTTTATAGTTTAACTTCATGCTTCAAAGATTAACACCCATAAAATATAATGTCATGTGGCTTGGATGATTCTGAACTAGTTTAGATTCATGTAACTAAGATGTAGATGTTATATTATGTATTATATATCGAACTCTCACATTGGTTTATACTATCATTTGATATCGATGTAGTTGAGAAAAAATAAAATTATACAAATTAATTATTAATAAATATTACATAGGTGGATAAATTGGCATATTCATTATCCGTGGTGATCATTTAAGAATCTCTATTAGAGTAAATATCATGTATGAGAAATGGCCATGTCCATATTGGTTCATGATTTAGGGGATTTTTCACTTGTATTATTAATGAAATAAGAACCAATACAATCTCTCTTTGGATGAACAAATAGAGATGTATATTTTAATTAAAATCTAATGTTACTCAGTTTTTATGAATTTCAATGTGGTAAAACATTAAAAGTATTTCCCCTTTGAGTTTTTTCAAGCCATCAATCCACTTAAAAAAACTTTTATCTTCTAGTTAATAATTATATATCACGATGTTGAGAAAATGAAACTACTCTATGATGTCCAAGAATACCTCTATATAATATATGAGGATATATTGGGTATCATGTGAAACAATACTAGTTATGGTGAGATAACACATCAAAGAATGAAAAAATGTATTTAGAATAATAATATTATCTTTATTTACTATATTATCATTAATTTTATAAAGAGTCCCGTTAAAATCCTCAATCTATTTTTTTTTATTTCATGGTACATGGATGAGTAGATAAAAACAATTTATATTGTTTATATTACATGTTAATGATAGATGAGAAAAAGTGGTTTCATTATCTATCATTATTATGGGAGGGAAAAAAAATCTATAAATTAAATTTCACTTCAAAATGTAAATGATAGGCTTCATCCTAAATTATTTGAGGGATATATCCTCGATCCACTTATAGGGAAAGTCATTTGTAGATAGGATACACTAGAAATTTATAGTTTTAGCTTGAGGATATATCCCAATGGCATCTATTTTGAAAATTTAATAATTCCTATAATACATAGTTTTATGGAATTGATCATGGATTTGATGGATGAAGTTTTAGTTTATATAAAAAACGTGAATATAATAATTAATTTCACAAAATTTTGCATCATTGATGGGAAAATTATATAAGACACCTAATGTTGTGGGATATCATTGTTCCAATATGAAGAAAAAAATAGTTACCATCATGGAATTATTATTTTTCGTATAAATGGTCTCTTATTATTCAAAATTATTTGGTGGACTCTATAAAAAAGAATTTAATAGAATACCTTTTTAGAATTTGGGTCATCGTAAAGGATATGTTTTTCAATACACAGTATATATTCTATTTGTTTTCCCTTCCCAACATTATAAGTGTATATTGGAGGTAGTTTTGTATATTGTACATCCATCTAGTTCAAATACTAGTTTGAAATAATATTGGATCACTTTTGTTGGAGCTTTTGTTGATCTCATTGATTTCCTCAATATCATTTCGACTGAATGAATAAACCGCATTGTGGTGTCTGATGATATTGATTTAAATATCTTAGTTAGGATTTTATAGGGATGTGGATGTGATATATAGAGAATCTATACAATAAATTTTCAATAGAATTATATGAGATTATGTTGGTTCAATGAGGAATTCATCCATTCAACCATATACATATTCATGAATGGATACTAATTCCAATTTCAAAATGGTGTATTTTCTATTAATCTTCTTAAACACCAACTCTAAATCACCGTTGATTTTGAATTGTTCTATTTGTATCTTTTGATTAAACTAGATTTTTGTTATGAAATCATTATTTTAGTATTTATTATCGATGAAACCTCATGAAAATAGGACGGAATAGGTATGAGTTCCTTTTGGGGGGAGATGAGGAAAATTCCATATTTCACTTAGTTGTGTTTTGTGTTTTCCATCCTTCATCAGGTTGGAAATCTAAAAGATCCATCAAGATAATTTTCTAATGTATATGGATTATCATAAATGAACAATAAATCTTTGTCAGTTAGTTCTATATCTACTAGAATGATTTTTATGGTGGGATGTAATATAAGAATGTTTGTTGATGATTTTCTAATGATTTTGTTATGTGTTATCATCTAGATTTCAAATTACTGAATAGAGAAATGCCATCATGGTAGATATGTAGTAGTATTTTAGTGACTCTGAATATATTTTAGAAGATTGTTCAGAGATACTAGTTGGACCTCATGGTGTTGTAGGTACTATCTCAGTTTTTAAAAAATGATGATCATGGAAAGTGAATTCTTCTTTATGGTAGAATATCAAGTCACAATATTTATCATAGTTCTACTATGAAAATATAGTCCATTATAGCTTATTTTTTTATTATCATCTGCATGAAAAGAACTGGGAGACCACTCTATTGATTACACATAAAAAATCCATGGATTTACATTACTGTTTACATTAATATAGGTTGGATCCTAAAATATTACTTGACATTTCCCATTTTTTGTATCTTCATTAAAATGGTAATTGACTCTATTCAACATAATATTTGTGAATTATATTAATATAAATCAATGTTATTAATTGAAGCATCTAATATAGGCATTGTTTTATTGTATCACTCTCAAATCATTGCGTTTATTAGGACTTTTAATGATTTGTATATCCATGGTCTAACTTATATCAACATCAATGTCATTATGGAATAATGTAAATCAAAGAAACATTCATCGTCTAGTCATGAAACCACATTTGAAGGGGTTTATTTATAGTTTTTTCTTCCACTATTTATTGAAAATTATCTCATTTTTGGAATAATAAAAACATTTATGGTTTCATTTAACAACCAAATTATTAAAAAATAATTCAAATATTTTACATAAAAAGATAACGAAGATTCCATGCATGGAACACTGATGTGTTGCTCTAAAATTATTCAAATCGATGTCAATTTATTGATAGAAATTCACTCATAGGGATGTCCTAAAAGTATGTATATATTAATATTTGGAATCCATCATGATGTTTTTATAAACAGAATACCCATTTACCAAGGAGAGGTCAAATAAATTTGTGGTTGGATCCATTAAAATGTCTGTAATCAGAACTAAAAAAATATATTTGGAAATTAATGTTGATATCTCTGTTGTTTCTGAGAACCTGAATTTTCTATTTCATCTAATTTATATTTATAATTATGGATGGAATCATAATCTTCAATACCATCCAATTAAATTTGGATTTATGGATCTTATTTACCTCAGATTTCACCTTTGTAGCACAAGTTAGTGGTATTATCCAAGATTCCATCTTTTTTCCATGGTGATTGTCATGTATCCTAGAATGATTAGCAAACATATCCAGATGAAGTATACATATTACAATGTAAATAAGGAAGAATAAAACATGATTATACCTCCATAAATTGTTGTACTTCCCTTACTACAAAATATATATTGGGTGAATGATTATTGCTGCATGTGGGTCCTGATCTCCACCAAAATTAAACTTTCTATGTTAATAAATGGTGGTAAAAACACCTTCCTCACATACAGGATCAAAATATCTATGATTTAATCATCATCATTCCTCTTCATTAACAACCTAAATTTAAGTGGAAGTGGATGAGAAAGGGATATTTTTGAAACTATAAGATAATGTGGGAGAATTTCCATATTCCATTGATGATGAAAATAGGTCACATGGATTTAATGTTGTTAATGTGTTGGAATTATTATTGGATAAATTCATGACTTATTCTAGTCCTCCCCAAATTATCACTAACTGTAGTTTAGGTGATGAAATAATTAGATTTATGGGATTTCAAAGGGAAATATTTTATTTCATCTAGTGAAGTAGATGTTTATTCTAATCTAAACAATGATTTAAGGTTTGAAAAAATAACCGTTATTATTTGGGTAATTAATATCATAATAACGATCAGGTAAAAATTGTTCCCCACTAATAGCACATACACCCCGAATTATCATGTTCCTCGAGTCTTGGCATGTTATGTACCACCAGTTTCTCGTGGACATGTGGTAACCTCCTCCCCACCCCCCGTTGCCTTCAGGGGTCATCTCACTAATGAATGTACCCACAAGACAACACGAGTTCTTTCCCATTGGATTTCTTCTCACTCCCACGCACATAGAGAAACATCCCATCAGGTCACCAATCTAGATCACTACTCCAAACCAAGCATTTTTAACTATGGAGTTATAATCAGGTAGGCTCCTTAAATAATGTGCAACTTGTTGACATTAGTCATATCAATTAGTTATTTAACCCTTTATACTTCCGGGTTATAACATTAACTTATCCTTTAGAGAAAAAATTCTTTATTGTCGGCCCTAAATATCAACCCTTGTAGTGGACCACATATATGGATAAGTTCTTCTTATGGAACTAATTTAACAACTGGGCCCCACGGACAACACAAACACCACCACCATAACATGGTCATCGGGTCTTGGCCCTCCAGTTACAACTAGATTCCCATCAAACATGTTGTCCCCTCCCTGGGAATGACCCACAAGACTCTAAGGGTCATCCTACAAATGAATTTACCCAGAAGATGAAAGAAGTCCTTTTTAGTGTTCTTTGTTCTCACTCACACAAACCCTGGGAAACATCCCAAAATTTAACCCATCATGATCACTACTCGAGGATAACAATGGTTTACTAATGTTTTCTAATCAAGAAGGAACCCAAAAATAATGTTTCACTTTGTTGACATGATTTATATAGTTTTTTCATTTATTGATTTATTATTCATCGAAATTATAGATCACATCCTTATTCTATGTTGAAAAACTCCATCAACCTGACTGATATCATAATGATGACGAAAAATGTTCTGAAAACCTATTTTGGCATCCTTCATCTAGTGTTGTGTATTATTTGGTCGATGAACCTCAGGATGCGTGGTCTAAATATAAGATATATTATCATTCATGTAAAGATGCCAGATATGGAGATCGATTCACAGGAGTGGTGCATCATTCATTTTTCTTTCTAATAGTGGTGGTTCTAGAGCAACCATCGCCTTTCTATCAGATGACAAGAATGTGATCAGATTATATATCCTCTCATATGGGTAGCTACATAATATGGGCATACATGGTGTCTTGTGATTACATGATGACATCGAAAAATAGATCACATAAAAATTTAATCGTGCATATGACGAAGTTGGTTGACACAAGTATATTGATATAGTTGTTTTGAGGTGATCACACCAAATCCCATTTTATCCTGAGTATACTATAGAAAATGTGCATTTAGATTTTATTAAAAACATTTTTAAATATGATTTTTTATTTAATTTATGCATTGGTTTTTTATGACAAACTATGAAATTAATAATTCTTTATGTTCTATTTTTTGGTAATTTATTTATTAATAAATATTTAATGTTTATAATTATTATTTATTTACAATTTATAATACTATATAATGGTTAATTATTTTTAATTATTAGCTATTATTTATTTTTTAAATATAATAATTATAATTTATAAATTATTATATAGTAATTTTTATGTATTAATATTTATTATGAATTAATTATTTATTGTAAATAATTAATTAATCAATTTATAATTCTTAATTAAAAATTATTAATTATTAAAAATTAAAATTAATAAATTGAATTTAAACTTTAATTTTTAATTTTTAATATTTAATATTTATATTTATTCTATAAATTATTAATTATTAATTATCACTTAATTATATTTATTAATTATATGTTATTTAAAATACTAATTAATTTTAATAATTATATTTTTTATTTATTAGGTAATATATTTTATTATTTAATTTTGAATTAATAATTATTTTTTATTAGTTAATTTATTATTATATTTTATTTAATTAATTAATTTGTAGTTATTAAATAATAATATATATATAAATAATTTTTATTATTAATTCATTATGAATTTTTAATTACATTAATTTGATATTTATATAGAGATATTGAAATTTATAAAAGGTTAAATATCAGTAATAGAATTATTATTACATATATATTCTTTTTTTCCTGACTTCATTGATTTTACTTTTTATTTTTCTCATAATTGTCAAATTGGATTCCCTATATTAAGCTATGGGTAGTGGGACTTATTATTAAAATTTATTGGTTGGTCTAAACAATGTTTAAGGAGTAACGTTTCCAATAGAATTCTACCAAGGATAACATGTTGTATGTGTAGACCTTGTATTGGATTATCCCTTGATGATTAAATGGAATACTTTCCTTTTATTTTCATGTCCAGGTGGGAGTATCTATATGGTCTCCTCCCACAAATTTTTTTTTCAAGCTTAATGCTGATGCTAATGTTGCATTGGGTTCTAGGGTGGGTATGGGGATCATTATCCACTAATATAATGTGATGATTATGTCTACTCCATGTTTGTATATTTGTAATAATTGGGTTCCCTCTATGACTAAGCGGTTTTCTTTTATTTATGGTATTGTCCTTGCTCATTCTAGTTGTTGTGATAATATGATCATAAAACCTCATTTCCTTTTTTGTTAACTCTGTTTTCAAGCATCTAGAGGATTTCATCCATATGGACTTATTCTTAATAAGATCTAATTCTTATTGTATGACTTATCCTTTTGTCGGATTTTATATACAGTGTTAGGGGAAATTTTAGTGGATAATATTATGTATAGCTTTAGGAAGGATTTAGGTGACCATATTTGGCAGGTTCAATTTGTTAATTAGCTTTTTAATTCTATATTGATGGGTTCTATTTTAATCTAATACTTCATTGACATAAAGATAATAATTTTTTAGAGTGGTTTATAATTATAATGTGAAATGATAATTGATGATAGTAGTGTAAGAATGGGTGAATTCGAGAAAATAATTCACATAATGTAAAAAATTGAGAAATTAAGGTCAATTAACATGTATTGATATATTAATACATGTAATTTTATTTTCTTAAGTAGTTAGTATGTAGAGAGTTAACTGAGAGTTTGGGGGAGTTTTGTAAAGATGATTGACCTTTAAGGAAATTGTTGTTCCATGTATAATAAAATATTAGATTATTTAAGAAATATATATACAATTTAAAATATATGAATATATATTTATTAATTAAAAATTACATAAAATTACATGTTGTATTTATAATGAAAAAATATTTTTTTAATATTTTTTAAAAAATATAATTAAAACCTACTGCTAATCATTTAAAAAAGGATTAATATGTAAATAAAATAAATCATTTCTTGATGATTATCGAAAATAATTTGCGATGTTTTTATAAAGTTTATCATTTAGTGGTTGTTAATTGGACCACTAAATGTAGTGTTTCATACTATTGTAGCACTAATGATTTAATAGAAATTTCATTTTTTTTATTCATTTTTGAATTCAAGAATACTTATTTATAGGCAATGCAATAATGGTTCATGGGTTCACGCATCGTATTTGATTATATAATTATTGGGTTTTTTAAACTAATTGAGATAATCTAAATGAATTTTAGAATTAATCCAATTATATTTTTGGATGGATATTGATATAGTGTTGTATATGATGTGATACTTGGTTAATGTGGTGATATCCTTTGATATGTGTTTTGAAATATATCAAATATGTGTTTCAAATATTATTTTACATGTAATTTTATATGATATAATATAATGAGAAGTTTCAAAATGACTCTATGGTAATTATGTACATAGAATATTGAAGGAAATATGCCTTAAATCCCATATCATATTGTTCGATATGAACATGTCATATTGTATGACATAAATGAATAGAAATCATATCATATTCTAGGATAAAGTTCATATCATAAATCATGATATATAAATAACAAACCACTACCAATTTCAGTATAAAATTGTTATTTATCATTTGGAAATATACCACTATTGGATATCAATATTCAATAATGTTTCATTTGATGAAACATTGGTGAGAATAAAAATTGGTCATAGGTTATGAAATTTTTATAACCAAATGATTTTAAATAAAAATAATGTGATATTTGAATAAATTATTGGGTTGGTTGTTTAATATCTCATGACAAATATAAAGATGTTCTCACTATGATATTTGTAAGTGATCCTTATGTGGCATAATATGATTCTATCATTCTCCTATTAATCACTTTTCCTCCTCTGAATGAATTATGACAAACTAGTACGTCTTGGATGTTAAAAGAATCTTTCATGACTGTCAAGGGGATTCATTTCATCCCATTAATACACCACATATGTGAGAGTCTATTATATGCCTCTTAGTGTTACTCATCAACCATATAAATGAAAAAATCTATAATACTGACCACATTTCCCCTAAAAATGAATAATTAAATTTTATTACTATAAAAATAATATTAGGAAATAATCATACTTAATCCTTGGTCAAACATGTAATTATTGAGGTTGTTCCATATAATTCCCTTGGATTTTTTTATTAATCCACTAAAACTCTTTTTAAATAATAATATATCTCTTTATTATCCAAATAGATCAATTAATGAGGGTTATCAATCCAGAATCATGGCCTTAAACTTGTAAATAACCCATGGTTACTGTAATAACTAATTACAATGGGTGGAAGAAACTTCTATTTAGGTCCCAAACAAATTTATTCACAAATTCCAATCAGATATAGCATTAAATTTGATGAGACGACCTACATGTATTATATCAATGTGGGGGAGGGGAAGATTCATTATATTTGTTGGTGACACAGATACATTAAATGGATGAAGATTCCACTTATGTTAGAACACCCAACTTCAATGATATTTTTTTCCATGTCCACACAATGTAAAATAAGGGATCATGAATCAATTTTCATTCATTTTTAGTCATTAAAATAATTCCAAAATTGAATTGTTCATTCATGTTAGGTAAACCCATAAACAGATCCCCCATAGAATAGTTGAGAATCTGAGAATTGGGGACTATATTTCTGTTAATATGTCTGGTAGGATGAGTTCAAAATTATTAAGATGAGGGCAAAAATAAAATTCTGCTTTTGGACAGTCAAGGATAGTACAAACAAAAATAGAAATATAAGACTAATAAATTAAATGTAAAATATGAAAAGGAATTTAAGGTTCAGTTTCCTTTTTATCCATTCTATTCATTTCTCCATGGAAATAATACCACTATACAATTATTATGTTAAAAAATAAAGATCAAAATACATGAATCAAACATGAAATAAAAAATTAAGATAAACAGAAGATACTAAAACCATGAACTAAAGCTATAAAACAACATGAGTCATAAGGAGCCTGGAAAGCCTTACCACTATTCAAGGAAGAATTTATATGGATTGATGAATGCAAGATTCGTATTATAGATACAAAATTGAACACCGTATATGCACCAACTATGAATCCACATATTAAAAAATCTATGGTGGATCAGACACACATATTCTTGTTGAAATAACATCAAGGGAGTGATGAAATTATGGATCTCTGATCCTCCTAACAGAAGATCACAAAGGGAGATACGATTTCCCTCTAATAGATGATATAAGGATATGTGTGGCTGAATGATCAACTGAGAAGAAGAGAAACATGATGTGTTGATAAATTCCCCTCAAATACACTGGTGGAAAAATCAACTAGAAGCAATTAATAGGTTGTCAAGTGTAATAGGATAAATGAATCAGTGGAGAAGATGCAATTGATGGATTGATATCATGAAATGGTTGGTGTCTCAATCAATGGTAAGGTTCATCCCCAAATTAGATATCTTTTGTGGAAAGGGTAAAAAAATAGTGGTACAAGAAATAGATGGGATCCTGAATTACTGGGAACATATGAAAAAATATACCAAATATCAATTGTTTTCCAAAAAAATGTCCATAATTATTCACGCATCTAAAAAATGAACATGTGGAGATAAAAAAATACAATTTCAATTGACGAAATATTAAAAAGAAATGAATTATTTGCCTTAAAATTATAAGAATTGCAATGAAGTAGTTTAGGTAAATGGATTATTTATATCGCAATTTAAATTTTTTTACATTGATCTACTCATTGTTCCAATCATAAAAATTTCCAATATAAAATAAAAATGGATTCAATAATTTATAACCATATAGGGAAAATATTTCTGAATATTCATTACCGAAATTTATAGGAAATTTTTGGATTCAATCCTACCCCTGAATTTGATTATATTCTCATTAGTGATAGATTATTTTCAATTAATGATCCACTTTAAGCTAATAAATTTGGCGTTGGGTGGATTATTAAAAAACCAAGCATTGTATTCATTTAATGAATTCATTTCATCATTCATGTTAGAAAACTAATATAAGGAGTCTCTTTCATTTTTAACATTCAAATAGTTCTGAGGATCATCATAATAAATATCATCGGAAAATGGAATGAAAATGAATATATTTCATACCATTTAATGTGATCGCGGGGGAGGATGAACCTTATTTATCTATCATATGTAAGGTGGTAATCATTGGGAGCCTTTTTCAGTCTATTTTACAAGATAGTACACGAGCAAGACTATAACATCATTTTAGGATTATGTTATAGTGGAGAAGGCTTAATAGGATCCCCAAACTACGATCGTCTATATGTATGTGTATTCTTATCTGCAGCGTCATGATCAGTATCATTAGTGACATATCTAATTTTTTTCAAAAAAATCATAGATGAAAAAATAATGCGTTTCTTATACATTTTTTGTTTCATGGTTTATCAAAACATTGCTTAATGCCTATAACCCATTCAGGATATCCTTATATTATAAATTTATGATCTAATGATAAATGATTATCAATTTAAATATGAGCATAATAATTAAAATGAAATACTTTTAAATAATCCTATGAAGGGGATAGTTACATCAAAATTCATCCTGAGTATTGATATTGTTTGCAATTTAATGGTAGAAGTTAATAAGGTTTACTATAATTGCAGAATCGTCATCCCTAAATGATTTTGGAAGGCCCAATTATGCATGCATACATTAGACACCCTCTAATATAGTGTGGTTCAGGCTCTCTTCTACGATATTTTTTTTGGGAGTTTCCCTAATAGCTTGATAAATAACCACACCTTTAGGCTCACAAAAAACACAAATTTAGATAAAAAATACTCTAAACCATTATATGTTCATAAGTATTTAACATTTACTATATATGAATTATAAAAAATGGATTTCATGGATTGTAATGTTGAAAAATATAATTTTTTTTCAAGATTGTAAATCAAACCATTTCCATAAAAATCAGAAATAAGGGACATGAAATAAGTACCTCCTCAATGGTAGGTAGTCTGGTCCAATCCCCATAAATCATAATGGACATAGTTTTATGGTTGACCAATATTGAAAGTTGGCTTATAAAATATGACTCATTCTGAATTCGTTAAAATAATATCATCATGGAATGTGGTTTTCATGGTGTTATATTACATAATATCCATTTTTTACGCTACTCCACTAGACCCTTAGATCTAGAAATCCCCAACCCTCTATTCCAAAGAATAATTCTTTCAGTGTCAGTTACTGATAGAGGAAATATTTTAAATTAAACTTACATTGAATTTAATTATTTTAAACCCACAAAATTGTTACATTAAGATAAATTGCTTCATCATTATGATATAAGTATTATTTTGAGATTAATTCTGTATTTTGTACATAACATTTTCTAAACTAATCCAAATTGAAAAAATCATTGTTTTACAGATTTTTCACCTCAAGGGATTCTTTTCATCAATCTTGAACAAAAGATGAATCAACCATATGGAATATCAAATGAATCTAACAAGGGGGATCATGAAAACTTCTTACATATATGTCGTGTTTTGTGTGGTGTCCACAACTCAATTATGGTGGGCCAAATGGTTTTCCAATTTTTGGGTGGATGAACAAGGTGTTTTGGACCAACTTTCATGAAGGCAATGCCTTGCGAATTGGCGGTTTTAATAGTCATTAAACCCTTCTAATCCGGCAGTTTTCGATTTGGAGATTCTGACTAGAAAAAATAAATTATGAGTGTAAAACAAGCATAAATCACAGAATACATGTCCAAATATGATGAGTTTTTGAGGTGAATCAGCCATGAATATTATGAACAACATTTATCAGGGGTGAAATGAGTGAATATGTTATTTAATATGGATACAACACATCATATTTTTGAGGATAGATTCTGGATATAAAAGGAGGGGAGCCCCTCGCTCTAAAACCATCTCTCATTCCATCCCATTCATTATGGGACACCAAAGAGAAGAAAATTTCATATTTCTCTCTTTTATTTATATTTTTACATAGTTTTTTAATTTCTTAATCTTCCCCATTCACACGATTACTCTTACCATGGTGGGGTAAACATTTGGAGTGATTTGGGAAGGGTTTGTTTTCTATTTTGTAATGCTTGAGTTCATGGATGTAATTGAATGAAATTTATTTCTTCATCAAAGTTGTTACCAATTTCTTATAGTGGATTTTATTATCAATTGATATTTTTCAAAAATTATAATTCTGTTATTGATTTTTTTGAATTAATCATTATCTCCCTCCACGAATTTCTTGTTTATATACTATGGAATAGACTTGGGATTAGTAGTGAAGTACTCGACTGTCTCTTGTACATGTAAAAGGGGTAGTTAGTGTTCTTTATTATATGGGATAAATAGGACCAATAGGTTATTTCCCATGACAATTATTGATATTTCACACAACTATTTTTCACATGTATGGAGAGTCAATAGAACTATGATCTTGTTATGGTTTTCTCTCAACATCATAATTTCACCAAGGAAGTGAGAGAAAACAATTTTGGACACTCTATTTAATCAACATAGAATATGTTGTTTGAAATAAATTGAAAAAATATATAATTACAATTGTAAAACCAACCTTGAACCAATCAACCATTTAAAATCATAGTTTTTCAAAGAGTTGTATTTCATTTTTCATTTCAGTCATTATCTTATTAATTTATTTTAAAAAGAACACCCCATTTTACCCTCATTTAAATGAGAAAAACTGAATTTTTGTGAACTGCTCTTCAGAAGATATCCTAGGTCAACCACATTACTTCATTATAACTTAATAAATAATTTTTTTTCCATACCCAACAATTGGTGTGCATCAAACATGGCGTCGTTTCCTGGAAGGCAGTGTAACACAAAAAAAATTAAAATTGAATGACACACAACTCAAAATAACCATTAATTGATTTTGATCCAGAAATTGACAGAACATTAACATAACCATGAATAAGAAATATACCAGAAATCATTGAAGAAATAGTTCTCTCATATTAATGTGAGATTCTTAGTGTTCACACTTAACATGAAAACCTGGCTATAAATCCTTACCAAACCATGCATGAAATATGAGAACCTCAATTTTCAATTCAAAATAACCAACTAATTGCACCAACTGAACCAAATGCTTTTGAATTACGTGTAAATATGATTACTGTGCTTCCAAAGATTCATGGTATTGCAACGTAATATCCAAATCCTCAAATTCAAGAATTCAAATACACGTTTTCAAGCATTAGGCTTAGAGGATCCCCTGAAGACCGATTTTAGAGGAGTGAATATCCTTTCGCAATCGAAAGAGAAACTAATGAATGTTTTTATAATCTAAAACCATGGGAGATCACTGATTGGGAAGAACTAATATGGTGTTTCATGCAAATAATCTTTCCCACATACAGGAGGATAGCCATAAAGATAGATATTTATAACATACATCAATCAAATAGAGAAACCCTCTACGAATACTGGGAGCGTTTCAAGAAGCTATGTTCTAGATACCCACATTATGAAATGGAGGAAATCCAATTACTTTTGTTCTTACAACAAATACTTTGGGATAATGATAGATATCTTCTAGATAATCATCTGGGGGATTCATAATTGACAGGACGCCTGCAGATATTAGAGAACTAATTATGAATATTTCTCAAAACCCACAACAATTTGGAATAAGCAAGTCGGGAACAAGAGGAATTCATGATGTGAGAACATCTGATTCAACATAATTAATTAGAAGCGAGATGGGTGAACTCACTAGGTTAGTGCACTAGATGTATGTGAAACAAGTGAAGGAACAACAATAATGAAATCAGGTTTGTGGTTAATGCGCTTCTAATTATACTTACACTGACCAGTTTCCAAAAGTGTCGTGAAACAAATTTTGGGCTTCTACCTATAATAAAAGGAAATTCCAGCCAAATCCACCATGTTATCCCCAAATCCAACAAGGATATGGATTCCAACATAACCATGATAGAACTCCTTTTCAACAGTAATTCCAGAACCCCATTCATTACAAGAGTCTTATAAACAACCCTTTCTAAAAAAACCCTTTCATCCACCAACATTCCAATGAATAACTTATGAGAAACCATCCACCAGTGCACAACGATCCAGGGGGTACCAACGTCTGTAGTTAGATGTTGAGGAGCTTAAGAAAAATGTGAAAGTCTTATTCAACAAGTTAAATAATGATTTGGAAACTCTAACCCAAAATAGATGGATTATTCCATCTCAAACTGCTCCAAATTCTAAAGAGAATATCAATGTAATCATAACAAGAAGTGTAAAAGAAATCCCACCTCTAGAAAACTTCGATCCTACAATAGTACAACCTATTCTGAGGGAGAATGATGTTGAAAATTCATAAAATCTCTTGAAAATCCACCAAGAAGGTGAAAAGGGAGATGAGGAGAAGAATGATAGGCCACAAAATAAGGGAAAAGAAACTCCAATGTAAAGGAAACAAAGGGATAAGAAACACATACCCCTACCATTTCAAATAAGGATGATTGAATCAATGAAATTTCATGAAGAAACACTTCATAAATAAATTCTAGACACTTTTTAGAAAGTGTAAGTCAATATCCCATACTTGATGTTGTCAAACCAATTCCAATATATGGAAATTTTTGAAAGTTACTTTTCACTAAAAATGGATGACATCATGGAAAGGAATGAATCAACATGGGGAGAAGTGTAGCAGCCCATATCACACTAGAGATTCCATAAAAATGTCAGGTTTCAGGGACATTTTTCATTCCGTGCACCATTGGTTCATTAAAATTCTCCAATGATTTGTGTGATCTAGGTTCTTAAATTAATTCATTTCCACACTCTTTTTACACTTTTATACATATGGGAAACTTAAATTCCACAATAGTGGTTGTCCAGCTTGCAAACAGATCCATAGTTTTCCCAGAAGGAGTTCTAGAGGATGTCCTTGTGAAAGTCCAAGATAAATTTTTCCCTATTGACTTCTATGTGATAAATATGGAACAAGATAGGAACCCATCACTGTCACCGATAATTTTGGAGAGACCATTCTTAAAGACAGCTAAAACCATCATAAATGTCCAGGAAGGTACACTAACCATGGAATTTGGATATATCATTTCCCACTTCAACATTTTTTAACCCATGATGTACCCATAAGATGATCACTCCCTCTTTTCACTCTCCCATGATGTCAGTAATGAACCCATTGATTAATAATGTATGTTCAATGAATTCCTATACATAGGGGATAATTTTTCCATTAATGAACATGTGAATGCCCGAAACCCAACTTATTCTAATTTAATGTGGGATGAAGAGGGAAATTCTAAATTTCATTGATGAATTTTTTATTTATGGGGAATATGATATAGTTTCTTGTGTACAGTAGGTCCACCCGTTGGAAGTGGTAAATGTAATATTAATTTTAACCCTTCATAATCCCCCTAATAATGAATTAAAAAAACTTTCCAATGATTTGAAATTTTTCTACCATATAGAAGGATAGAAATTAAAAGTGATAATTGAAAATAATGTATCTAAATCCCATGAAGAATATTTGATTCATCAATTGAGAGATACTATCTCGGAAATATGGTGGAACATAGGTGATATCCCATGAATAAACCCAAAAACATGTTCACCAATAATTTATCTTGAAGGAGATTCCAAACATGTTAGACAAAACCAAAGAATTATGAATCCCACATTGATCGAGGTAGTGGATAAGGATATCGAGAATCTCTTGGAAGATGGGATCATCAATCCCATCTCAGATTCAAACTGGAATAGCCCTATTCATGTTGTTCCTAAGAAACCGGACAGACCATAGTAAGGAATGAATAGAAGGTGTTAATCTCTATGAAAACTCAATACAGCTGGAGAATATGCCTTGATTTTAGGAAATTGAACTAGGTGACTCAGAATGTTCATTCCCCTTCACCTTCATTGATATAATGTTATAGAGATTAGTAGGGAGAACTCGTTATTTCTTTTTAGACGAATTTTCAGGATACTTCCATGCACCAATAGCCCGTGACATTCAAGAGAAGACTAAATTTATAGGTCCCTTTGGTACTTTTCTTATAAAATATTTCCAATCAGATTTTTTATTACTCCGGGTACATATCAAAGGTGAATGGTAAGTATATTTTCTTATCGCATTGAAAATTTCTTGGAGGTTTTCTTAGAAAATTTCGCAGTTTTTTGAGATTCTTTTGATCATTTGTTGATAACCCGGGAAACTGTTTTGAAAACATTTATTGAATAAATATCATGTTTTCTATTTGGAAAATTGTCATTTCATGGTTAAAAAAGGAATTGAACTTGTCAATTTCATTTCATAAAATGGAATTGAAGTGGATAAATCATAAATTGAAGTGATAAATTCATTGTCTTACCCTACTTGTGTGAAACATGTTAGATCATTTTTAGGACATGCATGATTCTACAAGAGGTTTATCAAACATTTCAGTAATATTTCTCTCTCTCCCTCTATAGTACTTTTGAAAGATGCTAATTTAGATTTCAAGGGTGCATGTAGGTATTCCTTTGATGAGTTTAATAAGAGATTTTTTTCACAACCTCTGATGCAACTGCCAAATTGGGAAGAACAATTTGAGCTACATTACAGTTCTTCCAATCAAGTATTTGGAGAAGTCATTTCTCCCTGAATTGAGGGAAGACCATATGTCATTTGAAATAACACAAGAACCTCCGATTCATCCCAATTCAATTACACAACCACTGAAAAGGTGTTCTCAGTAGTTGTTTTTTCTTTAGAATGAATTATATCATATCATTATGGAACTAAAATCAATATTCTTTCTGATCATGCGGTTCTAAGGTAAATGATGAAGAAATATGATACTAAATCTAGGATAGTGAGATGGATGATAATGCTGCAAGATTTTAATATATTAATCAAGGATATAAAGGGATTTTGAGAACAAAGTGTCTGATCACTTATGTAGACTAACAAACACCACTAAAATCGAACTTCTAGAAAGAGACCCACTGAATGATTAAATTCCAGGAGAGTAGTTGTACATGATTGAATGAGAAATTCCATGCTATGAAATATCATAACATTTTAGAACATAAAATTTATAGATTAATTTTTTCAATAATTATAACATATTTGAAGTTATCGACATAAAAAATTGAAAAGTAAAATATTTATAGTAATTTCATTTAAGTATTCGTGATAATAAATTTGTGATTTTCATTGGTCTCCATCAAGATAAATCATGAAATATAAATTTAACAAAAAATTTATAAACTAAAATTATAAAAATAAAGAATAAAAATTCTTATCAACTAAAACCAAAATATAATAATCAATTTTTTAAAAGTAAAATATTAAATAATAAAATAATAAATTATCATTCCTAAATTAGTTTTATAAAAAATAATATGTAAATATTAAGATCAATAAAATATTAACTTTTTATCTTAATTTTAATATTATACCAAATATGATTTTAGAAAATGGAAAAATGCATTATATAATATAAATAAAAATTTATATAATATAAAATATTTTTAGGTGGATTTAATTTTTTTCGAAAAAATACTATTTTTTTAAAAAAAGGATGTCTATTAGTTTTTAGTTATTATATACATGTTTATATTATTCAAATTTATATATTTTTATGCCTATTAAAAAATTTGAAATTTAATTTTTTTTAATCAAGATTCAGATTTTATTTTAATGCATTAAAATTTTATTAATAAAACATAGTAAAATAATTATATATATGTAATTAAATATTTAATATTCAAAAATAAATTAAAAAAACATTGAAATGAATTCTCATTATCAATTAAACAAAATGTGAATGAAATATGAAAAAAAAATTAAGTATATAATTAAATGAAATAAAATAATTTGATGATGATGAACAAATAAGAGATCTAAAATCTAGAATGTACGGGACCAATCCAAAATTAGTCCACATTTCAAAAAATTGTTAAAAGATTTTAAATAAAATTTAAATAGAAATAAAAAAATAAAAAAGGAAATGAAATAATAAATATTTATAAAAATAAAACTTACAATCGAATAAGAATTAATTGGGGTAACCATCCCTGGTATATGGAAAGATTCATTAGTTTGAACTAGATTGAAGAAAATATTGTTTAATATAGGTATAGATCTAGGCGGTGTGGTGGAATGCTTTGAACTACAATTTGACGAAGTCTTGTGGGTGATGGAAAATAGGTGGTGCTAGATGAAAATATATGTAGTAGGGGTAGGGAGTCTAGGTATCACCATATATAATAGTACACAATGGGGTGGTGTGGAGGGGAGTCACCAATGAGGTACAAGAAGAACAAGGTTTGGTCATTTTCAGTTGGTTGGTGAGGTGGAAATATAATGGATATCAAGGTATTGTGATACTTATTATTGGATTGGATTTCTAGACTAGGCCATTGTCATTTTTTATCCATTTCATCTTTTATTTTGAAATAGAGTGTGAGAGGATGAATGAGGGTGAGATGTCAATTTGATTATACCTTTTTGGATGTTTCCATTTTCTTGTCCTTTTTCCAAAACCAAGGGGTTTCTTAGTATTCCCATGGGTCAACCATGTACGGAATATGAATATACTTCATGGTTTTGGGGAGTATGGTTCATAAAATTTGTCATATCCATACTTTAGATTCATTTAATTAGATATTGGAAATAAATTTTATATTTTCACCTAGACACTAAAATAACTTTCCAAATATGGAAATCACATTTCAAACCAACATTTTATCAACCATATGTTCAAGGATGACTATAATATTTTTGTGAAAATCAATTATTTTGTAATATTTAGGATTATAAATAACAAGTAATGTTTAGCTCAAATTATTATATTACAAATAAATATCAAGAGTAACATTATTTTTAACAAAAATATATGTTTGGTAACATTATAATGTTGATATTTCTATTGAAATTGATCCATGAGTCCTGATTACCATTATAATATTATCTATTCTCATTAGTATTTGATTATTACAATTTTAAGGATGTAATTTTTTAAGGTTGGATAATGTAACATCCCCTATATTTCTTAACATATTTCCTCAAATAATTTTTTTCAATAGATTTATTCGCAGAAAAAAATGAAAAAAATGAACAACACAATTTTAGATGATCATTACTATTAAATAATATGAAAAATAATACCTTTAGTGCATATAAATATTTAAATAAATATCTTTTTACTACCTTTAACGATTAATTAATTAATATGATTTAATATAAAAAATGATTATTCTTTCTCATGTAACTATTTAAAATTTTAGAAAACCAAATCAAACACATTTGAAAAGAAAATTATGATAACATATGATATTTAAATATATCAAATAATATATTATAATTAATTAAATTATAAACTTATATGAAATAATATTTAATCAATTAATGTTTAAATATTTCATTTAACAATAAAAGTATTATTTAAATTTTTTATTTTATATTAAAAGAAAAATTAAAAATCATTAAATTTTAATTAAAAAAAATAAAATCAATTTTAATAATAATATATATATATATATATATATATTAGCCTATTCTGAATTGTTGATATTTCTCAGAAATAATGGATTTTAGTTGAATATTGAAAAATAAATTTTTCCTAAAATCATAGAATTTATGCCCATATCTAGAATCTAGTATAACTAAAAAACATATAAAACATTTTTCATGATAACATATACATTAATGAGTACAACTAAAAAGTTATAAATAATAATAATTTTAGAAAAACTATATTTAACAAAATAAGTAACATTTTTCTATATGAAAACTTAATTTGGATTTTATGTTATTTAAATATATTTTTCCTTAAATGAAAGTTTATAATTAATTTTAATAAATATAAATTTTATTATTTATCTAAAAAGCAATTTATATCCATAAAATAAAATAAAATTATAATTTTATCCTACACATAAATTTTAATATTTAAAATACACTTTTCCTAAAACAGGGTTTTACACTTTAGAGGTGGTAATTGAATAATTAATTTTTCATACACATGACGATTTTATCTAATAATATTTATTTCATATAATGATATATTGATCCCAAATTATTTAATGTGATCTATTTTTTAGTTATATAAAATGAACTACATGGGTGAAGGCTAGCTACTATAGTGAAAACCAAAATGGTTAAATTATTTAACCAAATGAGTAAAAATCCATTCATGATAAAAAATAGTTTCAATATAATATTTGATTATTTTTCCAAAAAAATAATTTATATTAAATACATTATTTATCATTTTTAATTATTCTTGAAAACTCATACATGTTCTCTCATTTTATTACGTGAAAGTAATGAAAAAATTACATTATCAAAGAATATAAATGGGGCCTCTATCCACACCAACAAGATCACACAAAAATATAAGTTTCCTCCTGAAAAAATTCTTATTTAATTCCTCTTTAATCAACTTTCATATCCATTTTCTTTTGGTGGCACTAATTTAGCCTATGTATCCTTTTTTCATGGAATCGTTGAATGGAAAACTCGAGTCCTCAACATGAGTGCTCAATTTTCCCTAACTACTTTTTATTCTACATTACATTACCAATTATTATTATGAAATTCCTATATAATTAAATTTATATATTTTTTTGTACTTAATTTAATTATTTTTTTGTAATAATTATTATTCAACATTCCCATTTTCAATCAATAAAAATGAAAACATCATTTGTGTGTTTCCAGAATACCACCACCAAAATGTAATAAATTTTATTTTTTTATCTATCTTATTCATTATTTAATAGTATTTGTAAAATACGACTAAAATACGTAATAAAATATCTAAGATATATAATTATTTTTTTGAAATAATGATATTATTCCAAAATAAACCACCATCATGATTATAATCATCTATTAATTATGGTATATTCATGTTTCGTTCGGAATAACCACATAATTCAAAAATACAATTATGTAATATCATGGATGAAAATGAAGACATAAATAAAGATAATATATTATCCAAATATGTAAATGGGTATTTTATTTTTGTTCTAGAATGGTAAAACTAATATTAAACTCATTAATTGATATAATAATGTACATTTATCCAAACTCACCAAAGCATGCATGTCATCGATTTCAGTTTAAGGATCATAACAAAAACCCCATTGAACTGAATTAAAAAAAGATAAATAATTATATATAATAAATTATTATACCATTTATTATCTATTAATGATAAAATTTGGTTGAATATTGAATACCAATTCCAATATTATAAATCTAGTTCATAACGATCAAGATTACCCACACCCAATAATGAATACAGATAATAACTAATGTGGATTTATGCATAGAATATTTAAAAATTAAATTTATAAAATCTTAAATATATTACTATGTTTCTCAAATAGGTGATTAAGATAGTTAACATTATTACACGTGCGATTTAATCTATTTTAATTAATTCATTAATTGATGTATGTGTTTCATTGTCTCAATTTTAAATACATGCAGTAAGATAGATATTATGCAGCATCATTTATTTTATATGGTGTATCCAATTCCACATTTAAATCTTGTATATTTAATATCATACATTTCCTAGTATTCAATTATATATTTTAGAGTATTTCTTTAATGTTCCTTTGGTTCTTATGTTTCCAATGTTGTAAGGGGTTCATTGTCACAAATACAATTTCATAAGATATATTTGTTAATATAAACCATGATGTATTTGTTATGGTATGAGTACTACATAATTAATTTATTTTAAAATATTTAAATAATTCATAATGATGGAAGATCCATATCATGTTGTTTCATTAAATGGTTCTTGATTCAAATGGTACCAAGGGTGTAATGGTCTTTCTCAATGAAACACACTTTGTTGAGTTATAATTCTTCTTCTTGATCATATTTTAACCAATATATTTTTTTCAATCATTTGACTTTATTTAATGGTGAATTTGATTTATATATCGGGATAATTACATACTAATTCATATTTTATACCCTGATTAATTTCATCCTCATAATGTATAGCATTGTGAAAGGAATTCATATCTTCTTTAATAATGGTTTTCCCTATTTGTCCATATTTCCATTTTTGGATATTATTATACTTTATATTTGGAAAAATATTTATGAATTATATCATTCGTACAACATATTTCCAACATTGACCATTCCAAATGTAATATTGGATACTATTTTTACTTTTTGGGTTTTCAACAAAGGTATTACAATATAATTAATATAATTTTCAATCATTTGAAAATTAATTTTTTTTCTCCCCAATACACTATTTTTTAAAACCATTAATCATTTTCAAAGATCTGTTATTGAATATTATATTTAAAAGTATGCATTTAAAAACCCATCATCACCTTTGGAAATCATTTTTTACATTTTTAGGATCTATTATTAAATAGTCTATCTAAAAGTAAATGTCTTACTAATTCTTTCACACCAACCTTTTCAAACATTTGTGACTTTTTTATATTTAGATTACTGAGATATAATTCAATATATTGATGTTGAATATTACTCTTTATCAGTTATTTAAAATTAATATTTTTATAATTTATGCATAAATTAATGATTTCAAGAAAATATGAAAGAATTTTTCTATAGACTCTTCAGTTTTCAATCCATTTCCGTCTTTATCATGAATATATTTAGATCATATGGAGTAATTTTTCAAGAATCATTTTCAAAATAGATTTATAAAAAAATCATTTTGGGAGAATGAATTGGATTTATTAATGGATTTATATTTGACCTCACGTTATGTGATACAATTTTAAAATGATTTAAACACCATATTCAATCAACATGTTTTTCATGATAGGATATTGTCTTGATTTTGTTTTTGAAACACAAGAATTTTAATTATCAATTACTAGTGGAAAACCCACCTATACCAATGCCTATATTTCGATGGTTTTGAAAAACATTTGGACAAGGTTCCTATACCAACGGTTTATTGTAACTGTTGGTATACGCATATCTATATTGATTTTAATAGAGGTTTACCCATTTTTTACAAGAAATGTTGGTATTGAATTGGTTTTTATATGGGTATACCAATGGGTTTCAAAAACCATTGGGTTTGAGTGATTTTTATATATGTATTCCAATGGATTTTTGAAACCGTTAGTTGGAGATATATTTTGGTTTATGTATGCCAATGATTTATACAAACCATTGTGATATTGTTCTTTTTTTTACATAGGTTTTTTAATGGTTTTAAAAACCATTGGGACATACACTATATGACCATAGTTTTTAAATTCCATTTAGATATAAAATCTCCAAATATGCTGTGATCCGGAATAGATCTCCTGCCCATAAATGATCTCTTTCACAAAACAAGACCAATCCACAGTGCGAACCCTATTTCCGAATTGTCTCTCATGGGTGATGAATCTATTTTCCTACTATTTATCTTCATTTGATTGAATTAATATTTGTTTTCCTCTTTAAATTGGTACGTCTAACTTCAATTACCATATTTGTTTTCATTCATTTTTTATGCAACCCACTATGTATTATTTCAAATCCTATGTTATAACATTATGTTTTTTAGAATGATAAATTAAGTGTTTCTTTTTGAAGAAATATATGATTTTATTTTTCATGAATGATTGACATAAAACATTGTTTACATAGTGAGAGATAAGGGGTTAATTTTTTAGGAATGTGATATTTACATTATAGATTAGTTGTTGAAGAGAATACATAATTTTAGATAAAGAGACCCATATTAGTAGACTAAATTGATAGAGTGAATGAGGATAAGTGTAATACTATTTATCATTGTTCTTTTGAAATTGAGGGTGAAGATGTGTTTGTTGATATGAAAATGGTGGAACCAAGAGATGATAAATTGGAAGGATTATGAATTAGAGGAGGAAGAAGTTTTTGTAATAGTGATCCAAAACTATATTAAATCACCATCCTTTGTAGGTAACCTAATAAATTGTTCACATAGTGATATATAGTGGGTTGATTATTTACGAAGTTAATGTTTACCATACATCTTTGGGTAGGCCCAACTCTATGAAGCAATTAAATTTAATCAATTTTAATTCCCCTTTTTATGTATTCATTTGTTCTATGGGATATACTATGAGTATAGAAATCATACCTTAACCATAAATGGAATTTATTGTGATTAATAAAATTAATGGAGTAGTATTGTTTTAAAATTTATTATCTTTTATTCATCCCAAATCAACTAGGGGAATCACAATAACGAAAAGAACTTCTCAATTAACCAATATAACACAAATTTGAAATCAGATCCATGGATTTATTTAATACTAATATCTCATAACTAATAATATAATGTGGATTTATAGGATCATTACTAGAATTTTTATTAATTATATAACTCATTGGTAGAAATGATATATGTTTAATAGCTCTATAAAAGGACATTTTGGATATGAATAGTAGAAGAATTTTAAATTGCTTTACAGACTCATAATGAACAAAATAATCTTGTATCTCATCAATAGTTGAAATAATGATTTACTATCCTTTCACTAGTGGATGTGTAAGTATAATGATTTTTTAATGATTGGGTATATAATTAATCATGTCACTAACATTAACATGGATTTACTATGAGGTACCATTGTTGGAGGATACCAAGAAAGGGTAGGGGATGTGTGTTGGTAGGGGAAGGGGGCTGTGGATGTGGGGGGACCATGGATAGTGGATATGTAGGACCTGCATAGGGTGAGGGGGTATAATGGGTTAGGGTGGTTGTGCATGGGGTAAGAGGGTTGTGTGCCAGAACAGGGATGGGGTATGGAGGTGGGGTTGTAGAGGTGTGTGTGGGGGGGGGGGGTAATTTAGGAGAGCTGAAGGCAGGGGGACTGTTGGTGGTGGGGTTGTAGGGGTGGGGTTTGTGGGATCTACAAGGTGTGGGGGATATAGTGGGTTAGGGGCTATGAAGGGGGGGATGTATAGGGTTGAGAGTGGGGGTTGTGTGTAAGTCGGGGGAGGGGGCTGAAGGGGGTTGTGCAGGGGGTAGGGGTTGTGGGGAATGGGGGATGGGATGTAGGGGGGTGTAGGGGGTGAATCCACGGGGTGGGGTGGGGGGACTTTGGAAGGGACTAACTATAGAGGGGGCTGTGGGAGTTACATCTTTTGACTACATTTATTTTGGATTTTTATATACCATGTTTATTATATTTCCTCATCTGCTATGATCTCCCATCATTTAGGGTTTTCAATTGTTCTTAAATGTGAAATTGGTATGTTTCAAATACTTCATCCTATACCTAGACAATGAATTTTTCTTCACGAACCATTTCCACCATCACTTATTTTTTTATGAAAGTTACACAATGTTAGTGTCTTAGGGTTACTATTCATTCTCCCATCGGTCTTGTTCATATTAATATTCATATTTTGATTAATTTTACCTTGGAAACGAATTTGTTTCTTTAAAATTGGTGTTCCAGTAAATATTTGTTTAACTTATTATGTAATGGGTTGGTTTTTAACAGATTAATGTAAAATTCATTTTTTTACTAATATTACTTTTTTTATTCGTATATAATCTGCCACATATGACACAAAATAAATCAAATGTTCCTATAGGAAAATAATTATTAATGTATTAATACCTCATAACCATTTGGGACTATCTTGATACACATTTCAGATTTTCATTTTCATTGGTCACGACACATTTAAAATTATGATTAGTTCCCTTGATTTGGTTTAATAATACCAATATTACCTCTCCTGTATATTTGTTTCAATTTTTTATATTAAAGGTTATTTATGTATTCTTGACCTGTGGGTCACTAGAATGTCTATAAACTGGGATGTCTACCCAATGTTCCCCACCTATAGTTGTAATGTTTTTCAATATTTGGGTGATGTAAATAAACTATTTTGATAACTCATTAATTTATTCTTTATATATCAATTAAAATGATTGATTACCTAATTGGAAGTGAGTTACAAAATGAATATGGGTGAGGTTATATGTGCGAGTTACATGGAATAAATGACATGGGTGGGGATTATTAGGGAAATGACCTATGGGATGCACTTGAGATAAGTGACCCATGTGAGGCACTTGGAAATTATTTATGACTTTTCCAAATTCAGGTCCAAGGCTACACAACCCACTTGATATATAATTAACAAAACAATGACCCATGATATCCTTTTCTCATTTCTTATATTATTCATTAAAAGGGTTTACTCTGATACACATTTGTTCTTAGTGAATAGTTATTACATGTAACACCTGATCCATGTAATGGTTCATTTTATTTTTTTAAAAATAAATGTTCTTAGTAGTGGGTTAAAATCTTGTAGAGAGGATGATGTTATATATTAGAACTAAACATCTTATTTTTTATTCAACAATGTATAATTTTTTTCTTATACAGTTTAAAATTAGTGTTGATATAATACTATAATTTTCAATTCTGTATTTCAACATATACCTACATACTGTGTCAATTATGGTTTTATATAATGTGAACATTTATCATTTACTCAAATATATATTTGATTGAATATAAATGATATTTAATTTCTTTCACTAAATGAATGATAATATTTTTTACATTATGGATAGAATATTGTTTTATGAAACTGATCGGAGCTCAAAAATTTTGAAAACAAATTGTAGATATTTATAGATTTCTCATTTGAAAATGATTCAGATGGTAGCCACAGACATTGTACTTGTTATAATTATGGTTTAATACCTTGAAGGTGTTTTTAATATGTTAGCTTCCATATAACCAAATATATATTCCAACCAACCTATTATTTGTGGTATCACAATGGGGAGAAAATGGAATCTCAAAATGATGATGATCCAAATGTGATGACTACATTAGAGAATTTGAAATATGATGGTTTTTCATTTATTCATCCTCATGATTAGGAATGGATGTAAACTCAATAAGAAATTGATATGGGCACAAAATATGCATCCAATGAAAATTATGGTGTTGATAGAGTGAAAAAATTGAATGATGTTGCGATGACTCTAGTATAATTGAAATGTAGTAAAATTAAAATGCTCTAATTTTTAATTCGATTATTTTGTGGTAAACCCATGTATGGAATTTTTAATATATCCATCGATTATGTTCTTTAAATATTGATTGGATAACTTCTATATGATTCAGATATTCTCTAAAACCACTATATGGTAAGGATTTTTGTTGGAGAACTTGGATTTTCCATTAAAAATAATGCTTTCCAAAAAGATTCAATCTTATTCTGGGAGAAAACTGCTAAGAGAAATGATTTTATAAAATTTGTAATATCACGATGGATAAAAAAGGTGATGGAACACCATCTTGTGTGCCAAAAAAATTAATGTGGAATATTCCATCAATCCCAAGATAAGAGAAAATATTGATGCCTGGTGAAATATTAATAAAAATGTCATGGAAAGACACCCATAGAAAGGAAAATAATGATGAGTTGGTTCACACTATAGATGAATTTTTATTGAAGTGTTTTGATGCTCTATTTCGTGATTTTTAACATGATGTGCATAATATGAGGTTTGGTCTTTCATGTGATGGTTTTTATCCATTTGGGATAATACTTACTTTTCACAGAAAATGGATGGTTTTCTTACACATTTATAACCATCCCCATGGTTGTGTATGAAGAATGTAGTTCACTATTATGAGTATACTTATATCAATCCATTCTAATCCCATAAAATATTTAGACATATACGTGTCACCAGTAATAAAATAATTTAATCATCATTGGGATGTGGGTGTGTGCACATATGTCGCATGTTCGAAAGACATATTTCTGATGTGTGATGCACTTTTGTGGATGGCCGATGATTTTATTGCTTATGAAATGATGTCTGGAAGGATAATGAAGGGAAGAAAATCATGTCATATTATTATGAAGAATACTCGATCCAAAATACTGAAATAAGACAATAGTTTTAGTTTTATGGGATATCAAAGATTCTTTCCAATTATCAGTCCATATAGAAATTATCCTAAAAGATTTAAAAATACCTTAGAGACCGACAATACACGTCATTGTTTTTCTATATCTGATGTGCTTATTGAATTAAATTATTTCTATTTTTCATTAAATAATATTTAAATTTCATCTAGAAAGAGAAATAATTTTTCCAGTGATACTGATTATAATTGGAATAAGATGAGTATCTTCATTGAGTTTCCATATTGGTCCACCAATATGTTATGTCATTTCATAGATGTAATGCTCATTGGAATGAATATATGGGAAATGTTTCTTTTAGTTCATTTAAATGTTAATGGAAAGACAAATAATTAATTATAATATTGGTGGGACTTGGTGGATTTGGGCATCGGACTACAATTGCATCTTGTGTGTATTAGTGAAAATAAATGGCATGTTCCATGTGATTCTTAAGTGATGGAACCTGCAGAAAAAAAATCAATTTCGGGAAGTAATAGAAACTATTGCTATTCCTGATGACTATTCAAGCAATATATCAAAATTGGACAATAGAATAGAGTTGAATCTGAATACATTAAAGACTCATGATTATCACATTCTTCTGCATGAGTTGATTCCAATATAAATCACTTATCTTTTTTTGTATTAATGTATGTGGCTCAATTATTTAGTTGTGCAGTTTATTTATAGATATTTGTTATAATAAGTTTTCAAATTCTATTTGGCAACAAAGGTTGGCATAGGCAACATTAATTGTTTGTGTGTTTCGGAAAATATTTCCTCCATCATTTTGCAATTGCATGTTGCTTCTAATTGTCCATCTTCTAACCAAAATACATCCCAGAGGACATAATTATATCCAATGGATGTTTCCAAGAAAAAGAAATATGTATATATTTAAATCTTAGTTCTGAAACAACAATCATCCTAAATGTTCTATCGTGAATGGTAACTTTGCTCAAGAATGTATGGATTTATTGCGCAATGTATTTGTTTGTTCTTACTATGAAAATTGAAACACCAATGAGAAAAAAACAAATAATAGAATGAGAAAATTAAACCTAGTTTTCCATTACATACTCATATAAGATTAATTCTCATATGATATACAATGACAAAATTAAGCCTCTAAGAACAGGATATGGCACATCACACAGTGTTGTTCAATTATGATTTGTTCAACCACTATATCAAGTATGTAAATTGAACATCTATGTCTAATCTTATTTATTGTAATTTTACATATCTATTAAACTATTTATACTTTTATCTATATGTAACATAATGAAATGATAAATAGAAATCATGGTTCATTATCTTTTACAATGAGAGAGTCTTTTCATAGAAAAATATTTTTCTACTTGGTTGAAACTGAAGGTAGAAATATTACAAAAATAAATAAATAAAATAAATATTTAGTTAAATATAATATTTTTTATATTTGAGGAATTGAATATTATTGTAAAATATGTTGGGAATTAATAATATATTTTTATTTTGGTCTAAATACCATGGTTCGTAAATTTAAATGAAGTATGTTCAATGGGTATATATTTATTATCACTGAATGAGAAAAGAACATAAGAAAACAACATGATATTGTTATTCTTACAGCCACAACTGAATGTTTTTCTAGTGCATCATATATTAGACCTTATTTTAAGAGTCAATCTTATTATTGAGTAAATGAGAAAATAATAAAATTGTATTATTACTTTCATGGTCGATTCATGATGATGAAATTCATATGGTTTGATTCTATGGTGAGGTATTACACATTTATTGATGATTGTTGATTTTGTGATATTGACATTACTCATGCTCATTCTACCGATGAACCATATGTACTATACCCAATTATGAAACATGATTTTTATGTCAAAAATCATATTTGAATTAAATTTGGTGTCATTATTAAAGTAATTCAAATAAATGTTTTTCATGTTGGTGATGATGGAATTTACACCAACCCTACTACATTTGGAACCAAACTATGCACAACTTATTATTGCATTAATAGCTCAATTTTCAATGTTTATTGTGAACCCCATGTTGTTTTTCGAAATATATAGAATCATATATACATGTTATCAATTATTTTGGTTTCACACATCATGAGTTGTTAAGGTAGGTACTATTCAAATTTATTTTAAATTGATTAAAAATATTTTGTATCTCACATGGCCTTAATGTGAATATTTAATATTGGTTTAATTTTTATTTGAGTTGAATTTTCAAATTTGGAATTGAACATTATTCAAACATAAGAAACCATCATTTCTAACATAGTGAACATTTCAATTCTTAATTTACCATGTATAAAATTTGGATATCTCTACAACCCCTTAAACATTCCAATGCATTATTGATCATGGTTTCTTGAACCCAAGACCCATGAATCACATATCCCCTCTAATATATTTTTTTCATTTGGGATTCAAATTAGTCATCATTTTCTAATTACTTCCATATTTGTCTTCAAAAGCAATAAATGAAACCAATTGAAGAGATATCAGGAAAAAGTATGACAGACTACAACTATCGCATGAATGGGATGGGTGTTCCTCCACTAGTGCCTATTGTGATTAATTTATTTTCAAATAAATATATATTGAAATATAATATAATTTCATGTGATTAATGTTTTTAACCATTTTTTCATGATCCACCACTCAGGTGACAATTATTTGATAAACAGTCTAGTAGTAGTCACAGTTCTCAGGTTGGTTGTATGAGGGAGGGTAGTATGAGAACAATAAGATCTTGTCGGTATACCCTATTAGACCATGCCCATCCCACTAACGTACCATATATCCATCATTTTGATCCCTGTGTGTCCTTAGGTACACATGGTATATTTGGGACTCCCTTGTTTTCACCACCCTTTTAATCTGAGCTTCCTCACACATCATTACCATATACAATGATGATTCCCACTCCTTATCCATATCATGTATCTGGCCATCCTTCCATGCCATCTTCTTTTACATACACATCCTTCTCTCCAAGATTCTATATTCCATATTCTTTGACTCATACTCTACCCTAGTATTTGCATGCAGTCCATACACTAGGACCTACACCACATGTATAGGGTGTTCCAACAGTTTCTGCAAATCTAGAAATGCCAATTGATAAACATCTGAAGGTATATTTATAGAAACCTAAAAAAATTTTATATCATAAATAATTTTCATCATAACATGTATTGATATACTTTTTAGTTTTATTTCATAACTAATACATATACCGGTATGAGGATGGGGCGGGGGCATACACGCATGCGTGAGGTGTGGAACCGCCACATGCTGTTGATGGTGGAAAACAATGAAGATAATAAAACGTTAGAAAAAACATGGCAGCAATGTCCTAGATTTTATGCAATTCTTTCCAAATAATCTAACACCATTTGCGGCATCCGACTCTCATAGAGATTGTTTCCAAAAACAGTCAAGGATAATTCTTGGACAATGATATGGGTAAAAATTATTTTGGATATAATTTAATATATAATTGTTTTATTAATATATTTTTTTTCCACCTTTGGTTTAATTTCCCCACAGGTGAGTGTGCACAGTTAGCAAGTCTATAGAAATTAGTGGATATTTGGAGAGGATACAAACAATATTTGTATACTGGATGGAATGCAAGAGTTGACACTAAGTTGAACGTGGTACATTTCATGGATGACTTCCCGATAAAACTATATGAACAAATGATGACCCATTGGACGACTACCATATTTATGGTATTAATCACATTTCATCTTTTCAAATGGAAATTTTCATTATTTTCATTAATACTATCATTTGTATTGATGAATTATATTTAGGAATCATTTGGAAAAAATAATAGAAACATTAATGCTAAAAAATACCTTCACTCCATGGGTTGTACTTTGAATCAAGATGATTAGAGGAAGTAGGTATGACATTTTATAATTTCTTTAGTACATTCGCATTCTATTGATTCCTCCATAATTTATTTTATTTCTTCAGTTTTGATATGAATTTAGTTTCGACATTAATTATTGGAAACTTATTTTCAATTATGGTTTCTTAGATTCAATTTCATTGCTGAGGACGACATTAAATATTGAAGGACATATTCCTTGAGAAAAACTATTTTTCCCAACTAGAATGAAAAAAATGGTCATGTTGTTTATGAAGTGACACAATAGATGATATTATGTTTTATGTTGATGATTTAAGGTTTTAATATCTTAATTTTCTAAAAAATATTTAAATTTGTAATAGACTGTATTTGATCCTCTTAATGCCCAGGGACCTAACAATTTTTAGGCAAAATTATTATTTACATTAGGTTTGGTGGGATTAGCACTCTAGATGAGTACGCTGCCGAGATGAGAAATTTATAATCTCAACGATGTATTGTCCCTCTTTATTTACTGATTGTATGTCCATCGAGTTGGAAAGGTTTAGAAAAAGGCCGAACATGAGGAAAAATGGGCCACATGGGTGGAAGAATGAACTGAAAGGGAAAACCCAGAATTCATGAAATTGTTGCATGTTTCATGTCTATCATTTTCATCAGAGGATAGTGTAGCTTTTGATGTATATATTTCATCGATGCATTCAACATATAGTGCACCTACTGGTAGTTTATATGGTGGTCAAGACGATGTCATTCTTGGAGATGGTGATGGAGATGGTAATGATGATAGTGAAAAAAAGGTAGAGAGAAATGATGATGTTGAGGACCTGGGTGAAGAGGAGGCTGAGTCAGAGGATGAGGGATAAAGGGTGGGTGAGGATGAGGTCAGGGTCAAGGATGGGGATGAGTATAGGGATGAGGGCGTGGAAAATGATGGGGACATATATGAGGACAATGATGAGGATGATGATGATGGTGATGGTATTGATAATGATGAGTGATAGAATAATCTGTTTCATTTTTTACTTATATTACTGAGATTTGTTGATTGATGATTTGTTGTGACTAATATTTCTAAGATTTTATGTTTGATGATTTTTTGTGACTGAATATCCATAAAAACTTTTTCCTCTATTTATTTTGTATTTTTTCATTATTTTATTCTGCAATAATGATTCAAATCTCTCTTTTGATTTATATCTATTCATTGGATTGCATCATTTTAGTGATTATATTATTTTTTATCATATGTTGGACCATTAGATGAACTATTGATATATGGATTAGAATATTATAGTTTTAGGGTTTTTTGTGTGTTTCATGGATTATCCACACAGTTATGAGTAACGACTTGGTTCACATGTTGAGTGTTAAATCAGGGATAGAGACATATTTGAATGGATTTTGAGATCAAAAAAATGGTTTCTCTTTGGAATGTCATGTTTTCATGATTAAAATTGAATATCATTTTCCGTAATAATTTATTAAATACAATGGAGAATGATTTGATCTCTTCACCATTGTGTTTTAGTTTGAGAACATCATATAGGGAAACTTTTTGTGTATTAAAATCTATATTAGAGGAATAAAAATTCACTCATACAACTAATTCCCCTAGAATTAAAAATTAAAAGTGAAATCATTAAGATACATGATGATATGTATTGAAGGATCGTGAAGTAGGTGATGAGAAGAAATTGTTAATAACCTAAGATATTGAGACTGAACTTGAACTTGATACTAGATAACTACATCCTCCTACTCCAAATAGACACTAGATAAACCATCATCTTAATTAAGAGGCTCCATAAAGAAATAAATAGGTTATTCCCTTATCTATGGATACTATGAACCCACAGGCAAGGGATCCAATCATGAAGTATCCAACATTTGATGGTGTATAAAGAGGAATTTGATTTAATGTGTAGTGTGGAAATTGACATGTTTTAGAAATATATAATGATTTAGAAATGTTTTATTGAAATGACTATATGGTTTTCACCATGAGATAATGAATTATTTGGTAATTGAAAATTTGTAGTGAGTGGTGTAGGTGGGGAGGGGAGGGGGATGTCCGCTCTCTAGGGTGAGGGGCTGTGTATGTGGAGGGGAGATTGTGTTGGTGGATGGGGGATATTAAGGTGTGGGGAATGTGCAGGAAGGGAGAGGGGTTGTGGAGGTGGGGTGGGGGTGTGTATTTGGGCAGGAGAGTGGGATATCCAGGGGTTATTCTGGTGGGGAGTGGTTGGTGTGGGTTGTCTAGGTGGGTGAGTGCAGGTAAAGGGGGAAGGGATTACATGAGTGCGGGTTGTGGGAGAGGGCAGCAGATTGTTAGAGGGATGTGTAGGGGGTTGTGTAGGGGGGATGGGGGTGGGGGTATGGGGATTTAGTGGTGTGGTGGAGGGGCCTCAGGGTGGGGGGGGGGTGTTGTGGGAGCTGTAAGGGTTGTGGGGGTTTTGGAGTTGAAAGGGGTGCAAGGGGGCACACATTGGGTTTGGGGTTCTGGAAGTGGGGGGACTGTGGAGGTGTGATGAATGGAAGGGTCATGTGGATGGGTGGGGTCTTGTGTGCATGTTGGAAGGGGGGCTATAGGGGTGGTGGGTTGCAGTTGTTTAAGGGGGCTATACAGGGGGTTTGTCTGCAGGTTGGGGGAGGGGTAGTGGAAGATGGGGGCTACACGGGTGAGGTGGGATTACCTCATCTCATAGAAAACCCATCTTTCTAAAGAAGAAATACCTCATTATATCATCAAACCCATGATCTACCATTCTCATATTTATTTTAATAACCCCTTTAATTACCAACCCATACACAACATTCCTAAATCCCATCACATCTTTGATTATTCCAAAATCACTACACGATTTATGTTCCACAAGTACATGAAAAATTCTAAATGATTCCCTGTATAGTCCACTCTGATACTATACATGAAAATAAGAATCACATATAACAAATGAAGAGTTTCATCCAAAAATTAATATTTTCTTGATGTTCCATACCAACGCTCACACTTACCTTTTTAAGAAGAACTGATCTTGACCATGAAATATCACTCAGGTTCTTATCATGTATCCATCTTGATCTCATACAAATTCAACATTCATATTACTCTATATCACATAATAATATAACAAGTCTCATACTCACATGAGTATGGTCCCATTGAAACATGGATCGTTATGCTAAACAACATACCATGCTCCCCTTGCATTCCAATCTCAACTAAGACAAGTACCATTATTATTTTCATTCTAAATATCCAATTAACCTAAGACATCTCATTATTTTGAAGGCTTTTTGTAAAATCACTCACCACCCATTAATGACTCTAAAACCACTTTCAAAACCATGTATGCTAGGAATCCAACCAATACATCTTATGAATATATCCATGGAACCATAATCACTGAATATTTTTACATCACAAGATCCTAAGGAAATACACTTTCCTTTATCTCTACCCTCACAAGTGTATCCCACTCATCAAGGTAACTCATTCCCATTAAAAACCTTATCTCATTAATACAACACATGTATAGAACCATTAACAAGACATCCAATGCTTGAACTAACCCACCAGGTTTTACAATATATATTATTTACCTAAATACTATATATCCATTGTCAAAATAATACTATTTTATACCAATAATCAAAGAATATTTCCATAACCAGTCCTTTGAAAACACCATTTTTTAATTGAGTAAAATTTCCACAAAAAAGTTTTATATTAAATCAAAATATAATCTATTTAAACCTTAATTAATTTAAACCATTTTGTCAATAAAATCAACTAAATAAAATAACCAATATTCCATCACACAAAACACACATATAATATTAGGGGATGATGTCATTCCATGTCTTGAACAATGACCTATCATTTACGACAGCCTCTATATCAGACCTCAACTGTATTGATCCAAACCATTACCTCTACCCTATTACAGAGGGTAATGTATCACATTCACATTCTTGAAATTTTTTATCCCCCTTAGGATGGTTCATGCCAAAAATTACTCACTCATGGTGATGCGTATTATCCAATTCTGTTCCACATCATACCAAACACTACCATCTAAGTATGGATGGTTCTCAAAAATAAAATATTGGAATAATACCATATATCTTATTCTAGAACATTCCATTATCATCTCATTTAGGGTGATTCCATGACTTCACAACCTAGGTTCGTACCATCCCACTCAAGGCAATAAACAAAAGGACCCTCCCAACCAGGGTGAGTCCAAGAATCCAAATCAGGAACCAACACACTCTCACTCAAGTCAATCTATGTTACCAGTCTCATACTAACTGTAGGGCCAAGAATCTAATCCAATCACTATACGTGGGATCATATTTAACACACACACACACACATTTTTTTATAAAGATTGAACATGCTTTATTTACACCTGTCATCAAAACCATGAATTTTTTCTCAATAAGCCTCTCGTGGAATCAATAAGACACACACATAGTTCACACTCAGGATCTAGTTACTCCTATAATAGCCCCATATATCAAATAATATCTCAACAATCTCAAAAAATCATATGAAAATACCCCAAGAAAACTCAATCATTTGAACATGAAATTTTTATCCCATTAAAATCATCACCTTTTTATAAGGTAATCTTCTACGTTCTTCAGAAAAAACTCAGTTACTAATCATCCATACCAACCCACCCCAAAATGACATCATTGTTTTTAGTCCCTATATTTTGATAAACATAATAAGATGGGTCCCATTGTCATTCTAATACCCTCATCAAAATCTAGTTCTACATACAAAGGACCAGAGTAATCTATATCTCAACATACCCCTTTGATACCTTATTCTAGTCTATCTAGGAAACCCCATAACACCCTTCTAAGTCCCGTAACATATTTCCCATACGAGAGCTATTATATATTTACAAAAAACAGAACACCCCAAATTTCACCACAATAATCTTTGAAGGACCTAACACTCTCACCAAATACCCCAAATCATCTTTCTACCCTCAAGTGGTTATTCGATTCATAAGTGTGATGTACAACCATGTCACTTGTTTCCCATGGTCCTTATCCCATAACTCCTTCTAACTATCCCTAGGAAGGACCAACATAGGTTATCCAAAACTCCTCCCAGTATTTAATTTTTACTTTAGGACTCTTGTAAAATCAAACAATACACTTTTTCCCTTAGTGGAAATCCACTGAGTAGTTATAATTCTTTATATAGGCTATAGAGAACTCTCTCCGACTCATAGTTGCATAAAAACCTATATCTCTTCTTGGGGTGATCTCAATAATTATATGAATAAAATTACAAAAACAACATATAGACATGTATAATTATGCCTAAACATGTATAGGTTTTAATATTACACGGGCCAATAACATTTTTAATGTAGTTAACCTAATTAATCCACATCCTCTGACCGCAACCCCTCCTAAATCAGGTCACAATAATATATTGAGGCCCATTATGATTCCGATATCTATAATAATTAATAATAATTTTTATAATTAACTAAATAATTCCACAACATATGATAGAATTAATGAAATATCACCCAGTAGCCTACAATATCTCAAACCATGACCAATGACATGTGAAAGGTCTTTTCCACACTCCCTACACCAATATTTGAAAAATACCTAATACTTAACAAAGAAAAAATCATAAATTTAAACCAAATAATTTGAATATAAAAATTAAATTCAATAATAAATTCACCTTAACAAAAATGGAGAGTAACAGTGTGTGTTCATTATCTTAGAACAGACTCTACACACTTCATAAAAACAAGCCATTGATTGGGATGATTCCACAATGATCTTGTGGAATCTTCATTGTAACTATATCTTAGATACACAGAAAATTTTCATTAAATAGTAGTGAAGAATAAATATGGAAGAAAGAAAATTCATGGACTTCAAAAATATGTTTAAGAGTCATCTAAAAGACACTGCTTCAATGGGTTCCCATAGGGAGAAGACAGAGGGTATGGACAAGCTAAAGACCATCCTTAGAGTCCCCTTTCTCCCAAAATCAAGATCCAATAAACATAATAATATAGTTACATGGGTATTTTAAAATAAACCCTCATAGCATAACACGTACCCTGTCCGGTTGTACCAGTTACCTGACCTTCTACTGACCTCATTGTACCTCCATCATTTGTCCAGTGGAGGTATATGGGGTAATTGGCCCACCTTGGATATGCTTATTTCAGTCCATACAATCCAATTCAACTACCTGATGGATATGTATAACTGAATTTTATAAGCTGGTCAGTCCAAGACCAACACAAAATCATCTCTTTCCACTCAAACAACCTTTTGAGCCTCCACTAATTCTAATGTTTCAAATGAGAGTCATAATTTTCTAATCAAATCCATCTTTGTAACTAAAAAATCAAAATTTTCTATAAAAATAACAACCTGTATTGAAAAGGGTTTTTATTAAACACACTATGATCATATTTCATTGGTCCTCACATTCTTTTTTAATGATTCTATAAATCTCTATGAAACTAACTAGGATATTTGACTCGATGCAATGAAAAATCCCAATTTGGAGAACTGAATATTATACAGAAATCCCCTTAGGCCTCACTTCTAATTCAAATTCCACTTCACTCTCTTGAATGATTCAATTTCAATGGATATGTATAAAATTTTTGGTAATGTGGCTTGTTTTTCTTTCATGTTTGGCGGTTTAAAGGGTAATTGCAATGTAGTGTAGTGGTTTCTTGAAAATACATCATTTCTTATATTGTATTGCAATATAAAAAATTCAATATTCTATTTTTTGTTATGTTTGTGGTTTTTTTAATGGAGGGGAAACCAAGGGAGGATTCTATATACAATGATGCAGAATGTCAATACCAATCATTTATAAACCATTCATATACAATTGAAAACAACCATACACCAACGGTTAAAATTGAAACATTGGTAATACTGTTTACCAATTGATTGAGAAACCATTCATGTATGATTTGGAATGTTAGGGTATACCAACTGTTCCATAAAACCATTGGTATAACTATATAGAAATGGTTATGAAACCATTGGGATAAATGAAATATTTCAACAAACCAACGGTTTAAAAACTATTAGTGAAAATCTATCTGAACAGTTTAAAAACACCATTAGTATACTTGAATATCTAGTGTCTTAAACCTATTTTTTATTAATAACTATTGGTATTGTCCTATCTATACACAATTACACCCAATAGATTCCTATCCAATTCCCATAGTTATAAACCATTGGTATAGACTATGTTTCATGTTCACAATATTAGACAATTTTTTTCTAATAAATCCATAAGATAGTTTGGGTCTAATAAATCCCTAATAGGGCTGGGTCTAAAAAATCCATGATATGGATTCAGTATGATAATGACCTTAGATATATTGGGTTTAATAAATCCTTGAGATATTTTGGGTATGACACAGCCACGAGATGGTTTGGGTCTGAAAAATCCTTGAGACATGCAGTTTCTTAGAACTCATGGTACTTTTTTATAGAATTCATATGAATAAGTTTAATTTTTTGGTTCACAATGTTATAATTTCAATATTCTTATATTTATGCCAATGTTTTTCTATGTTTTATGGAAATTTTAAATTTCCATGCCATATGTATGTGACTATTCTCCATGGGTCATGTTTATTATCTTATGATTAATCACTATTATCCCATAGTGTGTGTATGATATTTTGAAATTTCATGTAATTCTATCATGTTTTATGGAAAAATCAAATTATTCAATTTAATTGAAAAAATTTATTTTTCCCCCGAAAATGTTTTCATATATTCTTATGATTTATCCCTTTATGACATATTGTTGAGTTTCCTCTCGCACATTGAATTTAGGTTCACAAATTTATTATTTTTTCCTTTCTAATATTTTAAAATTTTTAATATCATAAGAGATGTCTAGAAGTCGATCTAGTACTTTTTTAAAATAGGGAAGTGTTTTAAACTATCATATAATAGTATTATTATATTGATCATCCAAATGGAACTAAACCTTCCATTCTTTGAATTGTGAGAATTTATATGAGATTTCAAGATTAATTTTTGAAATGATGGAAAATATAGATATATTTACCTTATGTATCAATAATTAGTACAATGAAAATGGGGGTTATTGGGGCTCAAAGATGGAAATGGACTCTCAGAGAAACCATGGAAATGATTTATTTGTAGGTGTATCCCTAATAATCTCATAGGATTGTAATGGATATTCAACAAATGTTAGGAATTCTTATCTATAGATTATTGAAAATTGTATTACTAAATATTATGTTGGTTGATGTATCATTTCCTCTCTAATGGAATAAATACCAAATCATACTATCAATCTAGGTAACACTGATCATATAATTCTTATTGAAAATGTTATTTTATAGATATTTATAGTTATAAATTTTCCATATTTGGCCTTCTTATATTACCAATAGGATTGAATCCATGTATGTTATAAGATCTCAAAAATTAGATTTTAAATATTTAGTGGTTTCAATGTTATATATTTGTTCTTATGGGGATATGATTTTATAATATGATAATTTCCATTCATGAATCTAAAAGGAGGTCCTAGAGATTTGTATCGATTTCACAAAAGTTGGGAGTACATTTTATTCATGGGTGGGATTCTTGTTTAAAAACCTTTTCCATAGAGAACACTCAAATTCATGTGTGGGTTTGTTTCATTAGTCAAAATGGGATACTATTTTTAAAAAAACCTCTTCGATATAGCTTCATTTATAAGAGTTCTAATTATTCTCAGAAGGATCACTGAATATGAACGATTTGGATTACATTATTGGATCCTTATTGATGTTTATTTAAGCTCATTATTAATTGAGGATTTTTTATTTTCCAAATAGTTTGATGATCACAACATGATTTCTATTTATAAAATATTACATATCATTTTTTCAAACAACTAAATTGTGGGTCATTCAAAATTGAATTGTTTCAAACGGTATTTTCTTCTTTTTTTTCTCAATTACGGTGCAAATATAATCATTTTTTATGTAGAAAAACATCACCAATATAATTCATCACCATGATTCATGTTGTTTTTGTTCAAATGGGGGAAATTTTAATTCAAATTAAGATGTTCTAGGACCTAATGATGTGATGAAAAATATCATTCCATGGTTGAAAATGAGTTGGTTTTTCTAAAAGGGGAAGATATTCCATTATTAATTAGGATGTCTTATATAGGTTCAGATGATTTTGTTCTTTATATGGATTAATAATATTTTCAAGAAGATACATTCTCTCATTATGGGGAATTCTTTGGGTTTTTAAAAACATTTGAGACTATAAATTAAAATGATAATGGTAACATTTACCCACATTATTAGTAAAAAATTCCCCAATGTCTAGAAATAAATAGAACAGAAGGTGCACTAGATGAAATTATGGATGAATGAAATTCCATTAATGGTGATCTTATTAGTAAAATTGAGATTTGGTATGAAACAAATCATGAAGAGTCTCATTTTGAATTAGTTGAAATTTTTGAGGTTGAAAATAATTTATAATGAAGATGATTCGACCTACTTATTCAAATCATGAAGGGATAAAAAATTATGAATAATAGTATTTTATGAAAAAAAACTTTCAAATGGTTCTTGTAAGATATATGGGATTTTAGATACAGTATAATGGTATTTCTTCCTCACTATCAATAAAGAGGCACATGGCATTCAATATTTTGAGGATTTTATAGTAGTGGGTCTTGATACCCTTCATATTGAACATAATTTTTCTAGAATTATAGAAAATCAATAAAATGTAACTGGTATCTATCCAAATCTTCCAAAAATTGATTTGGGACTATACATCCATTGAACGATATAAACTCTTATAACTTCTTTTAATTACTTTTCCATTGTTTATTTTAATTAAAATACTATGGAAATATAAGAATAGGATGCTTCTATGAATGTGGATTCCCATTAATATATGGACATATCCAACAAAAAAATATATTTCTTGGTATATGATAAATATTTTAATTTGGTGAAGAATCAGATATGCGATCATCATCCCCATTGTTGGGGAGGTCAGGTGGCTCATAAAAATATGTGTATTCTTTTTCATGGTGGGTTCTAGAGGAATTTTTATAATGTACTGGTCCCAGACCCACCCAGAGGCACCCCATACCAAGTTGGTCAAATGGACTCGATCGAATTTCCCCAAATGCCAAAGGCTGGCAACTAGTAGCGGGGGCCTTTGATGTGATAGTGGTGAAACTATGACCTCATTGGTAGAGTAACACAGTGGAAACAAAACAAATAGCAATATCGGAAGCATTATTAATACCATATAATAGTAAAAAACAGAGGATTAAAATTAAGAACAATTGGATCACATATATAGATGATGCATGGTACATATATCTAGAAAAATTTCCAAACAAGTTTTAATTATGGAATAAAATACTACCAAGGTACAAAATAAAACAATAAAATCCTTAGTATCGCAAGCCTCTACTAGGACCCATGCTCTTTAACTCATCAGCAGTCAACTACCTGCAGTAGAAGGGAGCTTTCTCTTTAATGGACTTGAAACAATATAATATTTTTGATCCCAAAAGCATGACCCAAATAGGATGTGAGACTAAATCCTATTAGGCAACCAACCAAATATATATGCATAACAGTCAGTGAATATATATATGGCCAGAAATTAGCAAAGTGAAGTTGTATACATTGAATTATTCGAAAGTAAACAATCCTACAGTTTCAAATGTATTGAATTTCATATACCATGAAGAAGAAATTAAGAAACATGTAACCCTATGGGAAGTACTCATAGCCTAACCCCTCTAGTCCATCCACAACAAACACTATCAACCCTCTAGGAATTGTACATAGTCTAACCCCTCTGGTTCTTCTTATGAATAGACTCTTTAAGGAAGCACTCACCGTCAATTCTCCCTATAGTCTCGTATTGGTAACTAAAAGGTTATATATGGAATAACACAATGTAAAATTCCATCATTGGTCTACATCAAGGAACTACAGACACTCTGATGAAGCACTTAAACCCATTCACTCTATAGTCTCACAATGTAACAGTAAAAGGAAAATTTGGTGAATCCTTCAACGTCCATTCTTTGTATGGTCTACTACAATAGGTTCTCACGGCCTTGGGTAATTCAATGAAGCATAGAAATATATAACGTCCAAAGTATACCTCATGAACTACTTTTCTAAACAGTCTATAGAAGAACAATATGTATGATAAATTATATCACTCCATCCTATCAAAACTAGGAAGGGAAACCAAGCTATCTAGCATGATAAGAAAGAACAAATGACTATAAACAATATAAGAATTGGAAAAACATCTGTAGCATAGAAATTAACCCTCTTCACATAAAATTACCTCTACTCGAGCATATAAATAATAGCATGCAATAACATGGTTAAAACCGTAAACACACAATACCTTTATCAAGGGTATTGGACACTTTCGCACAAATAACACAAAGACTATCTATAGAAAGGCACAAACCACTTACATCGGCGTCGTATGATCTATGTACTCTGGAGGCATCCCATGGATCGACCTAGAAGGAAGTAGATCATAAAAAACATCTACGATGTTAAAATGATTATAACATGAGAAAGAAAATAAATCAAGAGATGAAGCTCTAGAAGAAGGAAGAGCATACCATGGTGATCCCAATGCAATCGCAGAAAGTTAAATCGGAGAACCTATCATTGATCAGTGGCTCGAGGAAGGATCAGTGTCGTACAGACAGTCTTGGTCATATAAGTCGATGAAAAATAAAATTCATCCAATTAAACGCAACCCCGGTTCGTTTAATGGAAAAAAGAAATAGCGTGTACTTTATATAAACCCGGCATGTGCTTACTCTTACCAGTTTCCACATTAGGCTATCTCTAGGTCACCAAACCTAGATATGTGCTCGGCCATTACATGGATAGCACTAGGCTACGTGCGACAAAAGAGTACACGGTGTGTATATAATAGTACATGGCATGTACTTAAAAAATTTCCAGAAATGCCTCTTGTTCTCAAAAACACCGGAAAAGAGAAAAACATTCCTAAAAAAGGATCATGGTTCTTACAAACATCCCCCCTTAATGAAATTTCTCCCCAAATTTCCCTAGTATTGTGGTGTAGAAGAATAATCTTTGAACAGATCCAGCCACAGGGATTTTACATCGGCATCCCTCTCCGAAGTCTCATCCTGTACTCACTCGTGCTTCCCTAGCACTCGCAAAAGAGGAATAGACTGTCCAAAGATAAACTTCACACTTTGATCAAAAATCTAGATAGGATGCTTCTAGATCAAGGCATCCACCTCGAGCACAACCTCCTTCGGATGAAAAACATGAGGCGAGTCTAAGAAGTAACATCAAAGATGAGATACGTGGACGATGTTGTGAATAGACTGGTACCTCTGAGGTAACTACAACCGATAGGAAACCAGCCCGACGTACTTCAGTAAAATTTTACCCATCATTCTAATCCTCATATGTCCTAACCAAATAAAACACAAGAAACCCTCTAGGAAGTACACACAGTCTAACCCATCAAGTTCCACTTTTGAATAGACTCTCTGAGGAAGCATTCACTATCAATTCCAACTATAGTTTCGTATCAGTAACTAATAGGCACCTAAGGGAAGAACACAATGTCGAATTCCAAATGAGGCCCACATCGAGGAACTACAGACACTCTAAAGAAGCACTTATGTCGATTCCCCTGAGGGTCTAGCATCATAATAGTAAAAAGACACTCTGGAGTAGCCCTCAATGTCCATTCTCCATATGGTCTACTACACTAGATTCTCACAGCCCTGTGTAAGTTAATCGAGAAATGAGATATATAACGACAAAAAATAACTAATGAACAACTTGGATAAATAGTCTATAGTAGAACAACATGACAGATAAATAATATTACTCCATCCTATTAGTAAAAGGAATAGAAAGAAACCTGCCTACCAGGCTAAGAAAGAACAAAATGTCATAAACAATACAATCATGGGTAAGACATCCATAGCATAACAATTAACCCTATTCACATCAAATTACATCCAATAAAGCACATAATTCATAGTATGCAATAACGGGGTTATAACCGAAAACATGCAATACCCCGATCAAGGGTATTGGACACTTTTTCACATATAACTCAAAGACTATCCACATAAAGGAACCAACCACCTACCTTAGCATAGAATGATCGATATACTCAGATGTCATCCCTTGGATCGACCTAGAATGCTGTAAATCAAAAAATAAATATACAGTGTTCAACCAAGGATAACTTTAGAAAGAGGAGAAATGAAGAGACAAAGCACTAGAAGAAGGAAGATCATACCATGGCGATACGAATTCCATCAATGATGATAAAATTGGAGAACTAATGCTCGGTCTGGGGCTCGGGGAAGGATTGTCGTTGTACCGATGCTCTCATTCAATGAAGTCTAAGAAGTAGTCACTTCTTCCAATTAGATGTGACCCCGGTAAATTTAATAAAAAAATAATATACCTTGTGTGTACTTTATAAGTACACGATTTTTTCTTTCCCTTACCTTCCCCCACATTAGGCGGTCTCCAGGTCATCACACATGGATGTGTGCTCGGCTATTACTTGGGTAGCACATGGCTATGTGTGACAAAAGAGTAGATGGTGTGTACTTAAAAAATTTCCAAAAAATCCTTTTTTTCACTAAAACACCACAAAATATAAAAACATACAAGAAATGAAGATCTGGGTTCTTACAATTTTCTACATTGACAAGTTAATGGTATTTTTTATCAATGTTATTTTATTAATGTTCCTTCTATCTTCTGGTTATCATAATGAGAGAACATTAATTATTTAAACCCATCCTCCTTTGGAAACTTTTCATTTATTTTTATTAATACAATGACTTTTACATATTGTGTGTGTGTGTGAGTGTGTGTGTATACATTGGAACAAATATATATTAGAATATATATATATATTCATGTATATAAACACAAAAAAACTATTAATATTTGTATATATTTATTGACATTGACACAGAAAAATATAAATAGAAAAATATATATATACAAAAAAATTATCAACAAATAATATATATATATATATATATATGCAAACATACTCTCGTAAATATTTATATATTTATAAATATATATAAGATGAATGTATTAATAATTTTAGGGATGTAAATCATATTATTGTATTTATAATAAATATTTATTTATCAAATATATTATAAAATATTTATATGTTAATATAAAATTATATAAATATATATAAATATATATATGTAAATATATAAAAATATTTTACTTGTGTATTTAAATTTTATTTTGTAAATATTTATAATCATATGAATAAAAATATATTTAAAAATTATATATTTTAATATATATAAATATATAGATATTACATAAAATATAAAATTAATTAAAATAGTGTTATGGAAAGGGAGGTTTCCTTGCACATCAATAGAACAGATTCTAATCCCTATTAGTGCGTGTGGTAGATTAGGGTGGCTGGGTAGTTTATTTGTGGAATTTTCACTACTATTTTCTAGATTTTTCACTAATACTTCTTGAAATTACAATTGAAATTTCTTGTAAATAACATTTTCAACACATTTTTTATTGTAATATAAAATAAATACGTTAAAAAATATTACATATCTTACATAAATATATGTTTATATGTTCCTATAAATATAATATAACATATATCTTTGAATAGAAAAATATAATTTTTTTAAATGAATTAATTAATTAAGCATAGATTTTAGAATTTAGAAATCTTCATAATTAATTTTTTTAATATAAATAATAATATTATTATATATAAGTAATATATAAGTAATATTTAATTAATATTTAAATTTTTAAAAGGCCATTACAATTATATATGCTGTTATACATTATAAATATAGATGAACATTTTTTTAAAAACTCTTTATATTAATATTCGTTTTATAACTATTAATTATAAAATATTCTTATAAATAAATTTAATAATTTTTAAAAAATGTAAATAATTATTTTAATAAATATTTTAATCAATAAGTGACCTATGGATGGGTTAGGGGCACTTCCGAACTGATAAGAGATAATAGGTTGTAAGATATAATTACATAATTACAATTTCAAATCTCAATAGGGGATGAGTAGTAACTATTATAATCATTCCATAATTTGGGGCAAGATAAAAAATCCATAAAATATGGATTAACATAACCAACACATCATAATTATCATGCTAAAAAAGGAATAATAGAGTGCATAACCTTTTGATGAGATATTATTTTTCTAGTACTATTTAACAAATTTAATGACTCATGGGTTGTATTATTTTAGTTAAAAGTGAAAATTATTATTTCTTTTTCCATTCCTCATAAAAAAATGTTTTTTACCTTTCTGATGTCAAAAGAAAATGTTCTGGGTTCCCCAAATTATAATTTGTTGTAATTTTATTAATTTTAAATATATTAATATGTTTTAATATATATATTATTAATTTTAAACTACAAGGTTGTTGTTTTTTTGATAAATTTATTGAAATATGTTTTATTTATTATGTTATAGATATATCTCAAATGCGGTTTTAGGAATTTGAGAATGCAGGAAATTTAAAACATTACATGAATTTATGATTCTATTTAACATAAATGACAATCGTTTTCATTTCTCATACATAGGATTTTATGTATGGTTTCTAGATTTTATTAATATTGTAATTAATATTTAGTTTATTCTTACATGACATGAAAATTTTAAGACAATAACAATGTTTCATAGGTATATTTTTTAATTAATATATTTTTCTGTTAGTATACTCCCATATATGATAAATCAAAATATGTTGGGTTGGTATTTATAATTGTACTTTAGTAATAAAGGGTTTTTAAATTAAATGAATTGAATGTGTTTTAATTATTTTTATATATGAATCTTCATTTAGATTGTTATGTGTTTTCATCATATATAATATTTTTTTCACATTTTTATTTTTTGGAAGAAATAGCCTTTTGTGATTTTGGATTTTTAAATGGCTTATATATTCTATGAATTTGATTAATCTTATTGACAATGTTATACTTCCATAAAATAGAGAAGTGAAAAAGAAATTTTGAAATTTACTATACATGTCACATTGAGAATGATAAATGAATATTTTTAGTGGTAGCCTAATTGGTATGGTGTTATAATTTTATTTTATTGAATATTGTATTTTATTTATAATTATTTTCAATGTAATAATATACATTAATAATTTTCAAAGTAATTAGTAAAATATTAATTATCCAATTATTGATTCTTTGAATTTATTTTATTGTTTTATTTGTGTGAAACCCTTTGGAATGGATAAAAATAATATACATTTTTTGTGTAAAACATACCATTTGAAAAACATTTTTCTGGTCAATTAGAGTTTAATTTGTTGTTTACAAAGATTTAAATTATTTAACGATAGTTTGACTAAGGATTGTTTAATTTTAATTCCACATATGCAATGTGTTTTCTTAAATTCTAAATATTTTACATATTTATGTGTGTAAGTGGTTAAATTATTGGTTATATAATATTAAATGCACGAAATCATTAATCTTTTTAATAATGTACCCATTTTTAATAAATAGAAACAATTTCTAACTAGTAATGAATAAAATTTTAAACATAGTACCAAACAATCATGATTATAAAAATGAATTATTTTTAAATTAATAAATTTGACGGATAATTATGGTTATTTAATTTTTTATCTTATAGAAAATATTATAAAAATTCTACATTGATTCAAATTGATGAAATTTATCTATATTAAAATTATAATTCAATTTTTGGAAAGGGGTCCTGTTTAAGTGGCGATGGTTTGATTTTTTATTAACAATGTATTATGTTTCTAAATATTATTGATGTTATTTTTTCATATAATGTATTTTGGAATTAGTATAATATAATTTTATTATATAAACCTAGTTTTTATTAACAACTAGTTTATAGAATGTATGATAATAGATTTGGGGTTTTTCTCTATTTTAAAATCTAATGTGTTGGAATTTTTGTGAAATTTTATTTTGTTTCTTATCCTATGTAAATTATTAATGTTATTTGGTGAGTAATTGAGTTTTCTTGAAATATATATTAGTAAATATGATTTTTTTCAAATGAAAAATTCCCCCAAATTGGCTACTTTGGGAGTGATAAGTGATTAAATATACTTTCAAAAAAAATACAAATTGTATAGAAATATTTCATCTTATTTTAGACATTATATGACTTGAAATATTTTTTAAATTCCTCTTGAATTAAAATAATGAGACTCTATAAATCTAAATGAATTTTTAATGGTATTTATATAGTATTCATTGCTGTATGTATAAAAATTTTATTTATGGATTTCATGGAATTAATGTTGAATCAAACATAAATCTAAATATAGTATGTGTTTCTTATTTGGAAAGTGATTGGATAATATTTCAGTAATTTACATTGGGATAAAATTACTAGTGGACATTATAATTTGAAAAAAAAATCATTCATTAATTAATTTTTTTTAAATAAATAATCTTTTAATGAGATTATACTTATTTCCACATCATAATGTATTATTACTGGGGATTTAAGATAATTTATGATGAATGTTAAGAATTGTTTTACAATGTGGAATGAAAAGGCATTGCTTGCCCAATTTAGGGGTTTTGGGATGATTGTTGGTTTAAAATGAAATTAATTAAAACATGATTCATTGATAGTAATGAATTAAATTATTTTCATTTCATTTTAATAAAGGGGTATGTACTTTAAAATATGATTGATTTAGTTTCAAAACATTAAGTAATGATTGATCAGGATTATAATTTAACGGTTTTTTAAACATTATGAATCCACTTTACTTGATTCCACACCATTGATGTAATATTTGCTTTCGATAGAGTTTACTTGGGTTTTGTAGTTTTTCCTCCATTATATTTTTTAGTTCCCTTAAATTTTATTGTGGTCGGTTTGGTTGAGTTTAGGGTTACTTTATTATTTTTTGAATATGATTTCATTTTCATCAATTTAGTTATGTTCGATTCCATGCAATTATATAGTAGATACATTTTTTAAAATAAAATAATCAATGTTCTTATTTCTTATAATTAATATAATTTAGTTTATGTTAATTTATATTGGTTTTGGTTAGTTTGGTTTGGAACAATTTGTTTTAGTCCGTCTGTATTGCATGCAATTGTTTTCAAATAATTGGGATTGGCCATTTTAGTTCAACCTGATTTGGTTTGGGTCCATTTTTCTTTTGAAAAAAAATATAAATTTACAATATCTAATGAGAGAAAAATTTAAGTACATAAAAATGAAATAAAATTAAATTTATTTAAATAAAATGAAATAAAAAAATCTAATCAAATATGTGAAAAATAATTAAAATAAAAATATTTTTTTCTTGAATTTTTTATTTCAGGTTTTTGGATGATATTTGTGATTATAAATGAAAAAGTTATATTATTATTATCTCATCATATTTTTTTAAAAAATATCATAAAATATTTCAACAACACAAATAAAAAATTAAACAAAATTTACATATTAATTTTTTTATTTAATTACATTATATCCATTTCATCAGAACAGTAGTTTTCAATTTTAATATAATTTATGTTTTTGATTATTTATGTATTTACAGATTCATATACTCATTTAATCATTTGATGATATAATAAAAATTAACATGTATAAAAATTATTCTTCTACAATCAAATAGAGTTTTAACATTTATATATTAAAATTTTCACCCAAATAAACTAAAACTATTTAGTAAAAACTATTGTTATTTATAAAAGTTTAATTTTTAGTTTTTGAATATATATAAAATTATAAACACCAAATTGTAGTTATTATTGTTTCATTATAATGGTAAAAAATATAAAAAATAATTCAATTACACTCGAAACTATTTTCAAAAATCAGATATTAATAATTTGATAAAAATCCACTGAAGAAAAATGTATGGTTAAAAATGGAGGGTTGATAATGTATAAATTTCATTGATATACTAACAACCACTACATTAGGTTCAAAGTCAACTCTAGAAATTGATATTTTTGATTCATCATGTGAATCATGTTGTGCATGCCCAATAGGATTTGTGGTGATGTCAATTCCATCCCCCCTATCATCTGAATATTTCACTGGTTCAATTTAGTAATTATATCAAATTCATGTTTTTGAAAATCATTTACGTGAGACATTTTTTTAAAACTGATTCAAATATATAAATATCATTGGTATCTTAGAACAAATTCATGTTAGAAAATTTAAATCCACATTCATCAATAAATATTCGTCATCATATTGTTGAATCAAACAATATATAATTCAATATACTGACTAAACCATAAAATAAATAGTTTAATAAAATATTCTTCATAAAATCATCCTATTAAGACACATTTTCATATCTTGGAATGATATATGAAGCACTTATATAATATTATAAGATTTAAAATAACATAACTCTATCATGTTGTGTAATACTGTTAACTTCTCGACTAGTTATAATATTTTGTTTTCATTAATAAATAGGGATTTAAATTCGTGAACAACATTATTTGGACCTAAATACCATAATATTATTTCTTGAGAGATTGATTCAACAATAAATCTCAAAAAATATATATATATGAATTTTAAAATTAGGAGTAAATATTTATTATTGATTTTATTAAAGTATTGGTCTTACCATTGATTTCTACCCAGTAGGACCCTTTTTGATGTGAAAGGTAATTATATTTTTCAAAGGTCAAAAATGTAAAATTATACTTATAATGTTTTTAGGTTCCCTATATAATAATTTTTATAAATTCAAAATACATATGTAAAATTATATAACATTATATAACATATACATGTTAAAATTGCATATCTGATATATTCATTAAAAAATTATAGTTAAATAGGAGTGTATGATATTCTATCACATTTGTTATGTGTCAATGTATTAAATGTATTAATTAAGATTCTATTCACTAAATTACATGGTTTTATATTCAATGGGATATATCATATTTAACATTATGAAATATAATAAGGAAATAAAATGCAAGATTTCAAGCCTACATGCCTCACAATAGTATGGAATGATTGCGGTAATCAAAAGGAAGAAATAAGACATCATAAAAATATATAAATAACATTTTAAGTAATATATTATTATTTGACCTTTTTTAAGTATCTTGATCCTTATTGTAATATAGTATGGCCAACCAGGTCATAAAGAATTGAAAAAAATACCACGCCACTAGAATTGATATTTTTGGCAGCTTCAGATTCAATATTATTTATAGATCTATTACCAGAGATATAATAAAAGGGTGATAAGTCCTGAATAAATTACATGTATTGTAAAAGACATTAACTCATGTATTATAATCCATTTTTTAATGAATTAATTTTTGAGGAGGTTCCCATACGGTTTTATAATGATTCACTTCCATGAGATGAAATTGGTGTGTGGGTGTGCGTGTGTTCGTGATTTATGCTCGGTCAAAACTCCCCAATCATAAAATATATATTCATCTTCTTCTATTAAAATCAATTTTGATAACATTCCATATAGTGGAGGTGGTTCTTATCTAAATTTTGAATGATTTACCTCAACCAATAGATACCATTGTACGAGGGAATCTTATGGATTTCAATCCAATGGTCATCATCATGATCATTTAATGATGGTTTAGTGACAGTTTGAGTGTATGTTATTATTGTTTTTCCATTCTTGAATAAAAATTGATTTTTTGTTAATAAACACCTAAGCTCATGGGTACAACAATAGAGCTTTATAAGGGACTCTCCCTTTACAATGATTTTGTAGTTGTATGATAATGACCCTGAGCATGTATATAATATGAAACTAAAACTTTTTCAGCCCTTAATATCCATGGAAAAAGAATAAAAATTATTATCCATCCAAATGTGAAAAAAAACTCCCTACTCAATGAACGTCATTACTTATATAATTTAATTAGTTTTATCCTAGGGTGGAAAGACCTTATCCTTGAGAAACCCAACCATTACATTTGATTCTGATTACATTTTTATGTTTTTTAAATAATAAATCATACATAATGAAAGACCACTGGACATCCCCGAAACTTTTACCATAAGAGAATTACATTGACCTAAATTTTTCCCAAACCCCAAAATCACAAAATCTCTACCACCCTGAACTAATCATATTCTTATAATTTCTTTGAGTGCACGCAACCCAAATATATTATGCTTTATCCCAGATCTAGATGGATTCTATTTCATCAAAATTCCCATTTTTCATCTATAACTTCTGAATGTGATAGACTCCATGCTTAGAATAATCCTCCTCAGTGTGGACAATAATACCATTACATTGAAGAAAGAAAGGATCTACACCACTGTTGTTTTAACCTATATCTAAAAAACTATTTGATAAGAGTCTCAACATTCTCTATCGTTGTTTTGAGCTTCCTTGATTGTCCAACAAACCATTGAAAATATCAATCTGTAAATATTATTCTTCTCACCATGCTCTGTAGCACCATGAACTTTCATTTAATAAAATCTAACATTGATGACCTAATCTCGTGGTCTCACATACACTATCCCACATGATTCAAAATGTCAAGCACCCACTCGCATTTAAAAAATATTTGTCATGTAGCATCCATGCATTGATCTATATAGCATTGAAATCATGAAACCATTAATACACTACTTTAACAAAATTAATCCAAGGTCAAGGAATGACTATCTTGGAAGTATAAACTCATTTATTTCATTAATTGTGCCAACCTTATTTATTGAAATGGATGCTAGACATTTTCAAATAGAGGAAACATGACATGTTTGGATCTGAAGACATGGGCAGCACCTGCAATGCAATATTTTACTTCTCTAATTTTTCTTTGGGTTTGGTGTGTGGTTTTTTGAGTATAAATATGTTTTTCATGTGTGATTTATTTCAATCCAAGGAAGGTAGAAGAAATAAAATGTTGTGTTCCTGTTTTTATTTTATCCTTGATAATTTATCATTATCACCTCCATTTTTTTCATATGCTTATTCTTACGTTGACTCGTCATTAGTGTGATCCATGTGAGGGTTGAAGTTTAGTTGAGTAAAGATAAATCCTTTAAATGCATCAATTTCCACTACCTGTAACCAAATTAAGTGATATTAGGGCTTGTTGAAGGTGTTTCCACCTGTTATGGGTGAGATCTATCTCATAATTTTCCATCTTGAAACTATCTAATTACAGTAGTCAATGTTGAATTTGGGGAACCAAAGAGATAATAAATAATTTTTTTTCATTTCACATTCCAATTTTATTATTACATATATTTTGATAATTTCAAAAAACCAAAGTGGAAAGGTGTTATTTTTTCCCACGATACCACAATTCTCCAATTTTGTCAAAAGGTGGAATCACCTTTTCCTTCTCCCAAAGTGTTTCCTCCATCCATTTCACACCAATTATGTTCTCAAAAAAATTAAATTTGTATTTTTATGAGGCTCCAATACCTTACCATTCACCATCCATTTCTCCATTATAAAAAACAAATCATACCATTAATCTCCATAATACCCATATTTCATTATATTTCACAATAAAAATTACCATTTTATATTACAACAAAATATTGATGCAAACCTCAATTCCAAAATAAAAATTATGTCCCCCTAGTCCAAAAAATGTTCCAAATTGCAATTCAAGGAAAAAAATCACTATATGAAACAATTGTTTTCTTAGATATTGAATTCAATTTCATCTAACCCATTAAAAAATTTTCGGGCATCAATGATGATGACAAAAACCCCCTGACTCTATCTCATCTCCAAAAGATGAATCAACTATCTACACAAGAAGCTAGTAAAAAAATGGAGATTGTATTCATTATATATTCATTCGCAAATGGTGTCGAAGAACAGAAGATGATATAAATTTAATATGTCTTCTTCAATGTCCAGTCCGACATCGAAATTTTATCTAGTGAACCATTGAATTATTATGTCTTCTTAATGATTCAATCCCCATGTCAGTTCTACTAGTGATGCAATGAGAGATCTTCTTCCAGTGATTCTGAGAACCGGTGATGTCCCACAACATGGGGGACATTCCCAAAAATCTGAACCCAATATAGACGATTCCATGGGAACGAATCTGATTCAAGAGGAGGGTTATGAGGTTGTAGAATTATGGTTCAAAGAAATAAAATCCAATTTTTTCATGTTGATGATATTTTGATCATGATATCACCTCTTATGACCTACTTATCTATTGTCGCATATGTATTTTAATTTGATACATCTAATGACTATGGTGAAAACATTATACCTATTTGTTATCCACCTTGATATAATGAAAAATCATTGGTCTCATGTAATACGAGTTTTAGGGGTGTGTCATATGTTTAAACTCATTTATTCCTTGGGCAGTACCAAACTTTTCTATTGCAATGGAGGGTTGAAATTTTCAAATGGAGGCCACATGACATGGCTGGATCAGGTGACATGGGCGGAACCTACACTGCATACATTTACATTTCTCTGTTATTTGTTTGTTTTGGTGTGTTGTTGCTTTGGTATAAATATTTTTGTCGTGTGTGTTGTATTGCTATCACATTAATAGAGAAGAAATAACAACTCATGATCTAGATACTATATTATTCAAGTGAATTTATCAAAATCACCTCCATTGATTAGTGTATTATTTCACTTCCATTGATCCCCCATGAAATTCCCCACCCTCTAAACAAGAATATATATCTTCACTAGTATTTCAACACACTAAATAATATAATTCTTTTCATATTTCCCGCTAATTTTATGCACCCACATACACAAATCATTGCTACAAAAACATCTAGCCGAAAAAATTGAAAAATATTAACTATATGGCCTGTACACCATCAAAATATTATCAAAAAATTAATTCCTCTACTGATAGAGTGTCATGTCGATCAAATCATGACACATTTCAGCTTCCCTAATATATTTATACAGCATAAGAAATCTTTAATAGAAAAGCGTGTTACCAACCAAATTCAACTTCTAGTAGAAAATATACCTGCATTGGTTTTTTTAATGGGGTTTTGATTTTTTGTTGGTGTCAATTGGATAGGGTTTCAAGTATTATTTAAAAAGGTTCTAGAGATGCCAGAACAGGGTTCATGCATCGTGTGAGAATTTTTTGAAGCAAGTGTGAACCCCGTTTACGCATCCTTCAGAATATATAATTCAAAAAATATCCTAAAAATTTATAAGAAATAAATATATATTAATAAATATATATTAAAAAATCATCAATATGTATAAAATATTAATAAAAATAAATACATATTAATGAAAAAAATCATTAATATGTATAAGATATAAATAAATATAAATTAATAACAAAACATATTAATTAAATAAAAAAAATTATAATAGTGATAATGATTGAAGGAATCCCTTCACATTATATTTTTAATTCTATGTATTTTTTCCCTTATTACCCTTCCTGGATGATGGTATACAGAAGGTCAAAAAAGATAATGGAACCAAGGAGGGATGACGATAGAGGAAAAGAATTCTAGAACCCATGGATTCTGATCATGTGGAGGAGTGGAGCCATGTAACCCTCCAATGGTGATGGAAGTTGTAGCCCGGTTATTGATTTTTGTCTTCTACTTTTTTTATTCAATATCAATTAGTTGATAAAAATATAAATAAAATATCATTCTTGATAATACGCTAATCATGATCTTAGATTTTTTAGGTGATTGATATTCTCCATATACTTGATATTCTATGTCGATAAAATATGTTTTATTTTAGTTATATGATATGATCTATTACTTGAAGAATGATATATATATTTTAACTAATTAATTGATTTTTTTAGTGAAACATTACATATAAGACAATATGTATTTTTTAAATGGTCGGGAGAGGGGAACTACATTTCTACAATGAAACATGCACACAAAGAAAAATGATTATAGTATATATAAAACAGAATTGTATGTTGAATTTTTACTTTATTAAACATCTTATTATATAAACATTTATTTATAAAAAAACATTAATGTTTAGTAAAAAAGTGTTATTGATATTAATAGAATATATATAAGTAATATTAGAATTATATATATATAACATCTTTGTTAATATAATATCTTTAATGTTTCCACTATTTTCCAAGGGAGGTGACAAACTACATGGTCTTCCATAATTATATCACATATTAAAGTTATATAAACCTAAAAATCCTCCAAGGAATATTGTGAACCAGTAAAAACTGTGTCAATTTATAAATTGTGAATATTTAATGTCTCAAAATTTTCCAAATGAACTAATTTCAAGCATCTCATATTTTGTTTTTTTGTCAATCATAACTACCTATATTTCATATATTTTTATTATTCATTCATGTTTTCCATCATACAACATTTTTTGATATAAAATATTCACATTACATGATCTTCTATGGTTTTCCATTCAATTTAAAATCATTGAGATTAATAATATTTTTTCAATATTTCTCCAAGTTCACATATCATTTCATCTAGAGTATTTTTGAAATCATCTTGAGTATACTTATTAATATTTAAAAATTCAATTATTAATATTATTTAATATACATATATAGAAAATTATAATATGTATTATTATGAATATAAAAAGGGAAATTATTGATTTTGGTAGATAATATGAAAATTATAAGATACTTATTAAAAAAATCAATAGAACTCTTTAAATTAGAACAGAAATGCACATACAATATGTATCAAAAATGTAATAGCAACCAGATCATTTCATGTGTTGTGGATTCTCTTATATCCCACATTTAGGCATATACTACATGAATCAATAATGTTTACATCTTTTTCAAAACCCTAGCATATGTGTCTCCTATATATCATCATCGACATCCACCATCATATCCGCCTATCTAACAGGCGGTGGATGTGTAGTCTCAACACCTGTACCATGTCTTGCCCCTTGGTATAGTGGATGCTCGCTAGAATGATCACCAACATGTGAAGAATATGGAAACTGTGATGTAGATGTCGGCATTGTAGGGAGTTATAAATCATCCAGCTCAACTGAGTCAATGTCTGTATCTTTCTTTGGCTGTGACTGGGAAGATTGAAGAGAATATGACTGATCATAATGAACAAAATTCTCTTTTGAAACAAAAAAACCTAGTTGATCATGATGAATTCCCTCATCCCCTAGTATATCAACATCCATAATAGGGTATCCACCTCCTAATACATCTATATCAGGCTCATAAGGCTCTGCAGCCTCACCATCAAGTGGGGGATCAAAGAAAGTGTGGTGATAAATCTTGTTCAATGATGGAAGCAACTCTACCAATACCCTGTGAAAATATGTCTTGTCAAATGTTCCTCTCTCTACTATACCAGACATGTGATGTAGATGACTTATACAAGTATCCTATAAAAAAAATTCTACTGTTATGTAATGTTAATAACAAAATTTTTAATAGTGGAAGGAATAAATTACACTAACTCATGAAATCCCAATTAGTGTCATGATAGAAATATAACTGGGGAATTGTAGTACTACGACTCATAATCTCGCTAGTCATAGAAATGAATACATACATTCCTCACCCCTCATTACCAGAACTCCTTTAATCTATCCCATAGATCAATTTATGTGTCATGGTATCTCATTCAATCAATGTCCCTCTTCTCTAACATCTTCAAGGAATGCAGTTAAGCTAACTAACTAGGCATGTCATGAATAGGCTTAAAAATCTGAACGACCAGATAGCTATATCAGTCTGATTCCACTCGAATACATAAAAATGTATCAATTGACTCATACAGGAGCAGGAAAGAAGAATCTCCATAGAATATAATGGAAGACTCTGTGTAATATCATCTATATATAGAAACCATGTAATATGAATTAAAAAATGAATAATCATATAACGAATGAAATGATGTATTGTAAATAATAATCACTTAATAATATAAATAATAATCACTTTCATCCCCTCATCGACGGTTTTCCAATATTAGTATGTAGGTTTGGATGTCGTCTATGGTGAAATATGATTGTTGATGGACCTGACTCCACCTGCATATAATGTTATTATAGTCACATTAGATAATAAAAATATATGAAATTAAGTTATACATTAGAATGAGAAATAAAATACCATATTCCACGCAAAGACTTTTCCACAATATCAGTAAGAAATTGTGAATATATATATGTAACTAAAAAAGGGAAGTGCTCCCTTACCCACACCTGTAGAAGAAGAACATATCCCATGATGTACATCTTATCGATGCAACATGAACTGCTTAGCACCATGTATGTATATTCTAGACAGATGACCCCCGACTATATCGTCTTGCCTCGTCAAAATCCTCTAGAAGAGAAAAATACATCATATATATAAAAGTAGTGGGGTTATCAACAAAATGTGTTCCACCTATCCGCCTCAAAATATATTCGTTTTCAACTCAATGCACGGTGATCTCGTCTGCATCCTCTGCTATATTATTGAGTTGATGGTTTAACCAGGTCAAGAAAAATATATCACTGTCGAAGGACCTTCCCTCATATTGAACCTCTATTCCCAATAATCTATGAACAAACTCGAACCAATCATCACTAACTCAGTCAGTCAGAGCATCATCGTCGATGGGGATTCCCAACATAATGGACACATCATGCATGGTAATAGTCATCCCCCACTCTAAAATGGAATATATCTGACTCGGGCCTCCATCTCTCTACAAGCGCAACAATGAGATGATGATCGAAAAAGATGAAGTCACACATCACTATGCCATAGAATCTATTGTGACGAAGTTGGGGGATGATAGAAGGAGGTGGTGTGGTATGATGGAAGTGATGAGATCTATGTACACTCATAAGAGACATTATAAGTCCCTCTAAAACCAACCATTTTACATTAGTGTCATGGGATGTGAGAAATGGAAGATATACTATATGGAAAAATAATATTATTGTTAATTTTTTATAGTGAATTAAATAAAAATTTATACTTTTTTTAAAGGAAAATAATATAACCCATATAAGGTGAAAATATATGTGGGATGTGTAGTTTGTTTATTTTATGTTTTTTTTTATTAATCTCCAATGATTAATAATTTAAACTAAATTTTTTATATAATGCAGCAGTGAAGAAAAGCACAATTATGACATGTAGAAGAAATATACATTCATATTTTTTGTCTATTTGTTTTTTTAATTATAATAGTAACAAAAACCATTAAGGTTGAATCCGTATATGAGTCAAACAAACATGAAACGTGTCCAAAATGGAGCAAGTCGGAAATAAAATGATTTGTTACTGAAACATCACTATACAAAACAAACTATACAAAATCTTGATAAAATATACAGGATCAATCTTGGATGATCGGATGTGGAGCTTTGTCCTGCCACATAGGGACATCTCATATGAGTATGTCCTACTACAAGAAAAATACAACATTGATGTACCCCTCCTCATTGTGGAGGCCAACCCATCTCATTTTTTATGTGAGTTTACTTTGGTCTTCCTTGGGGCCACATACTAGAGTACGAATCTAATAAAAAAATGACATAAATTAAAAAAAATATATTAATACAAAACATACTGATGAAATATACAAATATCATGGACTATAGTCATCATATCAGTAAGCAATGTGGTAGAATGAAAGTCGTCAAAAGGTATCCAAGATACACTATAACATTTATCCAAAGTTCTCATGTGATAAACCAGGTCAACAAAGGCCTCCGATGATATATTTACCTAATCGAAAGCTGAAATAACATGTTATCATAGAAATATAAATGTCTCAATGTTGTGTCAATCATAGTACCTATTATCCATCATCACCACAAGAACTTGACCACTACTCCATTTAGCCCATTCATAGAACTCTCTAACCTAATAGATATTGTTTTCCCTATCAAATGCTACAGAACACTATCTTTATTCCTCAATCAGTGTCTAATCAATATTACTTTGGAAATATTGATTTAAATTTAAAAAAATTTACATCCTCTGATAGGGCCTTTGGGATTGGTCAACAAAGTAGTTCACACATATATAAAAATCATCTTTAACAAACCATATGATCAAGAGTTTTCACAAACCCTTGAGAACCCCATTTATGTACTCCACTATATTAATGATCATATGTCCATAAGATGAAACCATATGAACATAATGAATTAAAAAGGGTATTAAATTTTCTATAAAAAAGTATTTTTGGGAAAATAACCCCAACATTTGTATCTCCTTCTTTATTTATCTATCTCTGAAATACTTATATGCATTACTTGCAATATGTTAAATGAAATATCGATGAGATTTCTTTGGAACAGTCTATGAAATGCCATCACTATTTTACACCTCTATAATTGGTCAATGTAAATCATAAATCAGACACACGCCCTGGTTTTCTGTTGAATGAATGTGTACATGAGGAAAAAAACATCTCCATAATTTTAAATTATCCTTTTCAACAATATAAAATGAAAGCATTTGAGGAGATAAATTTCCATCCAATGTAGAAAAAAATTAGTAGAACACTAATACGCTTTTCAAAAAAAGATTCCATCATTCTGAATGAATAGTTTATAATAGGGTAAAGAGGTGATGCATGGCCTGAATTCCCAAAAAAACCCTATTGAACTTCCCCTTCGATCGATCAACTTGGTGATTGGGGGACACATACTCAACAGTTTCCAAGTGATTAATAATTTGATTATTTAGAAACAATAATTCTATAAATTGTTTTAACATTGCATAAGATTCATCCCAATCACGATACACTTTTACAACTAATTTTTTATTTCAATTAAATGATTTATTGTTGGATGTCATATAGTTACAAAACTATTGAATACATTATTGAACATGAGAAATGGGAACATCAAGACATGTTCATATCATCTTAACAATAACAGCTGATATAAATGTTTCATCACATAATGAGTGATCCTATGACATGATTTGATGCACACAAGGGTGTGGGCCTTTTAATTTGGTAATATTCCTACATGAAAAAAACTATAATATATTTCTGTAAATCAAAATTTATATTCTTCCCCATATGTTTCACAACAACTGTAATTTTATTTCATCATTAACTAATCAACCACAAATGTGAAATTCCACTCTATGCTGTATTGCATTATTGCATTTTTCATTTCAGATTTACTTTCAAACTCATAATCAACATAAATGGAATTATAATTTTATGCATATATATTCCCTATAGAGATATGTAATTAAAAAGTAAGTGTATTGAAATCGCAATCAAACATTTGTTCACATGACATTCTTTCAACCAGGGAACTCAATGTTGTATGATAAATACCTTTAACTAATGGATGTTGTGGATGTATGACTCTCATAAGAACATCAAAAGGATCATTCCCCAAATCCCCCTACCTTGTATGCATGTCTCTCATAGGGACCTCAGATGGTTCATTCCCCATACCACCCAACGGTGGAAGCTTGTCTCTCAATGGAACCTTATAATGTTCATTCCCCACATCACCCTCACTAACATCATATCTGGAAGACTCACAAGATTAGTATTCCATAGATAAATAATAATTTGTTATATCAGTAGCACACAAAGGGATTTCATCAACATTTATTTCCTAATTCTGACCGTATTATTCTTAATTTGGTTCAATAAATGGATTCATATGATAAGGAGTCAATGAATATGACTTTTTTGAAGGATCAAATTCTTTAGTGATGGAAAAACATGGTTCTGTAGTAATCGGGTGCACCCCATAAATATCAAAAATCACCACATAAAATTATATAAAACTATTAGAACACCGTAATCTAAAAAATAAAGATACATCCATCCAATCCTCATCATAGACTCATGGGTACTCTGTATGCTAGAAATATTCTGGATGTTGCATATGTTGATATGTTATTGATATAATGGATTGATCAGCCCTCAATTTTAACTGAATATAATTCTTATTTAAAATATCTCCCATTATTGGACAACCATGAATATTTTACACACATGCACGTTAAAAACTACCGCTATAAACTTGTTCTGTATAATTTTCCTCTTCATTTAAAAAAATTTGGGCATACATGACTACCTAGAGAAAAATATAATAAAATATTATATAGTAATTCAAAATTTTAAATTATTTAAATTGGTTAGGATTGAATAGTTGACTACATCTTGAGACTTTTTGTTTGTATTGGTTTATCATTCTTTATGTATAGTGATAGTAATATTATTACCAACAAAAAATTTATATATCAATATATATTTTTAAAAAACTTATCAATTGTTTCACAAATTTTAATTACCTATAAATAAGTAACCATTACATTATCTTGAGTCTTACTATGGATTAATTTATCATTATCTGATAAACTAACCAAAACCAATGGGTGGACTCCTAGTGTCTCTATTATGAAATATTTCTGCAACCACGAGTCTAAATTCAAATAGAAATGCCTTTAGTCAAACACCTTTTCTTGAACACTACGTCGGGGATGCCTCTATGGGAATTCCTCTTCGGGGACACCTCTTTAGGGATGCCTCTTGTTTACCATTTTTTCATTACATATTTATTCAATTTCATGTGAGGTGGACTAGGGTATGATATAAATAATCATTTTATGCATACACACAGGTCTATGAAAACATTGTGAATTGTGGATTGTAGGCCATCTATTTCGAAACAAAAATGCAATTATTACAAATTCTTTAATCATGTACACAAAAAAAGACAAGCAATTTTCATTATGCATTGGTCAGTCATCTCAAGATCATTCAACACACATTACACATGACATGTCATTTGATATACTTATTATGTTCTACATATTATATAAACTTAGTACTAGATGTAAAATATATTAAATATCTAGAAATATTTTCCCAAAATTAAATATCTAAATTTTTATGTGTATATATATACATTTATTAATAACAATTAATATATTTATTTACAAAAAATATAATTTACACTTACATAACAAACACTACAACATTGAACATTATTGTTATATTTAATTTTATTAAATTACACACACACACACACACAGAGATATATATATATATATTTTCATTCAACTACTTTGAAAATTTTAAGTAAATATATTTTCTACTTTATTACTTGAAAGAATAATTTATTATACTAATTATAATTTCAATTGATTGATTAAAAAAAGAATATTTTATATATTTTTTAATAAATTTAAAGATGAAACATAATAAAACTAATATATTTTTAATAAATTGTATAACTAGTGTATATAATATTATAATTTAATTTAATATTTCTTTAAAAATAACATATTTTATATACATATAGATATGATAAATATTCCATTTTAATTAAAAATATGTTCATTTTATAAAAATAGTTTTATTTCCGTAAGTATAAATTACATTTCAGATATACAATATTCATATTTACTAAACATTAAATATTAATTCATATAACAAAAAATAACACATTCATAAATTAAATAATAAGAAAATAAAAATTTACACCTTCATGCATGAATGAATAAAAATTAAATAAAAAAATCATACTCACAAACACTAATTTATACACATCACAAATTAAATAAATTTACCATACAAATAAAATAAATAATTACAATTAGTATATTCAAATTTTAAATATAAATTTTACAATCTTAATATCAGTAGATATTTGATAAGAAAAAAATTGTGTAGGGCTTCATAACATATTCCAAAATAGAAAATGGTATTTTAAGGGTGTACTTTTATAAAACATGGCAGGGAGATTCTTGAGTCCCATTAATAGATCCCTCATCCACTTCACAAAGGATACATGAATGGGGTTCATGCATCTCCAGAGATAAAGGGAGATGTGTGAACCCTATTCACACATCTTCTAAGGAATATAGATGTGTGTACCAGGTTAACCCATCATAGGAATCCATTTTAAAAATATTTTGTGGATCTTATCCAATTAAAAAAATGCATTAAAATACTCCACCTTGCATCCCATGACCCACCAAACCACTTCTTTCATCACCTCAATATGATCATCTATGGACTTGGATATGTTATATCCCCTCCCTATTTTATTATCTGAATCACCCTAGTTCTCTCTAAATTTTTACCTCCTTTTTTATTTCACATAGAGATTCAACGTAGATGATATAATTTGCAAGTTTTTCCTACATTACAAGTATTTTTTCTAAGGCACTACATAAGTTGTTTCATCCTTTCTCAATTTAATTCTCCATTCATTCCAATGAGTCCCAATGCCATATTCTCTTTGAAATTACATAAAAATAAAGGCTTCCATGAGTTTTTAAATTCTATTTATGGTTTCCTTTTAGTGATTTGATTACATATAGAACACGAATCAAAATTAAACCTATGGAACTATGTACCATTGTAATCCATAATTCCACATAAGCAATGTGATTTTTAAAATGATAGTTATTTAAAATGATCATATTGATCATTCCATTAAAAATTACTTTATTTATCCTCCCATATGATATGGGGTCACTAAGATAATCCATTGGAAAATTCCAACTTTGAATTCCTATGTATTATTATATTATCGCGATGTACTTGTTCGAACCTTTATTCGATATTAAAATAACACTTTTCCACTGATTCATCAGTTATCCAATCCAGATATCATATTCTTCCAAGATCTCATTGAATCCTTGTATGGATCATTTCCTACCATTGATAGTTAATATAATATGATCACAAAACATACATTGAGAGACATCGACAACCGCATTCCAATTTTTGGTAGGGAATAATATTACCTTACAACATATCAGGTTTAATATTTCATGTAGGGGCCTCCTAAGGAAAAATATATTGGGTTTTACGAAATAGATAACCTTTCCTTGAACTACAAAATGTTTTGATGAATCTAAAACCCCTACCCAAAATAAAATTGGAGAAACATGGTGGTGTATAGAAACTGAAGAAGAGGTAACAATCCCATTACCATATTCCAAACCCCCTCATAAAATTAACAATGAAACTCCATTTTATTCATGAATATTCCTTATCCATATCTAATTTAAACATGAAAATTGATCCAAGTGTATTAATATTTATATATTTCATTACCCCTATCATAATACGCATATCCCCTGTGATGACCCTCCCCATAATAAATCCATGTGGATCCTCTAAAATCATACATCAAATAATATGACTATGACTTTTGTTCAAGAGACATGATTTAATCTAATATGAATTGTTTCATAGAAATATTAGTCTATATTTCATAATAAAATTTTCATATTTGTCATTCTGAATGAGTGCCACCTTGGAAAAGAATATTGTCAAATTAATAATCCCTACGCTATAGAATTCAGACACCACATCTATGACATTCACATTTAAAATAACTTATTATTGGGTGATAAAAAACACAAAAAACAATCTGGAATGGTTGGAAGCCTCTATATCAAGGTTTACCATTGCTTCCTTAATCTCTTTGTCACCTCGAATAACCTTTAGCTAATCATTTTACCTCTCCTCCATTATCATCCAAACACATCTCAAAATATTCCCATGAAATTAGATTTAGTAAAACCTTCAGGAAATGAAAAATTTCAATATCTTATACCCTATTTTTTACGATCATTAAATACTATAAGAAGATAATTTTCTATGAATTATGAATCACAAAAAATGATATATTGTATTATAACTCTATAATTTTTTTAATACATATCATTAACATTGGTCATAGCATATAACCATAGAATGTTTATAATATTAATTTACTACACCTTATATCAAGAAATAAAGTATTTTATTGAAAATATGACATTTATGTATGTACTAAAAATTGATATGTGATATCTTATAAAATGATTTGGAATATAAATAATAAAAGGTAATTGAAAACATTATGTCATCCATCAAACCTTAGTTATGAATATGTATTACTAAAACATGGGACAAAGAATTTCATAGGGTCCTAATGTATAGTAATATGAAGTAATCATCATGGGTAAGATCAAAATGATCAGGGGAGAGATCAAATACTAAAAAAAATAATACACAGGTTATCCTAGTTTACCTTTTAAGATAGAAAGTCGTCAAATTCTTTCCTATCATTACAAGTATAGAGAATGTTCTCATATTTTGTATGCCTCATGCACCATTAGATGTGGAATGAAATTAACCAAGTGGTGGGTATATTCTTTGGGATATAATTAATTATAACTGAAGAGTATTATTCAAACAATGTCAGTGTGATTTTGAAGTAATGGAAAACCTGAAGTCCATTTTGAATAGCACAAGACTCTGCAGGAAGTTAAACTCGGTGACTATAGAATCCACTGATGTAAACCAAAATCAAAACATTTTATCTATGAAAAAATCCTCCCTAACACCACTTGAGTTTGAAATTATAAGTCCCATCATCATTGATTTTGAGGCCACTACCAGGAGGTTTCCAAGAAACAAAACGTCTGGTGTTTTTCATCCTATTAGTTTAAGTAAATGTTTTTATTCCAACCATGACCATATTCATTGTGAAATAACTATACAATTATTTCATGAGTAAACCTAGGTCAAACAAAAAATGGATGGATCATGCATGCATGATAATTAATAATATTGGTATTCCATAGAGGTGGTATTGTTTCCTAGAATTCCTTATAACCTTGAAAACATCATTCAATAAGATCACCATCCACATAAAATCCTAGAATTTTCTACCCACACCATAAAAAATTTCATGTAAAATATGACAATAGATTTACTCTAGTGTTCAGAGATTATTGAGGTCGCCAAATATTATCCACATAGCAGCCTCCCACCCTTGTTTAATTAACCAGTGAAAAAATGTGTCCTCCTTGGATTTTGAACATCGAAGACATTAAGACACATGATTAATCCCCTACTATGTTATCATCTTTTATATTGAGATAGTGTGATTCCATATATTTGAAAGAAATTAATTTTTATTTATTGGGTATTTCATTATAAAATAGAACCCATCATTCATTTTGTTCTTGGATAGAATGAAGGGTATTAGAATAATCTTTTCCTTTTAAGTATCCCACTGAGGATCCTTCGAATATGAATTTTTCTAGGTCTCATTATATCATAATTTTTCGTTAAATCTCACAATGATGTTGATAAAATATTTTTTTAATGAATTTAAATTACTTTCATTCATGAGAATATTTGATGTCAGGAGTTCGACATCCGGACAATAAAACAGGGGAACCCACCTAGTAATGGTTTCAAATGTTAATATACCAGCATCCAACAATCAACTGAGAATGATTATGGATATATGGTATGTTACCATGTATAATTTATTAAAAGCTTGATATTTTTCCCTTTCATTCTTATAGGTTTGACACATATTTTTCCATGTTGAATTTTCCATTGAGAGAATGTACTTTCAACACATACCAACCAACATGGATTGATGAAATTTCATGATACCCACTACACTTATAAAGTTAATGATTCCTATTTCCACTAGTTTTTCATTTCTATTTCATCATGCCCAGTAGATTCATCCTTTTTAGTGTCCCATATAAATGATGTCAGTAAATTATTGATATTCCTCAAAATGATTTTCACCACATAAAAAATGGGAAGAATGTGAATAATGATGGAAGTTAGGACCTAGTTTAAAAGAGTGATCAATCTCCCAAAATATAATAAGAGATTCCTAAATTGTTTAATGTTTCATGAAATATTGTCAATATCTCACTTATTATGTAGAGTTGATAATATTTTATATGTGGTAAGTGATCAAATGTACTCTACGATAAAGTTTCTTCTGTGAATTCCATGTTGGTCCCCAACTCATTATCCTCATCTTCCTGAACAAACAATCACAATGATAGAATAATTTTCCCAGGATTTATTGTTTTAAGACACAAATACTATATTCCCCCATAATTATAATAATGTTGTAAATGGAACTATTACCACCACTAAAAGATGAAAATGGCATCTACATAGAGGAGGTGAGATAAAAAATTGAAATGAATTCTTCAATATAAGGGGTGTATTTTATTTATTATGAGTGACCTTATAAAGGGAACCTTTTGGGCATAAAAGTATAGAATTTAAAAACTAGTAAACATTGAATGAACATGGATTATTCCTCATGTAAACATAATGAATTCAAATATATTACAAATAAAAGTGACCAAAATACAAGGGGAAAAACATCTGAAACAATCACCCCAAAAGGGAGGCCCATGAATTCTGTAATATAGAGATTAAATACACACACTAATCTATCATATGACTTATCCTGGTCAATTTTAATTAAAATAATATATTTAGTGCCCTACTGGTTAATGTCATCATTTATTTGTTGCACTAAGTAAATAGTAGTCTGGGTGGACCATCCTTTAATAAATTAGTGCTTCTACTCATACACCCATTTGTGAAAATGGGTTGAGATCCCCTAGTAAGTCACATTAGAAATAATCTTGTAAGTAATGTTACACATATTTATTGGTCTATAAATCATAATTGAGATGGATCTTTCATTTGGGAGGGTTGAAAATGTTTAGATATTAGCAAGGAAATGGTCAAGATGACACTAATTGTAATAGCCCACCTTCATGTTATTTTACTGTGTTCGTTTATTCCATGAGAAAACTGTATGAAATCCCTTTCCAATATATGTAGGATGTGCAATTATGACTATAACTCTTGGGATAGATCCCTACACCATTCTTTTTTGACATATTCTAGATGTTATTAGACTCACCTAAAACATGCCAAGCCATGTCCCTAAGGATGAAGTATTATAGTTCATACCACAACTGTTATCTTGAATAAACATCACGCATGTCATAAATAAACATAATGGAGAAAATAATATTAATTATTAGTCATGAATAAATATAGACACCAAAATCGGATAAAGAAAAAATTTATTTGTAACCCTTTCAATCCTAACATTAAAAACCATCTATATATTAGAATAATATTGTATGATAAAATTTTATTTATATTTATATATATATATGAATTCAATATTTTACTTATAAATTGATAATATATTATGATAAAAGTTACATTAGGTATACGTCTTAATTTATTAATGGAATTAAATTTAACTTATTATAAATATTTTAAAATTTATTAATTAATTTTTATTATACATTTATTTATAAATATTCTTTAATATTAAATGTTAATATTTGAGATACATTTTAACATTTTATATCGAAAGAATTTATCATTAAATAAATTTTTATTTTTAAATACCTAACTATAATTTAAAATGTATTTTTAAATTACAGAACATTGAGTATATTTATTTATTTTATATTTAATGATTATGAATTTTGCATAACACATTGTTTTTATAGCCCAAATAATGTGGATTTATTTTGGATATTATTTGTATGACATAAAAAGTAATATCATGCTTGTTCATATCAATGAATTATTATTTTTTAAGAATATGATATTTAGATTATGTAAAAATCCTTTCCAAAATAGTGGTTTGAATTTAAAATGATGATTATTTCTAAAATATCATATATTTATAGTGAAATTTCATAAACAAAATATTAGAAGTTCGTATTATTAAAAGAATCTTAATTGTTTAAATTCTAAATTTTTTATTTTTAAATGGATATCTAAATTCATAGAATATTTGTAATTATCTTTACATTTTACAAAAGTTCATAAATAGTTTATTACATGATGGAATAATTAGTTAATATTTTATTTAAAATGTATCCCCTTTTGTTTTTCATGGGTAAAATTATTTATATTATGAATAAATCTATAATCCAGTTAAAGAATGTTTATCTTCTTCTTAGAATATTTTTAACCAATTATTACATACTGGGTATGTCAATAAAGGATTTTGTTATCATCTACCAACACATGTGTTTTAGTTGAATTTATTATGTTGAATTTATTTTTTAGGATATTTTCTACAAATTAAGTGTAACATTTATGATTAATTGGATTCTCTCTGGATTAAATTATCCCCAGTTATATGGACTCTGGGTCAGATATCCAACTAGCTATATCCTTATTCCATAATCAATAAATTTGGATGTTTTATGTCTTTGTCTCTAGGAGTACTCATGAAATGATTTTTCATCTCATATAACAATAAACCTTTATAAGAATATTTAATGTAACATAGGAATCAGATGCATTTGGATTTGTGTGTATATACATGAATTATACTTTTTAGGGAGTAACAAAAAATTTGGGTTATATAATGCATTTCACATAAATATTGTTTTAAATTATTGATTTTGGGGTTGGGATAGGAATTCAACAACATAATCATTTCTAGAATCCATACCTAAAAGGGAATAATATAACATAAATCTTTGATATTAAACCCATTTTTATATACTATGTGTTATCATAGATATAATTTTCATGTTTATAGTAAATAATTCATCTAATCCTTTTGGTCATTCCATAACATGGTGCCTCTATCTTATAATATGTAAGGAATGTATATAATATGTGATCTCAGATCATAAAATTGTGTATATCATTCTATATCTAGGTTCCAATTGATTATCTTGCGTGGTCATATTCATGAAATTTTATGTTACTTTATTCATGAAACTATATCACCAAGGATACTATAGAAATGTAGAGGGTTTTTTTCATATGATAAATTAAAAATGGGTTCTCTCCTCAAATACCCAAGTGTAATATATGATATTATTGTGAAAATTCCAAAAATAAATAGATAATATTTTTTGATAAATTCTATAGTGATAACAAAGTATTGTAATATATTTCTTTTACCACTAATAGATATGATTAATATTAAAATGGGTCATCATTATAGTGGGATCCCATTAATAAAATCATTATTAAATTCCGAAAAAAAAATACTTGCCTCAAAAAATAAATTATTATAGATAAATAATAGCATCATCATACATTTCATGGAGATTAATACTTAGGAAGTAGAAGTATCATGTAATAACCTTATATGACTAGTAACTTAAGAATGGTTTATATGTCAATGTAATTTTATTTATTAGATAAATATCTTTTTCAGTAACCGGGTGTCAAACTGATCATCTTAAGCTCTTTAAAGGAATTGTATTTTTTAAATGGAGTAATGAAATTTAGTTTCATATTCTCAAAATTATTTTTTTATCAATGATAGAAAATATAATTAAGTATTCTAATAACCTATATATACCATTAATATCTTTTTATGTTATTCTACTTGTAGAAAAGATTCAATTTTCATACAGGGAAATGTTCTCAAATGATGAATAAAATTCTAGAATATTTAACTTGATATTCTCAAGTGTTGAGAATATATTAAAAATTCATGTGATGTATAGGTTCTTATACTATATAGACCATATAATTGAGTAAAATATTAATTATAAAAATAAAAGATGAAAATTTATAATTTTTTTTCAAATTTTCAATATAAGGTCATTGAACTCTAAAGGATTTATAAGGAAGGATACTTAGTGACTCCAAAGTATGTATATTTTCAAGATTCCTTGAATGTGATTCGGGAAATTAATGGAATATTCATGTTGGAAATATATGATATTTAAATTTATTATTTTGTATTGAAGGATATATGATAAAAAAAAGTAAACACTCGATGATTTTTTAACATACCAATGTTCAAAAATCCTGGATATAATTGAAAATATCATATAACATTCATTCAGATGATGATAAGAAAATCGATGCCAAAATCATTAAAAGAAAGGATATTATGGATATTATATTTATCTTAACAATGGATTTGTATCATTATACGATATCTTTACATAATAATAAAAAAAATTCTTTAACACAATGTATATTGTATTTATGTGAGGATTAATCTTTCACAAATGGTTAATTAATCCTGAGAATCTATGAGGTGCTTTGAAATGGATTTAAATAAAAAAAATCCAGGATAAATTATTTGTGAATATATTTTTTATAATATAATTGAAGGGTCATCACCACATATTAATGGAAAATTTTAAATAATAATGTCTTTGTTTCCATGTAATCTTATCATAAAACATATAACACCATATATGATGTAGAAAAATGTTTATTTTCTATTTATTACTACAAAAATAAAATAAGTGTAATATATAAACAAAAGGAAGATTTTATATCTTTACATTTTATTCTAAATATAATATATTTTCAAAGAGGCTAGTGGGAATATGTTTTAAATTATGTAAGTAAAATGTCAAAAAATAAAATTCTACATCAATCTAATGAAAAATTATTTTCACTTATGGCCTTCTTTAGCCTATGGTTGATGAATGAAAAAAAAATGTAGAGGTTATATTCAGTTCCCATAGAAAGTGATGATCACTATTTAATATTGAATTATCCAAGTTATTATATAATTTTAATTTTACTTAATATTAAAAAAGAGTTTCATGGTATTATGTAGAATAGAAATATAAAATTAAAATTGAGCTGATGTAACAGAGTAGAGATTCAAATTATCCTAAAGGAGTTTACGATCCACTAGAAAATAAAAAATGTAAATAAATACATCAATTACGCTGAGATCTCAAGGGATATGTTTTATATAAATTAATTCTTAGATGATGATTTTAAAAATATATTGAGTTCTATGTAGAAAATAGTTTTTGACATTTTATCATTTGATGATTATGAGTGAAGAATTTTAGAAATGATCATGGAGTAGAGAATTAGCATTTTGATACCTAAATATCACAATTATTAATAATTTAATTCTTTTTATATGATAATCACTAAATATTTTGGTGGGAGTATTTTATCGTATGGTTAGATAGAGATGTGGAATGAATTAAATATAGATGAAATAAGATTACAAAACCCAAAAAAGTACTAATCACAATTATAATAATGATGTTTGTCATTTATGATTTGATAGATAGGTTTTTATGTATGCATTAATAATATATTTTTATATGGAGTTTTATAAATATATAATTTATCTTATAAAATTCAATCTATACTTCATCATTCATTGATATTGGCTGTATAAATATATTGATATAATTTTTTTGATATATAATGATAATTGATCTCTAAAATTATTACATCAAGTTATTCCTAACCAAATTTTTTCAATGATTAATATATGTTTTGAAAATATTTATATTTAATTTGAGTAAGAATCTTGTATAACATTTTAATAGGAACATGAGGCAACGAAGTGTTTTTAAGCATTGGATGACCTACAATGTATAGAACATGTGCTATCATAAACATTGCATTTAGTATAATAAGGTTGATATATTATATTTCAGTCCCCATAGAATAAGGATAAAAAGACACCATGAAATATTTCCTTAATAATTTGATTCATTTCTTTAGCATGATATCGAATCTTATCTAATCAAGGGTTAGTAGGGTATATTGTTTATCTTGTGATCGATTTGATCTCAATTAAGAATATTTTTCCTCTTATGTAACCAGTATGACATATAGGCAATTAATTGAGAAATTATGGTAATTTTGAGGTAGTACCAATATATTAAATATGATGTTCTTTTGTACTCATATTAGGGAAATTTTATGTGTTTATCCATAAATATGTATTACATGTGATTTATTCATTAACATGGTTGGTCTATATTTGGAATATCGAGAAAATTTGAGTGGGCTACATGTGATCGACAGACTACACATCCCATTGTAACTGGGGGTCTTTGTAATGTCTCTATATTTTAATTTTATGACATCAAAATATTTTATGGAAGAAATTCATAGTTATTAATGAAGATTCAACAAAAGTTTGGGGCCATGAGAGATTTTGTTCAATGATATTAAATATATTAAATATATTATGTCACAAACATGTTGTTTTTTGGATATAATGAAATAACTCATGAATGGAATATAATTTTGGAAGTATAAGACCACAATTAATTCATTAAATAATTTTTCATCATAGGCATGAAATAATATTTATTTTGGTAAGGTGATCGTCTTCAACTTCATAATGGGAGGAATAATATATATATATTTTTGAGTGTGTGTGTTATTATTTTAATTAAGATAAAACTAATCCCCTCCTTCAAAATCCTGAATATGGAAATTATGTATGTTCAAATACATTACCCTAGGTATTTATAGAGGGATTATATTAGAGGATTATAAAATGATAAACAATAGATCTTAGATATGAAATTTGGGTTCCAATCAGAGCTAGTGGATCTTGCCAATGACTATGACATGGATCCGTTCGGAATCAATGATTGATCCAAACATGAGGTAAGATATTTTTTATGTGGATTTTTTACATATATTTTATCCCATATTATACACGAATAAAATATTCTAAAAATTGACTGCCAATATGGTAATTTATTAAGATGTTTTAGTTTAACAGAATTATATTTTTAGGATAAATAATATTTGACTATATTTAATATATTTATTTCCCTTTTTCCTTATAATAAAAACACATTGAGACCAATCCCAACAATTTTTTATGGTCATTTCACTAGTTTTGTTTTATGTATTCTTTCACTCATTATTTTCATGTTCAACATTTATTTTATCTTTTGGATACAATTTGATAAATACCAATTTGGAAATCCTTACTCAACCAAAGATTAATGTAATGGATTAATACTATTGGTTGGAGTTTAGAATTAATGAAATGATAGTAGATCATGATAATCAAATTAGTGATAAAATTGGATTAGTGGAAACCATTTACTGTTTTTCAAGAAATATGCAACATGGTTTGACTATAGTTGATTTTATATAAAATTTGATGGTTGGAATCCTGCCCCAATGATTGAATTTTTTAGTAAACACCAAATCCTTGATTTCTAGGAGAGATTAGTGGCTGGATTGAATGAGGTTGTGGTGATCCTCAAATTCATGATCATTCTTTAATTTTTACAACATTAATTATTTCATGGTGTTTAATCTAGAATAAAACACATTGAATAGACTATTCTAGGGTGGATAGGGTTTATAGACAATGAAAAATATCACATGATGTATGGGATGCACCACACACTATGTGACACAGTTCTAGAAGCACAGTGTGTACCTTAGGGGTACATGACCAAATACATGTCACGGTATATTTTCATGGAATGAGTATATGGGCATGAACATTTACTCAAAGACATCAAGGGTACTCAAAACCTGTCATGTACAAAGGAAAAACTAGAGCACATGGGAAAACATATATACTAAGACGTGGATATATACATTGGAATGATCATTTTACTTGGGAACAGCCAAATGTACATAAGAACATGTCAATGTAAATAGATAAACCTATGGAAGACATTACCCATCTTGTACTCCCCTTACATATCATGTTATTCATCCAGTGTAGGTTGAGTCCCTTAGACTCTTCAATTTAGACCCGTATTAGTACCATATGTTACTTTACTTAATCCATATGAATGTAAAATGTGGCATCACATACTATGATTATGATTGTTTTCCCCTCAATGGGTTGAGTCTCAGATAGATTTCAATAATCCCTCAGTGTTACTCTGGGTGTGATCTTCTATTACTCCCTCCCCTTCACTAGGTGGGGTTTAAGAAATCGTTATGATCAACTTCATATTCGTACGATCCCCATGTTAGGAGGTTATTTCTACATTGGTTTTAGTATACCTTAGAGGCTCATGGTGAGAACCCCTATTTGTGTGTCTAGATATTCCATGTTACATTGATTACATATTCTTGGAGATACATGATGATCAACACCAATTAGATGATCACCATAAGTGATTGGATGGATCATGTAGTGCATTATCCACAATTGGAATTATCCTCATTTCTATAACATAATCCTCTACTGGAAGGATTGGTTGAGACCTCATTGATAATTGGTTTATTTTATGACTGTAACTGGGTTATTTTTCATAAATTATGTATCATATTCTAATTGAAATATCTTCATGATGATGAGTTTAATACATTTTGGATGATTTTGTTTGGTGGTTTTGGGGTTTCAAACTTTTTTTATACTCACCCATGCATGGGATCTTACCAAACAGGTAAATTCATATAAAGATGAAAAAGCTTTTGATGGTGTCCTAGGAGAATTACAAACATATAATGTATAATTATAGTATACATACCACGGATTATACCATGTATTTAATTTGACATGCTCTCCTCATACTACCAGGTTGGAATCTTTTTCAGTTTTTAGTTGGCCTATATTTGGATCTTTATAAGTTATAGTACATTTTAAAGACTCTGTTAGGGGATAGATTTCACTAATTCATTATGGTATCAGTTTTGTTTTTTTTACATCCAACAATGTATGGGAATTTGGCTGTGTGTGTGTGTGTGTAAAGGAACCATAGTCTAAAGCCTCCCATTTCTGTGAAAATCATACTTGGGAATAATTACCAGCACATAACCTATTTTAGGTGGGACATGGGTGTCACACACAGCTTACGATCATTGTTTGTTGATTTTTGGGTTGTGAGGTTTGGTTTGGAAACCATATAAATAGTGTTAATATGTTTTGATTTCCAATATTAGGCTATACTCTCTTATGTTAGTGTTTATCCAACATCTCCATTCACCATGACATGGACATCATGTTTTTTGACAGGTTACAAGTATGTACTAGTTGTAGGGTAAATATTTGTACATGAATCATATTGGAATGGGTGGTTGCATCCATTTCCTAAATGAGTTAACTCACTAAATGTACCCTTTGATCCTAGAACATAATGATTATTTTATGATACCTTTAAGATGACAATTATCGTAAATTCCACTATGTGACCATTAGGATTATCCGCCATGTGATGGGGCTTCACATCATGGTCTTGTATTGGTTTTGGTATATATGGAAACTTTTTCATTTTTCTATTACATATTGACTAGAATTTTTCCTAGAAAAACTTATAAAGGTGTAAATCGGATGGTCATTATTCTTGAGTTTTAGATGTTGTGTCCTTCTAGTTTTTAGGGAAATTGATCCCTCATATAATTTAACACTAGATAGAGGATGTTACCTGAGGTTTCCACCCTATTAAGGATCCTCCATATGAGATGGTGGTCAATGTAGTGATTCTTATCCATGTATCGGTTGAGAGATGGTGGATTTTGTTTACTTCAAAGAATGTTGAGACATCCTTGTGTTGGATAGTGTCTCAAAATATATTTCTCTAGGAGTTATATCCAACCACCCTATGAGAATTTGAAATCAAATGGTTTTTCCTCTACAGTTGAACAACATGATTGTCGAAGAGTATTTTTAGATATATACAATCCTTACATAAAACTTTTTAGATATTGATTATGAACCATTATTCTAATAAAGGAACATAGAGTATGGCATACACCAATATATCATGATATGAAAGATATCTATTTCCATTCTTATCTATGATAGTGTGCTTGAGTGATATTTAGTGGTGGAGATGTTTCTCGATGAGCATATAGTTGGTATTGGTGGTGGGAATATAAGATTTAAGATCTAATCAAATTTTATCATATGGTAGGAACACATATTAGGCATGCATGACACTTCTGAATATTGTATTAGGATATAGGGTTTGTAGTTCAGGGACCTCAATATGGTTCTAGTTAGTTGAGGGAGAGGTGGTTCTTCTTCTGCAACCTTTAGGGACACATTTTGTGGGATTTTATGAACTATTTTATAATTGTAATAGATATAGTAGATGGACCACCGACAAAGATATTGTGATTGGATATGTGATTCTTGTAGTGTGGCAGATGTGTTAATGGATATAGACAAGAAATATAAGATAGAATATGTTATGACATATTAGAACTACCACCCCTAGATGTTCGAATGTAGGATTAGGGAAAGCGTGGTATAAGATCAATATAGTTTTAGGTAGTGTAGGCCTAATACCTAGTGGTTTTAGGAATGGTTATTGGTAAAATATGCGTCTTCACTAAATTAGATTTATTACTAAGGGACATAGGTGTCAGATAGTCTTTTCATAAAACATCTCTGGTTTGAGACTTATAGATTTCGATTGAACCATTGGATTGAACATATCCCTTAAATACTCCTACCAATGGGGATTTAGTGATGAAATAATTTTTTAGGTAGTGTGATCTGACACATAAAGGAGAGAGAAAATTTTGGGATATCCTTGTATAAGTGATGATGCCTTATGATATAATCTAAGTTACGGAATTGATATCTAGATTTCATGTAGATATTTTCTATTTTAGGTGGAGTAAGTGTTGTGTGCATGGTGATGGGATGAGGTTTTCCTTTTACAATAATAAGGAACATGAGGTAGAGTTGGATAGACTCGTGCAAAGGAGTAAAAAACTGATTTCTCATCTGTTTTCTGTTTTACCCTTGGAGTTGTAGATTCCATGGTCTTTCGGCTTCTTCAATGGTGGTCGAGTATGAGAACATCATTCCTAATAATGTTCCTATCTTACAACCCGAACAATAGATATACATATATATATATAATATAACCCAAGGACTACCCAGATATATATACCAGTGTATCAAATTATACCCCCAGAGAATTGTGACATAATGTTATAGTTTGAGATCTTGTAGAGGAAAGGATTTGTCAGATTCAATGTGTAACCTTGGGTAATCCAATTTTGTATTCCATGAAGGTAGGATGGGTATTGAGGTTTTTTGTGGATTACTACCACCTGAAATAGGTTACAACAATGAATAAGAATCCATTTTAAAGTATCTATGACCTCTTCGACCAGTTGATATGGGAGAGATGTTTCTTGATGATTATTGTTAGATCATGTTATCAATAGTTATGAGTACCAGAAGTGGATATAAAAAATACAATATTTCAATGTTTGTATCATAATTATGAGTACATGGTGATACCATTAATCATGTTGGAAACACCTGTGGTGCTTGTGAGAAATATGAATGGTGACATTCAAACCCTTCTTTGATCAATTCATGTTAGACTTATTCAAATACATCAATGTTTAACGTGAATCTGTGGTTGAACATGTGAGACCCATGGGGATGATTCAAGTCATGCTCCAAGTGAATCATCTTTACAGGATGTTATTGAACTATCATTTTAGTTTTCAGGACTTTTACTTTTGGGGATATGTATTCTTGGACATTGTAGAGATAGCGGACCCATAAAAAGTTTAGGGAGTGATAGATTGAGATCTACCCAAGTGAATGAAAATAATAGAAAATTATCATTGTGGTGTTTTACATCTGCAGTTGTTGAGCACAATGATAGAGTTATTGAGCACATTGCAGTTGAACATTGAGGGAGAGGATGGTTAACCACATCTACAATATATGGTTTTCACATGTCCATATTTCTAGTAAGATATAGAGTCACTACATGTGGATATAAATAATATGATATTTCATGGCTAGATAACCACTAGACATTATTTTGATGGATTCTTATAATGGTGGGAAGAACATCATCCTTCGAATGATGGATGATGACTCTATAAATATAATTGGCGGAATGTTTTATGAGGTTTCTTTCACTCAGTAAAATACTCAGGTGTGATGTGGATGTACTAATATCTTTTTTCATTGGTATTGGGTGATGAGGAAGTCATAACACATTTTCATGTTTAACTCTCAATGTCTCACCTATCACTGGGTGAATTCTGAGGTTCCCATATGGATGTGAGGGTAGATTGGTATGTATCTTATTCTTATGATTTTCTGTCGATGACTATTGGGTGGTAATGACGTTATATGGGTGATTTGTGACCAAACCATTAAGTTGGAACACTTCATAACTACCCTAGAGTAGATCATAGTGTACTGTTTGGGACACATGTGTGTGAAATAGATAGTATGTATTCATGGAATTACCAAGTAGATCCTTTCAATATATTATTCAAATTTCATATTATGATCATTAAGAGGATTAAGGAGGCATTAGGGACTTCAGGTTCCATGATCATGATGCCTTTACACTAGACATATTTCCTGGTTAAAAAATGTTATAGTTCTGGAGAACACGATTTAGATTGTCAATCTAGTTTTGGCTATATTTGAGAGGATAATATTCAATAGTTAGAGTTTAAAAATCACAATAGTTACTACACCACTAGTGTAAAAAAAATTATAGCATGTATGGTACACTATTTAGGTAACTAATGTATTAGTCTAAAGTAGTCGGATAAAGCTTTTATAGGCCTAGAGACTGTTATAAAAATTATTGTGAAAGGTGCTATATATCTAGCGATGGATGAAGACTACCCAAAAGTATCATAAGTCCTTTATGGACCAACGGTGGTCACATTTTTAGTAATAGGGGGAGATCATGTGTTTCTATAGATATCAACTCATTGAGGATTATTGGAATTTGGATTGGACTAAAATCTATATATGAGGTTTATTGGCCCTTATACATGTTAGCTTTTTGGGTTACATTGGTGAAATATCACATGATCCTATAACCATTGTTAGACCTAATTAATATGATCTTCTATGATTTAAAACTAAGAAGATTAGTTCATGACTCATATCATGTTCTGGACCCAGGAGAAATGGACATCATGGGTGGAATTACATTTTTATTAAAAGTGATGGCGTTTGAGAACAGTTGAGAAAATACCCATTGTGTTATAAAATTTTCTTGGTTGTGTGTTGTTTATAGTATGAAAACCCCTAAGAGAGGTTTTCAAATATAAAGATACATAAGTGATCTACATATCATCACAAGTTTGAGTTGGATTACCACTTTCCAGGAAGAAAATCCTTGGTGGTGGGATAATGTTATGAACATATTTTTCAGTTTAATACTTTCTAATATTTTAAAGAATATTTTCTAAGCTATGAATGGTGTAATGACCAAATTTGAAGGCCTGGAGACCCATAATATGAAGATATTTAATATATTATATATATTATATCACATGTGATTTGTTTTTTGGAAATAATTGATTGTATCTGGAATGGAGTTTCAAATGGTAAGTATTTTTCCTCTCTTAAATATACAGTATGGGTTTTACCCTATGGATGACATAATAATTATGTCTATAAGTTGTTCATTAAGAGTTCCATCACTAGATAAATAAAAAATTAAAAATATATTTTTATTTGTTATAATTAATCTAAAACATAATCCACTCCTTTATAAGGTGTTTTATGTCAAGTCACTGAAGCTATCCACATAACCCTAGGGATTGATATAGGGTTATTGTATGAGGATTAGTATGAGATAACCAATGGATCATTTTAGAAAAAAGTAATGAAAATCATTGATTCTAGATCTCTCCAATCTCCAAAAAATAGTGTCGGTCTTCCTTAGTGATCTCTGAAAACTCAGGGTAGCAAATTTTTTTATCCCACTTTGTTTATCCCATGTAAGACATAAATCAAATCCCCAATCAATTTGACATGTGGTTAGACCTTTTTTATTTGTTTACGTTTAATGACCTAAGATTTAAGAATTGATTATTATTTTTTATTGTTTATTTATATGTTTCTATTAGTTAATTATTCTCATGGTAATAGATTTTGTATAATCTGAAAAATAGCTGAGTTTCATTCAACATATTATTTTCATCCAATTTATTCCCACGTTCACTAAACAAACATAGTTAACATTGTATTATCCCATATATTAGAAAAATTCATAGTAGGAAATCATTTCCCAATAAGTCTTTGATGAAATGTGTAACACCCTGAACCAAGTTACCGAGAGTCACTGCATTTTACATAACATTGTCAAGATACAAGGAAATAATGTCCCGAAAGACTGATTAGTTTAGTATCCTTGGAAATACTAGATAAATTCATAAGGTTAACATTACAATTTGAAAAGGAAAACAACACTATGTTATTCCATTAGAAACATCCAACCTTCCTAGATTTTTCCTCCAAGTCACTCATAACTAACTTCTTCATATCCTGGGAAAATGAAACATAAGAATGTGGTGATCTCAAACGCTCAGTAAGAGTAAGCAATACATTAGAAGATAACATAAGAATTAGGCATGGTGAATAATTTAAAATACGTTCTTTTACAAATAAATAACACGAACACTTTATGGAAGGAATATGAGCTGAGTAAATAATGCCATAATAAAACATAGTCCTGGGTATTCTACTAGTTGAATCACCACTTGAAATATCAATAGATAATCTCATAATGATGGAATGCATAATGCCCGATATCATAACCACATAGTCAAGGCCTCTTCCCAAGACTAAAAATAATAATTTTTCAAAGAGTTGTACCAAGACACTAGTTTGTCTCATGAGACCTACCGATGCACTGAGGAGCTATAGCGGGCTCCACCAGTCATGTACAATACATTCCTCATTTGAAATGTTTGAAACATAACATAAACATTCGTATTAAAACTAGCATACGAAATTTTAATACATTATCCACAATCCATGAATGGTATAAGAATAGCACATTTACAGTCAAACATAAATCATTCAATACAATATGGAATAGTTTATTGTAATAGATTAACTTCAATTGATAATAATGAAGGATATTGATATATATGAAAATAATCATCAAAACGTTTTGAGGGAAATATCCTCCTTTTTCATGACAACATTTAATAGTCACACTATTTGACAAGAATCCGTTTAAAAATATATTTTTGAATCAAAGTGTCCCATACCACTTTTAAACGTTTAAAAAAATTTAATTTTAAAACATTAATGTTCATATAAATAAGCCTTTAAAAACATTTTTAATATAAGTACATTGATGAGAAATATTTTAGAATAATAACTCTTTAAAAAATTTAAAATGATATTTTAGTTAGTGTTCCAAACCCAAAGATAGACTTAAATAATAATAATTGAGAAAATAAAAAACAATATAATATCATGAGAATAAAGGTATACATGATATACTATGTCAAAGTACATTATATATTCCATATAAAAGAAAATTGGTGTATGAAAACGTTGAAGTCTCAATGGAATGTAAATTGAGATGAAATCTCTTATAAAGGTTGTATCCTTAGGTTAAGTATAAATCAACGAAATAATTATGTGTTACAAATATAAATACACTCAATATGATTTGATATTCAGTGTAAATAAATCAGAGGACATTCACACATATTTTTGTAAAAACAACACCAATGAATTGGATATTTAACTCATTAAATGGAGATTGAGTTAAAATTACTCTTATCAAGGTCATATCGATGACTTGATATTCTATCAATGGAGTGATTATGTGTATCAAAAGTATATCCACTGAAATGGTACAGGAAATTATGACATAATCAAATTAATAGTTATTCCACACATAATCTTGGAGTAAAATAATCAATGAAGTATGTGTAAAGCCAAATGAGTGGAAATTGAAATTTCAAATTCCCTAATCGATTTTGTAACTTTCGAAACATACACCCATGAAAGAAGGATCATACAATGATGATGAAAATATAAGTAAATTAAAGTATATTACACAATTAATACAATCATGGGATGTACACACACCACATGCAATAAATAAGTGGGGAACAATGGAACTCTCACAGAATTAAAAGTGAGATACGAAACCCCTTACTTTGAACATTTTCCTTGGATGTGGGTAGGTTAAACTCACTTATAATGGTTAAATCATTGTTATTAAATTATAAAATAATCATATACATAAATATGATATCATATATGATCTTTTAATATTTCATTGTTAGTAATATTTTAGTATTATCATCATTTCGGGTGTTCACTTACTCCTTTTATTTTATATGTTTTGTTACATAATCCATGTTTATTATCCATAGGTTGTATTTTATTCATATCCAGAGTGATATAAAGTACATAAAAATTATTTTTAATCATCAAATTAATATTATTCTTTAATTGATACTATGGGGAATGAATCTCATCGCGTTATTGGAGACGGTAGTCCATATGTACGCGCGAGCGACAATATCAATCTTTTCATTTTAAAATAATATATAATTGGATGGTGTATAATATATATCATATAATTATCATGTTATATTTTTTATTTAAATGAATTACATATCATTATTATTCCCATCCAAATAATAATGTATTGAATATCAATTACACCATGACATGGAGACGATAAGCCGTACGTATGCACGTATGGTGACATGTCATCCAAGGGAAGGATAGAATACTGAATATGGTTCTACAATTTTTTTAATAAAGTAAAAATATATATAAGATACTGTATTTATTATTTTATAATGTAAATAACAATGAAATAAGAAGTGGAAGAAGAAAAGTACTAGGAAGAGGGTGGTAAAAACATTACCTCTTCTTCGGGTTCTTCCTTTTGATTTGATCAAAAGGGCTCCATAGGTTGGTTTTATGATCAAAATAATTCCTCTAGGATTAATAGAGAGAAGTTTAGAGGATATTTGTGTAGGGTTTGGCCGAGGCAAAAGGCATTGAAGTTATGAAATTGAGAGAAGGGGGAGTGCCTTTTTAAAAGAGGGGTGAGGGGAAACTTAGGAAAAGCTAGAAAAATTAATTTATAATAAATTTATATTCGATTTATAATGGATAAAAAGTGACTTATTTCGAGGATAATGTGGGTATGGGTAGAAAACCACCCATAAAATATGTTTTAGACGGGTTTGGGTCTCTATATTAACCTTATCTTTTAGTTTTAACTCTTAGTTTATTAGTTTCACATTTACCATGTGTCTTTGTATTTTTATATTTTATGATTAATAAAAATACTATATTCTTCCAAGGGAAACCCAAGTGGTTCATTAATGATACAAATATCATTATCTATGTCTCTTTTCTGATCCTTATATTTTTAGAAATTGAATATCAATTTATAATATAATATTTCTTTTTAAAATCACTTTTTTATCAATTTTGAAACTCTTTTGTATTTTTTTTAAATTCCAAAGAGCATTATTACTACGTACCTAATTCATTTAATCAAACCTAACATGTCATATTATCCTATAAAATTAGCATAATTCATTAATAGTCTCAAATTATATTTATTTGGGTATTTATAATGTTAATTATTTTAATATTTCACTAATAAGGTAATTAATGCATCAACATTGTGTCATAAATAAATTAACTTATTTAATTTATAAAAATTATAAATAAAATAAAATTATGTAGTAAATATTTTTATATTTCTAATTAATATTTATAATTGAATTTACCTTATGTATAACACTATATTAAAAATGTTTTAGTTATTAAAATTTGATTTTAACTCTTAAATCTTCTTTGAATTAAATAATAATAAATGTCCTTATCTAATCCAAGTGGACCAAAAAGGATCATATTTTATTCCTAATGTTGTTGTTGGTCCAGCTATACTTAGAAAATAAAATTAGGACATGTGTTAGGGTAATAATAATATCATTGTTACCCTTAATTACCCTATTGACTATTAACCATGGTAAATTAAAGTAAAATGATACGATTCACTAAAAATTATTTTTATCTTATTGAACTACATTTTACTCATTGATATTAATCGTGTCTCTCGAATTTTCTAAATTCCATTCATAGAAGCGGTAATATTATGTGTTCTGTGAATTTGAAAATTCTCTTAGTATTTGGGAAAAAGACGGTGAAAAGTTCAATAAAATTTATATATATATATATAATTATTATAAACTAACTCCATTGAATTACATTGAACTTATATTGGTATTATGTATCTATTTTTTTAAAAAATAAATTTATATATAATAATTAATTATTTAAATAATAAATAGTTCTTAAACTATAATTCTGTGTTTTTCACTATTTATTAAAAATTAAATGTTTTCAAAAACATACCAAAAATTCACTCTAAGATAATTTTGATATTCTTAATTCAAAAATGAATTCTATTTTACCAAATAAAAAACTTATAAATTTCATTTATTAGTTTAAAATTATTTCTTGTTGTCAAAACCAAAAAGTGTATTTTTTTTTTTGAAATAATAACTAGCAAAAGGTTTACATTTGTTTATTTCCAATTTTATAGTGAAATTACATCCAATTACCAACATTGGATTAAATTTTAAAAATATAATTTAATTAAAAATACAAACCATTCATATGTATATTTGAACACAATAAATTATTTTGATTAAAAAAGTAGTTTTCATATAAAATATGTTATTTTTCACTATTCAATCAAATATGAAAGTTATCAGAAAAACACCAAAAATTTATAGAAACTAAATTCTTATGTCCCTATCCCATATTATAATATTATTTTTTAAAATTGAATATATAAAAACTTAAAATATTGAATTTAAAAAGTGTTCGCCATTATAAGGCGGTAAAATTTCATTTTTAAAAAAATACTTCTTTTATCTGAAAAAATGAATTTGTCCTTACATTATGTCTAAGAAACTCAGAATATTGATTCTATGATTATAAGGGTTATATAATGTTCAAAATTCGGTTAATAATATTCATAACCACATTTGAATGGCTAGTTGGGTAAGTCATGGGGTGCTTAAACTCGATGTTGCGTGTAGTGTAAGTTATTTAATTACATTGAAGAACTAATGTACTATGAAATATTTGGGTGTTACACAATGGGTTGATGATGTGATTTCGGTATTGGGGTCGAAGACATAGTGGTTTTGTGCAATGGTGACAACAGAGTTACAATCCAAATTTGAGAACTAGTTTGTCATTTGGAATGAAATGTGTGATATCATGCGACATGAGGGAATTGATGTGCAGATTATATAGAAAAAATTTGGACCCTATAAATACAATTTATAGTTCAATACCATATCTATTATTTCATTGTTTGATTTTAATTAGGATTATTGTTGGTGGTGGCATGGAGAAATCATGTGGGCATTTAATAATTGATGGATAATTCTACATTACACGACATGTACTCTATAAGAACACTCACCGTGTAAACCCTATTGTATCATCTATGATATACACATGAGTAAAAATATAATGAATTTTGGGGACCCACCACACATCATGAGACCTGGTATAAGTGGCTGGGTGTGTACATGAGGGGTACGTGGGGAAAGATACAACTAGTCGCGCGATCACTGCCAGAGTACATAGGCATGACTAGGTACTCAAACATGGCCGGGGTCATAAGACATGACTAGGAACAAAGTATTACAAGAGTACAATTTATTGATAATATATTTACACATAGAAAAAAATACCCAAATAGATCTACAAAATATAGCCACTTTTGTAGTATTTGGGAACGACCCGAAGTACAAGATCATGAGCCAATGTAAACATGTTGATATAGGGAAAACGAGTCATGTTTTTTACTCCCATTACAGGTTTTTTACTTCCTCTATGGTATATTTAGTTCCATCATCTATTCAATTTAGACTACTATCAGACGAGTGTGTTTCCATGGTCTAACCCCAGGAGAGTATGATGAGGCATCATGTCCAAATCATATGATTGTGATTCCTTCTATGGGATAACACTCAAATAGTGTTTTTGAATCCCTCTATGTAACCTTTGGTGTTATCACCTATCATTTTTTCCAATCCCATGTTGGGTTTGTGGAATCTACATGCCAAACATAAATATGAATAAATTTCTTACCCATCAGGTTATTTCGATGAAGGGTATAATATAACCCTAAGTACCTATGTGGGACCGTCTATTTGAGTGTCATGATCATTGGAGTTATAGTATTATATTATTCTTATAGACACATGATGATAATAACTGCTTGTATGAGTTCCATTAATGATCGAATGGCACATGGAGTGCGTTCTCTCGGACAAGTATTACCTTGAATCATATTGTATATTATTAGGGCTAGAGGTTTGGTTAATATTTCTGTGAAACTTGGTATCATTTTGGAGAATATCCAGGTTATTTTTATTTTTATTATAGATAAAATTCTAGTGGACATTTATTCATAATGTTTTGTTAAATAACCCATTGATAATTTCGGGTATGTTATTTTTGGGTTTTTTAATCAGTTGTTGTTATACTCACCCATTCATGGTAATTTCCAAGAAATGTTGTGTCTTATGTTGTCGATAGTATATTTTATGGATTCATATGAGAACTAGGTTTTGATGATTTATATTTAGTATAAAAACACTATGGTTCATACCATGTGTCTCATTTGAGTGTAGTCCCCCTCTTCTAGAAGGTTCTACATTTTGTTTTTAGTTTTTGGAGGGATTATTTTGGAACCTTATGGTTTTTGTAACTTTTTTCATATAATGATTTTGGATAAGTGATGTTCCTTACAATATGTTATGTTCCACTTTTTACAATAACATGGGTATTCAGAGATGTGTGTGTGTTTCTAGGAACCTTATAATAAGGCCTACCATGTGTTTGATATGACTAATTGGTGCTTCGTTCCAGGCTTTGGCATATTGTAAGTAGGATTATGCTGTACCAATTAGATTACCAGTTATTGGGTAGCCCTTGGTGGTTCAGGTCATGAGAGTCTTTTTGAAATTGAATATAGGTTAATCTAATCATTTTATATAGCTGGAGGACATATGAATAATGATTCTTGGGTTTGATAGAGATTATTCCAAATCCATTTATATATTGAGATGCATTGATTCATTTCTAGAGGCTTCTCATTGATTATGTTTATCAATTTGGATATTTATATATGTTTATATTGCAAAAAAAAATCATGGGATGAAAATTTATGCATGATTGAATTTGGATTATTTATTACATATATTGTTTCTCTACAATTGTTCCAGTGTTAATCCATAAGGGGTTTGGTTGGGTATTTCCAAGGAATTACATAATATATTTTACACGGTGAAATTACTGTTAACATTCTGAAAGTGTTTGTTAATATATCCCAATGAGTTTTGGATATGATTTTGTATGCTACTAAATAATATTTGATATAATGTGAAATGAAACAATAGTTTAAGAGGATTTTTTACAAAATTGTGATTGAAATATTTGGTATTCCCTAAATTATATTTTATTTGATACAATGGGATATATCATATTCAATGACATGGATTATCATCAGGGTGTTAAGTGCATGATTGCTTTCCTACTTACCTCCAATAATGTATGGAAAGATTGGGGTTGTCATAATTCAGTAAGTAAGACCATATTCCATAACAATAAATAGTCTATAAAACTGTAGGTTATTATTGGACCAAGGCATAAGGTGCATGTTCCATATAATCATACGATAATAATAAGCATGTAATAATACATTATATATGATGAAATTCTATTATATTTTATATTTTCTAAAGATTCCACAATTAATATCATTAAATTAACCATTAAATGTGTAATAATGAAAGGGACACAAATAATGAATATGTTGTTGGTGTTGGTTGAGACATTAAATCATGTGCTATAATGAATGAGATTATACATGAACTTTTGAGGTGTATCGTCGTGTGTTATATAGGAACCCATTTCAAGGCGATGGAGGAGGTTTGTGTGCATGATTTATCATTACTAAAAAACCCATTGACCGAAGGTCCTCTTATTGTTTCTCTTAAAAAAAATTAGATGATATCACTTTATTGAGAGAATGTGCATCCCATTCAACCATTAAATTATTCTACTCAATCTAAGAATATATTTGGATGTAGGAGCCCTGTGATTTGAACTCCAATTATCTTAATCAATATCATTTGAATATTTTGTTTTTTTATCTTTGGATTTAAATTTTATTGTACACTATTATTTATTTCTTATACATTTGTTATTTCATTGTTCTAATAATAATGATCTTATGTTCTATATTTTAATAGCCTTAACATATTATAATAATTGTTGTTAGGCTGTAATGAATTCCCTTAAATATATTATCTATGAATTCCACATGTTAGGGGTACATATGAATTTTTTTCCTCAATTTTATCATAGTACTCATATTCATTTTTTAATGGCAGGTAAATTTGTGTTCCCAAATCATCTAAATACATTGATGAACAATTTATCCATTATTAATCTAAACAATATTTTAGAATGGAAACAATGAGATGATTAATTTTCCCAATATAATGCATTATTTTTTAGATATTTATTTCAGTTGCCGTCATATAAAAAATCAATGGGGTGCCTAAGAAGTGTTCTAGTATGAATATGGATAGTTTTTATGTAACATGAGAGTGAAAAAAAAGAAACATTTCCCTATATCACACATAATGTATGATCAAACATACTATATTTATTCAAGAAACACTTGGAAACTATTTAGAACAACTGTATCTATAAAAAGGGATCAATCAAATTTGATTCACTATTACATTATTAGATATTATGTTATAGATTTATATTGGAACAAATTAATAAAGAATTATGTGATAATATAATATTTTCAGATAAAATTGATTTTTCTCCTTCATTTGACACGTTTTTTATGTTTCTAGATTTACTATATGGAACCCTAAAAGTCTCTATGATATCGATGGATTCATTCTCTAAATATTTCCACACAAAATAATCACATCGAGGTTTTTATTTATTTTTACTACTAAAATCAGGATACATTTTTTTATGACACCCCATCCACAAATTAACATTATGATCCTAATTTATCTTTTATCTACCCATTAGAATTTAAAATTCATAGAAATACTATCATTTATTTTTATTAATGTTAATTATAAATAAAAATTACAGACAAAACTAGGTGAATAATAATTCACAAATATTTGGATTCTTTTCTTTCTATAATTATAATTAGATTTAGTGTAAACATTCATTTTTATTATAGATTTCATCAGAACTATCCAGAATGAAATAATATCATATTTGAAATCATTAAGAACCTTTATTTGAAGAATATAATGAGGTGTATTCTTAATCTCAATGTTTTTATCGATTCGTCAATAAGTTTTTATTATGGATGCTTCATTGGTAAATATCATCCATGTCCTAGGAAAAAAAATACAATGATACTTATACTTCTGGATCAGGTATTATTAACATAAACATGACATGATAGTTTACTATTTATATTTTATCCAAAAATTATTCTATAAGAAGGAAGATATTTTATAATCCACATAACATACGCACAGAGAATAAATATATGTGTCAAATAAGATGAATTTGTATCCATAAAAAATGCATCATCAACTCTATTATTAATTGTTTCAATTACAAACAAAAATCAAAATTCGGATTACAAGGTCTTGATATTATTATACTATGGAATATAAATTGGTTTTTTTCATACACATCCACAATGATATTTTACAACTATGAACTATAATGGGCCACATGATTGGAGAAGTATTTATATAACCAAACATATTAAATCCAACACATGAAACACCCCACCTAACAATGATTACCTAAACTGGAAAATTGTGAAGTAGTAATCTATACACAAGATGACCCAACCTATAATTATCCTTAATTATTTTTATACCATAAAATAATATACTTATTAAGATTTAGTAAAACATAAAAAATATTTTGGATAATGTGAATCAATGAAGATTGCCTTCTTAATTTATTTGGAACATTATATAGTGGTACATCTAAATTTACATTCTATCAAGATATACCCCATTGAATTCAATTGAAGAGGCCCGTAGTTTACCCCAAACATATGATTAAAAAATACAATAATGAAATAATTTTATAAGATAAAAAATGTGGATAAATTAAATAACAATAAATATAAATATTTGATGAAACATTTATATCATCCGGAAGTGAGTCTTTCAGAAATTTATGAAGATAAGATATTATAGTTTTAGAAATTCATGATATGTTTTTCCCAAGATACATTCACATTAAAATTCCACATATTTTATTTTTCCACATTCTTGGTATATAGGATTCCATGCCACATCTATCATTTTTTACTCATTCAACATCATTATTTTAATGAGTCACATCATTCATGCACATAAAATTACCCTTTTTAATGGAATCCATTCTTTATCTTAATGATGAATACATTATGAAGAATACAATACAAAATTATATATTTTACTGATCTCATTTAAATAATGAATATTCTAATCATTATTTTTCACTCAATTGTGATTCTAGACATAATAGTTAATTTAATAAATTAATAAACGGTATCTCACTTCATCATAACAAATACAAGGGAAATATAATGATTCCTCATTTTGAAGTCAGTTTTAATTTTTTCTTATGTTCCCGTAGGATTTCATTGATTATTTCAAAAGTGATGGTCGATTCGATTCTCTGGTTTCAATTACATTAACTACATTATTATTGATAAGGTGGAGTTGTATAGCATAGAAGACATAAAACATCAATCCTTAATGAACTATGAAATATTATAGGAATTATAAAACATAACTATTAAATTATAGAGTATATATATTCATAATAAAATTATGAAAAATATGTATACTTCCTACTCAATAAAAATTACTAGATTAATTCTTATGAAATAATCAGTCAGTTTCCAATAAATTCATTTTATGCTCTAAATATAAAATATCTTCAAAAGTTATTTTACATATTTTTGTTAAGATATATTATAATTAGTTTATACCACTTTTGAAAATTTATTTTATAATAAATATTTCGTTTTTCAAATCAATTTATCAAAATTATAATATGGTGAAAATTTAGTATTTTTCTAAAAATAATTTTTTTTTAGTAAATGGTGAATGATAATTTTTTTTTTAAAACATTTATTTTTTCACTGAAATTGATAATTATGATTTATATTTAATCAAAAATTTCATAATTAAATTTTAATAATAAATAATATTATTAATTATACACTAATAATCATTAAACATGATTCTTTTGAAAATTTATTTTTGGGTTTAAAACAAATTTTTTTGTAATTTTTTTTTCTTTTAATTTTAAATTTTTATATTAAATTAATTTCATACACTTCAAAAAAAAATATATTAAATGTTTATTCCATAATTCAAATTATGAGGTTCATATTTTGTAAATATTTTCATTGTAATTTTATTCATTAAGATAGAATCCATGGTAAATATTTATCACATAAATAAGGGTAAATTGGGAAATTAAGGATATAAAAAATATAGTAAGGGCAAAAAAACTAAAGAGTGCATTTAATGTTTTTTATTAATGTATTTTTATAATCCTCATTCAATATTCATTTTTTATCCAATTTTAACATGTTTTCCTTGAAAATGACTTATATTATGTTAACTAATTTAAAAAAATGCCACACTCTTGCTTTTAAATATCACATATATGTTCCCATAAGGATTAAAAAAGTTATGATTTAATATTAAATTTTATTTTTGAAATAATGAAATAATTTTTATAATTTTAATTTATTAACATTTTTTAGTGATTTTATAACTTCATTAAATTCTTATAAAATGTTGACATGGTTCTTTTGTATGAAGTAAGAAATTAAAGTACATATATTTTAAAAAAAGTAATATAGTATGGGTGAATTAAGGATTAAAAATATATTTATAAATAATAATATTTTTTTATTTATTTTTAACTTTTTTATATTCAAATTCCATAGAAATGTTTATTTTTTAGAGTATAAATATGTGAATAGTTCATAAAAGTATGTTATGTATTTATATTGAAATAATTGTATTATAGCGTAAATTTTATGTATATTTTTAATTTCATAAATATTATTTCAAAAATAATCTTTTTACATATTTTATATGAACGTTTTTGGATATATACACAAAATGATAAAACAAATGTTAAATTTTAATGTATACAATGTCAAAAGAATTTCATTCGACCAAAACTATTGTTTATTTCTTTGTTTATAAGCTTCCATGTTTTGGTTAATGAAAATACATTATTGCATTTTGTATTGGTATTTTAGTTTTATGATTGGTTTTTTAATAGAATGGGATGTTTGATGTTGAAAACTATTTTGCAAATGGGTTAAAAAGAGTTTTTATTACTTTTATTTAAAAATGTGAAATAATAAATGTTTTTATTCAGGATATCATACATGGGAAATATATATTATGAGGGGTGAGACCAATAAAGATTACATGAATGGGTGGGAAATATAATAGTTATATAAATTGGTGATCCTAATTTACTATATATAAATCCATTAATCTGAAATTGCTATTTAATTTATTGAGTATTATTCAATGTATTTATTGAAATTTAAGATTGGTATAACCAGAGTAGTTTCTCCTATGATTTTAATTATGATCTATTTATTCCTAACGAGAGTGAACACTAGTTGTGAATAAGATGCTATAAGATTCCAAAGAGGTATTCATTGAGAAATAATTGTGATTCACATGTGGATATGATTTATTTTATATGATCATATAATAACCTAGAAAAGGTATAAATTTAAGTGTTTTCCCTTTTTTTACTAAATGGTTTCTTATTTTTTTGTACCTTAATTTTTTTTAATAATCCCACATTTAAAAATAACTAGTTTTCCGCTAGTGAAAAGGCACAGGACTATTAAATTTGCGTTAAAATTATATAAATTGTATATATTTATCGATTCATTCAAACCATATGTATATTACATTTTAATTACAATTACATCCACATGAACTCATGAAGGCAGTTTCATTGGAGATTTAATGTTTACATATGTAAACAAATGTCCTGAAATTTGTAATGGGAACTGGAGTTTCATCATTGAAGGATTGGAACATGCTTCAAAAACTAGAGAAGCCCGATCCTTCCCCATAGAATTAGAAAGCAGTGACATTTTCCCATAATCCAAATGTCTACCTTCCTCAGTCAATTTCAAGAGTGATTAATTATGGGTTTTAAACCCCAGGTGAATAAATAAAAATCATGGGAAAGAACATCCTTCAACCACTTCAGAAGACCTAATAAAATGAAAATGAATAAAAAAACAGATAAAGATGGATTGAATATTCATATAGAATGAGAGGAGTATATAGAATATGGAGAAACATAATGTGCATACAGATTCTAGAAACATATCTTTGGCATTGAACAACAAATAAAGAATGATTTGATGGAGAATAGAATAATGATTACAAATTTTTACATAAACACCATACCAGATATACGGGGACGTCCATCTTGAACACTATTATTTAAGGTGATGTTTTAAAAAGGGAACATCCATCTTGAACATTGTTATTGATCATCCAAGACAAAATATATGTAATTAAAAAATACATTTTCAGTAATGTAAAATGATCTTCAGTTTTTTAGTCTCCAATGGATAAAAAAATAAAAATATTAATGAATGGTTTTAATCATTAAAATAAAGATGTACAATAATAACACAACAATGGTAAATGATAGAGATCTTAGATTCCATCAGTTCTCCAAGTATATGCTAGTCCTTCCATGTATTTGAAGAGGATGTTTGGTTTTGAGAATTAGAAGGTACTGTATATGAGGTAATAGGTAAACCTTTAATGTGGGTGATCAATTAAACATAAAATATATCATCCAGACATTAACATGAAATAAAATTTAAAAAAATAACAATATACATACCTCTGGACATTAATAATAGTCTTTCCATCCAACTTCATGAAACTTTATTTATTGTTGGAAGTTGGGTATTCCATATCTACAATCATATGATATGATATTCAATAATAATAATTTCTCATGAAGAAGCTACTATTAAAAAAAATAGTTAAAAAATAGAATATTTTAAATCATAACTTAATGATAGATGAGGTTTTCTTTGATAAAACATGGGCCCTAAATATTAAAACATGTTATATTTTTAGAGTATTTGTATTGTGGGGTTAAAAATATTGCTTCATCACATGTTTTATCACTTTAACTACCAAAGATGTAACAATTCTAACTTCCAATGTTAGGGTTCTTCTGAATAGGAAAGATATTTTTGTTTCGTTCCCCTCACTTATTTTGTTGCATACCCAATCCTGGTAATGTACTACAACCTAAGAGAAATGTCCATTAGAGTAATTATAATATCCAAAAAGATGTCCAAAAAACTGAATGTTGGCTCACTATGAATATAAGAGTTAGTATGTACTGATACAAAATTGTTTTAACCAGTTCTTGAAACTGTAGAAGTGGAAATGCTTTCCAGGACACGGTGTTTATAAAAATTTGACTATTTGGTTTATTATTTCACTATATAAGGAGGATAGAAACCATGCTTGGATATTATTAAATATTATATTTTGAAAACATATTAGATTCAGTCATACTGTTTCTATAAGAATGGACAGTCAATTAGTATGCAGTATTAGATATAAGAAATAAAATTTGAAATCATAGAAATATTTGGTTGCAGATGTAAGAATCAATGTATGATAGTGCATGCATACAGAATCATCAAAAACAATGAAATTGTAGTTGAACTCATTTAGAGGCAGGAAGATAGTATTGCAGCTGAACACATTTAATGCTCTAGTAAATGACCCACTCTTCAATACAAAAACATGGTTCATTGCTGAAATTAAATATATGCTCGAGAGGTCTAAAAATCTTTTCACTAGTCAAATTAAATAAACCATCCTCAACTCAATTAGAGTATATGCATTCTAAAGAATGAATCACATCTCTTATATAATAAAAGTATAATAAACTAATAAATTAAACCAAATAAAATGTCCAACTACATTAAAATATACAATTTCTCTAGTCATTCATGATGTAGTATTTCACCAAAATCATGTGTTAGTTCACCATGTCACCATGTAAGAAAGATGGAATCCCTACAAGAATATTGATTACTCTAAATATATTGAGAACATAAATATGTGGTACATACTATTTCAATAAAATCTAAAAAAGTTACAAATCATTTTTAATGCAATGTATAATTATCTATATGGGGACCTGTACAGGGTGAGAGCGAAATGTCGGCTTATGATAAGTCACTTTGTATAATTATCTAATGTGAACATGACTTTTGTGACAATAACATTAGGTTAATCCTATGTTTGTGAAGTGGTTGGTTCATGTAATAATAATTAATCACCAATCATGATGACATACCACCATATATTGCATGTTCTAGTCATAATTAACAATATGCACCATATGTCATATAAAACAACTTGCTCTATTTTTCTATATCCTGAATGATTCATTAATGTTCTTAATTTTAGAACATGACCTTGTAAACCAAGTACACAACATAGGTCTGATACAGCTATGGGGAACGAAATTATCAAAATACTCTCTTTTATCTTAGAGGAAACTATTAGAATCCCTAAATCCTAAGAACACAATGCATAGAACACCAAACTATGATGTATATTAAATAAATAACCAATCTGTATACCTTTCATTGGACTTCACTTCTACAACATTCATCATTTTTATTTTTGATGAATATCCCTCCAAATTTTTCCATCAAACATCCCTCTATAGAGTGTATTTGGTGGCCAACATGAATAACTCAATTATCAAGAATGAATTTCATACATTTCAAAATTAAGTGTAAAAAAAGTTACAAATTATTTTAGTGCATATGTAAATGATGATTAATTAAATATCTATATTGAAATTCTTCAAAAAAAACAACCAATTATTTTTTATAAAAACGATATGACCTGTTTAATAATGTTTTCTCAACATTGCATGTAGTTTAGTAAAATATGGGATGTTATTAGGGTAATTGGAGGTAATGTATCCATTTTAACTTGTTATAATCTTTGTCATATGTTGAATGTTATTTGGATTTTCATTGTATCTATCTTAACATCTAGTCCATAATGGGTGTCTAAAGACCGATGTTAAAGATGTGGTGATGAGGAATATAATTAGAAAATTCACTAACTAAAAATTTAATTTCCTTCATTTGTACGATGAGATTCAAGACATAAGGTTTGTGAATTTACAGTCAAATATTTATTTCTATGAGATTTATGTATTATTAACCACACATTTTATTTTTGCAGTGTATATTCATCAGATGAATTTATGATAGTATTATAATCCACAATATATGTTTATTTACATATCCATTTTATTATTTCTCTATCATGGGGATTATGTTTCAAAATTTATTAAATCAATAACTTTTTTTGTATCTATTTTATTTCTTTGAGAAACAATCCATAAAATTTAAAAAACATGTTTTCAATGAATTTCTTTCAAAATATTTTTAATGATGATATTTTAAGCTAATTATCATGTAAAATGTATTTTTAAAATGTTTTATGGATTTCAAATAATATTTTTTATTTTTTTTAAATGAATTTATTATCAAAAAAATTTGATGATTCATTTTTTTTGAATGAATTATCCATGAAATGGATTTCAAAATGTTTTTTCTGATTTATTTATATGATTTCAATTAGTTTTCAATGAAATTGTTTTAAAAAAATAATAACTTATTTATATGTATTATACTGATTTCAATTGACTGGTTTTCAAAATGTTTTCATGCCTTAATTATAGGTTTTAAAGTAAAATTTCAAATAAAATGGTATTCAAAAAGATTTATTTGTTGATAAAAATATGTCAATGATTAAATTATTTTTTTCATTATGAATTGTTTTTAAATTATATTTCTAAATTATTTTCCATCATTGATAAAATATATTGACGTTTTTCATTCTTTTTTGGGAATGATCCAATGGATCCATTTATATTCATTCATTGAATTGATTATGTTTTGATCGATTGATTATTATTGAATCTAGTTTCTCTATCTTGGATTGTATTTTATATAACCTGGTTCCACTTCATTGGATTATTGTTTATGAAACCCAATTCTTTTCACACGTAATTCATTAAGGAAATGATTATTAAATGTTAATCATTTCAATATGTTATGGTATGATTTCATGTTTATGACACCCATTTCATTAAATGGGTTATGATTTGACAGTTTATATTCTTATGGAATATTTGTGTATGATTTCATAATGGGATGTTTGGTGCATATATCTACCTCTAATGCATTGGATAATTTTTATAGCTAATGAGATAATAATGGGACTATAGTCGAAGAGCTTGATCCCCCATGGGATGATGGGGAAACTTGGAACCTTATATGGAAATAAATGCGAAAAGGGATGGTGGTGTGCACTTTCTAGTAGAATTAGTCACTAACAAGATGGAATATGGGGAAGCAAGATCTACTATGGGTGTGTTGGGAAACATAACCCACTATAGTAATATTGTGAATCCTAATCCATTAAAAATAAATTTCAATGACTTGTGATTATGGTGAGTCGCACCCATAAGGTGTAGTCCCCATTAGGTGCCCTAATAAGTTCATGAAATATGTCATGACTTATAGGGAGTGATATTAAATATGTATGTTTATTCCAAAATTTCATGTCTTATTATTATGTCCTAATTTCATGGTTCATGATCATGATTCCATTATGATTCACGTGTTATGAATTTCTAATCTATAATCCTTTATTTACATTTATGATCATTGATATGCACGGTATGCTATTTTATGTTATGATTACATTTTCATTCCCTTATTCTCATGTTTATTCTTAATTATATCCCTTGTTTACCATTACTAAGCATCTGATATTATCCATTTTATTGTTTCCATCCCTCAGATATAATGGTTTGTGTTTTTTATGATGTGTTTAAGAGGGGTACTAGTCATGATGAACAAAGTGGGAGATAAAGTATCTCAGTTTTATACCACTGTTAATGTTTCCATGATTCCATGTTTGAAATGGCAGTATACTAATATGATATTTGGGCGTCTATTTTCAGTAATCTTTTAACTATTTTCCAAAAGTTTTGTAATATTAATATATGAAAAAGACAGGTTAGCTATATATACATTTTTCTTTCAGCCTTAACTTGCAGTCACACCATGCACCAAGATAAAAACTCAGTTTCATATCAATTTATGAAATCCTACACAAAATATTCATTAATATCTTTATACCTCATTGTACATCCATGATTAGTGTATAATGATTAACAAAGAGCCTACTATAACATCTCTTTCATTTAATATAGTACAGACAAAATATATACAAAGTTTCGAGACCTTATCTCTCCATTAATTTCATGTTTAAACTCAAGTACATTTCTAAACATAATTTGGATATCTACATCTTCTTTATTTGAATCTTAAATATTCACTTGGTTATGTGGATGTACATTAAATTGATAATGATAATATTTTCCCCCTTCCATCAGAATTTCAAAATCCATTCTTTGCAAATCAAAAAATATTAGACATTTTATGATCATCATCATGGATATGATAGCGTGATCATTTTTACCAAATTATTTTCCATCGTATTCTCTTTCATATGGTGGTAATTTATTATGTAGCAAAATACTTTATCAACTCTAATAATCTTCTTTGTTTCATGTTTAAATCTTTCTGTGTGAATATTCAATTAAAAATATTCTGATCATTATATGCATCACATTGTTTCCCATAAATATAGTAGATTCATATCTTTAACACAAAAAAATACCACAACTAACTGCAAATCATTATTTTGGAAATTTTTGTTAGGAATATTCCATTTTCATGAGAAATAGGGTCTCACTATCTTGTTCTTCATAAGAAGAAAACCCAATACTAACATGGATGAATCATTATATATTACAAACCCTTCTTGGCAATAGGGAAAAAGAAAAACTTGATCACTGTATAACATTCTTTTTATTTCACTGTAATTCTAATCACATTCATCTATCCAAACGAACATAGATCCCTTCTGATTTAACATGGTTATAGGATTTCATAGTTGTTCAAAATTATCTAAAAACCATCAATAATATCCTGATAAACTATGAAAACAACATATCTCAGTTTCCATGGTTGGTCTAGGAAAACTTTAAATAGCCTTCATCCTTGACGGTTTTACTAATTTTCCTTATTTGAGATAATATGACCCATGAATGAACCCTTTTGTATTAAAAAATTCACATTTTGTAAATTTTTCATATAGTTTCTCCTTCCTTAGGGTCTATAGTACAATTTTCATGCGATCTTCATGATCATACATTCTCTTTGAGTAAATAACAATAAAAACAATGAAATCTATCATAAAATGATCAATGTAATCTCTAATGACTCTATTCCCTAAATACATGAAGTTATAAGTGTTATTATTATGAAAAAAATGAATGAAAATATATTCATAGAATCCATTCCTTGGAATAAATTCCATATTTAGTATAACCTCCTGCTTAACCCCCAATTGATGATTTCCAAAACAATGGTAAATCTTGTAAAAGTATTGAGCTCTGTATATTTATATTAACATGTCATCAATATGTGCCATAGGATAATTTTTCTTGACTGTGATCATGTTCATCTACAAATAACCAATATAGAGTCACATTGATAAATCATTATTCTTAATAAACAGAATAGGTTCACTCTAAAGAGACACACATCGACAAATGAGTCCCCTGTCATGGTTCTCCTAGATTTGAATCTTCAATTATTTTGACTCAATTGGGTTTATCTTATAGGGAGTATTTTAAATTTTTTTGCAACCATGTATGAGTTATATTTTTAACTCAACATCCTGTTTTAGTGAAAGACTAGGAAATTCTGACAGAAAGTAATCGAAAAACACCAGATCAGTTGGAATATCATTGATTTTGAGTTACCTATCAACTATTTGAGGTAATAACCCCAAATACATGAAAATTAAGGAAATTACTAGGGATTTAATATCTATCCCAAGTTAAGACATATCATCACATAGATATTCAATAGTTGGTTGATTTAGAATATAAAACTCAACATTACTTAATCAAATTTTGATGGGTGATTTATCTATTGAAATAAAATCGATTCAAATGATGACCATAAAATAAACTAGAATAATAATTCTAAAATTGTTCTAATGACATTCCCAACAACATCAATCTTATAGGAATAATAAACCTTATATGTAATCATTAAACTATTATGGGTTTGCACTACAAATTCCACATCTAATTGTTTTGGTGGAATATTTTTTCCCTTATAAAATTCATTCTATATGAATGAATGGTTAGATCTAGATTCAAATAAGATATTACAAGTTCTTGAGTAAATGGTATGTGTACCAATCACTGTGTTGTTATATCCCCCTCATCAAAAATAGCGATTGCCTATGAATTCCCTTTGTCCCACGAAGTAAAAGGATTATAATGCTGATAATTTTCATTTACCCTCATACTTTAGAATTTGTTATCACAATTCACATTTTCCTTATTGATGAAGTATAAAAGTGTGGGAGGTGCATTTTTGTACCTATCTCTCTAATTTCATCATTATACAACATTTTCATGTCACATCATCACTCAAATTATCGAGGTCCATCCTTCAGCACTTAAATCATTTTTATAGTCTCCTTAAAACAATTTCCTCCATGATTAATTCCACACTTTGACTATATAACATATAAATGAGAAATGGGTTTCATAATCATATAACCCATAAGAAGATAAAAGAGTTTCATAAATATCATTACTTCAAAACATTATCCATTATGTTAAAAAATATTAATGGTTCGTTTTAATCATATTGCAAGTAATTCATGAGTAAGAACATCAAAGGTCACTATGTATGATTTTTATTTTGAAATATTATTTAATACATTTCTTCTAAAAAATATCCATTCTCAAATTGAATAACATATTTTAAGACATAAATCATTTTGAAAAACTTTCATCAGTTAATAAATTCTAAAACATTCTATGGAATCCTTGAAGAAATTATTGGTCGTGGATTTGGATAATTTTTATTTCATGTTGCACATATAATAATAAATGTTACAGACACTTTTTTAATATAAAATAGATCATTATATTGGAAAACTAAAAAAAATATTAGTTTCAAATTTTTATGAAAAAATTAAAATACGAGTAATAGTTTCTTTTAAAAAAATCATATAAGGGTGATAAAAATTTTAAAATATTTTTAAAAAAATATGAATTTGAAGGAAAATATATTTCAAACGAAAAGAGAAATAAAGTTATATTTTAATAAAAAAATTATTTAATTTTCTAAATTACCAAATATATAAAAAATGGTAATAATACATGAATATATAATGAACAATAATAGTGGAATAAATGTTGTGATAATTATTAAGAGATTCTGTCAATTGAAGGATAATCACCAACAATCCTTCTAAATTTGAATATTGTAGAAATAAACTATGACAACTTTTTTTAAATTGAATAATATTCCCCATGAAATAATAAAATTACATGAGGCTTAAATTATCACGAAAATAATTAGATTCATTATATAACATGTCAAAGGGGATGTATAGACACTTTATAAAAGAATATAGTTTGTACTCCTTCAATCCTACTATATAATAAATATAAATTTAGTATACATATATTGTAGAACCATATTAATTTATATCATACCATATATGATTCTATTATGGACTTTTATTACCATTTTATTTATAATAACATATTAATGTTATGTTTTGGGTAACAGCTACTTTTTTCATATGGGATTTAATTGGTTAGATTTTGGGTTCCATTATTTAGTCATGTTTTTGATTATCTATAGAGTGATATCCATCATATAAAAATTATATTATATTTATATATCCACTATATATTTATTAATAATAATCTATAAAATATTGAAATATGAATTTAAATACAATGTTCATGGAGACAGTTAGTCATATGTATGCCTAAAGATAGTTTCCATTTTTGTATCAGATTGAATAAAAGATAAATATATGAGATAATAAAATTAACGAATTATTTTTTACTTCATATATATTTTTTATTTATATTAAAACCATCATTAATAAATTCCACCTTATTCATGAAAGAAACACATCGCTTCTTGAGTTGGTGTTCTGTCGTACACACAGATGAAATTATCATATTCCCAAAAAAATGTAGAGCATGAACATATGTGTTATATACTAAATTCATAATCATAATAAATAAATATTAAAAAAATATATTATATCAACTATAAATCTATCATTATTCTTATATTTTAATGGTGGCAATGTATGAATGAATGACATCCATTCACGAGGCGGTAGTCATCTGTACACAGAGATGATTGACGTGCATCCCATTTTATGGATGTGTGGGATGTTTTAGGTAATATCCAAAATAAAATCGAGGTGATTTTTATATTATTATTTTATTACATAATCATGATATAACTATAATTATATAAGTTTTAGATGAAATAAAACAAAAATGTTTATTGATTAATGAAACATCTTCTTTGGGTATCACCATTTAGTTTGAACCAATGTACTAACTTGATTGTATTTCTATCCAATGTGAGGATGCTATTATTAGGTTAGGAAATATGGAAAGAGATTAATTAATTTATTGTCTTATTTAAATTTATTTACATATGTGCAAAGTGAGGGAGAGGTTGTTTCCTTTTATAAGGGAGGTGAATGGAAAACATGTAAATAACATACAATAAACACTATTGGGAGGTCTCCCATACCTCAGGTTCCAAAAATAATGAACCAAATGATAGAAATGATGGAATATGATCAGAATTTTTCCATCCCATAGGTTTTGGACAACTTTATAGGTAATTTTACCCCATATTTGTAATTTTTAGTCCCTTAGAAAACTCATATTTCACTTATTCACCATGATTTGTTTTTGTATTTTCCCTAATCACATTTGTAAAATATTAATTGTGACATTTTATAAATTATAAATTGTGATAATTTCAAATTTGGAATCAATTTTAATAAATTAAAACAAAATAATTGGCATAAATTAATTTTATATTAATACCATGAACAAGAATAAACAATATGTCTGTAAAGTGAATGTTTACAAATGTTTGGAATTTTTTTATATCCTATTTGAATATTAAATTTATACCAAAGACATAATGAATATTTATGATATATTAATATTCCATTTATAATTTAGAAACAACTTCAAATATAATTTTACTTCATTAATAAATTATATGAAAATCCTTTTTCAATAAAAATTAGGCATTTTTCACTTCTCATCCAAATATGAAATATTCCAAATAAATATAAAAAATTACCCCTAAGAAATTTTTTTCATTATTAATTAAAAATGAATATTATTTTTTCAAAATAAATTTCTAAATGTTTCAAATATAATTTTATTACTACTCACATAAGGATATAAACATCTGTTCTATTGAGAAAACATTATTTTCAAAATATATAATTACCTTAATGAAAATTATATAATTAATTATAAAATGTTATTATTTATATAAAATAGTATAAATAATATTTAAAATTATGTTATTAATATTCATATTACTTCATTTAAAAATGAGGATTTAATAATGTATTAGAAATTTTTATAATAATAAATTGTTGATTCATTGAAACATAGGGCTGTAGGTAACGAAATTTACACCCGATGTTGAATATAATGAAAAATTTACATGGTGTAGTGTGAAACTAAATCCATAAAATAAGCTTATTTTAATTAAAAAAATATTCATAATAACTCAGGATGTTACAACTGAGCATTATAGCTCATCTCTTTCTTATGAACATCCCCTGGTTTTCAAATTCTATTTAAAAAAAATAAAGAATATAATGTCATATTTTGATTTTTTTTAAATAATGATGTTATAACCATGATTTCTGTTATTGTGTTTTCTACATAATTTCCCATAATCACAAGGCCTCATGATCTTATAGGATTATATTTAGTGTGTTTTATGTAATAAATTGTTAATTATGTTTTATAAAATTACCGATTTTCATTAAATTATATCCTCAATTTCCATATATTCACTTCCATGTAATTTTCTCTTTTTTGGAAACCAATTTATGTCTTATTCTAGGTTAAATTAGTATTTCTCTTTTACTGGTTTCATGAAGAACTTTATTAACCAATTTTGTAATGTGTTATTTCTATAATGGTATTTCCCAATGTCAAACCCTTGTTTACAAAAAACATGTTCCAATTAAATGATTCAATTTATTAAAAGTGTGGATAATTTACAATTCATATATTTTATAATATGATTATGTTTGATTGCATACAAGAAACACAACACTATGAATAAATGAAAAACAAAATATTATTTGACCATTATAACCTAGCGATAAAATTTGAGGGTTCAAATTGAATTTCATAAACTATTAAATATTTAAAAATATATATTTAGATACTACATAATAATTTTTTTAATAATTGATTATAAAATAAGAACTAAATTTTAATTTATTTCATTTTATGGTTCAAAAAAATATCATCAGAAATAATTTTGTTATTTTCTTGGAAAAAATTATATATTTAATTTATACCACATAGTAAAATTTTTTTATTTTTATATCATTTTTGAACTCATCATATCGAAATTATCCAATGGATAAATTTTTTATTTTTTTTGAAAAGAATAAACTTAAATTCAATACAGATATTTTATTATTTTTTGTAAAACTATCATTTATTTTCATTTATATTTCACATAATTATTTGAATTTCATATTAAATTAGAAAATCATAAATTTTTTAGAATTAATGTAATTAATTATGTTGGAATTTCAATTATAATTGAATTTTGTATAATTTCATTTTATGGCGTAAAAAAAATATTTTTTAAAAACTGATTTTCATTTTATTTATTATTTTATCTTAAATTATGTTATAAAACATATATTAATTTCATCATAAAAAATTATTATATATTTTTAATCATAAGGTTCTAAATTGTTAAACAATTCCCTCTAATTTTTTGTCATTATGAATAGTAATCATGTTAAATATTTATCACCACAATTCGGGAACATCAAATAATTATGGTTTAAAATAATTTTATAAAGACATAATAAAACACTAAAAAATTCATTTAATATATTTAAATAGATATATTTAATCATAATTATTCATTATTTTATGTAATTTCAATTTTTTCCTTTTTCATTTAAAAATGACTTTCATGTCATTTAAAGTAAGGAATGTTTTAAAATTTTACTATCATAATTATGAAATTATATTACATGTTTTTATATTGATAGATATATTTTTTTGAAAGAATATTATATTTAATATTGAACATAATGAAAATATTTTTATGATTTTAATTAATTTATTTATTTTTATTATATATTATCATTAAAGGTGTATACAACGCATACACAGTATTCGTGAATTCAATATAAAAGGAAGTAAATTATTTAAAAATATGAGATGAGTTTTATTGGATGAAATGTTGTGTCACATGAATATTATGAATAATAAAAATCTATAATTGTGGGTTAAAGAGATTATATTTAAATTTCATACCATCTTTTATGTTTTCAATTTCATGATATGTCAAAACTTTTTAAAATGACATTATTTATATTATATAACAAAATATATTTTTTAAAACGATTAAAAATTCATAAAAATAATATCATTTTCAAATTGAATTATATGTGGTTGAAAAAACAATGTATCTTTCATTAGGTATTATTTTACATTTTATACTAATTTTCATGACTTTTATAGCGTAAGAAACCATTGATATTATAGTTGTTGTAAAAAGTGATAACTTGGGGTGAAAAAAGGGATAAAGGTGAAAAAATAACATAAACATGTCCAAATTTTATTATATTATAGGATTTACAATCATTGTAAGATTATTTTTTAATTAGATTGATTTGGAGCCAATTTATCGTGAAAATTAATTTATTATCTTCTAATACATTATATAATTCCAATAGTTCCCCACCCCTTACTTATTCATGGTAACCTCCTCTTTGTTGTTCCTCACAATTTTTTAGAATAATATTTTGGAAAATATATTACACAATCCCCTCATAACATCCCTCCAAATAGTCTCTAGGTATTAATTTGGATAATAAAAAATATTTATGGATAATGTGTAAAGTAATTGAGGTTTTCGAATAAGGTATTTATCTTTTAACTGAAAGATTTACATTTAATAAATCTCCTTATGCTGAATGAGAAAGAAAACCATCAATCACATGTTTGGAGGACTACTCCCTCAAGAAAAATGTAATTAATTTTCTATCACCACCTCTCATGGTTTTTTATATTTATGGATTTAATAAATATATATATATATATATGGTATTTATTATAATATTATCATTATGTAAATATAATATGTCATCTCAATTATTACCTTCTCATCCGATGGAAAATTATAATGTCATTCCTATGTACATGAGGATTGTCCACTCCACAAAGCGATGTGAATTGTTTATCCTATATGAATTTCTACTAGAGTTATAATTTAATTTAAATTTATAAAAAATAATCATAGGTAATTAGTATTATTTACAAGATGATGGAATATTCACCTATTTGATTATTTTAATCCTAAAATCCATTTTTGACAATTGATATGGATATTTACATTAAAATATGACATGAAATTAAATTATTAATTAATTTTCTGTAACATGATAATAATTAAAATAAAACTACTAAAAAATTAAAAAATGATATTAATAACTTCAATAATTACAATTAATTTATTATTTATTAATATAGAGAATTTATTCAACTTCTTATACTCGAGGTAAGTGGAACTTTAACTTTAAACCTTGTATTACATGTTTTATATATTCTAAATCTATTTTTTCAATTCCCATATAATTAAAATTATTTTAGATATGTATTCACATGGAAATAAATAAATTATAATATAAATTTAGGGGTTCCTTTTAATTTCATATAAATTTTTTCAAAAGGATCATTTTTATGTATTTTATAGGTAACATTATGACAGTCATTATGAAAAGAAAAAAAAGAATGTTATATTTTAATATATACATATTCAATAACTTTTACCTCCTCCAAAATTGTTAATTTATTTTTTTCTGATATTATAATAATCAATTTTTTCATAAAATAAAAATCCTTAATCAGTTTTTAGTGTTTTTATTTTTGAAAATGGGTTAAAAAGGTTATTTTGTTATCTGAATGTGTTTTCCAAAGGGTTCAAAGGAGTTTTTAATGCTTTTTCAGGAAAGTTTGAATTATTAAAATTATTTCATAAAGATATAATCTGAAAAAATTTAGATGGTAACTGGTGAGCATGATATATCTTATATTAATGGGGGATTCAGATATATATTCTATTAATGAGGGATCCTGATACAACCTATATGAATGGGTGTGTCTAAAACAGTTTATGAATTGGGAAAAGATGATATTTCTCTACAATGAATTGGGTAATGTTTCATATCATCAATGAAACAAAAATGTGATTTAACTTGGGTGGTTTATCAAATGGATCTAAATAGGATCTGGTTATTTTAGACACGAGTGAACATAGGTTATGAATATGATTCTCTATGTTACATAAAACGATTTTTATTTTCATGGTTCAATATTTAGTGGTTTTATTTGTGGAAAAGTTATTATTTACTTTTGGATAATATTTCATTTATTCTCTGAAATAATAAAATGGAATAAGAAACTGATTAATGGGTTTTTTCATTAGGTTGTGATATTTCATACTTTTGTATCCCTTACAATGGTTTTTTTCTCTTCCAAAATTTTGACATAAAATTTCATAGTTCATAAGGATTATTAGAAATTTTAACAAATATGGGGTTCCATATTCTGAAATTTCCTTCAATGAAGCTAGGATGTATTTATAAAGAGTTTATTTATTTGAAAAAATGGATATTATATGGATGTTTTGACATTGAAAGGGTTTTTCCTAATTTTATAAAACACTATACCTAAATGGTTGTGGGGTATTTATGTGATCCAATATTTCATTTTGATGTTCCATTATTTGGATGAAAAATTTTGTGTCTTGTTTTTTGGTTTCCAATCCATAAATGTAAATATTGTTTTTTATCACTAGATCTATGAGTGTCAGTTAAGATATATTTTATAAGTTACATATGAATTCTTAATATTACATTAAACATGATTTTAGTATTATGAAGAGTAGATCATGGTTTATGGATTTATTGTTATTTTTATATGTTTATTAAATATTAAATGATCCTAAGAAACCCATCATTTTTAAAAAAGCATTAAAATGAGTCTTTTTTTTCAAAATCATGGTTAAATGATTTGAATTATATATTTTATATTACATTTTCTAGGATTTTTATAGATTTCCAATTGAAAAATGGATATCGTAACTGATATCAGTAAAGATTGTATAATATTATCATTCTTAATAGAAATATGATATATGGTATTTTTTTAATTTGGTCACTAAATATGATATTTGATATCTAAATGACAACATAATTGAAAATATTCAGTTTTTTATATTTAGTTGTGTTTGAAATGTGGTGTTATAAGTAGATATAGTTACACTCCTCAAATGAAAAATAAAATTTCATAATATATATTATATAATAGATATCATATGTGATGGCATCCATATTTTTGAATTTTTAATGTTTTACCAACAACATATTGTAGCCAAAATTTGATAAGTGGTGTAGAGTTTATATTACATAGATTTCCTTCAGCGTTTGATTATTTATATTCTATATTGCGATGGTTTTATCATACATCCACCTCATTATGTTTCATAAATAATTATTTATAATGGGGTTTGACTGTTAGACCTTGTCAACTATAGATTATGACATGTATATACTAATAATTATAATATAAAATATTTTTTAAAAAATCAATTATGAATAGAATTAAATAATTGATTAATGGTATAAAAATTAAAGAAAAAAGTTTAATGTGATATTTAATTTTTTTATAAATTATCTAAATATAATTAAATATATTTTTTAATTATATACTATGTGGTTACAAACCATTTTATTAAATAAATATTTATAACACAAAATATTAAAATTAAAATTATTTTTCAATATATATGTCAAGATTTATAATTTAGATGTAATTTTTTTTATATGAAAATTGTCTGAGTAATTCAAAAAGTGTTTGTAAATTAATAAATTAGGTGAAATTTAAAGAATTTAATATTTACAATTATAAAATTTTCATTATTATTATTCAAAAATATTCAAATTATATATTCAATATCAGAAAAATTATTTAAACCCTATCAAAAGGTGTTTAGACATTTGACAATATCTGGGTAAAAATTATATTAAATATATGGTATTTATATTATTTAATCTATTTACATATTTTAGTTTTAACACAAAATGTTCACATTTCATTTAAGGTAATATTTTTAAAGTCTATATAAAAGGATAATGAAAAGAAGTGAAAATCAGAATTAAATATAAATTATATATATATATATATATATCTAAAATATGGAATTACCATAATTCAGGAATCAATATGATTGTTTGTATATTCCTTATTTATAAAATGTTCATAAATAGTTTATATCATATATAAATTAATGAAATACATTTTATTTATTTTAATTTTTTATTTTATTCATTGATATAATTTTTATATTATGAATGGAGATATATTATAGTTTATATTGTCAATATCATTCAATGATTTATTATACTTCTAAATGTGAACATACATTCTATGTATGGTAATCGAGTTATTTTCCACCAACATTGATTATTATTTCAATAGAGTTGTGATTTTTATTATAATGGTTGATTAAATTTCATACATATTATGTGTAATAATTATTATCAAATTTATGTCTACCTTGAGTAAATTGTCATTAGGTACTGGGAGTTTGGTTCAAATTACTCACATTTTTTTATGAAACTTCTTTGTCTTCGAATGTGTGGGTCATGTGTCTATTAATTCAAGCTTACTCTTGAAAGGATTAATGATTTTGTATTATTATTATTTTTTACATGAAAGGGTTTCGTGAAAATTTGGCCTATGGTTTATTTAGATATTTATAAATATAGTTTTATTTTTTTTGTTTGAAACAAAATTCATTAGTTGTGTAATGAGTTACACATCAATATGGTTTGAATACATAGGATTGAAGGAAGGAATACATTTCGAGCATAAATCATTAGATGCATGAATAAATTTAATTGAAATAACATTGATGATGCCAAAATCGAGGTAAACAAATAAAAAATGTTTAGCATTAGGGGTTTCCTCGTGAATATCGATCACGGAGCTCCTTTGCCCCTCGTCCAGCGTAGAGATCTCCCTAAGAGAACCTGCCATGGAGCAAGGAGGTGGGATGCTCTGCAAACCGATTTGACATTCACGAACACACTATGGTGCAAGGAGGCATGATGCTCAGCGAACTGATCTGATGTTCATGAACCCACCATGGAGCAATGAGGGAGGATGCCCTACAAACAGATTTGGATTTCTCGAACCCTTCGGGGAGCAAGGAGGTGGGATGCTCCATGAACAGATTTGAAATTCGCGAACCTGCCGCGGAGCAAGGAGGTGAGATGCTCTGTGAACCGATTTGATGTTCGTGAACCCGCTGTGAAGCAAGATCTGTCTTTGCACCGAGTATGCTCTGCTTTGTGATGACTCTTGCCTATAAATTCATGAATCCCCTCATTCCCAATGGAGGGATCCTCCGTCCATTCACCTTCTGTTCTACCACATAATGAAGCAATTCTTGATCTGCAAACCATGATATTTTCAGGGTACTTTTGCCTCGTGAACTGTCTTTCCCTTTTCATGAATTCCACCACTTATCAAAGAGGGATGCCCATTATAGATCCCATGGGCCTCCACGATGGAAAGAGATACCAAAGGGGATATTGGTCATCACAGAGCATTTATTCTTCATGAAACACTCTTCATACACATGTGATTCGCATGCTGAGGCATGATCATTGTGCTTCACAAAGCACATTGTTTCACAATGTTATGCTTGACAAGGCACCCTCGGTTTGCGAGGCATTTCTCCATGTATGACTCTCCTCATCGTAAAGCACCTTCCATGAGAACATATTCCCTATACATAGTCTATGTGACTTCACTTCGCGAAGCATATTCCTTCACAAAGACCATCTAATTCATGGAGCATCAGAGCTCAACAAGGATTCTCCCAATAAACCCCGTTGCTTAGAAACTACTGTTCCCATGAATCCATTCAAGATAGCACAAATACATTTCAAGGTCCCTTGGGAAGTTCTTCCAATTGCAATTATTTACGTCATGCTTCTTCGCATAGGCACTCTAACAGCTATTGCTTCTTCGCATATCCATGCTAACGTAGACCCCCCCCCCCCCAAATGGATCGCTCCTTAACACCCCTTTCATGGAATTGAAGATTCCTTCCATCCCCCATGGTAAGACATGTATCAGATATATAAGTCCTAGGGGTATGGAGTGAACACACCTTATCCAATCTGCGGGATGTTAAACTGCCAAGCGTCATCATCCTCAGCACATGACGTTAAACTGTGACCTCGCCCCATGCCTTGCATGTGGGATTCCACATCTCGAACATTCTCTATGCCCACTGGTCTCCTCGAGAGTGGGATCATTCCTCAAATTGAATTAAATCCTCTTTATCAGAGCGTTGTTTCTCTATGGGTAAAGGAAAACCACCATGGTGTAAGCCCCTATATTTTCTTGGAGGAGGTAGAAAACCTACTTCCCATCTCTTCCTGGGTGCCAAATCCCTCTCCCGCTGGGCTTTGCCACCAACTGGGCCTCTACCCCTATAGTGATCCCCAATCTCCATCTCCCCAAGTTGTGGACCACACGTTTTCCCATGTTTACTCAATGGGCTATAGACCACATGTAAGCACCTTTTTTCTTTTTAGGCCAACAACTATGTATACGCTCCATTCCAATTCCCATAGACACACCCTCAATGACTTGATCATTAGGTCTTTGTTGCCTCTTGTTTCTCACACCGAGCATGACTCACGTGGTCATAGAGGAATCACTGACCATGACATTGTTTCTGGGTAGCGTAGAGTATAAGTCCCACACTCCGTACCGAAACAATGAGGACATTGAACTAGGCCAATGCAAGGTACATTGGAAGCCTCTCTGAGGTTCAATCCCAATACCCCATTGGTCCCGACCATCTTAACTTCGGTTCACCAAACCCATTCTAAAATATGTGGACTTCGATCCATTCCATGGAAGGAATGTAGCATGCCTCCCTATGCTTTAATCCCAACACACATCGGTCTCGACCATCGTCATGTCAGTTCCCACTCCTTCCGAACTATGTTGAATTTGATCGTTTCCAAGGAAAGGTATGTAAGTTGCCTCCATGAGGTTCAATCCCCACAACCAATGGTTCCATCCCCCCTTCATGTTGGACCACATTCTTCAAGAATGAACTTAAATTACATGCCCCATTTAAGTCATGTACGACATTAAACTGCACCCACCACCCCGAACTAGGTGGTATTTGATCTTGGTCTCCTAGACAAGGTACGTAGGAATCATCTTGGAGGTTCAACCACATCCAGTGGCAAGCAGTTTTGACCCCATCTCCTGGTATGTTGTGGTCACCCCATCCAGTGGTAAGCCATCGTGACCCCATCTAGTGGTAATCTGTTGTCACCCTATCCAGCGGTAAGCCATGGTGACCACATCTAGCCCTAAGCCATTGTGACACCATCCAATGGTAAGCCATTAGGACACTATCTAGTAGTAAACCATTGTGACCCCATCCATAGGTATGTCGTTGTCATCCCATCCAACGGTAGGCCATTGTGACCCCATCCAGTGGTAATTCATTGTCACCCCATCCTGCGGTAGGCCGTTGTGACCCGATCCAACGGTATGCTTTTGTGACCCCATCCAGTGGTAAGCCATTGTAACCCCATCCAATGGTAATCTGCTATCACCACATCATGTGGCAGGTCGTTTTGACCCCATTCAGTGGTAATATTTTGTCACCCCATCTAGTGGTAGGCCGTTGTGACCCGATCCAGCGGTAAGACATTGTAACCCCATCTAGTAGTAAGCCATTGTGACCCCATCCAGCGGTAAGTCATTGTTACCCCATCCAGCGATATGTCGATGTGACCCCATCCACCGGAAAGATGATGTGACCCAATCCAATGTAAATCCAATGTGACCCCATCCACCGGTAATTAGTTGTAACCCCACATAACGGTAATCCATTGGGACCCCATCCAGTGGTAAGTCGTTGTGACCCCATCCAACGGTTAGCCATTGTGACCGCCATTCAAGGGTAAAACTTTGTCAACCACATTCGACGATAAGTTGTTGATGTCCCAAATCTATGGTATGTCATTTTAATGTGAACTATAAGGACATTGATTCCCTACCACGGGGATATATAGGAGGTCACTTCTAGACTCATTCCCAACAACACGATCGTCCTCGAGTCGACTCCATATCATTCTCCACCTACAACACTTAACCATCCATCATTCATTTTGATTCTTACCCAGGCCTCCACATCTCGGTGGGATCATGCCACCTCATTTTCCATTCCCTTTAATAGCAACCAGGTAGATAACCAAACGTTAGACCCAACATCGGTGATCTCTCTAGGGGTTTCACTCACCTGATTTTCTCTAGTCAATGTTCTAATCAGTCTGATTCATCTCTTCTAGATGATAACTAATGGAATACCCATTGTTAAACATAGGAAGATGAGAAAAACCTCATATAAATGTATCTGGCATATAATTCCCCACATTCAACATGGTATGCCTCAGGCTTCCGCGCACTCGAGAAGCCCTATAATAAGATTAAGAAACCCACACACGCCAGTATCTCAGCATCCTGACATGCCAGTGATGTCCAACGTGACTACTCCCCTGAAAGAAGGTTCTTTCCCTGAATAGACCTCTTTGAATATCCTGACAGAAGCAGTGTAATTAACTATTTTCCATAAAGATATCACACATGGAAGAGTTTCCGGAACAACATCTTTTGACTATAAGGGAGACCCAAATTATGTGATGAGTTACAAGGAGGAATCCACAGAAGGTAGAACTAGCATCCCATCATCTAGTTTTGATTAAGGAAAAAATGTCCCTGAACAAGGAACAGATGAAGCCGACCATTAGAATGCGAGAATGCTGGAATCAAACAATAGTGCGTCCTCTAAAGACGGATGTGCGCGCCCAGACTAAAGAATTGGAAATAGAAATGGTGAACCTGATGTGAATATATAATACTCAATATGGGGAATTGTAGTGTTCAAGACATCAGTAGAATAGCGTGTCACCAGATCCAGCTATCGAGTGTCGGGTCCCACTAAGAAAATAGTTGGTGTGGCATGAAACTCACCACAAGATAGGGTAGTCAAAAAGTTGTAAATCCCGGTCTATGATGTTGTTAGTGTTGATCCATCAAAAAAGCCAAGGAATATTGGATGGCGTTGGGGTAATGGTTGTCGATTCCATTTCTTTCAGAACTAATGGGTTAATCTTTCTTCTTGTTAGGATCCAGGCTGCTGCGGAAATTAGATCACCACCCACACAATGTCATAGGGGCATGGTCAATGACAACATGGAATTCCCATGCGTCTCCACCAATTTGGAATCAATCTCCATGACTAAAAATGTTGGGCACCCATGCCTCATCTCCCTGTATAAATTCATTCAATAGAGAGTGATCAACGACCTTGTATGATGGTACGTGGAGGAGGGGATTATCCTGATTCGGGATATATCCCTCAAGGATGTAAAGGAATCTGTGCCTCATCACCACGGCAACCCCCAAGGGCTACGCAGGGAGCCGATGCTCCCCACTATGACTTAAAATCATTTCGAGAGCCTCTCCCCGGAATGCCTCGATGATTCTCAGCCCTACACCGAAGAGGTAGGAAATGTTTGGGTTGGACCATTTGGGATTGCATTTTATGGGTCTCCAAAGGGGGTTCCCACTAGGTCGCGCCATTGCTGCCATCTGGTCCCACGAGTGGATGAGTAGGTATGCCATGTGCTTACACCATGGACTCTAGTCTAGCTGGAATGACGCCAACATCGGGTACAGGCCAAGGAGGACGCCAACCAAGGTGCGTCAATGTCAGCAACTTTTATAGATCAGGGAACCACCAATGTAAATCATCAACCACTTATATATGCCGAGTTGGGGAGCTTGTATACCCGGCCAGGTCAAGGCCCCAACCATCCCACTGGCGGGATGGGTCAACTCTTGGATGTCGGTGTTGGTAGTGGCTGCCACCAGTATGATAGCCCACCCCATAGAACCAACATGGAAAACGCAGGTATTCCCTGCTTCCAAGAACAGCATGGATGTTCGCATCGTGCTACCTTCAGCTAGAATGAGGTACATCTCTATGATTTTGACACACAGTATGGGAGCCTCTCTTGGGCTCACTGTAATGGTTATGGATTCATCCCTCCTACCACAGAATGTTGGTGTGGGTATGTTGTGCAACTGGTCAATCTCTACTGTGGGGCCCTCCCCATGTTATTACAGTATATGGAAAAGGTCCTCCTCACCTCAGTAACCAAAAGAGATAAGGCCAGCTTCTCTTCACCACCAAATATAGAGGCCCTACCTGTGTTCGGCTCGACCAGTATGAGGACCTTACTCGTACTATTATCGTTAGGGGAAAAAATCATGAGTGTCCTACCCTTTCTCCTAAGGGCTTGAGTGGAGGACCTAACCACTCAAAAACATCCCACAAAGTTCTTCCTTGTATGCCCTTTGATATCTTATCTTGTGCTCCTCGCACACCTTCTTACTCAGGTGGATTTCATATCCTCCCTAGAAGAAGTACGGCCAAAGGACCTCATCGTGCTTGAAGTCTACCCTACCCTGAAGAACCATCCTATGGCATAAGGATGGGTCGTCGCTTCCATAAAAATATCACTAATAATATTCAAAATGAGATCAGACATGTTCTCTTCTTAGATTCTAAAGATGAATACGACTCAGTGAGGGAACCCTTTCCTAGGACCTCCATGTCATGGGTCGAGGCATGAAAAAGGTACATCAGCCTAGTACTCCCAAAATATGAGGTCCCTCAGATTCCTACCTCCCTCAGTATGTATATCCAAGAGAACAAAAATCTAAAAACCACATAGGATACGGTTGTGCAATCACCACAATCATCACCCAAAGCACACACTACGCCGTCTAGAGATAAATGTAACCTATGATGGGGGAAAATGGTAGATATGAAGCAGCGTGGTCTACCACCAGAAGTTGTTGTCCATACACTTGAAACCATGGTAATCTTCTTGTCTTACTTTGATGTCGTGGCTATGTAACTTCACTATTCTTAGGGTAGCCCAAGATGCGGTAGTTTATTATCTCACTCGCCATATTCTATACCAACCAACATATCGTCCCATCAGTCTTCTTCTGTACCGCTCCTAGTTCCATAGCTGCATCCAGTTGATGAGTGGGAGAATGAAGTTTCAGACCTGAAATATGAGCCCAAGAGCTTATGTGATATCATCATGGTAGACCTCTTCCCTAAGATTTTTTTGGCAAGTTGCGGTGTTAAATTTTTTTGCACCAGAATCCCTCACCCATGAAAAATTTGTGTGCTTCCTCCAAACCATCTGGGCGAATCATTTCCATCATCTCTATCAGGATGTGGCTTATCCTAAGATCCAAGTGCATTTTGAAGACATTGGAGAACAATTCCATCGACCTGTAACTTTGTGTTCATCGATTAAGGGTAATCCGTAAGATTGTCAAAGATGATTCTCCCCACACAGTGACCTGTGGATGGAGATAGCATGTTTCACTCAACTTTAGTCATATCTAGTAAACATCCTATTTTCTATGTGAAATAGAGGATATGCCTCCAGACAGAGTCTCGGTTAACATGGTGGACCTGCCAGAGTGTGAGAACGAGCTAGAGATTCTTGGAGTTGACCTTCCCCCCAAGGTTTCTTTGAACTACATGGATTCGTGAGGAAGAATTAATCGTCAGCATAGGAATCTATTGGGTCTTTTTTTGCCCACATAGGAACTTCTGCTCAGCCGGAATCCCAACAAGGGAAAGCAACTCCATGGAGTAGTCAAACCCTCCGACCCGTCTGGCTAAGTGGAGAAGGTGGAGGAAAACCCTGGAAAAGCTGTTTTGCATCATCAAATCACCGAACATAAGAATGTGGTCGATGAAATCCTTACTGAACACGTTGTAGAGTGATGGCCAGACTACGGTGATCCTAGGTTGGGGTTGTAGGGGAAGGCATGACTTCCCCTCTGTGAATTGCCTCAAGTTGACCCTAACCATCTTTCCCACGCTTGTAGGATTGAGGTTGGGACCTACAGTAAAGGGTGTGGTATGTCTGGCACAATCCTCCTAAATAGTGTGAAAATCCTCGGAACCCAGCTCAAATTCCACAATATTTACCACAGATCATTCCACCAGCCGCTCCACGAGATGATGGGCCGCCATATCATGTTGAAGATCCCTCCAATGCAATGGTGGTCTAGGATCTCTCTCAGGGAAGGAACCCTTTCCCAAATGAGCCAATAGCGGCACTCATTACCCATCTCAAGGAATTATAGATACAACTGGTGGAACTCCCACCTGATGGAATGACATATCAAGTGTGGGGGATGATATTACAACACCCCCGAGTTTCAGGAATCTTGAATTTTCCCCCTTCAACGGGAAAAGGGACCCTCCACAGCACCTAGCCCACTTTTTCTCAAGGCGTGGTCTCATTTTGGGAATAGTAGTGTAGCTAGAGTCCTCCATGCTCCAGTGTTTTGTGCAGACATTGGATGGGCCTATGTTTGTCTGGTACAACCAGCAGCCCATCAGATCAGTAACCAGCTGGGGAGACCTCTATAAGAAATTTCATTACCATTTCAGTACAACCACTCGAAAGATGATTATCGTGGACCTCTTCAAGTGAAATAAGAGGCCTAATGATCATGTTGTCGAATATGTCACCCGGGTGAAATAACTCAGGTATTCCCTTTACATGTCATTCACAAAGGCAATATTGATGACGATTTTCATAGAGAATATCAAGACAGAGCTGGTCCCCTGTCTGATCACCTAGAACTATAATGGGGGATTCTGAGACTTCTTTGATAAGGCACAGTTCCTAGAAAAATCCTTATAGGAGGCCAAGATGAGACGTATGTTTCCTCCTACGGTCCATGTGAAAAGGGCCGGCAAGGCCGATCCTACCACAGTGGCCCAAATAGGGTCCCCTAGGAGACTAGTGTTGTTTCTATTGTAGCCACCTACACATCCCCGAAGAGGCCCTCTACCTCAGGTGCATCCACCAGCACAATAGTGCCCACCTCAGAATTGGAAGGTTCCCCTGAGCCATGCGCCACCACCACCCAGTCGAGATAACCTAGCTCCACCTTCTCGGTATGTTCCTCTAGCCGCTCGTCAGGGTCAAGCTCTAAGGGCCCCATTTCGGGACAGGATAAAATCAACATACTCATTCAACAAGGTACAATTCCTCGGTTACATATGCAGTGACTCAGACAAATGGATTCTACGTTTTCCTATGTATAGAAGGCCAGAAGTGACAAACATCACTAATCACCCTAATTACTGCCCCTACCACCGGATCCTTGTGAACACATTAAAGAAGTTCTAGGTGATCAAATAATCGATTAAAGACCAGGTACATAACAACATAGTTTGATTAGGACCATCTCTTCCACAGGTGGCATGCATCTTCATGAGGCCAGACAACTGCAGAGACAGTGAGGGCGAGTGGCATCAGGTTTCCAGTCACGGATCCAAGAAGTATGATCACTGGATGGATCGTGAAATAGTTACTCATTCCCAAGGGGTCATTCAGGCATGGTTGAATCGACTAGAGCATTTAGAAGATGCAGCCACAACTTCTGCATTTTATTCTCATCCAGCCGCTACCCCGAAGAGAAAACACTCGTGGCACAAGGGAAAACAAAGTCCACACCAATTCCATCTTTATCTTGTACTATCGGCGACATCATGCCCCCAGATATGGAAATCCCTCTCAGAATTCGTCACGTAGTGGAAGAAGCTTTGAGGGACATTCAAGGGTACGCCACAATTAACAAGGTAGAGCTGATAGATCCCTATATGATTCCTGACGATGAGGAGTGCCTAGAAGATCCTACCAATGTCCCTAGTATATGCTTGCATCGAAGGACCCGTGGCTATATTTGTTATCGGAGGGACCAGGTCAGCACATCCGGCTAGGCTGTGCATACTACCAAAACCATGAAATAGGCTCAACGCAGATCATAGCATGTGAAACCTTCTCATCTATTGGAATCATGCTCGCCTTCACTGTCATCCGTGTTGTTGGATCCGGAAGAGCCACCCTGACAATGTCGTGACCATCCAGGCCCTGCTATAGGCCTTTCTCAGTCATCTAGCCCGCATTTGGTAGCAACTTAGTGGGCCTCGACCAGTTGGCAGCGGGATGTTCCCAGTACCAGTTAGCCACCGGTCCTGTCAGTAGGGCCCACCATATCTCCTATCATAGAGTGACCTTCTTTATGTAGAAGTTCATCATTGGCGTGGATGTATGATTTTCTAAAGAAACTTGTCAGTTTTCCAGCTAGTCTCTCATTCTCAGAGGCCCTTCACCTGTCATCAGATATTCAGGAGGCCCACACCAAGGGTTTAAGAATCCCCCTCCAATTTGATACGGAAGTAGCAACAGCAGAAGCATTTCATGCTATAGTGGTCAAGAATTCTAAATGTCAGGCCATTATCATGTTCTCTAGAGAAGATGATGGCTCTCACAAATAGGGGCACATTGGCCAAATGTGCATCACCGACCAGTTCAATGGCGTGTATGTTCTACGATGTCTTGTCATCATGATCTCTAGAATTAACCTAAACCAAACTCGGACACTATGAATGAAATGATTTTCTAAAGATGATCCGAGTCCCTCTGACCTAAGAATCCATGGATACAATAAGACGTAATGTACACTAGTCGGTAAGATCCACTTGAAGACCTAGTTTGGTGGTATAGTTCCCAACACCAAATTTATGGTAGTGTCTCAAGACAATGCCAACAATGCAGTGATGGGAAGGTCGTGGCTCAACCTACATGCAGTGGTTCCAACATCATATCACCAATTCATCATGTAATCCCATTATGGTCGAGTCGGTATGCATCAAGGTGATGCATCACCCTTTTCCTCTTGTGAATCCTACTACATGGATGAAAAATACTATAAGAGTAAGGAAAAGCAGATTTAGACTAATGAGTTTGAGCAGCCCATGGCTGTGATAGACCTGTGGAAAGATCTAGACGGTACCTACTCCATTCTAATCCACTGATTGTAGGCTATGAACCCGGACATGGGACAATGATTTTAAGTTTCTAGAAAGAGGGGGAACACATTTCAATGCCTATGTGACACTAGAAGATCATCTCGTACTCGCATAAAAATCAGGCTCAGGTGATCTAGGAGCCTTCTACCCCCATAAGGTATCGATATGTCAACCCCATGGCAACAAAAATACGTCCTACATGCTTGTTCCTCTATGTTGGAATTATCGGTCTCAAGCTGATTCCTCCTTATTGCATCTTTATCATCAAGCATGTCCCCTTGGTCCAAATAATAGAGGGGATTAGATTAACGGCATTCATCTCTATGGCAGCTTCTGCACAGGGGTCCCCCGATGCAGTGTCCACTACCGCTTAGGCAGGTACCATCTTCCCTTCAGGATCATATGACATAGAAACAACTCCTCTTGTTGAGGATTCCACCTCCATATGAGAAGAATAGAATTTATAGTACTCTCACTGCACCTTGAAGAAGGGCATCTCAGCCACAGTTGATGAGTTGGTACAGGTGAACCTCAGTAGCGAGGCAGACCCAAGACCCCCATTGATCAGTTCCGCCATTTCCCTCGATGAGAAACAATATAATGTAGAATTATTGAAGCAAGACCATGATGTATTGGCCAAGAGTTATAACAAGATGCCTGGACTAGATCCTCAGGTAGCCGTCCATCACCTCAGTCACCCAGAAAATCATCGCGGTTTGAAGCAGCCTCCCAGAATGATGCACCCATTTCACTGTGCCTTGGTAGAGGCGGATGTTGAGAATCTCATCAGAGCCAATTTAGTAAAGGAGGTCTATTAACCCAAATGGATATCCAACATTGTTCCATTCAGGAAGAAGAAGAGAGAGATTAGAGTCTGTATCGAAGTCCGGGATCTTAAACGTGATTGTCCGAAGGATGATTTTCCCCTTCCTATGACAGAATTGTTGATTGATGCTACAACTAGATTCCAAGCCCTCTCCATCATGGATGGGTACTCTGGGTATAACCAGATCGTAATGGAACTCGATGATTAAGTGTTCACCACATTCATGGCCTATCATGGTACTTTTTGTTACTGAGTCATGCCATTCAGTTTAAAAAATGCAGGTGCCACCTATCTGCGGGTTATGCATTTTATATTTATGATGATCCCCAAAATTTTGGTGGAATTATATGTACATGATATGGTGGTCATATATCTCAAGCATCAAGACCATGTCAAAGAACATGAGAAGGTTTTCTCATTCCTTTTTTCCCATCACCTGTATATTAACCCATTGAAGGGTTCCATTAGTGTCACTTTTAGAAAATTTCTTGTTTTTATTGTCAGATACAAGGGTATTGAGATCGACCCATAGAATATCCAGGCCATTAACCAGATGTCTCCTCTGAGAAACATTCAAAAACATTGAAGCTTCCAAGGCCACTTAGCTTACATATGCTGATTCATCGCGTATATGAGTAGCAAGGGTAATCCCTTTTCTCAGTTCATGAACAGAAGAAAACTCTATGAATTGGATGAAAAATGTAATACTATGTTTGAGGTAATCAAATAGTATCTTCTCTGGCATCTTTTCATAATTCCACCTATCTTTGGAAAGTCGCTGATCCTATACGTGACTGCCCATGAAGGGTCTCTCAGTGCCCTTCTCGCCCAGAAGAACAATGAGTGGATGGGGAAAAGCCTTTACTACCTCAGCTGCATGCTCCTCTATAGGAAGAACAGATTCTCCCCCATCAGTAATAGCAACCTTATGCTAGTTTTCAAAAATCATAATTGTGACATTACTTGGATCACCATGAGGTAAAGCTAGTGTCTCGAGTAGACCCCCTGAAGTACATCCTAACTAGCCCCATGTTGATAGGTCATCTAGCTTGGTGAGAAATGATTCTACACCGTTTGACATCTGGTTTATCCATCAGAAGGCTATTTACGTGAATATGTTGGCAGACTTCCTTGCAGCCCATTCAGTTCCTGCTGACCAGTCCTTGGATCTTGATTTCCCTGATGATGAAATTCTCTCGGTGGAACAAGCCATCCCATGGTAGAAAATTCACTTATTTGGCACTTTTCATAGCCCCACTAGTAGAAGGATCAATGACCTCAGGATACACATAGTATGCCTCAGTATCATCTTCATTACCCCGGCACAATCCATTCTTCCATACTCATCCATGTTGTCAGAAGGATACATCAATAATGAGGTTGATTATTAGGCTCTCATCACTAACATCGAGCTAGCCCTCATGATTGATGTGCCAAATTTTCTTGTGAAGTTTGGATCTAAACTAGTCATCAAGAAGATCAATGGTGACTATGTAATCATAAAACTAGAGATCGTACCATTATTGGAACACACTCTCCAACTATTGGCCTAGTTCTCGTCTCTGCTGGAAGTTACTCATGTCCCCCGATCTCAGAATGGTCAAGTTGACCCCCTGGACGGCCTGGATACATCACTAGAAGATCCCGAGAAGGATGATCTGAATATTTATATGGCACACCATAGAGTCATTGCTCATGTCACCACCATTGATGACGACAACATGCAAGCGAGCCATCTTACTGCCGGAGCCTCTACATCAAAACCCCTAGGTCCCCTGGATGCTGTGATTGATGTGCCCCTTGACTAGAGAACCCCCATTAATGAATATATCCATAATGGTAATCTCTCACCAGATAGGGAAGAGTGCGGGTGAATCCAATGTCGAGTGATGTAGTTCAACCACCCTAACTTCCTTGGTTGTGAGAAAATCCTCTACAGGTACTAGTTTGATGGGGTTATCCTATATTGCATTGAGGGAATCATGATTTCTCAAGTCATTTAAGAGGTTCACGCTCATTCCTCTGGGTATCCTTAGGCCAGACCAAAACTATCCCACCAGATCTAGAGAAAGGGGTACATTTGGCCCTCCTTGTTCCATGATTACATCGAGTTATCCAAGAGATTCCATTTGTGACATATTAATAAAACCTTAATGCATCGCCCTCCAGAGCCTACCCACTCAACCAAGAACTCTTGGCCATTTTTAGTATGGGGACTCGATGTAGTTGGACCATATATACTCGTAGCAGCTCGCCAGTGCAGATTCATCCTGATGGCTACAAATATCTTCTCCAATTGGGAAGTGGCAGATCCACTCAACATGGTCAAGGCCCATTCCATCGTTGACTTTTTGTGTTCCAACATCATCTACCAATTTGGATTCCCTCATGTCTTCCACACCTATAATGGAAAGAACTTCTTAGCAGGTGAGCTAAATAAGTTGTATGCTAAGTACTAAATTTGTTATACCCATACCTTCTGCTACCATGGAGAAGAAAATTGACAGATTAAGTCATTAAAAACCCTCACTAACATTCTGCAGAAAATGGTTTGTCGGAATAAGAAGAGTTGGAAGGACAACCCCTCAATTCCCTCTAGGATTATCGAACAACAACTCGCAATTCCACCCAGGTGACCCCATATTTTCTGGTGCATGGAATAGAGACTCTACTTCCCATTGATATTCAGTTTCCCTCATTGTACACAACCTTCTATGATAATCAAGTTTCATATAATGTAGCTGAAATTTATCTAGCTGAGTTGGAAGTGCTCGATGAGAACATGCTTCATGCCCTACACAATCTATAAAGGCATTTGAAGAATATAGCCAAATCTTTCATCAAAAAAATTCACCTCTACACATTCTTGCAATGTGAATTGGTATTGGTCCTGAGGGAACCAATGATACCTAGAATGAAACAATCCATGTTTAAACTAAAATGGTAAGGACATTACATCATTCACAAGGTTTACCCAAATGGCGTGTACTCGCTGGTTACAATGGATGGTGAGCATATAACTCATCACATCAATGTCAAGTTACTCATTAAATACTTATCTTAAGCCATTGGTTCCCACAAGACCATAAATTGTATGGTCCTTCACGACCATAGACTGGTAGGACCCACATTACCGTAAACTGCATGACAGTCTTGCATGGCCTTAAACTATACAGTAATACATGACCTTAAATGGTTCATCATCCTGCATGATGTTAAAAAACATCTTAAGAACTATGTATGGCATGATTCCAATCCTCATGGTATACGTAGGAACGCTCATAAGCCTTGTACTGAGTCCATCCCTTGTATCCTTTTTGACTATCCCCTCCTGGGCATAGTTCTTATGGATGATCTCACTTGACATCATGTAGGATTCTTTGGCCCTACCCTTGTCAGGGTTACGATGATTGCACCATGTTCCCTCCTTAGTTCTTCTAATCCTCCCACAAGCTTTCCGCATTATTCTAAACTGCATGGCCTTTTAAGAACTATGTGTGGCTTGATACCCATCCTCATGGGACACGTAGGACATCAAAGACATTTCATCTGTTGGCCCATCCCCAAACTTCTAGACCTGCCAGTGAGACGAAACACATGGTGGGGTGTAGGATTATTCCCTCATTCAAATCTAGCTCATCATGATATTACCATGTATCCCTCTCTCTGTAAGATATCTATTTAATCTGTTTTGTAACTTTATTTGGGATTTCATAGATGCATTCATGCTCTACACACCCGATCATTTTGGATCTGATGATCTTTCACTTCTGGAGGGTCCCCCGAACGAAAAAGTTACAATGCCTAAGGGCTCTCCTATATTTTTGGGCCATCATCCTAAATTGTTTTTGGCAAAAAATGGATATGAGTCCAGTGTTGTGAATAAGTTCAGTGGTTGACACTCAATTTTTGTTCCCATTATATTTTACATTATATAGATTTTGTGTTTTGAATATGGAAAAAACTATATTTTTTCATTATCACCACCCCCATATGTCCAAAAATGGAGTGTAGTGGTTCATTATTCTCTGATGTCTCTCCAAATCTTGGTCTGCTTCAAGATGTAGGAACATTATGTGATGGGGAGATACTAAACCTAATCCTTGTTTCCCACACTGAGTATTAGTCACATGGGCTTAGTTTTTATGAATTCAATTCTTGCATGGGAGGTCAACTGCCTACAATTGGTCGGGACGCGCAGCCTCAGGTCCATTGACCCATTTGGGCCCCTGGCCCGAGTCCTCTTTTTGGATTGTGTGGTGCGGTATAGACTCATGTCCTCCTTCATGTCTAGTGATTTATACACACCACACCCATCCCCTTAAGAGATCCCTCCCTTCATTTATCATTTGTCTTACTAGCATAGGCCCTTCCATGCTTCTCGAGTCCCATCATTTGGGATTCCATCACCTTTTATATTCAAAATGGCCCCCAAATCGCATGGATTCTCGGACCAAAGGATCTCCTACCAGTACAGGTAAACATCCATGAAGATTGTGAGTGGAAAATTGATACATGTTCTGTGTTTCAAATATGGTTAATGGTCGACACTCAATTGTTTTCCCCAAATTCTAGTAACACAAGGGTGGATTTTGGGTTTCGAAACTAGTAAAAAGTTTTCTTCTATCATCGTTGTTGAATTGTGTTATTCCATAGAAGCGATGATTCTCCCTCTCTATCCCATAAATATAATATTATAATATGCATATATGTTCCAGGATCTATGACCCTAAACTGAGAACGCCTTCTTCCTCACTGTACGATGTTAAACTATAAGATTTCCATGACATTTTGTCCATGGCACAACCTCAGGCCCCTCAGCCACTGTGGTCAAATGGCCAATGTTATCAATTAGGGTTTTACGGGGTGGTGAGGTATTAGGTCCTCATACTCTTCGGGTTACTCATCGTTCCATACACATCCCTAGATGAGATACATTTCCCCTACCTTTTTCCTCAAATCAAGACATTAAACTGCATGTCGACCGTGAAATTTTTCCCATGGCCCTGCCTCAGGCCCCTCGACCTTTTTGGACCCTGGTCCAAGTTCAAACATAGGGATATATAGTGTGGTGAGGGATTGTGACCACATTCACGTCAGGTTATTCATCGTTCCATACATGCCCTATTAAAGGGTATCATGCCTTTCTTAGCATCATTATTTCTCCTAAAGCTATATATGGATTGATTCCCATCCTCATGGGATATGTAGGAACACACGAACACCTGGTCTTCATGATCAGCCCCATCTCTTATAAACATCTGTATCATTTTGGCCCCTTGGCCCATGTTATTCAAGAAGAGAGGTACCCAGTGTGGTATGGGCTTATTCCCCAATTCATGTCGGGTTTATAACAACAACATTGCATACCTCTCTCTCCTGAGCATCCTTCACTCCCTTTCCCCATATTCATATATTTATGTCGACTGCCCTTAAGTTCGTTCCCACTACCCTCTTCGATGATTCACCAATTGTCCTTTGATTACTTCGGTCTAGAACCTAGAGTGTCAGATTCTACGTGGACATGCTTTCACCAACTTCTTAGGCATCCTGTTCCTCTTCATTTGGGCTTCCATTATCTTTGACATCCAAAGGGACCCTCAAATTGAATGGATGCTTGGCCTAAGGGCTCTCCTATCCTTATGGTCTCACATCCTCGATGGGGTCATACTATAAATTGATACAAGTCCCATGTTTCGAATACGGTCAGCGATCGATGCTCATTTGTTATTTCCATTTCAGTCCACACAATATGGATGCATTATTTCGAACACGGTCAACATTTATCCTCCATCGTCATTCAAACCCCTCAAATCCTAGAATGTTTGTTACATGATTCATGTTTTTTCCACCCCTTCATCTCCAAATAGAATTTGGACACTCATGTCTCTATCCATCAGTTTGAATTTACATTTTTGGAGGACAAAAGATATTGTAAAGGAATCATTCGGGTCCCTACACCGTCAATCCATTGGAGTGCATTCTAGGTATTGAAAAAACATATTCTTCCTTTGTTTCCCATACTAAGATTGCCTCACATGGGCTTAGGGGTTAGCTTGAGGTATGCATTCACTTGGAAGGATTACTATTCTCCATGGTCTGAGCTCTAAGAACATAAACTAAGACCCTTTTATGAACTACATTTGGCTTGATTCTCATCATTATGAGATATGTAGAGAATGCCCAAGAATTTTTCCTTGGGTTGAGCCCTAGGGTAATTAACCCTCCTAGACCTCGGCCCTGATCACATTCCAGTCTCTATGACCATAAACTAGAAGCCTAATGTCTAAGTACCAGGACTTTATACTATTAACCTTGGTCAAGATAGTATGAACTTAAAACTATGTGCACCGTCCTCAACACACGATGTTAAACTATGTGTCTATCATCCTCATAGGTATGACATAAACCAACATGTTGTTCCATGTCCCTACTATAGAGGTCATGATCTAAATTAAGTATGATCCATAATCTAAATGATGCGCCCACCTACTGTGTCTTCACCACAGTGGCGTAACTTAAAGAGTGTTGGAATCTATTTGAAAAACCCATCAATCCACACTCCACGCTTTGTGTTCCTTTTATTTGTTCCCTTATCCTCTTTTATGTCTAAAATAACCCCTAATAGTTTGGATGCTCGACCTATGTCTCTCCTACTGTCTGGGAAAAACATTCTAGAATTCAAATGGATGACATTTCGATTCAGGAACCATGTTTGGAACATGGTCAGTGGTCGGACCTCATTTGTTATTCCCCTTCTATGCTAACTCAATAAGGATACTGTATTTCAAACATAGTGAATAGTAACCCTTAATTATCACACCACCCTTATAATGTCCTGAACAATGGTTATCGTTATGGAAACATTCCATTCCCCTATGTTCATATTATGTTGGATTCCCCAGGTGTTACCGCTCTCGTGCCCTAGAGCACATTGGAAGGATGATATGTCGATTTTCCTAAGGTCGTCATCCTCCAATCGGGCCTCTCCCATTTCTTCCCAAAATTCTGATTGCTTGTTCAAACCTTGGATTCCCAAATCTTGATTGGAACCATTATGTTCAGATAGAATAACATAGAGATCATCCATTATTTCTCACATTGGGCTCGACCAAAGTGAGCATAATGATTAATAACTGAGCATTTCATGAATATAACATATCCATGTAGAACCAGAACAGATAATGGAACTAGTCCATTCTTTTGGAATAAAATAATGAAATCATAAATGTATGTTTGAGGGTTGTAATCCATACATCACCCGAGGGTCGATCCATCAAATAGACGGATTAACCCCATCAAAAGAAAGTTGCAGCTTCGCCACCATCTGTCTTGTGGTGTCCAAGATTTTCTAATACATGTTCAGCTGTCGATGCTCCTTGACTATGATGGGGCATAATTCAACAGCCCCAATCTGGTCCCACTCTACATTGGTACAGATGATGGTTATATTTTTGGAGGCATGGAACATGTTCTCCCTAGATTCTGCCAGTTGGTCTTTCAATCACAATATTTGCTCTAATTGCGCATCAAGGGAGGATGAGTTCTTATCCTCCTAGACCTGTAGCCACCAAATCTCATATTCAGCCTCTCAGAGACTCTAGATGTTCACCACCTTCCTCTGTTGCCAGCCCACACCAATGCCATGGTCATACATTTGAATCTTCTCCACCATAAGATATCTGACGATCATGTGGGTACATCATGCATCCCCTCCCCCATAAAACAGTTCATGCAGCTATGAGCAAAGTCTATCCATCTCATCCATCCATTGCATTTGGTTGGTTTTATCGATGAAGCACTTGATCGGTATCCATTATCCATGACAAAATATTTTGTTATCCTCTTCATCAGAGGTTGTCTCGTCCCATCCGGCACAGTTGGCATGCTCATATTTGGGGAACACCCTTGGGAAATCGTGTTCAGGGTCCACATCTAGTGTTTGATCGGGTGTGGTAGGATCTGATCTATCTTATTGATACTCATCATAGAACCCCACCTCAATAATATTGGGATCAACCCTGCTGACAGTCACACTGTTGATTCAGAGCACTACAACTTGGTCAGCCTGGATATATGCCTCCGCGATCACCAGTATTCCCCTGGGAAAGGTGCCACCAGAAGCCCCGAACAACCTCACCAAGGCGACCAACACCATTTCAAGAACTGTGCACACCAGAAAGGGTCATGGAAATCAGTTGACATAGTCAATGGGTGACATTCATGAATTTGTGCGAAGAGAATTACAGAGATCAAATTCCTGGACTCGTTCTTGGGTTGACGCCATCGTGACCCTGAGGTGTGGCCCCCTGTATATTTTCAGAAGGTCTGACAGCATCATAAGAGCCACATCGGGTGTCCTGGCCCCGCTTGACAAGGCAACACTACTGGAAATGCTATTTTTCCCAATGGGTGTTTACCAACGGTTTGCTAAAATCGTTGGTCTTAAAGGATTAAGAATGCCTTTCCCAACGGTTCATTGAAACCGTTGGGAAAAGCCACCCCTTTGCCAATGGTTTGAAGAAATCATTGGGAAAGGGGTGTGTTAATCACCTTTTGCCAACGGTTCAAAAGAACCGTTGGGAAAGGGTCACCCCTTTGCCAACGGCAACGGGGTCCTTAACATCTCTTTCCCAACGGTTCTTTAAAACCATTGGGAAATATTTCCCCCAAATCCAGCCGCGAGGCTGCTCTCCTCCATTCGCACAGAACCTAATTTCATCGGCTCCGCCGCTCTCCTGTCACGAAATCCCTTATCCGAAGAGGTGAAAACCATCTGAAATTAGGTATCTTTTAATTTATACACATATAATTCCGTATTTTTATTGTTATTTCTTTAGTATTTTAGTTTTAAGTTATCAATCCACCTCCACCTCTCTGCTTCTCTCCAAATCCCCCATCCGAATAGGTGAAAACCCATTTTAATCATCTCAAATCAAGTAATTTTTACTTTATACACATATGGTACCTTGTTTTTATTGTTATTGATATAATATTTTAGTTTTAAGATTGGATTTTGATTTTATTTCACCGTGTAAAATAGAGAAATGAATAAATATTTTGTTAATTAATTAGTTTACCCTGGAATATCAGTTCTGTTATAATGTCCATGCTAAAAAAAGGCGTAATGTAATAAAAGACCTTGAATAAATAAATTGTGGAAGTTGGGGTATGTTTCCTCTATGAGAGGTTTTTTGTTTTGTTTCATTGTATGTTGTAGACTGTTTTATGGGGATTGAGGTGACCAGTTGGGCTTTGTGATAGGTGGGGTTGTAATGTGATGGTTAGTGGGCATGGATGTGTCATGTGAAGTTGTATGATAGTGATGATGTGTGGTGGTGTTGTGTCGTGTGGAGGTGTTTTGTGATGAATTTGTGGTGTATAATGTGGTGAGGTGGTTTTGGTTGTGCGGTGGTTTGTGATGTGCAATATTTTTATTGTGATATGTGGTTTTTTTGGTGAGATGGTTGGTCGATGTAACATGGTGTCGATGGTTATTGTGAGATGGTGAGTTGTTGTGTGGTGGTTTTATTAGTTTCCTGGTTATCTATAGAATAAATTATGCTGTTAAAACAAAAAAAAAACAAGATATTAAATAAATGAGATGAAATAGAAATGGATGTGTGGTAAATGGATTTAATTAATTTAACATTAAATGAATGGACAATGTAAGTGTGAATGAAGTGGCTTATAAATGAATGTGATAAATGCTATGCGTCTTGTGTGGTGGTGGTGTGGTTTATGTGTTTTATAGTAGTAGTGAAGTGTGTGATTATGTAGTTAATGTGAATCCATAGGTTGAGTATTTTGTGCTATCTATATATCATGTATTTTTATGTTATTTCTACACATTCCAGGGGGGTGGTATGTCTAGGTGGTGGTGGTGGAGTTGCAGGGGAGGGGGTGTGGGCTGTTCGGGAGGGTGGGCGGGGCTATCCAGGGGGTACGGGGTGTCCAGGGGGGTACGGGGGTGGGCGGGTTGTCCACAAGGGTGGACGGGCTGTCCACGGGGGTGGCCGGGCTATCAAGGAGGGGTGGGCGGGCTGTCCAGGGGGGTGGGTGGGCTGGACACGGGCGGTAGGGGTGTCCAGGGGGTGGGCGGGCTATCCAAGGGGGTGGGGGCTGTCCATAGGGAGAAGGGGTGTCGAGGGGGGTGGGTGGGCTGTCCACGGGGGTGGATGGGCTGTCTAGGGGGTAGGGGGCGTCCACGGGGGTGGGTGGGTTGTCCAGGGGGGTGGGCGGGGCTGTCCACGGTGGTGGGAAAGGCTATCCACAGGGGTGGGCAGGGCTGTCCAGGGGGTGTGGGCTGTCCTGGGGGTCTGGGTGGGGTGTCCTGGTGGGGGAGGGGTGTGTGGGGTGTCCAGGTGGGGTGGTATGTCTAGGTGGTGGTGGTGGGGTTGCAGGGAAGGGGGGTGTGGGCTATTTGGGGGGGTGGGCGGGGCTATCCAGGGGGGTACGGGGTGTCCAGGGGGGTACGGGGGTGGGCGAGCTGTCCACAAGGGTGGACGGGCTGTCCACGGGGGTGGCCGGGCTGTCAAGGAAGGGTGGGCGGGCTGTCCAGGGGGGGTGGGTGGGCTGGCCACGGGAGGTAGGGGTGTCTAGGGGGGTGGGCGGGCTATCCAAGGGGGTGGGGATGTCCATAGGGAGAAGGGGTGTTGAGGGGGGTGGGTGGGCTGTCCACGGGGGTGGTTGGGCTGTCTAGGGGGTAGGGGGCGTCCACGGGGGTGGGTGGGTTGTCCACGGGGGTGGACGGGGCTATCCACGGGGGTGGGAAAGGCTATCCACGGGGGTGGGCGTGGCTGTCCAGGGGGGTGTGGGCTGTCCTCGGGGTCTGGGTGGGGTGTCCTGGTGGGGGAGGGGTGTGTGGGGTGTCCAGGGGGGTTGGTATGTCTAGGTGGTGGTGGTGGGGTTGCAGGGGAGAGGGTGTGGGCTATTTGGGAGGGTGGGAGGGGATATCCCGGGGGGGTATGGGGTGTCCTGGGGGGTACGGGGGTGGGCGGGCAGTCCACAAGGGTGGACGGGCTGTCCACGGGGGTGGCCGGGCTGTCAAGGAGGGGTGGGTGGGCTGTCCAAGGGGGGTGGTGGGCTGTCCATAGGGGGTAGGGGTGTCCAGGGTTGTGTGCGTGCTATCCAAGGGGGTGGGGGGCTGTCTATTGGGAGAAGGGGTGTCGAGGGGGGTGGGTGGGCTGTCCACGGGGGTGGTTGGGCTGTCTAGGGGGTAGGGGGTGTCCACGGGGGTGGGTGGGTTGTCCACGGGGGTGGGCGGGGCTGTCCATGAGGGTACCCTACTAATATGGTTATGGGACGAGGCATGCTCTAATGTGATAACACATTAAGTTCTTATTGGTTTTACATTTTTTCAATAACACATTAGTATGTTTTTTCACATGTCTAGTTGATACCATGATTATTTTCTTTCTTTATCATTTACTTAAATGTATTTTCTATTAAAGTTCAATCCTATTGAATTGTTTATGACAAAATGACTTATATGAATTTTTTTATAGAATGGACAGAAGTTGGATGTATGAAACCGATCGTATCTCAAGCGATTTTGAAAACAATTTGGAGAGCTTTATAGATTTTGCATTTCACAATGCTTCAGATAGTGGTCGCATACACTGCCCATGTTCCAATTGTGTTGGTAGACCTTGGTTGAGTCATGAAGAAGTCAGCTACCACATAACCAAAAACGGTTTTCAAGCAAACTACTTTGTGTGGTATCACAATGGGGAGAAAATGAATTCTCAAATTGGTGATTATCGAAATGAAAGGACTGGAATGGAGAATTTGTTAGATGATCGGTTTCTGTTTATTCGTCATCATGAAAAAGAAAGGATTTCGACTCAAGAAGACGTCGATATGAGGACAACTGATGCATCTAGTGAAAATGATGATATTGATAGGGTGAAAATATTGAATGATGCTGCCACGACTCCAGTATATCGACAATGTGATAAAATGAAAAAGATGGAATTTTTAATCTGATTGTTTCATGGAAAAACTATGTATGTGATTTCTAATACAGAAATCGATTACATTCTTACCCTCTTGAAGGATTTACCTCCAGATGATGCAGATATTCCCTCAAACCACTATATGGAATGGAAGATAGTTGAAGAACTTGGATTTTCCAGAAACAAAATTCATGCTTGCCCGAAAGATTGCAGTTTATTCTGGGAAGAAACCGCTGAACGAAATGAATGTATAAAATGTGGTACATCCCGCTGGAAGTCAAAATCTGATGGAACACCATCCCGCATTCCACAGAAAGTAATGTGGCACTTTCCATTGATCCCCAGACTCCAGAATCTTTTATTGTCTGATGACATATCAATAAAAATGAGATGGCATGATATCGAGAGAAAGAAGACTAATGATGAGTTGGTTCATCCTGCAGATGGATTTGCATGGCAGAGATTTGATGCTCGACATCCTGATTTTGTAGCTGATGTGCGTAATGTGAGGCTGGGTCTTTCATGCGACGGTTTTAATCTGTTTGGGAAGATGCTTACTTCACACAGCACATGGCTAGTTTCTATGCACATTTATAATCTTTCCCCATAGTTGTGTATGAAAAAATATTTCACTTTCATGAGTATACTCATATCTGGTCCTTCTGATCCCGGCATTGATATTGATGTATACATGCAACCTTTAATAAAATATTTGAAACTTCTTTGGGATGTGGGTGTGTGCACATACGATGCATGTTCGAAAGACATATTTCAGATGCGTGCTGCGCTTCTGTGGACGATCAATGATTTTACGGCTTATGAAATGATGTCTGGATAGAGCACGAAGGGAAAACTGTCATGTCCAGTTCGTATGAAGAATAAACGATCCAGAAGACTGAAACATCGTTGTAGTTTCAGTTTTATGGGACATCGATGATTTTTTTCCAAAGGATCATCCATATAGAATGAATCGTCGAAGATTTGATAATACTATAGAGACTGATGATCCACCTCAGCGTATGTCTGGAACTGATGTGCTTAATGAATTGAATGATTTTAGTTTTTCTTTTGGGAAGGGTCAAATGAAATCTGGAAAGAGAAAGAATGTTTCCATAGAAACCTGTAACAATTGGAGGAAGAGGAGTATCTTTTTTGATTTTCCTTATTGGTCAACCAATTTTCTATGTCATTGCTTAGACGTAATGCATATTGAAAAGAATATATGTGAAATGTTGCTTTCAGTTCTTCTAAATTTCAAGGGGAAGACAAAAGATGATTTACGATCTCGACGGGACTTGGTGGATTGGGGCATCCGACCAGAATTGCATCCTGTGCGTATCAGTGAAAATAAATGGAAACTTCCATGTGCTTCTTATGTGATGACACCTACTGAAAAAAAACAATTTTTGGAAGTACTAGAGACTATTAGAGTTCCTGATGGCTATTCAAGCAACATATCCAAATGGGTCAATAGAAGTGAGTTGAAGCTAAAATCATTGAAGACTCATGATTATCACGTTCTACTGGATGAGTTGCTTCCAATAGCAATCCGTCATCTTTTTTCCAATAATGTAAGTGTGGGTGTAATTCGTTTGTGCCATTTGTTTAGAGATCTTTGTTCTAAGAAGTTGTCCAAGTCATTCTTGAAAAAAATGTTGACAGATGCCCCATTAATTTTGTGTGAGTTGGAGAAAATATTTCCCTCATCATTTTTCACATGCATGCTGCATCTAACTGTCCATATTCCAACTGAAATACTTCTCGGAGGACCTGTTTCTTTTCGTTGGATATATCCAACTGAAAGAAATATGTTCACATTAAAGTCTTATGTTCGAAACAAGAATCATCCCGAAGGTTCTATCGTGAACGGTTACTTAGCTCAAGAATGTATGGATTTCTATTCAATGTATTTGTCTGATCTTACTGCAAGAATGAACAGACCAATGAGAAATGAAGAAGAACAATATGAGCAAATTGAACCCAGTTTTCCATCACTTCCTCAAACAGGAGGAATTCCTGGATCATATACATTGAAGACATTAATCCATGAAGAGCGGGAGATGGCACATCGCACAATTTTGTTCAACTGTGATTTGTTCGATGACTATATCAGGTAACAAAATTGAATATGTATATCGTACATATATATCTGTTAAACTATTAATATTTTTTATCTACAGGGAACATAAAACAATGATAAATAGGAAGCATCGTTCTTTATCTTTGAGAAGGAGAGAGACTTTGCATAGCAAAGAGTTTTCTGCTTGGTTAAAATTGAATGTAAAAATATTACTGTTTAAATTAATTATTTCAATATTTACTTAAGTTTAACTGTCATTTATATTGTAGGTATTGAGTTTGTCTGCTGACTCTGTCTCTGAGGAAATAATATCTTTGGCTTTTTGTCCTAATACCGTGGTTTGTGACTGTAAATCAATTGTTATCAATGGGTACAAATTTATTGTCACTGAACGAGCCAAAAACATGAGAACACAACATGATGGTATTATGGTTACTGCCACAACAGATTGTTATTCCAGTGCATCAGATAGTAGACCGCGACTTGAAAATGTGGGTTATTATGGAGTCGTTGAGAAAATAATAATACTGGATTATTACTCTCATGGATGAGTCGCAACGATGAAATGCCATTGGTTTGATTCGATGACGAGACATGGAACATTTATTGATGATTCTGGATTTCGAGTAATTAATATAACCCGCACTATTGCAACCGAAGAACCATATGTGTTGGCATCAATGGATAAACAAGTTTTTTATGTCAAAGATCAACTTCAACCTGAATTTGGTGTCATAGTTGAAGTAATTTCAAGACATATTTTTGATGATACTGATGATGGAATTGACACTGTCCCTATTGCCATTGGAACCAATCCATTTATTTCTTTTGATGACTCCAATAGCTCAATTGTCAGAGTTGATTGTGAACCTGAAGATGTGGTTGGAAATATATAGAATCATTCATCCATGTTCTCAATTATTTCGGTTTACCTCGAGTTGGGTTGTTAAGGTTGGTAATATTCATATTTATTTAGTATTGATCACAAATATTTTTTAGCTGACTTGACCGTTATGTGAATTTTCAATGTTTATTGGTTGCTGTTTTATTTGAAATGCATTTTCTAATTTGGAATTGAACTGTATTCAAACCAAATCAAACAATATTTCTAACTTGGTGAACATTACAACTTGTTTGTTTTATTAAATTCATTCAAGCTCTTCTAAAACAATTGATAGCTAAATTACCCATGAATCCCATCATTCCCTCATATATTTAGTTTTTTGGTTTACACATTAATTTTCATTTTCTAATTAATTACATATTTGTTTTCCAATGCAGGAAATGCATCCAATTGAAGAGAGACGAAGAAAAAAAATGGAGGAGAACAATCGTCGGATGGAGGAGATGGGCATTCCACCATTAGTGCCTACAGTGAGTACTTTATTTCAAATATATATATATATATATATATATATATATTTACAGAATATATAATGTCATGTGATTAATTTTTTTTGTAAACTTTTTTGTAAGATCCACCATTACGTCGACAGTTATTCGACGAGGAGCCTAGTACTGGTCCTAGTACTCAGGCCGGTGGTACGAGGAGGGTTCGTACCAGAGGTGGACGTAGAGCTGCGCGTGCCCGACTTGGACCTGCCCCTCCCACTGACATTTCAGCCTTCCCACATTCTGATCCTGGTGTGTCGTTAGGGACACACGGTATATTTAGACCTCCCATGTTTTCGCTACCTTCTGCATCTTCTTCCCCATCATTTTCACATCCCATGATGATTCCCACTCCCCAGTCAGCATCAGGTCATACAAATGTTCCATCTTCTTTTCCTTCTACTTCTGTCTCTCCGAGCTTTTATATTCCATCGTCTTCGATTCCTGTTCCACCAGAGGGTGTTCCATCAGGTTCTGTGGATCCGGCGCCACTCATTGATCAGACTAGCGCAGGTAAATTTATAAAACCCTAACAAATTTTTATATCAATATTTATTTTCATTATAACATGTTTTGATAAAATATTTGTTTTTCTTTCATGACAGATACATCTAATGACAGGAGGCGGGGGCGGGTCCGTACACACATGCGTTCGGTGTGGAACCGTCGCACACAGGTTATGGTGTAATATAATGAAGACAATCAGATGGTTGAGAAAACAGGGCAGCAATGTCGGAGTTTTATGGCGACGCTTGCCAAATACTCCGACATCATTCCCGTCAGCCCGCTGTTGTGGAGACATTTGCCACATGAGGTCAAAGATAGAGCTTGGGCAGAGATATGGGTAAAAAATCTGTTGTATTTAATGCCATGAATTTTTTTTGTATTTATATGAATTAATATTTTGATTTCAGCTTCGATTTAATTTTCCTGATGGTGAGGGTGAACGACTGGAACGTCTAATGGATTTAGGCCAGCTTTGGAGAGCCTACAAGCATGAGCTGTATATTGGCTGGTGTGCTAGAGTTGGCACTGAGTTAGAGGTGGTACCAGTCGTGGATGATTGTCCTATAGAGCAGTATCGTCAGATGATTACTAATTGGACGAGTACCCATTTTAAGGTATGAATTACATTTGAGGTATTTAAATAATAACATTCAAGTTTTGCATTAATATTATCCTTTTCATTATCGAATTTTATTTAGGAATCATCTGGAAAAAATTAAAAAAAACATTGATGCAAAAAAATACCTCCATACACTAGGACGCACGACGATGTCGGATCATGAGAGGCAGCAGGTATGACAATTTTTTATAAGTTTTCTTTACGACATACATTTTCTTTTGTTTCCTCAATTATTTAATTATTTGCTAAAGTTTTTATATAACTTTTGTTTTCAATGTCATTGTAGAGGAAAGTACAAAATATTGATGGACGTGTGCCTCGAGCAAAACTGTTTTGCTCGAGTAGACGAAAAAAGGATGGAAGTGCTGTCAACGAAGCGACTCAGCAGAAGATTGTAAGTTTTAATCAGTTGATTTTATATTTTAATATCTATTTCGTAACTTAATAATATATTTATATTTGTAACAGGATGCTTTAGAGGCCCTCGATGCCCATGAAGCAGATAATTTTGGGCCATCTGATCACTTACATCACGTGTTGGGAGAGGATCATTCTGGAAGAGTACGCTGCCGACCTAGGATAGCCCCGATGAGGTATTGGCCTGCCTCAGGTACGAGTTGTAGTGCCACTGAGCTACAGCAAGTTAGGGCACAGGCAGAACAGGCTGAGAAAAGGGCCACAGAGACGGCAGAACAGTCTACTAGGGCAAACAGTGCATTTATGAAATTTATTGAAGTTCTACGTCCAACACTTCCAACAGAGGCCAGCCCAGCGATTGATGAATACATGTCGTCGATACATTCTATATATGGTGCACCATGTGGCAGTTCCAGTGGTGGTCAGGCAGACGTCCAGCTTGAAGATGATGATGGCGACTAGTCTGATGCGGAAGAGGTGGGAGATGAGGAGGGCGAGGAGGAGGGTGAAGGCGAGGAGGAAGGCGCTCTGGAGGGTGAGGAAAATGAGGAGGACGATGATGAGGGCGATGATGATGATGATGATGGTGATGGTGATGCTGATGTGGTACATATTGATCCGTTACATTTTTAACTTATATTACTGAGATTTGATGTTTAATCTATTCTAGTTGTTGGTTTTATCTAGACTCGTAGTATAGTATTGGAGTTGATTTATTTTTATATATTGTCTGTTTTTATGGATGTTGTTGTCTTTTAGTGGTTGTGTGTTTGTGAACTCCCTGGACAACCCCCCTCATTCTTGGACCATGGACAAACCCCCTCCCCCTTGGACCCCGAACACCCCCCAAACACCCCCCGGACAGCCCCGCGGACAGCCCCCCGGACGACCCCCCGTACAGCCCCCAACCCTCCACCCTGGACCCCGGATAGCCCCCGGACAACCCCTCGGACAACCCCCCCCCACACCCTCCCCCTTGGACCCCGAACAACCCCCCCAAACACCCCCCGGACAGCCCCCTGAACAACCCCGGACAACCCCCTGAACAACCCCTGAACAACCCCTGAACAACCCCTTGAACAACACCCTGAAAGCCCCCTAAACAACCCCGAACAACCCCCTGAAAAACCCCCAAACACCCCCCGGACAGACCCCGCACAGCCCCCCCACCCTCCTCCTTGGTCCCGGACAGCCCCCGCGGACAACCCCCTGGACAACCCCCCGTACATCCCCCAACCCTCCACCTTGGACCCCGGATAGCCCCCCGGACAGCCCCCCGGACAACCCCCCGGACAACCCCCCACCCTCCCCCATGGACCCCGGACAACCCCCCAAACACCCCCCGGACAGCTCCCTGAACAACCCCGGACAACCCCCTGAACAAGCCCTGAACAACCCCTGAACAACCACCTGAACAACCCCCGGACAGCCCCCAGAACAACCCCGAACAACCCCCTGAACAACCCCCAAACACCCCCCAGACAGACCCCGCACAGCCCCCCCGGACAGCCCCTGCGGACAGCCCACTGGACAGCCCCCCGTACAACCCCCAACCCTCCACCCTGGACCCCGGATAGCCCCCCAGACAGCCCCCCGGACAACCCCCACCCTCCCCCTTGGACCCCGGACAACCCCCCAAACACCCCCCGGACAGCCCCCTGAACAACCCCGGACAACCCCCCTGAACAACCCCAGAACAACCCCTGAACAACCTCTGAACAACCCTTGAACAACCCCATGAACAACCCCAGGACAGCCCCCTGAACAACCCCGGACAACCCCCTGAACAACCCCCAAACACCCCCCGGACAGACCCCGCACAGCCCCCCCACCCTCCTCCTTGGTCCCCGACAGCCCCCCGGACACCCACCGGACAGCCCCCCCGGACAGCCCCCCAGACAGCCCCTCCACCTTCCTTAATTTCATTAGCTCTGAAATGTTTCATAGCACGATCAACTAAAATCTAATCCATACTAAATATGATATAAAAATATTCTAAATGAATTTCCATAAGATTTTAAGTGAAAAAGAAGTGACATACAAAAAACTGACCAAATGCATTCGAAATGTGTTGATGCTTTAGGACAACGATCCATGGGTCATATGTGATGTGTACGAATCAACCCCGCCTCAATCCGAGGCGTGGTGCGGTCGGAACAACTCAAAGTGTATGTCTTTTGTTTCAAAAGGACATCATTTTAAGTGAAAAACATCAACTGGCATACGGAAAACCGGCCAAACACATTCGTATTGTGTTGATACTTTAAAAAAACGATCCATGGGTCATTTGAAAAGTGTATGAGTCAACCCTGCATAAATATGAGATGTAGTGTGGTCGGGACCACTCTAAGTGACTTTCTTTTGTTTAAAATGGACAGTATTTTAAGTACATACGGAAAACCGACCAAACGCATTCGGTTACTGTTGAAACATTAGGAGAACGATCCATGGGTCATATGTGACGTGTACGAGTCAAGGTCACCTCAATCCGAGGCGAGGTCGTCCGCTATGAATTTGACCGTTTGACGCCCGTTTTGGCCGTTTATGACACCAGAACTGCGTTGTCGGTCACCGCGGGCACATGGCACTTCCAATTGACGTGCCGTCTTCTCGATCACTTCAGAAATCACTCACCCGTATTTGTCGTCTGATATCAGTTCATTCCGACTTCGTTCGGCCCGTTTGGCCCCCCTCACGCGCGTTTACGAAGCGCGTGCATCACTTAAAATACGAATATTGAGCCGTACCGCGCAAACCGCACGTCCGATTGCCGTGCCGTCTGCGCGTACATGTCACGAATAATAATTCTAATGTTGAACGGTGGTTTCAGCTCAATCTGCGGTCTTCCTCTATGAATTTGACCGTTGGACGCCCGTTTTGGCCGTTTATGACACCAGAACTGCGTTGTTTGTCACCGCGGGCACAAGGCACGTCCAATTGACGTGCCGTCTGCTCGAACACTTCATAAATCACTCACCCGTATTTGTCGCCTGATTTCAGGCCATTCCGAAATCGTTCGGCCCGTTTGGACCCCCCTCACGCGCGTTTACGAAGCGCGTGTATCACTTAAAATACGAATATTGAGCCGTACCGCGCAAACCGCACGTCCGATTGACGTTCCGTCTGCGCGTACACGTCACGAATAATAATTAGAATGTTTCACGGTGGTTTCAGCTCAATCTAAGGTCGTCCGCTATGAATTTGACCGTTGGACTCCCGTTTTGGCCGTTTGTGACACAGAACTGCGTTGTCGGTCACCGCGGGCACACGGCACGTCCGATTGACGTCCCGTCTGCTCGAACACATCAGAAATCACTCACCCGTATTTGTCGTCTGATTTCAGGCCATTCCGACTTCGTTCGGACCATTTGGACCCCCCTCACGCGCGTTTACGAAGCGCACACATCACTTAAAACACGAATATTGAGCCGTACCGCGCAAACCGCACGTCCGATTGCCATGCCATCTACGCGTACACGTCACGAATAATAATTAGTATGTTGCACGGTGTTTTCAGGTCAATCCGAGGTCGTCCTCTATGAATTTGACCGTTTGACGCCCGTTTTGGCCGTTTATTACACCAGATTTGCGTTGTCGGTCACCACGGGAACACGACACGTCCGATTGACGTGCCGTCTGCTCGACCACTTCATAAATCACTCACCCGTATTTGTCGTCTGATTTCAGGCCATTCCAAAATCTTTCGGCCCGTTTGGACCACCCTCACGCGCGTTTACGAAGCGCGCGCATCACTTAAAACACGAATATTGAGCCGTACCGCACAAACCGCACGTCTGATTGACGTGCCGTCTACATGTACAAGTCAAAAATAATAATTAGAATGTTTCACGGTGGTTTCAGCTCAATCCGAGGTCGTCCGCTATGAATTTGACCATTGGACGCCCGTTTTGGCCGTTTATGACACCAGAACAGCGTTGTCGGTCACCGCGGGCACACGGCACGTCCGATTGATGTGCCGTCTACTCGACCACATCAGAAATCACTCACCAGTATTTGTCGTCTGATTTCAGGTCATTCCGACTTCGTTCGGCCCGTTTGGACCCCCTCACGCGCGTTTACGAAGCGCGTGCATCACTTAAAATACGAATATTGAGCCGTACCACGCAAACCGCACGTCCGATTGACGTGCCGTCTGCGCGTACACGTCACGAATAATAATTAGAATGTTTCACGGTGGTTTCAGCTCAATCTGAGGTCGTCCGCTATGAATTTGACCGTTGGAGGCCCGTTTTGCCCGTTTATGACACCAGAACTCCGTTGTCGGTCACCGCGGCCACACGGCACGTCCGATTGACGTGCCGTCTGCTCTAACACTTCAAAAATCACTCACCCGTATTTGTCGTCTGATTTCAGGCCATTCCGACTTCGTTCGGCCCGTTTGGACCCCCCTCACGCGCGTTTACGAAGCGCGCGCATCACTTAAAACACGAATATTGAGCCGTACCGCGCAAACCGCACGTCCGATTGTTGTGCCGTCTGCGCGTACACGTCACGAATAATAATTAGAATGTTGAACGGTGTTTTCAGGTCAATACGAGGTCGTCCGCTATGAATTTGACCGTTTGATGCCCGTTTTGGCCGTTTATGACACCAGAACTGCGTTGTCGGTCACCGCGGGCACACGGCACGTCCGATTGACGTGCCGTCTACTCGACCACTTCATAAATCACTCATCCGTATTTGTCGTTTTATCTCAGGCCATTCCAAAATCGTTCGTCCTGTTTGGACCCCCCTCACGCGCGTTTACGAAGCGCGCGCATCACTTAAAACACGAATATTGAGCAGTACCGCGCAAACCGCACGTCCGATTGCCGTGTCGTCTGCGCGTACACGTCACGAATAATAATTAGAATGTTGTACGGTGGGTTCAGCTCAATCCGAGGTCGTCCGCTATGAATTTGACCATTGGACGCCCGTTTTGGCCGTTTGTGACACCAGAACTGCGTTGTTGGTCACCGCGGGCACAAGGCACGTCCGATTGACGTGCCGTCTGCTCGACCACTTCATAAATCACTCACCCGTATTTTTCGCCTGATTTCAGGCCATTCCGAAAATCTTTCCGCCCGTTTGGACCCCCCTCACGCGCGTTTACGAAGCACGTGCATCACTTAAAATACGAATATTGAGTCGTACCGCGCAAACCGCACGTCCGATTGACGTTCCTTCTACGCGTACATGTCACGAATAATAATTAGAATGTTTAACGGTGGTTTCAGCTCAATCTGAGGTCGTCCGCTCTGAATTTGACCATTGGACGCCCGTTTTTCCCGTTTATGACACCAGAACTGCGTTGTCGGTCACCGCGAGCACACGGCACGTCCGATTGATGTGTCGTCTGCTCGACCACTTCAAAAATCACTCACCCGTATTTTTCGTTTGATTTCAGGACATTCTGACTTCGTTCGGCCCGTTTGGACCCCCCTCACGCATGTTTACGAAGCGTGCGCATCACTTAAAACATGAATATTGAGCCGTACCGCGCAAACCGCACGTCCAATTGTCGTTCTGTCGGCGTTTACACGTCATGAATAATAATTAGAATGTTGCACTGTGTTTCCAGGTCAATCTGAGGTCTTCCGCTATGAATTTGACCATTGGATGCCCGTTTGGCCCGTTTATGACACCAGAACTGCGTTGTCGGTCACCGCGGGCACACGGCACGTTCGATTGACGTGCCGTCTGCTCGACCACTTCAGAAATCACTCAACCGTATTTTTCGTCTGATTTCAGGCCATTACGAAATCTTTCGGCCCGTTTGGACCACCCTCACGCGCGTTTACGAAGCGCGCGCATCACTTAAAACACGAATATTGAGCCGTACCGCTCAAACCGCATGTCCGATTGATGTGTCGTCTACGCGTACACGTCACGAATAATAATTAGAATGTTTCATGGTGGTTTCAGCTCAATCCGAGGTCGTCCTCTATGAATTTGACTGTTGGACACCCGTTTTGGCCGTTTATGACACCAGAACTGCGTTGTCGGTCACCGCGGGCACACGACACGTCCGATTGACGTGCCGTCTACTCGAACACTTCAGAAATCAGTCACCCGTATTTGTTGTCTGATTTCAGGTCATTCCGACTTCTTTCGGCCCGTTTAGACCCCCCTCACGCGCGTTTACGAAGCACGTGGATCACTTAAAATACGAATATTGAGCCGTACCACGCAAACCGCACATCCGATTGACGTGCCGTCTGCGCGTACACGTCACGAATAATAATTAGAATGTTTCACGGTGGTTTCAGCTCAATATGAAGTCGTCCGCTATGAATTTGACCGTTGGACGCCCGTTTTGCCCGTTTATGACACCAGAACTGCGTTGTCGGTCACCGCGGGCACACGGCACGTCCGATTGACGTGCCGTCTACTCGAACACTTCAGAAATCACTCACTCGTATTTTTCGTCTGATTTCAGGCCATTCCGACTTCGTTCGGCTCATTTGGACCCCCCCTCACGCGCGTTTACGAAGCGCACACATCACTTAAAACACGAATATTGAGCCGTACCTCGCAAACCGCACGTCCGATTGTCATTCCGTCTAAGCGTACACGTCACGAATAATAATTAGAATGTTGCACGGTGGTTTAAACTCAATCTGAGGTCATCCTCTATGAATTTGACCGTTGGATGCCCGTTTTGGCCGTTTATGACACCAGAACTGCGTTGTCGGTCACCTCAGGCACAGGGCACATCCAATTGATGTGACGTCTGCTCGAACACTTCATAAATCACTCACCCGTATTTGTCACATGATTTCAGGCCATTCAGAAATCGTTCGGCCCGTTTGGACCCCCCTCACGCGCGTTTACGAAGCACGTGCATCACTTAAACTATGAATATTGAGCCGTACCGCGCAAACCGCACGTCTGATTGACGTGCCGTCTGCGTGTACACGTCACGAATAATAATTAGAATGTTTCACGGTGGTTTCAGCTCAATCCGGAGACGTGGTGTGGCTGGCACCACTCAAAGTGTTCGTCTTTTGTTTCAAAAGGACGTCATTTTAAGTGAAAAGCATCAACTGACATACGAAAAACCGACCAAACGCATTCCTAATCTGTTGATAATTTATCCCAACAATCCATGGGTTATATGTGATGTGTACGAGCCAATCTGGGATGAATCTGAGTCGCGGTGTGGCCAGGATAAGTCTAAGTGACTCTCTTTTGTTTAAAATGGGCACCATTTTAAGTACATACGAAAAAACGACCAAACGGATTCGGTTTCAGTTGAAACATTAGGAGAACGATCCATGGGTCATATGTGACGTGTACGAATCATCCCTGCTTCAATCCGACATGTGGTGCGGCTGACAGCACTCAAAGTGTCCGTCTTTGTTTTCAAAAGGACGTCATTTTAAGTGAAAGGCATCAACTGACATACTGAAGAATGACCAAACGCATTCGGATTCTATTGATACTTTAGCACAACGATCCATGAGTAATATGTGACGTGTACAGGTCAACCCCGTCTTAATCTGAGACGCGGTGTGGCCGACACCACTCTAACTCTGTCTCTTTTGTTTAAAATGGACATGATTATAAATGAAAAGAACAATTGACATATGCAAAACCGACCAAACGCATTCGTAATCTTTTGATAATTTATCACAACGATCCATGGGTCATATGTGACATGTACGAGCCAACCCGGGATGAATCTGAGTCGCGGTGTGGTCAGGATTAGTCTAAGTGTCACTCTTTTGTTTAAAATGGACAACATTTTAAGTACATACGGAAAACCGACCAAACGCATTCGGTTTCCATTTAAAATTTAGGAGAACGATCCATGGGTCATATGTGTCGTGTATGAATAAACCCCGCCTCAATTGGAGATGCGGTGTGGTCGGCACCACTCATAGTGTCCGTCTTTTGTTTCAAAATGACATCATTTTAAGTGGCAAATATCAACTGGCATACGGAAAACCAACCAAACTTATTCGGATTGTGTCGATACGTTAGGAAAATGATCCATGGGTCATTTGAGACGTGTAAGAGTCAACCCCATCTAAATCCAAGATGCGGTGTTGCCGGTACCACTCTGACTGTGTCTCTTTTGTTTAAAATGGACAAGATTATAAGTAAAATAAACAGCTGACATATGAAAAACTGACCAAATGCATTCGGAATCTGTTGAAAATTTAGGACAACGATTCATGGGTCATATGTTACGTGTACGAGTCAACCACGCCTCAATCCGAGTCGCGGTTTGGCCAAGACCACTCTATGTGTATCTCTTTTCTTTAAAATGGACTACATTTTAAATTCATATGGAAAACCAACCAAACGCATTCTGATTGTGATTATATTTTAGCACAACAATCCATGGGTCATTTGTGATGTGTACGAGTTAACCCCGCCTCAATACGAGACGCGGTGTGGCTGACACCATTCAATGTGTCTCTCTTTTATTTAAAAAACACTTCATTTTAAGTGAAAACAACAACTAACAAACGGAAAACTCACCAAACGATTTCGGAATATGTTTATACTTTAGGAAAACGATAAATGATTCATTTGTGACGTGTATGAGTTAACCTCACCTCAATCCGAGGCACAGTGTGACCGGTATCATTCCAGATGTATGTATTTTGTTTAAAATTGATATCATTTCTATAAAAAATATATGGTATATGAAAAACCAATCAAATTATGAATTGAATTCCGGATTCCACATATGATTGTCATCTAAATTTTAAAATGAATTCTATATGAATTATGTATGTTTATAATTATGTTATGAATTCTACTTTAATTATGGATGAGTACATTTTCAGGATGCATTATATGTGTTGGTTGGTTGGTTTTCATTATTTGTATGTGATGGTTTGTTCTCTATATGTATGCATTATATGTGTTACAGGTACAATAATTGGATTGAAAAATGAATTGAAAATGAGGGCATAATTGGATTGAAACCTAGGGTGAATGCCCAAAAATCTGCTGTGGAAATTGCAGAGCAGGCTGCTGTGCAATTTGCACAGCAAAGCCTATGCCAACGGTTTGAGAACCGTTGGCATAGGCTCTATGCAGGTGTTTTTACCAACGGTTCCTTGAACCGTTGGGATACTTTTTTGATTGTTGTTTTTACCAACGGTTCATGGAACCGTTGGTAAAAACCTTTCCCAACGGTTTATAAACCGTTGGGAAAGAAAATGCTTTGTTGATTTCCCAACGGGCCAAACCATTGGGATAGGTTGATTTTTTCTAACCTATCCCAACGGTTCTGTGTAAACCGTTGGGAAAAGCCTTTCCCAACGGCTTACTTCCCCACGGTTTTCAGAACCGTTGGTATAACATATACCAACGGTTCTGCAGCCTTTCCCAACAGTTCTAAACTGTTGGGAAATGCTAGATTTCCAGTAGTGCAATCAGTGCAGCCAAAAGTGTAGATCCTAAAGGTCCCGGATCTACATCTTTTGAGGGGCGAGAACCAGTTCTGTGTATGAGACCCTCAGGCACAGTTCAAGTATTATTAAACATTCTAGAATAACCTGGAAGCTGAACCTGAGGAAAGGGCTTGGGATTTAACCTCAAGGGCCTCTTCAAATTCTTCAAGGTCCGAGTATTGATCTCTAACATCGCCCGCCTCTAATGGGATCCCTCTACCGGCATCCTCCCCCCAGGAGGACTCATCAGATTCCATCGGAAAATTAAAGTGCAACATTAGTTCGGTAGATGTCAAATGCGGGGGGGGGGGGGAGGGGGGGGGGGTTGTCTGTTTCAACCACACCTTCACCCGTATTTTCATTGGATTTTTGGCACCTTATGAGGGCTCAAATTCCTCCATCCCTATCAGGTAATGCTCTACCTTCTCCTGGAATACTGTAATGCTGGCCCTGGCATGGAAAATTTAAAGCCACCAAATTGTAGAGGTGGTTCAATTGTTTCCACATCTTGGACGGGCCAAAGAATCACCTATTGACATTCCATATGTCCCTGGACTCCAAGAAGGAATCATTCTCAAGCATGTCTATATGAAAATGCTGATTCCCTAGAGAATGGGTGGATATTTTATGAAATCATCTGAGTGGCCAGCCCTCTGGATAACTAAGTTCATTCGGGACCACCGAGTTCGCTGTTTTTGCTAGATATGCTACTGATGTATCCCTTCGCTGGTACAAGCCTCATGGCCATGGCATCCCTGCCATTGCGGGATGTCCTTACTTTCTTCTCGCCCTGACCTAGATGATTGGGAGGCACACCATCACTAGCCCGAAGAGTTGGATGCTTCATCATCTCCGCCAGGTAGGCCGCCTCCCATTATTAGGTATACACTTTTACCTACCCGAAGAAAGCTGTGGGATGAGGAAATTCATTCTAAATCGTTACATATTCTCGTGTGAACATGAGCCACATATTCTTCATCACACATGGATGTCCCTCATAGCTCACCTGTAAATAGACCTGTGGGGTCTATTGTTACATTCACTGATACTGCCTCGATAATTATTACATGGTGTACAACTCGCAGAGAGGCTCCCAGTCTATTGATGCCACCAGAACTCCTCCTTGAATGGCCGAGATATAGGAAAAGTGGTCTTCCTTTCTTTGGACATCATCAGTAAATGCACCCATTAGCAGCAGGAATAGATGACGATTGAATTCCTCTATCTTCTAGATGTGGTTGAGTACCGCTTGCACAATCAGTTTGGCCAAAAAGATCCTAGCAGAATTCAGAATAGTCGGATGGATGTTCGATCCTAGATGGAAGATGGGGTTAGGATATTTGTAGACTCCACTTATTGGCACCTCTATCCACCGGTACAAGAGGTGGAACAACCCACATATCCTCTGAGGACACTTCCCCTAACTAATATTCCATAGAATCTTGTACAGCTTTGCAAGAATATGGTTTATGAGGTTCCCCAACACTCATGTTGCCAATATGGACTCCATGATAAATGTTATTGGTCGCACGCCCATGCTTGTATCCCATAACATTCGGATCAAACCGCATATGAGAGCAGTGATGAATGCCGCGAGCCTGACTACTTGTTGCCTCTCAATGATGACACTGAACACCCATGTTTTCCATTGGACGTCATCCACGAGTCTTAAGTATGAGTGCTTCGTTCCCTATTTTGAAAACTTCTAGAAAGTACAAGGAATCACCAGAAACTGTCTATTTTCTGGGTAGTTAAGAAACTGTTTGAACCACCGCCAAAAGTGGACGTCTCTCATGGCTTCCTTTTCATCTCCTGACACTAGCTCCATCAGTGCAATCCCTAGCAGGGACATTTTATCTAGATTCTACCACACACCCATAACTTATATTAATTCATCAGACATCACCCCCAATATCGGGACCCCTGAGATCTGGTGCACATCACATAAACTAATGTCGACCTCCTAATTGTGCAAGTGGAAGGTATTTGTCCTCAATGACCACCTGCTCAATAACTCCAACATTAGCTGCTTCGGTTGGTATATGTGAAATTAAGAGGCCCAATCCTTTTCATATAGGCCCACTCTTTTCAACTCATCCACAATCTCTTCACACGAGTCACCTATCTAGTCGTCCTAGGCCTAATCATCTGTGAAGTTGCCACCCTGACGCAGGTCCCACTAATCAGACCACCCCGTCTCCTAGTTCCTCAGGGCTACATTCAAGATCATCTGGTATAGATGGTGGGATTTCTCTGGATGAAATCTCATCTCATCAACATTGTTCAGATGAGTGTTCAAAAAATCAACAATGGTGGGTGTGAAGTCCTCCCATTAATGGCTGTCAATAGCCATGAACCACATGCATTGACATGACGTTCTTCTAAACCAGTAAGCTAGCTCGTCCCATTTGGATGCTAGAATGAAGACGTCATCCCTCTGCCAAAAACCATTCAATGGCTACCTCTTGAATAGATAATAGTTCCTTCAGAATTCTAACAGCAACTCCACCAACGACACAAGGTGGGAGTGTCTCTGTAACAACTCCTCTTAGCCCAATCTATTCACCATCTCCTCCCTTCGAAAAGCATCCGCAAGGAACACCCCCCCCCCCCGAGAGCCTCTTAGTGAAACATTCATTATTTATGTTTTTGTGTTTTTTGGGTTTTTTTCGTGAAGAACTATCCCGAAGCATGTTTGCGGAGCTCGGTCAGGAAGACTTTTCCTGGAGGAATTCCCCATCCTTCAGACATAGTTCCCAAATTGCACATACACGATGTTGAAGACTTGCTCTGCGCCATAAAGTAGAATGCCTGATTCGTAGAGAGAAGTCACAGTGTATGTAGAGCTTCATGAATCAAGATCCCTTTAGGCCAAAAATACATGAAGAATATAAAGGAAAAAAGAGAGTCCATATCTATTATTTAATTTAAAGGACCCCAGGATGTGCGTGTCTCATTCGATCCACAATGAGATTTGCCTCACACTCATCCCCACGACATCTCTCGGCCTTGTGAGTCTTCTTCACGATACCGCTTCATGATGGTTAAGGTATTTTGGAAATTGGCACTCAGACTTTTACCCCCACATTCTCCTCAGCACTAGGTCTGAGGGTGGGCAATTTTTGACCCCAAAATCAATGAAAATAAAGATCCAAATTAGAGCATTAGGGGCTACCTCGCGAATACCAGTTGCAAAGCCCTATTTAACCACGTCCAGTGTAGATCTTTGCTTTCACGAAACCGCCGTGGAGCACATAGGCGAGATGCCCCATGAACTGATTTGACATTTGTGAACCCACCACGGAGCAAGGAGGGTGGATTCTCTATGGAATGATTTAATGTTCAGTAACCTGTCGTAGATCAAGGAGGTGGGGTTATCCATAAACCATACATAGAGCAATGAGGCAAGATTCTCTGCAAACAGATTTGATGTCCCTGATCCAACTGCCGAAAAAGGAGGCGGGATACTCCGTAAACTGATTTAACCATTTCAAACCCACCATAGCACAATATCTATCTTCGCATAGAGCATTCTATGCTTCACGGCACCTATATCCTATAAATAACCGGCTCCCCTTGAGTCTAATAGATGGATCCTCCGATCTTTCGCCTTCTATGTTCCCACATCACGAAGCAAATCCTGCTCTGCAAACCATGACCTTTTCAGGGTACTTTTTCATTGTAATGTGTCTTCCCCTTTGCATGAATTCTGCTCCTCTTCAATGAGGGATGCCCTTGGCAGAGCCCACATGCCTCCGCGATGGAAGGTGATCTCCAAGGGGACTCAGTCATCATAGATCATTTATGCTTCACGATACACCCTATAAACACACGTGATCTGCATGGTGAGGCATGATCACTATGATTTGCGATGCACATTTCTTCACAATGTTAGGATTCGCAAGGAACCCATGCTCTGTGAGGCATTGCTCCCAAAATTCCTTTCCACTTCACAAAAAACCATCCATATGCACATATGACCTATACCTTTTCTAGGAGACTTCACGTCGTGAAGCACATTACTTTACAAATCCCATCCACTTCAAGGAGCACTATAGCTTCAAAAGGATTATACCTATGAACCACTTTGCTCTGAAACTCTTTTTCACGTGCTGCCCTTCTTGTATTCACAATGAGATTTCAAGGTCACTTGGGTGGTGCTTTCTATTGCATTGATTCGCTTCATGCTTCTTCATATGTTCATGCTAATTGCTATTTATTTTTCTCATATCCATGCTAATGTGGACAACCCCAATGGATATCTCTATAACACCCCCCGTTTCATGAAATCGATGATGCCTTCCTTCTCTCAAGGGAAGGCATGTATTGTTTATATATGTAGTAGGGGTGTGGATCAAACACACCTTGTCTGAGCTGCATCACATTTAACTTCCATGCGCCATCGTCCTCAGTACATGATGTTAAATTGTGACATCTCCCAATGCATTACACCCAGGATGCCCCATCAAAAATATTTTCATGCACCCACCGGTCTCCACGGGAGTGAGATAATTCTTCCATGGAATGATGTCCTATTTATCATTGCGGCGTCTACCCTTGGGGAAAGGGAAACCACCGTGGTGCATTCCCCTATATTTTCTTGTAGAAGGTAGCACAACTGCTCCTCCTTCCTTTCTGGGTACTGAATCTCTCTCCTGTTGGGGTTTCTCACCACCTAGGCCTCCACCCTGGAGTGAGTCCCAATCTCCCTATCCCTGGGCTACGGACCATGCGTAAGCCCATGTTTCCACTTTGGGCTACGGACCACGTGTAAGCCCCTATTTAGATTTTGGTCTGCCAACTATGTGTATAACCCATTCCACATCCAACGGATGCACCTTATGTGATGTGATCATCAAGTCTTTGTTACCTCTTATTCCTCACACCAAGCATGACTCACGTGGGCTTAGAGAAAGCACCGACCATGAAATCCTTCCTTGGCAGACTAGAGTGTAACTCCAACATACTCTATCCAAATTATGAGGACTTTGATCCCTGACAAGGCAAGGTACGTAGAAAGCCTCCATGAGGTTCATGCCCAACAACCCATTGGTCCTGACCATCATCATGTCGGTTCACCAAACCCATACCTATATATGTGGACTATGATACTTGCCAAGGAATGGTATGTAGAAAGCCTCCATAACGTTCAAGACCAACACCCATCGGTCTCGTCCATATTCACACTGGTTCCCACTCCTTCTGAACTACGTGGAATTTGACCCTTTACAAGGCAATGTACGTAGGAAGACTCTATGTGGTTTAAGCCCAACAACTATTGGATCTGGGCCCCTTCACGTCGGACCACCTTCGTCCCACATGACGTCAAACTTCATGCCCCATTTTCATCATGTATGATGTTAAACTCCACCCACCATCCTGAACTACATGTTCTTTGATCATTTCCTCCTAGGAAGGGTACATAGGAAGCCTACCTGAGGGTCAACCCCATCCAACAGTAAGTGCTTGTGAACCCATATAGTGGTAAGCTATTGTAACCTCATCCAGTGGTATGTTGTTGTGAACGCATCCAGTACTAAGCTGTTGTCACCCAATCTAGTTCTAATCTATTGTGACCCCATCCAGTGGTATACCGTAGTGACCCCATCTAGTTGTAAGATGTTGTGACCCCTTCCAGCAGTAATCCATTGTGACCCCATCCAGCAGTAAGCCATTGTCACCCCATCGATCGGTAAGCCATTATGACCCCATCTAGTGTTAGGTTGTTGTCACCCCATCCAACAGTAAGCCCTTGTGACCCCATCTATCAGTAAGCCGTTGTGACCCCATACAACGGTAAGCTGTTGTGTCCCCATCCAACGGTATGTCATTGTCACCCCATCTAGAAGTAATCCATTGTGACCCCATCCAGCGGTAAGCCATTGTGACCCAATCCATTGTTTAGCCACTGTAACCCCATCCAGATGTAAGCCATTGTCATCCCATCCAGTGTTAAGACATTGTCCCCCCATCTAGTTGTAAGCCATTGTGACCCCAATTCAAGAGTAAGTCAATGTCAACCCCGTTAAGAGGTAAGCCGTTGAAGTCCCAAAATAGATGGTAAGACGTTGTCCGGTGAACTATTTGGACTTTTATTCCTACCACAGGGACATGTAGGAGGTATCTTCTGGAGTTAATCCCAACATCACCATCATCCTCGAGTCAAATCCATCTCATTCTTCACCCACATCACATAACCATCCATCATCCATATTGATTCATACCCATACTACCACATCCCAGTGGATCATTCCACCACATTACCCATTCCCTTTAATATAAATCATGTAGCTAACCAGGTGTTTTCCCCAACATCTGTGTTCCCTCCAGGGGTTTCACTCACCTGATCTGCTCTAGTCAGTGTTCTGATCATTTAAATCCATCTCTGTTAGACATTAAACTAGTGGCATACATTATGTTAAACATTGGAATTAGAGGAAAACCTCAGATACATGACTATGGATTATAATTACCCTCATTCAAAGTGGGAGGAATTTGGATTACACACCCTCAAGAAGACCTATAATAACGGGATGAAACCCTCACACACTAGTATCCCAGTGTCTAGAGATGCTAGTGATGTCCAATGTGACAAATCCCTCGACCGAAGGTTGCTTACCAGACCGGACCCCTTGGAATGTCTTGAATGAAGCTGTGTAATTAACTAGTGTCAATGAAGATATGGCACTGTGAAGAGTTTCATGAACAACGCCTTTAGTTTATAATAGAGACCCAGATTAGGAGATGAATTCTGGGGAGGAATCCATTGATGGAAGAACTGACATCCCATTATCCTGTTTCGATCACGGATTAAACATCCCTGAATAAGGAACTGTGTCACCCGCCATTGGAAAGTATGAATGCATGGAAACAAATAGCTGCGCATCCTTTACAGATGGAAGTGCGTGCCCTAGCGAAAGCATTAGAAACAAACATGATATAAGATGATGAGATTAAATCCCCATTAAAAATACTAAGTATTAGTCCACTTTGAATGAAAACACATTTTGAGACATCAATCAATCAATCATATAGGTTCTACCAAAGAAAGTAGCCTGTGGATTATATTTTGTAACGCATGGAGGAAATTGAAAAACATATTAGTTGGTTAACTAAATCCTAATGTGATATTTTGGATACTCACAGTTGGGAAACCTTATGAGAGAGGATAAAAAAGAATATAGCTGGGATTATTCATACGATGGATTTGGTAAATAATTATAGGGTTAATAATTCATGATACATATATGATATAATCAGAATGATGTCCCACCTAACTAACTAAGCTGTAAAAGGAATTACATAGAGGAATCATTTATTAATGAAATATTGTTCTTAAATCAAAAAGAATATACAATATATTTTGGAAAGAGACTTCATTTTAGTGTGATAAAACATAATAAAATTTCATGTAATATATATATATATACAATAGGTGGTTCTCTTGAGAGATCTTCTCTCGGGAGTTCCCCATCAAGGTTTTACTCTGTATAAGAGTGGGGAAATGATTTTTCATGGGTTTATCTATGTTGAACCTCTCTCAAATTATTAGGCATCATGCTGGTGTGTTGTTCCAGGTTTCTTGGAGGTTCAATTGGCAATCTACTGTGATGGTGTGTCAAGATGATCTAGGATGGTAACCGATTCTTCTGGAAATTGTACCTCAACAAGTAGGTAGGTAGGTTGGTGGTGTGTAGAGGTCTGATTCTCCTCTATGTGTGGGGAGGAAAGGTTCTGGTGGGGCATTGAAAACATTAATACAATGTTTGACATTACTTGACAGGATCTGGATTCATTGGTTCACAGTTTTCATCGGGGTCAAGGTGATGTGGTGGAACTGGTGCATCATTTTCACTTCTCATTGGAGCTTCCTATTGTGGAAAGGCTTTGTAGTTGAAACGTCCATGGATGAATAGATTCTTCATAAGAATAATGAATTTTCATTAGACCTAGTCTAGCATATATAGGTGCAGGGTGGGGGTGTTTTGCTGCAGCAGGATAGAAGATTTTGGTGGTGGCATCCTCACATCATTTTTTGGGGGTTTTCATTGTGGATTTGGATGAAGGAAAATCATCCTCGTGCGTAGATAGAGGATCTACTGGGCATGGTGGTGCTTGAATTGGGTCTGTTGACATTGGATCCAGACTAAGTTTTCTTGGATTTTTTCATTTGACATAGATGGGACTTTCGTTTTATAAAGGGTTATGTCCTAGGGCTCCTGATCCGTTGGAGTTTAGACCCTTGTGCCTTTATAATTACAGGCTTATTATAAAATTTTGGGTTTTCGATATTTCTATGGTTTGTGTGTTTTCTTTTTTAATAAATTGGTCCGCCTTCAATTTTTATTGTATATTAAAAAAATACTCACTTGAAAACAACATCTATTGTATATATATATAATCATCATAATAATATTATATTTGATAGATAAAGTATGTTCTTAAGGTAATAAATAATAAAAATTGGTATAAGAAAAAATAATTATTCACAATCATGTAAACAATAGAATTCCTATGTTGTAGAGTAACCCCTTCCTATGGAATCAATTATTGAATATTCTTAATTAAAGAATTGGGATTCATATGAGAAGTTTATAATGGTTTACTTAAGAATTCACTGTAATTATATGTCGGATGCCCAATAAAATATATGTCTCCACTCATATATTCAATACAATTGTGTATGGTATTGTCTTGGGAAGACTGGATGATACATTAAATCTGATTATGGATTTGGATTTTTTTCATCAAAGGAAATGTTCAATAAAAATCTATCTATTCAAAAAAATATGTACTCTATTTAATTAAGGGGTTTAGGATAAAACAACCTAATCATGATATATCTAGTCATTTACAATGTAATGGTATTACAAATTCATGAATTTTTAAAAAACAAATAGAACCAAATTGTGTATACTAGTCCAATAATGATTCATTAATATAGAAAATAAGTTTCATTGGATCCCAATGAAAAAAGTTAGGAATGTAACTCATTATTTTAAATGGATGTGGATGTTTGAATAACATTAGATGTTTTCTATAAACACCATTGAACATATATTCATGTAACAATGTTATAGAAAATAATTCATCGAATTAAAATTGTATTGGATACCAAATTTATAAGTTACAATTTCGTAAATTATACTTGAGTTTATAATAAAAAGTAGAATTGAAGGCTATTTTAGTTATAATTTAGATGATGATGAAAATATATTTTGAAATATGTATTTAAATTTAAAAAAATATAACATTCTCATTTGGATCAAGATATATGATTCAAATAGTAATATTTTATATTTTATATTATAAGAAAATTTATGTATTAACAAGTAAAAGATAAGAATAATATGAAACAATGGGTTTTATAATAAATGTGTTGAAATAATTAAAATCACACGATTGTCAAAAATCTTATTTAAATTTCACATAAAATCAAAAAAGAGATTAGGTTATGTCTGTAAAGAGAAATAAAAATAGCCAAATTTAGTTCCCCCAACAATTTGAATTTAACATTATATAATAGTGGAGTTGATAATGTGTTAGTAAAAAAATTTGATCGAGTTATATAGTGATGAAAAAATGAACTTAAGGAAATTTTTGGAAGGAATAGCTTCCCAAAAAGATAGTTATGATGATGTTAGAAAGAGTTTTTTATGAGAACCGAAATTAATCAACATTGTAAAATTTTATGTTGTGAATTTAAGAAAATTGAATATTATTTCCTAAGAGTTGAACAATGGAAATATGATTTATAAGTCCCACGATTATTCAAACTGGCATACATCAATTATTATAATCAAAAAAGTATTTAATGGGATGGATTTATATGATGGTAAGATATTGATAGGAATGAAATTACATAGTTATTTTATGGGTATAACAAACCTATAAAAGGTCATCAAATTTATGGAATATCTGAAAATATATCATATTTTATCTGATGAGAAAGAAACTTATGTACGATTGTTATGTTACTCTTAAAAGATGTTTTAAATATAAAATACAACATGTGGGATAAAATGAAATCATCACATTTTCAATCATTTATGTTGTATTTATATACTCATGGTGTGAATTTTTAATTGACCTCTCCAATAGTGATTTTTTGTTATGCCAAACTGATGATCATCCTTTATAATTATTGGTTGTTATGGAATATTAATGCTATAATGAGTATGATATCTCATAGGGTTATGGAATATTCACATGAATTAGAAAACTAGATTATTAAAATGGATGGCCAAGTAATTATACCACATAGAGTATCAAACACTACTTATTTGGTATAATAAGAGTCCATGTTTCATTTCTGGATTTCCCCATAACCAATTATGGAATGATTACTGACCTGCTAACCATTACCTATTGAATACATTAAAAAAATAATACTTTAGGATTAGCTAATTCGGGTGAGGATGGGTATGTTACTGATCACGTCATTGATAGGATCTTATCTAAGAATATATGGGTCCAATTATATAATTAGTATGATAACATAGACCTCAATTCAGATAGAATAAGAATTTTTTAGGAACAAGCATGAACATATTTATGAGGTAATTACGTATCTGATTTGGTGCATATAATAGTCAAATCATTAAGGTTAAATGAAATGTTATGTATTCATCATCCATCTATTTTTATTCTGAGAGAATTGGGAATGTATGAGTAGATGAATAGTATTGACACACTTTTCAAATGGTTACATGAAGTCCAAGATAAAGGGATTATATGAAAATTAAAACATGAATATGATGTGTCTCGTGGAAACAAATACAATATAGTGAATATATTTTTCCATTTATTATTTCAATACAATTAAACGATGGTTTTTGGATCTAGGAACTAATTAAGAAAAAAATTCCATGGCTTGAGGATACTCATAATTCATATAATAAAAATATTAAATATATTATATCACATGTGAATAGTTTTTCTAAAATAATTTATTATATCCCATATGGAGTCTCAAATAAGAAATATGATACATATATTAAATCCATTATATGGATTTTACCTTAGTAACTACATAATATTTGAGGTAGTGAGGGGTTGTGCTTGAGATCCATTATTTGAGGAATAATATTTAAAACAATTATTAAATTCTCCAAATAATTTTTAATTGATCTAACCCCAAATATACTCTATAAATTTTTTAATATAAAATCCCTCTTGTAGTTACATAAAACTATGGATTATGAGAGGATATAATGGAGGAGACCCTCAGAGAATGACATAAAGATCAAGGATCAGTGACTAATTTTCAAATGGATTATTTTTTCAGTAGAGATCATGGATCTCACCATTGAAGACATCATTTATTCTGTGTCTATGATTTTTAAAACCCTAATGTATGGAAATTGATTTTTGTTTTTTTAGAATTTTATTATCATGTTATGAATTAAAATCATCTCCACTATCATATTGATTCACAGGTTGGTCACGCTTTGTAGGTGTGTGTATGTCATTCATAGATTTGGGGGAATTTACGCTATATTGACTTTGTTTGATTATTCATTATTATAGTGGTAATAATTTTGGATAAAATTAAAAATGGTTAGAGTTCATTCATCTTCATTTTTTTCATTCCCTCCCATGTTCTTCACATGTTCATCATTGGTATATTTACTGGTTGGTGGTTTGACCAATACCCAATGGAAGATCTTTGAAAGATTGTTCTCCATCACGAAATATCATCATTGTGGGTCCAAGATAATGATCAATGGATCTATGAAGGTGTTATTATTATTGTGGATGATTGATTATCAATAAAGATCATATAAAGAGTTATGTTTCATGGATTTGGCTCCATAGTATGGTAGTGCAATAAGAGATTCTTCATGATGGGATTTAGGTGGACTTGATCTGGTCACCAAAGATGGTTAAGAAAAGAAGACTCTGGATCATCACTTTTTGGTGGGTCTGGTGGAGGAATTGATGGTAGTTGTATTGTAGAAATCATTGGTATCATAGTATGTACATTCTGTGAAACTCAAAAATACACAAAACATAATTCAAAATAACACACACATTGTATACCCCACTTATGACTTTTGGGATTAAATGTCCAAAAAATCACTGACTATGTGACATCAGTAACACACCATATAACCCATGGATGCTTGATCATTGTATAACCTTGGAGTACATAGATGTGGACACGACCAGAAACATTGGCACGACATGTCTACATGAGAAATAACCAATACAGAGACATGACTAGGTATACGGGCATATCTAAAGTACACTATCCTGGTCTGATGTACATATGAATAGGCTGGGGAACATGGACATGGGTAGGAAGACCACTCTGAGAGTCAGCTGACCTCTACACATAATTTATTATAAAAGAATGTGTTGTGTATATGGATAAATACATTCCATGAGAGATTGAGGGATATAAACTAACTTGGGGAAGGAAAGACATGTTGTGTACTCTTTGTACACATCAATTAGTTTTTCCATGTCAGGTTTAGGACCTATATCCCTTTGGATCGGGGTAGTTTTAGTTAGATGTGTTCCCATCATTATCCCATGAGGGTAAAATGTGGAATTTAATCCTAAACATTGGATGTGATCCCCTCAATCGGATTAGTATCAATAAGAGTTTGGGAATCCATCCACATGAATCAAGGTCAAGTACAATATCATTTATTCCACTTCCCAATATACCAATTGAGGAGTCTTTAAGACCAACATACAAAGTTATATGATCTATTATATAGTGAATTATTCAATGTAAAGTCTGGTATACCTAAAATACCATATCCAAGGTCCCCTACATGTGTATCTAGTTCATTTGATTCCAAATATTACTTATTTGGTGAGGCATTATGATCAGTGTCTCGTAGTTTTACTCTACTAGTGATAACAAGGAATGTGGAGTGAGTTCTCCCAAAAAATAATTACCATGCAGTATGAATAATAATTCTATTGTAGGAAATATTGTTAAGTCCTATTTGTGACTTGGTAACACATATGATTATGTCTGGGTCATTTTTCTTATTGTTTTATTTCTTATTTTAATTAACATATATTCGTGATGATGGGATGAATTATCTCATGATTATATCTGTTTTGTGATCATTTGGTGTCCTACATGTTATTGTTACAATCACCCCAACCTGGGATCTTCTTTACATGTTTTATATTATGTATAAAAAATACTTAATGGAGTTATTATTGGGACAAGAGATGGTGGATCATAGGTAGGATGTAATATCTATGGTTGGTACTATGTGGTAAATTTTATAGTTGTCCCCTCCTAGTAACAGGATGGAATATATTTCATTTTTATTGGGATTTTATTACAAAAATTATTCATTCTATTAATTTTTACAATTATTTTAGGACATAGATGTATTTGTGAATTAGATATTAGTTGTATTTACCTTTCAACATTCTATGGGGTTTTTAAATGTGGGTATATGTATAGGTACCATAGGATAAGGCCTTCCATATGTGTAATATTCATATTTGGTACTAGTTACCATCCACTATATTTTTTTTGGAGGTTTGGGGTGTCACTCTCTACTTAGTTCCATACAAGAAGGCCCTCATGGGTTGGGTCATGTTAGAGTGGTATTAGGGTAGTGTTAATTTTTAGACCTATGTTTATAGAATTTAAAATTGTTCGGATTTATTTGGTTACTAGTTAAATAGTATTAATGTTTTTTGAGTTCAGTTATTAGGATAGAGTATCTAGTTTTTGTGTGGTGGCTAACACATCCATGTAACTGAACTATAGCAACATACATGTTGAATAAATATGACTATGAACTGGTTGTGGGTAAATCATTTGTAAAAATATCATATAAGAATGGGTAGTGGTTTTTATATCCTTTTTGAGTATGATCTATAGATACATAATATTACTGTGGTACATCATTATTATTTTAGGATGCCTATGTTATTTAAGACATTTTGGATTACACCTTTTATCATGAGGATGACATTCATAGTGAAAAAACATAATTATTAGGACATGTATAAGTGGTTGTTCCTCTATGTGGTTTTCAATATTTTAAACTTCCCATTACGTAGAAGGTTACAATGGTCGTACCAGTTATGAATTTTCAGAGGTTGATTGTGCTTAATGAGTTTCAAAGTAGTGAAACCCCTTTTTATAGGGAAATATAGACTCCCAGACAGCTATGTAATGGATATAAGTAGTTAATTGATTTTTCATATTAATAATGACACCTCAAAGTTAGATGGTGGTTCTAGATGGGAATCTTATTCATAGCTCTATAGGGTGATGGTGGAGTCTTGTGAGTGTGAAACACAATAAGACAACCCTCTACTTGATATAGTCTAAGAACCTATTTTTGTAGGAGTTCTATGTAGAAATACTCTGAGAAGTTTGCATGTTGGAGCTTCTTCATACTTAGTAGGGAAGCATTAATGTGGCATAGTCTTCATCAAGGTTCACATACCTATTATGATACACAATAGATATGGATTGAGAACCATTATTCCATGAATGAACATTAATGTTAGGATTATGTCTAGATATTACAGCTAGAGTGATTTATCGTTCATTTCATCCCATACTGGAGGGCTTGAGAGGTCTATTGCATGAGAGATCTTTTTAGAAAACCAAATGTTGATAATTGTTGCTACTAGTAGTCACTCAAGAGATGACACATCGAAAGTAGAAAGATTATGGTTGGAAAAGTGACCCATAAATTATATACACTGTAGGTTATAGTCAAAGGACAGATGGAATATAGTTCACACCTCTTAGTATGATTCTTTTTATACAATAGAGCGGATATGTATTTATTTTTATGGTTGAGAAAATCTTGCATCGAATTGTCTAGACTACTGTGTAGCTGATAGAGTGATGGTCAATGGACTACCCAATATATGAAAATGTAGATTTATCGATGAATTTATAATTTCATATGAGTTAGATGATTATGAAGTTATGTAAGATGTTTTAAATGGTTTAACAAGTTTCCAACACCACCCACATGTAGTCCATTCCCAGCTCAGTGATCTAATGGTCCGGGCCATGGATGGTTGAAGTTAGTGGAGGCCTATAACCCATATAATCCAACGATGATTAGTAATAATATTTTTTAATTCTATAATTTATCTAATGTATTTGTAGATATAGTGTTAGACACTCTTTTCATTTAATTTCATTGGTTTGACGCGTAGATATTTTTGGTTAAGATGATGGATCAATCCTTTCATATAGAGAGGCCTACATGTGGGGAATCAGTTACCAAAACAATGTCGATCAGTAGTGTGGTATGACTCTTATATGAGATATAATATTAAGGAAAAATTTTATATATCTGTTTAACTATTATCAGGTATTCTTTTAATGGAATGGATGATCACATTTTATGCTCAAATTGACTATTTCTATAGGAGGATGTGATGTGGCCTCAGTGATGTGATGTAAATTTCCGTCATGAGTGGGATGGAAGCATAGGAAGAGTTGGATGAGCTCATAAATTGATGTATACATCTAATTACTCATCAGTTTTATTGTTTTTCCATAGGAGAAGTTGATTATATGGGCTTTTAGTCTCCTATTGATGTTATATAGTATGAGAACATATTTTAAAAGGATGTGTAAAGCTTACCTACCAATCGTGATATATAATTGTTTATAGAATTAAACCCATTGAATTACTTTCTATCTATTCTATAATATTAGATGACCCAAGAGGTGCATCATGAGATTAGTGTTCATTTTGAAGACTTATAGAGGAATGGATTTTTTGGCTTAGTGTTTTACATTGGGAGGCCATAGTGTTGTTTTCAAAGAATTTAGATGTGAGATTATGGTTATTTGTTGATTATCATCACCTAAAACAAGTGTCTATGAAGAATTAATATCCACTAACATGGTTTAAAAAACTCATCAATGAGTTAGAATAGGAAAGATGGTTCTCATAGATTGGTCTCAGATCATGTTATCACCCACATCTAGTATGATATATGGATATACTGATAACAATGTTTGGATGTATCTGTGGTCATTATGAGCACATAATGTTTCCCTTTGGTGGAATTTATTCCCAATAAGTGTTTATGGGAATCAAAAAAATAGACCTATCATCCATTTTTATTCTAGTTTGTGGAAGTATTCATTGGCGACGTACTAATATAATTTGAGTCCGAGAGGGATCATGTAAGACACACAGGGCTAGTATAGGACATACTTTTAGAGAAATATATTTATAATAATCAATTGATATCTCAGTTTAGGATTCAATAAGATAGATTAGTATGGAATTTCATCTTAGAAGATGGTGTGGTAGTGTACCCATTGAAATTCGGGGAAGTGTTAGGATAATATCTATCAAAGATGTAATAAAGGAGTAGATATTACTTGGGATTATAGGATAATATATGATATTGGTTCTCGATTTCTCAAGGATATTATCACCCATGACTTTGGTAAACCGAAATAGGAATCCTTTTGTATGAATAGAATGGATAAAAATGTTTTTTCATGTGTTTTATCATAAGATGATGAGTAATCCCATATTGAGAAATCTAGAGGAGGGTGTTGAGTTTGAATTTCTATATAATGACTCTAAGACTGGGGTTGGTTTTATTTGGATGTAGAGGAAGGAAATAATTTCTTATGGGTATTAAAATCAAATACTTCATGAGTAGAATTACATGATCCATCATCTAGAGAAGATAGTGGTAGTATTCACCCAAAATATGCATAGACACAACTTTATGGGTGAGTAATTTGTTATCACTTATGACCACAAGATCCTAAATTATATATTGTAATATATGTATATTAACATGAGAGATAAGATATTAAAAAAGAGAATCTATGATTTTAACATTTAGATATTCTATACTCCAAATAAGCAGAATATTGGGGAATATTATACCAGTAATAGATCTTCTTCATAGCTATTGACTGGGGAGTTATGGAAGTAATTCATAGTGTAGTTTTCATACTGAATGAGGATGGTTCTATGTAACTCATGTAGATGGTTATTACCCCACTAATCCTAGTATTTTCAAGGGAGGATCATATTTTGAATACAACCCATGAGACCTTGTGTATTAAGATATCCATTGGAAGTTATCTTGATGGATATTATGGACATGCGACCATTTCATCATTTTCATAGGATGTATGATAGAATCAGGGATGTTGTGTGAGGAGGTTTTGAGGGTGATTCATAAAACCAACATGATGGATGAAAGTTATGTTTTTATTAATACCAATAGAAAACCAAATTCCACTTCACGGGGGACGAAAATAGTGAAGGCCAAGATAGTCCTTCCAAACCACATTGACACACTCCAAAGGAAGAGAGTTAAGGCTGTCATAATCCACCAGCATCTCCTCAGGTCAGCCCCAACAAGCCAGCTCATCAGCCGCAAAGTTGTACTCCCTCAGACTATGGTGAACCATCATTCCCTGATTGGTCTCCACTTTACACCCGCGACATATATACGTTAAATCCCATGAGATGTCTTGAAAGCCCTGGAGAGATCTGACCAGAACCTTCGAATCTGATTCCACTTCTATCACCGGGAGCCCCTTCCTCCTGCATACCATCAAACCTGAAAGAAGGGATCTAAACTCCGCACCCATAGAGTTACCTGGTCCATAATAAGCACTAAAGGAAACCATAACTGAACCCCAGCAGTCTCGAAGCAAGCCACCTCCCCTCATAATTCCTCCCACACATGAGCCATCCACGTTCAGCTTCCACCCATACTTTGGTGGCTGCCATTTAACCCACCGTCCTCTATCCAACCATTATCCAGCCTGTCCGCTAACTAGACCCTCCAACATAAGCGATTGAACACCATTTTTGAAAAGGGAGGACAGCTCCACTATAATGGATTTCATCCGGATATGAAGATACAACAAGGACCTCTCACCACCCAACCTTACCTGGTTGCGAACCTCCCAAATGGTCCAGCAGATGGCTAAAAGAATGATGATGCGCGTTGTTCGCTCCCCCAACCTTCCATCAAGCCCAGAGAGCCAAAACGAAATGTAGTCACGAACCGAGTGGCACTCCCCATATGGAAAGCTGAACCGACCAATCCGATCCCAGAGGAGAGAAGCCCAGCGACCCTGAAAAAACAGATGGACTATAGACTCCGAGCTTGGCTTCTCGCAACAATAGCATCGCGAGGCCATGCTGATCACTCTCCCCAGAATATTCTCCTCCGTTGGTAAGGCTTGGTTTCTGACTCTCCACACTAAAAAATTTATTCTTGTTGGTAATACCTTGCACCAAGTAGCTTCCTCCGCTCCAACCTCCGCATCATTACCAAGCAGGATTCTCCTGTACCCATTCATGTTAAAACATCCCGAGCTCACCTATGTGAAACAACATTTATCTGGGCCATCATTCATAACCACACTGCCGAGATGGTTCATTTGCAACACATTAAGATTTTCATTCATGAACTCATAACTTCTGCATGCCTCCTTAAACAAGAAGTAATGATTCGGGTAGCCTTTAAACCAAAGCCTCTCCTCTACCCACGTGTCTTTCCAAAAACTGATCTCCCTACGACCAATCACCCATCTCGTGTGATCAAGAAGTACATCTAGATGGGAGAACATGCATCTGGCTAGGCTCGTCTTCCCACACATGCCAACATGATGGTGTATCCATATTTAGAGAAGATATACCTAGAAATTTAGAATTATTTTTGGTGGCCTAGGATGAATAAATGTATAATATATGTGTTTATTAGTGCCTCATTTTCAATAGGAGAAACTTGAGCACAAGGTTCTAGTTGTTTTAGATCAATGCAATAACGTCCTAGAATAGATTTTGGATTATATATCTAAAGTCATCAAGAAGGGGATTCCATGATCATCTGGATGGTAGGATTCAATCTGGGTGATTGTAGACCAACTCACCATGTTCTCCCACTTCATAGCGATATGAGTATAGATTTATGAAGAGTCTGTAGAATTCATATAGGTTTACGAGACAATCCAACTACATATAGTTCACTAGAATTTAATTTTAGACTAAGATTCACACTTCTTGTCAATATTATGGAGAAAAATTTAGGGGTTGTTTTGGACTAAATTATATTTGGGCATGGAATTTTACAACCAAACTAACTTTAGGAAGGAGGAGACCATTAATGTAAGGGAGGAAATGTTGTAGGATTTTATGTTATACTTTTCCATTGTTTGGAGGATAAAATAAAAATTGAGGTATTTGTATTTATGAATTGCTACCTTTCCACCATTGGTATGTTAGTAATAGAGGCCTTTTATGGGAGACCTTATAGGTCACTATTATGTTGGACTCATCCGAGTGAGTCAGTACTCATGGGATTAGAGTTTTTGTGAGTGATGATATATATGTTACAGATAGTGCATGAGAGAATGAGGAAATACCAAATCATTCAGATGTAATTTATAGATGGAGGATATATGAATTTGGAATTTGAGGATGAGAAATATGTGTTTCTGAAGGTCTCACCCAACATGGATTTTAGATATTGGTTTGTGGTGGAATGAAATCCTCAATATTAGTAGACCGTTTTCTGATACTATTTAGGGTTAGTGAGTTGGTGGTCTTCTTTTCCATACAACCATAGTTCGACTAGGTACATGATGCCTTCCATGGGTTGCAATTGGGGAGGAATGTTTAAGACCCATCACTTGTTAAAGAATGGGGAGAGCTTGACATTGTTTATAGAGATAACTTTTATGAGAACCTGGTATAGATCATGGATTATCAAGAGATGATCGTCTATGGGTGAGAGATTCCCTTGCTGAATGTCTAGTGGTAGCATGAGAAAATTCAGTAGAGAACCTATTAGTGGGGGACCCTGATGGGATCCTAGTACCCTATTTTTTATTTTATTTAATACTATTTTGGGTGAAAATAATTATGATGGGATGAATGTAACGACTCATTTTTTCCTTGTGGTACATAAAAATATTTTAATGAATATTTCAAGATGCATTTTCTGAGCCATCATGATATTATGGTTCTTAAAGTGGATTGGTATTGAAATAATAAAATAATAAAATATATTTTATCGTACATACATCATTTTTCTAACAACATCAATATATAGTATTTTTGGCCGTTGGGAATCATGATTTAATTTCATTTTGGGATGAATAATAATTAAATAAATTAATAAATTTATTTATTTATTATCAATTGAGAAAATTTCAAATCTACAGTACAAAATCATGCTTATTAAATATCCATAGGGTTATCTATATCACTCTATGGATTGAAACAATTGATCATGAATGTGATCCTTGGAAGAGGACACCAGGATCATGGATCAGAGACATATTTCAAAATGAATCATATATTCCAATGGAGTTCGTGCATCTCCCCAATGATAAAATCAACCATTAATCAACAGATATTGATGAAAACCAATGGTAGGGAAGTTTTTTTTTCATTATTTTATTCCCTGTCTGATAATCCTAGTATAAAAATGAATCAACTCCAATAACAAAATGATTCACATGCCTATCACAGTTTGTAGGTGTGGGTTTATCTACTTGGGATATTGGGGAGGTTTTGTATTTTGATTTTGGTTCCTCATTCATCATTATAACAAAACTTATTCAAGGAATACTAGAAAAATGATAGGCGAACATTCATCTTGATTATTTTGTCCATTCCATCCCTAATTCTTCACACATTCATCACACGTATTTTATTTTTCCAAGGGTTCAACCATTAACAAGTGTATGATCATTGCACAATCATTGTTTGGTGTAACAGATCATCATCATCGATTTGGGTTAACAATTGAGAGGGAAATCAGGGTGAAATGATAAATGAGGATAATTGAATATGAAATAGGATCAGAACAGAAGATATATTTGATTTATTTGGGGAAGTAGCATTGAGGTACAAGGATCAACACTTCGTGATGGGATTCAGGGGCCCCAAATCTGGTCATAGGGGTCTAACAATTATGGATAGTCCAAGATCAACATTTACTATGGGGTCATCAAGGAGAATCATTGGAAGTTTTAGTACATGAATCAAACGTAGTATAGTATAGACTTTATATGAAAATCTAGACTGCATAGAATATTCTCCAAAATATCATATTCTATGTAGTCCCCTCTTGCGGTGCTTGGGTTTATGCATATAGAAAAATGTTACCTTCCATGTGATACCTTTCAAAAACTGTATAAAACATGGATGGTATCTAGGACTATACCCTAGAGGAATATGGGGCCTGGACATAGACACGAACATGATAATGGATAGATTACATGAGAATGACCACATACCTAGACACGTCCAGGTGTGTGGGAACATCCAACGTACATGACTGTGGCATAAAGTACATATTCATGGTCTAGTGTTTACATACACAAGTAGATAGAACACATTGAGTGCTGACCAACCTCTACACACCATGAATTATAAAAGAACACATTATGTATATGGGTAATGACAGTCCATGTGATATTGAGAGACATATGCAGAACCTGGGCTGGACAGAGACACTATGTACTCCGAGTAGATTTTGTGTACATTTTTATAAGGTAAGAGGAGGAACTCTATCTATTCCGTTTACCCTACAAAAAAACCAGTACATTAGAGGGGGTTATTTAGAGGGGGTTATGAACAACCCCCTCTATATTCAGTTTTTTTAACATTAGAGGGGGTTTTGCACAACCCCATCTAATCATCAAATTTACAGGGGGTTCACAACCCCATCCAAATTTTTTAGCTTTTTTTATATGTAGATGGATTTTAGAGATAGTTATTTTAGTAATGTCATTACATTAATAATTATATGCGTCATTTATTTTGTTGCAGTCACTATATATATTCAGTTAGAGGCCCTACACACACACATATTCAATTGGATTTTAGAAACTGATATGTTAAAATTGTCACTACATTAATAACTCGTAGCATTATATACATAGTTGGAGGCACTATATATATTCGGTTAGAGGCATGATACACACACACACACACATTCAGCTCGATTTTAGAGGTGTTATTTGTTTGTGTGTGTGTGTGTGTTATACAGATTTTTTTTTAATAAAATAGTGGGGGTTCACAACCCCGTCTTGAACCCCCACTAATGTCTTACATTACAGGGGGTTCACAACCCCCTCTAATTAAAGATCAGAGGGGATGTGAACTCCTACTATTTTCTTAAAAAAATTATAATATATATAGTATATATTGTATACATATATGAATGTATTTATAAAATGTATAATATATTATATTCATATAAATATGTAATATATCTATATATATATTTAGTTGTGTACATAAAAATATAATATGTATATATATATTTCCATAGTATACATCTAAATATAAAAATAAATAAATATATATATATATATAATATATATATACGTGTATTCAAATAAATATAATCAATTAAAAATAAATATATAAATACACATTTGCCTTTATGTGTGTTTGATATAAATGTGTTTATAAACACATGAATACATAATTTTATTTAAATATATTTAAATATATAATTTATAAATGTGTGAAAAATATATATATACATTTATATTTATATTTATATAAATATAGATACATGTTATTTATTTAAATATAAAATCCAAATAAAGGTTATTTTAATAAACTTATTAATATATATAAATATAATAATATATAAATTATGTGTAAATTCGTAAATATATATATTTTTGTTAATATATATGCTTATTTTAATAATATTATTATATGTATTTAAATATATATTTTTAATAATGTTTATTTTAATAAAATTATTAATATATATAAATACAATAATATATAAAATTATGTGTAAATTTGATAATATTTATATGTTTATTAACATATATGCATATTTTAATAAACATATTATATGTATTTAAATATATTATTCAAAAATATATAATTTAATAAACATATCTATATATATAAATACAATAATATATTTAATATATAAACATAGGGAAACATGGTGTAGTGGTTTGGGCGCACACAGAACCTTGTGGAGGTTAGTTGTTCGAATCCCACCGGAGGCTTTATTTTGGAATCCCTCCTAATTTGTGGGGCTGGACCAGGGGGACACCGAGACACTGGAGTAGGGGCCTAGACCGGGGTACAAACACCACCAGACTGACACCGAGACACCAGGGGGAGACCCATACAGGCACTGGGACATACACGACACACACAGGGCGGGACACAACAGACACATGGGTAGACCAAGACAGACAACGGGGAATCAGGGGAGACACAAGACATGGAAATGGGGAAAGGCACCAGAAGGACTGGGGGGAGACACCGACACTGGGACACCGGGACAGACATGACGGACACCGACACTCGGACCGACACGAGAGACATAGGGGGAGACCAAGGGGAATTGGGGGAGACACCAGACGATGACAGGGACAGACAGGGGGAGACCCAAACAGATAGGTGACACAAGACTGAGAGAGACCCAAACACCAGGACATGCCACCAGATGGACAAGAGTGACTCCATGCATAACCTAGGTTTGAAAAAAAAATCATTTAGTGGAGGTTGTAAAAAACCGCCCCTAATGATGCAATGAATGCTTATGGGCAGTTCAAACATCCCCTAACACCTCTATTAGTGGTGGTTGGGGGTCATAACCACCTCCAATGGATATTTGTGGTAAATTTTAGACCACAATATAGGGGTTTTAAACCCCCTCTAATGTAACAGCCACTATAGTCATCAAGCATTTACCAGCACGTGATCAAAACAGCATCTACAAACAGTAGTCGGGTACATTATCAGAGGTTCTTCATAACTATCGCTAATGTTTTTAGAAGGGGTTATAACCCCATCTAATGTAAAAAATAACCATTTCTATAGTGGTAATTTTCTTGTAGTGACTAAATGTTAAATACAACTGATACATAATTAAATCATACATCTATGACCCAAAAACAAAATATGGAAACCATAATTTAAATCCTAAAATGACAATTACAAGAACAAAAAAACATTAAAAGAGTACAACATACTAGTATTATGGGACATCTGTCCAATGAAACACTAATTATGAGCCCTGATAAATCAAGATATATTATTCTTCTCCTTATTATGATCCTCCTAGGACCCCATAAAAAGTCATGTAATTTGCATCGTTCATCAAATGTAATAGAAGAGCACATGTAGTGATGATTATGATAATGCACAGTAGGACACCCTGAAATAGTTGACAATAATTCATCAAGAGAGTAGTAATCTCATCATTATGACGGTATGTATATTAGAATATGACACATAAATAAAATTACAATGAAATATATATACACATGAGTTTATCAATGTCTCAAACTGGTCTCAACAAAATTTCCAGCAATAGGTTTTTGTGTGTGGATTCATTGAAAATATTTTCTAGGATAACTCACACCATGATTCATGCTATCTATAATTGAACTAATCTAAGGGTTTGGGAACCTTTGGCCACACCAAATAAGTAATATTTGATATTTAATATCGCAATACACAAACCCTACTAATTAAATCACAATATGTTGGATATCATATGATTTTGCTTGTTTTTCATGATAATTTCTCAATCCCCACTTAGGGAAGGTGATGAAATGATAGTGTATCACACCAAATGTAATGCAGAGGGTTCCCCAAACTCATTCTAATACAAATACGAAAGATGGTATCATATCATATAATTATAATGTGATATCCCTTTGTAACGTCATAGGTATGTACCAAGGTAACATGACCAATTGAAAGGATGCCTTGTATGGGTTTGGGTCATGTGTGCATGTATACATGTATTATAGGCTAGGTAATCCCATGTGTGTGATATTCTTTATCGACATTGGTCTCTATTCGATGGTATATTGGGGGAGATATTGAGGTTTCACTCTTAGCATATTATGTTCTACGAGGCTCCGAATGCATTGGTTCATGTCATACAAAAATATATGTCTGAAAAAGATCTCTCTAAATCATTTTGTATCATGACTAGTGCCAATGTTTTTCTAGAGGATATTAATTGATTTCATCTATAAATTCATGAATAAATATCTATTTTCAATAGAAAAAACTACAATGGGGTCTTACATTTTAAAACAAAAAGTGGTGATGGAGTTTTACTAAAGTTATAGTTCTTCTGTAGTAGTTTTTTAGATATTATAAAAAACATGTTTTAGATAAATATTCACTTAATGTATTATATGATATTATACACAATAAATTTTATGATATATTATATAATTTAATTTGAATATAAACAAACTGGGTTTTTGGTATAGTTTTAGAATTTACTGTATATGATAAAATATATGTTGAAATGAAAACAAAATATGAGGCGTTAGTGACTTTAGGGGATTGAATGAGATATTCATCAAATAATCCATCAAAATTTCTCATACATGCATGTCACATGTTACGTCATGCGAGAATATAGGAAATGTCATATGAATATCATAAGATCGTATTGTAATTTATGTCAAAGTTATAAACTTCCATTGCTTATTCATGTTGAATGAAAGAATTTATCATTAAGATATCTCACACTAATAGTTATCATTATTTATCAATGTTTCATTATATCACATGATGGATTGAATACAAATTGGTTATAGGTTATCAAATATTTAAAACTTAGTTATTTTTCTCTATCATTATTTAACATTGATGTAAATATGCTTGTATGCTAAAAAGTGTCCCTAGACCTATATATCATAGTAGTATCCATGAAAATATTTTAGAAACCTTAAGAGATCATTTTCTGATTATCTCATTCCCCCATTACTCTCTCTCTCATCCTCATTTATTTTCCTTATTAGACACTAACCGACCATTAAAGGTAGTATAGTCCCTTGTAAACATCATCTGATTAACCGAATCATATTGATATTGAATAAAGGATGCATTCTTCTTTAAAACTAATAGTGTTATTCTTCAACCATATAACTGAATAATGTTCCAATAGTTATGGATGGTGTAAGGTACACCTGAGTCCATAAATTTATATAATGTTTTTTTAGCTTCAATTATGGCTGTTCTATGTTTAATGGAATTTTTTGTTTTCTCTATATTGAAGAAGTGGTAACGAATCCATATAATTACATCTGATTGTCCTCTTGAATATATTTGAAATTTTTATTTAACTATTGTACTTTTCCATGGTCTTTTTTAGCCTCCACTTTCAATTTATCATATATTCCTTCCCATTTGAATTTCCAAAACCTATATAATTCCATTAATAAATCTACAAAACCCATAAAAATGTATCTCTTTTTACATGGAACCATATTGAAATCCATTCATGTAATTTTCAATCCATATACTTAGAGAAAAAATAGTAGGGACATCAATTTACAAATAGATACTAAAAATAAAAAAACAAATCATATTTGGGTTGGTAAAAACTGTAACGTCCCTATAAAATATTTTCTGTAGGATCCTTGGAATATTTTTTATCCTAATTTTTCATGATTATACCAATGTGATCCCCTTAATTCTTAGTTGTTTATCTTTGTTTGAGCATTTTTGAGGTGTCAAGGTGTGTTTTTGTTTCTGGTTACAGGATTTGAGATGTGTTTGGGAGTTTTAAAAACTTGTGGACATGGGAATGTTTAAAGGAAAGATACAGGGGGTCCAGCATCAAGAAATTGGTATCCATTCTCTAGTCAGTGGAGGAATTATATTAAGGGATTCCAAATAGAATCCACTATTATAATCAGTTGAAGTAAAATGAACAACCATTGGATGTTCCCCAGATAGCTTTTCGTATGTATGATGGTTCATACACTATTCTTAGAACCACAAACTATATAATTTTATTCTCTTTTACATATGTATTTTTATGAAACCACTATATATAATTAGATATCTATAGGATTGTTGGTGATGTTTATTTTGTGCCTGTAAGTTGAAATAAATATCATATTTCTTCTATAAAAATAACCATTTTAAATCTAATTTATTTTGTAATGAATTACATTCAAAATTTAGGAATATGGAGAATCTCTTGAAGTAAATTTAACTGCTAACATTGAATCATGATAGATTAATCATATAATTAAATAATTCAATATCTTATAGTAAGTGTAGACATGATTTGTTTTTTGATTCCACTTTCGTCACCTATCTCCATCTTCAAGACTGTTTAATCCTTTTTTAACTGATGGATATTGATCTCTATTTATGGAGTTGTGGATCTAGGGTTATTGATTGATCATTTATACAATTCATCCTCTCACTATTGTTGATCATGTGTTAGGTATTAGATGAAACTACGATTGAGGTGGGTGTTATCGCAATTTAATTCCAATAAATTAAAAATGATGTTTCATTATTTATTTGAAATGGATTTCTAATTAATTTTTAATAAAATACCTAATTCTTATAATAGTGGTTTTTTAAATAGATTTTTGTGTGTGTGTGATTATATATAATTGATAATGAATATAGAAATAAGGTTTTGTTTTATATAAAATGTTCATTAATTTAAATAAAATATTTATAAATTGATTTTGATAAAGATACTTGATAAATTAAGGTATGAAATATTTTAGGATTTTAAAATAAAGGAATTTTTTTGGAATACTCGAGTTATGATGAAAACAGTTATGATGGTTTTTATAAAATAATGACATGTTTTGAAACGTGAACATTGGGCTGATTTAAATTATTTTAATAAATTAATTGATATTGATTGAGATGAATGATATCCCCAGGTTTGATTTATTTCGTTGAAGCACATGAGATTCTGGGTAGTTTGGTGGAATGATATTCACATTAGGAATGTATAAGATCTACATAGTAATGGATTAAAGATTACAATAAAAATTGAACATGACGAGGTAAATGGTTTCATTCATTGCGATATAATATTTTTCCTCCTAAGAATGAGATATAAGTATGTGTGATACATGGAGAAATAATTCAAATTTATTGTACATAATAATTAAAATAGGAATATATTTTCCTAGCTATTATATTCATATATCAATTAATTAAAATGATTATTAGAAAAAAAATGTTTATGGAATGTGTTATTTAATCATATTTTTAGGAAATGATTTCATCATTCCTATTTTAACCGAGATTCTCATATATGACTATTTTCATAGAAATACAATTTTTTCTATTTTAAACATGCCCCTGAAATAATTTGAAAAACATGTTTTATATAGTATTGTGAAATAATTATCATGCCCACTTTTATCTAGAATTGATCAAATTTGGTTTAAATGATATAGAATGACAAAATGATTGGTGGTATCATATTTGTATAGTGTTTCTCCCACCCTATATTTTCAATTGGGACTTTGAAGAAAATCATATTCCTGATCTAGGAAAGGAGATAGCGCATCCAAGTGGCATTTAGTGTTCTTGATAGTTTGACCTTGGGAGTTGGTAGTGACATAAAGAGTATGTATTCCACATATTCTAAGGGGATGTTGATTCTATTTCATCATTGTTTTATGTAACTAATATGATGGTCAAGACACTAAGTGTGTTATTCTTCTATACCCTTTGGGATATTCTTCTGATGGATGTATTAGAATACAAATTGTTTATGTTTTTCATTGCATTGTTTACTTTTAATATAGTTTATCACATGATGAAATTATTACCTATTATTGTCTTTGGATTCCCATACACATGTTTTCATCCTATAAGGATAAAAAATTAACTTTGATATGTGTTTGTATTGGTTTGGGTCTCTAATAGCCAGGTTATATAGTATTGATATTGATAAATTGGAATAAAATGTGGATATGTATATTCTAATATGTCGGTATGCAATTTGGGATACCATAGTATACAAGATAAAAGATTGTATGAACTTGAGTGGTAGGTTGTGAGCACGGTCTAAACTAACTATTAGAATAATGATCTTCATATTACATTGGATTGTTATGGAAAAATTTTCCTTGATTAGTTTTTCAATATGATTCTATAGTTTTCCCATTCATTGATTTTAGGTTTTTATTCTTTAGTTGGGTTTTGACTAAAATAGTTTTTGTTCTTGTGTATCTTGACAGGTGTTTCCTTGTTTTCTATTGAAGTTTTTTAGTAATATTCCCCTAGGAATATTTTTACGTAGAATTATTTTTTGATTAGATGATGAACTATAGTACCTGAACTAGTGTGGGATCACAAAGTTCCATTCCATGGGGTTACACATTCCATCATTTAGGCAGTATATGTTATACCTCAAATGCATGATGGAATAAATCATTGCCATAATATTATTTTTTTGAAACCACCATTTATCAATGGAATCAAATATTCTTAGGAGGATGAGGATTTATTGGGAATGATTAAATAAATCTTATGGTTAGTAGAAATTATAGATTCTATTAACTTGAATTGTTCCTTCTTGAAAATTTAATGGAATAATAGGATATAGGGGAATGTGATTGGTCTGTCCAATATGAGTGAGTGATTATAGTAGAATGTCTACATCACCCTTTTAACGAGTAAATTCAATACATTGTAAAAGGTATATTATAAGTCTATAGAATTCCAAAACCTTCATCGAGGTGTTGTATTAGTTACTAATTTTTATATTTTTCTTATGTAAACATGCTAATTTTTTTTTACCAAATTTGGTGTTGAACATGAAGCTAAATGTACGAATGTTAGATATGGGTCACAGATCCGATAACTGATCCTAGTATATTATAGAGAAGCTTTCATGTTATATCGATTTTATGGATATATCTCAGATAATGTAAATTTACATGGATGGTAAGCTAGTATTGATGGTAGTACCTTCTAGTCCTAGGGGAAAATTGGATGTTCCCTGTAAGGGTAAGTAGGACCAGGATGATCCTAATGGTGGAAATTGCAGGGGATGATCTTAGTTGAAGACTTCATCCATGTTAGATGTATTTTCCAGTAATAAACGAGGTCTTGTTTCAAATGGAAAATGTTTGGAACTCAAAAAATTATTTCACAGTGGAACCAATGATCTTTAACTTGTGTAGATACATATGTCATTGTATTGGTTTTCCTAGATTTTTAACACTGTGTGTAGTGGTAAGGGCTTATCAGCATTGAGATTAATTCCAGCGTTGTTGAATGATTTAGAATTAATTTGTTTCTAGCCACATGCATCAGAAAAAATGCTTAATAACATATTTTATGAGTCTCTAGTGGGAACTAATGTGAATCCTATGATTGTGGGAGGTACTGTAGATTATGATTCAGCTTTATAAAAAAAATTATTTTATATGATTCTTCCCATTCTTTTGTATCTTCCCACACTACGGATCTATTAAATATTCCTATAGATGTCATGCCTTGTGTGATAGAAATTGTTGCACCTCACAGGGAAAAGATATTTTATGTTATTTGATTATTTTATTGTACTTTATCCATATTAGAAATTGTGTCCATATAGGGATTTTTGTTTCATAATATGAATCTTGTATAGGTCATCCTTATATTGGACTGGTTAGTGGATCACCAATTACATATTAACTACTATCTTCGGTGGGTGTCCTTTACTACCCCTGATGGGAGTCTCATGTTTTAAGGAGAATTTGTCCCAAGGGATAGAAATGTTCAGCCACACCATATAGCGTTGGGTATAATGATATACTTTTTTTCTTTTAAACTGGATAAAGAATCTTCTTGAATTAAACTTCCTCATGTAGAATATCTATTTTCCATATGTTTTCGATCAGATTTTTTTCCAATCCCCTAGGGAGTTAGGTGGATTTTTTAATCCACTTGGTGTCTCATCCTTATCCCATATTCTTCTCCTTTTACCATAGAGATCAATAATAACACAGGTAAATAAATAACTGGTTGAATTACTTGATTCCAAAATGTATCATTCAAATAATTGTGTCACCTTGGCAAGAACTTATTCTTTTCTGTATGAATTTTGATGTAACCATTTACTAGTGTGATGTTTTCTCTAAGATAAATCAGTTCAAAATCATGAAAATCAACCTATTTACTCGTATTTATTATTTTTTTATTTCATGGAATAGGAAAAGTGGTTATCTTAAATAATCTTTAGTCTTGCTACTACCATTTTCTGATCAAGTAGTCTGAGGATCAAGTCCACTTTTATGAATATGTATGGCCCCTATGAATGTCACGTTATGCCATTAGGATTGAAAAATTCTGTTAATAAATATTTAATATTTATGAATGATATTTTCCACCTATATATTAACTCATTCTTTATTGTACTTGAGGATGAAATATTGGTCTATTCCAAAAGTATTGATGGTAATGTTCTTCAATTGAGAGATGTTTTGGTTGTATTAAGAAATCATTGACTTTATAATACACAATCAATGCACCAAAAAATTGACTGGGGGATATGTTATTGATGAATATGGTCTCCAAACATAGTTATTTAGTATATTTTGAATATGTGAACATTATGTCCTAGAAAGAGCTATGAAGAATCTTTGATACTAATAGATCCTTAGGCTTAATAGAATACTTACACCAGTTTCTAAAATATTTATTAATGTTATAATATTGGATGAATAATCTAACATTGAATGAAGTGGTTTTTTTTTGTGAAATCAAAATTTTAGGAATTTATCAATGATTTAACGAAACATTTATTTAGACATTACCTGTTACTCTTTCAGAATATTTTTAGGGATATGTGTTCGTCAATAGTGCTTTTGGATATGGCTTAGGCAACATTATCATGTTTGATGATCATATAATAGATTATGGTTCTTATCATATATGTTATCATGAGAATAATTATCCAACACATCATCTATAAATCAAAACATGATTCATGCTCTTATAATTTAGGTAAAATAATGTTTTAGAGAAATAATAATCATTTAATCAGATAAAAAAGTCATGAGTGGTATATTATCATAAAAATATTTTAGTCTCCAACAGAGGTGATAGGTGGAGTACCTATAATCATTGGAATTTTCCATTTCATATGCCCCTAGGAAGGGGAACATTTTTTTGATGATTTTAGTATGAATATATCATACCATTTTCGAAAGGAATTATGAGAGGTGTTGAATTTCATGAAACTCTTTTATACAATGCATTTTAGAGTCTTAAGGGATGGATCGATGGTTGTTTTAAATAGTTTTCACTTGGGATCCTCTCTTCATAAGATTATTCTCTAGGATCATCTAAAAATTTATGTTTATTAGGTATTATGGATTATTTATATATTGGGCAGGCCATAAATGAATGGTCTCTACCCTCTGAGGGTATACATTGCTTCACGATGGTTCATGTCGTTCAGATCACAAATAAAGATGTTTTTTATCGGAGATTTTCATAATTCCTAATAGATGTTTCACCCAGTAACAATGAACATTTTTTATAATATGAATTTTTTTATTCTAGAGTATAGTTCTACAATGCAACAGCCCAAGATTTTATAAAAAAATATTCTTTTTAATTTCATTAATGTCTTGTGTTGTACGCTACACCAAAAGGAGCTTGCTCAACATTCATCCTTGACTTGTGTTGCATTACACGCAATCACGACCTTCCTCGATAGCGTGTGTAGTACGCAATACCGAGTTTAACTAAACAACGATATGCTATTAAAATATTATTAAAACTAGCCGTTATGAAGAGTAATAACCACCTTTTAAAATTTTAGAAATTTTATCTCTCAAAATAGACTTCATTTTTGGATTTGAAGTATCGAATTTAGACTAAGGTGAAATTTTGGTACTTTTCGGATAACTTTCATATTCTGTTGAATAGTGAAAATTACTAAATTATAAATAAAAACAACTTTTTTAATCGAAATAATTAATAGTTATAAATTATTATGTTGAGTGGTTTTAAAGTATATTTAGAATATATTTTTACAATTTAATACAATGTTGGTAATTGGATGCAATTTCACTTTTAAACTAGTTATAAACGAGTGTCAATCTTTTGATAGTTATTATCTCTTAAAAACACGCTATTTGTTTTAACGATGGGAATTCATTTTTAAATTTGTTAATGTAGCTGATATTTTTTTAATTTGGTAAAATAGATATCATTTTTGAATTCATAATATCAAATATAGCTTAGATCGAATTTTTGGTATTTTTCTGGAAACTTTCATTTTTTGATGAATAGTGAAACCACTAAGTGGTAGTTAAAAAAATGAATTTTTCATAAAACATAATTTTACCGCTTTTGTGAGTGGAATTTCAAAAATCCAAGAGAAACGGTTGATGTCCGTAAGTAAAATGTGGTTCAATGAGATGAACATAATTTTTTAGTGAATAGTAACTTTTTTCTTTTTTTTCCACGGTTAAAAGTAAATACGGTAATTAAGGGTAAAAATGATATTATTATTATCCCAACACATGTACTAATTCTATTGGACAAGTTTAATTTGACCAAAAACAACTTTAGGAATAAAATATGACCATTTAGGCCCAATTGGATTAGATTAGGACATTTATTATTAATTTATTTAAAGAAGGGTCAAAATAGTTAAAATCAATGTTTAATAAGTAAATCATTTTTAATATGGGATTATAAAAAAGATAAATTCGACTATAAATATTCATTAGAAAGCTAAAAATATTTCCTACATAATGGTATGTTATTTTTAATTTTTAGACATTAAATAAGTTAATTTATTTATGACACAACGATGATGCAGTAATTATCTTATTAATGAAATATTGACATAATTGATGTTATAAATACCCAAATAAATATAATTTGAGACTTTTTATGAATTAAAATACTTTTATAGGTTAATAGGACATGTTATGATTGATTTAATTAACTTTTGTCGAAGTAATCATTCAGTTATGAGTTTCAAAAAAATCAACTATTGAATAGTGTCAAAATTGACATAAAATAGTTTTTAAAACAATTATTATATTATTAATTGTTATGTTATTCCTAAAAATCTAGGGTTCGGCCAAATGTCTTAGATAAGGATATATATATTAATTAAACAAAACTTGGGGGTCGCTTGTATGTATATGGTATGTTTATTAACTATATAATATAAAAATACAAAGTGACATGGTAAATGTCAATCTAATTAACTAACAGTTAAAACTAAAAGATAAGGTTAATATAATGACCTAAACTTGTCTAAATTCAATTGTATGAGAGGATTTCTACCCATACCCACCTTATCTTCGAAATAACTCAATTTGGATCTATTTAAAACCGAACTTGACTTTATAATAAAATAATATTTTTAGTTATTCCAAAGGTGCCCCTCTCCTCCCTTATAAAAGGGAACCTCCTCCCCCTCTTCCTCACACCACTTTGAGCCTTCAATCTTGGCCCAACCCTGAAAATTTATTATCTCCACTTCCCTATAAACATCCTAGAGGTTCTGGTATTCTTCAAAGACCTATTTCAGTGCCCTAAAAGAAGGTCTCAAAGAAGCACTTCAAAGAAGAGGTATTGTCCGTTACCGATTCTTTCATCTTTATTTCTTCTTCCACTTATTCTTCATTAGTTGTTTCATTATGAAGTAAAAAAATCAGTATCACTCATATACTGATATTTTATTATAAGTATGAAACCAACCTATTTCACCATCTATCCATCCTACGGAAAAAGAAATCACCGCGCGTACGTATGTACGGAATACCGTCTCCACGCCGTGGTGTAATCTATTTTCCACCACCACCTTACATGGATGGGTATAATGGTGTAAATAATGACTATATATGACTATTATAAAGTGATATTGATTATGAAATAGTATACATACACTCCAATACAATTCCACGATCATAGGAACGATATCATCACTCGTGCGTATGTACGGAATACCGTCTCCCCGATGTGATGCGACTCGTTCTACATGATCTTCATATCATAATGATTATATAAATGAATTGAATGAATGAAGATGATATATATTACACTAATACCATTATGGAAATGAGGTATCTATAACCTAAAGAGAAGAATAATAATTTATTCGAAAAAACACGTATAAGAACAAAAAGTTATAAACACCCGAATAACAAGTAGCAATGAAATATTACTACTAAGAAGCTAAGAATATGACCATATATGATATCATAAAAATAAGTATGATTCTGGAATAAGTCAATAACATTATTTAAATCATTATACATGAGGTTCGGACACGTACAAAGCATATCGGACCTAAGGTAAGGGAAATATCACAATCTCATTTTTATCCAAGATTGTTTATACTTTGGTATTTACTGGGGTGTATTTTATCATCCACATCCATGTTTCCTCAATATGTAATATTATTTCCATCCACCTATAATTTTTTAAATCCAATTTTAACCTTCGGTAAGTTTTTAGTAAAATATATGAAAGGAATCTTTTTTCGTTTTTCATACGAGGTACTTTTTGACTTTTCCGACAAAAGTATGAGAAGAATGTTTTCATAACTTACACGGTATGAATGGATTTTGAAAACAAAATTTCTAAGAATATTACTTTAAAATTTTTCAAGTTTATTTTTAATCAACTTCTTTTAGTTTAAAATTTAATGACATGTTAAGAAAGGAAAAAAAAATTTGAAGTTGAAAGGATATTTCCCTCAAGAATTGAGTTTAAGTGTTTTATCAAAATTATTTTCCATCTAAGATTATATAGGGTTCTGTTTCTATCCATATTATTACATGGATTTGATTATGTTGTGATGGTAATATTTTTATGAATTCTTTTATCTTATATGAATTGTTTTATGATGTCATGTTGTTTAAGAATCCCATTTTTATTACATGGGTTATGCAATGATGTATGATTTAATATTTTGTGGCACACATAAGAATGGTATCATTATGAGATGGGTGGGACATATATCTCCCTCTAATGAATTGAGTAAAGATTTTATATCTCAATATATAGACATGGCTGGAAGGGTAAGTTATATCGGTTCTGTGAAACAGGACTGAAACGAGGGTGACTCGGTTCAGAAATGGACTTTGTCCACTATGATAGTCTTGGCAATGAGTCTTGACTAATAAGATAAGATTCTCTATGATTATGTGTGTATGTCACAAAGTTTCATGTTTTATGTTATGATTATTGTGATATCATTTCAATACTATGATTTATCCCATGTTATGCAATTATGCTCTCTTTTTCAGGTTAAGATTTCCAAAATGTTATGTTCTTATGAAAATGATGTGATTGATATTTATTTTTTTACCCTTACTAAGAATTTTAGCTCACCCTTTTATGTTTTCTTTTCCCTAGGATATAATGAAAGGTTTTAGGTAAAAAAAGGGAAGATCTTTATGGGAGATGTTGAAGATCTTTCACCACGATTAGAATATTATATTCCGAGTTTCCAAAGACGCTAAACTATTACGATCCTTGTGTGTGTGTTTTTGTTATGTACTAAGTATTATGAAAAAGTAATGTAATGTCCATTTACATCAAGCTTCGGGTCTCTAAATACAATAAGTCATAACTAATTTCTTTTCCTTCGTTATACACTTCAATAGATCATGGTTGATTATAAGAATCCTTTAGGCTTTCTTCAACCCCTTCATATGCTAACATTGAAGTGGGATGTGATATTGGTAGATTTTTTTGTTGGGTTTCCACCTACATATTATAGAATAAATGTGATTTTGGTATTGAATGGTATATTCAACAATCAGGATCAATTTATTCCCTTTTGAAACACTACCAAGGATTAGAACATAGGAAAGTGAATAATATTATTTGATTCAATTGAGTTATATTTAGCATTGTTTTTTATTGGGATCCCCAATACACTTTCATGTTTTGTAAAGGAATCATGTAAGAGATTATATTTGAAGTTATGTTGATCACAAGGTATCATACTCAAATAAATTGTAATATATAGTGATCTGTAAATATTATTGATAGAACGTTATGTGACTTCTCTATTGAAATTGGTGGAGAATGCTATTTCCAATTGATTCCATTTGAATTTAATACGAAAATATATTCTTTTATCCAATTAAAATGTACCTCTTTGAGGCCCCATATTGTCATTCATGAAATAAAATAATTATAAGTTGGAGTTCGGTGAAGCTTCATTTGACTGAATTAGTTTGATCTACAATGTTAAAAAAAATATCTAGTTGATTTTATAGCGGTTGGTGGTGTTTAAAAATCAATATAAATCATATAAAAATATACATTGGCATCCTATAGAGTTCTCTATTGGAGATTAGGATTTGTTTAGAGTATTTCCTCAGTTGAGGCTCCGATGGAGTGTATGGTAGGGGAAGTTGGTAACAAGGTATGTGGGAATGTTTGAGGTCTACAATCAGGTTAGAAAGGTGCACACCGTTTGTCCTTACAAGCACAAAATAATTTCGTCCATCACATGGTTCACATATCATATCTCTAGAAATAAAATTTAAACCTATATCATATCGTTAATTTGATGTTCCATCATATGGATGTTGATATCACCATGATTGATAAACTAATATGTGTTTTTGGTTCTCAAGTGCAGGTTTTTTATGTAAATTCAATAACATTGGATTAGGTTTTGTGGGAAACAAGTTTGAATTATCCTAAGACATGGGTGAAAGTCATTGATTATAATATAACTATATCATCTATTTATGGACAAGTCATTTTTACTGGATTTCATGGGGAAGAAATAATTTATACTAGGTTTAAAGATATTATCTCAGAAATGACATTCAGTTATGATACATAGTTTATTTATTCCCATCTTCTATTTTATGATGATCATTATTTGGTACTATTAAATATTGGTTTTTTTTCATTGTAAAAAACATTAATGGTGTTGTGGTGTGTTTTTAGTTCATGTTTGAGGAGCTTACAAGTGTTTAGGATTCTAGAAAAGGGGTGCATATGATCATGTATCTCTAAAAGGCTTTAATAGGATATCCAACTCGCTTGTTAGAGCCACTTTCAAGCTAATAAGTTGATTAAAGTAGTAGATTCGTACCCGAATTACACTGACCAACTGGTGTGATATCTAGGGGAGGAGAAATTCATCCTAGACTAACTTTCCCATTTGTGGATGCCGCCAGCCAGCTGGAGGTGTTCCATGAATCCTTGTTAGTCTACCCATAGCCCCCAGCTTTTTAGTGGGTGCTAGTGACTGGCTTAGGACATTCATATTCTCCAATACATTGATGGACATCTCATATTTGTTCCACCCAAAACCTCCATTGAAAATATAATTTTACCTCCCTAAAATTCATTTATACCTTTAAGAACATGGTGACTCTCTATACGAGAATTTGGACCTAACATCCATTAAACATTATAGATCAAAGTTCCAATTGAGTAATTGTCTCTAATTTGGTATGTGTAACCAAGGTTTATTTGTGAATTATTTATTCCTCATCTCTATCATTCTTTGAGTGCGTTGGATCCTTCTTTCATTGATTTATATGAATAAGGTTTTTTGGAATTATGTACTAGGATACATCCTTTTTCAGTTATACTCTCTCATATCTCTCTATTGGGGATCATTTGTTGTGTATTATCTGAGATAGTGATTGTGTTAGTTGGATCTATTATACAATTCATGTCTATTGAAATTCATGTTTATTACACAATTTTATATTAATTTCAAATATATTACCATATAACAGTTTGATTATTTTTATTATTATTATCAATGTGGAGTGGTGTTTGTGTGATGAAATATCTTTCAAAATTCCTTTTGAAATAATTATTTTTCATGATAAATAGATATTGGATTGAAATTAATGGTTTAAAGAATTTTTTTTTTGACAATTCATAATAAATAAAGGCATTAAATGTTTTATAAATTTTAAATTGAATAAATATTTTGTAATAATTTGTATGAAATCGGTTTGATAAATTTTTTGTAATGAAATTGAATTTCTTGAAACATGAACCTGGGTATAATTTAAGTGATTGTTTGATATTATTAAATAATTATTGAATTTAACTATATAAAATTCTGTGTTGGATTACCATGATGTAAATGGGAGTTTAGGTAGTTTGGTGGATGGATATTCAATCTTTTCATGTATTATAAATACCTTGAAAAGGTATCATAATGATAACAAAAACTGAACATGATTTGGGAAATGTTTTCATTCTTTTGGATGCATTAACATTCACCAAATGATTGATATTGAAGGATGTGATCATATTAGGATAAGTATTTTACCGAGACATTGTGGAAAAAAAATTATTGGAACTAACAAACCTTAGGATAAATAACCATTGTGCGATAATTTATAATTAATACTATAGAATTTTTTTATAAAATTTCTTATTCATTATTATATTTAATAAATAGTTTTATGAAGAATGATTTATAAAAAATTATTATCTATTATTTTTTGGATGAAAATTCATTTTTTAGGAATATTAGAAATTCTATTAAAATGAGTCTAAAGGTGTGTTTTATTGAGTATTGTGAGATTATTATGATGGTTTATTGTTTTATAAAATTGTTAGTATTTGGTTTACTTGATATATAATTAATATTAAATTATTTGTGGGATTTAACAAGCACAGTGTTGGTCACCCCAAGTAATGACATTGGGGAATGATAGACATTCTAATACATGGTCTAGGAAAATGGAATGAAAATACGTTAAGTTGTGGTTGATGATGATTGTGTGAATTTTTTAGTAACAAGTTAAGTATTTATTCCACCTATTGAGAGGTGATCTTGATTTGATGAGCATGAATGTTTTTATGATGACTTGGATCAGTGTTCCCTTTCTAGTTTTGTGATTATCTACACTATGGTACCTTCTTTGGATGACTGTATTAGCATACCGACTATTTATTGTTATCTATCCTCTAATTTCAATTTTCCTGTATATTTTATCGTGAAATAATTTCCACTAGTTGTTTCTAAATTAACAAGAACTATTCACCATATGATGAAGATCATGAACCCCATTAGTCTATGTCAGTATTGAATTGGGTATTTTTTAGGATGGTTTTCCTAGTTTGTTCATGGCCAAATACATCTTAATCAACATACCTATAACCATTATGATCATACGAAGCATAACATCATTATAAATATTAATATGTAATTCAATAAAAGATATATAGACATGAAAAATGAGACATTAATAGTTGGGAATGAAATCAACCATCCCTTTTAATAAATTAAATTTTAAAAAATGATATACCATGATATTTTAATATAAAATTCATGAAGAATATCAACTTTATCAAATATGAAAATAAGATATAGGTTGTTTATAAGTCCAATTGGGATACCAAGATTGTAAATATACTCAATCATAGATCTAATGGTTGATATTTAAGGATATTTGAATGAGAATCTATTTACTAGAATCTATTTATATTGAATCACCAATTAATCATCATTATCCTTTGTAAAAGAAATATAAGTAGGCCTTGGGATTTTATATTGAATTTTATACAAAATCAATGAATATCTATATAAAATTTATGATTTATCACTTCTAAAAGAAAGGAATTTGTGTATTAATGGTTTAGTAAATTGAATTTTTTTTTATATTTGATGCAATTTTTCAAATACATATTTTTTCAAGTAATTTCCATCATCTACATCTTCACCATTTATAATCCATCTTGATATGTTTCTGTTTTGTTTATACAGACACATAGGTTAATTTATATTTATATGGTTTTGTGGGTGTGTACAAATTTTCTAGTATATTATGAATTTAATGTACATATTGGAGTGTCTCTATATGTTTGTATGTCTGTGTTTAAATATATATTTATTAATTTTTATATATTTATATATTTATATATACTTATATATTTATATAAAAACACACACATATATTCCTAATTATAAGTAAATTAATTAAATTAATATTTATTCTTTTGAATAATTTTTATACATGTGTATTAAAATATATATTCACATTGATTAGATATATAATTTAAAATTTATTCACCATATATATATATATATATATATATAAACACAAATATTCTTGTGTGTGTGTGTTTAATTTGAATGTGTGTGTGTGAGTGTGCATGTATATATATATGTATATATATATTTGGATACAAATGATATATTTTTTCATATATTTTTATATATATTATTTATATAAATATATATATAGTATTTTTAATGTATGTATAAATTTATAAATCCATTATAGAATGTATAAATTATATGTATTTATTAGTGAATTTTATACATGTGTGTATTATAATTTCTTAATAAATTTTTAAATTTATAATATATTTAATTACAATATTTTAAAAAATATACATTATATGCATACCTTTTATATGAATATTTTCTTAGGGAAATATAAATATTCTTAACCATATAAGAATAATTTGAACAAAAAATTTATTAATGTCAATCAAATGAAAACAAATTATGATTATAGGGTGAAAATTTTCCTAATATCTAAAAAAGAATATGAAAATTCCTCTTCTCAAATTGTTTTTCTTTGTTTACATTGTTGTAGTTTGTGATGAATTTTTCAAGAATAGTTATAATACCAATAGATCTATCATGAAACATAACAATGTTAAAAATGTTGTACTAAACATGGGAAAGAACTAAATAAAGAAATTGCCTATTATAATACTGTGATTTATAGATCCTTTTTATTAATACAAATATATTTAATCATATTAACTTTGCTGAGGAAATATCAAGTTGTTTGATGATGACCATTGTGACTGTCAAATTAAGTTTTATTAAATAATTCTATAATGATCCTACTATATTCCAATAATACTAAATATTTTATATTAGCAACTATATTGAATCTATATAATTTGAATGCATACGATGATTGGATTTTCAAAAATGTATAATATTACTTTCACTCGTGATGATATTTTACTAAAATATAATAGGATTCTTTATCAAACATATTATTCTAGAAAAAATCAAATTTTATTAAGAATATCCTATGATAGAATACATATTTATACAAATGAATGTATATTGTTTCACGGGGAATATGAATTATAAAAAAAATACATAAGTACTTCGTGACTTGAAACATGAAATCCAAATCGAGTACCTTAATTGTTTTATGGTACTTTTATATCAATGATATATTTATAAATCTATATGGAAATAATGATACATTATACAAATTTTTGTGGCATTTTATGATTATAAATTTCTTAACATATAAAATGTTTCGAAGTGGATGAACATTGATGATGATAATGTTGAATTTTGTTTTGAATTGAGAAACAGATATCATGAATTATCCATAGGTGGCATGAATAATTTTGGTATATAGGAAAAAACTAATAGTATATGTATTTTAACTTCATTCATACTCATATAGCTAATCGGTTCTTAGTAATGTGGTCACTATTCTACCTCAAGCACACATCCTCACTCCCTATAGGATACCGACTAGCAACACAGGTCAAAGGTCATACATTGAGGAGATAATACCACCATATCAGTGTATGGAGTCACAAATAAATAAACCAAAAATAATACACATCCATCATTATAAGAAAATTCATAACTGTCATTTATAATAGAACATGAGATAAAATAATGTAATATAAAAATAAATCCCCACATAGTCATATAAACTATGTCTGGTCTCCCACTAAGCCAACAAAAAACACAAAAAGATAATAAAAGAATTAAATTTAATGGATCTAAATAAAATACAATCCATAATTCATACCAATTAACCATGCCTTTTGAAAAACTCTTGATTGATTCAATACTCTACATGGGAATCTTCCCTTGATCATCCTACACTGGGCCTCCACCCAGACCGTCATATGTCTGCACATAGCCTAAAATATAACATGTGCTATACACAATAACATAGGTTCCCATAATTAGGGTGAGATTATAATCATTAATAATACATCCCCAATAGTGTATCAATAACATTTTGTCATAAGAGAATGTTTAAAAAATAATCCCTATCTTTTTGATACACAACGAAGAAAAATGAATAGAAAAATAACATCAAAAACTACAAAACCACTCCTCAAAGTTACTATGTCCAACTATGAATCCAAACTGATGTTGATCCTCATGTATAAGACCCTTATTTATCATACCTACATCATATTGTAATGGAATGACTCTAAAAACATCATGGGTACTATTCCTCAAAATATTACGTCCAAACCAAATCCATTGTAGCAATAGCTAAAATCTTACGACTCTATGGACTCATCCCTTAACATTCTAAACATTTGTGATCCAAATATATTACATGCCCATTCACATCCTCATGACCCGTGTGACTCATCCCTTATCACTTCAAATATCTATGTACAAAATCATGGAATCCCAAATCATTGATCATTACATGCATAGAAAGTCCCCTTTATATACCTCATGACCCTTAGGACATATCCCATGACTGTACAAACACTAGATCTTGAGAATGATGGAATATCTAATCATTGAACCATAATTCCATGGTAGCTACAATATGGATATATCAGAACTCCAATGAAATATTCCATGAATATCGAAGCATTCAAGCACTAAATATATGGAAACATCCATCTGTACATTTATATCTAAATCAGTGAATCAACAACTGTATTCCAGACTCCAATTCATGGGAGAAACATTCATATGCTGAGATCTATTTCATTGAAGCCCAAATGCGTCACATTATCCCCAAGGGCACATGGAATGTTCTATAATAAACAAAATAAATGAAAACATATAAATGATTGACCAAACACTCATTCTATTCAACATCATATCATCCCTAATGTGCATAAACCTTAGTTTGGATTCTAAGGTCATACCCACAATCATCACTACCCAAACACACACACACATGCTCAGGGTCATTCCATAAATTATGGAAAATCATATTTCCTCAATGTTTGTGAATAAGAAAATTCATATCACATGGGATCGTTGTTCTTATACTAGTCTCTCAGGGAAATTAACCTACTTAAGGGTAGGTTACACTTTTGGACATTGTCCACACATAAATAATAGCTTGGCATCAAGGGTAAAGTCACTTAAACCACATTCTAAAGAGATAGATCATTGCACATCTCATTTCTAAGGTACCTATTAATTTGTACACTCACCCAACAAAAACATAGTACATCATATATTTGACCTCCTTGGTTATTTCTGTACTAAGGGAAAGGTGTGATCATCCCCAACCAATATATCTCATTGATTCAAAACATTGTTCTGTAATCTAGGAACACTCTTATGCTACCATCAATTGGGAACCATGTGACCGCATTCTATGCCCACAAATCATTCTCATGGACTTCATCTAGACCTAATCACTCATCCCACATAATATTCTATAGATTGAATTAATAGAGGTAGAGCCTCTCCAGCATGACATTCACACTTGAAATAGTCTCTCAAAAGTCCTCCAATCAGAAAATGGATATGATAATCATTTTATAGATTAAAAAAAATACTCTAAATGGATCATATTGTATCTATTTATTTTTTCAATTTGATAATACATCCCCCCCCTTCCCCACCCCACATTGGGAATAGTTCACAATGTGACTATCTATGTACATGGAGTGTACTCTCAAATCCCCACATGACATGTACCTCATCATAAATTCTTGTGTAAACCACATGTGTGTGAAATGTCTCATACTCACACAACATGTAACCAACATGGGTCACATGTCTTCATAGATCAAATAAATTATGGCCAAGAATTACTCATAGACTTTGGTCATGTATTATACATATGGTTTGTATAGGTATCTTATATGGACTTGAACTATCACATAGGGTTTCCAGCCATATAATCAGCCACATAATGAATTTACCTACATATAAAGTTCACATTGAAAACACACCATGTAGTCCTCTTCTTCAACCCTCACTAAAAATGAAGAACTCAAAACATGTGTTATTTAAATCCACATGAATTGTAATCAGGATACCTGAACATAAATCCTTTGTAATGTTCTTGAAACCCCTATTTTACCTATGAAAATTCTAAAAGATATCTCTTATCCCCATCATCAAAACGATTAAGGCTTTGATAACTAAAAAAAATATTATATGGGGATCTAAGGATAAAAATATAAAATGGACCTACCTCGTAGTAAAAATGTAATGTCCATCGGGCTAAATTAATGTCTCATAAACACCATAACACAATCTGGTCTCAATATCCACTATGAACAGAGTCTGATGGATCCTCCTATACTCCTCCCACTCAGTTCCTCCATCATGTAAATTTTAGAACCCGAAATAATTACATCATACATAAAAAGGAAATGTTCTTGAGTAAAATGAAAATAAAATTATTATTAATTAATTTATAACAATCTCTTAAACGCTCAACCTGATTCTAAGAACCCAAATTGGGTTTACACATTTCTTAATAGAAACCCAATTTCTATACTCAAACATTGATTTCGATTCTGAATATAATGATCTATTCTTATTATAACCCCACAATAACATACAAGAAAAAATTAATAATTAAATAATTAATTACTAAATATTAAGTGAAAATTCAAATGGATTATATTTCCACTGGACTCATGTCATAGGGTAAACATCAAACTGTGGGAACAAAATAGAGGTAAAAAATTAATTTCAACTATCATAGGTATGATAAAATGGGTATTTTAGCCGCACAAGAATATCTACTTGAAAAATAAAACATCCTCTGATTTTTACACCATGTAAAATCAAGAGTCATTACATTCTTCCCACCATAACCCTTCCCTTCCATGAGAATCCCCATTGATTAAACCATAGTCATGATTTAATCCAATTAATATCTCGTAATAAAGTTATCTCAATCATCCATGAAAAGTATCATAGGTCCCACAAATCTCTCCCAATAAGAGATATATTCAATAGAAATCAATTGGATAATAACACACCCATAAACAATGATCATGTTCCATAATATACACTCTTCCCATCACCAAACACAATGAATAGATTTGTTAAAACTACCCACATGTGTGTACCAATAGAAAAAATCATCCATATCTAGCTCACTAGAAATGGAAACCTCTATGCTCAACAAAAACATAAACTTATGATCACTTAATCAAAAGGATTATGGTGAACTCCACTCCTTATAGATTTCTTACACCTATCCTCAATGGATTACTCAATAGTTCCACCATCGATGCACCATTTGGGCATTGTTGGGTATCAATCAAACACAATATACACAAACACTATCCAAATGAAAAAAATACATAACCCACTAAAAATGCCTTCACATAATATGAATTTTCTAAATAATCTCCATCATCCACCACTCTAATCCTCAACAATGATTGATTCCTTAAGATCATCATGGAGGATTTAACAGTAACATGATACACTAAAAAAGAACATAGGATAATGAACCTAAAAAAACTTTCGATATCCTCATCCATGTCACTTCCAACAAGTTGGAGACCCATCAACACACTTCTTCAAAATTGACCACTTCAATAGTAATATGGTTAGTCACATGGATAACCTATAAATATAATTGTTATAGGTCGTTAACATATACCTACCCTCCCAGAAATTGAATGCACACATTTTCATAACAAGGTCAGGAACATGTAATCACTCCCTTAATAATAAAATTTATACCAAGAAAATTCATGTGAATAATGTCACATAGTGATACTGAGATAAGAATCCAAGGTATAACTATACCCTTACTATTTACAGTAAATGAAACTTTTATGCATAGATTTCAATCCCAATGATTAACTTTAGGCCTTTATTTCTCAACAAAACTAACAAACATAGCTAACTCCTCGCTAGATTTATCTTTAAACATTTCAAATATCACCAAATCAATATAGAACAGAGTCGTGCCTATAGGGTTGTGTAGTCATCCCACATAACCCCATTCTACAATATTAAAAAATCTCTTATATCATAAAATTCTATTAATATAATCATTTAAACCAAAAAATACCACCAAAAAATTAAATCACCTAATTGAGGGTTCCATATCAACATCAACATCCATTTCCAACCCAATAGCCTATCAATGCATTGATCATCACAGAGAATCCACCCAAAAAACCAATCCATCGATAATATCAACATACCAAAGGTCATAAGTACAAAAAGGAATCATCATAGATTGCCTCTAGAAAAGAACCATAACCACAAGGTTTACTTATATATAAGTACATTACATTATATATGGGAAACCACTATATAGTTTGTTACTAGTAATTTAAAAAACTATACCTACTTTTTACATTAACCACCAATTTTCCCAATGGAAATTCATATCCACTAAACCTACATCACGTGATACTACTAAATATAGTTCCATTCAATGATATATGGGGAACACCATATAGGTTGTTAAATGAACATTAAATATTAGAACCTAATATGTGGAAAACAACCATGGGATTTCTACTATGGTATTATGTTCCTTAATGACCTACTAAGGTCACTACATTCTCACTCATAGATAGACTATTTCATCATTATCAATGACCATGTAACCATATATCCAAATTAACATTATTCATAAATAAAAACATATATGTTTATCCCACTACATATAATGACACCATGTAATCATAAAGGAAAAGCCAACATGAGTGGTCTCTAAAAAGTTTAATAGTTGAACCTTAGGTTGGTGATCATAACCAAACTAATATGCCCCAACATTTCTTGTTAATTGTATATAGAAACTGAAGATTTATGAAATTATTCTTATATCCACATGGGAATATTCAAAATCCATTAATTGTAACTTTCATGTGTCCAATAGATTAAAATACATGACGAAATTAATAATCCACAAACACCATGTAAGTTCCATGAGTTGGAAATCATATTAACAGTAACATTACATGTTGATAATATAAATCTTGATCCCCTTGTAACATTGACTGCCTACAAGAGTTGGTGTTCATGATGTGCTAAACTAATATCTATCACAGTATCTGACAAATCAATGTATCATATAGATATAACACCCCATATAGTATGATAAATGAAGAATAAAAAAACATTGAAACCACCTGGTAAAATCCCATATCCCAATATCACTAATATATGTCAATAATGGTGATATCTACTATACCTCTGACACACCTCCTTGTATGAAATAGGTTTCTGATTAGATGTGGGGGTATATGGTGAAACAATTAGGAGACCATACCACCCATATTAAAGTGTGTAATCATAGGAAAATAAACCCATCATCATTAACATCCCTATGAATCAGAAAATTCATGAACAATAACTCAAAAAAATTTCTATAAAAATAGAATGATCAATAAATCCCCACATAGTCATGTATAAAAAAATTCCAGCCTCCCACTAGGCTAATCAAATATATAGAAACAATAATAAGATAATAAAAATAAATTGGGTGACTAAAAATATGAGTCATACTACATATAAAATCTCCTAGACTATCAATATACTTCCTCTATATCCAAGACTCGACCTAATAATATCTACATGTTTACAAAACAATGGACATATTCCATAACTGTCATGTAACTTTTTTGAAACTAAATGAAGAAAATAGATCTACATGAGAATCATGATTTGTATGTTGGGGGTGAAAAAAAATCACTAGTAGGCTATCCGATTGGTGAACTTATTTAATACCTTTTTAAGTACATACTCATGGAATATTCCCTACATAGTCGATACATGACTAAATAAAAAATATAAACAAATTGTTGGAAAAAATCAACAACATGGTGGACTGATTAGTCACTGAAAGAGACTAATATTCATTGTTATGATCGTAATATTAATTTGTTTAAAAGTTCATAAACATCAATTTTAGTCCAATTCAGAAATTGAACTTTATTTCCCATCATTGTGGAATTCATGATTAAAGTGTCAATTTGGGCCCACTCAATAATTTTCTTGTGAAAATTATAATATTCATCATTTTAATTTTATATTTTTTTATATGATTCATCACTTTATTTGGAACATTTTTTCTTTTATGTCTTATGGATAAATCGCAAGTGATGATGGAGATTTTTGCACCTGAAGGCGGAAACTTGCTGGAAAAAGCATAATGGGCCTAACACCCATCAAACAAATTGTGGGCCCACTAACCAAGCCCAATTAAGCTAAAATTTATACAGTAGAAAGATACAAATATGATGATAATTTTAAGACATCAACTCTTCAGTAATTTCAACTCTTCCTCTTTACTGTGTTTGAGCAAACTAAATTCAATTACTAAATGACCATATACCTCATAGAGATCATGAATTTGGGTCTCTAAGTGTATAGGGGATTAGTAATTTTTTTCAGTAAGCACCAATATATAAAATGATGAAGGTAGTGTTATTTTTGAAGAATGGATTCATCAAGAATTAATAAAACCAAAATTTTCTAATGAAGTAAAATTCATTCAATCCACCCCGAGCATAATCCGAAGATCAACCAATTTTCATTGAATTGAATTCACTTAGGATTCTTAATGTTCTTTAAACCATCCAAAATCAAAACCAAAGTTGACTACTTCATAGCCTATCCTTCACCAAATCATAACATCTCAAGGTTACTTCTTCAGTCTATGTGGATTCGACCCCTACATGTACTACATTGACCGATTTTACTAGTAGGGTAAATTTGGGCGCAACCAAAATTTTTGCACCGTTGCCGGGGACCAAGTAAGTTCCTTAGACCGAAAACCTTCTTTTCTTACTCCCATTATTCTATTCTCATCCCCATTTCACTTCTCTTTTCCCCTTTATATTTTTTTTACTCCCGAAAGTCACAATTCCAAATTTCCAAATGAATCCAATGGAGTATAATCAACAATATCCCTTCACAAACTCAGGATGGAATCAGTTTGAAAATCCACATTGGGAATCACCAACCTTTTTTAATCAACCGTTGAATGAATACCCCACACCCAATAACATGATTGAAATTTGTAATGATGAATGTTTAAAAGATCAATTTACATACCTATCAAGAATGATTGAAAAGAGGAATAATGAGGAAGTCCATGATGACCAAATATCTATCAATCCTAATCCTGAAACAATTCTTCAAAAATTGTGTGAACAAATGGAAAAAATGAATTCAGAGGTATCATGTTATAGACTAGAACTACAAAGCATTAAAACTTGTGTGGACTACATTCCCACTAAAACCATCCCTTCCTCAATATTGATAGAAGAATCTTGTAACAAACAAACACCTCATCCATTTATTGAAGAACCAACCTTAGGATTTGGGATTATTGGAGAGGATCATGGAGTTTTTGAAGGGTCTTCGAATCAGGAGGAAATTGATTATTTGGATTTAAAAGAAGAAAATTTGACTTTATGGATTGAGTTTCCGGAATATAACTCCATTAATAAATTTTAATAATCACCAATCATTGAACCACTAGGAGAAATCACAAAAATTGAGTCTATACCCATTCCTGACATTCAACTGGAAAATTTTCAAAAGGAATCACAATTTCAAAATGAACCGATTATTTCTAAATTTTTTGAAGAAGAACATTATTTTTCAAATTTCCAATCTTTATTAGGAAAATTCAATCAACCAAACCTCAAAATTATTAAACTTTTTCCCCACTTAATTATCCCTTTATATGGTACAAACAATACATTTCAGTTTTCATTCATCCATCTTAGGAAACCAATATTGTAGGAATGATCCTTGGTGTCTTAGGAATAAATATAGAAGAAACTCAATCAGCCTTTTCAGATATTCCTTGGATTTTACCAATCATTGTATAAAATAGGATTTTACATGAAAAAAAATTCAAAAAAATAATCAATCTCAATCTTATTGAAGTGGAAATAGATGGGTTAATTAAAATGTCAAAAGTTGTAATTTGATAAGTTGGGGGGGTATATGTTGGTCTAATGACGTTAAACAAAATAGCTGCACATGAGGCAACCCATGGTTTTCATGTTTCCAATCACTATGAATCATCTTTTGTTTCATTCTGCTTTATTTTTTTATTTTTTTATATAGACTGTTGACCTGTTCTTCTTTTATGTGTAAGGATTGGTATGAAAAGGGAGCACTGTATTCATCCGTGTCACGTGGTGTGATCCCTGAGTAATACCTTATACAGAAAATATAAAGAAGACAATGTATCATCAGTTTATTTGATTTTATTTATGTTTTTGTAGGTAAAAAAATTATACTCTTCACCTGTTCTTCTTTTATGAGTATGGATGGTTATGAAAGGGGAGCACCATATTCATCCGTGTCACATGGCGTGATCTCTTAGTAATAACTTACCCAAATATCTAAAAAAAGACAATGTATCATCAGTTTATTTTGTTTTGTTTATTTTTATGTTTTTATATGTTAAAAAAATAAAAAGACATGTCGTAAGTCATAAGGAAAATCCATTCACCACCCTCAAAGTCACTGAGACTCGAATCCAGGATTGAAGGGAGACATTGGCATGAGATTTCTTCATCAACCACCAGGTGACTTCATTCCATGATTATCATTTTTAAATTTCCTCTTTGAACTCCTCTCCTACCCCCTTCTAACTTTTATTTTCTTTAAACACTGGGGACAGTGTTATTCTATGTTGGGAGAGATGAAATAAAAAATGATTTTTTTTATTAATAACATGCATGGAAAGAAAAATTCCATTAACCATGAACATGATAACACACATTTCAAACTCTGAAAATGGATATCAAATAATTTTTCATGCCTTGATTCTGATTTTAATGCAAGTTTATGTTCATGAGCATAGTTTTTGGGATGTGCGGTTGTCCGATGTGGTTTTTCAAAGTTTACATTTTCATACTCTTAGTAAAAATGCCACAATGCACGTCTACTGGATCATGGGTGTAAATTTTAGTTCTTGGGTCCCCTTAAATATAGAATAGGGTTCTCGGGTCACTTTTAGAATAATTTGAGTATTCAAATAAACAAAAACAAATTATAAAAATAATAGACCGCATAGAGCAATGTTTTTTCCAAATGCGTGGTATCCGACACTTGGGGATCATGACTCCATAGTTGTCTTACCTAGATTTAGGATTTATATCTCTATTGTAGAGCATGAAATTGACAATATGTGTGGCGTCCGACATTTGGGGATCGTGACTCCATAGTTTTCTTTCCTAGAGTTAGTCTTTTCATATCTATTGTGGATAAAAAAATCATCAAAAAAAATCAAAAAAAAAGATACTAATATTAAGGATTAATGTCATTCCCACCCATCGCTTCCATTTTTTCCCCTTGAACAATAAAATGGGCCCCATATTTTTGTGATTCACAACACTTTATCATGTTTAATTGAAATTGAATGAAATGTGGCGATGAATTTGAACAAAGGAATGGGCTTGGGCTTGGGATATTATTATGGACCTAGCTTGTTTTAAATGATTTTTATGGGTTCCATAATTTTTTTTGGTATGAAGTCTTTGGGTGGGAAATGTGTATTTAAATGTTTTTGGAAAAGGGGATTTGAATTTCATATTTGTAATATATTTTGCTCGGGACTAGAAAAACTCATGTTGGGTGTGTGATTAGTCACTGAAAGTGTCTAATATTTATTGTTATGATCTTAATATTAATGTGTTTAAAAGTTCATAAACATCAATTTTAGTCCAATTCAGAAATTGAACTTCATTTCCCATCATTGTGCAATTCATGCTTAATGTTTCAATTTGGGACCACTCAATAATTTGCTTATGGAAATTAAAATATTCATCATTTTATTTTGATATTTTGTTATGTGTTTCATCACTTTATTTGGAACATTTTTTCTTGTAGGTCTTATGGATTAATCACAAGTGAAGATGGAGATTTTTGCACCTAAAGGAAGAAACTTGCTGGAAAAAGCATAATGGGCCTAAGGCCCATCAAACAAATGTGGGGACCACAAACCAAGCCCAATGAAGCTCATATTTATACAGTAGATATATAAAAATATGAGGATCATTTTATTCAACTATGGCTGGAGCAAATTTTAATGTTTTCATCAGGATAAAGGGATCTGACGTTGAGATTTAAATGGTGGACCCGACATTAATGCACAGAAATCCGTCCCACCATTTTGAACATAAGATCCAAACGGATGATCTAAATTTCCTGAAAGTTATAAATCTCATAGAGGACATATGGAAGAAGATAGTTGTCTTCTAAAACCCCTCTGGATTCGGCCTTCTTCAATTACAAATTGACACATCAATATGGTGGACGAATCTGTACAGTTTTCCAGGTCAAATTCGAAACATCAATTTCATTTTGATTATTCACCCTCCTTTTGAATCAATTAATTGTTGGGGGGTGAATTCATTGTTGGGGTATGGAACTAAGGCACCTAATATGCCTATATAAGGAGCTAATGGTGATGGTAATTGGTGAATATTTTTCTTATCATCTTTTGTTGCTTGTTTCATTGTAAGGTTATGCTTCCACATTTCCTCTGTAATGTTTTCAATTTCCATGTAAGTTTCTTTTTTTTATTTTTATGTTCTTAATTAACTTCTTTCTATTATATATTTTCCATTTCATTTATTAAAACGTTATTGTCACAAAGCACAGTGATATCTCTGTGTTGTTGTGAATTAGTTCACACATAGGTGTGAATTTCATTCACACACACGGAGGAGTTCTCGTTATTTGCGCGGTTTTAATTTCTTCAATCCAATTATTTTTATCCATCTTCCTCCCACCATTGAGAGTATAACATCAATGGAGGGATAACCCTTTAATGGGTTGATCTTATGAGGATTCAAAGGCTGGATTGAATGTTATTTTATGAACAAATTGTTGTTAATTGGATAATTAATTTAAGACATCCATTCTTCAGTAATTTCTACTCTTCATCATTACTATATTTGAGAAAACTAAATTCAATTACTAAATGATCATATACCTCGCGAGATCCGGAATTTGGTTCTCTAAGTGTATAGCGGATTATTAATTGGTTTTAGTAAGCACCAATCCAGAAAATGATGAAGGTAGTGTTATTTTTGAAAAATGGATTCATCAAGAATTAATAAAACCAAAATTGTCTAAAGAAGTAAAATTCATTCAATCCACCCCAAGCATAATCCTAAGATCAACCCATTTTTTTGAATTTAATTCACTTAGGTTTATTAGTGTTCATTAAACCATCCAAAATCAAAACCAAAGTTGGCTACTTCATAGCCCATCCGTCACCAAATCATAGCGTCTCAATGTTACTTCTTCGGTCTCTGTGGATTCGACCCCTACATGTACTACATCGACCGCTTTTACGAGTAGGGTAAATTTGGGTGCAACCATGGACCATTCCCTATATTTAAATCAAACTGGTCTAGATCCTTAGTTACTAGAAAATGAACGATCATACCTTCTCCATTCAGTACTATGGTGTCACTGATCATGTTTCATGAAACTTTTCTCCTATAATTATAGATATTTAAATCTATGGTAGCTTTAACCATGTCCCCGTGACACTGAGGACCCATTCCATGAAATTTCAAACATTCATACTCTAGACACATGATTATGCTGATCACGACCTCATGATTCTAGGGACCCATCCCATGATTTTCCAATCATCATACCTATAAATCCAAGGATATAGAAATCATAAACATTTATGTCCATGGCAGCTCACATCTGTATGCATCCCAACTCTAGCGAACAATCCCAAGATACACTACTAGAAAAATTATCTATAGCCACGGATCTATATCCACAATTTTATAAACCCATGGCTAAAGCATAATTTATAGCCACAATTCAATTATAATCGCGGAAATATAGTTATTTGAAGCCATGGTCTGTGGAACCTAATTAATTCCGACATGGGATTCTCTTATTCTCCCCGAACCGCTCCCCATTACCCTCATGGCTTCTCCTCGCTGCGACCATCCTCTACCCCCGCGACCTCTCCTCGCTCAGCGCTCCTCCAATTACCCTCATGAGCTCTCCTCTCCAAGGCCCTCCTTCACCCTCATGAGCTCTCCTCTCGGCAGCCATCCTCCCCTGACGTTTCCTCCCAATGCGGCCACCCCTCCGCGAGCTCTCTTTTCTGTAAACCTCCCTCGACGCTTCCATCCAACACGGCCACTCCGCCTCCCCACCGAAACTGCTCCTAGGTGGCCACCCCACCTCCTCCTTTAACACGCCGAACAATCCAGCCTTGAAGAACCCTAACACAATTTCTACCAACTTTAGTTCATTGCCAATTTTTATTACATCCCATCGACATATCCTCACGCATAGCAGCATCTTCATCATGATGTGTTTCTATAGATATCCCCTTGATTGGGACATCGATGGATGGGAAATAAAGGTATGTCAACTGGTAGGTTCTTTAAACACTTTTAGATCTTAAATAATATTTTATAAACAACATAAATATTCAATTTTTATCCTCAGTTCAATTCTACGATGAAAGTTTTTTGTGTTATAAAACTGAGGAGATGTATACTTGATCCTACTCATGTTATGCAGTTTGATAATTTTGAGTTGGAAGCTATTGGTTCTTATATGGAATGATCAGTTTGTATCATCAACTAATGTGAGAAGGTTTTATAAGGTATGCTCATATTAATAGTTAATGAATAGAAATTTTTCGTATAGCTTCATAATGAAACATATAAACATGTATTTTTAATTCATTCTCAATGTACATAGTTTTTCTCCAAGGAAACTCATTAATGATTCATGGTGAGGGGAAGCCTAGTGATGAGAAATTTATAAGTAATCTCATCATTATGAGTAATTAATTCCATTAATTTGAAGTGTTGTATTATTAAAATGGATAAACAAGGAAGTTTAGGGGGTATGAATGATCTAAGAAGGGTAAAGGGAATTTGGTGTTAAAAAGGTAAGGTGTTTGGTGTAGCTGTAGAAATAAATTCCTAGTTGTCTGATACCGAGTATTTAGCAGTTTCAGGTATAATCATTGGTAACTACTGGTGTAACCACTATATACCAAGTGCCTTATACTAGGAACCTAGTAAGACACAGATTTGTTTTTTTAAATAGGGATTAAAATAGTAATTTTACATAAGATAATTAACCCCTAAAACACCATTTATTGGGATTTCATTGTAATTCTCATTTTGTAACACCCTTGAGAGGGGATCCTTCATCGCTCTCCATCTCCCATTTAACCTACCTTTGATTCTTATCTAAATTCGTCATTGAGTTTCTGAAAATCCTATAACATAGTAGATCTAATGTTGGGAATCCATTGTTTTCTTTATTTTATTACTCTTCATGTGAACTGAGAGTGAGTCCCTAAATTCCTCAATCATCAAGGTTTTGAATTCTTTTTTTCCTTTCATCATTATTACACTGAATGGTAGGATGAGGTGTAAATTCATGATATTAAGGTAAGGAAATACTCTAAATTTAGATTTTTATTTTTTCTATATATAAAGTGTTAAATCCTATATTACATTTACCTAGGCTTTCTAAATATTATCAGTAGTTTCATATCCTCATCATGATGATTCTTGAGTTGTTCTATCATGTTCGAAACCTCATAATTATTAGTTAAGCCTTTGTCCAATCTTTTTTGGAGTAAAATAAAATGAAAGGGGGATGATAAGTTCACAAGGATGAACATCGTGATAAATAAAAGAACCTAATGACTGTTCCTAGAATAATGTAAAAGAAGTTGGGTCGATGCATGAGTTATTAAGACTACATTATTAAGATTGGATTAATATTTGTGAGTCATAGATCTTAATGACTGGGATAATGATAACATGTTATGGAAGGCTAGGAATTAACTAATGCCTGAAATGAGAGATATTATAAGTATCTTTAATATGGAAGTGAAGAATTCAGAGGATGCATATGCTAAACTCCAATGTTCAATAGATCACAAAAGAACTAGAGAATCATTATTGAGAAGAAGGATGAAGAGATGATCTGACAGTGATGCTAGGATATGACTAAAAATAATTATTTTTTTGAAATTACAATTGCATCAAATCCAAAATGAGGAGATCCTCTCTAGTTACAGATTCTGCATTTCGAAATATCCATAAAGATTAATATGAAGTTGTTGTATAAAGAGTATTTTGAGACGAAGAAATAATTGATCTCACTGGGAGACATAATTGGCGAAGAAGAGAATAAAAATAAAAAGAAAAGGGTATTTTTGTAAACCTATTAAAGATAAACATTAATGAAATCAAACAAAAAATCAATTGGGATAAAATAGTTTCTTGAGAAGATATAGTTTGTGTGCCAAGTTATATCTGATTTGTTTTGGATTATAGTATAGTGGGAATGGGTTTAAAAATATATATTTCTACATGAGGTAAAAAAGATATTGATAGTATAAAAAAATAATAAACAAAAAATGGTGTTATGTGTTGGGTGTGCCAAGTGAGCAGTGAGAGGAGACAATAGTGTTGTAGAAGAGTTGGTTGAGTGAGTTGGGGATTTTGAATAATAAGAATCATGATCCACTACATACTATATAATGTTTTAATAAGAGTATGTTGAGACAATGATGATGAGTTAAAAACTACCTAGTTTCGATGAATAAGATAAAGAGACGAAGCAAGAGAAGAGGAAGCTTTCCTTTGAGTTTGAGAAACCAGTGAATACGTTTTGAAGAATTGGTAAGTGGGAATAAAAATAGAGACCATGTTTGAAGTGTTTCTTTATGATTAGTTGATGAATTTATTTTTGGAAGAAGATTATTATTGGGATATAGTGACATCTTGGATAGTATTTATGATATACTCCAAATATGGAAGGAATTTTAGATGATGAGCTAGTGTGATGTTAGTTTGAAGAATGTGGGATGCAGTGTAATGGTTCGTTCACTTGTGTTATGGAACATCATAGGTTTTTTTCATGTATGGAAAATCTTTTTGTTTATGTTTCTATCATCTGGTTGATCATTTGAAGCTTATGGGAATTTTGGATCTTTGAACGTGATACAACATTGCTACTGTGGAAACTCGTTATGTGAATGAGGGGTTCATTTCCTAAATGCTCATGGATTCTCAAGAAAAAGAGCGCCGAGTTAGGTAACCTCGGTCTAAAGGCTTATTTAAACTTCATGTAAATTATTAAAATAAACATCTCCCACTTAATGTTCGGATTTCATTTTCTCACTCAAGAATGATAGAATATGAATCTATACCATTTCAATGAAGCTTTTCAGAGCACCGTCAAGAATTCCGATTTACATGATTTTAATAGTTTATGGTATCTTCTCAAGGTTTTCTGCACCTTTCTCCCCCATAAGGAGAAACTGTAAATTATCTTCATCAGTGTGGATCTTGTCTATAGATAGATTTTAGGATATACCATATTGATAATTCACTAAAATTTATTACTTGATGTAATATTCTAGATTTTATAGGTTGTACAATTTCTTGAGTTTTTTTTAGATCTAGCTTTACCTTCAATTCCATTAATGGTTATCACATAAATACACTATGAAATAGAATAAGGAATTACTATTTGTTCCTTAGTTTGAACAACAAGGTTGAGAATGTTTTCTAAACCGAGGATCCCCATTCTTAATTCTTACAAATTTTTATTAGAGATTTATTTCTTTTTGGAGCATGGAGTTCTTCACATTTAAATTAGTTATGTGAGATGTTCTTATTTTCATAAACCTTCATAGAACATGCATCACGTAATGTAATATTTATATTCTTAAGGGATTTTTCTTATGCCAGTAACCGGATTAAGTAATTTTTGGTGCTATATCCATCCATATTACTTTTTCCGCAATGTTTTAGACAACTTTTGGGGGTTTTAGTTATTGAACACCTCTTAAGAAATTTGACTTCTTCATAATGAATTTCATCATTTCCTTTTGAAACATCTTTTATAAGTTATTACTTTATAATTATATCTTTTTTTCCAAATAGACAGGACATACTACCCTGAAATCTTTAGGTACACATTGGAATTTTCACATGGGTTCTTATGATTTATTTTCACCAAACCAGTTCATTTGTATTCTTGTTGGACAAATATTCCATTATGTTATTTCTTGCCTCTCTTTTCACATACAAGAAAGTATTATTTGCATGAATCTATGTTTTTCTCCTCCTTCCATGATAGAAGAACTGATACTTTTATATTTAGAACATGGCTTATACTCATTTGGTTTATTACCCAAGGATGTATGATCTTCCTACATTAAAAACATCTTGGGAATAGTGTTTCCAACTTCATTTTTTTAAAATTCTCCAAAGGAAGTTTTCTTCAATTTTTCTTCATCAGTGGGATTCATTATCCATTTGTTTTTAACACAATCTTAGATGAGCATGCTCTATTATAGTGACCGCACTCAATTAAAATACAATAGCGATATTAAAGATGTTTAAATATGTTATAGGTAGATAAATTCTTTCAGTTTACCTTCTAAATTCTGAAATGATCTTGATTTTATCTCCCTTAACATGGGCACTTTAAAATTTTCTGGAATTGATAGATTATACCAATAATATATTGATATATTCCCAATCCTATAAAGGGGACTGGGGGGAATTTTTCAGTGGGGGTGGGGGTGGGGGTGGTGCGGTGCATGTGGTTGGGGGCAGTGGGTGTGCATTTGGGGGGCGGGGCAATGTGGGTTCACATGTGTTGGGGTGGGGGAGGGGATGGGTTAGTGGGGGTGAATTTGGGGGTGGGGTGGTGGGGTTGCAGGTGGTGGGGGTTCAAATGAGTTGGGGCGAAGGGTTGAGGGGGGGGGGGTGAGTGGGGGTGCATTGGGGGGGTGTTCGTGGGGGTGTAGGTGTGTCTGTGTGTGTGTGTGTGGGGGGGGGGGGGGTTATCCACGGTTTCCCAACCATTATCATCACGAGAAATATGACCTTGTTTTATTACTTTTTTTCTTGGTGTTATTATTTTATGTTAATATCTCGTTTCACCCATGTGTTCGAATGACACTGTGTTGACTTCAAAAAGATATTATTTTCCCGATGTCTTAATCTTACTGATGATTCTGCATGTTGATGTTGTTACCATCATCATCTGTTCTATTATTTCCTTTCTCACTAATCATGTTCCACCCACTTAAATTTTTATGTTCAATTAATGACGATTCATCATATCACTGACATTTTGTTGAAGTATCTCAATATCCGTTCATGTGTGTTGCTGCAACCGGAGTCAAAGGCGACTCACCGTGTATGCATAGGTAAGCATATATATAATAAGTTCTCCATTTATATGTATATCAACCCATGGCAGTGCAATTACATATAAGGGGATAGCTGTGCTTATGTATATATATGAAAAATGAATATGTGTGTGGGTGATAAAGGGCTTATGCATGTGAGCATATATATAAGGATCCTCTTGTGCATGTTCAAGGCCATGCGGACACGTAATTAGGGGTTAGCGCATCCTTATGTATATGCAATGGTACATATTCCCGGAGGATGGATAAAGCATCTTAGAGTTGTCGCTGATAAAAGTTTCAAGCACCGAGTGTGGCTTGGCTCCATTGAGGTAGGGTTCCTCTCCTAGCCTCTTTAATTCAAGAATTTTTTAAATTACATTTAGATGCCTACAAAACTATTCTTATATTAAATTTAAATTCTTCAAATAAGTGTTAGTTAAGATAATTTTTTTGTTTGATAAACAAGTCATGGTTTCGTAATAAAACCCCTCCAACGGAGGTGCACTGTCTGCGAAAAGTCACAGTGGTATACCATATTTGACTATATTGCATCGATGTTTTACTTATAATTAATGTCATTGTTAGTCGTAAAGCATACATCGTACTTGACCCTTTTTATATCCCTGTAGGTGGTTTCCCTCTTTTCTGATGAAGAGTATTTCATGCCAAGCCAACTCCCCTTATTTTTTGAGAAAAGTCATTCGAAAATGTTTCCACTCCTTTCTTTTAAATTTTCTTCAAAATTCTTGTGTCACCGGTCACGTGGGAAGAACCACTATAAAGAATCCATGACTTTGTTCTCATGCAGGCCTTTAATGCAAACCTCAGTAAAGCAAGACATCTCCTTGTCCGTCTGAATTATCTTTCCTTTCTCACCATAGGAAATATGTCCTGGTAGGATATTCATGTACTTCTCAACACAATGATCCTGTTGATCACATCTGCCACAAAATTGTTTTAAGAATTCAAATTGGTTATGTGTTTAAAAAATAGATGATTTCCTGGTCAAATTTTTCTTACATTGAGAGTCTCTTTCCATTTTCTCAGAATAACTCCCCCTTGATTCATGCCTCGTCTATAGGAGTAACAAATTGAATCAGCATGAGTAGGCTTTGTGTCCAAAAGCTCCACAACAGTAGCAATAGTCTCTGAACCTTGATCTTCCATAATGTTAATAATTTTTTCCGGAATATTGTTGTCAATGACATTCCACAAACCATGTCTGTCTTCACTTATACAGAATTAATCTTCTCGAGATATCATTCTTGTAGGTTGAGAAACCCCCTTGCCTCCTTAACTCAAAGTGAAGCGGCGAAGGAATTATTTTATAATGAATGAAAAGGTTCAAATCAAACCATACGTATGATGTGGGATACAGACTCCAACACTCCCCCTCAACTAGGGTGTACCTAGATTGGACACATAATGAAACGAAAGAAACAAAATAGATGCTAACACTCCCCCTCAAGCTAGACATTCCCAGCTTGATGACAAATACAAGACAAAAACATAAGAAACAGAAATAATAAAATCGTTGTTAATACAGGTCCCCCTCAATATGTTAATGTGATTACACTGGAAAAAAAGATGGTTCATTGTCAGAAAAGTGTGGGGTCGGAAAACAGAACCCGGGGAAATCCACACTAGCGGGTCGATCGTCAGAGCGTTGGGAAAATCCTCACTACGAGCCCGTCGTTAGAGCGCTGGGAAATCCGTAATGTCGGGTCGATTATCAAAGCGCCAAGAAACTTTCTTGGGAGGGCCGGTCATCAAAGCGCCGAGAAATCCACAATGGTGGTGTTGGTCATCGAAGCACTGTAAAATCTTCAATGGCGGTACCAGTCGTCGAAGCGCCGGGAAATCCGCAGGAGGAGGCCGGCGAACAGATATGTAGCTCCTGGAAAGATGTCGGGAGATGCCGATGAGGCGAGGATACCGCAGGAAGCAATAGGATTCCGGAGAGGGAGCAGGATAGCGGGAGGCGGTTCTAGAAGTCGGCCGGGAATGGAGGCTGGCAGTAGAGCAGAGAGGTGATGGCAAGGCTTGAGGCCTGCTACTTCTGGAGGAGCCAGCAGGAATGGAGGATGGCTATCGGAGGCATCAGCAGATGGGGAGGCCGACAGAATAGAGAGGTGGGGCTGGATGTCTGCACCGGAGGCAGCATTCAGGAAGGACTCAACGCTGGGAAGGACCCACTCAGGAGGAAGGAGATCCGCTATAGGGGAGGAGCGCCAAGAAGCAGGCGCGGCTGGCCGTCGGGATCGTGACGGGAGGTGAGGGCTAGGAGCTGAGGGACGCGATCCGCGGGAAGGAGCTAGTCTACGGGGATTCAGAAAATCCACCGAGGAATGCAGGATCCATTGCAGGGTGTTGCTGGAGGGGGAACGACCGCCAGGAAGGGAGCATCCGGACGTTGAGGGGCCGACGCAGGGGAACCGCTGGGGTAAGCCATAGGAGGCATGCGCTGCTGGAGCTTGGAAGTGATCGACGCAGAGAGGGGCGCCGGGAGGGTCGCTCTAGGGAGGAGATGCGCCGTGAGGGATTGAAAAACGGGGGAATCCATGATGTGGACCTGAACTAGAGATCCGCCGGACAAAGCCACCGACTTGGATAAAAAAATAGAGAACCCAGAGGGCAGGGAGATCCGCGACGGAAGGAGACGCCGGCTGGGGGGAATCCGCCATGATGGAGGGCCTGCATGACAGGGAGGAGCAGCGGGGGGGGGGGGGGGGTCAACTATTTAGATTGGATCCACCGCCCCCCCCCCCACGGATGGGGAAAATACAAAAGGAAGGGAGAAAAAAATTAATTAGTGGGGGAGGAAGGGGTTAAGTTTTAAAAAAAAACTCATTTGATACCACGTAGGTTTAGAAACCCCCTTACCTCATTACATCAATGTGAGGCAGCACATGCCTTGTTTTATAATGAATGAAAAAGACCACATCAGACCATAAGTCTGATGTGGGATACAGACTCCAACAGTTCTCTTCTTTTGATGCAAAATGGGTTTCCCATTTTTCTTTCTGGTCCAAACTGGTCCAGATTTGGTTTTAGTACCTGCATTATTAGAGGCAACATGTTTATTTTGAGATTTATTAGGAGATGAATTAACCTAACTTTTGGACCGTTCTTTTCACCAGAAACCTGAACTTCCTTGTTTCTATTATCTTCTTCAAATCATTCTAATCTTCAAGATACATTAATTGTGATTTTATTAGTACTTATTCTCTCAAAGAAATTTTCGATTCATGTTTACTCACCATCTTATCCTCATCAACCACATTCAATTTGTTTTTTTATTTCATTAATTTATGTAGATTCCCACTTGATATACTCCTTTCCTTCGATCATATTTTCAAATAATTGCATTTGCAGCCACTTCCCCTTCATGATTTTTTTGTTCTACTCAAAACACGCTTCCAATTCAGATTGGGGGTGGGGTCTGCTTCATGGATGTGTTATTTCTAATTTTTATGCATGTACTGATGCAATGATTATTGATATTATGATTAAAAATGTGTGTTTGTAGATGTTTTTTGTTGACATGAAAACCATAAATTATTAGTCCAATGGGAGTGACTAAATGATGATATTGTGGTAATAATAGAAAGGAATTATAGAATCTATAATGGTAATGGATTCATGTATCATTTATCATCACTGATCACATATATATAATGAGTTGTGATATCTCATTTCTTTTCCCACTATTTTCTTGCAGGTGGTTTCTTATGATGAGCCTGATTCTATACACCACCATCGATGATAGTGAGTTCAACATTGGATTTGGGTGAGATTTATTTCATTTTTATTCTTTGGAAAAATTATAATTTGGGATTTTGTGATTTTTGGGGTCTTTATATTTTTATAGTGCTTTCTGGATCTCGTTGAGGTGGATTCGAGTTTCCGTTGATGAAGGCTTACATGTGTATTCATATGTAGACATATAAATATATAACTTCCACTTTTATATATATTCACTCATGGCAGTATGAATATATATTGGGTCTAGGGGTGCTTATATATAGATATGAAAAATTCATACATGTGTAAGTTTAAAGGGGTATATGCATGTATAAACATATATCTAAGGATCACCTTGTGCATATTTTTCCATGAAAATATTTACATAAGGGAAAGGTGTCCTTATATATATATATGTGAAGCTGCATATGTGTGCAAGTGGAAAAAAGGGAAGATTTGAGTTGTCGTTAAAAGCTGCGCCTTGAGGTTGAGGTAAGATTCCTTTTCCTAACCCTCTAATTTTAATTCTATAATTTCTCGATTATTTAAAAAAAATTCATTATTATATAATGTGGATATTCTATTTCAATTGGTTGTGGCTCTTTATAATGACATTTTCACCTATTTTACATGATTTTCCTAAGCCTTCAACGTGGACTGGTAGAAAGTTTCAGCCAACTCAATAGTAGAAAATGAAATTTCCTTCACATTAGAGATGAAAGTGTCCACATTTTGAGAAAATATCAACCGAGCATTCTCATAAAAATCTAAAACTAAAAGAAAATTTTTGTTTTCATTTCATCAAACCCAAAAAATCGGCTTTGAAAACATGATACTTTCTTCAGTAACATCATTGTCAAACACTTGACCCAAAAAAAGAAAAAATGTAACCAATTAAAATAAATACACCAAGGCATGATTCACGGTGTGACCATGGATTTCACACCATGAATCCCTATCCTTAGTAATTTCATGGATTGAATTGAGGTTCACAGCTGAAAATGTTCTAGATAGGGGGGTTCACCCCTCAACTAAACATAATGGTGATCCTAACCATATGAATTTTCAACTAAGAATTATCTTCCAACGGTCTATCGACCTGGTAATTGTATTTCGAAAAATGATCTCAATGCAGTTTTCAGCTCACTGCATCCAACCCCACGAAAAACACTAGTACTTTATCCTCTCGATGAATTTTCCGGAATTTTCTTGGATTCACCCGCAGGTGTGCTATCGCATCTCTCAATAAATATTAGATGATTCCCTAAGGTCATATTAAAACCAAGACCCATCGATGTATTGAACACAATCTTGAAGAATATCCTCTAATATAAGTTTCATCTACTCTTAGTGTCTGTCTATATATTGATGGTATGTTGTGATCAATATTAGATGATTCTCTAAGGTCATATTAAAGCCTTTCCAAAAATCATGGCATAATATATGCATCTCTCTCTGATATAATTTTTACGGGAACTCCATGATAGAAATAGTCTCCACAGATATAAAACATTCCTATATTTTCAACTAGTTCCATGGCCACCAAAACAAACACCTGAATTCATCACCCATATTTGTCTCTCTAGGATTCAGAAACCATAGAGGTGTGACAGTATCTCATAAACTATTCACTAAATTAATGAAGGACTATAACTCTTATAAAATTGTAACACATCATCATCAAATAGTGAACACTCATGTGTTATTTTACCACTTTCTAGTTGTTCCTGCATCACATTAAACATAAGGTTATATTCTATACTAACCTTCCCCCATCATATATGGGATGATATGGTAACTAATGGGGAAAATTCAATTGATTCATGGTCATTAGAATCATCCATCCTCCATTAGGCATACATGATCATAATGTGTTATTGTTCGTCAAAAGGCTTTTAACCAGGTTCCAAGGGGGGAGGGGGTAAGGGGCAGGGGGTGTGTTGGGTTCGTTTCCATGGGGAAGGGGTGTGTGCAAGGTTCTTTTTCAAGGGGAAGGGGTAGGGTGGAGGGGGAGTGCTGATGGGGGGTGGTGTGGAGTGGGGTGGGGAGTGCAGTGGGTATGTGCTGGGGGGGGCAGGTGGGAAGTGAAGTTGTTTTGGGAGAAGTGCAGTGGGCAGGGTGTGTGTGCAGGGCGTAGGGGGCAGGGTGTGTGCAGTGGGCTGGGGGGTGCAGTGGGTGTGTGCAGGGGGGGGGGGTGAAGTGGGTGAGTGAAGTGGGATGGGGGGGAAGTTCAGGGGGCAGGAGAAGGGGAAAGGGGGTGTGCAGGGGACAGAGTGAGGGGGAATGGGTTGTTTTTTGGGGGAAGGGGGGAGGGAGGAAAGGGGCAAGGGGGTGTGCAATGGGCTGGGGGGGAAGTGCAGTGTGCAGGCGGGAGAGGGTGAGGGGAAGGGGTGGTTTACTGGGGGTAGGGGGCAGGGGGTGTGCAGTGGGATAGGGGGGGGCAGTACAGTTGGAAGTGGATGTGCTAGGGAAGGGTTGGGGAAGGGAAGGGGGGTGTTCTGGTGGGGGGCAGGGGGGAGTTCAGTGGGATTGGGGGGGGGGGGCAGTGCAGTGGGCTGGGGTAGGGAAAGTGCAATGGGAAGGGTGGTGCAGTGGGCTGGGGGAGAAGTGTAGTGGGCAGGGGGGGCAGGGGGTGTGCAGTGGGCTGGGGGGGGGAAGTGCAGTGGGTTGGGGGGAGTGCAGTGGCCTGGGGGGGGGGGGAAGTGCAGTAGGTAGGGGTGAATTGGAGGGGATAGGGGGTGTGCTGGGGAAGGGGGCAGGGGGGCTGTTTTTTATGGAATGGGATGACATATACCACGGTTTTAAACCATGGCTATAGAGATATAACCAAGGTTTAAAGCTGTGGAAAAAGGACTATAGCCATGGTATACAACAGTGGCTATATATATTGTCTGACTTAGGATTTTGCCATGGTTTGAAAATTGTGGCTATAAGGTGTTTCCAGGGTTCAAACCGTGTCTATAGGTATATTTCCACGGTTGCAAACTGTGGCTATGGGTTTTTCACTATATTCATGCCAATACCAGCCATGATTTATGAAAGTGTGGCTATAACCTATATCCAGGTCTTTTGGACCTATAGCCACAGTTCCAAACCGTGGCTATAGCTTTATTTTGTGGTAGTGATTGTCAACACATCTGACCTGTTGGTCCAAGGAAACATCAATCATCGTGCTCTAATTCAGTTAAATCTCACGTCCATATACCTCATAGCACTAGGGACATATCCAAAGATATTAAAGAATACCAAAATCAATGTCCTTGGTATATCCCATATGTATATTTAGCTAATAATAATTGTATCCACCTCCGTATTCCTTAGATAAAAGCATAAAAGCCACAATGGTATTCCTCACCCCATGTCATGAAATACAAAATGTATCATATTATTCCCCAAAGCAAAAACAAGGTGAAAATATAAATAAAAAATAAATGATATCAAGGGATGAATGAATAACGACACTTATCACCATCATCTCATACACATCGAGAATAAACATTGGTTCAGGTTCTAATGTGACACCTTCAACCATCAATACCAAATTAAATACACAAAATTTTGTTTATTCTAATAATGGGTATCCCAATTAGGTCCTTTGAGTTATTACAATGGAGGATGATTAAATCTATGGATCCTTAGTCACATAAAATTCAATTGGTCCAATGCACTATTCTCTAAGAAGTCACACTTCCTATATGTGTCAATACATACACAACATAATAGCCTTATCAGAGAAGCCCCTTAAACATTGGTCAAAAGTGATAGATCATGAACCATATTAGTTCCAAAGTACTACATGGTTGGTCTACTAATACATCCCAAACCCATTCTATGATATGTTTCTTCACATAGGATAATTCATAAAAAGATGAAATGTGTGATCATTCCCAACCAAACCATATTCTTTAGTTGCAACCCAGTTATACTAACCATAAAATATCCCATGATTCCATTAATTGAGGTCCTTGTATATCCCATTACACACCCTCTAATTACTCTAAATAACATAATCTAGTTCTCAACCCACCTCCCACATTGGTGACCCTTAGATTTAATTACTGTAGGAATAAACTCTCAGTCATAACATAACCATCTAATGTCGCCTCTTATAAGTCCTCCAAACAAAAAATGGATCTCATACTCATGTTATTCATTGAAAAATATTCCAAATGGATCCTTATTTACTGACATGACCAACTATTCCTCCTTGGCTTGATAATGTCAATGTTGTCACAACACTAATCCCATCTCCAAAGGCTAGCGGCTGGAGACAAGCACTGAGACTGTATACCTAAATGGGATACTTTTTATTATGTACTGATAAGTGTTCATGAAACTACCTCCCAAAAATTGTGTAGATGAATAATAAAAATGGTGGTAATATATTTTGTAAAAACATGTAGGTAATTTCTTATAGGGAATGAAATCATAGTTTCAAAAAAAACAACAAAAATTTAATCCAGAAAAATACTTTCCCAACCCAAAAATATAACCCATATTGAAAAAAAATCGAGAAAAGATGAGAGATCCATGATCCTGATCAGAATGCCTGTCCAATGTACATAGTCTATAAACCCGAGTAGCTCTAGGATCCTTTAGAAACATTGTTGATATTCCCATCATCTCAATAAGGCTCAACATGTGTAGTAAAATCAATTGTTGGGGTGAGTATATTCATACCCAATAGGAAACCCTGGCATTTGAAGTGAGAGAAATAGTATATAAGATAAAATATGTTCACTCAAACTAAATCGGGAAGGAATAAAAATCCCAAAACATAGATATGTTCTCATAAAATTAGTCACGGTGATATGGAAGGGGATCTCCATATCACAACCCATCCCATTATGAGGAGTCTGCATGTCAATCCAATGTATCATAATTGATTTCCAACCTCTCACAAGTCAATCCAATGAATCCATGAGGTTTACATGAACCTATTCACTCCTCCACAACCCGAGGGTTGAATTATATAATTGAAATAGGACATTCTACCTAGTATGATAGGGGGATTTCATTTAGATTAATGTTAGTGGATCCACACCCTGATACAACAAGGGAATGCCAATCAAAGTATGGATAAACAACAACCATGCATGATAGGGGTTTCCACTCAAGAGTAATCACTAGAGGACCTTATCACTTGTTAATTAGGGAATTCCACTCAATGTAAAATGGACTCCAACCCTATTATCATATGGGGAAACCGTATCATAAGTATAAATAGAGGAAATGTGCCTTATTATGATAGGGGGATCCCACTATATAAATGGAGCACCCACACCCTAATTTCATCGGAGGTTACACTAAGAGGGTATATGGCCTACTCCCTAGTGAAATAGATGGGGTGTCACTCAAATTGGCCTAGGAGTATAGGGCCCACACCCTAATGAAACTAAGGGGATTCCAACCACAACCTATATTTGATGATTTTTCTTGACCACTTCAATCGTCAAGCATTTCCTGATTAATATTAAAGCTCATAACATAACACATGATATATTGAAATCTTTTACCAATGCATCCTTCATGTTGTACATGGAAAAAATAACACGATAAGATACTCTCAGGCCCAATTCTAATTCCATATTAAGGTGATGTGAAAGGATAACATTTCTCAAAAAGGGCTCCATTATGTGTATGGGACACATAAGGTTAGTGATATCACTCCAAAACTAGGTATTGTTCAAATATTGATATGAATTATAGTCCATTTCATTGTAAAAGTAAATTGAGGGTTTCGAAAAGGCATGTCTCAACCAACCAATGCCTCCTCGTGTAATCCTAGTCATTCCCATGTCTGTCGTGCCATTTCAGTGTACCTCGCTATGTACCAAGATGAGATCAGGTATCAATATTTGGTCATATACTCCCAGAGTACACAATATGTGCTCCTTTATGGGGTCTATGGTGTGTGAATGTGTAACAATGTTTGGCTACCCGAGGGGTCACACTGTGTGAGGGCCTAGCCACATGCCATATTTTTATTAACTCGGAAGTAAAATCTAGCTGATGTGGATTATTAATTCCCCATTTTACTTATATATTCTACCGAATTCCACCATGAATGTCCCAAGGGATTTTGGATCTATGACCATTCACACCTAATCCATTTATACAGGCTAGATTTTGGACACTTAAATTCCTATAGGGCTCTCTCGTCCCCACAAATCGTAGTCGTTGCCGACCTGGATCCTAGATCCTTAAAAGAATCACCCTCATCTAATAAATAATCATGATTCATCCAATAAAATTCTACCTATACTTCACTCACAAATCCATCATGGATTTGGAGTTTTAATCACAGTTTAACGCCACCCAACATTGCCAACCATGACCGAGTAGACCATCAGTGAAGAATATAATGCATTGTGTGGAGAAATGAATATAAAAATGTTATAACCATTGTATTCCAAGAATTATTGACCAAATATAAAAAGATCTGGGAAACCATGGTTGTAACTGAGGAAAAACATGAATAATTTGACAAAATAATATTATTTAATTATATAGGATCATGAAAAGGGAACAGATTCAAAAATAAAATATTTGATTATAAAATTCATTCAAAAATTTAATTTATGGGAGGAAAATCTTTTGATGATACCTACGCCAGTTTTGGATTTATCATTGTTGTAAAATATCATCAATAGTTATTTGTGAATCCCACAATTTTCATTGTCTACTGATCCACCATGATATAATCATAATATTTTCATTAGATTCTGATTCTCCCATGAAAACCACTCTGAATATATTATCAATTCTCTATAGGGTATGTGGATAACCCTAGAGAATTTCCATATAAGCAATTATATAGTGAAAATTTTGGTCTCAATATTGAATGAATTATTTAAAAATTTTAATTAATTAATCCACATAATGTACCCACCGACACCATCCTTGTCAAAACATCCATCATTGATAATATATAGGTCATTCTTAGGGTTATCCCCCAATTCAAGATTTATCTATGGAAAAATGATTCTAAATCGAGGATAAATTAGTGAGATAAACCATTATTTATAAATAATTCCCTATCTTGATATTAATATATTTAATGTTTTAATAATATAAATCCAGGGATGACAAGGCCTCATAATATCGCATAATACCAACTCTTGATTATATATATTTCATAATATATTTAAATGTATTACAAGGAATAAAATAGTCTCTACATTAATCTATCATTCAATGATTTTCATCCCAAAAAATCTAAATATATACAGAGATATGGGGATACTGAGCATCATACAAATCTCTCTCTTAAAGGATATTTTCTACGTGATCCCTTCATGAAAATAATGAAAAAGGAGATGGTTAATATATGCATAATACTTTCCTAATGATCATTTATTTACATTTGGTAATCAATAAAGGTGGATCCATTCTTGATGAATTGTTGGCCCCAATCAATACCGTTATTAAGATCATTCATGTTTCTCCTCAACTATTACACATGGACGATGTCATTAAACCAGTCGAACTACGATGGTAGGGATAAGTGGTAAGAATCCTACCCATCCATATTCAGGATCTCAAACATCCTTGTTATCCTTCTTATTTCATTCCTTCTCCAATGAATACCCACAATCCTTGTGATGGGGATACTCTTAGGAAAACATGGTCTACCTGATAGAACTCCAATGGAGGTCTATATCTGAATTTTGTAAACATTGGGTTTTAATCCTCTAATATTATATAACCTAAACCATTTCTATTGTTATCTGGTCCATATATGGTCCAAAAGATATGTTTCTCCATCCTTAGACAGGTATAAGGGTGACCTCTAGGGTCTCTTATATAGGACCTCAAAATGATTTGTGTTAATAGTAGATTTATTTTTATCATTGTAAGAAAACTCCACTAATGGAATGTGATCCTCCTTACTTTGTCTGATGTCCAACATGAGTGTCCTAATAATATCCTCAAATACCAACATAGTGAACTTTTTTTTCCATACATCTAGGGGTGTGATGAATTACTAATCATCAACTAGGTCCTAAATGCCTCCAATAGTCCTCTATTGAATTTTAACTTAAATTTAATATTACATTCATATAAAAACATTCAGGGAACTCCATGAATCAAGATCCTATCCTACAAATAAAACATCCCTGAACACTCCCACAAAATCATTTATTTAATATATAGGAAGTGAACCCACTTGGTAAGTCATTCAAACATAACATATACAGAATCATGGGTTATTGCAATTTGTAGAATCCCAACCACAATGTCCCTTGATATTACATCCCATTTCCACTCAAAAATATCAAGAGGCTATAATAAACATGGAAGAACCTAGTGCTCATTCTTTACCTACTACCATTTGATACACCAATAGATTAAAGTGGAAACAATTATATTTATTCTAGACCACAAAAATTTGAAAAAGGAACCTATTAATTTCCCCTACACCAGGATGTACCTCCAATGGAGAAGTGAGAACCTCTTTCATCTCCTCCTCCTGAAACATGAGTTGAACCATCCTTAATCCCTAGAAAAGGATGACATGATATCATCCATCAATGAATCCATCTGGTGAATCACATAAGGATATCTGGTCATGTAGAACATCACACTCGATTTATTCAAAGTAATCCAATTTCACATGATGTAGATGAGTGGGAGTTAATAAAATTGACTGAATAAAAAATTCACCCCTCTGACCTATAAGGGTCAGCTTCATGAATGAAAATACTAAAACTACCCCTCCACCATGAGATAAAAAGGATTTATTCTATGGAAATCTCCCACCATGTTTCCCTTTAATTGAGTATATAATATATTAAAGCCATTTCCTTGAAAGAACTCAAACCAATGACTCTATCGTAGGGTATTATCTTTATGCATTAAGATATACCTATATCTCTCATGTTTAATGTAAACATACAAATATTCTCCCAGATGACAGTGTCCCCATATTTTTAGAGAAAAGACTACTATTGGATTATCTTGGTCATGATTTTTGTAGTTCCCCCATGGGGTATTGAATTCCTTGACCCATATGATACATTTATTTCCTATTCATCTTCATGTATCCTATAATAGATCATGATGCATCATAATATACTACATACTCAACACCCTCATCTTATAGTCTCAAAAAAAATCAGTATTCAGCATCATCCTCAACTCCTCATAGGATCTATAAAAAAAATCTTGGTAAACGGATGCCATTTCTGTGATAGGGTAGTCAATAGCGATAAAATTCAATAGAATAACTCCATGAACCTCTTATAGTATCCTGATAAGATTATAAAACTACATACCTATGGTACACACTTGGTTCGGTCCCATTAAAGAACCGCATGAATATTTTCTTGGTCCATAGAAAAACTATGGTAAATAATGACATGCCTTATGAAATTGAATCACGCAGATCTATAATTATAACATTGAGAGCTATCCATGATGTTGATGCACCCAAAATAAGGTTAGGATCATCCTCATGTAAATTTAATTCTCCTCCCATATCACATAGTATATGAATATGTAATCAATTAATGAAACCAAAAAAAAATATTAGTATATCTAGAATATCCAATTTGTAAAGTACAAAAAAACCCACAAAGGTATTCGTCACAATGAAAGGCATCACCTAGATTTCATAGTGTCTATAGTGAGCACATAATGAAACATCAAAATATTATCCTCTCAATCCCTCAATTGGGGGTAGGTAGACCTAAGATAAATCTTTGAGAACCAACTCATGCCTTTCTACTAATCAAAGATGTCCTAAATCAGTGGAAATGGGTACATGTTTTTTTAACAATGCCCATTTTATAGAGATGAAAATTAAAACAAATCCAAAAAATATCATCTTCTCATTTCATGAACAAAACTACAGCTACCAAGAGGGAAACATTATGTTTTATAAACCCTTCTCTCGAAGGTTCTCCCACTAGACCATAATCTCTCAATGTTTAGTAGGGGTCATCCAACATGAAAAATCATTTATTAATGTGGTATTAGGGTGAAAGTAAAAGAATAATTCCATATATCAACTCATATGTAGTCTCTGAACATCCTTAGGGAATGTGACCATAAAATTCACCATGATAGATTGAATATATATTCTTGTAGAGCCAATGCACCATGGAAAAAAACACGCCAACTGATGTGAAATGGATTGCACACCCTTTTCACAAAACCCACTAAATATGACATTAGATCTCTTAGGACCAAAAAAGAGATTATCATCCCATCATTATGAAGGAATTTTACCCACACTTTATGATAGTTGATCTAGGTTCTGACAATGAGAAAACAGCCCACACACTAGATCACATCAGAAGGTTTCATTTTGAATAACTTGAGGTACCTTGTGATACTCTTTCCAAAAATCCATAGATTTAATTAAGACAATATAATAAATATATATGAATCTCAATATTTTTAATACTCTAGAAAAAACATATTAGGCTAATGTATCAATGGAAATATCTTTCTATTTTCATAAAGGACATATAATCAAAGTATAAACTCATATATATGTTTTAAAGTACAAGATATTTTATAGATTAAACACAGATCATACAGTGGATCATCTAGTGAGTCGTTAGGATATATGACACCATGGACTAGAGTTAATCATGAAACCATTTTGTAGAACCTCGAGCCTAGCATGGGATTCTTGGTGGTTGTTGTGGTGGAATTATCTCATCGCATTTCCCTCTACTATAGAATCCTCCTCATGGAGCCCCACCTACTTCTCTTCCAACTTCACCTCATTGGGGGGCACCCAACCCATGACTTGGAGAATCATGATTTTGAAACATCCTCTTCCCTAATGGTTACTTTTTCTTCAGCCTTCCCTTATTGATAAGTTAGTTTTAGAAATAATTTAGAATGTGACCTCTCCCATCACATGAATAACATCTCCCCTCTCAGGATGACCCGGTCCTTTACACAAACCCTATGCCACTTGTCAACATGACTGATAGAAACCTTAATGAGATCTACAAAACCAAGAACATATTGAATGGAACATGTTAATCACTATAGATGAAACATCCCCATAACACCCACAACTAGTGCTATCTGATTTCATTCCTCGAAATGGAATCATACTATCACCATAACACAATCTAGAACTCCATCATTGGTGGAAATTAACAAGGGTACCACACTATAATGAATGTAACTAAAAAGACACTATTGAAACATATGAAACCATAAATAACCATTCGAAACTATATTGAGGGTGTGTTGTTCATGGTTGGTGAACTTCAAATCATACTCATAAATTCACATACTACCATGTTGAAGGTACAAAGACTCCAAAATCATAAATGACTACAATCATGTAGTGTACTAGTCTTCATGATATAACTACTAGAATCCAAACCATGCGAGTGGTAACATTTCATGTGCCTACATGGCTAGGCTCACCAAAATTATGTTGTTCTAGGTAAATAACTTTCTACTAGTACAACAATATGTTGGTTTGGGTCTACCCGAACATGAATACATTGATCACAGACTCAAGAAAATATCAGTCTTCATGGGATATGGATCACAACAGATCCTCATGATCATGTATTTTTTTGAACATTTTTAGTGCCCTAATCCAATGCACATCCATATAGTACACCCCTAGTTCAATATAATACTCAACTAGAGGGGGTTCTACTACCTGTTTTCCAAGAGGAATGATCTCATGAGATGAACCCGTGTATTTGGCATCATCACTCATCAAGTCATCATCACGATCCTAACAAATAACATAGATGGTTTTAATCAAGGAATGTCTTAAAAGATATCCAGAAAAACCATAATATGATGATTATATATATATATATATATATATTTATATCGGGAGCTCAGATAAGAAATAAACTCAAAACACACAATACAATATGATGAATGTACCAAAGATCCATGCAACCAATATATTGGTATGATGACAAGACAATAAAGTAGTTAGAGTCCTATTGTATGGACATGTCAACTCCTACACCTATACTGGGTTTTATGGCCTAATATCAACACTCAATACACTCTGACACTATTTCACTATGTTCTCAATGAATCCTCATAAGGGTAAAAAACTCCACAAAACATCTTAATGAATACCCACCTCTGATACCTCAATGTAATGACATAAACCAATGGGGTCCTCCTGGAAGGTGGATGACAATGACAACAAAACCCCAAGTCCTCCAACATAGGAAAATGTTTGGAGGAAATAATTGTTAATTCCTTACTAAATGGAATTCATTTTACTAATGTACATGTAAACACACATCCAATTATCTCTATGAAACAATTCAGTGTAATAAAAAAAAGGGAAGTAACATTTATATTTAAACCATGCATGTTAAAACTTCTAGGGAATACATTTATAGAATTATAGAAAACAACAAAATTGAAAAGGGGAATGTACATGCCACACTAGTAATGTTGCACCACCCATGATATAATTAGAATAGAATATATATGAGAGATCCTGACTGCTGATCGACATTCCTGACCACTATAAACAGTTTATGAACTAGAGTATCCCTAAAATACTTTGAAATCACTATTAATTTATCAATCATCTTCATAAGTAACATCATGTGTGGGAAATACCATGTTGGAGTGAGTATATAAATACTCAATATAGATACCTTGAATGGAAATAGGGATAAATATAAGGCACGATAGATGCAATCAACTCAACCAAAATCAAGATTGAATCAAAACCCATGAACATAGATATATTCTACTAAAATAAAACTTGATGAGATAGAAATGGGATCACGATCAGATAGAAATGACCAAGATAACAAGTCATCTGACATCTGTAAAGGTCAATCAATGAAACTCTGTATCATGTGTGTCTATTGTAAGAATTCATATGGAGGACCCGAACCATTCCACTTATCCACAACCATAGGGGGAAATTACAAATAAAAATATGAACTATGCCCTAGTAAAACATTTTATTCCACTCAAATGATGAAAAGATGACCCAGAACCTAGTATGACATGGGAATTATACATAATTTACAAAGGACACACACTTGAAAATGATAAGGGGTACCACTCGGTAGATATCTGGAGAGGACCTGTTACCCTGTTTAACAGGGGGTTCCACTCAATGGATGGTGTAACGAGTACTTATTCCCATAGGGTTGTTCCACTTGGTATGTATAAATATAAGACATGTACTATAGTATGGTAGTGTAATTATACCATATACTAGGACAAACCACACCCATGATTTAAAGGATTGTTACACTCAATGCGTAGTGGACCCATTCCATAGTTCAATAGGGTGTTTCACTCAAATAGGTGAAGGGGTATGGGTTACCCACACCCAAAATCAATAGCCATATTTCCAACCCTCACCTATATCATATGACCCTTTCAGATCACTACCATCATCGAGGGTCTCTTAAATAATCATTATGTTCATAAAATTCTACATCATATCTCATAATCCACTATAATTTATTCCATCACATTGTACATATCATTATGTCAAGTGTATGATAATCATGTGAAAAAATAAAATCCTCGGAAAGGGGGATAATAAAGGTGTAAATTTCTCAATAGGGGGCACACATTGTGTATAGTACCCAAACAATGTGTGTTGTCACTCCACTTCTTTTCAATGTTCTCCTATCGACATGGATCAGAAGACATGTTTTCACAAACTATGTGTAATGGTTCCACATGGCATGTCTTATCCAACTAGGTATTTCTCATGTTATCATGTCCATGATCGTGTTTGTTCGTCCATGTCTGGTTACCCATCCATGTATTAGGCTGTACCTGGAATCTGACACATGATTGTGTACTTCATGAGTACAACGAATGACCTTCAATATAGATTTATATGAATGTGTATATGGAACATGGTCTAGCTTCTCAGTGAATTTCACACAACATGTGGGCCTAGACTGATGGTTTGTGGTCATTAACTTGACTTAATACCCTAGTTGCTGTAGAATTCAACGAACACATTGTGTGTTCTTCCCCACGACACTGTGTATACTACTCTTTTCTCAAAAAATTTATGATATCCCATGTGACTTGTCGATCCACATTTTCCACTACTAATTGCACCCAATTATACCATGAATTTCACTAGGGAGTGTAGATAACAATACTTTTTGGCCCGACCTTTTTCTGAATGATGAATTCCAGCCACCTGTATGCCTCGGGGATCCCTTTCACTATCAGTCACTCTAGCTGTTTCCATGGATCATTGATTCACAAATTCAGCACCCATATCCGAAGAATCATCCCAATTTGTCATAAATATTCTACATAGTTGTCGTCCTCCAATCTATCATGAATATGTGGGTCACATCATACTTCGGCCCACCCTAGAAATGTCAAAAAATTGACACATTGGACACCAGTGAAAAAATAATATAATAAGTGGTAATTCACCAAAAATTGGGTATAACCATCATTAAAAAAGAATAATTATCCAATTATCACAAGGTCAATGAAAAAATTATTGTTAGATATGAAAAAAATAATATTTTGATCAAAAAATTTAACATATTCAAATGGTATCATGCGATGGGTATGAATTGGAAAATTATAAAATATTAGATAAAATCCATGATAATACTTTTAATTTTTGGTGAAAAACATTATTGATGATTCCTACATAATCTATTGATAAAAAATTGTTGAAAAATGTGTTCACAAATTATGTTGGGATCCTACAACATTCACTTTCTTCTAATCCACCTAGATCTGATGATTATTAGTTATCCGATTCTGATTTAACAATGAATCTAGCTTTAAAACCATCTCTAATCTCCCATGATTATTTCTATAACCCATGATAATTTCTATAACATCATTTATATGGTTGAAATTTGTGTCTGTCTATGAAGTTAATTAATTTAATAATTTAATTAATTAATACACTTGATGTACACACCAACAACTACATCATTGGATATTCTAGCACCTACAGTATTTAGGTCATGCCTAGGGTAATCCCCACATTCCATACTCAACTATGATCTCATGTTTCTTATCCAAGAATCTATTAGATATATAACCAATTATTTATGAAAAACTTTGTGTGTGTGTGACATTAATGTATTGAATATTTTTATAATATCAATTCTAGGTTCACCAGGACTCAGAATATTACACCAAATCTATGACTCACCCCAAAAATATTTCCTAATATATTTTAATGATTTTCATGGTAAAAGCATTTCTCAATAAGTTTGGATCCCATTTTTAACATCTACTTCCTCACCCATCCTTCTCATTTTTTCCATAATGAAAAATGGATTACCCTCCCATTTATGTCATATGTATGATGGAAATTACAAAGTTGGTAAAATTAAAAAACCATAAATTATAAATTATTTAGATAATTTAAAACACTCATACAAAAACTCTCCATAAGTACTGAATCCCATAGTTGGTTCACACCATACCTAAACCCCACACCCCACCATTTTGGAATGAACCATAGATTATGAATCTCAATATGATGTTATATTTGAAAGATATCACCAATTGAATCGGATAAAATAAATTATAATTGAAATAATTATAAATTAAATATTAATTTAAGATCTCCATATCACGGATTTCGAAAAAAACTTTTTCCTTAGTATAAAAACATTATTTCAAGACCAACGGGGTGATATAAAAATATTTATCACAATATATTTTAGGGGAAATGACCATTTACCCCTCAAAATCCACTGAAACAGTAATATAAAAATACCATGGGAATATTTAGTCTTGAAAAAATAGTTCTTTACATTGATATTCATATAAGCAATGTTTAAATTTCTACTTTGTTATGCATGAGTTGCAGTTAAATTATGTTTTATATAATTTTTTTATCACAAAATCAACCTCTAAATAAATTTTTTTCTATTTTATCCCTGTTGATTGATGATATAAAATTAATGTGGGATACAAGTGATATGTTTTATGGAGCTTATTGAAATTAAGAGTTCATGTTTTGTGCTATGTTAGTTTCAAAAATTAATTATTTTCATACATATAAAAATTAATCAAGATTCATCATTACTGGAATGTTAGTGTGTCACATTTTTAGGAGGTGATGACTTGGTCATGAATGTAATAGATATTTCCAAAAAATTTGGTAAACCATTTTTAGAAAAAATTATCAAGAAATGGTTGAAAAGAAAACTAATTATATTCAAATTATCTTACTGAAACATTTCATATGTATGAAATTTTCATGATAACAGACACACACACACATATATTTTTCAGTATGTGATGGTGTTATTTTAACATCACTATATTTATCAAAAATCTATATTTATGACATTTAATCATGGTTTTACATGATAAAAATTCAGGATAAGTAAGAAATAGTAAATTTGAATCATGTAAAATTGATTTTTGATTCTTTTAGTTCCTCACATTTTTTTCATAAAAGAGAGATTTCAGGATTGAAACATTCAAAATTTTGAAAGAGTTATAGTGGGGTATCCATACAATTTAAATAATAGATTATAAATGAATGACATGAAATTAAAATAAATAATTCCAAAAACTCAAATTTTTTAATGAATGCTTTAATGCCTCTTATTATACGTAGAATCCTACATAAAAAATTATAACACATAATAACCAAAAAAAATATTTTTCAGAATAATATGTACAAAAACTTTAATCTTGTTTAAGATGATATCTTTTGAAAATTAAATCAATGTAATATTATCTGAATTGGAGATATTATATCCTCTTTATTTCCTTAATATAATTGTTTACTTGATGTATAACTTAGTTAGAGAGATCTTACACTATGGTCTTTTACATTATTTAAAGGTGCACCACATTGAATTATTTATGATTATTTTGAAATGGTTTGTCAAAAAATTAATGTCACCAATATTGTTTTATTAGGGAGAAGTATATATTTATAGATGGTATTGAAGTCTATGAAAAGTACCTATCTAATTTGGGTAACATTGTACTTTCATAATTTCACTATAGTGGGAACAGTATAGGTGAATAAATTTAACGAATAATCGTTTTCATGTTAACTATAATAAAAAGTTAGTAGTATTAATATTATTTTTCAAATAATTGTTTAGATTTTGGGAAAAACATTGAAAATTACAATGTTTCTTATAGAAAATTTTACCCACCATGTGATTAAATATGGATATGAAATAAATATAATTAATAGTTTATTACATGGTTTTGTGAAAATATTTTTATGGAATTATCATAAATTATAAATATAATTTTTAGAATAGATCGATGGATAACATCATGGACAAGTGTATATGAAATATATAACTTTAATACACAATTAATAATTATACCATATATATAAAGGAAAATGATGAATGTAGTATGTTGTAATATAGTAGAGTCACACTTATAGTTGAAGTGATTAATGTATCTATTTCTATGAACATGTATATTATTTAAATGAATATATATAACCCAAGAATAAATTAAAAAATTATGATATATACTATTTGAAATTCTATTTTTTGGATGAAAATGTGTTGATGACATTATTTGGATAAATATTAAAAAAATAGGATCCATTAAAGTGAATTTATAAAAGAAAGGATACAATAATGAACATTTCATAATTTCTTAAAATAATTTACATGTATTTTATACACTAGATCATATATACATAATTTTGATAAATTTTAGTTGATTAAAAAACTACTAAATTAAATGAAAAATCCACTGATAATGATGATTGGTTTTGTAGGAAAATATTAACTCCTAAATAGTGGAACAAACCCATTATACAACCAGATCAATCATCCTAAATTAATCATAAGAATTATGAGCATGAATATAACCATTCAAACCTCTTATATAATGTGATCTATATATGATGATTTTGATAGATTAATTTTTATGGTTGTCACCAAGAAACATCCTATGGACACTTTCCAATGATGGTTGTACACCTACCACTAGAATCCTGCTACACATTGAGTAATCACATGATACACTACATTTTTTTAACCCTACATCCTCAAAGATGAATGGAGAATGGTGATGGATGAATGTTATGAATTTTTCATCCAATTATACCTCAAAACACACAATAATATCATCATATCCAAATATAGACTTCATTCATTCCGTGAAAGTGGACATGCATTGGCTACTAACACTTGGTAGTCAAATGAATTACCATATCACATTCGCATTTTGAAATTTATGATTGTTAAATGTTTTAAATGGGATAATAATAACTTAATTAAATAATTTAATAATAACATTGATTCAAAAATAATGAAACCCATTCATCATATGTTGCAGTATCGATGAAATGAATATTTCATATCCTAGTTTGTATCGTATAATATGATATCCATGTTAGGAATATCATAGATTATGACAAAATATTTATAACATAATAAAAAATAATTTAATATCATATCAAATAATCTCCCACCTACTATAAATTCCCATAAATACTCTATTAACATCATACAACACATTATGAGTCAATCCAAACTATCTTTGATATTGGGCTTAAAAAAAGTTTTGTAAAAAACACATTATCTACAATTCCATTCATATTGTAATGTATAAATTCCAAAAAAGTAAAAGAATAATAGCTATAAAAATTATGAATTTCCTAATTTATAGATACATGAAAACAAAATATTCTATTAAGACACATGTGCTACAAAATCTAAAAATAGATTTTCCTAGATCTCTATTAATGTGACTCATATCTACATATGAATATTTATATCCTATTATGTTTTATATAAACATATTTATATTTATATAATCCATTTTTTCATAATATATAATGATGACGTTTTGTGGAACATGGCCATATAATGTAAGTTAAATCAAACATTCATGAATCTATCATATAGACAAACAAGTATGATTGAATACATCACATGTCATTCATCTATGTGGCTGAGCACGTCACACATCTCCCAACAATGAATGGACATTAATATATATTAGTTCTACTAGGTTAAATTCCTTTGGGGGTGAAGAATCATGGAATGACAAATTAAAACAACTTACCTTATTGATATTGTTTCATTGTTAAGCAAAACCCTCTTGTCTCTCTTTCTCGTAGAAATTTATAAACATAAATCAAATCATGCACATGACACATAATTTTTTACTTGGTTCACCCTCAATGGAATATGTACAAGGAGAAAACACCGACGATGTGTCAACGTACCAAATCCAATAAAATTGCATTGATGTTCACAATGATCAAATCATAATCACTGTCCCTTCTGGTTTACAACCAATCACGATGTGAAATCTCATAGCTCTCTCAACTGATGTGTCCTCACCACTTATTCCAAAGATCCAATCACAGTTTATAGACCAATAGGTCTTTTGATTACCTCTAACGAAATTTATATCATTAAATGTAGATAGATACCCTGTTGACATCAAACTTTCTTACATAGATGAATCTCTAATTGCACTGGGTGTACCAGGCAACTCAATTTTTTACATGCAACCTTTACTGAGACTTGCACGTAATTCAATCCTTTTGCGCAAAGTCTAATTTTCACGCAACACCTATTTTATATGAAATCAATTCATTTATGTGAATCAAAAATAATTTATGTTCATACTTTTCTATTCTTGCAAACAATTCTTTCACGCGCAATAACCCGCTTTTACTCCCACCCATTGCATTACACACAATCAATTCTTCTACCCGGAAACATGAAATTTATGTAGAACACCCTTGCATACTCCATTTTTGTATGATAGATCTTGGATACTCTCTTAGAATTGAGTAACAACAGAATGTGGGGGGTCAATTCATATTTATTGGTAAAATCGACCCCTGTGCGAAAAATCCTCCTTCCGCGAGTAATCTTCTTTGAGGACAAAAAACACATCTTCTACGCATGAAATTGTAGTATGAAATTCCATGTTTTGGCACCCAAGCATCTCTATTTTTCAATATGTATGTTGTAAAATATCTAACATGATATACTATATAATAAAAAATTCAAAATTCTCATAATCAATTAGGTATTCATATACCTCATGATCCAACCACTAGGCCATATATTCACCTCAACAATATTGATATTAACAAGGTCTAACATGATATAATTATTTTGTAATCAGGACAAATTATTCATATATTGAATCATAAGGATGAATGTGAATTCTATTTATAATTTATCTTTTTTGAAACATATTTTACTCTGAATGAATAATGTACCAGACATATGTTTTTATGAAATATATTCTTTAAATTAGATTAAATCATCAATAGCTTGAATTGCATGGAATTGTCAGTTTAAAATAATTTCAAGATTCCCGTCATATAAAATGACCATTATAACATATCTGTTAGGATATCGAGAATAAATATCAAACATATAAAATTGTACGGTAAATTTTTTATCTACCAAATATTTATGAAAAATATAAACCAATTAAATTGAGAGGAAATATTTGTATTTTTGTATTAATAAATTAATTTATTTTCAATTATCAAAGTAAATTAAAAAAAATAAATGTTATATATTTAATAGATAATTTTTGACATTCATCCAATAGATATTGTAGTCATATGGTCTGAATAAACCCACTTTTATGAGTAAAACCATATATTTTCAAATATGTAATTTTACCACATTTAAATGGGGATTCATTTTTAAATTAAAATATTGAAATATTAAAATTTTTTGTATGGATACATAAAATTCTTCATTGGAAGAGGGATATAAAAATTTAATTTTGATGTATTGTTGATATTTTTCTGATAACGTTCATGTTTTAATGAATAATAAAAATATATTATATTTTAATTGAAAAAAATGTTTTTCAATGAAATAATTTTTGAAGATAAATTATATTATTTAATAGTTTTAAAGTTTATTTTCATCAATTAATATAATTTAGGTCATTTTCATTAGTCTTACATTTAATTCAAATTTAAAAACATTTCAATCATTTTCAATGATTCATCATTTAAAACATGCTTTTTATTTCTCACAACAAGATGAATTTTAAATTAATTACAACAACTTCTCTATTTTGAATTCTAAAAAACATATTCCATATTTGTAAAAAATATTTCTGTATTATGTAAATATATTTCATTTATTTTTTGGCATTATGAATATTGACATCATTAATTATTATTAATTCAGCAAAAAGGAAAATCATGTAATTAGGGAAAAACTAATGTTTAAAATCACCCTAACACTTACACTAACATAATTGGAAAATTAATTTTTGACATAAATTAACTTTTGGTCAATATGGTATCCTTTGGAAAAAACGTGGATGATATTAGTGCATTTAATTTATTTTATTTAATGAAAAGTTAAATATGACTTACTCAAATCTTAATAACTATATCATTTTATATGTGTTGTTATAAAGAAGGTAAAATAGACAGTAATACTCATTTAAAAGGAAAGAAATTTTTTCTTTTGCGTGGAAATTTAATTTTAATTTTTACAAAATAACTAATTACATCAATATATTATACATTAATGATGATAAAATTATTTAATTGACGCGAAATCATTAAAATAAATTTAATTAAAATGAAAATAACCATAAAAAACAAAAAATCTAGACCAACAATTATTTTTAATGTATATCTCATCCATTTTCATATATGGGTAAAGTTATTGACTATTTTGAGCCATATTGAAATGATTATGAAAATTATAATATTTTATTTAATGTGATGTTATATTTGTCACATTCATGTTATAATAAATATAAAATTTTAAACATAGGATTTTAAAATATATATATTAGACTCTAGGATTTTTTAAGAACAATATAGGATTTATCTTCATCATATTACTTTAGTTTTAATTTTTTCCCATCATTAAGTTTTTAAAATAGTTACACAATACTGATGTAGTAATAAATTTATTAATGGAGATAATTAATATTTTTTATTAAAAAAATTAAAATAAATATAATTTAGTAAATATATACAATGAATTTTCTGGATGACCTTGACATCCTATCAATATAAAAAAATTAAAAGTTAAATTTGTATCATTACATTTTCAAAAATCATTTAATTGTGTAGTTTAAAAATGGATACTATTGATAGTTTATCAAAATAATGAATAATTAAAATATTTTAAAAATATTTAATCAATTTTCAAATCATGTAAAATAATTATTAAATATTTTAAAACGTTCTAAATTATTCATTTATTGTCTACATAACATTAAATAATAAATATTTCACCCCGTTAAAATTAAAATATTTGTTTCCTTTGTTAAAATTAAATAGAATAAAGATGTTTTAAATGGAAATGAAAAGGTTTAAATGGAGATAAAAACATATCTAAAAATTATTGGTTGATGATATTAACACTTTATTTAATACCATATTCCACATAATGATATTTTAGAGGTATTTTATGTGGTTTTAATTTTTTATAAATTATTATTTTCAGAAATTCCCAAGGTGTCCCTACCTCATCTATAAAAGGGATCCTCCTCCCTCATTTCATCATAACTTATTGAGTCATCCATATTGTCCATCCTCTGACAATTTCAACTCAATACATCCATAGTCACATTTTAGAGGTTATGGTCTTTTAAAAATTCCACCATGCATTCCTTTAAGTGGAGATCTATATAGATCTCACTGAAGAAGAGGTAATATGCCTTAACGACCCACTAAATATCATTTCATATTATACTTACTCTTCTTTTTTGTTTCCATTATTATGTAATAACACTAGTATCACCTATATACCGAGATTTTATTATGGTTATGGTACAACCTTATTCCACCTTCTATCCATCCTACGAGAAACGAAATCACCACGCATGCATACATACAGCTTACCATCTCTACACTGTGGTGTATTCTACTTTTCACCAGCACTTTACTTGGATGGGTAAAATGATGAAATAATAACTATATATGATAATTATAATAGTAAATTTTACTCTAGAACAATATATATATATACCATCCACTTACATACCATTACATAATTAAAGGAATGATATCAAAGCATATGCATACGTACGACCTACTGTCCCCACAATATGACATGATTCATTTGATAAGATATCCAGTAAATCATAAATGTATAGAAAAAATAAATATTATATATGTTATTTTTCTATCATTGTGGAAATTATATTACCATAACCTAAGAAAAAGAATCGGAACTTATTCGACAAAAAAAACATATTAAAATGTTTTCATGCATACATGAATAACGAGTAATAAGGAATATAATTATCATGAAGATGACAATATTATAATATTTGAAGTCATAAGAAAGACTACAATTCAGTATTAAGTCAATGAAATTATTTAAATCATTATATATGAGGTTCAGATACATACTAAGGATATCAAACCTAAGCTAAGTTATAATTTTTCAATATCATTATAATCTGAGATTGTTTATATGTATGTATATAGAGGGGTATATTTATCGTCAATTTCCAGGTTTCCTAAAAAAATATTCCAAAATATTCATTATATCTTTATAAAATTGTTTATATTCAATTTTTCCCAATTGGTGAATTTATATTAAGATGGATGAAAGGAATATTTTTTTTTATACGAGTTGCTTTTTCACAAATTTGACAAAATTACACAATGAGTTTTTTATTTATCTTATAATGAATGGTGGGATTTTCCATTTTTGTAGCACCATATTTCCAAGAAGAATCTTTAAAATATTTCAAGGTTACATTCAATGAAATTATTTACTTTTAAAACATTGTGGAAGTTTGAGAAATGAAATTTTGTTTTATGAAGAAAGGTTATGTTCCACAAGAACTAATTTCAAGTGTTAAATCAAATTTAGATCATCTAATATGGAATTACATAATAGGGTAATGTGTGTAGTTTATTATCCATATTATTCATATGGTTTTATTTTCTTTATTAATTTAATGACATTTATGAAATACTATTTTTTACATGGATTATCAAATGATAGAATGATGATTAAGAAACATATTTTATTCATTGGGTTATACTGTAAGGAATGATTTATCTTTATCTGGAACATATTAGAATGTTTTCATTATGAAATGGGTGGGATCTATATCACCATCTAATTCATTGTGTAATGATTTATATCATATGATATAGATAGGGATATAATGGGAAATGTTATTTGTTTAGAAATAGAGTGAGGGAAAAGGAGTGACCTGGGTTTAGTAATGGATTTTGTTTTATATAATGGCCTTGGAAATTAGAATTCACTAATATGAAATGATTTTATATTCTTATGTGTATTCCAAAAAAAATTCATGTCTTCTGATATGAATTTTGGGAATACGTTCAATGATTCATAGGAAAGTTAATGATTAATATTATAGCATTATATCACAATATTTCATATGCATGATATGATTTTCAAATGTTATGCTCTTATGTGTTATGATTATTATATGATTGATATACACCTCTTTACCTATACTTGGATGCTGAGATCACAATTTATTACGTTTCTTTTCCCCATGTCAGTAAGAAGTGTAGAAAGATTGATATGTCAAAAGGGTTATAATTATAATATAATAAGTGTTAGAAAATGTAGATGTCTTAGGAACTAGTAGTATATGTTTCATAGTTTCTGAAGACACTAAACCTATATTTTCATGTCATGTTTTTATTATATATTTATTGATGAATCCTCTTAAAAGTTTATGTAATATATATGTATGTATTGTATTGGACATTATAGTTGGTATCAAAGGAAAGTTGTAGATACCATTTGGAATCTAGGATGATAAAACTTCAGGAAGGACCCTAAAGATGTTCCAATGTATATGTTACAATCCTAGTGTTTTATTAATGTTCATGAATAACCTAGAATAAAACCTAAAATTTCCTAAATTAAAATTTTAATATTTTTTCTTTTTGTTTTAAAATTATGATTCGTTATACTTATACAATCTTATTGGTTTTAGTCAATGGATGGATCCCGGAGTAACCACGTTAATGATGAAAGCAATGGTCAATGTAATGATTATCCTCCTAAGAACCCAAATGTTTTGGGAGGTGTAATAAAAACCCATATTTATATTATCACAAAACACTTTCATGCTATTAATCATGAAGGACTTATAAACAAACAATGGAGCAAACAAAATTCTGTTGAGTATTTTATGAGGCAGCATCCACCTTTTTTTAGTGGGTCTTCAAATCCTCTATTGGATTAAAATTGGATTAGTACCACTGAAAAGATATATTTAGTCCTCCAATTCTCATTACAAAATAATGTGATCTTACTTGTTTATAGTTTCAATGTAGAAGTGGATTAATAGTGTATCGTTATCAGGAATACGAGGCAAATAGTTTAAACTGAAACCATGAAATGTGATGTGTTCAAGAACATATTTTTTATTAAGTACATTAAATGTATTCTACGAACAATGATAGATAAGGATATATTTGATCTTAATAAAATATAAAATGAATCCATTGGTATCAACAGATAAAATTTTATTAGACTTTAAAGGACATCTTTTAGATTTTTTATCCCTCATGAAAATAAAATTGATTGATTCTATAATGTCTTTAAGCCAATTCTCCAACAAAAATTATCCACAAGGGACATCAACATCTACGATGAAGTAGTTCGATTTAATCTCAATGTTAATATAGAGATTGGAGAAACCCATAAATCCTATACGATTTATATGAAGTGAAAAATTGAATTGAAATTAAAATATAAAGACCACATAGAAGAAGTCATTAGTTTTCCATTATGTGCAATATGTGGAATGAATTATGGAGGAAATTATCTAAAAAGGACTAGAAAATTTTTTACACAAGGGATAGAAGGTCATCAGGAAGTTTAATGCTGATGTGATGTTAAAAATAAGTATACAGATGAGAATATTGAAAATTCCACAAAAAATGCACCACCTACACTTTAATGGTACAAGTGAATGGAAATGAGGAATTATGCCAACTAATTCCCAACTACATGGGATAAAAATGATGATCCATAAATTACTCTTAAGGCAAAAAGAAAAGGTATGGATAATTTGAATTTATAGTGATGCCTTTGGGTATTATTAATTTACCTTCTATCTTCGCAGATCTAATGAATATTCTCTTTAGAGACTATTGTGATCAATTTATTGTAGAATTTATAGATGAGATTTTAGTTTATTTAAAGATAATGGAATAACACAAAGATAACTTCATAATTGTATTGAGGAATCATCCAATGGAGAAGCGTCATGTAAAATTTATCAGGTGGGAATTTTGGATTCATAAAGTTTCATTTTTGGGCTTAATAATCTCAAGAGAATGGACATCATTGGATCTAGTAATAACATATATTATTTAATGTTGGCCTATACTAAAAAAATATCTCAGATATGAAGTTTTCATGGTTTTCCTAGATGTTATTGACATTTTTGGAATTATGCTTCATGAATATATCATCTAGTCCACATGTTTAATCAGTAAAGAGTTATATTTATGTGGACAGAGGAATATTAATATAGTTTCAATGTTCCAAAAAAATGTTATCCAAGGCACCTATGATCACACTACATTGTAGTGGTGAATTGTTTGTGATCTACAGTGATGATACAATAAGGTTATAGGATGTGATCTCATGTAAAATGTTATTTCGATAGCTTATTAATTGTTAAAATTGATAATGCATTGAAAAAATGACCCAACTCTAGATTTGGAGTTAGATGTTGTAATATTTGCATTAATGATATGGAGGAATTGTCTTTATGGTGAAAGGTGTGATATTTATAATGATAATAAATGTTTAAAGAATATTTTCTCCCAAAAGGAGTTGAATAAGAACCAAAGAAGATGGTTGGAGTGGATTAGAGATTGTAACTATTAAATACATTACCACCCTCTTAAAACAAACAAGGTGGAAGATACTTTGAGTTGAAAGTTCCTTTCTAGTATATCAATGATGAAGATCACTAAATATCAAATAGTTATTTATTTGAGAATGATGGATCATGAAATTTTAAAGTAAGGGCATAAATATTATCTTTCCCAGATAGATGGTCTGTTTAAGTTGATGATTCAAAATCTAGAATACATATTGATAGCACTATATATAGATTTCAAAGGTCTGTTGGGGTCAACACCTATCTTTGGTGGAATTTTCTTATAACAATAGGTTTCACTCTAGCATTCAGATGGCTCCTTATGGACACTATTATGAAAATATGTGATGAAATCTATCATACTGGGATGAATATGGGGAAAAATATATTAGGATTAGTTATTTTTGACGAAATAATAGAGAAGGTTGGATGTATTCAACAACACAAAAGAGAACCTTAGTGTGGACAATAAATTATGCTATAAACTCAAGAAAATAACTAGAGTTTGAAGTGGGTGAAAAAGTGTTTCTAAGAATATCAACCCAGAAGAGAGTAACAAGATTTGGAAAGAAGGGAATGATAAGCCCTAGGTATATCAGTCCATTTAAAATTCTGTATCATGTTGGGAAAGTAGCATACCGATTAGCGATTCCACTGAATCATTATCACATTTAGGATATGATCCATGCATCTATTTTGATAAAGTACATACCTGATCCATCACATGTAACAAACTTAGAATTCATGCATCTTGAGAAATAAATTTCTTATAAATAATAATTGATATAGATTCTAGATCGTAGTGAAAAATTTCTACAAAATATGTACACTCACTTGCACAATGTTTTATGGTAGGACCCAAAATTCGAGGAAGATACTTGGAAACATACATATGTGACGAAGAGAATGAATCCTCTTCTGTTTGTATCCATGTAATGAATTATTATGGAAAAATTCATTTTAATGGGGGTAAAATGTAACACACAATTGTTTTTATAATATATTTTCTTTAAATTATTTTAATTATTTAGTAGCTTACATTGCACACAATATTGTGTTTAAACAAACTATACCACTCTTGTGGTATAAAATTACCCTTATAACCATGACTTTAGGATAGCTCGAATAAATAACTAACTTGTGAAAATTTTGGGTGAACACTTTAGCTTACAATAATTCTTTAAAAATATAAACCAATTAAATTTGAATTAAACATTTGCATTTTATATTAAAAAATTAATTGAATTTTAATTTTTAAATGAAATTAATGAAATATATTTTTTATTTAATTAATAAAATATTTGTATATTCATGGAATTGATATTTTAATAATTGGGTATGAAAAAAGTAACTTTTATGTATAAATACATACTTTTTCAAAGGGTAATTTTACCACCATTAATGAAGACCCCATTTTAAAATAAAATTTTGACCCAATAATAATTTTTATATGACAACATATGCTTCTTATTTGGATGTGGGATATAATGTTTTACATTATATGAATTTTTTATATTTTTCTGATAACTTTCATTTTTGATGAATTGTTAAAAATATAATAAATTTTAATTGAATTTTTTTTCATAGAAATAATTTTACGGTAAAATTATATTGTTTAATGGTTTAAAAGATAAATAGATTGTATTTTTATCAATTAATAAAATTTATGTCAATGAAATTAATTTTACATTGAATTCAGACATAAAAACATTTCAATCTTTTTCAATGTCTTCACTTTTTGAACATTTTTCTCTTTCAAACAACAACATGAATTTTAAATTTATTATTGCAACTTCTGAATTATTAATTATTATAAAAGGATTCCATATTTGGAATTAGTAGGTTTAAATTATATAAATAAAATTATTATTTTTTCTTTATGAATAGTTACTTTGGTAATTTTAATTAATTAAAAAATGTAAATCATGAAATTAAGGATAAAACTAATGTTATAACATTATCTTAAAACATTTCCTAAATAATTGGATGAGTTTATTTCGGCCAATATCATCCTTGGGTAGAAAAGGAACCATTTTAGAAGCCACATGGATGAGATCAAGAAATTTATTTTATTTTATTTCCAGAAAAGCTAAATATAACTTACACAAATTTTAATAACTATATCATTTTTAATATAAGGTTACGTAGAATAATTTTTTTTTCTAAAAATACTAATTTGAATGATACTATGTTTTTATTTATCATGGATATTTATTTACAATTTTTATGAAATAAATAGCTACTGTAATAGCTTATACATTAATGATGTACAAATTATTTAATTGTTGAGAATTCCATAGAATAATATTTATTGAAATGATAACAACCATTAAAATGAAATAAGACATGGAAAATCATATTTTTTTGAGTATATATAGAACATAATCATCCATGGGACATGTTATTGACTATTTGGAGCAATAATGAAAATATTGTATTACGTATAATATTTTATTTAAAGTGATTTTAATGTTGTAACATTCTTGTCATAATTAATATAACATTTTTATGTTGTATTTTTTAGGAGGTATATTTGAATATATGTGTTATTATGAAATATATATTATTTATCTTGAATTTAATTTTAAATTTTTATTTTTAATTTAGCAAATATGTATGTGAAGTAATTACCCAAAACTGATGTTGTAATTATTTTATTATCAGAGATAATAAATAAATATGTTAAAAATATTAAAATAAATGCAATTTGGGGTAATTAATATAACCAAAAAAATTTATAAATGTACTTGAACCTTTATTAATATAATAAAAAAAATATGATCATAATTTTTTAGATTGATATTTATAATAACAAAAAATTTGTATAGTGTCCAAATTGATACTATTAACATTTTTCAATATAATGTCTTATTTGATTATTTAAAAATGATATTTTTTTCTGAAAACAATGTATATTAATTTATAAATGGTTAGAAATGTTCTAAATATTCATTTAATCTATAATTGTCAAAAAATAATTAAATATTTTACCCTTTTAATATTAAAATATTTTCTTCCAAAGTAATAATTTAATTGAATAACTAAGTGTAAAATTAAAATGATAACGTTAAAATGGAAATAAAAATATAAAAAAATTATTGGATTATGATTTTACAACCTTATATAATCTAATATTCTAAAATCATTGATTTTGGATGTGGTTTAAATTTATAATAAAATAGTATTTTTGGAAATTTCAAAGCTTACCCAAACACAACAATGAAGGGGAACCTCCTAACTCATTTATTAATTACTCCATGAGACTTAATGATCATAATTAACCTACCCATTTCAATTCCAAACATCCCTTGTCACATTCTAGACGTGTTGTACTTCTAAAAATAGAATCTTTAGTGCCATTCAGAGGAGATCTAGAGAGAGCTCGCTAAAGAAGAGATAATATCCTTTACCAACACTCCACTGATAATTTCGTCTTCTACATAATATTCCTTTGTTGTTTCAAATATTATGAAACAACTACAGTATCAAATGGATAAATATATGTTATTATGGTAATTCAACTACCTTATTACACCTTTTATCCATCTTATGAAAAGCAAAATCACGACACGTGCGTACGTACGACTTAGCATCTCCACGGCGTGTTGTAATTAGTTTTTCACCACCACATTACATGGAAGGGTATAATGATAAAAATAAAGAATATATATTATTATTATAACAATATATTCATTCTATAACAATATATATACTATCCACTTCCCTTACAATTCATAATTATAGGAATCATGTCAATACTCATGTGTAAGTACAACCTACCATCACCAAGATGTGATCTAATTCATTCTATTTAATATCCTATAAGTCATAAATGTAGAGAATGAATATATATATAATATATATTATAGTAGTATCATTTTTGAAATTTTAGAACTATAAAAAATTATGAATAATAATAACTTATTCCATAAAACATGTATAAGAAAATGAAGTTGTTTATACCCGAATAACAAGTAATAATTAAATGTTATAAAAAACAGGTGATAATATGAACATATATGATATCATAAAAATGAAAATTAATATGTAATAATACAATGATATTATTTAAGTGATTATACATGTTTTTTGAACACATATAAAGGATATTTGACCAATCGTAAGGTATAATTTTTCAATGTCATAATTGTCCGAGATTGTTTATACATATGTAAATACTGGGTCTTATTTATCATCCAAGACTATGTTTCTTAAATATTAATTAAAAAATATTTTTTCTATCCTTATACAACTATTTAAATTCAATTTTACAAAATTTTTGAATTTCAATTAATTTTTATGAAATGAATCTTTTGTAGTTTTCCAATAAAAGGTACTTTTGTACTTACCTAACAAAAGTACGAGAAGAATGATTTCATTTAACTAATCTGGCATGATGTGTTGTTACATTTTCATAAAAAAAATTTATATGATTATTCCTTTAAAATAATTCAAATATATTTTCAATGAAATTATTTTCTTTTAATATTGTGTGTCATTTTGAGAAAATAATATGTTTTTGAAGAAGAACAAATATTTTCAACAATAATTAATTACAAGTGTTCAATAAAAATTATTTTCTTTCTATGATTTTATTACTTAATAGGTTTATGATTAAAGTATATTATCCCTATTATTATTAAAGTTTTATTTTTTTATTAATTGAATGATATTTATGAAATCCATTTTTACATGGCTTATATAATGATGGAATGATGTTTAAGAAACGTATTTTATTCCTTGTGTTATACCATGATGAATGATTTATGTTTTTTTGTAACACTTAATAACTGTTTCATTTTTAGATGGTTGGGAACTGTATTTCCCTCTCATTAATTGGGTAATTATTTATATATCAATAGATAAAAAGATACAGAAATGCAAATGATCACAAATTTGAAATATATGGCTCGAACAAGGTATGAGCTCTGTTCAGTAATGAACTTTATCCTCTATGATGGTCTTGTAAATGAGCCTTTACTAATTAGATTTTTTATATTCTTATATATTCCAAAATAATCATGTCTTAGGTTAGGAACTTTGGGATTATGTTCCTTGATTCTTATTAACCTTTAGGATTTGTCACATAGGGTGAAATATCAATCTTTCATAAACATGATAATAATTTCAAATGTTATGTTATTATGTTGTATGATTTTGATATGATTAATATCCCCATGATTACCCTTAATGAGCATCTAATCTCAACATTTTTTATGTTTCCTTTTCCCAAGTCATGAAGAAGGGTATTAAGTATTGTATGTCAAAAAGTGTTCTAGTTATAAAGGAATATGTGAGAGATATTGTATATGTCTTATGAACCTGTTGTTTTTGTTTCCCTGTTTCTAATGACACTAAACCAATATGTTTCAAACATGATTTTATTATTATTTTTTAATGAATAATCTTATATTTTGATGTAATATCTTGGTATGTAAAGTGTGGGTCATTATAAATCTGGTCTTAAGTAATTTATATAATGATAGATGGGGAATGTGATAGATAGGTAATGAATATGTAAAAAATTAGTTGTCGAATTAAACAAGTTGTTTAAGGATACCATTAACACATATATTGATATTAAATATTTATTGATTTAATAAGATTGTGTAGATATATTTATCAAAAAATGGGGATAATAGATACAAAGAATTTGAAAAGAAAAGATATAGTACAATCACTCATTAAATTATTTTTCTTTAATTTTTAAAGAAAATTATCAAGAATAAATTTTTAGGATCCTACGTTTTGAATATATTTATGATTTATATTTTCATAATTAAGATATTAAATGATTTATTTACAATTATTTATCACTGATCAATATAATTCAAAATAGTTTTTTAAGACTATATGTAATTTACATTTAGTTTTTGAAATGAAATGGAATTATTGTTATAAAAATTCTCATTTACTTTGTGGAACAGAAAAAATTTATTTTATTTGGGATTTTTAGCACCATCATGATGATAAAACAAACATTTGTACCCTCATTTCAGTCCACTTATAGGGTTTAATATCAATAAATATATTTTTTAGAAGTCATTATGAATTATTAATATCAATATAATATATTTATTTTTATCATGATGATTTCATAATTTCATTCAAATATTTTACTTATAAGAAATAACATCAAATTGAAAGGAAAAATTATAATAAAATATGTATAAAAAATTAAAATATAAATATCATCTCCATCGTAATCATTTCTGGATCATGCTTCATATCAATCACTTCAATTTGTATAATGAGATAAGTGATATTTAAATTTATTATTCCATAATCATGCTCTATGGAATTATCAGTGACATCTAGATCAAAATACAGGGAGTATATGAAACTTAATATTTGAAAACATCTAGTTGCAAAGTTTCCTATTTTCATTTAAAAAAAAGGTCATTTATAAATTTATTACTAATATTATTTCAATAATAAGAAATCACTATCGGTACGTGGAATTAAGTGGAATTTGACAATCATTATTCATTACTGCTGTTAAGCTGATCATTATTTTTTCCCATTAAAAATATTAGAAAAAAAATTATCATTATTTTTTACTATTTTTTAGACAGAGAAAAAAATATAATAATATATAAAATATAAAATCATACGTAGTTTTTTATACAAACATATTTTGAGTGGAGATAATGTGTACATAAAGGAAAATTCTAAAAAATTGCTATAAAAACATGTGGCATTCATTTTTTAGGTATGAATTATTGTACATTAATTTATCTTAATGAAAAGTTAAAAAATCGGTGCCTACATGAATTTAAAATTTTTTTATTTAAAAATACTGAATTTTTTTTATTATAAATGAATTTAATTGTTTATTTAAGATAATAAATAATTTTCCTTGATGAGAATCATAGAGAATGAAAAAAGCATGAAAATAAAAAGTAAAAATAGTTATAGAAGGGAAAAGGAAAAATTATATGGGAAAAAACCCATTTAATTATAACATAACTAGACACACACACACACACATATTTATATATATAGTCTAGATAAGATTGTAATTTATAGACATGATTTATCCCCATATTCCATGTCAGAGTGTATTTTTATTTTCACCTGTTAATTATTAGAAGATAATAAAGGGTTTATAAATAAAAAAGGTAGCATCTAAAAATTTGGTGTTGTGATTTAACAATTTCCATTCCTAAGGAATGATAAAATATATAAAAAAATATTAATTTATGAATATTAATATGTTTTTATACATTAAATTTAGGAAATATTGTGTTTATTAATAAATTTATATAACATAATAATTATTGCATTTAAATTATATATTTATTTATGTTGATTATTATTATAAATATATTGATAAAATATATTTATTTAAATTTATTAAATTATTAATGTCCCATTTTTTCACAAAACCTTTTAAATTTAATTTTTACAAGTGATGGTCATGATAGTATTAGTCCAAAAAAAGTTCTCATTTATCAACTGGGTCTGGATAGATTTGATCTTTCCCAAAATGTTTAATAAATAAACCTGATATAAAATCATCATTATTAGATGATTTAAAATTGTTAGTCATATTTATTAATCATGAATTATGATATTTTTAAATTAAAAAAATCATATATAATAATCAAAGAAATTATTAATAAAAACACATAATTATAGAAGTTTTATAAACCTTACAATATATAATAATTAGTTTCGGCAGAACATGACTCAACCCACTATGACCACCCTAGTGATGATTGGATGAGCATTCCACCTCACGAAAACCTATAAAGGGATGATATATTGAGACAAGAATTAATAGGGAATAAGAAAACATGGGATTACTTAGATTAAAAATATGTAATTAAAATATATATATATACCACTAACCAATAAAAGGAAACATGAAATCACGGGATATAAAAACTAGGTAAAATGTAAAATATTTATGTTTACCTATCAAGAGAAGGAGAGAAGAGTTCCACAACCTCAAGGCATCTCTAATTTTATCATTTCTCGAATATGAATCTCACATAATGATCCAAAATCATGCTACATAGTACTAGTTCAAAATTACACTAATATTTATATCATCTTTATATAAACAACATGAGTGAAAATGAGGAACATGTAGTGGTGTGAATAAAAATACATAGATATACACTGCAAAATAAAGTGAAATAAGTCTATAGGTAAACATATAAATAGGGACCAAAAAATGACATTTCTCTAACACTAATCTAGATAAAAAATCGTACCAACTCATTGAGCATTGTTATGTTCAACTCAATTATTGTTTTTGAACTCTAACCAACAAGAAAAAATTCTAATTATTTAACACTAATTTATATTCTTTATATTGATGTTTATTACCAAAATTTTAGTGGTATTTCATGTCATTTTGAGGTGTTTAATGTAGTATCAAGTGATTTTATAGTTCAAGAATATGATATTTGAATTATACTCTACTTTACCAAGATGAAGAATATTATTTTTCATTATTTGTTAATGAATGAATTAATTGAAGTCTACATATAAATAAATATATGTGCATTATTGAACATATACAGAAAATGATGTCTGAAAATATGCAATGAGATCAGTAGAATCAATATTTATAAAAAAACACATGTGTATGGACAAAGGGTGGTTCATGAACATTAATTATATATCCCGAATATGGTTTTTAAATTTTGTTCTTAGAAATGGGATTCCATAAATTTTATTTTCAAAAGAATGACGTCCTTTCAATTTTTAAGGCCATAGATGGATTGTTTTTCTTTTATTCAATGTTTTCTAGAAGGTTATTTATTATTCTTAAATCCTTATTATGATGATAGTGATTGTTGTTATGCCTATTGTTTTAAAAATTATTACACTGATTAAATAAATTCTAATTTTTATTATTTCTTGGGGTTTTTAATTAATTGAATTCCTTAAAAAGGTTTGTTGAAATCCCCCTTTGATAAAATGTGAATTGTCTCAAATATAAATGGAACATTAAAATCCCGAATCATGAATTCTTGTCCATTTGATTCCAACTCACGATTTTCATCAAGAATAGAAATATCAATACCATGTTATTTTGGCCCTAGTTTTTTTCATAATATTAAAAATATTAAATTAATAACCTAATAATACTCTAAAAAAACACCGTATGTCTTACCAATTTCCATGTGTAGAAATGGATAAAATCTAACTCCTCCATCTATTTAATTTAAATTGCTCGTTGTTTTTTTGAGATATTATCTATCTATTTTTAAAAGGATGGTGGGAATCCTCCCTTTTTTATTAAACATATTTTCAATCTTTTTAATATTACGAGGTACTGTGGAATTGATCCTACGTGTGATCTCTATGCTTCCCAATATATGAAAATTTAATTAGATGCATTTGTTACATTATATATATCATACATTGAATTCTTTCAATGGCTTCCACCTATATATATAAATAAAAATATCCATCATTTGGATCATATTATATTTTATCAATGAGTTCATGTAGATTAAACTATAAATTATTGAATGGCCTTATGGGTTCCAAAATCACAAATTATGTCTATTTATATATTTTGTGAAATTATAATATTAAAAGATAAAATAGGGTAGATATAAATCGTAAATGTATAGATTGCAATAATATAAAAAAATATTATGAGGATGGGGTGAAATAGTTTATAATGTGAGAAAAATATCATTCACAAGACCCTTAATAAATATTATTGGTTCATGCTACTGTTATTTAAGACTAGATTGTCTAAATGATTTTGAATATTACTTGATCCATCATGGAATAGATCACAGTTATTAATTTTTGAAAAAAATGAAAAAACTGAATTAATCTAGTGAATGGGTAAATTATTCCTTTTAAAGGTCATATAATATGATTACACATGTGAATAGTGATTAAGACCATGTTGAGGATATGATTTTAGATGTGAACGATGATGGAGATCAAATTAAAGAAATGACAATGTCAGTTTAAGATGAACCTTATGATTGTCAAAAATTGTTTGAGAAGTTATAGAGTTATCAAACGTCACCATTATAAATTATTTGTACTGAATAGATAATATTTTTTTTATCAATACGGAACTAATATAATTAAAATGATTGAATTGGATGGAGTAAATGTAGTATTACTAAAATACATACTCTCTTGAATGATATACTTCTTGAAGATAATGAGATTCCAATCCAAACCTATAATACAAAATGAATGCTAGGTTTAGTGGGTACGATCTATTAAGGAATAAATGTATGTTAAAATGACTATATATTGTTTATCAAGGTCAAAAAATAAAAACAATTGTTGGTGTTTCTAGATATAGGATAACTGAATTAGATCATATGAATTTTTTATGGTACATTCAAATAATTCCACGTTTTAGCCTACTATATTGAAGTGAGGAGACTACACGACAGATGAAATGGAATATAGATACACGAATTAATGATGGGAATATTTTTCTCCTAATAGAATCTCCCCAATGGAATATAATTGATCAGGAGTTTCCTGAATTTTGAAACTATGTGAGATTCCATCTTCTTGTTTGACCTATAACTTCAGTGAATCCTTTTTATTTTCATTGAAACACTCTTATTACTTGGAATATTATGTTGGGAAATTATAACATTCAACATTGTTATGTGAGAAATAAAAAAATATATTCTTATATTAGGACAAAAAAACTGGTTAATGATATTGATGTTTGTTTGGATCCACTAATCAGAGATTTAAATTTTTTATAGAATTTATGAGTTACATTGTTTGAATCCTACAAAAATTAATATTTAATGTTTCCAGCCATATTGTAAGAGATGATAAAATAATTTCATGCTTATAGAAATATATCAGCATATATCATTAGAAGAATTCAGGGGTGACCCATTTGGGAAATAGGATCATAGTAAATTAGGATGAAATAATAATCAAATATTATATTTCTATAAAATCATATATTTTTATCTTAGTGATATGTGTATTGATCCTCGAAGACATCATTTAATTGGAGTTCAAAAGAAGGTTAAATACCATCTATACTATCTTGTGATTCAACCTATTGGATATGTAAAAGATATGGAAGCAACATTTGGATAATATTTTTAAAAATAACATTAATACTATTTGGAGAAAGGGATCAATTTTTTATGAACTATAAGAGAATATTTTTTACCCTAATAATTTCATTGATTTTTTCCTGTGGGGATAAAAGTATGTGCTAGTTTCATTGGAACATTAAAAAATTCAACTAAAAAATAAAGTAAGGTATTAAGATTAGGTAGGACATGATTGATACAGGGATATGGGAAGAGTTGCAACATTGAAGAGTGAAAAATATTCTTTTTCATTCTCCAATTTCTTAAACTCTTTCTAGGAAAGGGAAATATTTGTTTTTTAACTTTTTGACTGATGTAATGGATATATATGGGTATTCATGAAATATAGAGAATATAATTTCTATGATGTATTGAAAATAAAAATGTATGAAATTAAATAAAATTCATATTTTGAGGAAAAATTTAATACATGTAGATTTATGTTTTATTTTCTGAAGAATGTATACCATAAATTTACCAAGATGTATTACTTTTTCAATGTTATATATGGAAAAGTTTTTGACCCAAAAAATTACCTATTATATAAAATGAAATTTCTACCATATTTTGTTTATTAGATATGTTCTTCCAACCAATATTATTTGATATGATGATTCATTTGATAGTTCACTTGGTAAGAGTGATTTGATCATGTGGCCTTGTACGTTATAGATGGATATTCCACATTAGATGGTATATGATTATTTTGAAAGGGTATATAATAATAAAAGTCATATATAAGGTTTTTTTGTGAAATGATATATTTTTCTGAAAATCCATTGAATTCTATATTTCTTACCTACCCAATGTAGAGAACATTCATCTTCCAAAATCTCATCACATTTGGTGGCATGTATAGAAAATAATTTCAAAAATATATGTTGTCACAATTAGTAATATATATCATTAGGAGGCCCACCGTTAGGTTTTTTAGAATAGTTTATAGGTTCTTCCATATGATGAAACACTCAAATTAATTATTTGGCATTACAATTTATGACAGTATAAAATATGTATTCAAAAAAACCAAATAAATATTTAAAATGACGTTTTTACACTATATTTTTAAGGAGCCAACTGAAAATCATGTTTCAGTTTTATAATGACTTTGATAGAAACCTAGAGGACCAAGTATGCATGTATTTTCTTATAATTGTTATGTAATTACTTTTTATATATTCTATATAAATATACATGATGAAAACATGACCTTGATAAATAGTAGAGAAACACATATAGCTAATGAAATGCATATATTTGGTACCAAGGATTGAGATCCAATTTATGAAAATATTTCATATTTGGAATCATAAAACAAATATGGGAGTTGGATTATACAACATTACAAGTGATTATTTTTTAATTCAAGAGGGTTGATAATTGGAGTAATATTATTGTACATGAATTGGGATTCATAAAAATAGATTTTAGTAAATGTAAACAGAGAACCATTCATAATAGAATCATATATTTTCCATGTATTTTTTTCTATAGATCTTTAAAAGAGAAAGTGATTAATTTCTGCAATATTGAATAAGAAAACTAAAGGGTAGTATGTCAATTCAACTGAGGATGAACTTTTTTTTATTTTAAATTCATTTACAAATATTCCCAGCATAGATAGTGTCTTGAATATCAGAGGAGACTATAATGATGGGATTTTGATACTCAATAACAGTTTAAAACACCTTTTGTGATTAAAAAGATAGTTCAATAATAAAGTAATATATTTTTTTAATATACATTTGGTTACCTAATATTATTATCTGTTCACTACTATATTTAAATAATATAAATTAAATTTTCATCCACTTCTGTATTTAACGTATTATGCACATAATAATCCTCCCAATACTGATAAACAATAGGTTTCTCCACATTATAATTCTCCCAATGCTGAGGAACAACAACCTTTTACAAATTTTGAATCTACCAATCCATTATAACAATATATTATTGATTTTGAATGCATGTAAATTGTATATAGTGAAAAACCTATGTACTAGAGAAACATAATTTCAATATCATGACAGTGTTAGAAAAAACCATTAAGAAAAAAGGCATTAAATTAAATGTTTTATATAATGAATGTAGCTAGGATGTTAACACAAATAAGGGCATGTTTAGTATATAAATTAGTGTGACCACTCAAATGAAGGTCATTATTTATATAGATTAATTGAAAAATGTGGTGCTCACTATTAAGGAACTAATTTTGGATGAGATTAAGGTAACATTACAGTATACCTTTATTGCATTAATAAAAAAAATATTTATTTATTATTCATTATTCCTTATAGAGTTCATTTATAGTAAATGAATCCCGAATGAAATTTTTATTAATTATTTCTAGATAGGATCATTGTAAGATACTTGATTTACATCAGGTAAAAATTAATTCATTTCTGGTCAAACTCTTCTTGATTCTCTTTTTGGTTTAGACCTAAAATCCATGTCATAGACCAGATGGGTTGTTTTCGGAAAGGAAAAGGTTGGATGGAAAGAGGATTCCTATAGAGAAATTACATTCCATGTAATTTAAATACACAATTTTTATTCGATACACATCATGTAATGACCTCGGTAGTCCAGTTCACATCTTGTAAAGGGTTTTCTGATAGAGGAAGACCACTTGATTTACAAATCATATAAATCATTTACATTCCATTTAATTCTTGAGACCATTATTCAAATAATAATAATGGGCCTCAATTTTTTAGAATGAATCCTCAGCCTCCCTCCTCTCATGTGTCGGAAGCCCCTTTGAGTCCAAAATAAAGGCTTATCTCCAGATTCACAATCTAGACTCTATTTCATCCACCACATGTTTCCTTGGATCTAAACCATTTTGTTATCTATTCCACTTATGTTGTTTTTTGATCTCTTAGTATCATCTATGCTATTTTGGTGTGATCAAATATTACCTATATTTAGGGTTCAGGGCCATTCATCCATTTTTTCTCACCTAGAATAAATTATATGATGATAAAAGATCATTTTTCTACCATGTGTATACAGTAGGTGGTATATACCTTTACCTTAGGGTTTGGTGTTTTATATTCATAGTTGTAATTGTGCCATGCGATAGACTTTCTAGAGGCACCCTTAAAATTTATAAACTGACTGAATTGAATTAAATGAAACCTATTCAGTATTCCAACTTGTAATATTGAGAATGTTTTAGGTCTTTTCCCAACACTGACCACCCAAATGGTGTGCCTTTGAATTTTATCTTTGTTATACACTCCATGGTGTGTTTGTTTGTGTTATTTCCTAGTTTGAACCAGACCTTAAGAAATTTAATTTAATTGTTTGATATAATTAGAAGATTCTTTACCTTATTTTTGATGATATTCAATAGGGTAATTGTTTAACTATTTAATCTGAATTGTTATATAACTTGGAGGAACACATGGAATGTTATGGAATGTGAACTGATAAATTAATATTATGATTTGAAATGGTATTGGATTTCATGGATCCTATAACATTGGTCCAGATTCAATTATATGTAATGAAAATTTCTTATTTGCTTCATTATAGCTATAATGGACACCGTAGATGAGATTTATCCTTGGGTAATGATTCTCTATGATTCTATGGGTATTATAACCCCATGTATATGGCATTAATAGACTCCTAAAGGACATTTTCTAGTAAAATGATTTTAGGAGTCCACCAAATTCATATAGATTTTCTATTGTGATGCTTTGGGTACATGATAAGAATGCATTGGTATTATATACATTCGATCAGGAACTTTGGAGTCTAAAAATATTGATAACACTATGATGCCATTGTGGGGGACATTTTTCAGATGTTATGTCTCTGATGATTTTTATAGGTTGGATTACATGGCATTGACGTGGTAGTGGTTTACACATGGTTGTGTGGAGATTCCATGTAAGATATGATTACATGTTTATAGACATCCCGGGTGTGGGTATCAGATTTGTGTTATTATAATGGACTGGTTGACTATTATATATATATTTTTGACACTGCCCATGTTTAGGAGAACCATATATCTCTTTGTAGAGAACCTTGTTGGGTAGAAAATATCAAATAAATTCACTTACATTCATTACTATTATGACTATGATATACATTTCACATTGCATTAGCATTTATTTCATAATGTGTAATTATTATAGAGATTATTGGTAGTTACATACTGAGTGTTATCTCACACTATGTTCAGTCCAACATCGGGTACTTAGATAGACTATATGGATAAACGTTGGGTTAAGGGAAATATCCCATAGTATGATGCTTTATTATGTCTTGATGAGGAATATGGGAGCACATTACTAAGAGGAGACTCATGATACTAGCTCAGAGAGCTTCATTTTGTTTACTTTTTGGTATTTTGATACATTGTTTCATTTCATGAATGTAAACTTGTTTCTTTTTGTTTTTAGAGACTTGACCAGATCATCCTTGTATATGAGATTACTTATTGAAATGTTTATATATTATTTACATGGTAGTCATATCCCATATAAGATATTTTTTTATTCTTACTCTAATGAATATTATTATTATTCCATTGTGATAAACTATGACATGAGTAAATAATATCCACCATAAACACCATGTGCCCTTAATTCTATTAAAATACAACTAGTGTTTCGATATTTGGGATTGGGTTCATTAGACCCATCAGCATGGTATATCATTTAGTGGCATCCGGGTCAGGACGTTTTAAATTAGTATTAGAGTTTTCTTTTCTATCATTACTATATTGAGACAATAACCAAAAGTATATGATGAAATTGGTATTTTTTAATGAGTTGTACCATGGAATTGCTAACTCACATATATGAAATTTTCCAGATTTCTTTGAATTAATTTTTTTCTAGTTTTTTTATAGTTGTTTTGATTCCACTATTGGGTGATTCACTTCTGGTTCGATGATTACATTGATTATAGATTTTACCATGTCATTATGAGATAAAGGTATGAATATGAGGAATCATTTTAGGTACTATACAGGATTCACATGCGATGCATTATGCCATCCCATATAGGGTACATTGCATTGCTACATGAAATTACTACAGTGTACCTCAGTTGATATATCTACAATTATGATAGATTTTTTGTGATGTAAATTAATATACATGATTGGTAATTAGAGTTACTTTCGTAAATTAAATAGTGTTTTCTTCATTAGGCGATGGTAGTCTCCCCATGCATTCAATTATAGAATATTGACTCATGGACCAATCTTTACGTGGAGTGGAGCATGTTATGGTGTAGTTTATTTAGTTGACATAGTTCAGTTCATGAGGAGTATGGGACCATATGGATCATAAATGGTGAACCATGTGGTTAAACTATTTTTAAGGGGAATTTTTATATAAATGTAAATTAAAACTCAATGGTACTTGATGAAATAGATAGCATTACATAGAACATAATTATGAGTGTGTATTTGGATGTGTCTCTAGCAATGTTTACCACTATTTCTTTTTACCTAGCCCATGATTTAGAAGTAATCCATGGTGTGAAAACGATTTATAGGATGTTTTTTATATGTCTTAAACTATTTATTTGTGATCATTTCATTATCAATCTTTTTGATGTGTGTGTTTGTAATTTTAGATACATTCCACACTAGAGATCTCGATTCATATTCTAAGGTATTGGTGATGACCATGTTGTATTGGTTGTGGGACATGGTCTACCAGTAGATCCTCTTAATGTTCACTCATATGCACCTACATCATTACCAGTAAAAGGGGATGGGATAATTAACTAATAGGGGTTTTATGGAATAGAATGAAATTTCAAGGAGAAACATAGTATGCCATTTTATTGCATAACTGATTGTTGTGTTCAAGCAACAACATCATCACACATATTTAGATGATGTTGGTCCATGTGGTATTGAGATATTTCTCATGATTAAGCTATCAATATTCGATAATATGGAAAAACCACGTGAAGATATAGTGGTGATACCATATTATATGCTTTGGGGAACAACAAAGAACTAGTGATATGTTTTAGACCAGGCTGACAGGTTGCAATACTTTGTCTTGGTTGATTTCTAATCAAGATTCTATTAATATTTTTTCCTAGATAACCTATGAGATGAAAGTTCATTGAATTTCTGCATCTGTTCTAGGGTGTGATAACTGTTATTGAGTATTTTGAATTATTTACAAAGCTTTAGACATTTTCACTGATATACCATTATGATTCATTATCAAGGGAAAGACTCATCAAGAAAGGTTTCAGACATGCAGTGACCAATTTGGATAAAGTGTTCAAGTTGAATACTATTACTGAGATAGTTAATAAAGTGATAATTACATAGAAGAACCTGAGGGAAGATAGGGGTGTAGGTTATAGAAGTATAGTCTATCAACCCAATGGTTCAACTTATCATGGTAGGAAGCAACATTTTGAGTCATCCTATGAGGTGTGTACCTACCAGGATATTAGTGCTAGTAGTACAATATTCTATCATCAGGGTAGAATAAAATGAATAAAAAAGTATCTATGTGATTGATACCATGTTGACAACCAATATTTCAGTAGGATGGTCCATATGAAACATTAATACATCACCATCCCTCCAGTAGTTAGGCTACAATGTTTGATTATGACTCTAAGTTATTGAGATTGATTCATAGCTCCACATAATGTTAGGAGATGTGGAAGTATCTTTCATCAATCCCACAGTGGTGGTCATGGGAAATGATGTCAGGAACCATTTGTAACTAGACAACAAAGTGTCCTTCCTCTGGGTAGTGAGGTTGATTTCCAGGGAATCAATTCATGCCACATATACTCATCATAGCCTACACCTAATGAATAGAGAATCAGTCAATCTATAGTGAGAGGTATGATTTTTGTAGCCTCTACTCTTTTTTCTACTCTCTCAGATATAGGTGCATCACAATGTTTCATATCTATACAAGTGGTAGAAATACTTTAGATAATTGTTTATTTTATTAATGTATTTATGACGTTGGATACATAGTTGGGGATTATAATGGAGGGGGTATGCTAGTGCAGGGACTTCCACCTTTATATTTTCTGGTTTCACATAGTGTAGAATAATTTTTTCCTCAGGATGATTGGGGTTTTTCTCATTCACTGGATGGAGTGGATTGTTTTCTTATTGATCCTATTTGGTTATTTATCCCTCTAGGGTGACGTTCACATAACCATAACGAGGTTTTTTTAATAACATGTGTGAATGGTATGACCTGGTGAGTCATCATAGAACTGATTGTAGTGGTATGGATAGAATAACATCCCATATTACTAGTTTACATATCGATGATCATGTATCACATCAGGAATATATCCCTCTAGTGGTTGATTGATTTAGGGATTCATTACCAAAATGACTTTCTCTTTTACAACCAAAGTGGTAGGTTGAGTTCTTCATCAAGCTAGTACCAGTAGCTGTACTGTTATCCATTACTCCTTAATGAATGGATATAATGGTGTTGTATGGGAACAATAGGTAGGGAGTGGTATTTGATACGAAGTTTCCTATTTTAACTAGTAGATGGTAAGAACCAGTGTCCCTTTATAAGGATAAATGATCTTTTAAATCACCTCCCAAGAGTGCTTGTGTTCTCAAAAATTGATTTGATATTTGTAAACACTCAGGTGAATGTTCATCCTACATTGATACCTCATACATATTTTTGTAGCAGGAATGGACTATATGAGTGTCTAGTAATGTTTTTCTGTCTCATGAGCATTCTAGTAGAACTCATGGATCCAATGAACCGACATTTCCATATTTATCTACATTCAGTTATGTTTGTTTCCAGGGAAGATATGATGGTGTACTCTCATAATCAACATGAGCCTTTGAAAAATCTTGAGATAATTTTTGTTACATTGGTAGAAAATCATTTATATGCTAAGCTCAAAAAGTGGAAATTCTATATGGATAAGATTGACTTCCTGGGTAATATTATCTCAGAGAGAGGATTATCAATTGAAAGAGATAAAGTGAGAGCCATAGTTTTTTTGGGAGGTTTCAAATAATATCATTGACATACAGAGTTCCTGATAGATAGCACGAAATTACCTGAATTTCATACATGACTTATCATGATTTGAATATCTTGTTGTAGGTTTTACTATGAAGGGTGTGAATTTTTTATGGAAAAATACAGGTAGATATCCTTTTATGAGTTGAATGTGAGAATAGCTTCAACGATGGTCTTGATTCATCAAGAGCTATATATGTGCAACACAATGTATTGAGATGTTTTAAGTATCAGGAAAAGTTCAGTTTGGATACAGTGTATATATACATCGTGTACAAGTCTGATCAGTTGAGGACACATGATAAGAACTACCCAACTCACAATTTAGCATTATATGTATATGATCCTGATTTTCAATGTTAGATACATTATTTAATAAGACATCTTTTTGTGGTGTACACACACCAAAAAATCCATGAGTACATATTAATGCAGTGTGACTTGAATTTGAGGCATCTAATATGGGTTGAAAACCTATGATCCTTTGAATTTGTGTTGATCTATATGCCTAAAAAGGGAAATACAATTTTGGATGCAATGATTCTGAAAAAAGAGCATTGTTTGATATGTGTCATAGCCAGAGACAGTTCCACTATACTCATGAAAAAATAGCATCACAACATATATTTTATATAATGGATATCATAAGATATGAAAGCCAGGGCACTGGATTTTTAATGTTATGCATGAAACATATTGTCAGCAACATTTTATAAGTGTTGTAGTGTTTATATTATATAGGCTACCACTACAGTCAATTATTTCTATTCTATCTTGTGATGGTTTATCATACACCCACAACAATATATATCATAAATTATAATTCATAGTATGTATTGAGAACTTCAAATTGTTAATTGTGGATTATGATATGTGTATATTATTAAATATAATATATAATATTTTAAAAAAAATCAATTATAAATATAATTATATGATATAAAAAGTTTATATAAATTAAGGAAAAAAGGATTTTTGAGATATTTAATTAATTTATAAATTTTATATAAATTAATAAATTAAATAATTTTAAGGAAATATATTGTTTTTAAGAACCATTTTATTAAATAAATAAATGAAATTCAAAATACTAAAATAAAATAAAATTTACAATTTATATGGATTTATTTATAATTTAAATGTTAAATTATTATATTAAATATATGATATTAATTCATAAACTTTTAATATATTAATAAATATGGTGAAATAAAAATAGTTATATATTTTTTATTTTTTATTTTTCATAATTATTAATAAAAAATCAACATTATATATGACTTGTTTGATAAATTATTTTAAATATATATATTAGTGTTAGTATATTTTTTATGATCATGGTCTAAAATATATTAAATAGACGATATTTAAATTATTTAAATTATTTATGTTAAATAATTTTAATACTAAATTATCACATTTCAATTAATGTATTCATTTTAAACTAAATTCCATTCAAAAGGATAATATGATGGTGTTAAAATATGAAATAAAAATTACATATATATATATATATATGTATATATTTGTCATGAAATTATTATAAATCTATAATTAATAACATTGTTTATAATCTCATTATTTCTAAAATGCTTAAAAATTGTTTATTTCATATCTATATTTATGAAATGATCTTTTATTTTGTTTATTCATTTTTATTATTCGTAGATACAGTTGTTATAATATGAATGGACATATATTATAGTTTACATCGTTAAAACACTTCAATAATTTATTATACATCCATATTTGAACATACACACTATGGATGACAATCGATTTAGTGTCTTCCTAACTTGAATTTTCATTATATTGAGTTATGAGCCTGAATATAATGGTTGATTATTATACATAAATATTAGCTGTGATAATTATTATCAAAGATAGGTCTATATTGAATAAATTATCCTTGGGTATAGGGACTTTGGGTCAAATTACTCATTATCATGTAGAAAAATTTATTTTCTATGAATGTTTGGTATAGTTATCTATTAATCCCTTAAAATTCAAGGGAGGATGGATTCTTTTATATGATTATGATTCTTTAAATTATTGGGTTTAATGAATCATAGGCCTATTATTCATTTATATTAGTATAAATATTGTTTTAATTTATATTGTGTTAGTAACACAAGTCATCAATTGTGTAAAGAGTTATAGATCAATGTGGTTTAAATACATTGGTTTGGAAGAAGTAATATATTTACAGTCAAAATAATTTTAATAATGGCATAATTTTATGAAAATAAGATGAGATAATATTATGGGATTAAATCCACCTTAAAAATACTATATATTAGAATAATTGTAAAGGAAATATATTTTGAGATATCAATCATTGAATCGTGTAGGTTCTGTCAATGCTGGGAGATAATGGATTATCATTTGTGACACATGGTGGAAATGTATAACCCTAAGAGTAAGGTAAAAAAATATTACTATGATATTTGAGATATAATTAACTGGTACATAGTATGAAATAGGATAACAGATGAATAATGTTGGGTTTATCCATATTCTAGATTGTGTAAAGAATTGGTTTCTCAATTTTCCAACAGAGCTATATGATATAATCAGAAAAATGGCCCACCTAACTAACTATATTGAAAGATTAATTCCATAGTGGACTCGTTTTTTCATGAAATATTTTTCATGTACCACAAATTCAAATAATTTATATTGGTAATGGTCATCATTTTATTGTGACAACATATAATAAAATTCCGTGGAAAATGTACGTAAAACGTATGTAAAACATAATACTCATATGATAAATTTTACTATTGTAGATATAAATTTAATCATCACCATCCATCTGCATTTCATATATAAGGATGTTCTTAACATAATAAATGTCAAATATTTGTGCAGGACATAATAATTATTCTTATGATTGCATACAAAGAAAATTTTATGTTGTAGAGTAACACCTTCCAAAGTAATCAAATGATGAAGATTCCCAATAAATGAATATAGATACTTATGAGAAGGATATAATGATTCACTTAGTATTTCTAGAGCACTATATGTTTTATGACCAAATAAATTTTAGTCGCTTCATATATACTCAATATAATAGTGTATGTTAATGTATTATGGAGACTTGAGGTTTCCTTAAATCTTTTAATTCTTAAAAAAATATTTTTTCATCATAGGAAATTCTTAAATAATATAAATCCATTAAAAATATTTACTCTATTTTATCAAATGTTTTATGGTATATGATCTCTGTAAGATATGTGTTTTCAGTTTCAATATATTTTATGTACATGGGAAATAAAGTTCAAACAAAAAAAATTAAGTGAGTATAATAGTCCGATAATAATTTTTTAATGTATAAAATAAAGATCATTGAAACCTAAGAGAATATTATTAAGGGAATTCATTGTTTTTAGAGGATGGGGTTATTTTAAAAATGTTAAAGGGTTTTGATAAATACTATAGAAACTCTATGTCATTTATCATTGTTATATATATCAATTAATTGATTATAAATTGTATAAGAAACAAAATTTATAATTTACAATATATTTGGATGTACATGAGTTCAAAATAAAGGGATGAATTGATGGTCATTGCTGTTATAATTTTAAATATGATGTCAATATTTTTGAGATCATCTATTTTATTGTAATTGAATATATCAATCCACTATGGATTTAGAAAAATGATTTCTACAGTCCTCCACATTCTATTGTATGATAAGAGAATTTATTTATTAAGATGGAATAGTTAAGAATAATATGAGGAAATGAGTTCAGAAATCATGGTTTATGACCATATAAAAATATTACTGTATCTAAAATTCATAATTAAATGTCACTGACTATTTTAAAATAGAATAGGTTATCTTAGTAAATATAAATATAAAGAGTTGCATTTAGTTACAGTGAATAATTGAATTAAATATTAAATAATAATAGGGGTTAAGATGTGTTAGTAAATATAATTTTTATATAATTATATGTGGTTACCTAAAAGATCTTCAAGAAACATCTCCATTGAATACATTTCCCGAAATACAATGATAATGAAGTTAGAATGAGTTCTATGTAGGCACCGAAAGAAAATACTATTGTAAACAATAATGTTGTGAAATTAAAAATATTGAATACTATTTATAAATGGTTGAATAAAAGAAATATGATTTATATGTCCAAACATTATTTAAACTAGCATAAATCAATTATTTTACTCAAATAAGAGTTTTGTGGGAGGGATTTTTATGGTGGTTAGATATAGACATGAATGAAATTACTTAGTGATGTGATGGATATAAAAAATTTGTAAAGGCGCATCAAACTTATGGAAGATATGGAAATCGATCATATGTAATATGATGTGAAAGAAACATATGTGTTGTTGTTTTTTTATTCCTAAAAGAGGTTTTAAATTTAAAATAAATCATCTAATACAGAAGAAAATCATAACATTATCAATATTTTATTTTTGATTTATATACTAAAAACTTGTATTGATAATTGGACTCTCAATGCATAAAATTTTGTTAAGCCTAACTGATGATCCTTGTGTAATATTATAGGTTGTTATATAATATTAATGATAACCTATTTAGGGTCTCTTATATAGATATAAAACATGCATGTGGAGAAAAATATTGGTTATTAAAATGGATGAACTAGGATGTATACCACATGGAGTATCATACACTATTTCTTTAGTATACTATGAATCTAGGTTTTGTATTTGTATTTCCACTTATGCATGTATGGAAAGATACATATCCTAAAAACATTATTCATTGAATCCATTATAATATAATCCATTAGGATTAGCTAATTCTGGTGTATATTGGAAGGTCACTGATCACATCATCAATTGGATCGTAACTAAGAAGAGATTCGTCCTCTTTTAAGATGAGTACGATAGCTAGATCCTCAATTTGGATAGGCTATGAATGTTTATTATAACGACCCGAATCATGAGCCCATCCACTGGTGCCCTGTACCCAGTTCGCCACATGACCTCAGGCGCATTTCCCCAAACGCCAGCGGCTGCCGACTAGTAGTGAGGGACTTGGTAAGTTATTGGGGAAACTATGCCCTCATATGGTAAGGTATACAAGGAAAGAAAACAACAGTCAATGCCGGAAGCAGTAAACAACATACAAATAGAGAATCTAAACAGCGGAAGCAATGAACACATAATTATAATGATAATGATGCAGCCGATACAAGTATATAAAGAAAGCAGCATACACAACATCATGCTGAAATACAACTGAAAACAAATTATGAAAGTAATAGCGACTCCAGCAGCATCACATGCTTAAGCTCGGTCCTATGCTCTCCAGCTCCAACCAGAAATCACGTACCCGAAGTAGATGGGCCACAATCTCTATCCACACCTGAAACAATATAACCTATTTGGGATGAAAAGCAGGACCCAAACAGGGTGTGAGACTAATCGCAGTAGGCAATCACCATGAGATCTGTGCCCTATTGTTAGTGAGTAATATAGAAAAAGTAAAGGAAATAAATGCAGCAGAGAAGTAGATTTACACTAAAGTAAGCAATACTACCAAACTCCATACACAGTTATTTATTAGTTCAGTACAATCATTTATCTATCAACCAGGGAACCTAGAAATAGCTCTATACTCCGAAGGAAAAAAAGTAATCACAACAGGTAACTCATCAGTCTACCTAAACAGCAAGCAGTACAACCCAAGCTTGTCCCTTGGCTTGGTGGACTCATCACAACCAACGAAAAAATAAAGCACTGACTCTCTGGGTGGCTCCTACTAGAAAACCCCTCTAGTAATGTAGACTTACAAAGGCAAAGACACTATGGGAAGCTCTCACCGTTAATTCCCTTGTTTTCTTGCAATGAATGATACAGACTCCCTTAGGAAGGAGTTACGTATAATTCACCTTATAGCCTCGCTACATAAATAAGGACACTCTGAGGAAGAAAAAAGTCCCATTACCGTAGGTCTTGCGATCGATACTAATTATAAAAGACTCTCTAGGGATTCCCTAATCGTCAATTCCCCCATTAGTCTACCACACCAGGCTCACTCAGCCAGGAGTAGTTTAGTCATGTGTAATCGACTGTTAGCAGCCTATGAATGTTTAGAATCTACTTGGCTAATAGATACAATTCATCCACAATCATATAAACGGCAGACAATACATGAATTCTAGTCAACAGGCATACTAGAAATGTACAAAAGGGTTGCCTCTTAGGAAAACCGTTCCAAACTACAATCAACAGCCAAAACAAGGGGAAACACCCGTGGGGTGATCCTCAAACATGCTAAAAAGAAATTATTAATCATCTAATAACCTCAAGAATACATGCAATCTAAGGTAGATAACAAAACAGGATCAAAACCATAACCCGAGATACCAGCTACATGGGTATCCGACACTTTTTCACTAAAATCTCAAAGACATTCAACGTAGGGAAACAAACCACCTACCTCGATCCTTGGTGATCGATATTCTTGACCCTCGACCCATGAATCGGCCCAGAACAGAGAAAATATGAAAAAAAATCTAATGTTTTCAAACTCAAATTACTCTCACAATAGATGGAATCAGGAAACATGGCCAGCAAAGAACTGAGAACTCACTACTGTGATTCTATTGCACCTGAAAGGGTTCGATTCAGACAAACAGTGAAGAATCGGTGTCTTCGAGAAGAATCGGCTCTGTAGGTCACTTTGGACGTAATTAGGGGGAGAAGAGGATGAAAACGGGGATTAGGCGCAACCCCGGTCCGATTAATGAAATATAAATAAAAGTACACTGCATGTACTTCTTGTGTACACGACGTGTAATCCCCTTTTCCGTACGCCATATTATTCGGACTCCACCTCATCGCTACACCCCGTGTGACTGGATCAGACCCGGCCAACACACGGCCTCAAGTAGAAGTGTACTACATGGAGTGTACCTGTAAAGTACACGACGTGTACTTAAAAAATTTCCAGAATCTCCTCTTTTTCTCAAAAACAGCCAGAAAAGAAAAACGTACCTAAAAATGAAGGTCCGGGTTCTTAGAAACTTCCCTCCTTAAAAAAAATCATCCCAGAATTCCCTAGAAAGGTGGAGAAGAAGAAACCTTGAAAAACTTTGGACCCTATGATCGCATATCAGCCTCCCTCTCCCATGTCTTGTCCTGCAGACGGCCGTGATGCCATAGCACCCGTACTAGAGGAACAGACTGGCCACTGAGTACTTTTGCGCTAAGATCAATAATCCTGATTGTAATCTCCTCGAATGATGTGCCCTACTCCAGCTTAATCTCTTCATGTCGAAAAACATGAGACGAGTCTGAGAAATAGCATCAGGTTTGAGAAAAATGGAAGATGTCGTGCATAGCACGCTATCTCTGAGGTAACTGCAACCTATAAGCAACCAGATCGACTCTATCCAGAACCCCGAACGGCCCGACGTATCTCAGTGAAAGCTTACCCTGTTTCTTGATCCTTTTATGTCCCAACCTTGGGGTAACACGTTGGAAAACCTAGTCTCCGACCCCGAACTGCAGAGGTCGCCTCTGCTGGTCAGGATAAGATTTCTGACTAGATTGTGCAGTAGCCATCCTCTTCCGAATCAACTCTATCTGCTCTGAGGTCTCTTGAACAAGATGAGGTCCCAGCAAGGCAGCCTCTCCTACCTCCAGCCAACATAAAGGTGATCGATATAGCCTACCATACAACGCCTCATAAGGTGCCATCTGAATAGTTTCTTGGAAATTTTTGTTATTGGAAAACATCACGATAGGTATATACTTTTCCCAAGAACCACCAATGTCTTGAATCCAAGCTCAGAGCATATCATCAAGCTCCTTGATTGCATGCTCTGACTGACCATCTATCTAAGGATGATAAGTTATACACAGAAGCACCTATGTTCCCAAAGCATTCTATAGCCCCTTCCAGAAATGCGAAGTAAAGAAAGCATCCCTATCTGAAATGATAGTAATCGAAACCCCATGCAAGAGCACAATATCACGGATGTACAACCATCCAATCTCATCGACACCGAAGGTCTCCTTTATCGGCAAGAAGTGAGCCACCTTCGTAAGCTTTTAAATGACAACCCACACTGCATCGTTTCCTCTCGAAGGTCTCTGTAACCCTGTCCCGAAGTCCATCGTGACCTCGTTCCTCTACCACTCTGGAATGTGTAGCTGCTGTAAAAGCCCTGCTGGTCGCCGGTGCTCCGCCTTCACCTACTGACAGGTGGAACATCTAATGAAAAAACCAGCTACATCTCTCTTCATACATGGCCACCAGTACTAGCAGTGTAAATCACGGTACATCTTGGTGACACCAGGATGAACTTCCCAAACTGGGGAATGGAATTCTCGCATTAGATCCTCTCGTATATCTACTGGCACCCATACGTTTCCCTAGAAATAATAGATCTCATCCTCACCAATGGTCCACCCGGGAAGAGGGTACTCTCCTGACACACTTTCCCATAGGACTAGCCCTTCTGAATCTTCCAGCTGCCTCATTCAAACTCGGTCCAAAAGTGCAGAGGTAAAAGCCATAGTAGATTGGAAAGTCTTCCCCTACCTGTCGTGCACCTCCAAATGCGTCTCCGAGAACAGAGTCCTCAGTTTCCACTCACTACTGGCCTCCTGAACTGCCTGTATCTGAGTTCTCCTACTAAGTACATCAGCCACTACATTGCCTTTCCCAGGCATATAGGAAAGCTCAAAATCAAAGTAATAGAGATACTCAACCCACCTCCGCTGTCTCAGATTCAGGTCACGCTACATGAAGATGTACTTGAGACTCTTGTGGTCAGTGTATACCACAAAATGTTCTCAAAGAAGGTAATGTCTCCAGTAACATAAAGCATGAACAACCGTAGCCAACTCAAGGTCGTGCATAGGATAATTTCAATCATGTGGCCTCAACTGCAAAGATCCATACACAAACACTCAATCCACCTACATAAGCACTGCTCCATGTCCGATGCCAGATGCATCACAGAAAACTGTATAACTCTTGCCCGGATCCGAAAAAACTATGATCGGTGTTGAAGTCATTCTCCCCTTCAGCTCATAGAAGGCTGATTCATAGGATTCTGACCAAACAAAAGTCACCCCTTCTTAGTCAAGCCTATTAGCGGTGCTGCTAGGCGTGAGGATTCCTATATAAACCACCTGTAGTAACCAGCCATCCCCAAGAAGCTCCATACCTCAAAGATGTTCTTCAAGTGCACCCAGGTAACTACTTCTCTCACCTTATCTGGGTGTACTGATACTCCTGTCTTCGAGATGAAATGACCTAGGAATTGAATCTCATCCATCCGAAAGTGGCACTTCGAGAGTTTAGAATAATGTCAATGCTCACTCAGTGTACACAAAATGATCACAAGGTGGGTTTCATGGTCATGTCGAGTGTGAGAGTACACCATGATATCGTCCACAAAGACAGCGACGAAGAAATCCAAGTAAGGATGGAAAACTCGGATCATCAGCGCCATGAAAATGGCTGACGCATTCGTAACACCGAACGGCATAACCGTATACTCGTAGAGGTCATACCTGCTTATGAAGGCTGTCATAGGTATATCTGAATGTCTAACGCGCAGCTGATGATTACCGGAACACAAATCGATCTCCGATAACACCTGAGCTCATCTAAGATGATCGAAGAGACCATCAATCCTTGGTAAGGGAAATCAGTTCTTGACCATAAACTGGTTCAACTACCATAAATCCACACAAAGTCTAAGAGTATCGTCTGCCTTCTTCATTAACAGGATAGGAGAACCCCACTGAGAAGTACTGGGTCAGATGAAACCCTTTGCCTGAAACTCCTCCAACAGCTTCTTGAGCTCCTTCATCTCAGGTGTAGTTATCCTATAAGGAGGAATGGACACCGGTTCTGATCCTGGCATTAGATCAATCGAGAAGTCTACCTCATGCTCCAGAGGCCAACCTGAAAAGTCTTCTGTAAAGACATATGGAAACCAATCAACCACTGGAGAGAAATATAACTGAGAAGTCCCCTGGTCATCTAGATAAAGACTAGAAATCTAGGTCGTAACTCCTCCTAGCCCATGATGCTCGAGTCTGGCTCGACTCGCCTGAACATCCCACTCGCATTTATGAATGAATGATTTACCCTCTGCTGATACGAAACTCATCCTGTGATGATAGAAATCGACGACTGACTGGAAGGGAACCAACCAGTCCATACTGAGAATGACATTATTTCCCATCATCTTCAGGACATAGAGGTCCCATAGGAAACAATACCCTGCAACCTCGAGAGGGCACCCCTTACACTGACGTACGCTATAAGTCCTCGTTCCCAATGGAATGTCGAGAGTAAACATGTCAGCAGACGAAAAGACACAGATCTCATGGCTTTCCACGACAGCAAGAGAGACAATTATATGTGAAGAACCAGTATCGAAAAGGGATGACGATAAAACTGAGGTTACTAAGATCATACCTCAAACTGTAGAGGGTCCGGGATCCTGCCCCTGATAAATCTGCTCTACAGCAAATGTCTGCCTTGTACTGCGGCCCTGTGTAGCAGCCTGAAAACCCTGAGTTGCTCCTTCCTGAGCCTGAATACGGCGTCCATGGCCTCTACCCTGACCTGAACATCCTGTAGAACATCAGCACCCAGTCTGCTGTAGATCTGGTGATCCTGCAATTGTACGCGGGGTCGAAACTGATCCTCCTTCACTAGCCACTAGAAGGAGAACCTTGAAGAAACAGTGCAGGTGACCCATCATGACACAAGATCAGCACTCCACTGGGTCCCTTAGGCACTGGGGATTCTTAGGCCCGCTCCTCCCACACTAATAACATGCCAATTGGGTTCCATAAGGGGCATCCCATCTACCAGAAGGAATAACTCGCTTCCTCAGGTAGCCCCGGGTAAACTCTCGGTGGTGTTTCCTGCTATCTGTCTGGAGGGAATCAGCCTTGGATGCTATACTACCCTGGTCCACAGCTCTAGTATCTCTTAGTTTCCTCTTCATGATGAGTTCCTAGTTGAATATCAGTGTAATAGAAGTCAACTAAAAGACATTCACCTGCGATCTGATCTCTGGTCTGAGGCCTTCCTCTAACTTCCTCGCTAGAAAAGCTCGTCATTCCCCAGGACGGGAGTGAATCGTTATAACTCATTGAATCTGGGGTAATACTCCATAACATAGAGAGTAGCCTGCTATAGGCTTATGAACTCCCTGGCTCTGTCATCCCTCAGCGTCGCTGGGTAGAAGTAGTTGTAAAACGTGCGATGAAACTCATCCCAATCCATAGCCTGCTGGCGCCCCGTCAGAGAGACTACATCCCTCCATCTCTCGGCAAAATCTTACAGCATATACGTCACGAGATTCACCCTCCTCTATGGAGGAATTTCCAGATGCTCGATGATGGATATCATGGCTTCCATCTAGGACTCTGCAGCCTGAGGTCCTCCATCCACTGTGAAAGTGGGAGGATGCTGCTGCTAGAAGACCCACGTCAGCTCTGCCATAGTCAGGGCATGATGCTAAACTCCCTGGAAGGTTTCCATTAATATCAGGAATCCCTCTTTGAACTGAGTGTCGGCACCAGTGTCTGGAATCACTATAGGTTCCATGTATGTAATGATGGGCGGAACTACTGGCAGTCCCTGATCGGTCATATCAGGTGTACGATCGCTTCCTGGTTCCTGGCGTGCAACAGGAGGACGTCTCGGTGACATAGCTATGAAAGACCAAAACACACCTTCATTAAAGACGAACACAGTTGCAACATAGGAGAGTAAAATGGAATAGGAGGGAAAAGAAAAACCTTTACAACCGCGAAGAACAAGACTACACAGCGTGTAGTACCACTACATGATGTGTTTCTTAAATGTTTACCCAGGGCGTGTACATTTCCCATACATGGATTTGTAAACTACCCAGTTACACTCCATGTTCCTAAAATATACGTTGTGTACTGAACCTTTTTTCCCTTCCCGATTACTCATACATGACTAAGTCACACGGACTGTCCCATCCAAAGACTACACAGCGTGCTTTGAGGCAAACACGGCCTGAGCTGGACACGCCTTACCTGGCCCATGTTGTTAGCGACACGGCCTGACACACGGTCAAAACTACATGTCATGTTCCTAAGAGACATGGAGTGCACTTGAAGGGAAACCACGACCCTTGTTGTTCAAAAAACGGCCGGGTACGCGGTTGATCCTTACACGGCATGTTCCGAACAAACACGGTGTGTATAAGAGAAGATAACACAGACCCGTGTTTTTCAATACATGGCCGAGTACCTGGGAAAAGACATACGGCGTGTGCATACCAAACACGGTGTGTACTAAACATGGATCAACTTGCCCGTGTTGTTAGTTACACGGACGACTCCTAGTTAACCTCTACATGACATGTTCCTGAAAACCATTTACAGCTCTGTGTCCCTGTCCACATGGTCAGTGACACGACCAAAAACTACACGGTGTGTATCTATAAAGTACACGCCGTGTATTCTGGGTTTTTCCAGACAGTGTCCTTAGAACTGCACCGGAGCCCAAAACACACAGAAAAACATGGGGTAAGGTGCCAAATTTCAATCCGTAGGGGCCCATACTCCCCGCGAATCGATGCATGGTGGAATAATGACCCATAGAACAAGCCACAATATAAGAACTCACGACCCACCAAATTCCGATCCTTGAGGTCCCATAACACCTCTAAGATCACTGTTTGACATCCGTGTTAAGAAAGTTCCAAACAACGATACCTTATAAATATAACAGGCACTCTATCACAGCAGCTATCACAACAGCATGCATTGTCTATCACAAATCCTATCACAACAACAGGCAATCTCTAATGAAACCTAGATGGCATGGAAAAATGCATGTCATGTGATCATCTAATGTGTGCCTATATGATTCATGAGATGGAATACCCTCATATCATCTGGTTTCAATGAAATAGAACCGCAATCATAGAAACAGTAACAACACAAAACAAGTGCATCACCCAACTGTGAAATCAATTAAACTGTAACATTCGCAAAACTCAAAATTTGCAATAATCGAGGTAATCTGGCTTTTCCCTGTACACGGGTTCAAGAATGCCCAAGCACAACTATTTACCATTTACCTATTCCATCTTATCCTTGTCTAATTTCACTAAATAGTAAGTTAATAGAGAAATGAAATAACTCATTTGATATCAATTTTTAACGACCCGAATCCGAAGCCCTTCCACTGGTGCCCCGTACCAGGTTCGCCACATGACCTCAGGTGAATTTCCCCAAATGCCAGAGGCTAGTGACTTGCAGTGAGGGACTTGGTATGTTATTGGATAAACTATGACCTCATTTGGTAAGGTATACAAGGAATGAAAACAACAGTCAATGGTGGAAGCAGTAAACAACATACAAACACTGAAACTAAACAGCAGAAGCAATGAACACATAATGATAATGATAATGATGCAGCCGGTACAGGTATCTAAGGAAGGAAGCAAACACAACAATGTGCTGAAATACAACTGAAAACAAAGGATGAAAGTAACAACAAATCCAGCATCATCGTAATCCTAAGCTCGGTCTTATGATCTCCAGCTCCAACCAGCAATCACGTACCCGAAATAGAAGGGACACAATACCTATCGACACTTGCAACCATATAACCTGTTTGGGCTGAAAATAAGGACCCAAACAGGGTGTGATACTAATACCAGTAGGCAATCACCATGAGATCCATGCCCTACTGTCCGTGAGTAATATAGAAAACGTAAAGGAAATAAATGCAGCAGAGAAGCAGATGTACACTAATATAAGAAATCATACCAAACTCCATTCATAATTATTTATTAGTTCAGTTAAATCATTTAGTTATCAACCAGGGTACTTAGGAACAGCTCTATACTCTGAAGGCAAGCATGTAATCACAACAAGTAACTCATCAGTCTACCTAAACAGAAAGCCGTACAACCCAAGCTTGTTCTTGGGCTTAGTGGACTCATCACAACCAACCAACAAATAAAGCATTGACTCTCTGGGTGGATCCTACTAGAAAACCCCTCTAGTCAAGTAGACGTACAAAGGCACATACACTCTGGGATGATCTCACCGTTAATTCCCTTGTGGTCTTGCAACGAAAGATATAGACTCTCTGAGGAATCACTTACGTCTAATTCCCCCTATAGTCTCTATATGTAACAAAGGACACTCTGAGGAAGCAAAAAATTCCATTCCCTTATGTCTAGAGATTGATAATAATTATAACAGACTCTCTAGGGAAGCCCTAATAGTCAATTCCCCCTATAGTCTACCACAACAGGTTCACTCAGCCCTGAGCAGTTTAGTTGTGCATAATCGACTTTTAGCAGCCTAAGTATGTTCAGAAACTAATTGTCTAATAGCTACAATGCATCCACAAGAATATAAATAGCAGGAAATACATGTAATCAAGTCAATAGGAAAACTAGCAATGTGCAAAAGGGTTTCCTCATAGGAAAACTGTGCCGAACGACAATCAACAGTGAAAACAAGGTGAAACTCCCGGGGGGGTGATCCTCAAACATGCTAACAAGAAATTATTAATCATCTAATAACCTCAAGCATAAAATAAATATAAGGAAGATAAAAAAAGATGATCAAAACCCTTACCCGAGATACCCGATACATGGGTATCCGGTACTTTTTCACCAAAAACTCAAAGACATTCAACATAGGGAAACAAACCACCTACCTTTATCCTTGGTGATCAATAGTATTGACCCTCGACATGTGAATTGGACTAGAAGGGAGAAAATCTACAAAAACATCTAAAAAATTCAACCTCAGATAACTATCACAAGAGAAGGAATCAGGAAACATGGCCAACTAAGAACCAATAACTCACCGCTGCGATTCTATTTCACCCGATGAAATTCAATTCGGACAACTGGTGAAGAATCGGTGGCTCGGAGAAGAATCAGCTCTCTAGTTCGCTCTGGACGTAATTAGGCAGAGAAGAAGATGAAAACGGGGATTATGCGTGACCCTGGTCTGATTAATGATATAAAAATAAAAGTATAAAGTGTGTACTTCTTGTGTACACGGCGTGTAGTCACCTTTTCCGTACGTCGTATTAATCGGACTCCACCTCATCGCTATACCCCGTGTGACTGGCCCAAACACGGGCATCACACGACCTCAAGCAAAAGAAAAGTACACAGAGTGTACTTGTAAAGTACACGACATGTACTTAAAAATCTTCCAGATTGTCCTCTTTTTCTCAAAAATAGCCAGAAAAGGAAAACATACCAGAAATATTAGGTCTGAGTTCTTGCATTTATAACCTAATTTCAATAAATATATGATGAAATTATATATCATATTAGGTGAATGTGATCTTCACATCTATAAAGATTAAATAAATATGATTTATTCATGAACTTATTTATTTTATTCTCCGTGAATTGATAATTTATGAGTAGTTGTATAAGATTGACATACTTCATTTTCCATAGTTACATTATTTCCACAAAAAATTGATCATATGAAAATTCATTCCTATATATGATGTAGTAGGTGGAAAAAATTAATAATGTAATTAATCAATTATTTCCATGAAATACACTAATATAGTTTAAGATAACTATTTTGGATCCAGGCATTCATTTAGCATAAGATTCCATGGACTGAGGATTCTTTGTATTGATATAATACAAATATTAAATATATTATATCACATTGAAATTGGTTTTATTAAATAATGTTATATCTCCCATACAATGTCTCTTATCAGAAAATATGGTACATCCATTAAATATTGAACATGAGTATTACCTTAGGAAGAACCTAATCATTTAGGGCCTTTGGTGTTGTTATTGAGAGTTTCTATGTGGGAATAATATTTAAATAAATCATTAAATTTTTCAATTTATTTTTAACAAATACAACAGCTAATATGATCCATAAAATTAAATTTCTGTAATATACCTACGACATTCACATAAAATTTGTTATTGATTTAGGATATCATAGAGGACATCCTTATCGGATGACATCAGGTTTGTGGATCGGTGACCAATTTCCCAATGGATCATGTATGCAAACAGAGTTCTTAGATCTCAGAGATAAAAACATCAAACATTATTTTTCTATGGTTGTTCAAACCTAAGGTATGGAATTAGTTTGTTGCTTTTACCCCTATCTGATATTCCCATGATGAATGCAAATAAACTCCACAATTAGATTTATTCACATGGGAATCATGCGTTGTAGGTGTGGGTTTGTCTTCATTATATTTGGGGGAATTGATTATATTTTGATTTTTATTATAACATACTTATTCAAATTGAAAAAATCATTGAAAATAAAAACAATGGTTGAGTTTCATTCACCTTTATTTTTATTATTCAATGGAATTATCTTCACATGTTTGTAATTTTAATTTTCATTGTTCAGTAGTTCGACCTACACCCAATGGAATATAATTTCACATTAATTCCTTTGTGAAAATTATTGACATTGTGGGAATGGTTTTATGATCAGTGGATCAATATATATTTGATGATACTTGAAAATGATTGATAATGGTATGAGATCATACCGAAAATTATGGTTCATTGATTTGGCATCCTAGTATGGAAATGTGATATGATAATATTCGTGATGGGAATCGGGATTCCATAATATGGTTACGAAATATAGCTAAGTATAGATGATTATTTATCTTCATTAAATGATTGTTCTAATGGTAGAATCATTAAACATTGTATTGTTGAAATTATTGGTATCAAGGTATGCATTTCCTATTAAAATCCCTACTAAATAGTATGTACTTCAAAAGAACAAACATCATGTAGTCACCTCTTATGTTTCTAGAGATTACATGTATATCAAAATGTCAAACACCACATAACACCGATCACACACCGTGTTGCATATGGCCAGTGTCTCATTGTATAACCTATGGGTACATAGGAGTAGACCTGACCAAGAACATGGGAACAAATAGAGTACATGATCATGACATGGTACTCAGACATGAATACATACAAGGAAACAACTAATTTAAAATAACATTTCCCAATGTATGTAGGAATAGTCCATGATACATGCACATGCGCAGCCAGAAGAAACCTAGTGTTTATGAACCTCTACACATCATATAGTGTAAAAGAAAATGTCATTTACATGGAGAAAGATATGTCATGTGATATGGAGATACCCGAATAGACCCGGTTTAGGAATGAAATGTCAGGTACTCTTAGTGGATGCCAGGTAGTTTTAGCATGTCATGTTTAGTACCTCAATCTCTTCAGTTTGGGCCAGTTTTAGTTTTGTGTGTATCCATATATAATACTCATTTGTGTATACTGAGTCATTACATCCTGAGCATAGGATGTGATCCCATCTAATACATTAAACTTAAGTATAGTTTTTCAATCCATCTATATGACCCGATGTAAAGTAATATATCATTTATTACCCTTTACTATATATGGATTGGAGAGTCCTTGTGACCAAATTGCACAAGAATATGATCCTGAATATAATGGTTTTTCTAGGTAGGGTCTATCATACCCAAGAGTCCTTACATGGATCCCCTACATGTGTATTGAGATCATTAGAGTCCAGGGAGTACATTTTTAGTCATTTCCAATGATCACATCCTCTTATATGTGCTTAATTAGGGATAACATGGCTCATGGAGTGAGTTCTCCCAAAAAATAATTACCTTGAATCCTCAAGAAGAATACTATTTTTGGATGTTTGGTTAAGATCTATTTGGCACACGGTTACACTTAATAGTATATCTAGTTCATTTTTCTTATTGTTATGTACCATTTTTTTATTTACATATTGTCATGATGATGATATTCCTACTCTCATGATTCATTATGTTTGGTGATTTTAGGGTGTCTAGAAACGTATTAATATACTCACATATACTTGGTCACTTCATATAAATGTTTTATCTTATGTAGATAAAATAATATTTTATGGATTACTAGAGGACCAGGAGTAGATGGAGCATAGCTGAGAGAGAATTAATATGGATTTTATGGGTTGTTTCATTTGATAGTAGTCTACTCCTACAAGCATGTTAGATTATTTTTTATTTCATGTGGGGTTGTACATCAAAAATTATTCATTCTAGTAATTTTATTGTACTATTGTTATGTGATATATATGTATTAATTCATCAATTATTTTTTTTAACTGTAAACATTGTATGAGTTTTGGAGATGAGTGTATCTGTACAAGAATCTTAGGATACGGCCTTCTATGTGTGTGATATTATTACTCGATTCCAGTCATCATCCCCTATCCAATTAGAGGATGTCATGGGGTTTCATTCCGAATTTAGTTATATCCATGAAGGATCTAGTGGGTTCGGTCATGATAACAGGGTATCCGACTACTGTTCATCTTAAGACCTATGTTTAAAGACATTCGAGTTGTGAGGTTTTGTTTGGTAATTTGGGAAATAATTTTAAAGTGTTTTGAGTTTGGTTCATAGGACAAAGACTCAAGTGTTTGTGTGGTGACTAACATATCCATGCACCGAGACTTTAATAACCTACCTTTAAACATGGTACATTTAGACAATGGTTTTGGGGGAAATATTGGTAATTACATCATATAGGAGTGGGTTATGGTTTTCATATCCTTATTGAGTTAGCTCGTTAGTCATAATTTCTGAATATGTATACATCATGATTATTTTCAAATGCCTCTGTTATGAAAGATAGTTTGGATTCCCTAGTGGATCATAAGGATGATCTTCCTAGTGACAAGACTTCTATGTAGAGACATGTACAGAAGGATGTACCTATATGTGGTTTTCTATATATTCCATCTCCCTTTATATAGAATGTTATAATGGTAGTACCATATGAAGACATGAATTGATTAAGTGTGCTTCATGAATTTTATAGGTAGTGAACACCCTGGTTCTGGGAAAATACAGACCCCAAGGAAACTTTGGAATAGATTTAGGTAGTTACCTAAGTTTTCCTCCTAATAAGTACACCTCTAGATCAAATAGTAGTTCTTAGGATGGGTCTTCTTTAGATCACCATATGGAGATGGTGGGATCTAGTGACTCATATACACAATTAGACAACCCTCTCTTGGATAGAGTTTGTTAATCTTGTTAGTGAAGTGTTCTATCTAAAAATACTCTATGTAGTTTTTATCATGGATATTTTATATCTTTAGTATGGAAGCATGATTATGGCATAATATTCATCAAGCTTCACAACCCAACTATGATACTCCATGGATATGGTTTGTGATCCATTATTACAAGACTGATCCTTGAATTTGGGTCTATGTAAAGATATTTGGGCTAGATTTTAGTCTCCTCTCATTCCTATATATACTGGAGTGCATGACTATTTTTCAGTATTGATGATCTTTTTGGCCATCTAGATGTTGATAATTGGTTCTAGTAGTGGGAACCTGGTAGATAAGACTTAGTATGTATGGAGATGATGGCTAGAAAATGGATGCATATAAGCTATAAACTTAATCAATGTGTTATATGATAAATTGAATATAGTTCATGGATCCTAGAATGTATCTTATTATCAATTATTGAGGTAGTGTTTCTCTTTTGATGGTCAGGGACATCATTCATGGGATTTCCTGAACTATCGTGTAACTGATAGGGTGGTGGTTGATGGAACTCCCATGAAAAGAAAATGGATGATTTATATAGGAATGTAGTGTTTCATATTTGATTTTTTAGTATGAAGCTAAGTAAGAGGTTCTAAAATGTTTAACATGTTTCCACCATCACCCCTAGGTAGTTAATTCTAGGCTCAGGGAACTTGTGGTCAAGGACATGGACCATTGATGGTAGTATAGGCCTATAGCCCCATAAAATTCAAGGATGGTTATTTTTATAATTAAATTCGTATAGAATCTGTATAATGTACTTTTAGAAACATGTATGTGCCACATTTTTTATTCAAATTATCTGGTTTGAGTCTTCGATATTCTGGTTAAGTCAAGGGCTTGACCATTGTACTTAGAGACTGCAACTAGAGGGGATTCAGAAATCAATTTTTTATAGATATAATAATATGAATCTTATTGGAGAGGAAATATTATGGTATCTATTTTTATAATTGTTCAGGTATTATGATGTAATATTTGGTATTAAATGGGTGACCACAGTTCATGGACATGTTTATTATTTCATGTGGATGATTTGATGTGTCCACAGTGATGGGATGTGGTTTTCCATCATTTATGGAGAGGAATCCATGGAAGAATATGATGGATCATACATCAATGTATATAGATGCCAACTCAACAGTTGGATTGTATTACCCTAGGAGTAGTGGATTCGAGGGGCATTGATCCTCTTTTAGTGGTGACTAAGAATCATAAAAACATTCCAATGGATGTGTCACACTAACCTCCCCACCAAGAGAAATACGTCTTCATATAAATTCACTCATGGAATATCATTATATCTATTATAAAATATCATATGGTAATAGAAGTTAATCATTATATGACATTGCAGATTTAGGACTTACAATTGAAAAAGATTTATAGGCCCATTGCTTTACGATGGGTGGTCCAACTGTTGTTTTCTATAATTTCAGATTATATAGTCAGCTTATGTATTGATTATCTTAACCATAAAATTTGTCTATAATGAATTAGTATCCACTAACATGGAATAGAAAACTATTCATCCAGTAAAGAGGGGAGATATGGTACTAATTATTTTTGGTAGATCATGTTATCACCCACTTGGGGTACAATATATGGATATAAAAAGGACACAATTATGATGATTCTATGGTCATTACAAGTACTTATTGATTAACATTTATTAATTTAGTTCATAGTATTTGTAAAGGGAATCATTAAATAGATCTATCATCAATTTTTAGACTTTTTTAATGTAGTTTTTCATCAATGACATACTAGTTTCCATGGAGTCTGAGAAGTATTATTCCTGACACTTGTGGATAGTCCTAATCATACAATTATAGAACTAGATTTATAAGAATCTATTGATGTGTCAGTTTTTAATCCAATATGTCAAATTTCTAGGATATTTCATCTTAGAAGAGGGTGTGGGAATGGACCAGATTAAGGTATAGGTGGTGTTTTCTTGGGATTCATATAAGAGTGTAATGGAGGTATAGAACTTATTTTGGTTGATAGTCTACTACATGGTATTAGTGATCAATTTCTATTGCAAATCGGTACCCTTGTCTTCATTAATGTGGAAAATGAATGATTTCCTATAGATAGAGTTGTTTCAGTAGGTTTTTTTGGAGTTGTAGTAGATGATGATGCGTAATCCCTTCTTGTGGTAGTTAGAGGAGGGTGTTGATCATGTACTGCTTTGTGATTCCTTCAATACTGGGCTTGGTATTTTTTTAATGTAGGGGGAGAAATCATTTCTTATGGGTCTCAGTAGTAACAAAAACATGATTATAATTACATGCACTATGATCTAGTGATGTAAGTGGTAGTTATCACCCTAAATACATGCATACACTACCTTATGGGTGTGTGGTGTGTTATCTATTAATACCACAATATACTAAATTATATATTCTCAAATATATTTCTTATAATATGATATATTGGATTATAGGAGTTCCTCTAAGATTATAAAATTGAGATATTATATACTCTTAGGAATGGGAACATGGTATCATATCCTCTCTAAATGATATCATGTTCATAGTTGTTGACTATGGTTCTAGGGAAGTTATTCTTATTATATCCGTCCTTACAAAATGTGGATGGATTAGTGTACCTCTAGTGTATAGTTGTTACCCCACTACTTCTATAATTTTATTTGGAGGCTCATCATGGAAATACATATTATGAGAACATATGTATTCATATATCCATTTAGAGTGATCTTGAAGGACTCTAGGGTGTTGGGGAGCACATCATTATTTTCATAGGATGGATGGTGGTACTAGTGTACCGTGGTTGAAGATTTTGAGGGACTTTCATAAATCCTATTTGGTTGTGTTCCCAGATTGACAAATGATGTAACCTAATTTTGGGAATTAGTATAGAGTACTAGGAAAAATAAATGTGTAGTATATGTTTCCATCAATGCCTCATTTTAAATAGGAGAAAAATTATCACCAAGTTCCAGAGGGTTTAGATCAACAACATGAGGTTACAGAGTAGATATGGGATGGTATAACAATTGAATTCATGATATAAGATTCCATTATCATCGAGAGGGTATGATTCCCTATGGGTGATCGTATACCGAATCACTATGTATCCCTACTAATATGTTATCTGAGAGTACAGTTAAGAATAGATAGTGGTGTTTTGTCATGTGTAAGAGACAGTCAATCTACAGGGAGTTACCTCTAATATCATTTAGACCAAGATTATTGTTATATCGCATGATTATGGAATGAATTATAGGAGGCCTTTGGTACTCAATTGTGTTTGGGCATGGTGTTTAACCCCCAAAATGAATTGTTTATTTAGTAGAACATTAATTTCATAGTGGACATGTTGTGGTCATTCCTGTAGCACTATTCTCAATGCTGGAAGTATCTCCTATAGAGGGAGGAGTTTGAATATAATAAAAGGTACCATTCCACCATTGGAATGGAATCATTCAAGGCCTTTTATGGAAGAACCTTTTGGTCACTACTATGCTTGAATCATCTAGTTGATTCCTTAGTCATTGGCACAGATTTTGTGTCAGTGATTATAGAGAAGGTATTGTTTATCCAGGAGGGGATGGGGACTAACCAAAGCTATCATAAGTCATTAATAGAAAAAGTGAATTAGTGTACTTCATGTCCGTATCCCCCTAGTTGGACAAGGTACATGATTTCTTCCCTATGTCGCAATTGAGGAGGAATGTTCATGGCCCATTACATGTTATCCAATGGGGATAACTGGACATCGATGATGGATATAACTTATCTTATATCTGAGTAGATATCATGGAACAATAAGAGATGACCCTCCCTGAGGGAATGATTCATTTGGTTCATGTCTAGTGGTAACATGATAATCATTAGTGGAGTACCTAGGAGAGGGTGACCCAGATTCCATCCTGGTACCCATATGTATTTATATTCTTTTTTTACATTGTGGTGTGAAAATTTCAGTTCTGGGAAGAATTAATGACTCATTTATTCCTTTTTAATAATTAATAAAATTTTGGAGAATATTTTTTATGGAGTTTTGGATCTAGAATGAGATTATAGGGATCAATAAGGCTTGATATTGATATAATAAAAAATGTATCACACACACACACACACACCATACTTCTAAAATAATTTTATAACACATGAATGGAATACCTGGTTGTAAATACGAGAACATCACTAAATCTAGAATGTGGATTTCACCTTATTCAGGACATAATAATTTAGCATGTTAGAGAAGATGATGGGTGCCAACATGGGAAGAATAATAATTAAATAAATTATTAAATGTATTTATTTAAAATTATTTGATTAAATCCCAAATATTCACTACAAAATAATGCCTCTAAAAAGAAATAGGGTTATCCAGATAACCCTGTGGATTGATAGAACAGATCGTGGAGGAGTGCCTTGGAAAATGACATTGGGGTCAAGGCTTAGAGGCAAATTTTAAAAAGAATATTCTCCACCAATAGAGTGTGTAGGTCTCACACATGATAATTTCAACCATTATTCATCACCCATCAATCAAAATATATTGTAGGGAAATAATTTTTTTATTTTATACCAATATAATTATCCCATTCTGAATGTTAATCAACTCCATTAATAGATTTATTCACAATATGATCATGTATTGTGGGTTTGGGTTTTTATTCCATTGATTTTGAGGAATTGTTGTTATTTTGATATTGGTTCCTCATTCATTATTCAAATTAAAATGAATATAGGCCTTCTAGAACAATGGAAAAGGTTAATTCCTATAGATTTTTCTCTTCATTCCTTCCCATGTTCATTGAAATTCATGAACTGTATTTTATTTTTATAATGCTTCAGCCATTAACATGTTGATTATCATTTCATGATCATTTATTTGTGCAGCAGACCATCATCAAGAAAATTAGATCAAAATTGATTAAATAATCTGAGAGAAGTTATAATGGTGGATAATTTAAGATTGAATAGGAATAGATCGAGATATATATATTTAGGAATTTGGGGTCCAAGTACGGTGGAACTATGGTAGATGCTTTGTGATGGGATTCGAGTGGATGAAATCTTTTCATAGGATAATTCCAATCTTGTAAAGTTCCAAATTTATATTTACGAGTTTCTATTATAGAATATTTGATGGTGGTTGAAGTATGTGAATCATACATAGAATAGTATAAAATTTCTGTGAAAATCTAGACTACATGACATGTAATTCAAAATAACACATGTTGTGGGGTCCCACATTGTGGTTTTGGGGTCTATGTACTTAGAAAAAACATCACATGACTTGTGAAATATTTCACACACAATATAACCCATGTCTAGTATCTATGTTTGTACCTAAGATGTATAGTGGCTTGGACACATCCAGAACCATGAAAATATATGTATTACATAGGAAAGGACAAGTACTCATACATGTTTAAGTGCACGAGCACTTCTAAAGTACACTAGTATGGCCTGATGTACATGGTCATGGTCTAGGGTACAAAGACACAAATAGCCAGCACACGCTGAGTGCTTGCTGACCCCAACACTCCATCTATTTTGATAAAAAACTTTATTTATATTGAGAAAGACATTATATGTTATATGGTAAGACACAAGATGAACCAATAGTTTCAAGAAACATTGTGTTCTCACAGTAGATGTTGTGTTCTTTTTGTAGGCTATGTTGAATCCCCATATCTCTTTAGTTTGGACTAGATTCAATTGGGTGTGTTGGGTTGGTACATATCTATGATGGTACAATGGGAAATTGCATTTTGATCATATGATTTTATCCCCTCTATGGGATTATTGCAGTAGAGAATTTAAGAATCCCTCCATTTGACATGGGGTTTTATCCATTATCATTTCATCAATGTTCATCTATGGGGTTTGAGGGATTATCATTAGAAACATTCATAATCATATGATCGTGAAATTAATATGTTATTCTTGGTAGGGTTTGTTATACCTCAGATTCCCAAGGTTATATCCCATGTATGTGTATTGAGATATTTAGTACCTATATAATACTTATTTGTTGTGGCCCACTGATAATGAACCCATATATTAGATCTATTATAGATGGAATGGATCATGGATGGAGTTATACCAAACAAGCATTATCATAAAGACATGAAATACATTATGGCTTCAAATATGGATGAGAACTCATTGAATCTTGTTGAAACATATGAGTGTACATTTTTCATTATTCTTATTGTTATTTCTCATATTCTAATGGACATATCTTCATGATGATGAGCTGACTAGTCTCTTGTTTGTTTAGGTTGTGTGATTTTAGGTTTTTGCTACTATTTATTATCATAATAACCACTATCTAGGTTCTTACCACTCATTTGAAGTCTAATGACCATGATAATAATTTTAATGAGTTCCTAAGAGGAATAATAACAGTAGAATAATAATTGATCTAGATTGATCATTTTTCATACCTGGTGTTTCATTGGACACCATTCCACTCCTTATAGTATGCTTGACACGTTTATTATTTTAGGGGGAGTGTATTTTATCCATTGTGATTTCAAGTAATTTTTTCATATTTTTATTTTGGGACATAAACATATACAAGAATTATAAATTAGTTTCATTTATCTTTTAGAATTATTTGGGTTTTGGTGATGTGTGCGTGTGTACATGTACCATAGGCTAAGTACTCTAATTTTTTTCTATGCCTAATTGATGCAGGTAAATAGTTACAAGCCTATTGGTGTTGGGATTGAGGGGTTACACATATCTTACCACATTCTAAGAGGGGCCTAGTGCATTGGGTTATGACATATTAAAATACATAGGACAGATAAAGACATCACTAAATCTTTTTGTAGCTTGAGTAACACTGAAGCATTTCTAGACGCAACTCTTGGAATAAATTTATATATTCATCCATTAATATCTATTTTCAAAAACAAAAAACCCAATGGTGTACTATATTATTAGTTAATTATTGGGGATTTAGTTTTGAGAAACATATAGCATGTAACTAAATATATTTTTGAGTTATCCAAAATGAGTTTTAGAAAAATGTTCCCATAGTGGATTACATGATATTATATAGAGTTAATTTCATGATATATATCTAAAATTAATTTCAATTATATCCAAACTGTGTTTTATTTTTTGTTTAAAATTGTATTATATATGATACAATAAATATGAAAATGAGAAAAATAAATAAATGAGTTTTTAGTACAAGTGAGATATTGAATGAAATATTCCTTAAATCCACCATCATATTTTATGATGCGTACATGTAATATAGTACAACATTACAACATGTATGAGTATAGGGAATTCCATATGCCATTTTGAATATATTATTATATATTATGTTAAACTATAAACATTAAATTTCTTCTTCCTCTTCAATGATAAATGTTAACATTAAGATCACTAACACTAATAGACGTCTATATTTTTTATAATTTCATTTGATCAAATGATTTTGTGAATAAAGCATTATTTTATTTTGTATACTATTCATAACCAAAGTTGTTTTCTCCAACATTATATAAAATTGTATTTAATATTTTTTTGGGTCAGAAGTATCCCTAGACCTATATATTTCAGCAATTAGTGTGAGAATAATGACCAATCCTTAAAAGATCCTTTTAGGATTCTGTCCTTCCCCCACTTCCCTCTCTATTCCAATTTCCATTACAATATAATACACATAAATGTCTTGAAAAGTACTATAATAGTTTTTAAACATCAACTAATTAATATCCTATTTCTAATTAACCATATTTGTTTTATTCATCTTTCTAACTCATAGAGTTCTTTGTTAACCATGAAAATAGAAATTATTAATTATGTAAGGTACACATGATTCTTTCATTTTACATAAATCTTGGTTTATTCTTTTTTTATGATAGATATTTGTTTAAGGGATTCTTGAGTTTCCTCTATACTAGATAAGTGATAATGAATCCTTATAATCACATCATAATTTCCACTTGAATGTTTATGAAATGTTTATTTCATTACTCCATCACTATATAATCTACCACTAGCCTAAAATATCATGGTAGTGTCCATTCCTTCACATTTTAATCACACAAACCTATATAATTTCTTTACTAAATATATAAAACGTAGAGAAATTTTATTCTTCAATAGATGCAATCATATAGAAATCCATTCTGGTAATTTTCAACCCAAATACAATGATGAAAAATATTAGAGAATTAAATTTAAAAATACATCCTAACCATCAATAAGAAACATATTTTGCGTTTCAAAAACTATAAATTTCATATGATAGCTTTTATGTATTATTTTGGGAATGTATTTTTAACTTAATATTTTTAATGATGATATTTATGAGGTTCCCTCAATTATAGGTTGTACTCCTTATAAAAATTTTAGGGGTTGAGGTGTGTTTTTGTTCTCATATTGAGTATCTGAGAGGTGTTTTCGAGTTTGAAAAATGGTTGGACATGGGACTCTTTCTTGTAATGATACAGGGGTTCCACTAGTTAGCCAATGGGATCCATTGGACATATGGTTGAGGGATGATAGTAGGGTATTCATAAAGGAATCTAAAAGTATAGTCAGTGGAAGTTGAATGACCAACCATTGAAATCCAACACTACTGGAATGCTGGCCTTTCCCCACGGTTAGATACCAACGGTTCTATGAAACCGTTGGGGAAGGAGGTTTTTACCAACGGTTCATTAGAACCGTTGGCATAGAGGTTTCCAGGGAGCTTTTTCCCAACAGTTCTCATGAACCGTTGGGATAGATGGTTTTTTTTCCAACGGTTCTCATGAACCGTTGGCATAGATGAGGTTTTTGCAGGTTTTTCCCAAGGTTCTGTAGAACCGTTGGGATAGATATACATATGCCAACGGTTTTTAAGAACCGTTGGGAAAGGTCCTCCCCAAATTCCCAGCCGCCTGTTCTCTCCCCCATTCGCGATACAGAACCCTAAAACGGGAGCAGCAGCCGATTTAGGCGATTTTGGAGGTACTGCCGGCCTTCAATTTTCCAGCTCTTATTCAGGTTATTCTTCTTCTTAACTGAAAATGTATTCAAATGTTTGGATAGTATTTAAACCTATTTTCATTTTTCCCATCAGTTTAGGTGATTTTGGTGCTACTGCCGGCTGTACCAGCCTAAGGGTGAGTTTTATTGAAAATTCCTTTTTGGATTTTACCCCTTAAACATGGGATGTCATTTGTGAAAGGTTATATAAATCGAATTGATTGTTCGATTTCTGAATTGAATTGTAAATTAAATTAATTAAGGGTATTTTATGGTTTGCATTCCCCTTTTAACACATGAATGCCAATTATTTTTTAACACATGTTTTAATTGTATTGCCTTGCCAATGTGAGTAAAGTAGAGACTATGCTATGAATCTATGAAATTGGATTGAATTTATCTTATATTTTATGTTACCATGTTAGATATATTATAACTAATGCATGTGATATCTTTATAGTCTTCTTAGGAGTGTTCTATTAAAAATTCCCATGTGAGTGCTTGAATTTTCATTGAATTGCTAGCCATTATGAGTTATGTTGAGACCATGATATGGAATTGATTGATTAAGCAAGGGAATCTCATTATCTTGTCATTACAACATGAGTAAATGAAGCTTCATTCTTTTCAGGTTATTATTTGATTGAGTCGCCATTTTGAGGTGAGTTGTATTAAATACCTTTGTTTTTGACCTTGGTATGTTTAATGAATTGTTTAAATGAAATGGAATTCATTAAATGATTAATAGTAAATAGTGATACATGGATTCTATTAGGATGTCAGGTATATAATCTTGTTTCTATTAACTTATACGCTTTATGTGATAAATGGATTCACAGTGGAATTCCACGGATAGACTCATTTCTTTGAATATTGATTAAGCCATGGGTGATACATGGATCCAAGGGAGGGATTTCATAGATAGACTTATTGAATGTAGAATTATATTCCAATTGATACATGGATTCTTATGATAATTCCATAGATAGACTTATTGAATGTAGAATTATATTCCAATTGATACATGGATTCTTATGATAATTCCATAGATAGACTTATTGAATGTAGAATTATATTCCAATGCTATGCGTCTTGTGTGGTGGTGGTGTGGTTTATGTGTTTTATGGTAGTAGTGAAGTGTGTGATTATGTATTCAAACCAAATCAAACAATATTTCTAACTTGGTGAACATTACAACTTGTAAGTTTTATTAAATTCATTCAAGATCTTCTAAAACAATTGATAGCTAAATTACCAATGAATCCCCTCATTCCCTCATATATTTAGTTTTTTGGTTTACACATTAATTTTCTTTTTCTAATTAATTAAATATTTGTTTTCCAATGTAGGAAATGAAGCCAATTGAAGAGAGACGAAGAAAAAAAAAGGCGGAGAACAATCGTCGGATGGAGGAGATGGGCATTCCACCATTAGTGCCTATAGTGAGTACATTATTTCAAATATATATATATATATATTTACAGAATATATAATGTCATGTGATTAATTTTTTTTGTAAACTTTTTTGTAGGATCCACCATTACGTCGACAGTTATTCGACGAGGAGCCTAGTACTGGTCCTAGTACTCAGGCCGGTGGTACGAGGAGGGTTCGTACCAGAGGTGGACATAGAGCTGCGCGTGCCCGACTAGACCCTGCCCCTCCCACTGACATTTCAGCCTTCCCACATTCTGATCCTGGTGTGTCGTTAGGGACACACGGGATATTTAGACCTCCCATGTTTTCGCTACCTTCTGCATCTTCTGCCCCATCATTTTCACATCCCATGATGATTCCCACTCCCCAGTCAGCATCAGGTCATACTCCATCTTCTTTTCCTTCTACTTCTGTCTCTCCGAGCTTTTATATTCCATCGTCTTCGACTCCTGTTCCACCAGAGGGTGTTCCATCAGGTTCTGTGGATCCGGCGCCACTCATTGATCAGACTAGCACAGGTATATTTATAAAACCCTATCAAATTTTTATAGCAATATTTATTTTCATTATAACATGTTTTGATAAAATATTTGTTTTTCTTTCATGACAGATACATCTACTGACAGGAGGCGGGGGCGGGGCCGTACACGCATGCGTTCGGTGTGGAACCGTCGCACACAGGTTATGGTGGAATATAATGAAGACAATCAGATGGTTGAGAAAACAGGGCAGCAATGTCGGAGTTTTATGGCGACACTTTCCAAATACTCCGACATCATTCCTGTCAGCCCGCTGTCGTGGAGACATTTGCCACATGAGGTCAAAGATAGAGCTTGGGCAGAGATATGGGTAAAAAAATCTGTTGTATTTAATGACATGATTTTTTTTTGTATTTATATAAATTAATATTTTCATTTCAGCTTCGATTTAATTTTCCTGATGGTGAGGGTGCACGACTGGAACGTCTAAAGGATTTAGGCGAGCTTTGGAGAGCCTACAAGCATGAGCTGTATATTGGCTGGCGTGCTAGAGTTGGCACTGAGTTAGAGGCGGTACCAGTCATGGATGATTGTCCTATAGAGCAGTATCGTCAGATGATTACCCATTGGACGAGTACCCAGTTTAAGGTATGAATTACATTTGAGGTATTTAAATAATAACTTTCAAGTTTTTCATTAATATTATCCTTTTCATTATCGAATTTTATTTAGGAATCATCTGGAAAAAATAAAAAAAACATTGATGCAAAAAAATACCTCCATACACTAGGACGCACGACGATGCCGGATCATGAGAGGCAGCAGGTATGACAATTGTTTATAAGTTTTCTTTACGACTTACATTTTATTTTGTTTCCTCAATTATTTAATTATTTGCTAAAGTCTTTATATAAATTTTGTTTTCAATGTCATTGTAGAGGCAAGTACAAAATATTGAAGGACGTGTGCCTCGAGCAAAACTGTTTTGCTCGAGTAGACGAAAAAAGGATGGACGTGCTGTCAATGAAGCGACTCAGCAGCAGATTGTAAGTTTTAATCTGTTGATTTTATATTTTAATATCTATTTCGTAACTTAATAATATATTTATATTTGTAACAGGATGCTTTAGAGGCCCTCGATGCCCAAGAAGCAGACAATTTTGGGCCATCTGATCACTTACATCAGGTGTTGGGAGAGGATCATTCTGGCAGAGTACGCTGCCGACCTAGGATAGCCCCGACGAGGTATTGGCCTGCCTCAGGTACGAGTTGTAGTGCCACCGAGCTGCAGCAAGTTAGGGCACAGGTAGAACAGGCTGAGAAAAGGGCCACAGAGACGGCAGAACAGTCTGCAAGGGAAAACAGTGCATTTATGAAATTTATTGAAGTTCTACGTCCAACACTTCCAACAGAGGCCAGCCCAGCGATTGATGAATACATGTCGTCGATACATTCTATATATGGTGCACCAGGTGGCAGTTCCAGTGGTGGTCAGGCTGATGTCGAGCTTGAAGATGATGATGGCGAGCAGTCTGATGCGGAAGAGGAGGGAGATGAGGAGGGCGAGGAGGAGGGCGAAGGAGAGGAGGAAGGCGCTGTGGAGGGTGAGGACGATGAGGAGGACGATGACGAGGGTGATGATGATGATGATGATGGAGATGGTGATGCTGATGTGGGACATATTGATCCGTTACATTTTTGACTTGATATTTGATGTTTAATCTATTCTAGTTGTTGGTTTTATCTAGACTCGTAGTATAGTATTGGAGTTGAGTTATTTTTATATATTGTCTGTTTTTATGGATGTTGTTGTCTTTTAGTGGTTGTGTGTTTGAGAACTCCCTGAACAACCCCCCTCATTCTTGGACCCTGGACAACCCCCCCTCCCCCTTGGACCCCGAACACCCACCAAACACCCCCCTGACAGCCCCGCGGACAGCCCCCTGGACAGCCCCCTGGACAGCCCCCCGTACAGCCCCCAACCCTCCACCCTGGACCCCGGATAGCCCCCCGGACAGCCCCCGGACAACCCCCCCCCCCCCCACCCCCCCCTTGGACCCCGGACAACCCCCCCCCCCCCCTTGGACCCCGGACAACCCCCCAAACACCCCCTGGACAGCCCCCTGAACACCCCCGGACAACCCCCTGAACAACCCCCTGAACAACCCCCGGACAGCCCCCTGAACAACCCCGGACAACCCCCTGAACAACTAAAATCTAATCCATACTAAATATGATATAAAAATATTCTATATGAATTTCCATAAGATTTTAAGTGAAAAAAAAGTGACATACGAAAAACTGACCAAACGCATTCGAAATGTGTTGATGCTTTAGGACAACGATCCATGGGTCATATGTGACGTGTACGAGTCATCCCCGCCTCAATCCGAGGCGTGGTGTGGTCGGAAAAACTCAAAGGGTATGTCTTTTGTTTCAAAAGGACATCATTTTAAGTGAAAAACATCAACTGGCATACGGAAAACCGGCCAAACGCATTCGGATTGTGTTGATACTTTAAGACAACGATACATGAGTCATTTTAGACGTGTATGAGTCAACCCCGCCTCAATCTGAGGTCGTCCGCTATGAATTTGACCGTTGGACGCCCGTTCTGGCCGTTTATGACACCAGAACTGCGTTGTCGGTCACCGCGGGCACACAGCACGTCCGATTGATGCGCCGTCTGCTCGAACACTTCAGAAATCAGTCACCCGTATTTGTTGTCTGATTTCAGGCCATTCCGACATCGTTCGGCCCGTTTGGACCCCCCTCACGCGCGTTTTCGAAGCGCGCGCATCACTTAAAACATGAATATTGAGCCGTACCGCGCAAACCGCACGTCCGATTGACGTGCCGTCTGCGCCTACACGTCACGAATAATAATTAGAATGTTCCACGGTGGTTTCAGCTCAATCCGAGGCCGTCCGCTATGAATTTGACCATTGGACGCCCGTTCTGGCCGTTTATGACACCAGAACTGCGTTGTCGGTCACCGCGGGCACACGGCACATCCGATTGATGCGCCGTCTGCTCGAAAACTTCAGAAATCAGTCACCCGTATTTGTCGTCTGATTTCAGGCCATTCCGACATCGTTCGGCCCGTTTGGACCCCCCTCACGCGCGTTTACGAAGCGCGCGCATCACTTAAAACACGAATATTGAGCCGTACCGCGCAAACCGCACGTCCGATTGAGGTGCCGTCTACGCGTACACATCATGAATAATAATTAGAATGTTCCATGGTGGTTTCAGCTCAATCCGAGGCCGTCCGCTATGAATTTGACCGTTGGACGCCCGTTCTGGCCGTTTATGACACCAGAACTGCGTTGTCGGTCACCGCGGGCACACGGTACGTCCGATTGACGTGCCGTCTGCTCGACCACTTCAGAAATCAGTCACCCGTATTTGTCGTCTGATTTCAGGCCATTCCGACATCGTTCGGCCCGTTTGGACCCCCCTCACGCGCGTTTACGAAGCGCGCACATCACTTAAAACACGAATATTGAGCCGTACCGCGCAAACCGCACGTCCGATTGAGGTGCCGTCTGCGCGTACACGTCACGAATAATAATTAGAATGTTCCACAGTGGTTTCAGCTCAATCCGAGGCCGTCCGCTATGAATTTGACCGTTGGACGCCCGTTCTGGCCGTTTATGACACCAGAACTGCGTTGTCGGTCACCGCGGGCACACGGCACGTCCGATTGACGTGCCGTCTGCTCGACCACTTCAGAAATCAGTCACCCGTATTTGTTGTCTGATTTCAGGCCATTCCGACATCGTTCGGCCCGTTTGGACCCCCCTCACGCGCGTTTACGAAGCGCGCGCATCACTTAAAACACGAATATTGAGCCGTACCGCGCAAACCGCACGTCTGATTGACGTGCCGTCTGCGCCTACACGTCACGAATAATAATTAGAATGTTCCACGGTGGTTTCAGCTCAATCCGAGGCCGTACGCTATGAATTTGACCGTTGGACGCCTGTTCTGGCCGTTTATGACACCAGAACTGCGTTGTTGGTCACCGCGGGCACACGGCACGTCCGAATGACGTGACGTCTGCTCGACCACTTCAGAAATCAGTCACCCGTTTTTTTCGTCTGATTTCAGGCCATTCCGACATCGTTCGGCCCGTTTGGACCCCCCTCACGCGCGTTTACGAAGCGCGCGCATCACTTAAAACACGAATATTGAGCCGTACCGCGCAAACCGCACGTCCGATTGAGGTTCTGTCTGCGCGTACACGTCAAAAATAATAATTAGAATGTTCCACGGTGGTTTCAGCTCAATCCGAGGCCGTCCGCTATGAATTTGACCGTTGGACGCCCGTTCTGGCCGTTTATGACACCAGAACTGCGTTGTCGGTCACCGCGGGCACACGGCACGTCCGATTGACGTGCCGTCTGCTCGACCACTTCAGAAATCAGTCACCTGTATTTGTCGTCTGATTTCAGGCCATTCCGACATCATTCGGCCCATTTGGACCCCCCTCACGTGCGTTTACGAAGCGCGCGCATCACTTAAAACACGAATATTGAGCCGTACCGCGCACACCGCACGTCCGATTGACGTTCCGTCTGCGCCTACACGTCACGAATAATAATTAGAATGTTTCACGGTGGTTTCAGCTCAATCCGAGGCCGTCCGCTATGAATTTGACCGTTGGACGCCCGTTCTGGCCGTTTATGACACCAGAACTGCGTTGTCGGTCACCGCGGGCACACGGCACGTCCGATTGACGTGCCGTCTGCTCGAACACTTCAGAAATCAGTCACCCGTATTTGTCGTCTGATTTCAGGCCATTCCGACATCGTTTGGCCCGTTTGGACCCCCCTCACGCGCGTTTACGAAGCGCGCGCATCACTTAAAACACGAATATTGAGCCGTACCGCGCAAACCGCAGGTCCGATTGACGTGTCGTCTGCGCGTACACGTCACGAATAATAATTAGAATGTTGCACGGTGGTTTCAGCTCAATCTGAGGTCGTCCGCTATGAATTTGACCGTTGGACGCCCGTTCTGGCCGTTTATGACACCAGAACTGCGTTGTCGGTCACCGCGGGCACACGGCACATCCGATTGACGTGCCGTCTACTCGAACACTTCAGAAATAACTCACTCGTATTTGTCGTCTGATTTCAGGCCATTCCGACATCGTTCGGCCCGTTTTGACCCCCCTCACGCGCGTTTACGAAGCGCGCGCATCACTTAAAACACGAATATTGAGCCGTACCGCGCAAACCGCACGTCCGATTGAGGTTCCGTCTGCGCGTACACGTCACGAATAATAATTAGAATGTTCCAAGGTGGTTTCAGCTCAATCCGAGGCCGTCCGCTATGAATTTGACCGTTGGACGCCCGTTCTGGCCGTTTATGACACCAGAACTGCGTTGTCGGTCACCGCGGGCACACGGCACGTCCGATTGACGTGTCGTCTGCTCGACCACTTCAGAAATCAGTCACCCGTATTTTTCGTCTGATTTCAGGCCATTCCGACATCGTTCGGCCTGTTTGGACCCCCATCACGCGCGTTTACGAAGCGCGCGCATCACTTAAAACACGAATATTGAGCCGTACCGTGCAAACCGCACGTCCGATTGACGTGCTGTCTGTGCCTACACGTCACGAATAATAATTAGAATGTTGCACGGTGGTTTCAGCTCAATCCGAGGCCGTCCGCTATGAATTTGACCGTTGGACGCCCGTTCTGGCCGTTTGTGACACCAGAACTGCGTTGTCGGTCACCACGGGCACACGGCACGTCCGATTGACGTTCCGTCTGCTCGACCACTTCAGAAATCATTCACCCGTATTTGTCATCTGATTTCAGGCCATTCCGACATTGTTCGGCCCGTTTGGACCCCCCTCACGCGCGTTTACGAAGCGCGCACATCACTTAAAACACGAATATTGAGCCGTACCGCGCAAACCGCACGTCCGATTGAGGTTCCGTCTACGCGTACACGTCACGAATAATAATTAGAATGTTTCACGGTGGTTTCAGCTCAATCCGAGGCCGTCCGCTATGAGTTTGACCGTTGGACGCCCGTTCTGGCCGTTTATGACACCAGAACTGCGTTGTCGGTCACCGCGGGCACACGGCACGTCCGATTGACGTGCCGTCTGCACGAACACTTCAGAAATCAGTCACCCATATTTGTCGTCTGATTTCAGGCCATTCCGACATCGTTCGGCCCGTTTGGACCCCCCTCACGCGCGTTTACGAAGCGCGCGCATCACTTAAAACACGAATATTGAGCCGTACCGCGCAAACCGCACGTCCGATTGACGTGCCGTCTGCGCCTACACGTCACGAATAATAATTAGAATGTTCCACGGTGGTTTCAGCTCAATCTGAGGCCGTCCGCTATGAATTTGACCGTTGGACGCCCGTTCTGGCCGTTTATGACACCAGAACTGCGTTGTCGGTCACCGCGGGCACACGGCACGTCCGATTGACATGCCGTCTGCTCGACCACTTCAGAAATCAGTCACCCGTATTTGTCGTCTGATTTCAGGCCATTCCGACATCGTTCGGCCCGTTTGGACCCCCCTCACGCGCGTTTACGAAGCGCGCGCATCACTTAAAACACGAATATTGAGCAGTACCGCGCAAACCGCACGTCCGATTGAGGTGCCGTCTACGCGTACACGTCACGAATAATAATTAGAATGTTCCACGGTGGTTTCAGCTCAATCCGAGACCGTCCGCTATGAATTTGACCGTTGGACGCCCGTTCTGGCCGTTTATGACACCAGAACTGCGTTGTCGGTCACCGCGGGCACACGGCACGTCCAATTGACGTGTCGTCTGCTCGAACACTTCAGAAATCAGTCACCCGTATTTGGCGTCTGATTTCAGGCCATTCCGACATCGTTCGGCCCGTTTGGACCCCCCTCACGCGCGTTTACGAAGCGCGCACATCACTTAAAACACGAATATTGAGTCGTACCGCGCAAACCGCACGTCCGATTGATGTGCCGTCTGCGCCTACACGTCACGAATAATAATTAGAATGTTACATAGTGGTTTCAGCTCACTCCGAGGCCGTCCGCTATGAATTTGACCGTTGGACGCCCGTTCTGGCCGTTTATGACACCAGAACTGCGTTGTCTGTCACCGCGGTCACACGGCACGTCCGATTGACGTGTTGTCTGCTCGACCACTTCAGAAATCAGTCACCCGTATTTGTCGTCTGATTTCAGGCCATTCCGACATCGTTCGGCCCGTTTGGACCCCCCTCACGCGCGTTTACGAAGCGCGAGCATCACTTAAAACACGAAGATTGAGCCGTACCGCGCAAACCGCACGTCCGATTGAGGTTCCGTCTGCGCGTACACGTCACGAATAATAATTAGAATGTTCCACGGTGGTTTCAGCTCAATCTGAGGCCGTCCGCTATGAATTTGACCGTTGGACGCCCATTCTGGCCGTTTATGACACCAGAACTGCGTTGTCGGTCACCGCGGGCACACGGCACGTCCGATTGACGTGCCGTCTGCTCGACCACTTCAGAAATCAGTCACCCGTATTTTGTCGTCTGATTTCAGGCCATTCCGACATCGTTCGGCCCGTTTGGACCCCCCTCACGCGCGTTTACGAAGCGCGCGCATCACTTAAAACACGAATATTGAGCCGTACCGCGCAAACCGCACGTCCGATTGACGTGCCGTCTGCGCCTACACGTCACGAATAATAATTAGAATGTTCCACGGTGGTCTCAGCTCAATCCGAGGCCGTCCGCTATGAATTTGACCGTTGGACGCCCGTTCTGGCCGTTTATGACACCAGAACTGCGTTGTCGGTCACCGCGGGCACACGGCACGTCCGATTGACGTGTCGTCTGCTCGACCACTTCAGAAATCAGTCACCCGTATTTGTCGTCTGATTTCTGGCCATTCCGACATCGTTCGGCCCATTTGGACCCCCCTCACGCGCGTTTACGAAGCGCGCGCATCACTTAAAACACGAATATTGAGCCGTACCGCGCAAACCGCACGTCCGATTGACGTGTCATCTGCGCGTACACGTCAAGAATAATAATTAGAATGTTGCACGGTGGTTACAGGTGAAAAGGACGTCATTTTAAGTGAAAATCATCAACTGGCATCCGGAAAACCGACCAAACACATTCCAAATATGTTGATAATTTATCTCAACAATCCATGGGTCATATGTGACGTGTACGAGCCAACCCGGGATGAATCCGAGTCGCGGTGTGGCCGGGATAAGTCTAAGTGGCTCTTTTTTGTTTAAAATGGACACCATTTTAAGTACATACGGAAAAACGACCAAACGGATTCGGTTTCCGTTGAAACTTTAGGAGAACGATCCATGGGTCATATGTGACGTGTACGAACCAACCCCGCCACAATCGGAGACACGGTGTGGCCGACACCACTCAAATTGTCGGTCTTTTGTTTCAAAAAGACGTCATTTTAAGTGAAAAGCATCAAGTGACATACGAAAAACCGACCAAAGGCATTCGGACTGTGTCGATACTTTATCACAAGGATCCATGGGTCGTATGTGACGTGTACGAGTCAATCTCGCCTCAATCCGAGGAGCTGTGTGGCCGACACCGTTCTAACTGTGTCTCTTTTGTTTAAAATGGACAGGATTATAAGTGAAAAGAACAACTGGCATACGGAAAACCGACCAAACGCATTCCAAATTTGTTGATAATTTATCCCAACGATCCATGGGTCATATGTGACATGTACGAGCTGACCCGGGATGAATCCAAGTCATGATGTGGCCGAGATCAGTCTAAGGTGATCTCTTTTGTTTAAAACGGACATCATTTTAAGTACATACGGAAAACCGAAGAAACGGATTAGGTTTCCGTTGAAACTTTAGGAGAACGATCCAAGGGTCATATGTGACGTGTACGAATCAACCCCGCCTCAATTGGAGACGCGGTGTGGCCGACACCACTCAAAGTGTCTGTCTTTTGTTTCAAAGGGACATCATTTTAAGTGAAAAGCATCAAGTGACATACGGAAAACGGAGAAAATGCATTCGGATTGTGTCCATACTTTAGGAAAAGGATCCACGGGTCGCATGTGACGTGTACGAGTCAATCCCGCCTCAATCTGAGGAGCGGTGTGGCCGACACCACTCTAATTGTGTCTCTTTTGCTTAAAATGGACAACAATTTAAGTACATACGGAAAACCGACCAAACGCATTCGGTTTCCATTGAAACTTTAGGAGAACGATCCATAGGTCATATGTGACATGTACGAGTCAACACCGCCTCAATCTGAGGCGCGGTGTGGCTGGAACCACTCAAAGTGTCTGCATTTTGTTTCAAAAGTACGTCATTTTAATTGAAAAACATCAACTGACATACGGAAAACCGACCAAACGCATTCGGATTGTGTCGATACATTAGCACAACGATCCATGGGTCATATGTGACGTGTATGAGTCAACCCCGCCTCAATCTGAGGCACGTTGTGGACGGTAGCACTCCAGGTGTATGTATTATGTTTAAAACGGACATTACTTTAGGTAAAAATATATGGTATACAAAAAACAGATCAAATTATGAATTGACTTCCAGATTCCACATATAATTGTCATCTACATTTTAAATTGAAATCTAAATGAATTATGTATGTTTATAATTTAATTATGGATGTGTATTGTTCTACCATTATATGTTAAACGTGTATGAATTTGTTCTCTATATGTAAGTGTTAGTTGGTTACTGCAGGTACAATAATTATATATGTATGTGTTAGTTTATTGCAGGTACAATAATTGGATTGAAAGATGAGAGGGAACCCACAAAACCAGATGTGGTGCTGGTCAAATTGGAGACCTGGTTGGGAGCTGCTGGGCAAATTGGGGAGCTGCTGGGTGATTTGCCCAGCAGAGGCTATGCCAACGGTTCAAAACCGTTGGCATAGAAATTGTGGATTAGTTTTACCAACGGTTCAACAAACCGTTGGTAAAGAGTAGAAGGGTGTTCTTCCCAACGGGTTTTGATAATTTTAAGCCCTTTTGCCAACGGTTTTGAACCGTTGGCAAATCTTTTTCCCAACGGTTTTAATGAACCGTTGGGATAGAGTAACCTTTCTCCACCCTATCCCAACGGTTTACTATAAACCGTTGGGAAATGTTTTTCCCAACGGCTTACTTACCTACGGTTGGCAGAACCGTTGGTATATGTTATACCAACGGTTCTCCAGCCTTTCCCAACGTTTCTCAACCGTTGGTAAATCTATTATTTCCAGTAGTGCAACTAGACAACAGGTTGGATATCTTGTGGTGTAAAAACTCTTCTTTCATCCACTGACTATTTAATGGTAATTTTTTACTTAGGTATTCTCCCACAAACCACTAACTATACAATTATATACATAGGCTAGCTAGTGATGTTAATGTGTGCATGTAATTTGAGAGAAATAATATGTTTTTGCCTCCCAAAACCTCCATTTTAAATCTATTTTTTCTTGAAATAAATTATATTCAAAAGTTATGAAATTGGAGACTCTATTGATGTAAAATTCTCTTTTAAAGATTAAAATTTATGGATCAAACTTCTAATTGATTCATTGAATATAATTAAATAAATGTATCATGCATTATATTTTGAATTCTTATTTCTTGATCCTTATCCTTCTTCAAGAGTGTTGAATCATTATATCATTAATGGATCTTGATCTTAATTTGTGGAATTGTTATTAGATGGTGTATTCTTTGTTCATTTATACACATTTACATCCCTATATTGTATATCTATTGTTTGGTATTAGATGAAATTGTGATTGAGGTAGGTTGTTTCATAAGGTAATTATTATAAATTAAATTTTTTTGATTGTTTCTTTAATTGAAATATATTTCTAATTAAAATCAAATGAATGAAATGGGTATTTTTATACTTTTCATAAATTGAATATTGGGTATTTGATGAAATATCTTTTAAAAGTGATTTTTAATTAATGTTTTGACATATGGAAAATTATCTTGAATTGAAATAAATGATTTAAATAATTTCTTGATAATGATACATGAGAAGTTAATATTTTAAATTTTTTTTAAATTTTTTGAGAAATGAGTCTCCTTGTCTGATTGACTTCCTTGAATCGCATGGTGACCTAGGAAATTGGTTGTCTGGATATTCACATTAGGAGTGTATTAGATCAACCTAGTAATATATTAACTATTTCAATACAAGCATAACATGATGAGGGAAGGTGCTCATTATATTGGATAAAATTTTTTCCCACTAGGATTTAGATTTAAGGATGTGTTCACACTAGGTGGAGTATTTCAACAGTATTATAATGAATATTATGAATAGAAATGTCTATACCAAGGAATTATAATAATGGTTCTATTATTTATAATTATTATTAAATGAAAATGTTTATGAAATTAGATATTCATTAATGTTTTGAAAAAAATATCTCTTATTTCCTTTTCAAACAATTATTATTATATATTCCCATTCTAATGTAAATTCTATTTTTATCTATTTTATACATTCTATAAAAATTAATTTAAAATCGTGTTTTGTTGAATATTTTGAAATTTTTATCATACCCTCTTATATCTAAAATGGATCAAATTTTTTGTACGTGATATGAAATTCCAATGAAATTTTTTGAAGGATTCTACTGGGACAGTGTTTATCATATCCTACTTTTTTCTATTTTTATTATGTTGGAAAACATATTTCAGGTCTAGAAAAATGGAATGCTCATCCCAGATGTAGTGCTTGTTCTTGATAGTGGACATAGGTAGTCGGAGATGACATGTAGAGAATATATTCCACCAATTATGAGTATATATTGAGTTTAAGAATTCATTGTTTCGTTATACCCTTAAGGGTTTTGGAATTTTATACCCTATGGTACCTTCTCTTGATATATTTCTTGGAATACCAACTATTTAGTTTTAATCTGGTTGATCACCTGAAGAGATAATTCCCTATTGTTGTCTTTTGATGAACAAGTACAACTTGTAAACCCGTAAGGATCAATATCTCCCTTTGATATGTGTTAGCATTATTTTTGGTTCTTCATAGGCTGGTTGTTGGGAAAAAATCCCTTATGGTATCCTTGAAGCATTTGTTAGGTGATTGTGTTTGTTGAAACGTAGGAAACTGTGCTGTGATTGTTGACAAAGAAAACCATGACATACAAATTTTTTGACAAAGGGGATTTCATGGAGGAATATTGAGTTCAAGAGTTGTGATCAATGATCAATGTTTGATTCAAGAACGTCGATAATGGAATGGTTGATCTGGAGGTGGAAGAAAAAGAATAGATACAAAGTGGCACCGTTTTCCAGTGTTTGCCAAATTTGTGGGCCTGAAAATCAACAAATGAAGAAAATTGGTTTTGGAAAAGGGACTTGCGCGCTTTGTACATGAAGACTTGGAAACTTGCGCGTAATATGTTTTTCAAGATCAAATCATCAAAATATGGAAAAGGGACAAGGGTCGCACAAGTATTGAGTTGGTCACGCAAGTGACTTGCATGCTGTGAAGAGACTTCCGCGCTGGTGCTTAGGAGGTTTGGGAACTTGCGCGCCTATTGTTTTTTAGGATCAGAAATTAAAAATACGGAAAAGGAAGGTGGGTCGCGCAAGTATTGGTTTTGTTGCGCAAGTGAGTAGTGCGACAGAGGCTAGGGCGGTTGAGGTGCACGTAGAGACTTGTGCTCTGGAGGGGGGCTTGCACGCCGTCGCGCAGGTTGTTCAAATGACTCTAAATACTTGGCCACCCCTCCTCATTTCATATTGAGTTAAATATTTAGAAAAATAAGATCTACCGTCGCGCAGGTGTGGAAGTCGCACAAGTGGTGTGTGGTCGCGCAAGTAGGGACTTGCATGCCAGTGTTGAAGTTGCACACCATCTATTTGTAGTGTGCCTAAGGTGGTTTGGGAAGCAAAGGAAGTGTGTCGCGCACATTTGGAGAAGCATAAGCTTGAGTCGTGAAAGTGTAAAGAAATACATTTGTGCCGGTGATGACTTCCGCGCCATGACATGGGTGCCACCTTAGAGAAGGGTGCCAATGTTGATTTCTGGTAGTCATTCAGGGCTGCGTGGAAGCTGGGGAATTTCCCGATACCTTCGCTGCAAAGAGAAATTTAACTATGGGTGAAGGTTGAGCTTCAACAGAGCAACTATATACAAGAGAGTATGTATTAATTTGTGATAATGAAGAGACCAATAGGTCTATAAATTGTGAGTGGATCCTTTCCAGAGCAGTGAGAAAAGGAAGAGGAAGAAGTTGATTCTCTCCACCAGCAGTGATTCAGAGAGAGAGTGAGACAGGGAGTGACCCTTGGGAAAGCAATGAGCTGACCCTAAATCTTGTAAAGGTAGTGATCCTATTTATAGATGTGATCTTGCCCGAACATTGTAAATAGTAGTGTGCTTTAGTGAATTTGGTACATCGGCTCACCATCGTTTTATGCTCCTTGGACGTAGCCCAGTGAGGGTGAACCAAGTAAAAATTGATATGTCCTGTGCATGCGTTAATTTGAATTTATATTGTGCAGTGGGAAATAGAGAGAAGAGTGTTTTTCTTAACAGCAAAAAAAGATCAGAATGGGCTATAATTTTTAATTACTCAAACCCTGAATTACCCCCCTCTCATGGTATTCAGCATTGTGGACCTAACAATTAGTATCAGAGGGAATGGATGATATTATGTGTTCTCTCAATGGAGGTCACCAATCATAAAGGGATTATGATATTCGACGGGAACAACATTCATATATGGAAGAATCAGATGCAACACTTCTTACGATCATTATGAATGGATTTATTCACAGTAGCAATGCATGGCATAACAGCTAATATTAATAGTGGCACATTATCAGAAGATGAACATAGAGAGTTGGATGCAGATTCTAATGCAATTAATGCCTTAGGGGGAGCCCTATCCAATCCTATATTTAAAATGGTAATGTCATGATAAATGTCACATGCGATGTGGGAAAATCTATTCAATATGTATGAAGGAGATACAAAGGTCAGAGAGGCAAAGCTGCAAGTGTTGTGGAATAAGTATGAAAATATGAAGATTAACCCGAATGAGTCTGTTGATGCATTATTTTATAGGTTAAATATTTTTATGGGAGATATGCGAGGTCTTGGTGAAGTCATTGAAGACAAAAATATCATAAATCGCATCTTGAGGAAGCTTCCACCTCGGTTCAATCTGAAAGTTTCGGTACTAGAAGATAAAGATCCCAAAGAGATGACACTGGACAAATTGCACAGTAAATTTGTTTCATATGAGATGACGAATGACGAAAACGAGGCTGTGGAAAAGGAAAAATCCAAATAGATGGCATTTAAGGCCACGAAAAATCTCACTGTTGAAGATTCTCAGGTAGAAGAAGAGATAGATGAGGTTATTTCATTCCTTCCCTCAAATCATCAAACAGGAAAAGGAATGTTGAAAGGTAAACTTATACTCGCTTGCTTTAGATGTGGTAATGTTGGTCATCCTGTTGCAATATGCCCCAAAATGTTTCAAGAAGAAAATGATGAAGATGAAGTTGAAAATCCCAAGAAGAAATCTTCAGCCTATGTGAAAGGGAAGAAGCAGTTCAAGAAAATTTTCTTCTAGAAGAAGAATATTCTTTCATAAGAAATTGACAGTTCAGATGAGTCTGAGGATGAAGAGGTTGAAGAGTTTTAAAATTGTAATGATCATGGACAAAATACAATGGTGGTTGTTGTTGGTAATGTACAAGAAAATGGAGAAACTGGCATGGATGAAGAAGAAGAAGAAATTGAAGGGAGAGTTGACATGGAAGCTGAATTAGAAGCAGCTCTTGAGGAGATAGATGTTTGGAGATCCAAAACAAAGAAAGATAACAATGTTGTTCACGATGCCAAACTCTATATGCAGCAACAACAAGAAGATAAGTCTATGTTGATGGAAGAAATTGAGAAATTCAATTCATCAACACCAGAGAACTCAGAATCCGTTAGTGCGTATAAGATAGAAGAAAAAAAAGGGATATTGATGGTCTGAATTGAAAAGTGAAAGGCCATGTCAAGCGAATCAATGAAATTGAAGAAGAAGTTGTTGGCCTGTTGGTAAAAGTTAAAGACCAGGAGAAACCTTTGATTCCTAACACATTCATGGGAAACTAGGTCATTACGAAGACTAAAAATATGTAAGAGGAGCCTAGCAGTTCAGCAGGAATGAAGCAGCAGTTGAGCTCAGACATTGAGTCTACTTGACGGGTTAATTAGAGTGCAAAATCTGTGACAGTTGAATTCAGACCTCACGTACCAGTCCCAAGATTGAAGGTTGATTTGGGCACAAGGAAGAATCATAATATTCAGAGATCTCAAGGGGAAACTCATTGTGCAGAAGTACCACGGAGGATTTCACCATTTATCAGGTGTTATTGTTGTGGAAATATGGGACATTCACAGTATGTGTGTTCCATAGCCAAGAGATATCAAAAGAAACAAGAACAATGGTGGAAGTCAAATAGATAATGGTTCTCAAGAACATAATTCAAATGACACTGCTTCTGGTGCAGAGGATTTGGGCACATGGCTAGATATTTCACTTCGACCATACAGAGGAATGTGCCAAAGAAAAATCAAAATGTTAGCATGCAGCAGATCAATAAACCATCATGTGAGTTAAAAGTTCAAAATAGTTTTGAAGCATTGGAAGATGAAGCTGGTCCATCACACTCTAAGGATGATCAAGTTCCCCAAACCACACCTACTATGAAGTCTAAGACATGGATCCAAAAGAAAAAGGATGAGGAGGCAGTTGTTGTGGAAATTTCTGTTAAATATCTCGATCGTTTAGGAGTATGGATCATTGATAGTGGTTGCACATCCCATATGATAGGGAACAAGGATTTCATTACAGACATTAAGTATGACAAAGAAGGATTTGTCATGTTTGGGAATTATGAAGGGCTGAAGATTGTTGGTTCATGAAAGGAAAAATTTGGGGGAAAAGAATTGAGACGTGATGATGCCTTGGTAGTAAGGGGTCTCGGTCATAACCTGCTCAGTTTCAGTAAACAATGTGACTCTAGGCACTCTATCTGATTTACAAAGGAAATATTTGTTGTGAAAGGAAATGATGGTGCAGTTCTTCAACAAGGAAAAGGACAAAGGGAAATCTTTACCTGGTAAGTGGGGAAGAAGATATGTGCTTTTTATCCAGAGAGGAGGTAAACTAGTTGTGGCATAAGCGACATGGCCATCTATGCAAACCATCCATGAAAGATCTGGTAAAGTGTAATGCTGCTAGAGACCTTCCCAATCTATCACGTGATCATACTCACACATGTGATGTATGTCAACAAGGTAAGATCATCAGGATGACATACATGCCAATGGACCAGAAATGAACCAGAGTGCTCGAACTGGTACATGAAGATGTTTGTGGACCAATCTCAACATGAGCCATAAATGGAAGAAAGTACTATGTCCTTTTCATTGATGATTATAGCAGAATAGCCATGGTATTTGTCATTACCCATAAGATAGAGGTGTTTAGTTGCATAGAGCAGTATAGGCAGGACTCAGAAAGGATTCATGGGAAGAAGATTCAGAAGTTTTGTACTAATAACGGTACAGAATTCACAAACATTCAAGTTGAATGCTATCTCGAGAAACACGGGATACGACATCAAGTTTCATCAGTGATAACTCCCCAAAAGAATGGATTGGTTGAAAAGAGATACTGGATCATCAACAACATGGAAAAAACTATTCTTATTGATAAGGACCTACCAGAGAAATTTTGAAAGGAAGCAATTTTGACATCAGTAAATGTTTCGAACATGTCTCTATTTTGTCTGAAGCAAGGGAAGATAGTGTATGAAATATGGTATATAAAGAAGCCATCATTGAAAAAAATTCATATCTTTGGATGTAAGTGTTTCATTATCAACAAAGAAAATCACAGGAAGTTTGATTCACGAGGAGATGAGGGAATATTCCTCGGCAACTCAGGGAAGAGCAAAGCATAGAAATGATTCAACAAAAGGCTGGGAAAAATTGTTGAGAGAAATGATGTCACTATTGTTTAAAATGAACAGAATATTCAACGATCCAGTGACTAGTTTATGGATGAAAGTGATGAGGAGATAAGCAACACAAGGGGAGTAGAAGTGGAAGAGGCTGACTCAGAAGAAGATACTGATGATGAACAAGGGAAAACAAAATTTGAATCTGCTATGAAGCCAAAGAGTCGAGCTGAGATTGACAAACAAAATATCACTAGTGATCTGACAGCTCCAGTTTAAACTAGAAGAATGAAATCATTAAAGAAAACATCATTTTTATCTCAGGTGGAGTTGAAATGTTTTTCCGATGCAATTGAAGATGAGCACTGGGATCAGGCTATGAATGAAGAGCTTGATCAGATTGAGAAGAACCAAACGTGGGAGATTGTTTCGAGACCTGCAGATAAGAATGTCATCATAACTAAATGGGTCTATCACAACAAGATTAATGATGATGGTGTAGTAGTTCGAAACAAATCATGTGTAGTTTTCAAAGGGTACTCCCAGATATAGGGAATTGATGTTGATGAGACATTTGCACTGGTTGCAAGGCTGGTGAAAATCAGATTATTTTTGGACATTTCATTGCAACAGAAGTTCAAATTCTTCCTGATGGACGTAAAATATGTATTCCAGAGTGGGGTTCTGGAAGAAGAAGTGTATATTGAGCAGCCAGTTGGTATTCTCATTCATGAAGATGAGAGTAAATTTTGTCAGCTGAATAAGGTGTTTTATGGGCTGAAACAATCACCAAGAGCATGGTACTCAAGGCTCGACCTGTATTTGAAAAGATTGGTTTCCCATGTGGTGGAGTTGATTACTATCTCTATTTCAGTAATGACAGTAATCAAAGGATGATATTGTTGGTTTATGTTGATGACATAATTTTTGGTGGATCAGATGAAGCTCAGTGCAGACAGTTTTCTTGAATTCATGAAAAATGAGTTTGAGAGGTCAATGATTGGAGAGCTAACGTTTTTCCTTGGTCTACTGGTGACTCAATGAAGGACTGGAACATTCATTTGTCAATCCAAATATGCCAAGGAGGTTATAAGAAGGATTGGAATGGACAATTACAAGGATATGAAGACCCCCGTTGCTACCCAGATGAAATTATCAAAATATGAGGATGGAAAAGCAGTTATATCACACAATATAGGAAAATTATTTGAAGCTTGTTTTACTTGACCGTGACAAGGCCTGAAATTGTTTTCGCCACATGCCAAGCAGCAATATATCAGAGTAATCCCAAGGAAATCCACATGCATGCAGTGAAAAGAATACTTCGGTATGTCAAGGGCACGGTGGAATTTGGCTTGACAAATAATGACAAATCTCAGACATAGTTATTGGGATATACTGATGCCGATTGGGCCGGTTCAGCGGATGATAAGAAATCAACATCTAGTGGTGCATTCTATCTTGGTGTAACATGTATTACTTTGTTAAGCAAGAAATAGGATTGCATTTCATTAAGCACCGCAAAATCTGAGTATATTGCGGCCACTCAAGTATACACATAGTTATTGTTGATGAAACAACAGTTTGATGATATGGGAGTTTAAGTGAAGTCTCCGATCGGAATCCAGCGTGATAACTCAAGTTCTATTAATCTTAGCAAAAATCTAGTAATCACCCAAGGACAAAGCACATTGAGATCAAGTATAATTTCATGAAGGATAAGGTGGAGCAAGGCATTGTGAAGTTGGAGTATGTGCCTACAGAGCTACAGGTTACAGCCATTAAGACAAAGGCCTTACCCAATGAAGATTTTGAGAGATATCGACTGGCTCTGGGAGTTCAGTTGACTCCCCGCACTTGAAATAGTGTGGATGCAGAAACCCCCCTCTCCCCGAGGTATGATGTGTTTTTCTCTAACGTACTGATATGCTTTCTCTACTCTGTTATAGACCACGAAGTAGTGGCCTTTGGGTTCATTGAAAAAGGGGGATAAAATAGTGATTTTTCAAGTGGGAGACAGTGTTTCTATTTGATAAATCATGGATGTTATGGGGAAAAGCTGATAGGTGGTGTAGCGAGATAGGGGGAGCATTGAGAAATGGAGAGCGTTTTAAATCTAACGATGATATAAGTGATGGATCAAAGAAATGATATCACGACAGTTGAGGATTGTGATAAAAGCAGAAGAGAGGTGTTGGAATGTGTTAAGAGTATTTCCAAAAATTGGTATTAGTTTGGTATTAACAATTTGGAATCATTTTGGTGTCAACAATGGGTGCCAAAGATGAAGTGATGCATTGCTTAACTTTTCATTTACTCTTGTTTCTCAGGACGAGCATTTCTCATGTGGGCTTAGAATTTGTGTTCAAAAAATACTTGATCGCTTTCAGAATTGCAATAGACTAATGTAGGATGAAGAATTGACGATGTATCTTTTTATGGAAGAGTTTTCAACAAACCCAAAGGGGGAGATTGTCGGGAAAAAACCCATCAAGGTATCATTGAAGCATTTTGAGGTGATTGTGTTTTTTGACAAATTAGACAATTGTGCTATGATTGTTGACAAAGAAAACCATGAAATACAAATTTGTTGACAAAGGGGATTTCATGGAGGAATGTTGAGTTCAAGAGATGTGATCAATGATCAATGTTTTTTTCAAGAACGTCAATAAAGGAATGGATGATCTGGAGGAAACATAAAAAGAACAGATACAAGGTGGCACCGTTTTTCAGTGTTTGACAAATATTTGGGCCTGAAAATCGACAAATGAAGAAAAATGATATTGGAAAAGGGACTTGAATTCCGTGTACATGAAGACATGAAAAATTGCACATAATATGTTTTTCAATATCAGATCATCAAAATAAGGCAAAGGGACAAGGGTCGCACAAGTATTGAGTTGGTCGCGCAAGTGACTTGCATGCCGTGAAGAGACTTGGGCGTTGGTCCTTAGGAGGTTTGGGAACTTGTACGCCTGTTTTTTTTAGGATCAGAACTTTAAAATACGGAAAAGGAAGGTTGGTTGCGAAAGTATTGGTTTGGTCTCACAAGTGAGTAGCACAATAGAGGCAAGGGCGGTTGAGCTGTGCACCAAGACATGCGTGCTGGAGGGGGACTTGTGCGTCGTCGTGTAGGTAGTTAAAATGCCAATAAATACTGGACCCCCTCCTCATTTCTTAAGGATTTCAATACATAGAAAAATCATAGCTCCCATCCCACAGGTGTGGATGTTGCGCAAGTGGTGTGTGGTCTGGCAAGTAGCAAGTTGCACGCCAGTGTTGAATTTATGCGCCATCTATTTTTTGTGCGTCTAAGGTGGTTTAGGTTGCAAAGGAAGTGCGTCGTGCATGTTTGGAGAAGCTTATTATTGAGGCACACATGTTTTAAGAAATTCTTTTGCGCCAGTGTTGACTTTAGCACTGAGACTTTCATGCCGCCTTTGAGAAGTGCGCCTAGTAAGGTTGATTTCAGGAAGTGATTCAGGGCTACATAGAAGCTGGGGGATTGCCCGGTACATTCAGTGCAAAGTGAAATTCATCTACGGGTGAAGTTTGAGCTTCAACAGAGAATCTTAATGCATGAGAGGATGTATTCATTAGTGATAATGAAGAGACTTACAGTTCTATAAACTGTGAGTGGATCCTTTCCAGAGAAATGAGAAAATGAAGAGGAAAAAGGTGATTCTCTCCACCGGCAGTGAGCCAGAGAGAGAACGAAAGGGAGTGACCCTTCGGAAAGCAGTGAGATGACCCTAAATCTTGTAAAGGTAGTGAGCCTGGGCATAGAAGAGATCTAGCTTGAACCATGTAAACAGTAGTGTTCTTTAGTGAATTTGGTAAATCGGCTCATCATCGTTGTATACTCCTTGGATGTATCCCAGTGAAGGTGAACCAAGTATAAATTTATGTTGCATGTGCATGCTTTACTTTCTATTTATATTGTGCGGTGGGAAAGATAGATAATAATGTTTTTCTTAACATTGAAACAATATCACAATGGGCTATAATTTTTAATTTTTCATACCCTGATTCACCCCCCCTACTAATGGTATTCGGCCTTGTGGACCTAACACTGGTTATATTTATTGTTTTGTAAAAAATTGGATTAAAATATAGTCTTGTATTTTCTTGGATGTTGGTATTCAGTTTGGGAATTATTAGTATACATGAGACATCATTTACAAAACATGAGTGGTAGGTTATTTCATATTCCATACATAATCTCAACATATTGATCATTATGTTACATTATGTTTCTTGGAAAATGTGTCTTTTAGAAGTTCTTAAATCTGACTCTACAGTTTTCCCAATCGTTGATTTTAGATTTTCATTCTTCAGATGAATTCTTACAAATCGATTTGATGTTCTTGTGTTTCTTTTCTGATGATTTGATGTTTTTTGTAGGATTTCTGTGGTAATATTCCCCCAAGAAGATGTATGAGTAGAATTATGGAGGGCACAGTTGATGAAAACTAGTAAGTGAATGCTCTAGTTGACTAGAACAACATATAGGTTTAACTGTGAACTCTCTACATTCCATTATATTGGGGTTTCACATTCCGTCATTTAGGCTACAAAGGTTATACCTCAAAGGGATGATGGAATTAATCATGCACATGAAATTATTTATCTATACCCACCATCTTTCTATGGAACCGATTATCCATTGGATGGGGATGATTGGTTGTGAAATATTAAATGACTATTTCAGTTATTGGAGATTCTAAACACAAATAATGTGAAATTTATCATCATAAAAAATTAATAGCCTAATAGGATATGGGGGACATTGTTCTGTCAAATAAGTGTGAGTTTTTGTAGTGGAATGTCTTCACGAATAATTTCAAAAGTAAATTATTAAAAAATATGATGGTTTTGGATATGTCTGTAGAGTTTATAAAACATCATCAGGATGATATAATGGTTACCCATTATTTTATTTTTTATCTAAACATTCTCTGTATTCACCAAATATGGCATAGAATGTGATGAAAAAGTATCGAAGGTCTGATATGGGTCTTTGATCAGATATCATATCATATCATATCATGTAGAATAATTCATCTTTTGTGGATTTTTTGGAATGATATCAGATTATGAAAATAGACAAGGATAGTATTCTTGGTTTGATGGTAATTCCATCTAATACTAGTTAATGCTTGTTTTGTCCAATTAAGGGTAAGAGGAATTATAATGAGTCTCATGGTGTATATTGTAGTGGGGTACCCCTATATAATACTTAATCCAAATAATATGTATTATCATGTAATGGAGCATGACTAGTTTCCTATGTTTTATGGTTTGGAACTTGACACATTATTTCATAATGATGCCTATTTTCTTTACCTCACGTCATTTCTTAGGTCACTTGTATTTGTTTACCCATTTTTTTGAACACTATATATTGTTATGGGAATTTTTGTATAGATATGATTTGTAGTAGAGTAAGATGATAAAAAATAATTGGGTTCCAGCAACATGAATTAGGAACGAATCTTCATCACATAGTGGATGAGTCTCTTGTGGGATGTGATGTGGGACCTGTTACTTTGAGAGGCGATATAACCACAGATTCATCATTTTTTAAAAATATATTTTATATTATTTCTTAAATTATATTATATCTACCTACAATGTGGATCTATTAAATATTCTTACATATCACATGCCTTATAAGATTGAAATTGTATCACCTCTTATGAAAAATCGAAATTAGGGCCATTGATTCTTATACTTCAAATTATCATTATTATAAATATAAATTATATGATGATTCTTGTTTCATAAAATTAATCCTATATATTTCATCTTCATATTTGATAGGTTGGTGGCTCACAAAGCTTAGATTAACATTTATAATTAGTGAGTTTCCTTTACAAACCCTAATGTGGAGTCTCATGTTTTTTGGTGATATGGACCTATGGTTTAGCTAAATCTATCTACCTCTTCTTGGGTTGGGTAGAATGAATCCTTTCCTTTTTTTCAAATGGAGAATGAATCATTATGTAGTTAGCTTCCTCAATTTTCATATGTGTTTTCAAATGTATTTCCATTATACTTTTTCCCCTTTCCACTAGAGAGGGATAATTATTTCCCTATATGCTTGATTTCTGAAACTCATCCCATATACATAACCACTCTCTGTATCACTCTATAATAACATAAGGAACAAATGAATCACCTGAATTACTTGATTCCAAAAGGAATCATTTGAACTAGAGTGTCACCTTGACTAGGACTTATGTTTTCTCTAAGATATATGATGTACCATTTTTGTTTGTTTTTTATTAATATAAAATTAATAATTTTATGATCATTAACAAGAATTTATTGACACTTATTGATGATTTTTTTGATTATATGGAAGTTTATAAGTGGTTCTCTTAGATAATCATCAGTCTGTCTACCACTATTTTTTGATCGAGGAGTCTAATATACCAATGTCCACTTTGAGGAGGAGGTATGGAAACTATGAGAATCATGTTATTCCATTAGGACTGACCAATTTTCTTACTATATTTATGGAATTGATAATTGATATATAATAATGTATGTGTTCAAATTTTTTATGGTTCTTGTGGATGAAATATTATTCTATTTTAAAACCATGTAGGATCATGTAATTTAATTGGGGGATATTTTGAATGTCTTAATGAATCAACATATTTATACCAAGCTATCAAAGTTTCAATTATGCATTTGGGAGGTGTGGCTTTTGATGATTATGGTCTCAAAACATAGAATTTTTGAATATTCAAAAAAGGTGTATCCTGTAATGTCTAGGAAACTAATTTTGAGTGTCTCCGAGACACAAAAATTACTGGAAAAAATACAATATTACCATGAGTTTGTAAAATATTTCCTAAACATAGAATCTCGATTGAATGCTCTAACTTTTAATGGAGTGAAGTTTTTTATAAATCAATGTTTTAGGTCTCCATAAATGATTTTATGAAACTTTTTATGTATACAATAGATTTTCCTCATCCCAATGTTGTTTAGGTTTATGTGTTTATCTTTGAATATTTATGATTATGAATTGGATACGTTCACAAGTTTGGTGATCATATTGTTAATTAAGGTTCTTATAATATTATTAATCATGAAAATAATTATATAACACATGATCAAGAAATCCCAACGATGAATCATGCAATTATAATTTAGATGGACTATATTTTTTGATAAATGATTATTATTTACTCTAATTAGAAAATATTTAGTTATATATTCTCTTAAAAATATTTGAATTTCAAACATTTGTGACGGAAAAAGTACATAAAATATTTTTACATTGACATTGTTTATACCCCTTCTAATGTGAACATTAATTATGATTATTTTAGTAGGATGCTATCATCCCTGGTTGTGAAGGAATTTTCAGAGGAGTTGGCATTCATGAAACACTTAGATCCTATGTATTTTAGAGTCTCAGGGGTTGAGAATATTGTTGTTTTCAAAATTTTACTGTTGAAATAATCTCTTCATAATAAGTTTCTCAAGTATTAGATACATTATTTTTAATATTATGGTATTGTGTATTAAATTATATATTGGGTAAACCATCGATGAATGGAATTTATCTTATGAGGGTATTCTATACTTCAGGAATTGTCATGTCATTCTGTCACCTATGGGGATGAATGTGAAAAATGATTTTAATCATTTCCAATAGGTGGTTCACCTAGACACAATGATTTATTTTTTATTATGAGGTCATGATTCTAGATCCCATGTATAAAATAAGACATTTCTATTTTTGAATATTTTTTACTTTTTATGAAATCAATTTTGAGAATAATAATCCTTTAGGTTTTCTTCTGCCCCTTCCCAATTAGATTTGTATGTGTGATGTTCTATCAATATAATTTGTTACCTAGTTTCCACATACATATTAAGGAATGAATGTGATTCAGGTATTTATCACCCAATTTACCAAAGAAGTACAGTTTATTCTCCTTTGAGACTCCAAAAATGTATGGAACGTAGGAAACCTATATCTGAAAACTTTTATCTGGTTACATTGAGATTCATTTAATATTATTTCTAATAGGGATCATAGATACACTTAAATGTTTTTAGAGACCTCTTGGAGGTGATGGGATCCCTTGTTTTGTTGATCACAACATAACATCCTCAAATAGTTGGTCAGATATAATGAGATATAATGATTATTGAAGTCAAGATATGTGCTTGCGCCCATGAAATTTTTGGATCATAGTATTCCGATTTGGGGCATGTTGAATTTTACTATAACAATATCTACTAGTATCCCATTAAAATGGAACCCTTAATGGCGATATATTTTCTAGCTTGTATGTATTTTCTCTATTAATTAGTGGTTGGTGAATATTCCGTTCATTGATCTAGTTTGATTTGGGAGATTAATGTGAACTTTTAGATGATTAGACATAGCGTGGTGATGGTGTTGAGTCAATATAAATTTTATAAAAATATTAAACGGCATCCTTTGTAGTTATTAGTTAGAAACCCTTTTTTTAGAGTCTCAACTCAATTGAGTCACTGAGGGCTTGTAATGTAGTGGAAGTTGGTATGGAGGTATGTAGGACTGTTTGAGGTCACTGAGTATATTAGAAAGGTAGCACCCCATTGGTCATTACAATAACAAAATATTTTCCTTGATAAGAATGTTTTCATGTCATAGATCAATAAATAACATTCAAAACCATATCATATATTTAATTAGGGTTTCCATGATATGGAATATCATATAACCATGATTGTGCAATTGATTCAAAATTTTTCATACCATGTTATGTTTCTTTATGGAAAGACCAAACCATTATTCCCCGATATGATGAAAGATGGTCAGAATCATGTTCATCATTATAATAAGAAACATATTTAAATATGATATCACTTCATTAGGGAAAAAATATGAACAAGCCCAGATTAAAATGAATCAAGTGGGAACTGATGACCAATTGGCTGATATTCATACCAAGCCACTTGCAATAGATATTTTTGAAAATCATCAGTTGAACATCATAGTTCACCCACCTACAACTGCATAAAGAGATTATAAAATTCCCCTCTCCCAATTTTTATACAAAAATTTAATATGGTTGTGGATGTGATTTATGTTTTTGGGGGTGATACGATCCAATGGGAGCATATTTTTGAGCTATACAATTCAAGATTTAGTTCAGTGGGTTTATTGACAGAGGGGGAGAATGTATAAATTCAATGTAGTGTGATGGGTTGTCTTTGGATACAGGAAAGGTGGAGGATATAAAAATCCATAAATGAAACTATGCGGGTGAAAAAAAGAATAAGAACTCAATTATTTCCCTTTCCCTATTTTTTATACATCAAACACGGATCATGTAGACATTGAGTGATGGTGGAGTTGCTTCTTGAAGGTTCAGGTTTTGATCATGGCTGGCCCTTCAGTGATTCTCTCTAGAGATTTCCAGCAAACCCAAAGGGGGATATTGATGGAACCAAATATAATAATTGATAATAATGATGTGCGGTTTGTGTATGTTAAAAATCTACACAAGGATGACTAGAACATTATAATGGAATGTGGTCATATGTTGGAGGATGAAAACATTATTTAAGGTGGCACAATTTCCAATTGTTTGAAAAATTTTTGAAAGTCAAAATCATGAATCTATTTATAAGAAAGTATGGAATGAAGAATGGTGAAAAATTTATGTAATGGTATAGAATTGTGTGTCCTAGGACATGGATCACATACCATGTCTAGGAACAGTTTGCAGACCCCTTATGGAATAGTGTGAACGGGATGAGGAGCCGTTCACGGAACCGAATTTGGTTTTCCATGAAGGTATGAGGATAAAGGCATTCGGTACGTAAATAGCAGGAGTTCACAAAATAGTTGCAGTTCACATGATAAGAGTAGTACTTGGTAGTTGATATATCAAAATCATTTATTTTTTAAATCATGTATTACTTGATTTTTCAGATCCATTAGTCCCTCTATAGGGAGTAGTAATCACCTTCATTAAGGTGCAGGATTAGAGATTAAGATTTTATGAATAAAATTGGAGAAGTTTTGAGTCGTTCACAATGGATAATATGGTATGTGTAATGAACCATACATGTATGAAAAAACAATTCACATAATAGAATTTAGATTGTGGGGGAATCTCTCACAGCATGCGATGAAGAACAATAGTATGCAGAGGGGGACTATATGTGGAGAAGCTGAGCAGTACATAGAGTAAGGAAGTATTAGGATTATGGTAGTTCAAAGATGAGCTAGAAGATATTTTGAAATTGTAGTGATATGTCCAGGAGTTTATCTTCAATCCATTCCCTCTACTCAGTATGTTGAGGAGGTAAGGTGTACATGTAACACTAACATAATTCCCAAAAATTGAACAAATTAGTTTGTGAGATTAATTACCATAACCTCTCTAGGTTTAGGAAAGTAAATAAATTTTGTGTTTACAATATAACATTAATAAGGGATCCATTTATAATTGATTGTGACTGATTTAATGATAAACCATTGATTTGAAAGTCTTGTCGATAAACAGAGTGAAGAGTCTTCCAACACACTGTGAAAGGGAGAGTCAGCAAACGTGATTTGAGGGACGCAGTTTTCTATTACCATAACCATGGAAATGAAGTTTTCCTACCACAATGTGACTATACTAAAGTCTTGTATATAACATGTGATGATTAGTGGTTTTGGTACAACTGCCTCACTGTCGACGTACGGTCCTTGAATGTATCCCTTAGTGGTGAACCAAGTAAAATTGTTATTTTATTGCTTTTCATGTGATTGTTTATTTGAACTTACTCTTTAGGTAGGTTTAATAGATTCTTACTAATATGGGAATAAGATAACTCAGTTAAAAAGAAACATTTGACACCCTGATTCACCCCTCCCTTCTAAGGGTGTTACATGGTCCTTCATTATGTTGCAACCCAGTTCCACTAACAATGGAGTATCCCATAGTACAATCAATGAAGGAACATTTCTATCCCACTTTAAACACACTAATCATTATCAAAACGAAAATCTTTTTCTCGTCCAACACCCTACTCAGGAGTCCTCCATATTCAATTACTAGAGGAATATTGCAGTCATAACCTGAACAACTAGAATCATCTCTTATAAGTACTCCAGACACCAAATATATCTCATAATCATGTTCTCTATAGGATAAAATATATAAATGGATTATTATATATGTACATAACCCACTGGGGACCACTGGCCAGTGGGAGACTATGTCTCCTTAACCCCAATCAAGCCTCCATAGTTTAGGGGAGATGATAAGAATTGAGGAGGTGTAACTAAATAGTAGGTCATTTATTATGTAGAAATAAGCATGAACCAAACCCTATCCATTAAAAAGTTTAGAAGAATAAAAAAAATTGGGCAAACAAATATTTTAAAATAGTAAAGTATAAACATATTTGTAAAATAAATAGAGTATGAATGAAAAAACAAAAATCTAAAGAAGGAAATTACATGACCAACCAAAAAAGATATTTGAACATGAAAAGATCTAAAAGAAAATATTTGGGAGGGTCTTGATCCTAATCTCCAATCCTGACCATTGTATGTTGTCTATGACTTTTGGTATCCCTTTGATTATTTGAAATCAATTTATTATATTTCCATCATCTTTATAAGAGAAACAACTTGATTGAAAATCCTATGCATGTGTCTGTAAATACATACACTATTTGATTCCCAAACAACTGAAGTGGGAGAAATAGAATAAATGATAAAATTAGTCATATCATCCCAAACAATGAGGGATTCAAAACACTAAAACATATATATATTCACATAAAATAGATCAAGATTATTGAGAAAGGGGGTCTCCATTTGACTGATCAGCCCATGATGATGAGTTTGCATGTCGCTCCAATGGATCATCTCCAATTCCCAACATCTCACCTGTCTTACCTAAAATTCATAAAGAGTACCCAATCCTTCCCATCCCTACACAACCCATGTGATGAAACATATAATAGAAATCAAAATTTCTCCCCAGTATAATTGGGTTAGGCCACTTAGAAAAATTTTAGTGGACCCACACCCAGATACAATAAGGGAATTCTAGTCAATGGTTAGATGACCCACAACTAATCATGATAGGGAATGCCTCTTGGGAGGTATCACTATAGGACCATCAACCTTGTGAGTTAGGGGGTTCCATTCATTGGAAAATAGAGCCCAACTATAGTACAATTGGGGCCACCACTTATTATGAATATATTGAGGATATGCACCCCAATATAGTAGGGGGATGCCACTCTATACATAGAGGACCTCCTCCCTAATTCCATGGGGGTCCCACTAAGTGGGTATAGGACCCACATCATAGTAGAATATGTGGGGTGCCACTCAAACTAGTGTAGAATTATGGGGTACCCACAGACTAATGCAACTAGGAGGTTACCAATCTCAGCCTATTTAATGATTCAAATTGATCATGACCATCATTGAAAATTTCCTATATTAGGGTCATCCACCGAAAATTAAACATCATTCCCTGAAAACTACAAAAAATGAAACTATCATGTTCTTTGTAGAAAAATTCTCATGATATGATACCATCAAGATGAATTTTTTATTGAGATTAAGGGGATACGAAAGGTGGGATTGTTTTTAAAAAATGGTACATTGTGTGTTTGGGACACACACAGTGGGTGATCCCGCTTTCATTCAAGGCAATGTTATCCGCTAGACATATTGTGGAGTCCATATCATTGAAAAAAATGTATATGGATTTACACAAAAAAGGAATTAGCTACCCAGTGCTTTCTCATGTGCACCTTGTCATGACCAGGCACGTCAGTCTGTGTCTTTGTATGTCATGAACCACCCCTATCGACCCAGAACCGGTTACTCAAGAAAGTCCGCGACATGGTCCGAAGGGCGTTTCCGATCACCATGGGATAATAACTAGTGTTTGGCATCAAAACAAGTCGTTGGGAATGATTTAGCCTAGAAAAATAAAATATAGATAAATAGAAATAACATGTCAAAATATGTAAACACTAGCTACAGAGAATAATGTAATGATAATTTGCTCGACAAACCTCAATATGGCCCCATGTGTAACGCCCAATGTAGAACCACAATCCTAGATTAGAACCTTCAACTAAAAATTAATGTTTGCATTGGAACATATATGCTTACTAGGAAATCCAAAATATAACCACATCCTATGACCCATGACTTTAATAAGGAATCCAATAATTCAATTTCGAAAATAATATGTGAGAAAATAATGTATCTCCTTCCATTAAAGTTGAAGTCACAAGTTTGTACTATTATGGACAATTCTTCTATTTCACTATATTTTCAAAATAATATTCCAAGCATACACTAACAAAAAAATGTTTAAATAAATTTTTTTTTATGAATTGAGACATAAAGTATACAATAACTGAAATGAAAATCACATCAAAAGATTCAAGTCGCAAACAGGAACCACATAAAATCACTATAAGGAACTATTACAAGTGGGACCCTAGAGACCTTGTACCTCAGTGAAACGTGGCATAGAAACCACGAACCTTAGAAAACGTGGTTTAGAAACCACGACCCTTAGAAAACGTGGAATAGAAACCAAGACCCATAGTCATTCATATGTTTAGTTAGTATTTTTGGGTCATTCCTACAAGATGAAACTGGGACAAACTCCTATCGTGTCATCTTGAGTACTAGTCCTGGTCCACCCACCTAGATACCCAGGTTTCCCATTGTACTCTATTTCAATTGGTGGTGAGATTTCATTGTCAAGCAAAAATATATTTACATAACACCTTCTTTATTCAAAAAGCATTAAACTTATCACCACCATTCTCCATTGCAACCTGGGTCGACCTTGAACCGGTCACCTGAGCCAGTCCACAATATGGGCCAAAGGTTGTTCTTGATCCCCACTGGCTGGAAACTACTATCGGTCATCAAAAAAATAGTTCAGAACAATTTAGCCAAGAAAAATAAAATATAAATTCAAAATAGGTAAACACAAGAAATGGAGAATAATGTAAAGATAATCATCTAGGCATACCTCCGTGTGGTCCCATGGGTCACCACCGATGTAGAACCACGATCCCAGACTAGAACATAAAATGGAAAAGTAATGTAGAAATGAGCACTGAGATTCTCTGTAGGAATGAAAAAATACGACCCCATCATATGCCCCATGCCTTTAATATGAAATCCAATCATGAACGTTTTAAAATAAGATGCAGTGAAATAATTTTCTTTTTGTTTTCATGTTCAAGTCACAAGATATCATTTTTAAGGAGATTTCTTAATTTCCACGATATTTTCAAAAAAAAAATCCAAGCATAAATTGAGAAAAATTATTATTTTAAATTTTAGTTTTCCAAAAACAAGACATAAATTTTATTATAATTGAAATTAAAATAATATAAAAATCGTCAGGTTGAAAACGAGCACCATGGGAAATCCTTATCAATAACTAGAACAAGTGGAACACTAGAGACCTCGTACCTTAGTGACATGTAGCTTAGATACAATGATCATAATAAAATTTGGCTTATAAACCACAACCCTCAAAAAAGGTGTCCTAGAAACCATGACCCTCATTCATTCATATGTTTAGTCAATGTTGTTGTATCGATACTGCTATAGGATACCAGGATGAACCCCTACCATTACATCTTGCATACTAGTCCTGGTCCACCCTCCTAGATACCCAGGTTTCCCATTGTGCTCTATTTCAAGTGGGGTTGAACATTCATTATCACGAAAAAATATATGTACATAACACTTTCCTTATAAAAAACCCATTCAACCTCTCACCACTAGTCTCCCCCCTTAAGAGCATTCATCCTCTATCACATCACTAATTTCATAAGCCTACAAAATATGCACATAATAACACTTTAAACAAAAAAATAATTTTCTAAATCCAAGTGGGTGTTCCTCAATAGAGGTCTCCTTTTTCATAAAACATTATTAAGGTTCCGAACAGTCTTAATTACATAAATGGAACGGTTTCTATAACAAAATTGATGAAAGGCCAGTCAAATTTAGAAATACTCATTACGAATTAAAAACCACTTAGGAAATAAATTTTCTGGAAAATTTTCTTTTGACAAATGGAGTCAGAATTTCATTTCAATTTCTAAAATAATGGCATTATCATTTCTAAGAAAACACAATCATAAATTCACAAATTCTGATCCTTGTTTTGGATCGTTGAATCCCTTTTTCAAACCCTAGATTAAACCCTCAATACTGAAACTTATTATGTGTATTGCACATATTCGGATCCCCACTAAGGTCTATCTTTAACTTGTTGGCATTTAACTCTGCTCTAAATGCCAACTCTGTCATCAACATTGAGAGGATAATAACTATCTATTTTTAACTTGTGCTACTGAATCATCCCTTTGGAACATTATTACTGACCTATTTGAATACAGATGGTTATGATCTGACTATATTCACTCCAAACTAAAACACCTTGTGGAGATGGATACCTCGTGAAAAATTATGTATTGTTTACTTTTTCAATTGTTGAGCTCCTCCACATTATCTGGTTTGATAGAAATTCAATTATTCACAACAACTTCTCACTCAATCTTAATGCATGTCAGACGAGATTTCATATTTCTAATAGGCATGTTGTCTCGATAAAAAAGGATCATTTTTATAAATCTTTTGTGGAATTCGCTATCCTATGACATCTCATAATTGAAGGTCTCTACAAAAACCGAGACACTCATTGAAGGTGTTTTGGAAAGCCCCACTACCTGGTTGGATCAAAATCAACATTGATGGATCATTTAAATGAAATCTGGGACGGTGATACTATAGAGCCACATTCAGAGATTTGTTGGGTCTTTGTCATGGATGATTCAATGGTAGCAGAAGTTATACTTCTTTCCTAGAAGCAAAAATGATGGAGGTGATATAGGATGTTTGATAATGATAAAATAAAATGCTCAAATGATATCTGAATTGAAAGTGATTCCACCACTATTGTGCATAATATTTGTAATGTGGTGGTCCACCATGCCTATCCGCTTACTACTCAATGGATGAGCTACCTTGATTCACTTAAGGAACTCAGATATGTTGTTACCCATTTATATCGTGAAGAAAACATGGTTATTGATGGTCTTTCCAACAAAGGAATCAACCATGGAATTTCATGGAGTGATGATATGCGGGTTGATCTTATCCCTCTCTATGAAATATATTGTAATAAGTTACCATCATATAGGATCATGTATTTTCATTCAGTATTTTTAATTAATAAACTGTTTCTTGTTCTTTAAACAAGGAATCTCCTTTAAAAGAAATTTCTAGGAACCGCAACCATATTTCATAGCATTTGTATATGGCATAATTGTATAAAATATTTCTATAACACTAAAGTAAATATGAAATTCCAATTAAAGGAATAAGCATAGGGTACCTCCATCTAGTAGAACCTAGCAATCCACTTTGGTTCTTGGCACTTTCTCATGAAAATATACTACTCCCCAATTAAGCATACACTCTTTCACAAACATGCAAGGACACATAGCCCATATGCACATGCCCGCATGGCCATGGGAATGTGAAAGGGGATCCTTACATATACACTTATATATATATATATTCCCATCTCCACTATCCAACGCATGAACTTTTATATATAATCACAGGAACACCTAGCCCCATACATGTATAATCAATTACATGCATGAATATATGTGTAAGAGGGGGACCTATATATATTTATATATAAATTTATACCTATCCATACACAGGTGAATAACCTTAACATAGAGACGTGAAATTGAATAGCAGGGATCAACATAATACACAGGTATAAAATTGCACTCTAGAACACCCAAACAACACCATTAATCAACTGCAAAACCAACCAATGGCGTAAAAGTCCATACCTCAAAAAACACAGCTTTTGACGATGGAAGCATGGGATCGCTTCACCATACATGCATATACATCATCACATATATTTGTATACCATATGAACAAATTACATATTCCCCACGAAATGTGGGAATATGTGCAAGGATTATATAAATATATACATGCTTACCCATGTATATAAATATAAGTCTTTATCATTGACCACTAAAATCCACATCATGAAAGAAAAACACGCTATAAAAAAAGAGAGTCTATAAATTACCATGGGGTCCAAAAAAACTAAATTAAGGAAGGTTTCAAAGATAACATCACCCAAAAAAAGCTTCTAACCCACTATAAGATTTAATAAACCAAAATAAAACAAAAAAGCTAACCATTAAAATATTCTCTTTTTGAATGAGAAATTCCAAAATAAATACACACTTAATCTTTCATATCGATGACCAGACACATTAAATAAACCACTATTTTTCTATTAGAATCCATTTTTTCCATTTCACAAAGGTCATATAAAAAACCCAAGATAATGGCGAAGCCCCTTTATAACATCACCAATTATTTGAAAACCTTTCCAAACCATGCTTTTCACCATTTTTTAAATAAAAAACCAATACAACATTCCCAAAATGAATCTCTACTCATTATAAATCCAAATTTTAAAATAGATGACTCAAATGGTCGTTAATACAACGTTCTCACCAACCAAACATCCCCTAAACCCCATTCTTTAAAATAGTGTATGAAAACAACACAAAACATTGACATATCCTAATAAAAAATTCATTTATAACTAGAAAACAAAAAAATGATTCTAAAAATAAAAATCAAAGAAAAAATTAAACTAAAGAACAAATTTATAAATTCTAATAAGAAAAATAAATTCATCACGAAAAAAAATATTCACTCAAATAATTTTTATCTATAGAACAACATACATCATGTGTTCAAAAGTCATGGAAATTAATGAAAAATTACAATCGCACCAGAAACACACCACGAAGAATCCAAATTGGACTCAAAATCAAGAATTAGAACTAATTTGTATCAAAATCAAACCCTAAAATGATCCTTATACCCACCAAAAACCCAAAAAATCAAATGATAAGTGGAGAGACCTACACGGAGGAGTTGTACCAGAGGTCGCAGGACTTGGTTTAGGTAACCCGGTCAGTGCGCTGGAGAGTGTTCGTCCTAAGGGACATGGGGTGCTAGTGATATGAGTGGCCACGAATGTAGTGGTTTTCCATAGGGTCACTGCCCAGGTATGATGGACGCCGGAAGTAGGCTACGGCGGAAGGGAGGGGGCGGTGCACAGGGATGGCTGGTCGGGATGAAGAGGGTAGCATAAAGGGTGTAGGGTGCCAGCTGCGTGGTGCATAAGGGAGGAGTAGAGGCATGACTGGATTAGGTTGGGGTGGGTTTGCGGCGTGTTTTGATATAAGGGGGGTAGGAGAAGACAAACCCCTAACCAAAAAAATAAATGAAATAATAATTATATTTATTATTAGATAATATCAAACATTAATAATCTAAATAATGAACTATATAAAAACCAAAATAATAAAATACTAATAATAAAAATAAAACTCTCAATTAAATTATTATCCAAGATAATAATAATAATATTCTCAAGTGACATTAATAATAATATTATTATTTTAATAACCATTCTTAGTTCATTTTGTTTATTTATTTATTTTTCTCATTTCATATTTTTTACAAATTATCATTCATTTTATTAATTTATTAATTTACCATGCACTGGGCAGGCTGCATGGTGATTTTGAGAAGCTGTGCGGCTTCAAACGTTCCCTTCATTTCCCATGCGTTGGGTGCTGACAATCCCCAAACACTCACTTCTCAGCAAACAAAATCATGGGATCAGCCCGTAACTCAACAGAATATCTTGAAGGAAAATAAAATAATAAAATAAAAATATTGAAAAGGTTTGGGTGTGACAATATTCCCCAACATAAAGATTTACACCCCTATAAAGCCACAAAAAGACTAAGATGAAACAAACCTGATATTTCCATAAGGTTCAAAAAGGATACTCAAGAAAATTAAGCAAAAATAGGAAAACACACCGTGCTCAGACAATGTAACTCAAATGTAAACTGTAAGAAACCCATAACAATACATTCATCTAAGCGTCACCCACCCCATAGAGCTATAATACTTCCAGTTTATTGATCAAGGAAAGGTACTCTCTCATACCCACAGAAACCAACATCACAACCAGAAACACACCAAGAATCATTAAACAAAAATGACACCATTTTACTGGAATGAAAAAGTAGATCAAAAAAATAACAAAATGACACTCATATTACCATCCACCAAGCCTTATCTAACAAGAGAACCAATAGGTAAACATGGGGAACCACAAACTAGATCCCCACCATTCGAAACAAACCAACACTAGAGATGAGATTGGAAAACCGACTCGGGGAGTCCCATGTGGACGCCCCAACATTAGAACTAACAGATGATATAAGAACATCAAAAATTTACCAATAGTGACCGAAAACCCTAGAAAAAGGGGTAGAGAGGTTTGGGCCTAACTACCAGGGCATCAAAACCACGACTGAAGATAGACCAACTTCACCACATCCCTCGATGAGTACTATTCAAATTTGAGATTGATTTACCCAAAAGACCCCATAAGGACCACAAAAATTGATTAGATTTGGTGGGATGAAACCCTCAAGACATTAGTAATGAGACGAACACACCTCCACATAGCCATGGGAAACCTCACACCCCCTAACGGGTCATTCAGAATGGAACCATCACAGAATAAAATTTAAAATACTTTTTCTCTCAACACTGATGACCTAAATTATGTTGGGGCCCCATAGACTCATGGGGTTCCTGACTAGACGCCAACATCACTCTGAGGCCTATGGCTAGAGCCCTGATGCTTGAAGAATCTCCTACCTCAGAGTCATGTATTGAAGACTCCTGAAAAGAGCTTCATCTTTCATAGTGCCGCAAGCAACCATACTACATTCCAAGAAACCCATTCAGACACAAGACACTCCGACATCCATCTACTCCCACATGAAATATCCACAAAAACAATGGCTTAGATGACTAATATGAATCAATTAATCACCATAAACAAGAAACATATGAAGGAATGTTTCCTGATGAACACTCCACTTTGAATGAAAAAATTAGAAATCCCTAATAGGAGGACACACTCCTTTGAAGCATGGATTCCCAGTGTATTCTATGAAATCCACCATTGCTCTTTAATGAAATGTCACACTGAATGAAATCACCAAACATGACCCTTACAGATGATGAAATCAGTATAAGCCTTTCAAGACACCGTTTAGCACCGATAACTCTGAACTGCCTTCACCCTTCCCTGTCGGGATTCATTTCACTCTTTCGAGGGGGGACCTTCAAATGCCTTGTTGTAAAACATCATACCCAAGGGCACAAAAAACTCAAAGATAAAAAAACTCACTTTAACTCCCCTCACATATCTCATCCCGGTATGAGAGGATACACTTAGCCAAAAAATAGAAGGGATAGACTAGCCCTATCACTAAAAATAGAGATTCCTTACTTTAATCAACTGGTAGGCCCGCCAATGTTGAAATTATTGTGGCTACACATTAATCGCCCATTAATGCTTTACTAGAGGCCATGAACTAGTACTGAATGAAATCCATAGACCCAATAAAACTATTACAATGGCCAAGACATATCGTAAGTGAACACTAAATGTAAAGGGGAACCACTATAAGGGCTTCCCAAAGCACTTTTCAAAAAAAACCTCTAACTATATCCTTTTATCCAACTGAAAAATAGTAATTCATAATCAAGACACAAATCAGTAAAAAAATGATTCTCAGATCGAAATGTCTCAAACCAAACATTTACAAAAACACAAGGACACACCACACAATCATAGGTCACTAAACCACCAAACATTTCTATAACAAAACTTTCTGAAAATAATTAAAGATGTTGGATTGCACAAAACCCAATGGTGTCCCATGGGCCTCACACATCCAAGATCTCATGCCACACTGTCAACCATGACATGTTCATCAAGTCACTCATCCACTCATACCATTGACCATTTCTCCTTCCAAATATGCTCATGCATGTGGTTTCCCATTAGAACTCCAAGGATCAAAACCAAACCATTCCATTATTCAAAACCAAAATCATTAAACACACACTTTTTAAACCATACACATCATTTTAATTTTAATGTTCTTCATTTCAAAAAAATATCCAAGACCAAATCATTTTTTTAAAACATGATTCTGAGTGTCCAAAACAAAGAGATGAGGAATGATGCAGTAGAAAACTAATGTTAGCTGGTGACTATGTCATATGGTAGGTGTCCATATGACATTCACACAATTACCACTAAGAGTATTCTAGGAAAACATCTCCAACTCTACATGGCTTCACTGACCCTACATGCTCAATGGGACCACAGAACCTACTCCCATTTCATTTTCCCTAGACAAGATTAACCATAACGACCAAAGAATCAAACCAACCTCAAATTACCCTAGTAACTTGTGTCTCACCATGAGATGTATTATGTTTTTACCACACTCATAGGTAGAACAATGAGTTTGGACACCCTTAACATTGGTCTACCTTGACTCTATCCCAAAATAACATGAGCCAAGAGAGAAAACCTCATATGAAACCATTTTCTCATGAACAACAGTGGTTCACCCCTAAAACGACCACCCGTGAAGGTCCGTGACATGGCCAAAAGGGCATTCCCGATCCCCATGGGCTAGTAATTAGTGTGAAAAATTAAAAAAGTTATTGGGAACAGTTTATCCTAGAGAAAAAGACAGATAAATATAAATAACCAGCCAAAATAGTTAAACACTAACAGTGGAGAATAATATAAATATAATCAGCTAGACATACGTCCATGTGGCCCCATGGGTCACCACATACCTAGAACCATGATCCTAGACTATAACCTACAACCAAAAAATAATGTTGGCATGTGCACCGAGATTCATAATAGGAATTCCAAAACATAACCACATCATCTTCCATTTTCTTTTAATTTTAATTTCATGTTTTCTATCATGTTTTATAATTATTTTATAAAATTATTCTATATACACATGCTATGAAATATGGCTATGTTTTCTATAAATGATTATTCCTTTGTTTTAGAAATTTAAATTTATTTCAAATTTTATTGGCCTTTATGGGAAATTTCTTCAATATTTATTTCTTATGTGGTTTTGAATTGTTAATGAGTATTTCTAAAGGTGTTTGTCCTTTCGGCTGGTTAGTTATAAAATTTGTTTCCATTATGTAACTAATCTTGTTTGGCACCTTAAAAATGTTTTATGAAAAAGAAAAACATTTCTTGAGGAATTCCCCCTTGGTTTTAGAAAATTATTGGTATGTTTTCTTTGTTATTATGTTCCTAATGTTGAGATTTATGCATTGTGTGTCATGAAATATGAGGAATGCTATTAAGGATAGAGGATAATGGTCTATGATTTAATGAGTTTTGAATAAAGAAGGTGTTATGTACATATATATTTTTCCATGATAAAGAAAATTCCCCACCACTTGAAATAGAAAAAAATGGGAAACCTATGCATCTAGGATGGTGTAAAAGGACTAGTACGCTAGATGACACAATAGGTGTTCATCCTAGTTTCATCTAACAAGATTTATGCAACAACACTAACTAAACATACGAATGACTGAAGATCATTGTTTTAAGCCACTTTTTCTTTGGATCATGGTTTCTATGCCATATTTTCTTATTGGTGTGGTTTCTATTCCACGATTCACTAAGGTATGAGGTCTCTATGGTCCCACATGTGCTAGCTACCTAAAGGGATTTTCCATGGTGCAAATTTGCGAAATGAAGCTTGTGATGTGATTTTCATTTCAGTTTTTTTTACATTATGCCTTGTTTTTGAAAAACCATCATTTAATATAATCATTTTCTACAAAGTATTCTTGGATTTTTTTTGAAAATATAGTGTAATAGAAGTGTTTAACAAAAAAAGATATCTTCTGCCTTGAATTTGGAATGAAGGAGAAAAATTATTTGATTACAAATTATTTTTAATCATGAATGATTATATTAATTATTAAAGGGATAAGACATAGTTTTTTGTTATATGTTGACATTCCTATTGAGAAACTCAATGATCATGCCTTCTTATCTTTTTAGTTGAAGGTTCTTGTCTCGGATTGTCTTTCTCCATCGGTAGTGACACCTGAGGCCACATGGAGTTATGTCAAGATAATTATCATTACTTTATTATCTACATCTAGTTTCTATATGTTTTAACTATTTATTTATGTTTATCATTCTTTTATTATTCATGGATAAATTGTTCCCATCAACTTTTTGATGTGTGGCACTAGTTTCCAACCAGTCAGGATCGAGAATGCCCTTCGGGTCATGTTGTGGACCGGCTCGGGTGACTAGTTCAGACCCGGGTTGGTTCGTGAAAGTGTACCTGGCTATGTACCAATCCATGATTAGGTATCCATCCATGTACATGTGCACATATATTAAACTAAATTTCCTATTTCATGGGTTCTATGGTGTGGGTAGGTGGAACAGGGTGTGGATACCCCTGGGGGTAACAGCGTGTGTGGGCCCATGCAAATACCATGTGATTATTAACTTGGATAGAAACCCAAGTTGTTATGAATTCTCAATAAAAAAATTTCACTACTGATTCTTTCTATTCCACCTTCAATATCCCTTAGAAGTTTGGATACATGTTCATTCACAGTTGATCAATTTATATTTTCCAGATTACGGCCAACTGTATGCCTAAGGTGCTCTCCCATCGCGGATGCTCGCTCTCATTTCCAACCATAATTCTTGATCATTGAACGCTTCACCATAATTCCAAAATTAAATTTGATTCATCCAGAAATAATCAACCTAACCATCATTGAACAATTAATAATGAATCTAGGGGGTTTATCACATTCGGATACAACCCGAAAATGAAAACCATGACCACATAGGCAACCAATGATGAAAATGATGAAAGGTAGGGATATATTTACATAAACAATTTTATTAAATTTTTTTCAAGAATTATTGTCTGATGATAATAGTATTTGGAAAACCATGGTTGTTAACATGGATTAAGAATAATAAATTTATCAAAAAATGAAATTTATTTAAATATCCTCATGAGAAAGGTATGAATTCACAAATAAAAAATAATAATAGTTAAAATCCATTTCCATATATTTGATTATTAGATGAAAACATTTTTTATGGTACCTACATCAAATATGGATTGATCATAGTTGTAGATATTTCTCACTAGCAATGTAGGGATCCCACTGTATTCGTTGTCTTCTGATCCTCCAAGATCTAATCATAATTTTTCATCTGATTCTGACTCTACAAAGAAAATTTCACTAAATATCATCTCAATTCTCCTAGGGTTATGTGGATAACCCAACCTAATCTTTATAGTAGTAATTATATAGTTGAAAATTATGTCATGGTATTAAATGAAATAATGTAATAATTTTATTAATTAATATACTTACTTTACCCACTAAAACCTTCCTCATCCTAATGTTCAGCAATGATCATATTTAGGTCATGCATAGTGAAAACCCCCCATTTTGGATTTATCCATGGTAAAACTTTTCTAAATTGAGACTCTATTGGGACGATAAACCATTATTTATAAAAAAAACTACAAATCCTTGATATTAATATATTTAATATTCATATAATATCAATATCAGGATCCCCATTCAATGAAATATCGCGTCTTCTCAGTGGCTAGATGTGGAAATATATCATAATATATTTTAATGTCTAATAACGGGGAAAGGGTCTCTACATTATTCCATCATTGAATTCTTTTCATTCCTAAAAATAAAAATATACAATATTATAGGGATATTGATCCTACACCCGACTCTCCTGCTTTGAGAATCCCTCCTAAAAGATCCCTTGCTCCCACAAAACATGACCTAAGTGTATAGACTATCTACAAATGATCCCCTTCTATTGATCCTCGATCTCCACTAGGAACTCTATGATGGTCACTCAAACATTGATGTCTAGCTATTCCTAGTCAGTATAACTCATAGGATCATGCATGTGTCACCTCATCTATTACACATGGAAGAAATCATGCACCCAGTCTAGCTACAGTGGTAGGGATAAGTGGTAAGTGACCTCTCTAACACTATTCAGGATCTCAAATATCCTAATGAACCTTGGTGATTTCCTAACTCTCCTAATGAATTTGAAAAATTCTTTTCTTGGTGATACTCTTTTAGAAATCATGGTCTCCCTAATTTAACTCCAAAGGCCTATGATGTCGGTCTTCATAAGATTTCTATCCGCTTTTGAATGTAATTCTCTGATCTCAGATCACCTCAAACATTTCGATGGTTATCTATAACATCTTTGGTCCACCCATTTAAGCATCCCAAAACATAGACTAGAAGTAGGGTAACCACCACGGTCTCAAAAAAATTTACTCAAAAGAAGACATGCTATTAGTATATAGATATTTTTTATTATGATTAAACTCCATGAATGGTAAGTTATCTGCCTAGTTTCTTCTGAAGTCCAGCTTGCATTTCCTCAGCATATATTCAAACACCTAGATAGTGCACTTGTTCTATCCATCAATATAGGGTGAGATACTTTACATATCCTCAACTAGTTCATGAATACATCCTATCTTCTGCTAAATAACTATGACATAACCTATTGGTCACATTTAGAGATAATCATTTTGGGAACATAATGAATTCGGAAAAACTCTTACACATACATCTATCCCAAGCACTCAACTGAAATCTTCTACTTGAAGAAATGAAATGTGAATACATTTTAATTGTTTCAGAAATTAACCATGTGACATCATAGATTCTTTCTATATCTATAATCCCAATAAAATATTCCATGGGTATTCCATCCCATTTACATTACGGATTCTTAAGAGGCTACAAAAAACCTACAAGAACCAAGTGCTTAGTCTTAATCTATTGAGAATTGAGGAAGCATTATATGAACATGGAAATGCATCACATTATTCTGTACAACCAAAACTACATCAAAAGGCCCCTCTAACTCAATCCTAAACTGGGATGCACAACCAATGATGAATTGTGAAACTCCCTCATTTCCTCCACTTGCAACATGCATTGAACCACACTTCATCCCAAGAAGAGGCCGATGTGATTTCATTCTTCATTTAATCCATATTGTCAATCTCCTAAGGATATATAGTGATGTAGGAAATCATATTTTATGTATCCAAACTAATCCACTATCACATGCTGAAGATGATGGAGGATTCAACAACACTGAAAAAAGAAAAATTGCACCCAACTCATTGATTAGTGTCTACTGAAATGAATCCAATCGCTAAAACTCTATCACCAAGAGACATAAAGGAATCCTATTAAGGTAATATACTACCATTTTACCTTCTTATGAGTATATTTTTTTTAATCCATAATATTTCAGGAATTCACTCAATGCCATTATATCATGTTTATAAATCTAGGTGAGAATGTATAACTATGCCTCTAAAGGACCAATTAAACATCAAAACACTCTCCTAGAAGAGAGTTTCACCACATATCTAAAGAAAATGAAACTACTGGAAACATTAGGTTATAATTTTTTTGTTCTCTTCATGGGTTGTCAACTTCCTTGAACCATGTGTGATTACTAAATACCTCTGCATGAACACTTATCCTATCCAAGCTCATGAGGAATCAAAATATACTACATACTCTATAGCTTCATCATGTAGTCTCAAAGTACGATAACTGGTTAGCCTTAACCTCAACACCTCCTAAGCTATATAACGCTCAATGGTCTAGGTAAAAGGATTCCCTTTCTATTTCAGTGTTGTTAAATAGGATAAAATCCCAGAGAAGTCTACATTAGATATTTTATACTACCCAACAAATATTAGAGAACTCTTCACCTACAAAATTGTATTGGATAGCTCCCATGAATGAAACACATAAAACATTTATGGGTCCATATCCAATCAATTATTTGAAATTACATGCCCCATAAATTTAACCTCACCATTCACGAACTTGATATTTGAGAGGTTAGAATAAAATCAATGATCCCATAATATGTTTAGGACCATACTCAAGTGAACTACATGATCCTTTACTTTCATGAAGTATTAGAGTTTTTCATCAAATGAAGGAAAAAAAATAGACTAGGTATAAATGGATGATCCAAATAATCAAATCCAAAAAAACTGTAGGGGAATTTATAATACAAAAAAGCATCGCCATGAAATTATAGTGTCTATCATGACACTAGAATGACCACATCATAATATCATCCTCATAAATCCTCAACTGGTGGAAGCCATACCTGAGATCTATCATTGAGAGCCATATCACACCTCTTAACTGATCAAATATGAATCAATTTATGGAAATACATACTTTTTTTCTATCAATTTTTTTTTTCAGAGATGATAATCAAACCAATCCACAAAATCCCATCTTCATTTTTCATGACCAAAAATAGAGCTACCAATGGGGAAATACTAGGTTTAATAAAACCTCCACTAAAATTTACTATAAAAACACCCTTGACTCTATAAAAGTATTACGGGTCATATGATATGACAAAGAAGATATCATTGTGGAATTTGGATGAAATTCAATGAGGAATTCCATCAATCAACTCAGATGTAGGGTTAGAACATCCTCATGAAAGATGTCCATAAAATCCTCCATCATAATATGAATTTCAATGCATGAAGATCCTAATAAGAAAAGGGATAAAATCACCAACTTGTGGATGATGGGTTGCATATTCCCTCTCAAAATACCCACCCACTATGCCGTTAGATCCCTCTGGACCACAATAGAGAATATCATCCAGTCATTATGAATGAATCTAACCCACCTACGTTGAAAACTAGTCTTGAAACAAACCATGGAAAATATTCCATTCCATGGATGACATCATAAAGTTTCATTGTGATGAACATGATTTTCCACATGAAAATATTTCCAAAAAACCAAAGCTGGAATTACAAGATGATACTAAATATCAAAAAATATAACCCATTTGGAATGTATAGAAAAAATATTGTTCTATCCTATAAATAGGTTCCTCTATAACATTCCCAAGGGTTACAAAAACAATGGAGATATTTGATACTATGTCTGAAAGTATTAGAGAAAGTGTTGAACAATCACAGAATGTACATTGTATCATCTATTATGTTGTTGGGTCATATGCCACCATGGACTAGAGAAGATCAAGACCCCATCTTTCAGCTCATTGATCATAACATGGACTTCTTAATAGTGGTGGTTGTGGAAGTAGCTCATTACATTACCTTTCACTAGAAAATACTTCTCTTGGATCCCCACCGGTTTCTCTTCCAACTTCGCCTCCCTTGGGGCTCTGTGGGCCATGCCTATGAAAATCATGATCATGAAACTACCTCTTAAATAGCTATCCATTTTTCATCATCCATTCATCCTCAACATGTCAGGTCAAGAAATAACATTCCATGTGACCTCTCCAATCCCATTTATAATATCTCCCCTCTATGGGTTGACCTAGTCATTTTTACAACCCATGTTTCCACGTCCACATGACCAGGACTATTCATAATGAGATATCATACACTAGGAACCTATAGACTAGTGCATGTTAGCCACTGTGATGAAACATACCTATGACACCCACTTCCAAATTCATCTTCATGGAATCCCTCAAATAATAATTCACCTTTTTCAATCGACCAATCCATCACTCTAGCTTAACTAGCAATGAATATGGGTACCACAATGGCAGAAATGTCATTACAAAGACCCTGTCCAATCCTCTGAACACATAACTAAACATTCCAAATTATTCTTTAGATGTGTTGTATAATTTTGGTATACCTGATAGCATACTCAAGAACTCACATATTACACTACGGCAACAAGATAGACTCTTGAATCTGAACTGAGCAGATAAATGATGTGTAATACTCCACATAACGTACTTAATGGATGTAAAAACATGGGATTGGAATCATATCATGTTTTTTTACATGACTAGGCTCGCCAAAATTCAGCTTCTCTATGTAAAACACTAGATAGAAATGTAAAACTTTGATTGGTCATGTTCCGAATGATCCTAAATACCCAAATCACCAAACAAAAGCTAATCCCCCACTCATGGGGGATCTATCTCACCGAAGATCCATGATGGTCTCTAGCTCTGAAAATCACATAGTCCACTATTCTTGTTCACAACCATAGCCTATGCTGTTGGTACAATATGTTTCTCGATATGAGGATATGCTACTACATATCTTCCTAGAGGAAATATATATGTAGTGAGCTGATATATAATGGATAATCAGAACAATAAATACTATATGGAGCATGTATAAATGTTCCATTCCTCCAATTTCGTGTTATGTTGAGTTGAAAATAATGTAGATAGATTAATGTTGTGTTGATACATCTGTTTTTCACAAAAAAATGGGTTCTCTGGCCTGAAATCCACACATGAGGCACTCTAGCACTATTTCTATAACTTCTCTAGAAACCTCATAAGGGGAAAAACAACACAACATCTTGAGGTTGGACCACTTCTGATATAACTCTATAAGAACCCAACCCAATAGTCACATCTTGGAAAGTGGAAGAAATGTTCATCATAACCCCAAGACCAAATCCATAGGGTAGATGTTGGAGAAAAGAATAATGAAGTCATTACTAAATGGGAGGCCTTTAACTAAACCACATGTATGCATAGACCCATCAATCTCCATGAAACAATGAAGAGGAATAATAAATAGGTAGTAACATCAAAAGTAAAACCATGCAAGTGAAAAACACTAGGTGAAACATTAAGAGAATGATATAATGTTACAAAAATTTAATGTGGAAAAATAAATTCCCCATTAGAATTGATATCCCAACAAGCCAATAATTAGAATAGAAAATAGATGACATAGCCCAGATCATGATCTACAATCCCGAAAGCTATACAATGTTTATAATCTTGTGTATCCCTATGATACTATGACATCAATATCAATTTTTCCATCATCGACATAACACATAACAAGCGTGGTAAAATTCCATATATGGGTTAGTATATATATACCCAGTAGGATTCCCTAGAAACTAAAGAGTGATAAATAGAAGAAATGACAGAAGTAGTCAGATCAACCAAAAGAAACAGAGAATAAACTATGAAAAACATAGATATATTCTCATAAAATAAACCTAGATGTGAGAGATAGTGGATCATTTTCTCATAGGGAAAAGCAAGGTGATGAATTTCCTTCATCTCCTGAGGTCCTCCATTGATACTTGGTATCACACGTGTCTATCCTAAGAATTTATGAAGGGGACCCAAACCATTCCACCTCTCCATATCCATAGGGACAGATATAACCAATTTAAAGAGGAAAGGTAACCTTTTAAAATAATGTATTCCAAAGAAAGGAAGGCTTGAGGACCGACACCACAGAATAACATGGGGATTTCAATCAACATATAATGGACAAACACCCTAGAATGATATTAGAAGAGGACATGTTCCCTATTTCATAAATGGTTTTCCAACCAATGGATGTTGTACCTTTTACCTAGAACATTTGGGAGGTTCCACACGGTACATATAAATATAGGATATGTTCTCATGTATGGTAGTGGGATTCTACCCTATACATGGAAGACCCACACCCATGTTCTATTGGAGTGTACCACACAATTGGAAGGGGGCCCATTATATAGTTCCCTAGGGGGTTCCAATCAATCCAATGAAAAGAGTATCGGGTACCCACTCACTAATTCAAACTAGGGGTTTCCATCCCTAAACAATCCCTAACGACCCAATCTAATCACTTCGATCATTTTGGGTTTTTAGAATAAGAATCATCTTTGTAACAGTACATATCATATCACAAAACCCTCTATAATGGATTACATAATGTTCTACATGGAAATATAACCATGATATGCAACACAAAGAACAATATTATTCCATTATAGGGGATATAAAAGGTTGAAATGATTCAATAATGTTTTCCCACAATGTGTGTGGGAACCAAACAGTGTGGGCTCTCACTCCTTTGTATGGCCAGGTACTCCTCCAAACATGGGTCCGAGGACATGTTTTCCTAAGATGTGTGTAAGCGGGTCCAAATGGATTGTCTCATCTAATCATGGATTTCTTGTCTGCTATTTTCTATGCTCCTGTTCATTAGTCAATGTCCTTTTACCTGGACTTCTGTTGGGCTATGCCCTAGTTTCGAGCATGTGGTCATGTATTCCTAGAGTAAAATTCATTTCCTCCCACACTACGTCCTACGAATATGAAGAAGGCACATGCTAAAGCAACCCTGGGAATGTTTGATGAAATTTGGCCCAAGTCACACATTTCATGATCAATAACTCAACTAATATCCATATATATAGAAGAATCTGAAGACCACGACATTTTTTATTCCACAGTACAATGTGTATAGTCAGGTTATCCACTAAAATTCTTGATCACCCATGTGACTTCTCAATCCACACATTCCACTACTGATTGCGCCCATTTATACAATGAATATCTTTGGGAAATTTCGATTCAAGACAATTTATTTCTGATCTATTTATAATTGATGAATTTCACATACTCGTAATGCTAACGTGCTCCTTGTCACTATCGCTCGCTTCCATTGACGTCCTAGATCCCAAACACACAATGTTATCACCAACATCCTAAAATTCATCCTAATTTGTAAAAAAATAATCTACTTGGTTTTCATTCTCTAGTCTATCATCAATATGTGAGTTCAATCACGATCATATATACCATGAAAAGGTTCAACATCGACCTCATAGGACACTAATGAAGAATGAAAATAACGATGGTATAAATGCACATAAAATATGTATAACCTTCTTCGGAATTGAATTATTGTCCCAAAATAACAATATCACCTAAAAAAGGGTTTTAGATACATTAAAAAGAATAATTGGATCAAATAATTTAATTTCTTCAAATGTAATTATGAGATGTTTATGAAATAGAAAATTAAATAATATTGGATAAAATCCAGGACAAAACCCATAATTATGGGTGGAAACCATAGTTTATGATCCACACATTGATTAATGTTCAATCATCTGGAAGAATTCATTCTCTAATGTTATAAGTATCTCACTACATTCACTTTATGCCAATCCACCGGGTACAAATGACTGTTCATTATATGAATATTATTCACGAGAAGAAAATGCTTTGAATCACCTCAAAAACATTTCAAGCTTATTTCGATAGCCCTGGATAATTTCTATATTATAATTTATATGGATGTAATTTAGGTCTTTGTATTAATTTTTTTAATTTAATAATTTAATTATGTAATCCACTTTACATACCTACCAATTTCTATCTCATTAAAACATTTGGCGTTGATGATATCTAAGTCACGCCTAGTGTACGACACACATTTCTGATTCAACTATGATGTAAGATTTCAGATATGATAATATCATTGGTAGATGACCCATTATTTAGGAAAAACGTTTGTATGTTTATGAAATTAATAAATTTAGTATTTTTATAACACCAATTCTAGGCTGATCAGTCTTTGGAATCTCACACTGTCTGAGTTCTTAATTCTAAAAATATTTCTTAATTTATTTCAAATTATTTCAAAGATAAAAAATGACTTTATATATCAAAACCCATTTTCAATATCACCTTATTCCCATAACCTTCTAGTTTTGTACTTCATTAACAAGGGATAACCCTCACCCTTTTTTATGAGTAGGATGGAAATCATGTCTGATTTAATGTCTAAATACCATAAATTATAAATAATTTAATTCTTTTAAAACACTAATATAGACACCATCCTCAAGTAACAGAACCCCAAATTGGTTCACACCATGCCTAACAATCCCCACACCACCATTTCAGAATTAACAACGGAGTCTTAACCTCATCCTAATTCGACATTCAAAATATATCAGCAATTAAACACAATCAAATAAATTAATATTTAAATATTCTCTAAGAATTTAAACATATGGTATTTCCAAAAAACTCTTTTACTAGTTTAAACACCATATTAAAATAACAACTAAGTGATCTAAAAATATTTTTGAGGGTATATTTTAGATTAAAATGATCATTTTAACACTCAAAATCCTCCTGAGCCAAAAACTCAAATTTACCAAAATGTTGGTACCATTGAAAGATAATGGTGTTTACTTGGACATTTATACTAGTAAAATATCTATTTCCACTATTTTTATACCTGAGGTTCATGTGTATTATGTTGTGTATAATTACATGAATACTAAAAAACCTATTAATTATAATTAATCATTTTTTATCTTGATTGATTGATAATATAAAATCAATATAGGATACATGTTCACTGATATATAGTTCACAAATAAATGAATATATCATCTTTATATCCATGTTAGTTTAGAAAATTAATGAATTTTATATAGGTAAAAAAATTATCAAGGAATAAAATTATAAGAATTATTGTGTGTCTTATTTTTTAATAGATGAAGAAAATATTGAGAAATTAATGGATATTTCCCAAAATTATGGTAAACCATTTTATGAGAAATAATATGAAAAGGGGATGTAAAAGGAAACTAGTTCTATTAAAATTGTCATATATGGAATATATTTTATTTATGAAATTTTTATAATATGACAGACACACATATAAATATATGTATGTATGTTCTGGTTTCATTGGAACATCACGATATTCATCAAAAAACAAAATCTATGGCATTTAGTCTTGGTTTGAATTGATAAAAATCAGGAAAAGGAAGAAAATGTAAAATTAATGGATGTAAAATGGATTTTTCATCCTCTAGTGGCCCACACTCTTTCCAGGAAAGATATATTTCAATATTGAAACATTCAATATCGTGTAACCCTTATAGGGGTATACCGATAAAATTTAACGAACACTGTTAAAATGAATGAAATTAAATTAAAATGATTAAATAAAATGACTGAAATGTTTTAATGGATGATCTAATTCCATTTCTTTGGGATAAATCCCTATATAAAAAAATTTCAAAAACACAATAACCAATATGTTTTTCATTTTTAGAGTTATATGTAGAAACGATTTTTACCTGTTGAAGATGTTATCTATGGAAAAATTAATCAATGTCATATTTTTTCAATTTGAGAATTTACTTCCGCCTCAAATCATCAAAATAATGGTTTACATCATTGATAAAAATGATGTAGATATCTAACTATATGATCTTGTATATTACTGATGGATGATACCCATTAAAACCTATATGATTCTTTTGAAACGGTATGTCAAAAAATTAAATTCACCAAGATGGCTTTATAAAGGGGAAGTATATATTTGTATAAGGCATTGAATTATATGAAATATACCTATCAAATGTGAAAAAAAGTCTCCCAATATCTCACCACAGTGTTTACCTTATTAGTGAATTTATTTTAGGATGACATTTTTTTCATAATTACTATAATATAATGGGAGAAAGTTTACAATTTTTTTTATATAATTTTTTAGTGTTTGGGATATATATTCAAACTCACAATAAAACGCTTATTAATTTGGACCCACAAAGTGATTAAATATGAATATAAAATAAAAAATAATTAATATCGTATAACATGGATTTGTGAAAATATTTCTATAGAATTATAAGAAAAGAAATAAATTTGAAGACGAGATCAATGGATAGCTAGAGGACCATGTTTATATGTATTATATTACATGGGTACCCAAATAATAAATATACATTCTATATAAATGAAAATAATTAATGTAGAATGATATAATATAGCGCGGTCACTCTTATGGTTAATTTTAATAATGTAAAATTTACTAGGGGCAAAGATATCATTTTGAGGAATTCATTGTAACAGCCCGAGATTTTATGAAAAATATTCTTTTTATTTCACTAATGTCTTGTGTTGTACGCTACACGAAAAGGATCTTGCACAACACGCATCCTTGACTTGCCTTGCATTACACGCAATCGCAACCTTCCTCGATAGCGTGTGTGGTACGTAATCCTGAGTTTCACGAAACAATGATATGCTATTAAAATATTATTAAAACTAGCCGTTATGAATAGTAATATCCACTTTTTAAATTTTAGAAATTTTAACTCTCAAAATGGACTTCATTTTTGGATTCGGAGTATCGAATTTAGCCTAAGGTGAAATTTTGGTACTTTTCGGATAACTTTCATATTCTGATGAATAGTGAAAATTACTAAATTATAATTAAAAACAACTTTTTTAATCGAAATAATTAATAGTGATAAATCATTGATTTGAGTGGTTTTAAAGTATATTTAGAATATATTTTTACAATTTAATACAATGTTGGTCATCGGATTTAGTTTCACATTTAAACTAGACATAAACAAGTGTCAATCTTTTGATAGATATTGTTTCTTAAAAACACGCTATTTGTTTTAACAGCGGGATTTAATTATAAAATTAATTAATGCAACTTTTATGTTATGAATTTGGTAAAATAGACTTCATTTTTGAATTCGGAATATGAAATATAGCTTGGGATGAAATTTTGGCATTGTTCTGAAAAACATCAATTTTTGATGAATAGTGAAACTACTAAGTGGTAGGTTAAAAACTGAATTTTGCATAAAACTTAATTTTACCGCTTCTGTGAATGGAATTTCGAAAATCCGAGAGACACGGTTAATATCAAGGACTAAAATGTGGTTCAATGAGATGAAAATAATTTTTTGGTGAATAGTAACTTTTTACTTTTTTACCGCGGTTAATAGTAAATAGGGTAACTAAGGGTAAATATGATATTACTATTACCCTAACACATGTCCTAATTCTATTGGACAAGTGTAATTCGACCAAAAACAAACTTAGAAATAAAATATGACCATTTAGGCCCACTTGGATTAGATTAGGACATTTATTATTAATTTATTTAAAGAAAGGTTAAAAGAGTTAAAATCAAAGTTTATTTACTAAAACATTTTTAATATGGGGTTATACATAAGATAAATTCGATTGTAAATATTCATTAGAAATCTAAAAAGAATTACTACAGGATGGTATTTTATTTGTAATTTTTAGACATCAAATAATTTAATTTATTTATGACACAGTGATGATGCAGTAATTATCTTATTAATGAAATATTGACATAATTGATGTTATAAACACCAAAATAAATATAATTTGAGACTTTTTATGAATTCCACTAATTTTATAGGTTACTATGATATATTAGTGTTGATTTAATCAACTTGGTTCGAACATATAATTCTGTTATGACTTTCACAAAAATCATATATCAAATAGTGTCAAAATTGACACAAAATAGTTTTTAAATCAAATATTATATTATTAATTGTTATTTTATTCCTAAAAATCTAAGGATCGGCCAAATGACTTAGATAAGGATATATGTATTAATAATATACAATTTGGGGTTCTTTTGGCATGTTATAGTAAGTGTATTTACCATATAGTGAAAGAAAACCAAAAGACACGGTAAAAGTTAAATTATTTAACTTAGAGTTAAATCTAATTGATAAGGTTAAAATAATACCCTAAACTTGTCTAAATCTTATTGGTTGATAGGATTTCGACCCATCCCCACTTTAGCTTCGAAATAAGACCCTTTGGAACCATTATAAACCGATTTTGACTTTAATATAAAATAATATTTTGAGGTATTCCTAAGGTGCCCCTCTCCTCCCTTATAAAAGGACACCTCCTCCCCCTCCTCCTCACACCAATTTGAGCACTCAATCTAGGCCAACCCCTGACAAAATATCTTCTCCACTTCCCTAGAAACATCCTAGAGGTTCTGGTCTTACTCAAAGTCCAATTTTAGTTCCCTAAAAGGAGGTCTCCAAAAGGCGCTTCAAAGAAGAGGTAATTACCGTTACCAATTCTTTCATCTTTATTTCTTCTTCCACTTCTTCTTCTTAGGTTGTTTCATTATGAAGTAATAACATAAGTATCACTCATATACTGATATGTTATTATAAGTATGAAACAACCCTATTTCACCATCTATCCATCCTACGGAAAAAGAAATCACCGCGCGTGCGTACGTACGGAATACCGTCTCCACGCCGTGGTGTAATCTATTTTCCACCACCACCTTACATGGATGGGTATAATGGTGTAAATAATAACTATACATAGTTATTACAACATCATATTGATTCTGATATATTGTATAATCCACTCCAATTCAATTCAATATTTATTGAAATGATATCATCGCTCGTGCGTACGTACGGACTACCGTCTCCACGACGCGATGAGATTCATTCTCCATGTTAACCATTTAAAGAATGATTATAAAGTATATATAAGAAATAATAATGAAATATATGACATTATAAAGCTACTGGATTTATGTATATATATATATATATATATGTATGTCATCTACTTACTTCCATTTCAAGACAATAAGGAAAGTAAAACAGCGTTCATGCGTACGTACGGACTACCGTCTCCATGAACGGTGTTTTTCATCTATCTATTATATATATATATATACTGAATATATATGATATATAAATCATATTTTATATTCTGGAAGTAAGTTAATCATGATATAAGTAATAGTGATGTCAAGAACAACAAGTCAAAACACCTAAGATAAATGAAACGATTTTACCCAAAACGCTTCTTTAACATGGAATTTACAAAAGAACGGGTAATATAATGTCATAAGTGAACCATATATGATATCATAACAATGAATATGATTCTGTAATAAGTCAATAACATGATTTAAATCATTATACAGGAGGTTCGGACACTTACAAAGCAAGTCGGACCTAAGGTAAGGGAAATATCACAATCTCATTTTTATCCGAGATTGTTTATTCGTAAGTATTTACTGGGGTGTATTTTATCATCCACATCCATGTTACCTCAATATGTAATATTTTTTCCATCCACTTACACTAGTTTAAATCCAATTTTACCCTTCGGTGAGTTTTTAGTAAAGAATATGAATGGAATCTTTTGTCATTTTTTCGTACGAGGTACTTTTTGACTTTTCCGACAAAAGTACGAAGAATGTTTTTTTTAACTTATACGGCACAAACGGATTTTTACGGTTTTATAAATCCTTATTTTCATGAACCTTCCTCCAAAATATTTCATGACTATTTTCAATAAAATCTTTTTCTTTTAAAATTGCATGATGTTTTGTGAAAAGAAATTGATTTTGAAGAAAAAAGGATATTTTCCTCAAGAAATTCAATTCAAGTGTTTTATCAAAATTATTTTTCATCTAAGATAATAAAGGGTTCTGTTTCTATCCATATTTTTACATTGATTTGACTATGTTGTGATGGAATTATGTTTATGAATTCCTTTATCTTATATGAATGGTTTTATGATGTCATGTTGTTTAAGAATCCCATTTTTATTACATGGGTTATGAAATGATGTATGATTTATGATTTGGTGGCACACATAAGAAAGGATTCATTAAGAGATGGGTGGGACCTATATCTCCCTCCAATGCATTGGGTAAAGATTTAATATCTCATGAGATAGACATGGCTGGAATGGTAGGTTATACCGGTTCAGTGAAACAGGACTGAAACGAGGATTACTCGATTCAGAAAGGGACTTTGTCCACTAAGATAGTCTTGGCAATGAGTCTTGACTAACAAGAAATGATTCTCTATGATTATGTGTGTATTCCAAAATGAGTAATGTTTTAAGTTATGGTTTCATTTTCACTACTATGATTTATCCCATGTTATGAAATTATGCTCTCTTTTGCAGGTTAAGATTTCCAAAAATGTTATGTTCTTATGAAAATTATGTGATTGATATTTCTTTTGTTTACCCTTACTGAGCATTTGAGCTCACCCTTTTATGTTTTCTTTTCCCCAGGATATAAAGAAAGGTTTTAGGTAAAAAAAAGGAAGATCTTTGTGGGAGATTTTGAAGATCTTTCACCAGGATTAGAAGATTACGTTCCGAGTTTCCAAAGACACTAAACTATTACGATCCTTGTGTGTGTGTTTTTGTTATGTACTAAGTATTCCGCAAAAGTAATGTAAAGTCCATGTAAGTCAGGCTACGGGTCTCTACAGTTGGTATCAGAGGAAAGGTTTAGTCAACCTTTGGAAACTAGGATGCGAAAACGTTAGTGAGATCCCTAGAGATATTTCTAAGGTATGTCTAGGGATGTCCCTAGGGATAAGTATACGTATAGGTTATAGTAATAGAATTACGCTAACGATCATAGAATTAAACCTAAGATGTTGGATATTGAAGGTACTCCCCCTTTATTATGTTGTTTTCCCTAGCATGATTTTTGCCTCTCACACTATTCTTTTTGGGTTTTAGACGATGGCTGGAACCCGAAGGAACCGTGTTGATCAATGCAATGGACAATGCAATGATTGCCCTCCTGAACAAACAAATGTTATGGGAGATGGAGTGAAAAATCTTATTGCTATACTTACACAAGCTATGAATCATTCTGGACTTCCAAATGAGCAGAGAAGGGAACAATATTCTATTGAGTCCTTCATGAGGCAACGTCCACCTTCTTTCAGTGGGTCTACTGATCCATTAGTTGCTGAACAATGGATTAGTACTACTGAAAAGATATTTTCAGTTCTTCAATGTTCTGAACATGATAAAGTCATCTTAGCAGTATATCGTTTGGAAGGTGAAGCTGATCAATGGTGGAATCTTATCAAGAATACGAGGCCAAGAGATGAAATTGAGTCCATGGAATGGGACGAGTTCAAGAACTTGTTTTTCAGTAAGTACTTCCCTCGTATTCTTCGAACAAAGATGGAGAAAGAGTTTCTTGAACTAAAGCAAAGGGATGATGAATCTGTTGGTACCTATGAAGCAAATTTTACAAGACTTGCAAGGTATGCTTCTGGAATTATCATCCAACCTGAAAGTAAAGTTGATCGATTTTTCAGTGGCTTAAAACCAAGTGTTCGAAGGGCATTAGCTATAAGAGACTTCAGTAGCTATGAAGAAATTGTGTGTTGTGCTATCAAGGTAGAAATGGAAGTTGGTGTTACATATCCATCTCATGGTTTTGACAAGAAACGAAAGATGGAGTTCAAGGAGAAATCTCAAAATAATGGTGAAAAGAAGATGAATGTTTCCTTATGTACAAAGTGTGGAAAGAAGCATGGTGGAGATTGTCTTAAAGGGACTAGAAAATGTTTTAAGTGTGGAAAAGAAGGTCATCGAGCAGCTGAGTGTCGAAGTAATGGAAAAAGGGTTTCTAATGATGTGAATAAAGCAAACACTGCAGAGAACGCACCACCAACACTTCAATGCTTCAAGTGCAAGGAAATGGGGCATTACGCTAATAATTGCCCTAATCCAAGGGTTAGTGATGATCAACATGAGCAACCACTGAAGGCAAAGGACAAAGGGAAATCACATGCGATCACTATTGGAAATGTTGAATATGACAACGATGTGGTGGAATGATTAAGTGTTTATGTAATGGGATTCCAAAATAATGTTGTATCATTGAGTATTGCAATATTTATTGATGTGGTATTCAAATTGATTGAGATATTTTTTGGAAATAAGATGATATGCGCATAATGAAGACGAGAAAATGAAATGATTAATAGTATTCATGAGCTCATGATTGATATAAGGACTAAGTGATATCATGGTTTGAGTATATAGAATTTTGAGGATTTTGGTATGTGGAAAGTGTTAACTTTTAACTGCACTCATGTTTTCACTAAGGTATTCAAGAGAATACACGATTAAGGACTTTGAATGTTTGGAATGTGACCAACAAGACATATCTTATGATATGTGGTGATCAACGACAGTATTAAATCTCTGGTAATCGTTGTCACTATATTATGAGAGTGGACTGCAGTATTATAAGCCTAAAGATTAGACTGGATTATGTTGGACATAAGTTAGTATTGTTTAAGGATAGAAGATTTTCGATATTATTGATGGGATGTTATAGTAACGTAGTTTTAGAAAAAGGGACAACCTGCAGGACGGGCGACAGCCCATCGCTTCGGACAAGGCTGTAGGAATCGAACCCACAACCGAAGTGTGACTGGCCTTTATCGCCTACCACTGACCTACAGGAAGTCCCTGTTTAGTAGAAAACTAGTTTTATTATATTAAGCAGTATGATATGTGAAGTATAAGTTCATTTTAGGAACCATATATGATTAATCTCACTATAGAATGACTTATGTATATTTAATAACTTTTTCTAACCTTTTGTTTGAGACAGATGGAATGAACAGTCATTCTATCACATGATCTGCTAACACTTCACGAATAACAAATTCAACTTCATTTATTTAAGAGATGAAGTGGAAATTGTTAAAGGCACGAACAACAGTGAGATTGTACCAAAATAAAGTAAGTATTTATTCTAATTCAAATTTTCATCTTTAGGGAAATGATCTTGAAAACCAAAAATGTTGTCCTAGTGATCTTATACCTGATGAATCAGATGGTACCTTATATCATCACAAATCTATGGATTTGTGATTACTGGCTTTTCCATAGCCATGTTCTCTACCACTCTCCATCAGAACATGATGGTTAGATTTTTCTTCCATATCCATATTTTCACCTATGTGGAAACCCAGTGATTAGTTTATTTGGGTAACCGTTAGGTTTCATACTTTTGTTTTTAAAGATTGGTTTTGGTATTCCTTTTTACGATGTGGGATTCTATTAAAGAAACTTTCGAATAGTAAACCATTTATAACCCCGACGAATTTCGAGGGCGAAATTCATTTTAAGGGGGGTAGAATGTAACAGCCCGAGATTTTATGAAAAATATTCTTTTTATTTCACTAATGTCTTGTGTTGTACGCTACACGAAAAGGATCTTGCACAACACGCATCCTTGACTTGCCTTGCATTACACGCAATCGCAACCTTCCTCGATAGCGTGTGTGGTACGTAATCCTGAGTTTCACGAAACAATGATATGCTATTAAAATATTATTAAAACTAGCCGTTATGAATAGTAATAACCACTTTTTAAATTTTAGAAATTTTAACTCTCAAAATGGACTTCATTTTTGGATTCGGAGTATCGAATTTAGCCTAAGGTGAAATTTTGGTACTTTTCGGATAACTTTCATATTCTGATGAATAGTGAAAATTACTAAATTATAATTAAAAACAACTTTTTTAATCGAAATAATTAATAGTGATAAATCATTGATTTGAGTGGTTTTAAAGTATATTTAGAATATATTTTTACAATTTAATACAATGTTGGTCATCGGATTTAGTTTCACATTTAAACTAGACATAAACAAGTGTCAATCTTTTGATAGATATTGTTTCTTAAAAACACGCTATTTGTTTTAACAGCGGGATTTAATTATAAAATTAATTAATGCAACTTTTATGTTATGAATTTGGTAAAATAGACTTCATTTTTGAATTCGGAATATGAAATATAGCTTGGGATGAAATTTTGGCATTGTTCTGAAAAACATCAATTTTTGATGAATAGTGAAACTACTAAGTGGTAGGTTAAAAACTGAATTTTGCATAAAACTTAATTTTACCGCTTCTGTGAATGGAATTTCGAAAATCCGAGAGACACGGTTAATATCAAGGACTAAAATGTGGTTCAATGAGATGAAAATAATTTTTTGGTGAATAGTAACTTTTTACTTTTTTACCGCGGTTAATAGTAAATAGGGTAACTAAGGGTAAATATGATATTACTATTACCCTAACACATGTCCTAATTCTATTGGACAAGTGTAATTCGACCAAAAACAAACTTAGAAATAAAATATGACCATTTAGGCCCACTTGGATTAGATTAGGACATTTATTATTAATTTATTTAAAGAAAGGTTAAAAGAGTTAAAATCAAAGTTTATTTACTAAAACATTTTTAATATGGGGTTATACATAAGATAAATTCGATTGTAAATATTCATTAGAAAGCTAAAAAGAATTACTACAGGATGGTATTTTATTTGTAATTTTTAGACATCAAATAATTTAATTTATTTATGACACAGTGATGATGCAGTAATTATCTTAATAATGAAATATTGACATAATTGATGTTATAAACACCAAAATAAATATAATTTGAGACTTTTTATGAATTCCAATAATTTTATAGGTTACTATGATATATTAGTGTTGATTTAATCAACTTGGTTCGAACATATAATTCTGTTATGACTTTCACAAAAATCATATATCAAATAGTGTCAAAATTGACACAAAATAGTTTTTAAATCAAATATTATATTATTAATTGTTATTTTATTCCTAAAAATCTAAGGTTCGGCCAAATGACTTAGATAAGGATATATGTATTAATAATATACAATTTGGGGTTCGTTTGGCATGTTATAGTAAGTGTATTTACCATATAGTGAAAGAAAACAAAAAGACACGGTAAAAGTTAAATTATTTAACTTAGAGTTAAATCTAATTGATAAGGTTAAAATAATACCCTAAACTTGTCTAAATCTTATTGGTTGATAGGATTTCGACCCATCCCCACTTTAGCTTCGAAATAAGACCCTTTGGAACCATTATAAACCGATTTTGACTTTAATATAAAATAATATTTTGAGGTATTCCTAAGGTGCCCCTCTCCTCCCTTATAAAAGGACACCTCCTCCCCCTCCTCCTCACACCAATTTGAGCACTCAAGCTCGGCCAACCCCTGACAAAATATCTTCTCCACTTCCCTAGAAACATCCTAGAGGTTCTGGTCTTACTCAAAGACCAATTTTAGTTCCCTAAAAGGAGGTCTCCAAAAGGCGCTTCAAAGAAGAGGTAATTACCGTTACCAATTCTTTCATCTTTATTTCTTCTTCCACTTCTTCTTATTAGGTTGTTTCATTATGAAGTAATAACATAAGTATCACTCATATACTGATATGTTATTATAAGTATGAAACAACCCTATTTCACCATCTATCCATCCTACGGAAAAAGAAATCACCGCGCGTGCGTACGTACGGAATACCGTCTCCACGCCGTGGTGTAATCTATTTTCCACCACCACCTTACATGGATGGGTATAATGGTGTAAATAATAACTATACATAGTTATTACAACATCATATTGATTCTGATATATTGTATAATCCACTCCAATTCAATTCAATATTTATTGAAATGATATCATCGCTCGTGCGTACGTACGGACTACCGTCTCCACGACGCGATGGGATTCATTCTCCATGTTAACCATTTAAAGAATGATTATAAAGTATATATAAGAAATAATAATGAAATATATGACATTATAAAGCTACTGGATTTATGTATATATATATATATATGTATGTCATCTACTTACTTCCATTTCAAGACAATAAGGAAAGTAAAACAGCGTTCATGCGTACGTACGGACTACCGTCTCCATGAACGGTGTTTTTCATCTATCTATTATATATATATATATACTGAATATATATGATATATAAATCATATTTTATATTCTGGAAGTAAGTTAATCATGATATAAGTAATAGTGATGTCAAGAACAACAAGTCAAAACACCTAAGATAAATGAAACGATTTTACCCAAAACGCTTCTTTAACATGGAATTTACAAAAGAACGGGTAATATAATGTCATAAGTGAACCATATATGATATCATAACAATGAATATGATTCTGTAATAAGTCAATAACATGATTTAAATCATTATACAGGAGGTTCGGACACTTACAAAGCAAGTCGGACCTAAGGTAAGGGAAATATCACAATCTCATTTTTATCCGAGATTGTTTATTCGTAAGTATTTACTGGGGTGTATTTTATCATCCACATCCATGTTACCTCAATATGTAATATTTTTTCCATCCACTTACACTAGTTTAAATCCAATTTTACCCTTCGGTGAGTTTTTAGTAAAGAATATGAATGGAATCTTTTGTCATTTTTTCGTACGAGGTACTTTTTGACTTTTCCGACAAAAGTACGAAGAATGTTTTTTTTAACTTATACGGCACGAACGGATTTTTACGGTTTTATAAATCCTTATTTTCATGAACCTTCCTCCAAAATATTTCATGACTATTTTCAATAAAATCTTTTTCTTTTAAAATTGCATGATGTTTTGTGAAAAGAAATTGATTTTGAAGAAAAAAGGATATTTTCCTCAAGAAATTCAATTCAAGTGTTTTATCAAAATTATTTTTCATCTAAGATAATAAAGGGTTCTGTTTCTATCCATATTTTTACATTGATTTGACTATGTTGTGATGGAATTATGTTTATGAATTCCTTTATCTTATATGAATGGTTTTATGATGTCATGTTGTTTAAGAATCTCATTTTTATTACATGGGTTATGAAATGATGTATGATTTATGATTTGGTGGCACACATAAGAAAGGATTCATTAAGAGATGGGTGGGACCTATATCTCCCTCCAATGCATTGGGTAAAGATTTAATATCTCATGAGATAGACATGGCTGGAATGGTAGGTTATACCGGTTCAGTGAAACAGGACTGAAACGAGGATTACTCGATTCAGAAAGGGACTTTGTCCACTAAGATAGTCTTGGCAATGAGTCTTGACTAACAAGAAATGATTCTCTATGATTATGTGTGTATTCCACAATGAGTAATGTTTTAAGTTATGGTTTCATTTTCACTACTATGATTTATCCCATGTTATGAAATTATGCTCTCTTTTGCAGGTTAAGATTTCCAAAAATGTTATGTTCTTATGAAAATTATGTGATTGATATTTCTTTTGTTTACCCTTACTGAGCATTTGAGCTCACCCTTTTATGTTTTCTTTTCCCCAGGATATAAAGAAAGGTTTTAGGTAAAAAAAAGGAAGATCTTTGTGGGAGATTTTGAAGATCTTTCACCAGGATTAGAAGATTACGTTCCGAGTTTCCAAAGACACTAAACTATTACGATCCTTGTGTGTGTGTTTTTGTTATGTACTAAGTATTCCGCAAAAGTAATGTAAAGTCCATGTAAGTCAGGCTATGGGTCTCTACATTCATTTTACTCAGGAGTCATTAAAAATATTAGTAGATGGATTATATGGCATTATAAGTTTTTAATTGTTGATGAAAATGGGTTGATAACAAGATTCAAATAAAAAATTTAAAATTAGGATCCATTAATGTGAATTTATGTAAAAATTATACTAGGATGAAAAAATCATAATGAACACAATGAATGTAAAATTATTTTGTACACTCGATCCTATAATCAAAATATGGTAGAATATTAGTTGATTAAATAAACTATAGAACTTAATTATATTTACACTGAGGATGAAAATTGTTTTTTGGAACATATAAATCCCTTAAATGGGAAACAAACCCATCAAATAGCCAGACCAATAATCCACAATTCATCATATTAGTGGTGAAAATGAATATAAATTTTCATGACTCTTTAATAGTGTGATCTGTTTAAGTTGATATTGATAGTGTAATTTTTATGGTTGTATCCAAGAAACAGCCTATTAGATATTTCATATGTAGGTTTTTACCAACCACAATAATCCTTATAAACAATGAGTCAACCCCTCAAACTCAAAAAAAATTCTAGAACCATTCCACAATGACTTATTGAGAATCTGTATGTTATAATGTTATGATTTTTTTTTCAAATTATCCCACAAGAAATACGAAATGATAATAATATCCTAATATTGTCCTTATTTAGTCTTTGAAATATGTCGTACATTGGATGATAACACTGGGTAGTCATTTAAAATACCACAACACATTTAGATTTGGGTATTTATTATAATTTAATGTTTCAATGGTGATAATAAATATTTCATGCATTAAATGAATCTTTTGAATTATTAAGAACTAAAGAAACCACATTCATCATTTGTGGTAGTAGCAATAAACTTCTTATCTCATATCAAATGTTCTATCATATAATATGATATGAATTTTATTTTTATCATAGATTATGAACGAAGTTATATAATATGATAAAACATTGTAATTTATGTTCATATCCAAAAATAATCCACCAATACTAAATTACCATAAATACTCTATAAACATCATCACAACACACCATGAATCAATCCAAACTGTCTTGTATACGATGATTAAAATATAGTTAATTTTTTTATCCATAGTGTAATTATTACTCTATCACCTAACTACATGGCCCTATAGGATTCATATATATGAAAAAATTAAAAATTTCCTAATATATATATATATATATATATATGAAAAAAAGAATATTCGACTACGACACCAATATTACCCAAGCTAAAAATGGTTTTCTATTGATCTTGATTAAAATGGATCATATATGTATATGAATATTTATATCATAATATGTACTGTATAAACATGTGTATAAATATATAATCAATTTTTCCATGATATTTACTGACCGCTAGAAGTGGAACTATTCTATATAATATATTTCATCTCATACATTTATGAATAATAGAAATAGACTAACAATATTTAATGAATGCACCACAAGTCATTCATTTATGTGGTCGAGTACATCACACCTCTCCCAACTAAGAATGTATATTAATTTTCCCAATCATTATAAATTAATGTGACACCATCCTTTTCCTTCTATAAAATATTAAAATCATGTCTTGGGTGAACATTAATGAAAACATTTTCATCCACATTCCCAGCCACCTCCTAATTTGATCTTCCATACGGATGACATAAGAAATGTATCAACGTATAAATGTTAATATTATATAAATATTTCAATACATAGGTAATGGGGAATCATATTAATCATATATAATTATGTATATCAATGACCATATTCTATTACATGTGATATAATTTCATGCTTTAGTGTAAATAATAATCCTTAAATTATTATCTCATAACTACATTGTAAAGACAAGAACCTAGTTTCTTAGAGTTGATACCTTGTTACATTACATTTCAATGATTAAAATAATGTTGTATACCAAAGGAATGAATATTTAATATATCAGTAAATCCAGATACATTCATAAGTTCAACGTTATAACATGAAATTAAAAAAATGTTCTATTTGAAACAACAACCACTCCTATATTATCCATAAAAGTCAATAATAATATAAATCTAATGTCCTTGAAAAAATGAAACATACGAAGGGTTGATCTCAGATGCTTAGTAAGAGAAAATATTATATAATAAGATTTCATAAACATAAACATTATGCAAGGTGAGTAATTGGAAACACATGCATTTAATAATAATAAACATGAACACATTCTGGAAGAAATATGAGCTGAGTAAACATTTCCATAGTCAAAATTATTCATGTGTATACTAATAGTAGAATAAAAACCTAAAATATAAATTTATAACTTCATAATGAGGAAAATTAATAGAATTTACATTCTGAATGATACATTCTAGGCCTTGGCCGAGACATCTAATCATGATTAAGGCATCGGCCAAAACCAAATCTAAAAAAAATTGTCAGCGGTCTCAACTATGTCCATATCTATTTGTATCATGAGACCGAACAATGCATAGAGGGTCTATAGTGGGACAAACCCATAAAATAATAAGTCCAATGCATTCCTTTTATGATGGGGATAAATATTAACAACATATACATTCATATAGAAACTGACATATGAAATGTAAATAACATTCCCAGAATACTAAACACAAACATTAACCACTCAAAATAATTTGGTGAATGTTATCATGAATGAATACCCACCATAAAACTAAATATAAAAAATTTAATAAAATATGATAATTTATATTGTAAAACATTAAACCCATTTAAATATTAGAATCAACATGTGTGTTGATATAGGTGAAAATGATCTTATAAAATCATTCAATAATTTTTTAGATAAATACCATTTACATTGAATAGAATAGTTCATTTGAAAAAATCATTGTATGAAACCAAAATTGAATAAACTTAGTTTTATAAAAATTAAATGTTTTTTATGAAAATACTTGTTTCTAAATACATATTATTGAGTGACATTGAAAATATGTGAAAATTGGATAAATTCCATTGAATCTGGCTTGTATTTCCTAATTTTGATTTCAAATTTAATTTCAAAACACGTAACGCCCCCTAAAATAATGTAGAAATATGATTTTTAAAAACATAAAGAAAATTAAAATAAAATTTAACATTAGTATAAATAATACATAATAATTTCATTGATTTAAGTAGATAGTAAAAGTATCCCGAATGAAATTGGAGGTTCAGGTGGAAAACTAATACATTAATTCTAATGGTGTTTCTAACTTGATCGTGATGACCTAAAAAACCAAATTTTGGTTCATAAATTAATTATTCCCAAGTTAAAACTTATTTTAATTGATTTAAAATATTCTTATTAGGTTCATTCTTGTCCTTTTGATGAGATAAGATATTAAATATCATTATTTGGGAGCGATTTATTCCTTGGAATTGATGATTGGTTTACGTAAATTCATGTACAGATAAACATGTTAAATGATAATGGTTTTCTAGAATAGAAGTAATATTTTATTATTGAAAATATAGAATATTACTTTGTGATAATATTCATTTTTTTATTTGGAGTGACGAAGAATCATTATATAAAACATTAATGATAATTTTTTTGGTTATATTGTGATTTTTGATCACAAAACACTCACTTTGATATATAAATTAATAACATTTATACAAAAAGATTACTAAACCTTACATAGGATATATTACATATATAATAATCAATTTAAACCATTAAAAATATTTCATGACCATAATTGAATACGTTAATATAAATTGAAATCATGTCTTCCTTGAATGTGATAAATTTACACATCATGGATAGTGTTTTCATTTATTCTATTAAATAAGGAGATAGGAGAGTTGAAGAAGAATTATTACTTTATCATAATAATATTCAATTATATTTATGGTATTTTAGTCATCATATCATTTGTAATAAAGGTTGTGAGTAATTAAAAGGAGAAGAAAGGAACATGAAATAAATGAAATGAAAAGAGGAATCTATATCTTGATGTAATCATCCATCAGAGCCTCTTTAGGGGAGATATTTTGGTAATTTTATGAAACCAAGGGATTTTTGACGTGGGGAAGGATCTTGGGAGGATATTTTAGTAGAATTTATACATGGAAAAATGCTTTAATGGGGTGAAGTGAAGAGGGAGTGTGGGGGGTTTTATAGTGGTGGAGAGGGGTGATTTTTGAATATCTTATACATTATGTTATTATTATATTCTAGAAAACCATTAATAATGAATAATTTAACCCATAATAGTAATAGGTTCATGGAAGATTGATACAAGTGTTCATACATCATTCATGATGTTAGGAATAGAAAATTTAACTGATAATGTATACATACTGTAAATTACCATATTTTCCTATTCAGGAAAAGTTCAATTATTTCATAAAAAAACCAAAAAATCCCCCCTAAATTTTTTTGATGTGTAGAATTCAAAAAAAATCCATTTTTTGAATACAATTTTCAAATTATTATTAATATAATCTTAAAATTAAATCATATTTTTTAAAAAAATAATAATTTTAAAACCTAATTCGTTTGATATCACCATGAAAAAATAATCAATATATCAATATCTTATATCCTTAAGCCAATAAAATAATAATAGGAATTTCTATTCATAAGGTTTATATTAATATTCATTTTACTATTTATAAGGGTATGTTACTATTCACAGAAAAAAATTAGTTTTCCTTATCAGACACAAAATATCTCCCCGAACACAAACGTGTCTGTCAATTTTTCAAAACTCAAATCACAGAAGTGGAAAAATTATGTTTATTGGCAAGGTTATAATAATTTTTTTGTAGAGATATAGTATTTCATGCATTAAATATTAATTTATTTCATATCCATGGGATTTTATATTCCACCATCCCTAAAAATTTCATCCTCAAAACTCACATATTTTAACCTCATAAAAGTATTTGGGTAGGTCATCATCAAAAGAACCTTAGGCTCCCATGTTTCATCTTTGATTTTATGATTTTCTAATGTATCATTACTGATCGAGTTGTCTAAATCCTCAGCAACTATTCATTAGTGCCCAAAATCCGGATAGCCTCTTCACAGTATGATATGTTAGGATCCAATTCTAATCCTTCTGAAGAGAGGAAATGCATTGGGTATGTCATGTACATTCTCAACAATGATACATAGAACACATTGTGTACATTAAACATGATAGGTGGCATATCTAAATTTTAGAAAACAACTCCACTTCATATAATGATTTAAAAAGGTCCAATATACCTATGTTTCAATTTCCATTCTACCAAAATCTAATAACACCCTTCCATGAAGATCTCTCCAGCAACAAATGATTTCCTACATGGAATTCAAAATCCTTCATTCGATTATCATCATAGCTCTTTTAGACACTTTTTGATACTTTGATATGGGTTTGTATAGTCTTTTCCTTTTTTGATCATTCTTACACAATCTCTAGTCCCAAAAGGTTCCTTTCTCCAAATTCATCCCATCCTGATGGTGTAAGACATCTCTTTACGTACAATGATTCATATGGTTCCATTTGAAAATTTTAATGAAAACTATTATTGTAGGAAAACACCACAAAAAGAAAAATGTATCCCACATACGTAGAAATTCAATTTATCATTATCCCAACATTCCCTCTAAGTTTAATATTGTCCTCTTTGATTTCCTTTAAGTTATAGTGTGATAAATAGATCTCAATTGAAACTTGATATCAAAATATTTTTGATTACATTTCAAGAATTTTGAGGTAAATGTTGGATCATGAGGAGAAAAAATTTAAATAAATTCCCCATGAAGTATCACAACATCATTTATATAGAGTTGTGCTAGGTACTCCAATATAAATCATCCTATATAGTGAGGAAATGTGAATATTATCTAAATTGATCACCAATTACTCAAGTAACATCATTATTCCTTGTATTTCTAGATAGTATAGTAACCAAATCCATGGTGATGCATCCCATTATTATGTATGAATTGGTATAGGATTCATGACTCCTATTGGATGTTGTCTTTGAGCCTTCAAATGTTTACAGAATAAACATTTTGAAACAAAAAAAAATCCCGCTTCATTTATCCCACTAGAAATATTCCTTAAAATACCAATACAATTTAGTGATACTAGGTTTTATAGGGAAATTTGATCTATGAGTATCATTTAATAACACCATTTTTATATAGTGTATAGAGTGAAGGGACATCCTCTTCCCAAATATCATAATTTCATCTTCATAGATGATGTTACCCAATATACCATAATTCACACTATAAATTTTTTATTAAAGATTATCATCACCAGACTGAGAAGTTTTAATAAATTTTGAAAAATAGGTTTTGGAAACCATATGTAAAAGTAGTGATGTTTCACTGTCTTTGATAATTCCAATATCCTTCTTTACTAGATCCATAAACATAGTAACTCTTTCAATCCTCATTTTGTTTTGGACTCCATAATCCATCGTGCCCAATGCATCATCTACCTTATTTTCCATTACTAGGTGGTTGTGTATGGAATCATAATCATTGAGAAGTTCAAGTCATCTCATTTTTCCCATCTAGAATTCTTTATATCAGAAGATATATTTCAATATCATATGATATGTATATAACTCACATTTTCCCCATAGAGATAATGTCGCCATATCATTACAGTAAAGATTATAGATGCTCACTCATGATCATGAGAACAATAGTTGTGTTCATGAATTTTCATATACCATGAGGGATATACAATAACACTATAATTTTGTATATGGACATAACAATGTCCTTTCATTAATTCATCACTGAATATTACAAATCCTTCATTCCTTGATCATTGTGTTAGGATCAGTGAATTCACTAAACTACTCTTTCTTGTAATATATTTTTGCATCAGGATTCAAAATACAGTCCACATCTAGTATTATATCAAACTAAATTATAGGTATGATAAAAACAATTATCATTTAATTCATATTTATATGCTATAATAGAGACTTCCTGATATATCTATGTTGCAATTATACATTCCTTAGGTGTTTTGACTGACAAATCCCTTTTTAAATAAAATTGGAAATATAAAATTTTCTTGGAAAACATTGAATATATAGATGAATGTAATGATCCAGAATCAAATAAATCACTATTTGTGATTGACTATATTATTAAAGTAACTATCACTATGTTATTAGGAACTTTAATATCAGTGGTTGTGATCACATAAGCTTGTCCCTACTCACTTGGCCTTTTCTGTGAAACGTTTCCCAGATGATTTGGAAAATCATTAGTATAGTGTTGCATCTACCTACAATTATAGCATTGAAGATGAAGAGCTTTATTCATACCCATAAAATCACCAATATGAAGGATTTTTTGTACACACTTATAGCACACCCATTTTTCTTTTAAGCAGTCACTAGGGTATTTCCATCCAAAATTATCACAACGTGGAAAGTCAACTCTTCCCTTCTTCCCCATTTACTTATTTTCTTTTCTAGAGTTTTCAGTTTCTATTTTATTCTATTTCAATCCTTTAATTTAATAATACATTGACAACTCATTTTCTATATTTATATCTTATGAGAAAATTTCATCGTATGATGATAATTTTTTTCATACCATTTCCAATTAGAGGAATGGCTATAGGCCATAACATAATTGATAACTATTGCTCTTTAGATTACGTATATTGTAAGCATTATGAGATGATAACCCTATGAATTTATCATCATACATTTCAAAATTACCATATTCTTTTTCCCTCAAATTCAAAAACTACCTTTCCATATCTTCTTTCTATTCATGATGAATGTATTTTTCTAAGAACAGTTCTTTAAATTTACTCCATTCCTGGTTTAATATTTCTTCCTCCACAATTTTTTTTAATTGTAGTCCACCATTGATCTGCTTCTCCTGACAGATGATAAAATACCATAACAACATTTTCAAATTGATTGCTTCCAAAGGAGAGAATGATATTCTCCATAGAACTTATCCACTGTTCCAATATGAATGGGTTTGTAGTCCCACTAAATTATAGAGACTGTTTTCACATATATCAATCTAAAATTGTTACTCCATGTTGTTGATCTAGATGCTCCATATGGGAAAGGATATTGTTCATAACCAGAGTATGTTGTCTCAGTATAGTTTTAAGTTGCTCTGTAACAGTCACTGCTCTAGAGTCAACATCATTATCTTGAATATGAGGGAAATCCCTAAATGGAATATGTGCCTTCATGGGGTTTTCATTCCTTCCACTGGGATTAATTTCTAAATAATGGTTGACATTAGATTATGTTATTAAAAAAATTTACTACAACAACATATAAAAAAATCATAACATAAATTCAAATCCTATGAATGGTCGATCCATTAATCACAATCATGGTTTCTTTTCAGTAACAATTTACATTTTAATCCTTAATAATGGATTTTAATGAAATTTTGAATTTTCCTATACATATTCACGTTAATTTCAAACCAAGTGTGTAGTAAGGCCCCATGTCATTTACCAGAATACCCTGGGTAATGCCCAAAATGATTTGTCTAATTTTTCATCCCTTGTTAGATCTATTATAAAACTACGTCCACTTGTAGTATCATTATAGGGATATATTTTCTAGGAAGATCCATATAATATGTTACTTTCTAGAATTATAGGATATTCTTATAAACTTATCCTCAATGACTATCTTAGAGTTTTCTTATTAAATCTATGTTTTATAAATCTAGCTTCCAAGTTTTCTACTAAAATCCCTTTAATATCAATAGTAATGATCAGACCCTAGTTTCCAAAAGATGGTGCCTTATCACATTACTTTGGCATTATTACATGAAAGATGTATATGAAATGTATAAATATTGTAGTATATTTATAAATCCATATACATTTATATTTTCAACATTACAAAATGAAATTAAAAAAATAGAACTTTTTTATTAGTAACAACAACCACACTATGATTATCCCTTCAAGTCAATAATAATATACACCTTAATGTCTTGGGGAAAATTAAATATAAGAAGGGATGGTCTCAGATGCTCGGTAAGTGTATATAATAAAATTGAAGATATCATAAACATAATCATTTTTAATATAGAGTAATTGAAAATGAATTATTTTAAAAATAATAGACCTTAACACATTATGGATGTAATATGAGATGAGTAAACATTGCAACAATAACACAAAATCATAGGTATTATAATTATCAAATAACCATGTGAAAAAATGAATTTCTATATTCATAAGGAGGTAAATTCCTTTTTTGGACATTTTGAAACATACCGTCAAGGCCTAGTCCAAGATGTCTTACAATGATTAAGGCCTCATACAAAACCATATCTAAAATATCGGGCAAGTCCTTGACCAAGTCCATATCTATTTTCCGCATTAGACATATTGATGCATCGAGTGGATATATCATGCCTCACTCATCAAATAATAACTCTAATTCATTTTTCATTTGAATGGGAATAAAAAACAAAATAAACATTCATATTGAAACTAACATATATGAAATGTAAATAACCATCCACTACCCTTAACATAAACACTATCCATTTAGAGTAATTTAGTGAATGGTATCGAGAAAGAATATACAACATAAAACTAATTAAAACCATTCCGTAAAATATGGTGTATGATATCATAAAATAATAACCCCATTTAAACATAATAATTGACAACAGTGTTGAATTAGGTGAAAATACGCTTATGAAATCATACAGTGATTAATGAGATATAAACCCTTTACATTGAAAAGAAGAGTTCTTATAGAATTTTTTTTCATAAAACGATAAGTTAATTATGATAGTTTTATAATAATAAAATTATTGGTTGAAGGAAAATAATGTATTCTGAAAACAGATTTTCGAATTCCCATGAAAATAGGATAAAATTTCATAAATTTCCTTGATCGGCCTAGTATTTCGGAAAGAATTTTGAATTTTCTTTTTAAAATGAGTAAAAAAAGACGAAATAAAGAAGAAAAATTCTTTGTAAACATATATATAACACTCAAACAGAATTTTTGATGAGTACATAATAATACATCATAATTTTATTGATGTTAGTAGATAATAAAAGTAACCCTAATGAAAATGGAGGATTGGGTGGAAAACAATTACCATATGTACGAAGGTGTACCTTAATTGAACATAATGACCCGAAGAATAATATTTTGATTCATAAATTAATGATTTAAAACACTCCTCTACATTTTATTGATTTATTATAACCTTAATAGGTTCATTAATGTCCTTTTTATGGGTTATGAGATTCAATTTCATTGTTTGGGTGTGTTTTCATCATTTGTTTTCATTATTGATTTAAATATGTTCATGTATGGATTGATATGTAGAATTAGAATTTTTTTAAAGAGTTTATGTTATATGAGATAAGTGAACAAACATACTTTTAAATAGTTATAAAATTCAGTTGGTTATTTTATGTTAAGATGAATCATTATATAAAACATTAATGATAATTGTTTTGGTTATTTCACAATTTTTGGTCACAATGAACTCATTTGGATTTGTAAATTAATACCATTTGAAATAAAATATTAGATAAAAATAAATAATATATGTTAACTATATAAGAATATATATAAATGATAAAAATTGTTTCATGAGAAGAATTGAAGGTGTTAATAAATATTCAATACCCGTTACCCTTGAATGTGATAAATTAACACATCACGAATGGTGTTTTTATTTCAAGTATTAAATAATGGGGAATAATAGATGATAAATTATTAATCATTTATCATAATGAAATATAGTACATGCGAGGTATAGTATCTATCATTACATTTTGATGAAATGAGGTGAGTAACAAAAAATAAAATAAAAGAACTTGAAATAGAAGAAATGAAAAGTGGAATTTAGCTCTTAATGATATCTTCTTTGAGAGCCTCTTTAGGGGAGAGGTTTTGGTCTTTTTCTAAGACCAAGGGATACTGTAAGTGTGGGAGGAGATTCAGAGGATTTTTATCAGAATTTAGGCAAGGAAAAAGTCTTGAAAGGTGGGAAGATAAGAGGGATTAGGAGGGGGTATATTGGAGAAGATGGGATATTATTTAATGTCTTATTCATTATTGTATTATTTCCTTCAAGAAAACAAATAATATTGATTAATGTGACCCATAATAGTAATAAGTGCATGTGAGTTTAAATCAAGTGTATTTACATCATCTATGATTTTAGGAATAGGGAATATAACTAATAATGTATACATACGGTAAATTACCGTATTTTACTATTCATAAAAAATTTGAGTATTTTAGAAAAATAATAAAAACTCCCCAAAACCATTTTTTGATGTGTAGAATTTAAAAATGAAATCCATTTTTTGAAAATAATTTTCTAATTATTACGAATTTATTTTTTAAATAAAATCATATTTTATTCAGTAAATAATAATTTTAAAACTATAATTCACTTTTTATGTCACCTTGAAAATGTAATCAAGATATCATTATCTTATAAACTTATGAAAATAAAATAATAATATGATGTAATTTTATATAGGTCATATTACTATTCATAAGGGTATATTACTATTCACTAAAAATTAATTTTGTCTTATCAAACTCTAAATATCACCCTGAACACAACCGTGTTTGTTAGTTTTTCAAAATTTAAATCACAGAAGTGGAAACATAATGTTTATAGGCTAAGTTATAATAAGTATTATTTTGTTGATACCTAGTGTTTCATGCATTCAATATTAAATTTATATTCACATACATGGGGAGTTACATATATTCTTTTTATCCCAAACAAATCTTCATATCACTAAAAAGATCCTAATCATACTAGTCTTACTATATCATAATAACCCATAATACATCATGATGGTCATTGTTTAGGTATTAATCACTGATTTTATTTGAGTGTACTTATCAATCTATAGTTTATGTAATATTAAAGTGGAACAGATGAATAAATCATAAAATAATATTCCCATTCTGTATCTAATACAATGAGATTAAACATAAGCCTCAAGACTTTTTACTCTAATATATATTTTAATTTTAATAAAATATTATCATATTTATACAACCCATGAATATTTACATCTCCCATGTAAGTGATATATTTAATGTGATGGAATCTCTAATAGATGTTTTTGATCTTTTTGTAAAACCAATGCCCCATGTCTAGTGATATAGCTTCCTTATTTCAATAGTAATGATCAATCCCATTTTTTACTAATAACCAACACACTTTTAGTGATGAACTTCTTCATCCATACATATTGATTTTGAACATCTGATACAATGTTGTACCATCAATATTTTGTTGACTTTTTCCAAGTAGATTACTTATTCCATTTAAAATTAATATTTACACCATTGAGTGAAAACATAGTTCGATGGATAGATCGCATATAACACATTTTGAATTGGAAACTATTATTAGTGTAACCCGTTGTAATTATATCATCCTGTCATCTAATTATAATAATCATACAAATACTTCTTCTTTTGTTCGTGTAGATATTCATGTAAACAATACTGTGACTCTCCCCGAGATTGGATCGATATATATTTATAATGCCTATATAACAAGCTATAATAGGTTGACTATATATCAAAGATCACATGATATATACTATAGATGACACATAATGAATGTCATCCATTATCTTACTTTTTAAAATTATCATGATTCTTCCTTTGATTCTTGGTATATGACACTAGTAATGTCACATACTGGGATTTCGTAAAGCTATAACACCATAGAACATTGGCAATATACATATTTTTGACTCAATCAAGAAATAATCAAAAATATATCTCTAAATTTAATCATACTAAGTATATAGGATATTTCACCATTTCCATTAACCAATAATTATTTTCATTATCAAATATTTACATAATGTAATATCTGGATGTCATTTGTGATAAGTACTATATCACCCAAATACGAAATAAAATATATTAAAACACTTCCACTACCCTCCATATAATTTATTAACTTTTGAAAAATGAAACAATTCCACTAATCCAATTTCATTCAAAAGAATAATCCGTATTTTTTATGAAACAAAAATCTTAGATAGAATCATTAAAAAATATATCTTAACTATGAGAAGATTTCAAAAATAATTAAATTAACATTTTCAATATAAAATAATTATAAGAAACGTTTGGTACTTAAAAACCTGGGGATATATTATATACATATACTCTAGTATCTTCACATTATGAAAAGTAGTTTTTTCATCCATATAATATATCTAACAACCAAACTGAGTTTTTATCTTAAAAATTGTTTTAACATGATTTTTAATCATAAATGGATAAATGGATTCTTCATATTTAATAACATTAATTTTTTTATATCCTTGTTCGACTATGTGAGAGTTATGAGATGAAAATATACCATTCATGTCATTTTTTCATGATGAAACCCCACCTTCACAATCTGGGTCTCACCCCGTCATGTGTATCCAACAAGTTCCAAATATTGATAATCTACATAGAGACCATTTAATATTTCAGGGCATTAGACCATTTAATTGAACCATATCTCTCAATATACTATTATTATGAAGCATGATCATTATCTATTAAAAATAATTCATTAAAAAATTTAAATAGAAATAAATATATATTTGGACCCAAGTTAATTCTACCAGACCATAATTGATATTTTATATTATGTGTTAGATCATATTTGGAAAATAGTTTTTCAACCAACTCAATTTCCATCACAAGATCACACCATATTAATTAGTATTGAAATTGTCTAATTTTGAATTCCCCACATCTCACTAATTGGTTTATATATTCCTTCTCAAGGAATGTTGAAAATAATACTACAAAAAAGTTTCTGTGAATAAGATCATACAAATACAATCCCAGGGTTTCCATAGGATAATAATTAAATAAAAATATTTCTGGAATCAAATCATGTTTTTCGTATCTAAATTTCCTATGATATCATCAGATACTCATATCATCATAAAATATATATTTATAAATTTCCCATTCATTATATTATATGGTGTATTTTTTAATTATTTATTTGGGAAAAAATTTAGTAAGAATATAGTAGTTTCTAAATCCTATCCCTTGAATGAGAAAGTATGGTCACATTTAGTATCAATAAATGAAAAATGAATTCCATTTTATAATTCCTCCCATAAATCAAACAATTTTTTATGGTGTACTAGGATGGTTGAGTTGCAAAATAATTCCATAATTTTGTATATGAATTGTGAATTCCATACCAAATTATTTTCCACGTTTATTTTATCAGAGAATCTTAATAATTTTACAAATATGTACCTTATTTAATATTGAAAATACACGAATCTTTCAAATGATTCCAACTTGTTTCATAACATTAAAACATAACCAAACTAACAAGAGTTATCAGTGATGGTTATGAAGTACCAATAACCCCCACATTCTTTAATACTAATTAGTCCACATACATCATTATGTATAAGATCTAATAGTTTATTATCACTTTCTTCTCTTCCACATAATTTTTTTGGACATTTTTCCACTAAACAAATATTCACATGTTTCAAAAATATTATATTCAAATGATTCCAAAAAATTCCCTATAAAAACCATGAATTTATTTCTCATTTATTTATCTATGAAAAAATGATAATGTTTAGTGGGGTTAACATCATTCTTGAACTTCTTATATAAATCATTATAGATATTTTTATCCATTTTTATAAAATATAAAACATTTTTCATATTCCAACTTTAAAAGAATATTTAATGCATTTATAGAATAAATAAATAAAGTAATTAATAATTAATGAAAATACCCTCATATGTAAACAATGTATAGAATTAAAATATATATTTATTAAAGGAATATGATAATTTTTGTTTAATTCCATAACTAATAAACATGGAATACATAGTTCATTATCATCAAACTCGAATGCATAAAATGTTTCCCTCTATCTAACATATTGATCTATATCATCTTTTTTAAATTCCCTAATACTTTTGAGGTTGTAATTGTTAGAAAAATATGTGATTCTCACCCATTATCTAATATTCATGATTAAAAATTATGGAAATATATTTCAATAAAATTCACGTCTATATTCTCAAAATGATTCAACTCGGTAACACTTCATGACCATTGATTATAGTATCATATTGTCCCAAACTATCTCAATATGAATAGTAACTGGATCAGTGGTGTTATCTTGTAGAGACCCGAAGCCTGACGTACATAGACTTTACATTACTTTTGCGGAATACTTAGTACATAACAAAAACACACACACAAGGATCGTAATAGTTTAGTGTCTTTGGAAACTCGGAACGTAATCTTCTAATCATGGTGGAAGATCTTCAACATCTCCCATAAAGATCTTATTTTTTTATACCTAAAACCTTTCTTTATATCCTAGGGAAAAGAAAACATAAAAGGGTGAGCTCAAATGCTCAGTAAGGGTAAACAAAAAAAAATCAATCACATCATATTCATAAGAACATAACTTTTGGAAATCTTAACCTGCAAAAGAGAGCATAATTTCATAACATGGGATAAATCATAGTAGTGAAAATGATATCACCATAATCATAACATGAAACTTGAAACTTTGTGGCATGCACACATAATCATGGAAAATCATTTCTTGTAATTCAAGACTCATTGCCAAGACTATCTTAGTGGACAAAGTCCCTTTCTGAATCGAGTAACCCTCGTTTCAGTCCTGTTTCACTGAACCGGTATAACCTACCGTTCCAGCCCTGTCTATCTCATGAGATATAAAATCTTTACCCAAAGCATTGGAGGGAGATATAGGTCCCACCCATCTTATAATGAATCCTTTCTTATGTGTGCCACATAATCATAAACCATACATCATTGCATAAACCATGTAATAAAAATGGGATTCTTAAACAACATGACATCATAAAACAATCCATATAAGATAAAGGAATTCATAAAAATATTTCCATCACAACACAATCAAATCCATTTAATAATAGGGATAAAAACATAACCCTTTTATTATCTTAGATGGAAAATAATTTTGATAAAATACTTGAACTCCATTCTTGAGGAAAATATCCTTTCTACTTCAAAAACACTTTTCCTTTCTTAACATGTCATACAATTTTAAAATAAAAGAAGTTGATTAAAAATAAACTTGAATACTTGTAAAGGAATCTTCTTGGAAATATTTTTTTTAGAAATCCATTCATGCCGTATAAGTTAAAGAAAACATTCTTCGTACTTTTGTCGGAAAAGTCAAAAAGTACCTCGTACGAAAAACGACAAAAGATTCCTTTCATACATATTACTAAAAACTCACCGAAGGGTAAAAATGGATTTAAAAAAGATTTTAGGTGGATGGAAATAATATTACATATTGATGAAACATGGATGTGGATGATAAAACACACCCCAGTAAGTACTTACGAATAAACAATCTCGGATAAAAATGAGATTGTGATATTTCCCTTACCTTAGGTCTGACTTGCTTTGTAAGTGTCCGAACCTCCTGTATAATGATTTAAATCATGTTATTGACTTATTAAAGAATCATATTAACTGTTATGATATCATATATGGTTCACTTATGACATTATATTACCTGTTCTTTTGTAAATTCCATGTTAAAGAAGCGTTTTGGGTAAAATCGTTTCATTTATCGTAGGTGTTTTGACTTGTTGTTCTTGACATCATTATTACTTATATCATGATTTACTCACTTCCAGAATATAAAATATTATTTATATATCATATATATTCAGTATATATATATATATATATAATAGGTAGATAAATAAAATGAAAAACACCGTTCATGGAGACGGTAGTCTGTACGTACGCATGAACGTTGTTTTCCTTTCCTTATTGTCTTGTAATGGAAGTAAGTAGATAACATACATATGTATATATAAACATAAATCCAGTAGATTTATAATGTCATATATTTCATTATTATTTCTTATATATACATTATAATCATTCTTAAATGGTTAACATGGAGAATGAATCTCATCGCGTCGTGGAGACGGTAGTCCGTACGTACGCACGAGCGATGATATCATTTCTATAAATATTGAATTGAATTGGAGTGGATTATACAATATATCAGAATCAACATGATGTTTTAATAACTATGTATAGTTATTCTTTACACCATTATACCCATCCATGTAAGGTGGTGGTGGAAAATAGATTACACCACGGCGTGGAGACGGTATTCCGTACTTACGCACGCGTGGTGATTTCTTTTTCCATAGGATGGATAGATGGTGAAATAGGGTTGTTTAATACTTATAATAACATATCAGTATATGATTGATACTGATGTTATTACTTCATAATGAAACAACCTAAGAAGAAGAAGTGGAAGAAGAAATAAAGATGAAAGAATTGGTAACAGTAATTACCTCTTCTTTGAAGTGCCTCATTGAGACCTCCTCTTAGGGCACTAAAATTGGTCTTTGAGGAAGACCAGAACCTCTAGGAAGTTTCTAGGGAAGTGGAGAAGAGATTTTTTCAGGGGTTGGCCGAGCTTGAGTGCTCAAATTGGTGTGAGGAGGAGGGAGAGGAGGTGTCCTTTTATAAGGGAGGAGAGGGGCACCTTAGGAATACCTCAAAATATTATTTTATTTTAAAGTCAAAATCGGTTTATAATGGTTCCAAAGGGTCTTATTTCGAAGATAAAGTGGGGATGGGTCGAAATCCTATCAACCAATAAGATTTAGACAAGTTTAGGTTATTATTTTAACCTTATCAATTAGATTTAACTCTAAGTTAAATAATTTAACTTTTACCGTGTCTTTTTGTTTTCTTTCACTATATGGTTAATACACTAACTATAACATGCCAAACGAACCCTAAATTGTTTATTATTAATATATATATCCTTATCTAAGTCATTTGGCCGAACCTTAGATTTTTAGGAATAAAATAACAATTAATAATATAATATTTGATTTAAAAACTATTTTGTGTCAATTTTGACACTATTTGATATATGATTTTTGTGAAAGTCATTACAGAATTATATGTTCGCACCAAGTTGATTAAATCAACACTAATATATCATAGTTACCTAGAAAATTATTGGAATTCATAAAAAGTCTCAAATTATATTTATTTTGGTGTTTATAACATCAATTATGTCAATATTTCATTAATAAGATAATTACTGCATCATCATTGTGTCATAAATAAATTAAATTATTTTATGTCTAAATATTACAAATAAAATACCATCATGTAGTAAATCTTTTTAGCTTTCTAATGAATATTTACAATCGAATTTATCTTATGTATAACCCCATATTAAAAATGATTTACTTATTAAACATTGATTTTAACTATTTTAACCCTTCTTTAAATAAATTAATAATAAATGTCCTAATCTAATCCAAGTGGGCCTAAATGGTCATATTTTATTCCTAAGTTTGTTCTTGGTCGAATTACACTTGTCCAATAGAATTAGGACATGTGTTAGGGTAATAGTAATATCATATTTACCCTTAGTTACCCTATTTACTATTAACCGCGGTAAAAAAAGTAAAAAGTTACTATTCACCAAAAAATTATTTTTATCTCATTGAACTACATTTTACTTACTGATATCAACCGTGTCTGTCGGATTTTCGAAATTCCATTCACAGAAGCGGTAAAATTATGTTTTATGCAAAATTCAGTTTTTAACCTACCACTTAGTAGTTTCACTATTCATCAAAAATTGATGTTTTTCAGAACAATGCCAAAATTTCATCCTAAGCTATATTTTATATTCCGAATTCAAAAATGAAGTCTATTTTACCAAATTCATATCATAGAATTTTCATTAATTAATTTTATAATTAAATCCCGCTGTTAAAACAAATAGCGTGTTTTTAAGAAACAATATCTATCAAAAGATTGACACTTGATTATGTCTGGTTTAAATGTGAAATTACATCCAATGACCAACATTGTATTAAATTGTAAAAATATATTCTAAATATACTTTAAAACCACTCAAATTAATAATTTATCACTATTAATTATTTCGATTAAAAAAGTTTTTTTTAATTATAATTTAGTAATTTTCACTATTCATCAGAATATGAAAGTTATCCGAAAAGTACCAAAATTTCACCATAGGCTAAATTCGATACTCCGAATCCAAAAATGAAGTTCATTTTTAAAAATAAGATTTACAGAGTTTTAAGAAGTGGTTATTACTATTCATAACGGCTAGTTTTAATAATATTTTAATAGCATATCGTTGTTTAGTGAAACTCGGTATTGCGTATTACACACGCTATCGAGGAAGGTCATGATTGCGTGTAATGCAAGGCAAGTCAAGTATGCGTGTTGTGCAAGCTCCTTTTGGTGTAGCGTACAACACAAGACTTTAATAGAATTAAAAAGAATATTTTTTTATAAAATTTTGGGCGGTTACATTCTACCCCCCTTAAAATGAATTTCGCCCTCGAAATTCGTCGGGGTTATAAATGGTTTACTATTCGAAAGTTTCTTTAATAGAAACCCACATCGTAAAAAGGAATATGAAAACCAATCTTTAAAAACAAAAGTATGAAACATAACGGTTACCCAAATAAACTAATCATTGGGTTTCCACATAGGTGAAAATATGGATATGGAAGAGAAATCTAACCATCATGTTCTGATGGAGAGTGGTAGAGAACATGGCTATGGAAAAGCCAGTAATAAAAAATCCATAGATTTGTGATGATATAAGGTACCATCTGATTTATCAGGTATAAGATCACTAGGACAACATTTTTGGTTTTCAAGATCATTTCCCTAAAGTTGAAAATTTGAATTAGAATAAATACTTACTTTATTTTGGTACAATCTCACTGTTGTTCGTGCCTTTAACAATTTCCAATTCATCTCTTAAATAAATGAAGTTGAATTTGTTATTCGTGAAGTGTTAGCAGATCATGTGATAGAATGACGGGTCATTCCATCTGTCTCAAAAGGTTAGCAAAATTTATATACATAAGTCGATCTATAGTGGGATTAATCATATATGGTTTCTAAAATGGGCTTATACTTCATATATCATACTGCTTAATATAATAACACTAGTTTCTACTAAACAGGGACTTCCTGTAGGTCAGTGGTAGGCGATAAAGGCCAGTCGCACTTCGGTTGTGGGTTCGATTCCTACAGCCTTGTCCGAAGCGATGGGCTGTCGCCCGTCCTGCAGGTTGTCCTTTTTCTAAAACTACGTTACTATAACATCCCATCAATAATATCGAAAATCTTCTATCCTTAAACAATACTAACTGATGTCCAACGTAATCCAGTCTAATCTTTAGGCTTATACATAAAACTGCAGTCCACTCTCAAAACATAGTGAAAACGATTACCAGAGATTTAACACCATCGTCGATCCCCATATATCATAAGATATGTTTTGTTGGTCACATTCCAAAAATTCAAAGTCCTTAATCATGTGTTCTCTTGAATACCTTAGTGAAAACATGAATGCAGTTAAAAGTTAACACTTTCCACATACCAAAATCCTCATAATTATTTATACTCAAACCATGATATCACTTAGTCCTTATATCAATCACGAGCTCATGAATACTGTCAAACATTTCATTTTCTCTTTATGCCTTCATTATGCGCATATCATCTGCTTTCCAAAATATTTGAATCACTTTTCATGGTTACCTGTACCTTAAAATTATTGAAAACCACAATAATACAAAAATATTCTAATAAACAATTAAAGTACCTCAACAACATTATTCTTGAATACCAATACATAAACACTTCAATCCATCCTCTTCAATTATTGTCCTGGAATAAGTCCTTCCATGATTTAGAAGTAACTTTTTAGGTCAGGGCATTGAGTTGGGTAATGCCCATGATCTCCACAAATAATACATTGAACTCCATAACAGTCTGTCACTCTATGTCCCTTTTCTCCACACAAATAACATCGGTCCCTCCATTTGAGGTATTCTTCAAGGTTCTTCTTCCCTTCTTTAGAAATCTCAATCTTCCTTTCTTTATGCGAACATGCATAATAGTCTATCTTCCTCTTCTTTGATGAATTAGGTATACCACTAAATTTCACCTTGTTAATCATATATCGCGATGACTAATTCAACATAATCACAATATCTTTCTCTCTAGGCATTACATAATTTTGTTGCTTATAGTCACCAATTTGTCCATTGGATTCAATGTTAACCGAATTCCGTCTGGTTCCCTCCATTAACTAAAACACAAAAAGAATTCATTGAGAGGCAAAAATCATGCCAGAGAAAACAACATAGTAAAGGGGGAGTACCTTCAATATCTAACATCTTAGGTTTAATTCTATGATCGTTAGCGTAATTCTAGTACTATAACCTATACGTATACTTAACCTTAGGGACATCCCTAGACATACCTTAGAAATATCTCTAGGGATCTCACTAAAGTTCTCGCATCCTAGGATCGTAATAGTTTAGTGTCTTTGGAAACTCGGAACGTAATCTTCTAATCGTGGTGGAAGATCTTCAACATCTCCCATAAAGATCTTCTTTTTTTATACCTAAAACCTTTCTTTATATCCTGGGGAAAAGAAAACATAAAAGGGTGAGCTCAAATGCTCAGTAAGGGGAAACAAAAGAAAAATCAATCACATCATATTCATAAGAACATAACTTTTGGAAATCTTAACCTGCAAAAGAGAGCATAATTTCATAACATGGGATAAATCATAGTAGTGAAAATGATATCACCATAATCATAACATGAAAGTTGAAACTTTGTGGCATTCACACATAATCATGGAAAATCATTTCTTGTTAGTCAAGACTCATTGCCAAGACTATCTTAGTGGACAAAGTCCCTTTCTGAATCGAGTAACCCTCGTTTCAGTCCTGTTTCACTGAACCGGTATAACCTACCGTTCCAGCCCTGTCTATCTCATGAGATATAAAATCTTTACCCAATGCATTGGAGGGAGATATAGGTCCCACACATCTTATAATGAATCCTTTCTTATGTGTGCCACATAATCATAAACCATACATCATTGCATAAACCATGTAATAAAAATGGGATTCTTAAACAACATGACATCATAAAACAATCCATATAAGATAAAGGAATTCATAAAAATATTTCCATCACAACATAATCAAATCCATGTAATAATAGGGATAAAAAAATAACCCTTTTATTATCTTAGATGGAAAATAATTTTGATAAAATACTTGAACTCCATTCTTGAGGAAAATATCCTTTCTACTTCAAAAACACTTTTCCTTTCTTAACATGTCATACAATTTTAAAATAAAAGAAGTTGATTAAAAATAAACTTGAATACTTGTAAAGGAAGCTTCTTGGAAATAATTTTTTTAGAAATCCATTCATGCCGTATAAGTTAAAAAAAACATTCTTCGTACTTTTGTCGGAAAAGTCAAAAAGTGCCTCGTACGAAAAACGACAAAAGATTCCTTTCATACATATTACTAAAAACTCACCGAAGGGTAAAAATGGATTTAAAAAAAATTGTAGGTGGATGGAAATAATATTACATATTGATGAAACATGGATGTGGATGATAAAACACACCGCAGTAAGTACTTACGAATAAACAATCTCGGATAAAAATGAGATTGTGATATTTCCCTTACCTTAGGTCCGACTTGCTTTGTAAGTGTCCGAACCTCCTGGATAATGATTTAAATCATGTTATTGACTTATTCCAGAATCATATTAATTGTTATGATATCATATATGGTTCACTTATGACATTATATTACCCGTTCTTTTGTAAATTCCATGTTAAAGAAGCGTTTTGGGTAAAATCGTTTCATTTATCGTAGGTGTTTTGACTTGTTGTTCTTGACATCATTATTACTTATATCATGATTTAATCACTTCCAGAATATAAAATATGATTTATATATCATATATATTCAGTATATATATATATATAATAGGTAGATAAATAAAATGAAAAACACCGTTCATGGAGACGGTAGTCCGTACGTACGCATGAACGCTGTTTTCCTTTCCTTATTGTCTTGTAATGGAAGTAAGTAGATAACATACATATGTATATATATACATAAATCCAGTAGATTTATAATGTCATATATTTCATTATTATTTCTTATATATACATTATAATCATTCTTAAATGGTTAACATGGAGAATGAATCTCATCGCGTCGTGGAGACGGTAGTCCGTACGTACGCACGAGCGATGATATCATTTCTATAAATATTGAATTGAATTGGAGTGGATTATACAATATATCAGAATCAACATGATGTTTTAATAACTATGTATAGTTATTCTTTACACCATTATACCCATCCATGTAAGGTGGTGGTGGAAAATAGATTACACCATGGCGTGGAGACGATATTCTGTACGTACGCACGCGTGGTGATTTCTTTTTCCATAGGATGGATAGATGGTGAAATAGGGTTGTTTCATACTTATAATAACATATCAGTATATGAGTGATACTGAAGTTATTACTTCATAATGAAACAACCTAAGAAGAAGAAGTGGAAGAAGAAATAAAGATGAAAGAATTGGTAACGGTAATTACCTCTTCTTTGAAGTGCCTCATTGAGACCTCCTCTTAGGGCACTAAAATTGGTCTTTGAGGAAGACCAGAACCTCTAGGATGTTTCTAGGGAAGTGGAGAAGATATTTTGTCAGGGGTTGGCCGAGCTTGAGTGCTCAAATTGGTGTGAGGAGGAGGGAGAGGAGGTGTCCTTTTATAAGGGAGGAGAGGGGCACCTTAGGAATACCTCAAAATATTATTTTATTTTAAAGTCAAAATCGGTTTATAATGGTTCCAAAGGGTCTTATTTCGAAGATAAAGTGGGTATGGGTCGAAATCCTATCAACCAATAGGATTTAGACAAGTTTAGGTTATTATTTTAACCTTATCAATTAGATTTAACTCTAAGTTAAATAATTTAACTTTTACCGTGTCTTTTTGTTTTCTTTCACTATATGGTTAATACACTTACTATAACATGCCAAAAGAACCCCAAATTGTTTATTATTAAAATATATATCCTTATCTAAGTCATTTGGCCGAACCTTAGATTTTTAGGAATAAAATAACAATTAATAATATAATATTTGATTTAAAAACTATTTTGTGTCAATTTTGACACTATTTGATATATGATTTTTGTGAAAGTCATAACAGAATTATATGTTCGAACCAAGTTGATTAAATCAACACTAATATATCATAGTAACCTAGAAAATTAGTGGAATTCATAAAAAGTCTCAAATTATATTTATTTTGGTGTTTATAACATCAATTATGTCAATATTTCATTAATAAGATAATTACTGCATCATCATTGTGTCATAAATAAATTAAATTATTTGATGTCTATAAATTACAAATAAAATACCATCATGTAGTAAATCTTTTTAGATTTCTAATGAATATTTACAATCGAATTTATCTTATTTATAACCCCATATTAAAAATGATTTACTTATTAAACATTGATTTTAACTATTTTAACCCTTCTTTAAATAAATTAATAATAAATGTCCTAATATAATCCAAGTGGGCCTAAATGGTCATATTTTATTCCTAAGATTGTTTTTGGTCGAATTACATTTGTCCAATAGAATTAGGACATGTGTTAGCGTAATAGTAATATCATATTTACCCTTAGTTACCATATTTACTATTAACCGCGGTAAAAAAAGAAAAAATTTACTATTCACCAAAAAATTATTTTTATCTCATTGAACTACATTTTACTTACTGATATCAACCTTGTATGTCGGATTTTCGAAATTCCATTCACAGAAGCGGTAAAATTATGTTTTATGCAAAATTCAGTTTTTAACCTACCACTTAGTAGTTTCACTATTTATCAAAAATTGATGTTTTTCAGAACAATGCCAAAATTTCATCCTAAGCTATATTTTATATTCCAAATTCAAAAATGAAGTCTATTTTACCAAATTCATATCATAGAATTTTCATTAATTAATTCTATAATTAAATCCCGCTGTTAAAACAAATAGCGTGTTTTTAAGAAACAATATCTATCAAAAGATTGACACTTGATTATGTCTGGTTTAAATGTGAAATTACATCCAATGACCAACATTGTATTAAATTGTAAAAATATATTCTAAATATACTTTAAAACCACTCAAATTAATAATTTATCACTATTAATTATTTCGATTAAAAAAGTTGTTTTTAATTATAATTTAGTAATTTTCACTATTCATCAGAATATGAAAGTTATCCGAAAAGTACCAAAATTTCACCATAGGCTAAATTCGATACTCCGAATCCAAAAATGAAGTTAATTTTGAAAAATAAGATTTACAGAGTTTTAAAAAGTGGTTATTACTATTCATAACGGCTAGTTTTAATAATATTTTAATAGCATATCGTTGTTTAGTGAAACTCGGTATTGCGTATTACACACGCTATCGAGGAAGGTCGTGATTGCGTGTAATGCAAGGCAAGTCAAGGATGCGTGTTGTGCAAGCTCCTTTTGGTGTAGCGTACAACACAAGACTTTAATAAAATTAAAAAGAATATTTTTTTATAAAATCTTGGGCTGTTACATATCTGACCTTATAAGAACCTCCTCATACGATAGATCCTACTTATTAGAAGTGAGGGTCTGAGGTGGTACCGTTAAGAGACTATTTGACCTTTATCATAGTATATGATAACAATAAAATAAAAAACTGCCATATACATTAGAGTATGAATAAATAAAACATAATTTGATCATTCCAAAATAAACAAAATTTTTCATAAAATAATGATTAAAAAAATTAAATCCCATTGGTCCAATGATATTGAAATATATCATATAAATAAAAATAAATGACAATGAGAATATACAATATCCCAATGCCACCACCACATCCACTCACAAGACTATGTACTTTACCACTCCCAGATCACATCTCAACCCTTGACCCCAACTATAACAGTAACCAAATGTTTTTATGTTGGGTAACTTTGTTAAATTAATTCCTAATAATGTTATAAGTACATAACATAGCAGTTATCAACTATTGTGGTCTCCTATATATCAAATATTTAGTGACATGAGAATGTAACATTATCTGTACAAATTAATAAATATTGGAAATAGTGAATATAAATATAAAATATCAGCATAAACCCTCAGGTCTATGACATTGATCGACAATACCTACTTCAGAATGTGCTAGAGTGTCGCAAAGAATGTTGTGATGACCATTCCATAGAAAATAATAACATAGGGTTCTTTGACCCTAAAATTGTAACGACCCAAAATTTTGAATAAATCTTGTTTCAAAATTTCATTTGTTATTGTATTTTGTTTTTTTATACTCAACAAAAATGTTTCATTTGATAACATGAGTATAATTAAAATGATACCATTGGGTTTTGACTGTTATATGACCATTAGTCAATATGACCCCTGGAAACTAAACGTTTTGATTATTGTCTCTAAATACAAGTAATATTGGTTAATTATTATAGAAAGAAGATTTGATGGCCTCACCCAGTAGTCTTGGACCGATCGAAGCCCATCTAACAGAACATGGGAAGGCGGTAGCACCACTGGGATTTTCTTTGGACCAAACCCAAGCCGAACTTCATTGTGTGAAGCTAGAACGGAATCGCCTTTCCGAGAAGTTCAAACTGATAGAAATTACTACTCGTGTGATGTTAGCCGAGCCTCCCTCATATTCTCTCTCCTTAGCACACCTTACACTTTGGTCCTATGCTGGTGTGATAAGGGGCTATGTAAGGAGACCGTAACTGCCTTGTGCAATCCTTTGTTTTAAATAAAATTTGGGATTTTTTCTTATGATGAATTTTATGAATTTTCAAATGACCGGATAAATATAGTATGCATATTTTTGATGAATTTTAGAAAAAGGATATTTTAAAAATGTTTATGTAAACCTTAAATAATTAAAAATGTGTAATGATATTCAAAAAATGGTCTTCTAGAATTATGCTCAGTACGAAATATAGAGTCTAATAAGATCAACATAATTTTTGATGAATAGTAAATTATGAATAGTGATTTTATGATTAGGATTATTAATGTGTCCAAATGGATTATTAATCTTACTTAAAGAAAGTATTAATATAATCTAGGCACCTTGATTAAGTAATGTGATTCAATAAAATGGTTAGATAACGATTTCATAAATTATTATTCAAGTATTAGTTTTTTTCAGGTGAATAGTGTTTTTTAATTAAAAATTAAATTAAAAATAATTAAAAAATTATTTTTATAAAATGGATTTCATTTTTGAACTCAGAGCACCGATATTATGTTATGGTAATTTTTGGGGTTTTTTCTGAAAAAAATGAATTTTAGGTGAATAGTGTATTTATTTAAAAAATAAATTAAAAATATTTAGAAAATTATTTTTATAAAATGGAGTTCATTTTTGAAATCAGAGCATGGATATTTGGTTAAGGTGAAATTTTGGGATTATTCTGAGAAAGTTGAATTTTCGATGAATAGTGAAAATACAGTTTTTAAGTTACGAGTGTTTAATGACAACATTAAATGATGTATTAAGTATGTAATCAATAAGGTAAACTTATTAATAGTATGATAAGGTATGAGGTGTCCCAATTGACCAATACCATGGGAAATACAATGGGAAAGCTCGTGGTTTCGCGAAAACCACTAATGAGGTGTCCCTTGGCCATTAATGCCTTGTCCCCTCACATTCCCTATAAATACCAAGCCATCCTCTCTTCCATTCGACTCCCCACTCTTCCCCAACGAAGTTCTGGTCTCATTACCTCCCAAGGAGTCCTCCCAAGGTTCCCCCAAGACCTCAAGGTCCCAACCATTGAGTTTTAAGAGTTACGTTTTAAGGTAAGGGATCTGATCTCTCTCTTTCATTTCAAGAAATCTCTTTTATGTAATTTCTTTTATGCTCCATGTTCTTATGTTAAAGGGTGTTCTATTATACTCCTCTTACTTTCCTTTTCATTTTCAAAAAATGAGAGATCCCCTCTTACTCTCATTATTTCGTTTTATGAATTTTTATGTGGCGACGTTAGACTGTCGAAATTTTTGTAACGGATTCTTTCTCCCTTCTCATTTTTCAAGATCTATTTTCATGTAAAGTATTTCAAGTTCATTTTTATTATGTTGGGGTATGATCTCTAAATTTATCATACAGATCTTTTATGACCATACGATGAGAGACCCCATTTGATCTCTTCAATTCAGTATTTTGATGTTTTAAGTGGCGTCGTTAGGCTGCCGAATTTTTAAGTGGTTCTTCATCTTTCTCATTTTGAAGTTCTACTTTCATGTCAATTCTTTCAAGTTCCTTTTTGTTATGTTGGGGTATGATATCTATATCTATAATAGTGATCTTTTATTACCATATGATGAGAGATCACATTTGATCACTTCAATTCAGTATTTTGATGTTTTAAGTGGCGCCGTTAGGCTGCAGAAGTTTTAAGTGGTTCTTCACCCTTCTCGTTTTGATGTTCTACATTCATGTCAATTCATTCAAGTTATTTTTTGTTATGTTGGGGTATGATCTCTATATCTATCATACTGATCTTTTATGACCATATGATGAGAGACCCCATTTGATCTCTTCAATTCAGTATTTTGATGTTTAAGCGGCGTCGTTAGGCTGCTGAATTTTTAAGTGGTCCTTGCACCTTTCTCCCTTTTCAAAGTTCTAATTCAATGTCAAGTCTTTCAAGTTCCTTTTTATTATGTTTAGGTATGATCTCTATATCTATCATACTGATATTTTATGTTCATATGTTGAGATACCCTATTTGATCTCATCAATTCATTTTTGGTTGAAGTTTATGTAACGCTGTTAGGCTGCCGAATTTTCATAAGCAAAATCTTATTTTTGTCTTCCTTTCATGTTCTTCATTTCATATGGTATATTTTAAAATTTCATTACCATGTTCTTAAATCTATTATATTCTGTCCCTATACTGTTTTATGGGTCATTTATGAATGTTTGACCCATGTCCCCTCTCTTTTCAATGTTTTTTAAAAACCTTGTAACATAGCCGTTATGCTGCAGAATTTTCATCTCAAAATGTCTGTCTCTTTTTTCTAAAGATATTTTATTTTATTAAGTGAATACTCAAAGCTCTACCTTCTATATCGGTATTTTCATATATACCAATATTTTCTATTTTAAATTCTGGGATTTACATACATGAAACCTGCTTTCCCTTTTCGTGGGTTTAATGTGACGTAAAGATCATGTCTTTAAAGCAGTTTCTAAAATGTTATGATTGTGAAATGAAACCCCTTAATTTTATACTATATGGGTAATTTATGAAATGTTTGATGATGATATATGTGGGTCACATGATAATAAATGAAAATTTAATGGTGTGCCCTGATAGCTCTCCAATACATTGGGTAATGATGCAACCACTAGAGATTACAATTTTCACGATATCTTGGTGAATAACCTTGGTAATTTTCAAATGACACCTTGGGGATCGACCTTGGTGATATGTTTATGATTTTCTATATTAAATGTTGCAGCCACATCTTCAAGTTATGAAAAATTTTATTTTTATTATGATATGCCTCATGATTTCGTTCTCATGCCTTAATGTTCTTTTCATGACCTTATTGAAGTGTCTCAAGTTCACATGTAAAATGTTTCTCTTGTTTCCCTTACTGGGCCTTCTGCTCACCCTTTCTTTTGATTTATGTCCCCAGGTTGTGAGATGCAGTAATGAACCTAGAATGAACATGAGAAGAAGACTTTCAAGTGTTTAAGAAGAATCTTTTATGTTTTCATGTTTAAAGTTCCTGGTTTCGATTACACTAAACCTTAAAGATCCTCGGTTTTGTAAAATGTAATGAAAGTTTATGTGATAAAACGGCGGGATGCTATAAAAATACAATTATAATTATAGGGGGATAGACTCACCCTGATATAATTGAAAACAACAAGGGGAATTCTTTGACCCATAATAACAACCTATGGAATTATCTATCCCAGTATATAATACTTCTTAGAATCCAATCCCTTATTGTGCAGGTGGTATAACAAATCCCTCTAAATAACCCACAAGCCTTACCATCTTGAACATGGAATGAGCATTCCACTTTATAGAACCATTGCAATCCTTGATCCAAATCCATGGAATCACCACAACTATTATCTTGTTCCTTATTATCCTGATAGTTTCAATTAGAATAAAAAAATTACCAATAATATGTATTATCAATTTCAATACAACCCAAACCAGTAGATATTTACATACACATCAATGCTTCTATGAGGATACATACCATATAAAATCATAATTGACTCCATGGTATGTTCTAATTTTTTGAAAACTTTTTCATAAGCCATTTTATAACATTTTCAAAAATAAAATGATACAATTCTTGGCCAGACACCCAAACCAAACAAGTATTGATGGAGTGGAACCCTTACAACCCTAAACATAAAAATAAAAATTTAGTAATGATTACAAGACTTCTCCAGGATTTAATGTTACAACCATTATCATTTATACAATTCCATATATCCCCACTAATGGTCAATCTCTCGATTTGAACCTATAGGGTTTCCCAAGGATAATACACCAACAAAAAAATAAATCTCATTAGACGGGTATTAACATAAATGGAAGCACCTCACATGGGTTCCTCAACCTAAAAAAAATGAGGTCCTCACTCATCATTAGAGGATTTCAATATCATGATCCCATCACTCAAAAGATACCATGATTATGGGAGATATATAATAATCACCGAGTCCCACCTCTAGTAGGCCCTAGGTTGGTGACTAATACCAATGATATAAAAACAACATGTTATGGGATGAATTACACTATATAATAATACGGGATTGGGAGATAAGGTGAATCAACCATGAAAACCTCCAAGATATAATATAAAAATAAACCCAACACCCACCCCACATGCATGTATGAATCGAACTGATATAGGTACAACAATGTTTCCAATGTAAATACCCACAAGTAAAAAATAATGTAGTGACACAACATTTATCCAATGGTCTATCTTTGAAATTTCATCATGGTCCATGTAGTCCTCTAGGAAACTTGAATATAGTTCAATATATGTAGTGTGGTCATACAAGTATAATCAGTAGGAAAAACTAAAGTCTCCCATGTACTTGTGAAAGATGAATAATAATGCATGTGTTAGACAACAACATAACAAAACCAAACCTATCATGGAATATTGATCATCCTAACCTCACCATGGAACACACTCTAAATAATAACAACAATGTAATATAACATAATAAGAATGAAATTGACAAGGTTAACTCCAACAAATTTCCCACTAGTATACCTCTCTCACTCCCAACATCATTTGTCATGGCGCTCCCATCTCTTTCATATACTACACCACCCCTCACGAAAGGTCAAAACGCACCTTACCTGGATAAACCTCGTCTCATTGATCCACAATCACGACCAAAAATCTTCTCTCCTGAAAAACAAATTTCCACTGCACCACAAGAACAATCATGTATCTCCAGAAAACACCAGGTCCATCACACCTTGCTCGCAAACACCACAGATATCCCAACAGACATCTAATGCACTAACAATTATCATACCATCGAAACCTTTTCAATACCTACATTTCCAATAAGATAAAGAGGGAAAGTGATGGTACCCATCCATCTAAACTGTCACTGAATGATGGGAAATCCATCCCTCATTTGACTATGCAAGTATTGGCACAAAGTGCTCGACATGGGGGGGGGGGTGCGTATAGAAATAACAAGAATAAACAAATATATATATATATATATATATATTATAAAACACTCAAGCCCAACCTATTGTTACATTGTGAAACCAAACCACTCAAAACATCATCAATTTTTCTACCACCTCTTAATGTATACACATCAATATAAGACACAAATCCCATTCCACATTTCCAACCAATTCCAATTAATTATTCATTTATTTTCATTATTTAGAACCAAAAACATTTAACCTCAAATCCCACCATTTAATATATCATTAACCACTTTAATCGCATAAAAAACCAATCCATGTCATTCCAAACATATTAACACAATTATTTAATTATTACATCAGTACTCAGGCTTGTTGAATAATGAAACAAACACCTAACTGACATGTTAGCTTGGATAAAAAAAACCACATCCTCCATGCCCTAATTTCATGTCCAAACATACAACCTCTTCACCACACAAAAAAATGGCAATAAACCACCCCTCCCCACCCCAAATGCATAGCCAAACAAACCACGTATCTCCCCACACACCATTGCAACCACACATCACCGCCCCACATGCACGAACACAAACCAAAAAATATCAAGATAATTTTTATAGGTGTACCTATAGATTTTATAAGATTAAACTTTATTTTATGGGTGTTAAAATAAAAGTCCAAAATCTTGGGTTAACTATTTCATTTCAGAAGTATTGGTAATTTAGAAATTTCAATTTACGGTGATATCACAACAATCACATCAGTCAAAATAGTCACAATAGTTAGAAAACCAAAATACATATTTCTAGAGCAAACAAATCCCCAAATAGCCACAATTATTTAGTAGGGCATCAATGCCGTAAATTTGACAACATGAAAATAACAAATAAAGCTATAAAAACATAAGAATGAAAACCCATTTAACCCTTTCAATTAAATTTACCAATTATTTATCTTTGATTAAGGAGGAAAACTCATTATTCATTGATAAAAAAAGTAAAACCCTCATATATGATACATAAACAATTTAAATGATATAATACCTACCACAAAGAATTTTGTAGATATATTCTGCACTTGGGGTTAATAAAGACTGCCCACAAACCCCAACTGCACTGTGGGAGAGCACAGATCAACCTATACCCCAACAAAGGACAACCAAAACTCATCCCAAAACAAACCCAAAACCATAACAATGTGTCCAAAGAGAATCATTGAGAGAATATTGGAAGAAAAACTACCAATATGGGCGAAGAAACCTACCACATATAAATTAAAATTTAAAAAAAACAACCATAGTGACCAACTTTTCATAGAGGGAGGAAGATGGCATGAAGAACACTTTCAGGTTCCTACATTTCATACAAGATGATGGTAGGAAGGGGAAATAGATGAATGAATGAAATTTTGGCTGGAAATAATTTTTAAAACTACACTACATCAGGGGTTTATATGACATGTAATCTTATTTCATGTCTTATAATATATAGGGTTTGATTTCTAAGAATAACATGTCACCATTTTATTATTTAATCCCAAATATATACACATCATTAATCATCCTTGGATACACAAGGAAAAAAAATTTCACATCGTGTAATACGCGTACACAATGATTATTTCTCGAAGTAGTTTTGCTACTCCTCTAGCATCCATATAAACTCCCAAAACCTCCCCTAAACACCTCCATCAAACCAAATTGGACAATTAATGGACCGGGATGGTACACATAATTACATAAGATAAAAATGAAACAGTTATCACCCTTGAAAATAAAAAACCAATCCTAGATGTCAAGGGATCAGAACAACCACCCTACAAGATACCCCTTATGGATCTCTTCATATGTCAAATGCTACCTCTAGCCAAACACACAAACCCACATAACCACAAAACACACTGAAAAACCAAATCACCACAACCATAAGCGGCGTCCTCTTAAAAACCCTCATTGTAACTTTACCACTTCACAACCATCATAACCTACATGTATCCCAAACTGCAATTTTCTACAACCAATGAGCCACATTGTTCTAAACACACAAAACTGAGAATTCCATCATCCATGTCAAGATAATATCTGTTTTGGGTGAAACTGACTCACCTACATGGGTTTAATCATGTAACGGACCATAATTTTGATTAATATTTTTTTCATGAATTTGTGTATTATTTTATACTAAAATAATCGTATCCTTTAATTAATTAGATGAGTACAATTAAAATATTAAAACTAGGTTTTGACTTTTATATGACCATTGGTAGATATGACTGTTGGAAAATAATTATGAACAATATGATTATTGTTTATAAATACAAGTGATCATGGTTAATTAATAGACAAAGAAGATTCAATGACCTCATCCAGTAGACTCGTGCCATACGAATCCCATCTATCAGATCATTAGAAGGAGGTTGCACCACTATGATTTACCCTAGACCAAGCCCAAGCTGAACTCCAACAAGTGAATCCTGAACGGAATTTCATATGGGATGAGTTCAAGTTGATAGAAATCCCTAATAAGGCAGTGTTTTCTGAGCCTCCCCAAAATTATATCTTGATAGTACATCTTACACATAGGTCCTAAGTAGGTGTTATAATGGGCTATGTAACGAGGCCTTAGTTACTTTGTGTAATCCTTGTAGTATAAATAAAATTATTATTTCATATTATGGTAAATTATATGAATTTAAATGTCTTGATAAATATAGGATGAATTTATAGATGTTACCAATCAATGGTGAATTTTGGAAAAAATGTTATTTTTAAATATTTGTTTATACAGTAAATAATTAGTAATGTGAAATGATTTTAAAAAACTGGTCTTCTACATTTGTTATTAGAACGAAATTTAGTGTATAATAATATTGAAATTATTTTTACTTAATAGTAATGTATGATTAGTCTTATTACTCTTATGGATAGTAATGAGACTACTGTAATAGTAACCTCACATTAGAATGTGTAAAAAATATTTAGACATATTTAATGGTGATGTGATAGAGTGGCATAAGTAAATTCCTATTTCAGAAATTAATAGTTAAGTATTTATATTTTTTTGGGTATATCGTGTTTTTATTTAAAAATTATATATCTCATAAATAAAATATTTTTTTTAAAATATGGAGATTATTTTTGAGTTCCTATCATCAATTTTAGGTTAGTGAGAATTTATTATATTTTTAATTTTTTTTTGTTTTTCAGTGAATAGTAAAAATAATGTTTTGAGTTTTCATGTGATTAATGAAATCATTTATGATGCAATAATGATGTAATAATTTTTTTCTACTTGTCGATAGTTTGATAGTTTTTTGAGGTTTACTATGTGGACAATACAATAGGAAAATACCATGGGAAACCCCATGGTTTTTCAAATACCACCAACGTGGTGCCCCTTGGAAATTAATTAAATATTACTTCACTTTTTTTATAAATACATACCCATTCATTCAGTAATTTCATTCCAATACATATTCAACAATATATGGTCTATTAACCTCCCAAAGAGTCCTCCTGATTTTTTTTCAGGCCCCCATGGTCCCAACCATCATTATTTCAATGTTACTCTTCATGGTTAGGAAACCATTGACCCTCCTATTTTAAGTCATGACTTCCATTATGTTATGCATTCTACTTTCAATGTTATTATGAAGGGGTATGTTATTATATGTCATTATTTCTATCCATATTATTTTTAAATTATGAATTACAGTTTCATCTCTAACCAACTTATTATCTGGATTTTTATGTGACGTCGTTTGGCTGTTGAATTTTCATAAAAGAAATCGCATCTTCAATATTAATTAAAATTTATTTTTCATATGATATGTCATTAAAATATCCATACCATGTTCCATTTTATATTATATTTTGTCCTTATATTTTATTATGTATTATTTTTAGGGTCTGATCTATGTCCCCTCTATTTTAATGTTTTCTAAAAACTTGTTATGTAGCCTTTACGCTGCAAAATATTCCTCTCAAAAACACTCTCTTTTTCCTAATAAATTTTCATGTTTTTTTTATTTGAATACCCAAATAACATTTAATTTCTAGGGGAATTAAATGAGGCATAAAATTTTTTTTCTTATTGAAATGACATACATATAACCCTCACTCATTTTCCAATGGTTATAAAGGGCATAGTGATCTTATTTTTATGCACTTTTAAAACATTGTGATTTTGAAGTGAAACCCATTAAATTTAAAATATTTTTTTATGAAATGTATCAATATGATCTATGTAGCTCACATGAAAATAATTACATATAAGGGTGAACCAAGGTATATCTCAAAGGATTTGTGTAAATAATTTAATCTCTAGAAATGACTAGTCTAACAATACCATGGTGAATAACCTTGGTAATTTTTGTGAAACCTTTGGAATGAACATTGGTTATATGTTCATTAAATTCTAAATTAAATTTTGTAGAAATCTATTCATGTTACGGGTAATGTTATTTTTTTTTATTATATGCCTCTTATTCCATTTCTCATGTATTTATGTTTTCAGCAAGTTCTTATTGATATTGCAAGAAAACGGTTTCCCTTGCTTTCCTTACTGGGACTTAGGCTAACCCTTTCCTTTTATGTATTTACCTAGGTTATGAGATGCATTAATTGTACTAAAGAGGAACTTTTGATGAAGCGTTACATGTTTATTAGAAGTATTTTTAATTTTTCATGTATATTGTTTCTTATTTCCAAGACACTAAACTTTAAACATCCTCTGTTTGTAAAATATAATGAAAAGTTTTGGATTAAAATTTCGGATGGCATAGTTGGTATCAAAGGATAGAATAGTTATTTATGTAAATTAGGATATTAAAACCTTTGTAAGAACCATATATTAATGTTTAAATATAGGGAATCATTTGGGTATTATGATTATATATTATATAAGGGGTATCTGGATAAATAAATATATGTCTGGATACAAAAAAGTGGATGTGGCTCTGGAACTAATGTTACTAAGAGTGAAAACTCTGACAAGGTGTTTTGGTCCTTACTTGGGGTATCCAAGTACACTACAATGGGATTTCTACACTCCTTGATTGAAACTCCCTATAAGTATTATTGGTTAATCACAAATTTTTTTTGGAGGGAAATGTAATTGTTCAAGCATGATGCTTTTAGACACACAAATCCATAATTATAAAAAGATTTGAAAATGAAATATGCATATAACTATATATTTATTCTTTCATAAAATTGAGGGAAATAAGAATAACTGTAGAAATGGTGAATGCAATGGACCATGAACTAACGACCCTCTGATGGAAGCCGGAATGGAAACCTTCATGAGAATAATGAACAAACTGACTCAAGTTATGGTAAATAACATGAGTCAAACTGAGAGACTGATCTCACTACAAGGGGAACAACATTCTGTTGCATTTTTTATGCTTCAATGACAACAAGACATTAGTAGATATACTGACCCATTTATTGTTGAATAGTGTATCATCACTATATAGATGATCTTTTACGTGCTCTTCTGTTCAGAGCAAGAGAAGGACATCTTGGCTATTTACTTCTTAGAGGGAGAACCTGATCAATGGTGGGAGATGATTAAAAACATGATTCCTAGAGTGGTGGTTGAAGATATAGAGTGGGAAGGGTTTAGATGTATTTTTTTCAGTAAGTATTTCCCTCGTTCCATGAAAACAACAATAGAGAAAGTGTTTATCATATTGAATAAGTAGGAGAATGAATCTGTGGGAATATACAAGATTAACTTCACAAGGCATTCATGTTACACGTCTGGCTTTGCCATGGATCCAAATAGTAAGGTTTATAGATTCTTCGGTTGTTTGAGACCTCATCTATAGAATAATCTATCCAACCTGAGACTATGATAGCTATGAGGAGATTGTGTGAAGTGAAATGAAAGTCTAAATGATGTTTGGTGAGACGCAATGGTCACATAAATATAATGAAAAAAATATTTATGGAGCCAAGATTAGGGAAAAATTTTGATTTGGGAGGAGGAGGTAAGCAAGTGCCATGTCCCACATGTAATAAATGTGGGAAGAAGCATTCAGTGAACAGCCTTCCCTGGAGCAGGAAGTGCTAATATTGTGGGAAAGATGGGAATATCGAAGGGAACTGTGGTAGTGAGGTGAAGCCTAAACTACCAAATTCTAATGAGAAAGTGAATATAGATCATTCCCTACCTGATCTCTAATGAAATAAGTGTGGAAAACAAGAGCAATTTTCCAATCACTTTCCAAATCTTAGGGTAGTGGAGGGGAATCACCAGTAGCCTCAGTATTGGCCAAGGAAACAAGGTCATACTTTTGTAATCACTATGACTAGTTTTGAAGTTACAAATAATGTGGTGGTAGGAACACTTGTTGTTCTCTGAAAGCTATAATGTATTTTTTTATAATGGTTCTACGCATTCCTTAATTTCCTCCATGTTTGCAATGAATTTAGAATCAACCCTTGATTTGAAAAAAAGTAGAGTAATCCGCCATGACTCTTGGTGGGATTATCCAAGAACCAATAGTGTTTAGAATTTCTAGTATTTACTTCAGTGATAATAATCATATCACAAATAAAGTTGTCATTATCGTTCTATAATTCGACATTATACTAGGGATCGACTGGCTCTCAATGTCTAATTCTAAGATCAAATGTAGAAGCACAAAAATCATAGTAGTTATGAATATAAAACATATAGTTATCTTCCAAGGATAGATATCTCAACCGGATACTTGTCAAGAAGAACATATTATATCAATATTTATGGAGTTTATCGGTGAATAAGAATAAGTAACTATGTGTTTAAGGATAGAAAATGTCCCCATCGTCTTGGAATACGTTGATGTTTTTCCTGAGGAGTTACCTAGACATCCCCAACAAAGAGAGTTATATTTCTCTTTTAAACTCATACCTGGATATCATCCAATATCAATGAACCTGTATATAATTGGAAATGTGGAGCTAGAGTAATTAATGAAGCAACTCTATGATCTCTTGGAGAAGGGGTTTGTTCATCCAATTGTGTCTTCTTGGGGAGCACCAGTTATATTTTTGAAGAAGGATGGATCAATGTGGCAGTGTATTGTTTTAAGAAAACTGAGCGGGATCACAATGAAGAAGAATACCCTCTCCCAGGAATTGATGACTTATTTGACCAACTTTGTGGGGCTCAATTCATCTGTAATATTTATCTTCAATATGGTTATCTCAAATTGAGGGTGAAGAAATATGATATTCAAAAGACTAATTTTTGATCAGGATAAGGGAATTATGAGTTTGTTGTTATGCCCTTTAGATAGACTAATGCACCTTCTATTTTATGGATTTGATGAAAAGAGTATTTAATGAGTACCTTGATAAATTTTTTTGTAGTTTTTATTAATGATATTATGATATATTCCAAAAGTCGTGAGGAGCATGAAGATCATCTATGGGTTATTTTTCAAAATTTTTAGAAGGATATGTTTTTTTGGAAAGTTCAGAAAATGTGAATTTTAATTATAACAAGTATCATTATTGAGGCACATTGTATCCAATGAAGTAATCACAATTTACCCTGCAAAGATAAACATTGTTTGGGAGTGTCCTCAGCATACAAAAATAATTGTGAATCGTTGTTTCTATGGATTAGCAGGATATTATTGGTCGATTTTCAAAAAAATTTAATGACATTCTAATCCATTAACCAGGTTAACCTTAAAAGGATTCATGTTCATCTAGATAAAGGTGTGTGTGGAATGTTTCCAATAGATAAAGAAGATATTGGTTACTACACCCATGTTAACTCTACCCTCGTGTGGAGAATGATTCGTTATTTTTAGAGATGCATCTTTTAAAGGGCATGGGTGCATCCACATGAAAAAAAGGAAAATCCATTGCTTATGCATCTCTATAGTTGAAGACTCATGAGAAGAACTATCCTACGCTTGATTTGGAGATGGTGGTGGCCGTTTTTTAAGATATGGAGGCACTATCTTTATGAGGAGAAATGTGATATATACATAGACGATCAATGTTTGAAGTATATATTCACAGAAAATGAGTTGAACATGTGACAAAGTAGATGGTTGGAATATATTAAATACTATGATTGTTCAATTAATTATTATCTTGAAAGGGCTAAAAAGAGACTGATGCATTAAGAAGGAAAAACCTAGTAGTTCTATCCATGATGAGGATTCAATGATATCCATTCATCAATGAACAAGTAATGATTGGCATGGGAGTTATAAGGGAATGGACATCATCTACCATAACCCAAATAATTTCTGAACCATAATTACTAGACAAGATCATTAATACTCAGAAAGAAGATCCTCTGTTACTGAAGAAGTTTGAGGCTGTAAAGGATGGGATGTTTCCGAAGATAAATATTGATCACGATGGTGTACAAAAATTTTGTACAAGTATATCTATTCCATCCATTACAAAAATAAATAAGGAGATGATGGATGAAGCTCATAACTCTACATTCCCAATACATCTTGTACACATGAAAATGTATAGGGGCCTTCATGATCATTAAGGGTGGGATAATATGAAAACGGAGATTGCCGACTACACTATAAGGTGGCTCGTATGTCAGCATGTGAAGGAAGAGTAGCTATTTTTTAAAGGGGTATTGCAACCACTACCAATACCAACATGGAATTGGGAAAATATCACATTGGACTTCATCACCGGTCTCTCAGAAACATCCAAAAGAAACAATGTGATATGGGTTATTGTGGACCCTTTCACTAATACTTCCCATTTAATCATTATTTTTGAAGATTTCTCTCTTGATAAACTTTCCTAGATTTAGGAGAATGAATTGGTAATGCAGTATGGAGTTCCACTACCTATTATATCTCATAATGATTCAAGGATCACATCAAAATTATGGAGAAGTCTTCAACATTCTCTAAGCACTAAATTTAATATCAGTATGGCCTATCACCCCCAAATTGATGGCCAATTTGAAAGGAATATTCAAAATCTTGAGGAAATTCTTAGATCATCCTCAATAGAATTTAAAGGTGGTCGGGATCAACATCTCCCATTATTTGAGTTCTCGTACAAGAAGATCTTCCAAATGAGCATTAAAATTGATCCCCATAATGATTTAGTTTTTATTCAAGGTAGAACTCCTACTTTTTGGCATGAAGCTATTGAGAGAATGAATCTTGAGTTTGATCTTGTGCAAGTTATGACAAAAAATGTCTATTCCATCCAAAAACATATTAAGGCTACTCAGAGTTGGCATAAGAGCTATTCCAACAACTATCAAAAGCACTTGGAGTTTGATGTTTTTGATAAGGTATTTCTTCAAATTTCACCTTGGAAAAGAGACACAAGGGTTGGGAATAATGGGAATCTCATCCCTATGTACCATGGCGCGTATGAAATCCTCGATCTCGTAGAAGAATTAGCCTAACGGCTTCCACTTCCTCCAAATCTAGCACATGTTCTTGATGTACTTCTTGTATACCTCTTGAGGAAGTATATAACTGACCATTCACATGTACTAATTCCATAAGTGGTACAACTGGAAAATGACCTCTATTATGAAGAGCAGTCGGTGGAGATCCTGGATCGGCATGACATGTATCTACACAATAAGACTACCCACCTAATGAAGGTGCTGTAGAGAAACCAAAAATGAGAAGAAGCCTCGTGGGAACCAGAGGAGTCTAGGGGGTATAATTACCCACACCTAATCTCTTATGATGGTACAAGTTAATATTTCAGGGATGAAATTTCTTAATGGGGGGGGGAGAGAGAATATGGACTTGAACATTTGAATATTATTTGTTTCATAAATTTGAGTATTATTTTATAATAAATTAAACTATCTCCTTTAATAAATTAAGTGAATATAATTAAAATAATACTGCTGGTTTTTTATTGTTATATGACTGTTGGTCAATATGACTATTTGAAACTAAATATTTAATGTTATGATTATTGTTTAAAAATAAAAGTGATCATGGTTATTTTATATAGAAGTAGGAGTCGATGGCCTCATCCAGCAGACTTGGTCTATACTAATCCCATCTGTCAGAGCATGGGAAGGAGGTTGCATTACTGGGCTTTTCTCTAGACCAAGCCCAAGTCAAACTCCAACATATAATGCTTGACCAGAATCAGCCACAGGAGAAGTTAAAGCTGATAAAAATAACCATGTGGGCATTATTGTCTGAGACGCCCTAAGATTCTATAACCACATCACATCTTACACTTATGTCCAGTGCAGTTGTTATGAGGGGCTATGTGACGAGACCTTAGATACATTGTGTAATCCTTTTTCTATAAAATTTTTTATTCTTATTATGGTAAAATTTTTCAATTTCAGATATCCTGATAATTATTTTAATAATTTATAGATGTTCCAAATTAATGATGACTTTTTGAAAAAAGGATATTTTAAAATATTTTTGTAGACATTAAATAATTAATAATGTGAAATTATTTTCAAAAAATCATCTTCTATAGTTGTGATCAGAATGAAATTTAGATTATAATAAAATCAACTTATTTTTTAGTGAATTGTAATGTATGAATGGTATTATTACCCATATGAATAGTAATTTTACAAATGTAATAGTAACCTCACATAAAAACTATAAATATTATTTAGACAGATTTAACGGTTAAGTGATATAATGGCAAAAGTATATAACTATTCAAGAAATTTTGAGTTGGATATTTGAATTTTTTCGGGTAAATAATGTTTTTACAATTAAATTAAAAATCAACTAATTAAAATTTTATTCACATAAAATAGATTTGATTTGGGAATTCAGAGGAAAGATTTTTGTTTAGGGTCAATTTAAGATCTTTTTGTAAATGTTTTTTTGTATTTTGGTAAATAGAAAAAATACAGTTTTGATTTTTAGTGTGATTAATGAATTCATTAATGATGCGATAATAATAATATAATTCATGGTGACTTTTGAATTGTATGATATGTTATGAGATTATCCATGTTACTAATACCATTTGCTAATACCATGGGAAAATACCAAGGGAATTCCCATCGATTTGTAAATACCACTAATGAGGTGTCCCATGGAAGTTAATAAAATATTCCCTCACTTTTTCAATAAATACAAACCCATTCCTTCATAAATTTAATTAAAATTCCTCCTAAACAATTCTTTGAACTTTTTACCTCCCAATGATTCTTCCTAAGGTGACCTCAACCCCCCCCCCCAAGGCTCCAACCATTATTCTTTTGAAGTTACACTTCCAGGTACGAGAACCTTTTACCCTTCTCTTTTATGTCATCACATCCATTTTGTCATGACTTTTAGTTTCCATTTTATTATGTGGGAGTGTATTATTATATATCATTCCATATTTCTATCTTATCTCCAAATGACGAGAGACCATTTCTGCTATCATCAAATAATTCTATGGATTTTTAAGTGACATCATTAGGCTGCCAAATTTTTGTAAAAGAAATCGCATCTTCTCATTTCATTCATGTTTCTATTTCATGTGGTTTGTCGTTCAAATATCCATACCATGTTATTATTTATATTTTATTATATCCCTATACTATATTTTATTTAATTTTTTAGTGTTTTATCCTTTTCCCCTATCTTTTATTATTATCTAAAAACATGTTATGTAGCCATTATGTTACAAAACATTCATCTCAAAATCTATCTCTTTTTCTCAAGAAATTCTCCTCTTTTGTTTTGTTGAATACCCAAATATATTTTCATTTAACGGTTTATTCATAGAGACATAAAATTGATCTATTTCATTCTATAATTGATATACATATAACCCTCAATCACTTTCCGTGGATTTTAAATGATATAATGATCTTATTTGTAAGAACTTTTAAAAAATCATGATTTAGATGTGAAACCCATTTCTTTTACTCTCTTTGGGATATTTAAGAAATTTATGATTATGAAAAATGTGGATCACTTGAAAATAAATAAAAAATAGTGGTTCTCCTAGATATCACTCAAATGCATTGGGTAAATAATTTAATCACTATAGATGAAATGTTTCACGAAACCATGGTGAAAAAAGTAGGTAATTTTTATGAAAACATGGGGATGAATCATGGTGATATGTTCATGAAAGACTAAATTACATGTTGTATCCAAATATAAACGTTATGGTTCATTTTATTTTCATTATGATATGCCTATACTTCCATTTCTCATGTCCTTATGTTTTCAATATGTTCTTCTTGATATCGAAAGTAAACTGATTCCCTTGCTTTCCTTTCTAGGACTTCTGCTCACCATTTCCTCTGATAAATGTCCCCATATTATGAGATGGAGTAATTTTAATTAGGATGAAACTTTGAATAAGCCTTAAAAATTTATTATAATAATGTACAATGTTTTCATGTATAATATTCCGGATTTCAAAGATACCATAACATTGTCACACATCGCACCAAATTAAAATGGAAGGATTCCATAAATCGCTCCTCATTAAATGAATCTGGATTAGGAATATGTTCCACCCCTTTTAATATATCATAACATTGTCATACATCGCACCAAAAACATCACAAACCAAGGAAAACATCTCATCTTAAAATAAAAGGATCCAAAAATCACATCTTAAAGAAAAGAAATGAAATCAAAAACAAAAAAAACTCCAAGAGCCATCCATACATCAGTGTTTGTCTCTCCAATGTACTCTCCTTAAGAACACTATGCCACTACAAAAAAAACCAAAGGAAAGATTTATTCATGTATTTAAATATCTTGGGGATGTTGGCTCTCTACTGGTTATTAGACAAACATCATCTTGTCCTTGATATCCAACTCTCCTCAGTCAATGAAATGGGAATCATCATGAAGGAGCTAATGAAACTGAGAGGCATAATATACCTCATGGATCCTTCCCAAGCATGGAAGAAATTTCAATGGATATGCCACCTCACCAAATCATCCCAACACCTCAAAGGGCCTGATAATCATGGGAGAAATCTAACTCTATTAGGAAAACCACTACTTCCGACATCACGGGGAAACCTTCCAGAAAACATGGTCCACAACCATAAACTAAAAGGTCCTCCTTCTGGGAATGGAATAATAATTCTACAAGTATTGAGCTACTTTCAACCACTCATGAACAAGATGAAATTTCCCTATCATTCTCTACACCACATCGGGACCAGGAACGATAGTTTCTCTAATATGCGTCTAAAATAACATATAACGACATGATCTCCCATACAAATCCTTGAATGGGTTCATGCCATTAGAAGAATGGTAACTAGTAACATTAGAAAACTCATCCAAAGGATGGATCCGTACCACATATCCACAAAAGTCTTATACGCATTCGCACAACATATCATCTGGTTTTTAGATATTATGATCTATATTCCCATCTATATGGGGGTGGAAAGTAGTTTTTATGTGTAACTACAATCCAATAGCTTGTAGAAACCCCCTACAGACTAGTGATGTAAAATTTTCAGCCCGATAAAAGAAAATGTACCTTGGAACTCCATAAAACTACACCACCTCATCCACATATCTATTATACAAAGCATCTACTACACCCGAATCCTTGATCGCTAAGAAGTGAGCCAATTTTTTCAAACAATCCACAACCACCAAGATATTATCATAATCTTTCTATGCTATAGGTATCCCGGTGTTGAAATCCATAATGATTTCAAACCATTTCAAATAGATACCATTCAATAGATGTTACAAACCAATAAGAACACTATACTAAGACATTACTTGTTTGAAAACCAAAACCTTTTCAATAAACTCCACCACTTCTTGTTTTATCCTAGGTCTCCCAAACTACATCTTCCAGACATGGTACGTCATGAAACTCCTTGGTGTACCACCAGAGTTGTGTTATTATACTCACAATGTAATCCATCATGCATTACAAATTGAAAAAACTACCTCCCATTAAACAACATCTATTTTTGACTATCCTCTGACCATCCCACAAGAGTATCACCATCGCTAAAAGGATCGCACAACACATCTATCTCTGATTCTCCCCCACTAAGACTCTTCTGCCTAATTAATCATAAAATATTTCTCCTTCATTTGAAAGAAAAAAAACCTCCTCCACCTTCCACTATTCCATGTAAGTGAATGGATTTTAACTCATCCATTTCACTCCATTAATTCCTAGTCCCCCGAACAATACTCTTCTATGAATTCTTTCTCAAAGTGTCATCCACAACATTCACTCGTCCCAAGGTATCGGTGATATAAAATTCATAGTCCAAATAAAACTCTATCTACCTCCTCTACTAAAATCTCAAGTCACAATAGGAAATGATATACCTCAAACACTTGTGATTTTTTAAGAACACAAATCACTCCCCAATATGGTTATTTCGCCAAAATATTTGGGAAAACAAAACCACTGCTAAATATATATCATGTGTGTAACAGTTATGTTCATGAATCCATATCTTCCTATACCCGTAATAGATCACCACCCATTGCTACATATGTACGCATCCCATACCTAGTTGGGAAATATCATAAAACAACTCAAACACGAAAACCTTTTCAAGATGATGAAGCACTAGAGAAATGAACAACTTCCCCTTCAGTTAATCAATTGGTATTTGGTACTAATCACTCTAGAAAAAATTAGGGTATTTTATAGAGAGAGATGAAAAAGGGATAAAAATTCAGAGAAATCAGTAACAATCCTCCGATAATATCCTGGAAAACCATGAAAAATAGTAACCAATTCCATGTTTTTTATGGTTCCAAAGGAAGAACTACATAAACCATTGATGTTTATACATACACAACATTTTAAAACACCACATTATTTAAGAAATGCACATCTAATTTCTAGAATATACACTTCAAAAACATTCCATAGAGATGTTGGTGTAGACTGACATGAAATATAGTTATGAGATTGTAAACATGATCCTCCTCAAAAATTTAGTATATTAAGATATAATTGAGGAATATTATGATGAAAATATCAAGTAAAAAAGTAATATGACGTTCATAAGCCCCATTAACACAAATGTTGAATTAATTACACTCAATGGAATGACTACAAACTCGATGTTTACATACCTACATATGAATGGAAAAATCCGGATATCTCTCTCCACTTACAACAATTAGTGATATATAGACCATATATTTATCATAGAAAACAAACTCACATGTCCCATCACGTGGAAAATATTTTCCAACCTCAAAAGAGTGTAACAGTTGTTGACAATCACCTGATTCAACCTCTGTTAGTCTATGAACAACCTCAAACCATTATTATTCTTCCTTGAGAACAAAAATAGTGTACCCCTCAATGACACACATGGAAGGAAAAATTCAATATGCATCATATCATCTATCTGAATCTTCATATACCACATATTATAAGGTGGAATTTGATAAGGATCCGTCGAATTCAAAAAATCACTTGGATGAATGTATATCCTAAACTCAACCTTTCATAGAGGGAGTAGCATCACAAACTCATGAAAAAACATAAAGGAACTCCAAAATGACCATAGAAACCTCTAACAACTTATTTTTCATTTATTCATTAGACAACACTGCCAAAATGGAAGGAACATGTTCAATATGATGACTATCTAAATGAAAGCACCACTATCTAACCATTACAACATGTTTCTCAACCACATCTATAAACAAAACTCTCCTACAGAAGCAGTCGAAATAATCATGTACAAAATACGACCAATAGATGATGAGGATGAAATAATATGATTGTATCTATAGAAATAAAATATCTCCACAAGACTGATGTGGCCCCATCATAAGTCTACACCCCTTTAATAAATGAAACAAGCTGGTCTGGCCTCAACTGGTGTAGTCAACACCATGGGAACTGGAACTCTCAATATGTATAGTCCAAGAGAATGGTATAGAGCGGGTGATACATATATTTTTTATTCTCTTTATTCAAACAAGTTGTAAATAGTGTTACTAAACAAACTATCATACCTCAGATAATCTCTAGTCCTTCTTGAACCGTTGCTTCAATTGTTTGAAACAGACTACGCTCAACTCCTTTACCTGTATACTGATGGAAAAATCCACATCCACACTCAGTTCATGGTCCCTAAACTTGATGAACATCCTATGTTTGTTTTATACATTCTCCATAACCCCTTGGTGGAGAAAAAACCAACTACCTCCACTACTAAATCAGTCTCACTAGAAACTGCTTCTGAAGTTGGGGCTAAAAATTTCCACCTCCAACAAACTAGGATCAGGGAACTACAAGGAACTGTTTTTGGAAATTCCCATAATCCCAAAAACCAAAACACACTTCTAAAAAGATCCCAAAAAATAATGAAAACCCTGGGCACCAGAAGGCTGAAAATGATGTTGTAGAGGTCAACTTCCTATTGGTCAAAACCTCAAAGATCATGGTGTCTGAGACATTACCCTAGAAACTCTTCTCACCATGTAACCTAGCTAGTTCCCCTATCACAAAAAAACCTCAAGATTTCATCTAATCATTCAAATACTTGTTCTTCTAAACATATAGATAAATTGGGAACATAAAAGGAGTAACTACATACTGGATAGAATGTTGGTCTTCCTCCTCAAGATTTTTTATATGAGACTTGTCATCTGGAAAATGATCCAGGAAAAAATATAAAAGGTCCCTAAATTTTATTCCCTACTATCTGACTAAAATTGTCACCTACTAATTATAGAAATTATCTTTCCTCTTTATTTTCTTCATCATCAATTAATGGATCTTTTTCGAGAACTACATTAGATGTTGACTCAAAAAACATTTTCCACCTTCCGCTATCCCAGATAAAACATTTATCACTAACGTGAAACTCCCTACATCTAACTGACTGCAAAAGGTAGCCATTACAACTTTAAGGAATATATCAAATTTAATGTTAACTCTTGATCCTCTATCCATCTCAATATATCAACTTTAAAAACACATCCATTGTACATTCTGAAATTCTTCTGATGGAAAGAACACTACTTCCTCTGCGACCGATCGTCCTCCACAACTGACCAACCCTACTATGATCAACTAGATCATCTTTCAAAACATTAAATTCTAGAGACAAAATTCAATGATAAACTTGAATAATTTGTGAAATTTAAACAAGTAACTTCATAATACCAATAGTTTGTAATTTTTATGATGATTTATTTTAACTCATTTAACAAATTTTTTATACATTTCAACCTTCCCAAAATAACACATTTAAAACAACAAAACCATTCATTATGATGATCATACCATTCCTAGTTCTCTACCCTACATGTAGGCCATTTTCACTTGGGATTTCAATAAGCTCAAATTCTGTGCACCAAATCATAGGGGGACCTAAAATCTCTTTCCCTAGGTGGTCTCCCTGGACAATGTCATGAACCAAGGTCAAAAGACACTGTTTCCATACCACCCCCTGAAATAATTAATGTCCCTAGATCCAAACACCATATATCTCTCAATAATGACATTTTATACAACTTGTCACGACCCCTCCCTCAAAATATTCAGAAATGAGGTGAGAGAGAAAATCCCCCGTGATTATCGCTTCCCGTAGGCTCTACATTGGCGACTAGCACTGAGGGTATAAAACAGTCGTGATAAAGGAGGTACTACCTTTTATAATAATATTCTATCAGAAGATTAGATGAATCACCCACAAAAAACACCAAGACATAATATAAAAAAATGTACCAATGGAAATTTAAAAATAGAATTGATAGAGATATAATAATTTCTCCAATGTAAATACCCAAAGAAAACTAAAGCAGCGATACAGATGCTATCCAAAGGTCTAAGTTAGAAATTTTTATCATTGTTCATGTAGTCCTCTTGAAAACCAAAACACATTTCTATATAGGTAAAGTGATCATACAAGTATACTCAGTAGAAAAAACTCATTTCTATCATGTTCATGTGAAGAAATCATATTAATGCACATTTGAGAAAATTGTTGAAGAAAAAAACACATATCAAATAATACATAACATACAATCCTCAAAAAGTCACACTCGCCAAATAGTGCAAACCGAGTAATATAATATAGTAGGAATCATGATGAGATGGGTAAATCATACAACTTTTCCACCATTATGCCACACTCAAAGACAAATTCCATTGTCCTTGAACTCCCATATCTTTGGTATGCCATAGAAATCTACAATCACAATCACTACACACCTGACCCATAGAAATATGGGATTACCACACCATAAGAATTCCCATAATAAATCTCACCTGAAAACACCTATGACATCTCCCCAAAAGCATGGTCACATCTCAGCTGAAAACAACTGGTCCATCACCCCTCACCAGCAAACACCAAGACTATCAAAACAACCATCTAATACACTATAATTCCCCCATAAATAATAACCAATGTAATAACTACATCACCTAGATGATATATTTTTATATAATGGGTTCCCATCCATCCATACACCTCACTAGATAATGGAAAAAACACCCCGCATTTTACTATGCGGGTGTCAGCAAAAAGTGCTCAACGTGGGTCTGGTGCATGTAGAAATTTAAATATTATGAAATTATATATATATATATATATATTATCAAACAATAAATCCTATTATATGTTCTCATAAAAAAATACAACCAACTCACAACACTGTAATATTTAATTCCTCCTCAAACTAAATACACCACAGAATAAGAAATGTAAATAATTCCCTATTTCTGAAAATTTCCATTTAATTATTCTATTATTTTCATTATTTATGATAAACCAATTTTAACAACACAAAAAACCATGTAATATTTAATTATCAACATTTATCACATTAACCAAACCGACCCACGCCAATTCCATATTTATTGAACACTTATTTATTCCTTCCATCACTACATTGGAATCTAGCACAAAGAAACCACAACCTCATCACCCAAAATCATGGACAAACAAACAAACTCCTCACTACCCCAAAATAAGAGTCAAACAAACCACCTCATCATCGCCCCAAAATCCCAGCCAAATAAAACACATCCTCAGAACCCCAAATTCACATCCAAAAAACCATATATCAGAATGTGACCCATTTCATCCACCCATTACTATCCCAAAATAATTGACACTCATCACTACTTATCACGATAATATTTATAGGTTTTAAAAGGCAATTTATCCACATTAAATCATAATGTATGTGTGTTATCACACAAACCAAAATACTATGGAGACTGTTTCCTTATCCAAGTATAAGTAATTAACCAAATTACATTTAGTGTGATACCCAAATAATCACAAAATTCAAAATAGTCATAACAATCACAATGCACATATACAACACAAACAAAGCCCTAATTGACAAAATTTTCATGGGGGCATCAATCTCATACAAACAACAATATTATAATTAAAAATGAATATATTAAAACATGTTAATCAAACACTAGTTACCCCATTAAATACAATTACAATTTCATTTATCATTGATTAAGAAAAAAAAATCAATATATAAAAAAATTAAACCCCTCCCACATGATACCAAAAATAAGTGAAACGAGGAAATCCCTACCTCAATGATGCTTTACCAAATTTTTGCACAATGTAGGGTGAAAAAGAAGACATGTAATCCAAATACCCCACATGAGAAAATATTGATCAACATACCAAAAAAATATGTAATATTGAAACAAACCCCAACACACACCCTATAAATGACAATGTGACCATAGTGAATCCCTGGGTGATGAATTAAAAAAACCACCGTAAAGATGGATGATCCTATCATGGATGAAACACAAATTACCAATAATCAACAATTTGGACCAATATATACAAGTTACTGGAATATGTATAGATTAAATTATTGGGCCACCTTGGGTTCACCCAAAATAAGAGGTTGAAGAATCCATGACTAAATGAGTGAATATCTAGTCGAGAAGGACTTTTAAAACTGCACTTCATTGGGGATTTACATGACCTGTAACCCATTTCACATCATATAATCCTTTGGGTTTGATTTCTAGGAAAAATAAGTTTCATTTTTATATTCAACCTATAAAATGTATATGTCAACAACAAGCATTGGAAAATCTATGAAACCATCTTTCATTTCGTATAATACACTTACATGGTAAGTATTTCCTATAGTCGTTCTGCTGCATCTCCAATACTCATCAAAAATTTCTAGACCCACCCCAAACATATCAAACAATCCAAACTAGAAAATTAATGGATAAGGATGTCACTTACCATTGCAATCCCATCCCTTTATGGTGAAATTCATGGAATGAAATCATAAGCCTCACAAGGTAATCCATATTTGAATCATCCTATAGATATGGTTTATGGCCCATATCAATGTCCAAGGTCATTATATGCCATTCAACATACACATCCTAACTCCATTTAGCCTATGTTTCATACACCTATACTCAAATAGATTTCTATGGAAATAATCACTTTAACTATACTCTGATCAATGAGCTGAATAGCTCTAAAGATTTAAAAGTTTCATTATACATCATACTGAGGAAATTAAATTTCATAGGTTCATAAGAAAGGTCCACTAAGTCATATAAATTTCATTCGTCTATTAAACACGACATAATGGGTTTAATTGTAAAGGAAAATATTATTTAATACCTCATCCATTCACGATTGAGGTGTCTAACCAGGGAACGTAGACTACAGTGTCTTAGGAACATGGTCCCTTTTATTGTTAAGTGTTCAAGAATGCTTAAAATATCAATTTAATTTAAAATAATTAATTAAAATTAAGTAATTTAATTTATTGTGGGATTATAATAATCATAGTTGTGGTACTAAACATAAAAATGCCTATAAAATCATGGATATTTATATTAGGCTAATACTAGGACCACTGACCTCATTAATGGATTCCTCCCCCTTTACACTATAACTCGACCACAGCTGCCCAGTCCTACATATGATCAACTATATGTCACTGAATACCATTAGGACATTCGTCGATGCACTTGATGGAATTCATTAATCATATTACAATTATAAATTACTAACTAATTTATTTATTTTAACAATAATCCATGATTATAATAAATTTAAATCAACTCACCAGACACCACTATTGCACAAGAACCGAGGAAAAACAACCATAAGTGGTCCAAAACAACCTCTCAAAACAATCCCATGACCATTACACAAAAATGATAAAATACCTTATTTAATTTAAATTTAATGAAAACCCTTGACCACATGAAATACCATCAGTGAACTAATGAGCTAAAAAATGCAGATGTAGCCTTAAGATGTTCTCTTGTTATGAAGTGTAAAATTTCCATCATCCCTACATTGTTACACCATGATCTAGTAAAATATTCACATAAATACCAAACCAGATGATCTAAAAATATAGTAGATGGAAGGAGGAGATAAAATGAGGACAATGGAAGTTGATACAAACATATAATTTCAAAAATATTGCCACAAAAAATATCCATCTACAAGGGGGAAGAGGGAGATAATGAAGAATGGATCAAAAATTGTGTTTTTTTAGAATAAGTGATAATGGGGATACCCCTACTAAAATCTAAAATTGGGAAATGATGAATCTTTTTATTTTAGGGCCACTAGTTAGCCGTTTTTGTCATCAATCATTCTGGGCTATGGGCTAGCTAGATCTTAGATAATGGTTGTAAACTATATCCCCAACCTCATGTTCTTTCTATGATGATCACATGTTTCTTTTTAAAACCATAAGAAACACATTCTTTGTTTAAATTAGTCCCCTATAGTGCTGAAACTATCTGAATACCGTCCTAATTCATGATACTCAAAATTACCCATCCTAAAAATATAATGTTCAACACCCCCCATATTTACTTCCATAAAACTATTATGGGGTTTTAAAACCTTCCCAATGTACATATTATCATCCTTGATAAGTCTCAGTGGTTCTCAACTGATAAATTTTTTTGACCATCATCAGTTATAAAATCAATGAAAATTGTTTCATTATAATCTGATTTTTTCAGCACATATCTATAGTGGAACTGTAATAAGAAGTCACATGAAGGAACAACACCCAAGAGAACATAGGTAATTATCTTTGAAACATCACAATGATAATCTATTACACTCATCTCACCTAAAAAATCAACATATCCTCTTCCAAACAACCATTTGTCTTGGGAAACCTCCCATTATAATGATTTGATCAATGAAGATGATTATGGGACCTTATTCTCCCCACCATTAACATTTATCAACATGTTTTGTGTGAGTCCCAAATCACCACTCTAAAAACACATGTTCAAACATGAGTACTATGCTCGAACCTCTATTTTCTATAAACATCTATACTATTCTTGTTGAGTATCACCTAAAATACATAAGGGATAAAATATTATATATTTCATAAAAAAACCCCAAACAAAACATGAATAACACCCATCATACCAAATATTATGTACTTCTTATGGTCTCACATTTTCCTCATAAAACACATACACAAAGATTTTTATACTGAATTTCCCCAAAGCACTCGACCTAATACACCAATTTATTCTAAAAATCCTTATAAAAATTAATTAATTCCTTAAAGAATCATGTGATCACTCAATCTCACCCATAATGGATGGAATCTAACCATCTGTGTCATTCTATGATTTGATCCTTGATATACCTTGTCCACAGTTACGTTTTCCCATAGTCCCGGATGCACCACCCACCTAATGAATCCTCATATCACCTCATGTTTGTACCAATATAGAAAAAAATACAAAGACAATATCCAACATCATAACAAAATATTATATATTTCAGTCATTGAGGAATAATAATGAACACATACAGATTTACTCAACAATATCCAAACACCAAAACAATTGGTTTCATGTATCTTTGTCCACTCTCGAGTGAGGTTAATATCACTACAACCATTATCCTAATCCCCACCATATTACTGCACTTGTTTTCACATAACTAGACTAAAAACACCAATATCCATTGACTTCATCCCATCCTTCACCGTAACAAATACTCAGACATCACCAAACCTGCTCTAATCATCGGCGTTTAAACATATTGTCGATTCAACAACCATTCATGGATCACAAGAACCTCCCCACTTATAACAGAAAATGGATTACATACTTATATATATCACCATAAAATATTCTTTAAGTTCCACCATAATATTTTCTTTCATCAATGTACATATTCAATTCCTCCCAAGACTCACACTCCCTACATGTAAGTGCACTATGCTCCTAGAAAGCACTAATACTGATCAACCATTCCCCAACATCAGATGAATTTAAAAGTTTCTTATACAATAGTATAAAATTACCCATTCCATTCAAGATCTTTTCTTATAGTCACATAAGCATCAAATAAAATTTCATTAGTCCTTGGATATCACATAATCGATTATTGGTTCATATTTCAATATACATCACACTAAATGAGCACACAATTCATCGATTTCTACTAAACATAATCGACATATGTTTCTATATCAATTCATCATTATACCATATATCACAAAACCATGAATATTTTTTATCAACATAGGATGATAATGATCCACAATGGGTCAATTAAATCTAATAAGATATCCCTAAGCACTCCTCAAAATTTTTCATTTCATTTGTTCCATTGTCTAACACATGCCCACCCATCACTAGGGAAACATTCAAAAAACGTAGGTATCCACTAATAATTTAAAAACACTAAAACCATGTATCAAAACTAGGGGTTATGAATCTCATTTATATTTCCTTTCAAGAAAAATGTTATACCATAGCTCTAACACATAAATTGTTTCCATGTCAACACAACACATCCAAGGAAAAACCATTCTCAAAATACCCCATCGGTGTTTACATTCCCAGTTTAACCACTCTCATGGGCTACCGTCTTAAATCATTAGAAACAGACACACTAAATTCATAATCAAATCTAAGGGACAATATGTATAACACATATTCCAACAAGCAAGGTCTCTCTTAAACCTTAAACCATATGAAATGAACCAAAATCTAAACTAAAATACAACATGACATAAAACATTCCAAAACATCCACTAATGGGTCACATATACTCATATCACATATCACATACCAAGACCGCCAATAAATCCTATTTGACCCATCCACTATAATAATCTACACATTACACTACTCCAAACAATATCTAGTAAGATCCACAAGAACGTAAATAAATTCCTAGAATTAGCCAATGATGACCTATATCCAATGAATCACAACCACTATGTTATTTTATGATGTATTCCATTTCATTTATTATGGAGAAATTGTACACAGTGTTTTATAGAAACATTAACTAAATGGTACTTAATAATAATAACCCATAAATTATTTATCATAAGGGATTCTAATTCCCACATCGACCTACTAGGGCCACTGCACCTCTTATGCACATTGGACTACATCGTTATCCTCATCCTTGAGTATATCAGCACATATCTATATAACATGGAATTAGACATGAATATTGATATGTTGGACCAATAAATTATATTTACACTAAGAACATATATAAGAAAAAAGAGTATGAGATGTTTTTGATACTATTAATAGATTAACCACTATTATTGGTGAATATAATAAAACTGTAAGGACTATATTTGTCAAATGAATCCTATATTCCTAATCCTAATGCATATGATGCCTCTTGTCTCTACAGAATAAACACTGAATAAAAATATATCATAAACCATAAATCCAAAAACCATGTTATTCACTCAAATTAAAAATAATATTACCATAATAGTGAGAACTAGGAACAACAGTCCATCACCATGTAACAAAGATTACACCTCAGAGATGATATTCATGATGCACCATTCTGAGGTACAATACAAGTTGTTTAAAATTAAAATATCACATGTTTACCATAAATTAAATAGTATAACAGATAAAAAAACATATGATACACCATTTTAATATCCCATATTGAACTCAATATTATTTTTCACTTGGTTGGTTGCACTACATGACCTCCAGTGCACCTCCTCATAAGCGAGACGATGCTAATGAACAATAGGGGTTAAATGTGGTAGGAAGAAAAGACTATAGCCCTTGTATTAGGGAGCACAATAATAATAAAATAAAAAATCATCGTACACAGCATAGTACATAGAAACATAATTTAAATTTAAAATTCTATATAAAATTAATTAGTGAAAATAGGAAACCATACACTTCTAACCACCCACCAGTCTAATCATATATACTATAATGAATGAATAAATAAATAAAATAATGATAGGATCTATTGAATCCATGGGCCTCAGATTATCTCAAAACATAGACATTGATCTTTCCCTCTCGATGATCACATCTTGAGAAATGGGCCATCCTTTACCTACCACCTATTGATTGTATTTTCAAGTACCCAAGTGCAATGGTATCCCATGTTTGTTGGGAGTACAGAACTAAGGCACCGACAATGTGGTCAGATATATGCTGATAATGTGGATGTATGTTCCTGTGAAAATCATTAACTTAATTAAATTATCCTAAATATAAATAAATAAATATATAAATAAAACAACCATGAAAGATCGTCAAATCTAGGACCTCGATCAACCATATCATCTTTGGATAGTTTTGAAATGCCTTTCATCACATTGTAAGGATCATTCCAACAAAACAATGAGCCAGGGGTCTTTCACCAAAGTATATAGTGATAATAACTATGGGAAAAATCCTCCTATTGCACTTCATAACATCTTAGTAAACTGAACTTACTTGTATAATATCCAAGGGAATGCTCCATCCAACGATAAAATGGTTTCCACTATCTGATCCCATAGAGTGCGGTTATCTCGACCATTCCATCCAAAAACCCCTCGAACCCAAGATTATAGAATGTTTCATGAACCAACTACAATATGAAACCTATATAATCTATTGTCCAAGTCGATGATATCCCCATAATAAGTATTAAAATCCTCCATATAATTAGAGTTTTCTTTAGTATCATAGACAACCATACAAGTATTTTTTTTATATCAATGAAATACATACATATAGAAATTTTCCATATGTATCCTAACCAAAACGAGGAAATATTACATATCACAAAATAACCTCCCCTAATGAATTTGGATGCCGTGTCATGACTACATCATATTCAATTTTCCAAATCATTTATGAAAATAAATGGAAACAAGGGTTGGATTAATGCCCAAAACCAACATGCATAAAATATGTTTCCCCTAAATAGTGTGACCCTATTGATAACATATGACACATATTCACAACACCAAAATTGGTTTTATAGTGACACCGAAGATCATATATCCATTACCACATGTTCCCACCCAAGATCTGTCTCTCAAAAAAAATCCCCCAAGGATCCCTCGAAGAATATGTCAAGTTCACCCTATTTGGGATCCATTAGTCTTAACATAAATGGACTAACCTAAACATGGGTCCTCATTTTCATACAATTCTTTGTCCATAACAAGTTAGAATCGTTTATCACATCACTCACTTGTTCATTATATGGAATGACATCATATGCTTCAAAGTGTTAGCCATGTAGGCAAAAGTATGGAATGATGTCTCATTGGACCTCTCAATGTCCAGGGTCACACTAGTTTAGTCAATTTAGCTAACAAGACACCATTTAACTAGTGGACCATCCAACTATGCCCATAAAAATTATAAGGTGAAGGATATCTTTCCACACACTCGGTTCAACTTGATTAACCCCTCTAATGTGTCATAAGGCTCATGGTACTACATACTATGTCTAATCAATATCATGTAACTTATGAATGGGACAAGAAGTCATGGATATTTTATTCATCTGATTGAGATAACTCAATGGGTGCAATTATCAATGTATAATTTTATTTTATGCCACATCCATCAGTGGAGTAGGAATAAATCTCGCGCAATTAGGATTTTATGGGAATGCAACTTTTTCATTATTATTGTGAGCGGCTCAATATCATTAATAGATTAATTTATAATGAAATATTTAATTTAAATTAATGAATTAAAGTCATAAGTGAGAGATTATCATCATAGTAGTAATAATGAACATAAACATTCATATAATATCATGAATAAATGTATAAGACTAGTACTAGGACAAATGAACAAATTTATAGATTCCTACAACTTTAATCAATTGATTAACAATAGTTTCCCAGGTTTATCTATGATCATCCATCAGTCATCCATACCCAAAAAGTCCTAGCTCTGGACATAAGATCAAATCCATTAATCATATTCAAATTATAATTAATTAATAAATTTCATTTAATTTACAAATTATCTTAAATTTTCATAAAATTTTATCAATTCATTGTCCACCACATTTACACCAAAACTAAGTCCAAATTCTTACAAGAAATCCACAAGGGACAACTATAACCAACTCGGTCCCAGAATTCTCAACAAAAAATGATACAATACATATTTTTATTTAAATTTAAGAGAAATAAAAATTTTATGGAATAAGATGTCATCATCAAATCACAAAAAACACACTACATATGTTACCTTACTGCAAGACTTTCTATAAATATCATAATCAATCAGAAAACTTTTCTGTTCAGCTTCCAACTTCACAAACTTATCCATGACCATGGATAAAGAATCCGATTTCAGATTCATACATTGTTGCAACATCTGGCATCTATATTCTATTGTTGGAAGAATCATAATTCTGTCCACCAACATTCTCAGAGACCGAACCACAAAATCATTCCCATGGGATGATGATTCGGAATCACAAATTTCTCTTTGAGATTTCTCTTCTTCAACATGCACCAGATTTCTTCTAGAAGTACCATAAACATATCTCCTCCTGATGATATCTTTTATAGGTGTCTCCATGAGAGCTTGCTTCCCCTTATTATATTTTGGAATGACTTACACATTAGAAGATACTTCTGTGGATTCAGAAACTTGAACGATCTGGTCTTCATCTAGTTTCTGTTTTTCTTGACCTTCCTCAAGAAAATTCCTCTCATAGGATTATTCTTTATCATACAACACATTTTATTCTTCTTCTTCTTGATGTTTCTTGCTAGCTTCCTCATCTCCCTTACCTGGAGTAACTAACTTTGCGTATTGAGCCTTATCTTTATAGTCATGTACTTGATTGATAAAAGTATCCAGATCTTCACGCTCCTCCTCTTCTTCTTCTTCTTCAACTTATTCGGAAACTTCTTTCTCATCATCTTCAACAACTTCTTTACCCTTGTACTTTTCTTGAGTGACATTGTTCTTGGATGGAGTTTCTGGTAAAGAAGGTTCAACACAAAAAGATTCCGGAACTGGAATCATTTTAGAAGCCAACTCTGTATCTTTTAGCAAAGATCTCACCACTTCAGCTTTAGACATCTTCATTATCATTCTCTTTCCCTTCTCTTGTCTCTATAGCTCCTCAACAGCTTTTTACTTTATCGCCTTAGCCTCAGTAGTGTCCAATACGAATTGAAGATCCCATTCCTTTCTCATTTCTTTGTCTTCCCTCCACTTGGCTGCTACTTCATCCGTATATGTTTTCTGCTTCATCGGCTTGGGGGAGCAGATTGAGTTTCCTTATCCTGAGGAATTTCTTCATTAGAAACCAGTTCCTTGGCCTTTCACTTCTTCCTTTACTTTTTGGATGGTTCCGAAGAGTGTGTTTCTTTTTGAGCTACTTCAAACTCCTCCACATATAGGGGGTAAAATTTTCTGGATTCACTAGAAAATCCCATCTTCATCCTCTTAAGAGTATCATCACAGACTAGCATGAGCTTGCAATTCTGGATCATTGATTTGCAAGAAATCATGAATGATTCTAAGCATCGAACTATCAGATCAGATAACAAGGCAGGAAACATGATAATCTGAGCTCTCAAATTTCCTTCTTTTATATTCTTGATTGTAACCAAGAGATGCCTCATCAGATTTATCTTTCATATATTTACCAAGAAATCTAAGACATAGATATCACTCTTACTTAAGTTGTCTTTATCACCTCTTCATGGAAACAGAAAGCCTTTCACCCATAGCTGAAGGATTATATTGTTCATAGTGAGACAAACAATCTAAATTGTTGAATCATCATTAATCCCATGACACTTCACAGTTCCTTCTCATTATTGAAACATCCTTGCACATCGGGATGTTTGTGAGAGCAGAATTCAGCTTCTCGTTCATATGATAACCCAACCAAGCTTGCGACCTTGGTTTAAGAAAGATTGTAGTCTTCCCATAAAATTGGAAAGAAAACCTTTCTCTACCATCTTCCATCAGGAAGGAAACAAACTCGTAAAACTCGATTAAAAAATCAGTATAAACCGGATCCTGTTTATCTGACTTTTCCATGCAGACATCTTCCCATCCATTCAGCTTTATGTTCTTGGAATTAAAGGAATCATGCTTATAGAAGTACGGATGAAATAACCTTTCCATGAAGACTATCCACTTAGAGATCAGTTTCACAGTTTACATATCTTGAGAAGTTTCATCAACATACATTCAGAGTGAAGTAATCTGAAAGATTCGGATCGGATTTACAATGTTCGGTACCGGAATTAAGAAGAGCAGTAGGGCTTTGAGATTCAAAAGCTTGGAAAAACCGATGTGGGACAAGTCTCGGGGTCCCCATTATATAGAAAAATAATGTGACTGTTGTTCTTCCAAAAGCCATCTAATGGTTGAAAAAGGCTTTGATCTGATCTGACGATTGAGAACAATCCCGCAAGGAAAACATGACTCCGATATTTTGAGTTTTTTAAAGAAAACATCTGGATTTGAGGAAATACTAGAATCCGATTTTTTTAAAAATAAGGAAAATACCAGTAGGCAATATTTGATTACAAAACTATAAGTAAGAAAAACATAGCATACGGATTAACAAGAAATATTGTTCGTAATTGGTAATATTCTTCTTGAAGAAATAAAAAAACATCATTACGAAAGTTCCAGTACGAAAATCTTATTATGAAAACTCTAGTCCAAAAATATCCATTTCGAAACTTAGCAGTACGAAAATTCTATTCTGGAAGTTTTCAGTATGAATATTTCTATTCCGGAAGTTGTCATTCCGAGAATTTAAGTCCTGAAAATTTGTGTTCCGGTGATTCCAATTCCGGAAATTTTAGTTTCAGAAATTTCAATTCTGGAAGTTTAGTTCTGCAAAGTTTGAGATAAAAAACTCCCCACACACAAAAAAAATAGTTACACTAACAATCAAATGTACCCCCCCTATAAAGAGGAGTTTATTACTATTAGGATAATAGTTCAACAAGATGTTAATAAAGATTTATTAACTTATAGTTATCATTCCTAACTTTTGATAAATGTATTGAATACTATCAGAGGGTAATTATTTTGTGAAAATATCAGCAAGTTGATATTGCGTTCCGATAAACTGAAGAATGATATCTCTTTTAAGTGTATGATACCTAAGAAAGTGATGCCTAATATCTATGTTTTTTTCACGAGAGTGATGTGCATGGTTCTTACTTAGGGAAATGGAACTTGTGTTATCAAAAAATATTTGAGTCTTAGTAATACTAAGGACATAGTTTGTGAGTGTGTGTTGCATCCACAACACTTGAGCACAACAACTTCCAGCTGCTACATATTCAGCATCAGTAGTGGAAAGTTCTACAGAATGTTTCTTTTTGCAAGACCAAGAATCTAGTGAATCTCCTAAGAAATGACAAGTTACGGATGTACTTTTTCTATCAATTATACATCCACCAAAGTTAGAATCAGAAAAGGTTTTTAGAACAATATCATTTCCATATTTATAATATAATCCTAGATCAATGGTTCCCTTTAGGTAGCGAAAAATTATTTTCACCGCCATTAAGTGAGATTCCTTAGGATTGGATTGATATCTTTCACATAAGAACACTGAAAACATTAAGTCTGGTCAACTAGGGGTTATGTAAATTAGACATCCTATCATACCTTTAAAAGACGTTTGATCTACTGGTTTCCCAGCTTCATCAAGATCTAAAGAGTTTGAGGTACTAATGGGAGTACTTATACTCTTAGTGTTGTCAGAACCATACTTTTTGGGAAGATCTTTAATATACTTATGTTGTGATATATAGGTTCCTTCTGGTATTTGAGAAATTTGAAAACCAAGGAAAAAAGCTAACTCACCCATCATACTCATTTCAAAATCAGACTTCATTAGACATGCAAAAGAATCAGTTAAAGACTACCGAGTTGAACCAAATATGATGTCATCAACAGAAATTTGAACAATCAAAACATTTTTCTTATATTTCTTTATAAAAATGGTTGGATCTGCATTTCCCTTAAAATAGTTATTTTGAAGGAAAAATCATGTATGTTTATCATACCATGCTCGTGGGGCTTGTTTAAGACCATACAAAGCTTTGGTAAGTCTAAAAACCTGATCAGGATGTTTTGTATCTTTAAAACTAGGTGGTTGTTCAACCAAAACATCCTCTTGAACATAACCATTAAGAAAAGGACATTTCACATGCATTTGAAAAAGTTTATAATTGAATAATGCTACAAAGGCAAGTAGAAATTGAATAGATTCACGTCTAGCTACTGGGGTATAGGTTTCTTCATAGTCTATTCCCTCTTGCTGATTATAACCTTTATCAACAAGTCTAGATTTATTTCTTACTATGACTCCATTTTCATCACATTTGTTTTTGAAAACCCATTTTACTCTAATAACAGAAGTTTCCTTAGGACTTTCAACCAAGGTCCAGACTTTATTCCTCTCAAATTCATTTAGTTCATCTTGTATGGATTTGATCCAATCAACATCACCTAAAGCTTCATCAGTGCTTTTTTGTTTTAATTGGGAACAAAATTCTAGATTTTCTACTTCATTTCTTAAAGAATTTCTAGTCCTTACCGGTTGATTTATATCTCCAATGATATTATCACTGGGATGATTCTTAAGAAACACCTAATTTGGGTTTTGTAAAACCTGTTCATCAACAAAGGGTAGAAAGTCTTCTGTGGTAAATATTTCAGAAGTATCTTCTTGAACATTTTCTTTACCAGAAGGATCATTTATCAAGGGTTGACAACAATTTTATGAAAACAAATTCGAGGATATCGGTTGGGATATTTTAAAAACAAAAGTATCAGACTCATCAAATTTTACATTCACTATTTCTTCAACAACACAAGTATTGTTATTAAAAACTCTATAAGCCTTAGAAGTTGTGGAATAACCTAAGAAAATTCCTTCATCAGATTTTGGTGCGAATTTATTTAATTTATATTTTGTATTCAGAATGAATACTTTCCAACCAAAAACCTTGAAGTAGGAGAGTCTTGGGTTTCTACCATTCTATAACTCCTAAAGAGTTTTATTAAGAAAAGGTCTAATAAAAACTCGATTTATAGTATAACAAGAAGTACTTACAACTTCATCCCAGAAATGTCTAGCTATAGAATATTCGATCAACATGGTTCTAGTTATCTCTTGAATAATTCTATTTTTTCTTTAAACTACACCATTTAGTTGAGGCCTTCTTGGTGCTGAAAATTGTGAGTAATACCTTTCTTACTACAAAAAGTTTCAAAATCAGAATTTTGAAATTCTCCTCAATGATCACTATGAATAGTTTTTAGTGGAAGATTTTTCTCATTTTTAACATGTTATCTAAAACTTTTGAAATAAGAAAAAGCTTCAGACTTCTGTGCTAGAAAATAGACCCAAGTAAATCTGGTGTAACCATTAACTAGAACAAACACATATTATTTGGCTCTAATACATCCAGTTTGTGTTGGACCGAAAAGATCCATGTGAACTAACTGTAATGCATCAGATGTTGAGACTTCAAAAATTGATTTAAATCTAGATTTATGTTTCTTTCCATGTTGACAACAATCAAAAACATTTGAAGAATAAAATATAAGCTCTGGAAGATCCATAAATTGTTTCTTCTAAAAGATTTTACATAAGTTTCTAATGTTACAATGTCCCAATCTTCTATGCCAATGCCTTGAATGATCTTCCATTGCACTTAGGAAAGGTAAATCTTGGCTCCTTATGTCTTCTATGTTCAAAGTGTAAACATTATCTTTCCTATTGGCTGAGAGAATAAATTCTTCCATGGCATTGTGTACTAAGCACTTATCATTCCAAAAATTCACAAGATACCCTTCATCACATAACTGACATATGCTAATGAGGTTGTTCTTAAGAACCTTAACAAATAAAACATTTGAAATAAATGTTTTACCTAGAATTACAATATTACCAATACCAAAAATTTCTCCCTGTGCATTATCTCCAAAAGTTACCTTTCCTCCTTTCATTTTGATAATCATTTCAAAATAGATTTTGTTACCAGTCATATGCTGAAAACATCCACTATCCATGTACCATGTATTGTTGTTTGTACGTCCTCTATCTTCCTGAAAAGAAGAAAATAATTAGACTTTCGGAATCCAAAATTTCATAGATTCGGGATTTCTAGACAAAAAAAATTAGGAACCCACACTTTCATAGAAAAATAAGCTTTATGAAAACCTAGAGATTGGGTTTTATTTAAAGAAAAATTCTTTGCCTACTGACCACCACAGTGACACTTGGTACAAAATGGGGCACTTTTTGGAAGAAAATTAGTTGTTACTAAAAATTGGTTTTTCATGGGTATAGCCAAATTCATATTTTTTTCTTAAAGGTCATATTTGAGAAAACATTATATCAAAATTTTCCTTACCATGGGTAAAGTTTGATAAAAACATCTTTAAGGAAAATATTTTGGACATGAGTTTTATAACCAAGTTTTTATCTTCAAAATCAGTAGATTTAGAACTAGGGCTAGGTTCTAAAACACTTTTCTTAGAAATTACTTTTTCTAACTCTTTAGAACATTGTTCCTCTCAGAACTTACTTCCTCAAGATTTTTTGAAATACATATAAAATAAGAATTTTTCCTATCAAGATCTTTAGAAAGATCTGATATCTCTTTTGTAAGAATAGAATTCCTAGAGTTTTCCTTATGAAGTTTATTATTGAGTTTAGAGTTCTCAATCTCAAGTTGTTCAGAAAACCTAGAAACTTGTTCATAGGTAGGTAAATTATTTCTTCATCAGAAGAGGATTCTTCATCTGAGGAGTTATAATACTTATTATCATAAGGATTTAAGGATACATTGGTTAATGATTCCGCATTTTGTACTTTATCCATAATGTAATGATTGTCAATAGGTAATTTGGCTATAAGACAAAGATTCTTCTTTCCTGAAGATTCACAATCAGAAGATTCATCTGAAGAGTCACCACCACTGGCACTCCATGTGTCATTTGATTTCAGAACTTTCTTATCTTTGGTTTTGTAATAATTCTTTATACTCCTTTCAGAATGCTTTTCATTCCATTCATTCTTTTTGAGTAGAGGGAATTTTGGTCTAATATATCCAGCTCTCTTGCATTCGTAACAAGTAACTTATCTATCTTTCCTTTATTTCCATTCCTTTTTCTTATACTTGGACTGGAAATTTCACTAGCTGGCTATCTTGTTTATCCTTCGAGAATGATTTTTTAACTCATTTTCTGAGATTTCACTTTCACTAGAATCTAATTGAATAACCACCTTCTTAGACTTGGATCGGGTTACTCTCTCATGAGTCTTAGCTCTCATATGATTTGATGTTGTTGTAAAAGAAACAGTCACATTCCCATTCTTCTTTTTGATGTTGTCAGCATCTCTCTTTATTCTGGTTTCATGTTGAAGAAGAGTTCTGAATATCTCATCAAGAGAAATTTGAGTAACCTTCCTGTTCTCATCTATAGCTGTTCTCTTTGATTCCCACTCATTGGCCATAATATCAATTATCTTATCTACAAGAGCTTCATCATCTAACCATTTTTCTCCCATAGACTGTAAGCTGTTGACTATAGTCTTAATCCTCTGTTTAACTTTTCAGATTGGTTCTCCATATGGAAAATGGAATCCATGGTATTCAGCAATATGCATAGCTCTCATAGTTTCAATGACTTTAGAAGTGACAATGTGTGTAACTTCTAACTTCTTCGTGATACAATTAGCGGCTTCACATGAAGAAATTTGGCTATATATATTTCTAGTAATTGAACATAGTAAAGTATTGCGTACCTTATAATTGATTTGATACTCTAGATTTTCCTTGTTAGTGAAAGTTCTCACTTCCTTATCAGGTATTTTATAATCACCAGTAAGCACAACCAAATTTTCCACTCCAGTGTTGATAACAAATGTCTTCATTCAATCTCTTCAATACACATAGTCATTACCATCAATGATTGGTGGTCTTTTAGGATTTAGATTGTCAATAAAACAAACATTGATTCCTTCCATTCTAATAAAAAAACATGGAAACCAAACTAGTTAGTAGTCACAGTTCGTAACCACAAATATCGGAATGACAATGTTCGGAATGAAAAAGTTCAGAATGATAAAGTTCGGAATGATAAAGAGAAAGAAAAACTTATACGTGAGTACGAGTATTTCAGAGACCTACTCTGATACCAATTTTAGGTTCGAAATAACGATTTAGATGCTCAATATACAAGAGGGGGGGGGGGTGAATTGTATAATTTAAAATTCCTTTGAAACCTTTAATGTTGTTTATGGAAAAAAAAATTTCATTAGAAAAGGAAAATCTAGGTTTAGAAAATTTAAACAAGGAAAATTCACAACACCTCTGATCACCGACTGGAGAATTGGAACCATAGTTAACGATATAATATTCTACCTTAATTCTTATAGAATCTAAACTAATCAGAGTACATGTATAAGGAAGTATAAGAAGGTTATACTTTCCTTATAATACAATATACATCAGAAACAAACAAGTAGTAAAACTACAAGTAACAAACAATAACTCTTTTAACCCAAAGAGAAGGGTATCCAACAACCTTGTATAAAGGTATCTTGATTTATACATTCAAGAAAGTCTATATTACACCCACCAGGATAATCACTCGATACAAAGATTGGAATCTATGTCTTTATATCCCCGAAATCCCTCAACTTCAAGGTAGTTGGAACCTCTGTCTTCCTCAGCAAGGAAGCCATCGAACTTCAAGGTAGTCAGCACCTCTGTCTTCCTATCCCCGGAAGTCCTCGAATGTAATCACTAACATCCAGAGTCGCACGAAGCAATCTGAATGAGCAGTTCAGTATGCACAAGGCATGAAAAGTTTCTCTCTCATGAAATCACCTTAACATCATGTGTTCTCTAGATCGATCAACTTGTTGTTGAGCTCATTCAAATGATCTCCTATTTATAGGAAAATTTCCAATGGTCGGCTCCATCCTCCAATGGTCATATCTTCCACGAAATTCGGAGGGACCTGTACAAGTGTAACTCAACCAACAGTTAATTAGAAATAGAATATACAACATCGTTTTATAACGAACCATGTATAACAGAATGCACAACATCATTTTGAAATGAAGCATATGTAAGTAAAATCTAATCAATATTTCGGAGTGTAAGAAAGTCAAAATTTCAGTGTCGAAAAAAAATGAAATTCAAAGTCCATGTTAAGAAATATTCGGATTCTATTTTATAGGAATTCGGAGTCTGGTTTCACCAGAGATCAGAATCTGAACATGTAGCGTTCAGAGTCGAACTACTTAAGAGTTCGGAGTCGAACTACTTAGGAGTTCAGAGTCGAATCGCTTACGAGTTCGGAGTCGAACTACTTGAGAGTTCAGAGTCGAAATACTTAAAAGTTTGGAGTCGAACTACTTGAGAGTTCAGAGTCGAACTACTTTAGAGTTAAGAGTCAAACTACTGAAGTGTTCAGAGTCGAACTACTTGAGAGTTCAGATTCGAACTACTTGAGAGTTCGGTGTCGAACTTCTTCAGAGTTCGGAGTCGAACTACTTCAGAGTTCGGAGTCGAACTTCTTCAGAGTTCAGAGTCAAACTAATTAAGATTTTGGAGTAGAAATTCTTCAGAGTTCGGAGTCCAGAATTCAGATTAGAACTATATTACAGATCACATCCAGAATTCGGATCCTAAAAAATAAAATGCTCCAAATCTTTTCATTATATTGCTCTGGGATTTTGGGTATGAATCCAGTTATTGTACATAAGAAAATATGGTTATCCATAAGAAAATCTTGGTTAGGGTAAATTTCCTTAAAGAAGTAAACTTTCTTTATGGGGGTAAAAAATAATATTTTCTTAAGTATAAGGTGTTTGTGATTTTCAAAACAAGAAGGAATGGAAAAGTCATAAAGAAAACCTTATTGACTCAAAAATCTCCCCGTTTTTGGAAAGAACAAACATCCTTTCGCAAAAGCAAATAAGTATTTTGAATAATTTCATTAGATTTTAAAATTTAAAACTTATCTCCCTTTGTTCATGGATAAAAGTGAATACAACTAACTCCCCCTTAGGCATTGAAACTTTAAGGATGATATTCTGAGTTTCCGGAGTGGAGTTTTCATTTTTGTAAGAATGAAAAACTTCATAGTGGGAAAATCCCCCTTTCATTAAGGATATTTCTCCTATAAATTTTTCCTTTCTCCTCCTTAGGAGTAGATCTTTTTTTTTCTCCCCCTTTGTGATTTTGAATAATAATTGAAGGGAATGGTAAACAAATTTTGATACTTGAAACATTACTATATAACAAGATACATCTAGCCAAATAAAATTTCATTAGAGTTGAGAAAAATTTTACAAGGAATGAAAAATACAACAAAAGACCGGAGTGGGTTCAACTGTCTTCCTTTTCCTTCAAAATGATCTTCTTTAACAAGGTTTTGAGTTTCTTCAAGTCCCTTTGATCTTCCTCACCTTGCTTCTCCAAGGATTTTACCTTTTCTTCTTGTGCTTTTAAAGCCTCTTCCTGAGCCTCCAAGGCTTTGTTCTGTAACATTAATAACTGATCTTGATGAACGACTTTTTTCTCAAGCTCAATCCAGAGATTTCAATCATTTATAAGATTTTGGAAAGAGAATTTTCCTTGTCATTCAGCTCCTTCGCTTGTTGACTCTGGGTACTCTGCTCAATAATCAGCTCAACTTCAAGATTATTAACCTTTTTATCTGATTTGTCAAACACTTATTTCATGTCATTCTGAAAATTATCATACACAGCCCAGTCTTCTTCAATCCTCTTAGACCACATTGTTACCTTACTGAAAGACTTTATATGAATATCATAATCACTCATAAAACTTTTCTTTTCATCTTCCAACTTCACAAACTTATCCATGACCATGGATAAAGAATCCGATTTCAGATTCATACATTGTTGCAGCATCTGGAATCTAGAATCTATTGTTGGAAGAATCGGATTTGTGTCCACCAACTTTCTCAGAGGCTGAACCACAAAATCCTGCCAATGAGATGATGATTCTGAATCAAGAATTATCTCTTTGAGATTTCTCTTCTTCAACATGCACCAGATTTCTTCTAGAAGTACCACCAACCTCTTTCCTCCTAATGAGATATTTTATAGGTGTCTCCATGAGAGCCTTCTTCCACTTATCAGATTTTGGAATGAGTTCTACATTAGGAGATACATCCTCGGATTCAGAAACCTTAATGATCTGGTCTTCATCCGGTTTCTGTTTTTCTTGACCTTCCTCAAGAAAATTCCTCTCATAAGATTCTTCTTCATCATAAAACACATTTTCTTCTTCTTCTTCTTCTGGATGTTTCTTGCTAGCTTCCTCATCTCTCTTACCTGGAGTAACTAAATTTGCGGATTCAGCCTCATCTTTATAGTCTTGTAGTTTCTTGATCAAAGTATCCAGATATTCACTCTTCTCCTCCTCTTCTTCTTCTTCAACTTCTTCAGCAACTTCTTTCTCATCTTCTTAAAAAACTTCGTTACCCTTGTCCTTTTCCAGAGTGACATAGTTCTTGGCTGGAGTTTCTGGTAAAAAATGTTCAACACCAAAAGATTTCGGAACTGGTAGCATTTCGAATGCCAACTCTGTATCATTCAGAAAAGATCGCACCACTTCAGCTTTAGAAATCTTCTTTTTCATTTTATTTTCCTTCACTTGTCTCTCTATCTCCTCACCAGCTTTTTCCTTTAAGGCCTTAGCCTCAGCAGGGTCCAATCCGAATTGAGGATCCCCTTCCTTTCTCAATTCTTTGTCTTCCATCCACTTGGCTGCTACTTCATCTGTATATATTTTCTGCTTCTTCGGCTTGGGGGAGCATATTGAGTTTCCTTAGCCTGAGTAATTTCTTCATTAGAAACCTCTTCCTTAGCATTTCTCTTCTTCATTTTCATTTTGGATGGTTCCGGAGAGTGTGTTTTTTTAAGCTACTTAAAACACCTCCAAATATAGGGGTAAAATTATCCAGATTCACTGGAAAATACATTCTTCATCCTCTTAAGAGTATCATCACTAACTAGAATGATCTTGCAATTCCGGATCTTTGATTTGTAGGCAATCTTGAAAGATTCTAAGCATCAAACTATCTGCTTAGATATCAAGGAAGGAAACATGATAATCTGAGCTCACAAATTTCCTTCTTTGATATTCTTGATTGTAACCAAGACATGCCTCATCGGATTTATCTTTCTTAGATTTACCAAGAATCTAAGAGATAGATATCACTCTTCGTTAAGTTGTCTTTATCACCTCTTCTTGGAACTAGAAAGCCTTGCACCCATAGATGAAGGATTCTACTGATCGGAGTGAGATGAACAATCTTAATTATTGAATCATCCTTAAGCCCAAGACACTTTAGTGACTTCTCCATATTTTAACTTCCTTGCTCATCGGGATGTTTGTGAGAGCATAATTCAGCTTCTCCTTCATTTGATAACCCAACCAAGCTCGCGGCCTCGGTGTAAGAAAGCTTATAAGTCTTACCATAATACTTGAATGAAAAAAAATTCTCTGCCATCTTCCATCAGGAAGGAAACAGACTCATAAAACTCGATCAGAAAATCTGTATAAACCGGATCCTGTTTATCTGACTTTGATATGCGGACATATTTCCATCCATTCAGATTTTTGTTCTTGGAAATAAGGGAATCAAGCTTATAGAATTACAGATGAACTAACCTTTCCCTGAAGACTAACCACGCAGAGATCAGTTTCTCAGTTAACATATCTTGAGAAGTTGCTTCAACAAACATTCGGAGTGAAGTAATTTGAAAGATTCAGATTGGCTTTACAATGTTCAGAACCGGCCTTAAGAAGAGCATCATGGATTTGAGAAGAAAAAGCTTGGAAAAACCGATGTGGGACGAGTCTTGGTGTCCCCATTATATAGAAAAAGAATGTGACCACCGGTCTTCCAAAAGCAATATAACAGTTGAAAAAATCATTGATATGATCTGACTGTTGAGTACAATCCCACAAGGAAAACTTGACTCCGATATTTTGAGGTTTTTAAATAAAACATCCAGATTTGAGGAAAAACTAGAATCTGAATTTTTTAAAAACAAGGAAAATACCAGTAGGCAATATTTGATTATAAATCTATAAGTATGAAAACCATAGCTTACAGATTAACTAAAATATTGTTCTTAATTTGTAATATTGTTCTTGAAGAATTAAAAAAAACTTCATTACGAAAGTTCTAGTATGAAAATCTCGTTAGAAAAAATCCAGTCCGAAAATATCCATTCCGAAACATATCAGCACGAAAATTCTATTCCGGATGTTTTCCGTACAAATATTTCCATTCCAGAAGTTCTCATTCTGAGAATTTCAGTCCTGAAAATTTCAGTTCCAGTAATTCCCATTCCGGAAATTTTTAGTTTCATAAATTTCCATTCCGGAAGTTCAGTTCCAAAAAGTTTGAGAAAAAAACTCACCCCACACAAAAAAAAATGAGTTACACTAACAATCTAATGTACTCCCTCTATAAAGAGGAGTTTATTACTGTTAGGAGAATTGTTCAATAAGAAGTTAATAAATAATGATTACCTTATAGTTATCATTCTTATCTATTGTTTAATGTATTCAAATCTATCAGAGGGTCATGATTTTGTGAAAATATCAGCAAGTTGATCTTGCGTTCCGATAAACTGAAGAATGATATCTTCTTTAAGTGTGTGATCCCTAAGAAAGTGATTCCTAATATCTATGTGTATTGCACGATAGTGATTTGTAGGGTTCTTACATAGGGAAATGGAACTTGTGTTATCACACAATATTTTAGTCTTAGTAAAACTCAGGTCATTGTCTGTGAGTGTGTGTTGCATCCACAACACTTGATCACAACAACATCTAGCTACTACATATTCAGATTCAGCAGTGGAAAGTGCTATAGAATGTTGCTTTTTGCAGGACCAAGAAACTAGTGAATCTCCTAAGAAATGGAAAGTTCCATATGTAATTTTTCTATCCATTCTACATCCACCAAATTCAGCATCAGAAAAGCTTCTTAGAACAAAATCATTTCCAGAAGTATAAAATAATCCTAGATCCTTGGTTCCCTTTGGGTAGAAAAAAATTCTTTTCACCACCATTATGTGAGATTCCATAGGATTGGATTGATATCATTTACATAAGCACACTAAAAACAGTAAGTATGGTCGACTAGCTATTAAATAAAGTAGACTTCCTATCATACCTCTAAAAGATGTTTGATCTACTGGTTTCCCAGCTTCATCAAGATCTAAAGAGTTTGAGGTACCAATGGGAGTAGTTATACTCTTAGTGTTGTCATAACCATACTTTTTGAGAAGATCTTAAATATACTTATGTTGAGATATATAGGTTCCTTATGGTTTTTGAGAAATTTGATAACCAAGTAAAAAAGGTAACTCACCCATCATTCTCATTTCAAACTCAGACTTCATTAGACTTCCAAAAGAATCGGTTAAAGATTTCTGAGTTGAACCAAATATGATGTCATCATCATAAATTTGAACAATCAAAACTTTTTTCTTATCATTCTTTATAAAAATGGTTGGATCTTCATTTCCATTAACATAGTTATTTTGAATCAAAAATCTTGTGAGTCTATCATACCATGCTCGCGGGGCCTTTTTAAGACCATACAATGCTTTGGTATGTCTAAAAACATGATCAGGATGTTTTGTATCTTCAAAACCATGAGGTTGTTCAACAAAAACTTCCTCTTGAACATAACCCTTAAGAAAAGTACTTTTCACATCCATTTGAAAAAGTTTAAAATTGAAGAATGCTGTAAAGGCAAGTAGAATATGAATAGATTAATGTCTAGCTACTGGGGAATAGGTGTCTTGATAGTCTCTTCCCTCTTGATGATTATATACTTTAGAAATGATTCCATCTTTATTTCTTACTATGACTCCATTTTCATCACATTTGATTCTGAAAAACCATTTTACTCCAATAACAGAAGTTTCCTTAGGTCTTTCAAACAAGGTCCAGACTTTATTCCTCTCAAATTCATTTAGTTAATCTTGCATGGATTTGATCCAATCTTCATCACCTAAAGAATCATCAGTGCTTTTTGGTTCTAATTGGGAACAAAATGCTAGATGTTCTACTTCATTTCATAATGAATTTATAGTCCTTACAGGTTGATTTACATCACCAATGATATTATCACTGAGATGATTCTTAAGAAACACCTGATTTGGCTTTTTTAAAACCTGTTCATCAACATAGGGTAGAAAGTCTTCTGGGGTAAATATTTCAGAAGTATCTTCTTAAACATTTTCCTTATCAGAAGGATCTTCTTTCAAGGGTTGACAACCTGTTTTTGAAAACACATCCGAGAATATAGGATGAGATATTTTAAAAACAAAAGGATCAAACTCATCAAATTTTACATGCACTGTTTCATCAACAGTACAAGTATTGTTATTAAAAACTCTATAAGCCTTAGAAGTTGTGGAATAACCTAAGAAAATTCCTTCATCAGATTTTGGTGCGAATTTATGTATGTTATCTTTAGTATTCAAAATGAATACATTGTAAGCAAAAACCTTGAAGTAGGAGAGTCTTTGTTTTCTACCATTCCATAACTCATAAGGAGTTTTATTAAGAAAAGGTCTAATCAAAACTTGATTTATAGTATAACAAGTAGTACTTACAGCTTCATCCCAGAAATGTCTAGCTATAGAATATTCACTCAACATTATTCTAGTTATTTGTTGATGAATTCTATTTTTTCTTTCAACTACACCATTTTTTTGAGTAGTTCTATGTTCTTAAAAATTGTGAGTAATACCTTTCTACTACAAAAAGTTTCAAAATCAGAATTTTGAAATTCTCCTCCATGATCACTATGAATAGATTTTAGTGGAATATTTTTCTCATTTTTAACTTGTGCTCTAAAACTTTTGAAATAAGAAAAATCATTAGACTTATTTTCTATATAATAGACCCAAGTAAATCTGGTGTAATCATCAACTAGAACAAACACATAGTATTTTCCTCCAATACTTATAGTGTGATTTGGACCGAAAAGATCAATGTGCACTAACTGTAATGCATCAGTCATTGAGACTTCACCAATTGATTTAAAACTAGATTTATGTTGCTTTCCATATTTACAAGGATCACAATCTTTGGAAGAATCAAATATAAGCTCCGGTAGATCCTTAACTAGTTTCTTCATAGAGAGTTTACATAAGTTTCTAAGGTTACAGTGTCCCAGTCTTATATGCCAATGCCAGGAATGATCATCCATTGCACATAGGAAAGGTAAATATTGCCTTCTTAGGTCTTCTAAGTTCAAAGTGTAAACATTCTCTTTCCTATTGGCTGAGAGAATAAATTAATCCTTGGAATTGTGTACTAAGCACTTATCATTCCTAAAATTCTAAAGGTACCCTTCATCACATAGCTGACTTATGCTAATGAGGTTGTGCTTAAGACCCTAAACAAATAAAACATTTGAAATCAAAGTTTTACCAAGAAGAACAATATTACCAATACCAACAATTTCTCCCTGTGCATTATCTCAGAAAGTTATCTTTCCTCCTTTCATTTTGATAATATTTTCAAAATAGATTTTGTTACCATTCATATGCCGGGAACATCCGCTATCCATATACCATGTATTGTTGTTGGTACTTCCTCTATCTTCCTAAAAACTAAAAAAGAATTATTCTTTCAGAATCCAAACTTTCTTGCATCCGGGATTTCCAGACAACTAAATTTTAGGAACCCACACTTTCTTAGAAAAATAAGCTTTATGAAAACCTAGAGATTGGGATTTATTTAAAGAACAATTCGTTTCCCAGTGACCACCACATTGACACTTGGTAAAAAATTGGGCACTTTTTGGAACAAAGTAGTTGTTACTAAAATTGGGTTTGCATGGGTATAACCAAATCCGGATTTGTTTCTTAAAGGTCGTATTTGGGAATAAATTATATTAAAATTTTCCTTAACAAGGGTAAAGTTTGATAAAAACTTGTTTAAGGAAAATATTTCAGACTTCAGTTTTATAACTATGTTTTTATCTTCAAAATAATTAGATTTAGAACTAGAGCTAGGTTCGAGTACACTTTTCTTAGAAATTACTTTTTCTAACTCTTTAGAAAGTTTGTTCTTCTCAGAACATACTTCCTCAAGATTTTTTGAAATACTTATACAAACAGCATTTTTCCTATCAGGATATTTAGAAAGATATGATATCTCTTTTGTAAGAGTAAAATTCCTAGAGTTTTCCTTATCAAGATTCTTATTGAGTTTAGAGATCTCAATCTCAAGAAGTTCAGCAAACCTAGAAACTTCTTCATAAATAGGTGAAGTATTTTCTTCATCAGAAGACGATTCTTCATCTGAGGAGTTATAATACTTACTATCATTAGGATTTAAAGATACATTAGTCAATGATTCAACATTTCTTACCTTATCCATAAAGAAATGATTGTCAATAGGTAATCCAGCTATAAGACCATGATTCCTCTTTCCTGAAGATTCACAATCAGAAGATTCATATGAAGAGTCACCACCACTAGCACTCCATGTGTCATTTTATTTCAGAACTTTCTTAGCTGTGGTTTTGTAATACATCTTCATCCTCCGTTCAGAATGTCTTTCTTTCCTTTCTTTATTTTTGAGTAGAGGGAAATCTGGTCTAATATGTCCATCTCTCTTGCATTCTTAACAAGTAAATTCTCCATCTTTCCTTTCTTTTCTTTCCTTTTTCATATACTTGGATTAGAAATTTCTCTGGCCGGCTAACTTATTCATCCTTCGATCAAGAATTACTAACTCATTTTATGATATTTCACATTCACTAGAATCTGATTGAATAACCACCTTATTAGACTTGGATCTGGTTACTCTCTCAGGAGTCTTACCTTTCATATGATTTTATGTTGTTGTAAAATCAATAGTACCATTACCATTCTTCATTTTGTTGTTGTCAGCATCTCTCTTCATTCTGGTTTCATGTTGAAGAAGAGTTCTGAATAGCTCATCAAGAGGAATTTGAGTAACCTTCCTGTTCTCATCTATAGCAGTTCACTTTGATTCCCACTAATTGGGAATAATATCAACTATCTTATATACAAGAGCTTCATCATCTAACCCTTTTCTCCCATAGACTGTATGCTATTGACTATATTCATAAACCTCTGTTGAACTTTGCAGATTGGTTCTCCATATGGAAAATTGAATCCATGGTATTCATCTCTAAGCATAGCTCTCCCAGTTTCAATCACTTTAGAAGTGCCAATGTGTGTAACTTATAACTTCTTCTAGATACAATTAGCTGGTTCACAAGAAGAAATTTGGCTATATATATTTCTAGTCATTGAACATAGTAAAGTATTGCATACCTTATAATTGAGTTGATACTCTTTCTTTTCCTGGTTAGTGAATATTCTCACTTCCTTATCTGGTATTTTATAATCACCAGTAAGCATAAAAAAATTGTCCACTACATTGCTGATAACAAAAGACTTCATTCGATCTCTCCAGTACTCATAATCATTACCATCAAAGATTGGTGGTCTTGTAGTATTTAGATTGTCAATAGAACCAACATTGATTCCTGTCATTCTAATAGAAAAACATTTCATCCAAACTAGTTAGTAGACATAGTTCCTAACCACAATGTTCGGAATGACAAAGTTTGGAAAGACAAAGTTCGGAATGATAATGTTCATAATGATAATGTTCGTAATGATAATGTTCGTAATGATAAAGAGAAAGAAAAACTTATACGAGAGTACGAGTATTTCAGAGACCTGCTTTGATACCAATTGTAGGATCAAAATAACGATGTAGATGCACAATATACAAGAGGGGGTGAATTTTATAATTTAAAAATTCCTTTGTAACCTTTAAAGTTGGTTATGGAAAACAATGTTTTCCTTATACAAGGAAAATATAGGTTTAAAAAAGATAAAAAAAGAAAATTCACAACAACTCTGATCACCAACTGGAGAATTAGAACCAAAGATGACGATATAAGATTCTACCTTAAAGCGTATAGAATATAAACTAATCAGAGTACAAGTATAAGGAAGTATAAGAAGGTTATACTTTCCATATAATACAATATACAGCGGAAACAAAAAAGTAGTAAAACTACAAGTAACAAACAATAACTCTTTTAACCCAAAAAGATGGGTATCCAACAACCTTGGATAAAGGACTCTTGATTTATACTTTCAAGCAAGTTTGTCTTACCCACACCAGGATAAGATCTCGATACGAAGATCGGAATCTCTATCTTGCTATCCCCACAAGCCCTCAACTTCTAGGTAGTTGGAACCTCTATCTTCCTCAGCAAGGAAGCCCTCGAACTTCAAGGTAGTCGGCACCTCTGTCTTCCTATCCCTGGCAGTCCCCGAATGTAATCACCAACATCCGGTGTCGCACGAGGCAATCTGAACGAGCAGTTTAGTAGGCACAAGGCATGAAAAGCTTCTCTCTCTAGAAATCACCTTAAATGCGTGTGTTCTCTAGATCGATCAACTTGTGGTTGAGCTCTTTCAAATGAGCTCCTATTTATAGGCAAATTTCCAACGGTCGGCTCCCTCCTCCAACATTCATATTTTCCATGAAATTTGGAGTGACCTGTACACGTGTAACTCAACCAAAGATTAATTAGAAACAGAATAGATGACATTGTTTTATAACAAACTATGTATAACTGAATGCACAACATCGTTTTGAAATGAAGCATATGTAAGTAAAAGCTAATCAATATTTTAGAGTGTAAGAAAGTAAAAAGTTCAGAGTCTAAACAAAATGAAATTCGGAGTCTATGTTAAGAAATATTTGGATTTTGTTTTATAGGAATTCGGAGTCTGGTTTCACCAGAGATCGGAATCTGAACTTGCAATGTTCGGAGTCGAACTACCTAAAGAGTTCGGAGTCGAACTACTTAGGAGGTCGGAGTCAAACTTCTTAAGAGTTCGAAGTCAAAATACTTGAGAGTTCGGAGTCGATCTTCTTCAGAGTTCGGAGTCTAACTACTTACGAGTTCGGAGTCGAACTACTTGAGAGTTCGGAGTCAAACTACATGAGAGTTCGGAGTCGAACTACTTAAGAGTTCGGAGTCGAACTGCTTGATAGTTCAGTTTCGAAATACTTAAGAGTTCGGAGTCGAGCTTTTTCAGAGTTCGGAGTCGAACTACATAAGAGTTCGGAGTCGAACTTCTTCAGAGTTCGGAGTCGAACTACTTAAGAGTTTGGATTCGAACTACTTCAGAGTTCAGAGTCCAGAATTAGGATTAGAACTATATTACAAATCAAATCTAGAATTCGGATCCTAAAAAAACAGAATGCTCCAAATCTTTTCATTATATGGCTCCGGGATTTTGGGTATGAATCCAGTTGTTGTACTTAAGAAAATATGGTTATGTATAAGAAAATCTCGGTTAGGATAAATTTCCTTAAAGAAGTAAATTTTCCTTATGGGGGTAAAATATAATATTTTCTTAAGTATAAGGTGTTTATGATTTTCAAAATAGGAAGGAATAGAAAAGTCATAAGAAAAACCTTATTGACTCAACAATTATCCCCCCCCCCCTCTTTAAGGACACCAAATACCCACTACTTGGCCACTAGTTATCGAGGGTGTCCAACCATCCAGGCTATTACATGATATCCCACCAGCTAACCAGTGGCTACAGACTATACCCCTAATAGTCCACCCTTCCTTTTGTTTCTCTCTATATTCATGGATACAATAAAAAACGATTCTCTATCCAAAATAAATCAGTTATGGTGCTCAATACCTTGTAATACTATCTCAAATCATGGTCCACAAGATGACCTATCCTCTAAATTAAAATTTCTCCCTAAGATTACCAACACTAAATCAAATACTGGGTTTTCTAGGACTATACTTATTTAATATAAATTCCCATTAGAGATATTAAAATTATATTCATGATAGATTCAATAATATATTGGGGGGACATATCTATGTGTGAGTATCATGTTATATATTTTCATTATGAAGTTTTAATGAATGTACTCCATCTAAAATGATGACACCATATGTTATTACCATTTGTGGGTTATGATAAATATATAACTCTGTAATGAGTCATCAATACTGGTCCAATCTTCACATAATTTTTTAGGTAGGCTAATGTTCCAATCCTAATGAATTTGAATCATCAGTAGTGGGGTGGAGATCCTTTGATTGAAATCAATAAAATGGAAAAAAATTCAATGTATTCTCTATGTATGCTAAATATTAGGTTTTCCGACTATAGTTACACCCAAAACTCATATTGGTATTTTTTCCCAAAATCTTATGATTTTACATATATAAAATATAATACAAAGTAAAATCTATGGGATCACTTCATTGGTAGATCCTATCTATTTCGTTAATCAGTTTCGTTATATGTTCTTTCATTATGAGGAATCTCACAATTAGAATTTCAGATTACTTTAAATTATCTCCATTTTTATATGCACGACATAAAAATTAAATATACTTCATTCCATGAAATCTTTATTACCTGTGTTTTATTCCACTAATAAATAATTCTTCTAATGGTTTAGTTTTTTGATCTGAAATCCATTAACAAAATTAGTACATACAAACCAATTTAAAGAGTAACAAATTAAAAAACTCACAGTTTTTTTTATTCACCCAAAAATATAAACCAAATTTATTCACACATATTGAAATTCATCTAATATATTAGGTATATGAAACATATTCATGTAATTATCTATAATTATAATCAACAATTTACATAAATAAAACCTTGTAGAAATATATAGATAACTACCACTTTTCTACACAGGGAATAATCCTCCTAGATAGTGAATAGTCTAACCCAGTGTCTCAATACAGAAGGATACATTACCCAACACAGTATTTAATTCCACTATAACTCTAATACCAAATATTTATAAACAATATTTTAACACTAAATTTCACATAATAACATTACAACAAACTGATACAAAGGTACATAAAAATTAAAGGCTTTGTTATCATACCAACCATAGTATAAAGATTATACTGGAATAAATTTCGATTTATAATTATGAATACATAATGTTAACATTATAATTTTTTTTAAAAAATGAAAATGTAACAAAATAAATGAATTAATATTTTATTTCTCTTAAACATGAGACATGAATATAAATATCTCCAATCTTCTTCATGAATATAAATACTCAAATTACAATTCTTAACATTTATACATTATTATAATTTTATAAACAATATATAAATCTATATAATAATAAACTTTTCTCATCATTAGAGTATAAAATATTTTATGACAGATTATTGAACTATATATTGTACTCTAAAATTACATCATGACATATGATATGTTGTTGGTTTATTATAAATTGATTTGTTTAACTGTGGTTTTATACATGAAATTTGTGCTAAACATAAGTTATTATATTTTTTATATCACTATTACAATATGATCCTTTGGTTGGTGAAACTTGGATTATATATTATTTTAAATGATACTATGATCATAGAAAACAATATAGTGTAGAAACATTAGTTTGAATTAATTGTACTCTATGACTCAACTAGTTTTATCCTATAAGTAATAAAAATAGATAATTTATTATTATGAAATCATATATCATAAATCATGGTCGAGAGATCCACTGGTTTACATTGATCTGTTTAATATCATACTATATGATATCTCCAAAAGAAAATTATGGCATATATATAGTTCATAATTTAAAAAAAATATTTTGATAAAAAGATGAATGTGGCTATGAAACCAAATATGGGTTCGTATGAACATATCTTTCTTATAACAGTAGATGAATCCTATTAAACAATCTAATTTTTGAAATGGAGTATGTTTGGTGGCGATCACAAAGAAACAAACTAAGGAATATTTCTTTTCTCCATGCATTATAAATTAGCCACAAGAACCCTCAAACAATCATAAAAGGTAGAGATATATAACATTGACCTTATTATATTCCACACAAAACCCAACCGAGGAATCCTAACCTTATATAGACCCCCATTATTTGATGAATGATATTCAAAATTGACTACCAATGATCGAAAGATGACAGGTTTTACCATAATTTTTTTTTGTTATGGTGTTTATGTAAGTTGAAATTTTATTGATCATAAAAATATTTTCATTCCCTAAATGCACCATCAAAATATATGATTGGTAGAATATTCATTTCATCTATTAAAACCTAAAGATTATAATATAATTTGATATATATATTTTAGCACATATGCAATTGATTATCCATTCATTGATACATAACAATTATTTGATGGTAATTCCAATGTTGATGGTGTATTGAATTCCAGATATGACCACAATGAGGAAATTTAGATTCTTCATCAGCTTTAAATGAATGTTACATGACATGATTTAGCACAACCCATTCTCATTATGGTATTTATGAATGTTTAATGTTTCAAAGATAAAAATATATTTTTCATTCCCTAAATGAATGAACCCAAAAGATGATCGATATCATATGTATACCAAATATTATAACCCATGTTTTATTATATAATATGATATACATATTTTAGTACATAACCAATAGTTTATCCTTTCATTGAGGTGTACAATTTATTTCCTGGTAGTCCTAATGTTGAAGGTGTCTTGTATGATATATGTTATTATGTGGTTGATATTTTGATACTTCCCATAGGGATGAAAAACCTTTAACTATTGATAAAAAATAGTGTAATAAATTGGTTGGATTACTCTAATTTGTTTTTTTAAATATAATTTATTTTACTCTAAATAATATCTCTTCCCTACAATGTATACAGATCTAAAATTATTTATATAAATCATTGCAAATGTAATGTGTTTTATATGCACTAACACTACCAATATTGAGGAAAAATATAAAATAGATTATGAAAATTGAAAACATTAATAATGTGAAAAAGTATCCATAGTTGAGAAATAAAATGGAAGTGATAATCCAACTAGAAGAGATAAATAAGGGTAAAACATTCCATTATAAAAAATACACGATTGATCTCACTTGAGGATGTTAAAAAAAGATATTATAGAAATAATATTTTAGGCCAAATATAATTCATGGGGTCAACCTATTGGCCCAATGAAGTATATTTTTTTAGATTATGTTTTTTTATTACATGAATTCACATGAAAATTTATACTGTTACATGGAACAATGAATTTATTTCATTTCAGTAATTCATATAGCATATTCTTATGCACCATTATAACATACATTCTATATTATACTAAAAAATATAAAATATTGAAATATTAATTTTTTTTATCATTTTTCAAAACATAGTATATTTTATTAAATGAATCAATGTATAAATTGTTATTAATTGTTACTATAAAGTGTTATAGATAATTTTAGATGGGTTTTACCTAATAATATGATAAGTATACTAAGGGTAATGTTAATCCTCACAATCTAGCTTCATATAAAAATATAATTAATGATGAAATATGGGATCCTTTTATTAATTTCTTAGATGTGGTTTCATTTAAGATAAATTTTTATTGATTTTATTTTATCCATCATTTCATTTATATTTTTATTTTTCTTATAATTTTTAATTTATTAAATAAAATGGGGTGATAAAATTAAATTAAATGCACTCAAAACCTCCATAAACCCCTCTATATTAAAAATATATGGTGAAATTATCTTGAAAAACATATGGTATATATTTTAAACCAAAAGTAAGACTTTCATGTGACATAAAAAACTGAGATAATTATTTTTTTGAGTTCATATGCAGATTAATCAATTAGAATCTAGTTCCACACCCATCTCACACCATGTGCGGGGGATGGAATGTGATGTAAATAAAAAAGGATAAATAATAGATTAATATGAATAAAATGTATGAGAGTCATGTGTAATTATTAGATAATAAGAATTAATATTATTATTATATATTATAATATTAAAGTTACAATGTTTTGTCATATATTTCTATCATGGTGTTACAATATGTGTCATCTATCTTAAATAAAGAACAACTACATTTATTTCCATTAATGTAGTTTGAATAAAATTTTAATGTTAAAGGTGCATGTTTAATAGTGCCTTTAATAGAATACTTTACGAAAGTAAAAAAACATATTTATGATAACAAGAAAATAAAAGACATGCAAGAACTAACTAAAAATTTAATGAAATTGTTAAATATGAAAAATGAATTAATAGATAATCTATTCCAAGGGATACGAAATTAACTAACAAAAAAATATATTGGGAAGATGAACAAACCACCGGTTTTTGAGTGAAGAAATTTACTATAGAGGTCCAACTTACTCGATGTATGCCAATTATCATTATAGATTTTAAAAATTTGGAAAAAATTAATTAATTTCCATTTTCATGATTATGAATTTTACATGGTGAAATTGATTTGGATTTATATATTATATCACCTACACATCACCCTTTTTCATGATGTATAGTGTACAATATCCAATGTGATATCATACACAATAACACATGATCATTATTGATTTGGTATTCATGTACCTCATGATCCAACTACTACAATATGTTTTCCCCTTAATGATTATGTTATTAACATGGTGGAAATTTCTATAAGAACAATGTTATCATAAATAATTATTCATATAATGAAACATAAGGATGAATGAGTATTCCAATTACAATTTATTTTTTACGAAACATATTTTTCTGAACAGAAAGGTCAAAAGTATTGTATATAATGGTAGATGGGGAAAGTGATAGTTAGGTAATGATTTTCTAAAGGATCAGCTGTTGGATTAAAATGGACATTTAAGGATTCCATTAACACATTTATTTATTTTTAATAATTGTTGATGTCACAATTTGGTGTAGCTATAATGCTAAAAAATGAATATAATACAAACATTGAATTAGAAGATAAAATATATTGGAAACTCACTCATTAAATTATTGTTCATTAATGTGTAAATGAATTTCTAAAGAAATAACATCTAGGATACTATGTTTTGAATTTATTTATGTGGTAAATTTCCATAAATCAGATATAAAATAATTTATCTACAATCATTATTACAGTTAAATTCAATTCATCATATTTTTTACAAAATATATATTATTTAAATTCAAACTTAGAAATTTAGTGGGATTATATTAATAAAAATTCTCATTCACTTCATGGAATAGTATAATTTTTTTTCTGATTTGAAATTTTTTGAACCGTCAATATAATGACACAAAAATTAACTCCTCCATTTTCATCAACTTATGGGGTTGGATATAAATAATTATTTTTTTGTGTTCTCAATGAATGATTAATAATAATATAATATATTTATGTTTTCCATTATAATTTCATAATTTTATGAAAATATTTTATAAACAATATTTAAATAAAATTAAAATAATTATTCAAAAAAATATTAATATCATCTCAATATTATGCATTTATATATCATGGTAATGATCAATACCTTCAATGTGAACATATATAAAAGAAATATTGAAATTTATTATTCGACAATCATTAGCTATGGATTTATCAGTGACATATTCTTCAACAAATGATGAGTACATTATTTTCCTGATTTTAGAAATTAGTATTTTATTGATTAATATGTTCCTTTAACAAATGATTCTTATATAAAAATTGATTACTAATATAATTTAAATAATAATATATCACTATCACATCTTATAATGTATTAGAATTTTAAAATCATGATTAATTATTATTGTTCATGCACTCATTATTTTTCACTTTAATTTTTTTTAAAACAATTCATATAAATTTTTACTATTATAGAGATGGGGAAAATAAATAATAAAAAATTTGATATATAAAATAAAACATAGTAATTCATATAACTCTTTTGTTTAGTGGAGATAATGTGTACACAAATAACCCATCAAAAAATAATAATCTCTATAAAAACCCGTTGAAATCCATTTTCATTTAGGAATTATTATAAATTAATATATTTTAAATAAATTTTACTAAATGGCCACACTACATGAATTTAATATTTAGGGTAAATCAAAATAAAGACATTTTTTATTATAAATTAATTTCATCAATGACTAAATATTGTATATAAGGTTCATATTTCATAATGATAGAGAATGTGAATATAATGGAAAAAAGTTTAAAAAATTAATAAAGATAAGGACGATGTATGTGGGGAAAAAGAATCCATTCATTATAACATAATCACAAACACCAAAATATATACGGGATAGATAAGAAAATAACTTATATAAATGATTAATCCTCATCTTCCATGTAAAACACATTGTTTATATTTATCTCTTAATTAAGATAATATAATGGCGAGTTATTATTTAAAAAATTCAGGATGTAAAATGTTGGAGTTGTGATTTTATAATTCCAATTCAGATGTAATGAGTAAATATATAAAATATATAAATTTTTTATATTGCATATATATTTATACAATAAATTTTTCTGAATTTTTATTGATGAATATATTTATATATCATAATAATTAATTAATATATATTTGGTATATAGTTATATTGACTATTTTTATTGGTATATTAATAAAATATTTTATTTACATTAATAAAATTTTGAAATTCACAGTTTGTTTTTGAACATTTTCAAGTATATTGGTACAAGGGATTGCCTTGATGGGACCAGGACAAAAAATTACACATTTATCACCTAGTTCTGGCTATATTAGACCAATGAAAATTCATTTAATAAATTAACCTTATAGAAAATATTTATTAGAGACCCATTTAATTTTTTTTGACATATATATTAATTTGGACTTGTGATATTATTTAATTGAATAAATGTATATATAATAATGAAAAAAATTATTAATAAAAAACATATAATTATTGATTTTTTAATTATCATTATAATATAGTATAAATTAGATTATGAAGTACACAAACCAACCCACTATAACCACCCTAGTAGTTATTAATTGAGCATTCTACCCCAAGACCACTTCGAATCGGATGCATGTTGTGGACTACCATCAATAAGAAAAAGAACACAATTTGGATGCCTTAGACTAAGAAAATAGAATTAAAATATAAATATATTCCACCAACCAGTAAAATTCTGTAGAAAAACATTGGATATACATACTGGGTAAAATTTAATATATGTATGTGTATGTCTCAAGATACTGGTAGAAGAGTGACACCACTTCATGTCATCTTTAATCTGAACATTTCAACCTCTTGAATATCACTAGCTGCAGAAAACTCTAGTTGCATTGTATTGGTTCCAAAACTACACTAATATATAGATAATCTATAAAGATACAAAATGTGTGAAAATAATTCCCGTGTAGTTGTGAGATTAAAAACATGTTGTTAGGCACCCTAAAAACAAATGTTCAATAGGTCTTCAGGTCAATATGCAAATAGGGTTGAAAATTATGACTAAGAAACACAACACAATGGAAACTCAACAATGAGATAATCTATAATAAAATAAATTGACAAATATTCCACAATATTTGGTATCTATAACATGTAAAACTCCCACATCTCACTTAGGTGCATCTTGGGAATCTCAAATTGGATTCACATCCTTGGGGAATACACATTCATTCCCATCACCCTCATCACAGAAAACCAATCTCCATCAGCCATGAAATGGGATACCGTGTTCCCATACACACTATCACCACACCCAATGGACTTAGTAAGATCACCATTCAATGATGCATCATTGAACCATGAAATACATTGCCCTCGTTGAAACAGTTCCATGAACACTGGGTGAGAAACTAAATGTACCATCATAACATCATTCCCAAAATGAAGACCCATGTTATTCCATTATGAAGTACGTTGAGATTGTTCTGGTAGAAATAATAAATCAAAAAAAATGTTGAATCAACAAATAAATTCAAGAATCAAAATAGTTCAAATGAAGAGGCTAACATACAATGAGAGATATTCTAGTAAAATAAAAATCACAAGTATTTATGTGTTTCGAAAAATATTGGTCCAACTCCATAGCAAAAAAAATGCCAAAATCATTTATCATTAAGAACAAAAAGATCAATCATACTTCGGATAAAGAAGAATAAAATAAAAACACATACAGACTAGAGAAAAAATCCATGCATGAGGTCATTACAACTACAGTTACTCATGATGAAACAGGTACTGATGATGGTAAAATACATCATGAATAAGGACTCACTCACTCAAAAAAACTCCAATATAGACTACAAAAGAAAGAAGAAAGTAAATACAATACAATGATAAAAACAAAAAAAATAGACCATTTGAAACTCAGGCCTGCACCAGGAACTCGAGTATAGGAAGCCAATGAATGGAGCTAGAGAGGATGGAATTTCTAGAAGGTGTTATGATCTAACATGGCATGCAGGTTGAAATCTCTCCACCATGGGGTGAAAAATCATAGGAGCACTAGATACCTTCACTCTAAGGATCTCACAACATGATGAATGACAAAGGTGAAGAACAACACACACACACACAAAAATAAGTGTTACATTTAGTAATAAAGGTGTTGTAGATACGGGGAATTGTTGTGGTGATGACCTAAAAGAAACAACATCATAGGTGGTTGCGTGGTAGGATTATGTCAATAATATGGTTTGAGAACACCATTAGGGAACAAAAAATAATTCATAGTCTAGGAAATGTGGTAGGAGAGGAGTGAGGGGAGAATAAAATTCGGGGATCACTGACAAGCATAGATGATGCATATGGGAGTTATCAGATTGATGTTAAACTATGGTCAGAAAGAATTGAGCAATGAAACAAGGCCACTAAATATTGAATAAAAAACAAAGCCCAGTAGCATAGAAGGCCCAAATTGGGGACCAGAAGAATAGAACACCCAATGGCCCAACATGCAGTAAATCCCAACAAAATAGACACTAATGGGGGTGATTTTATAATAATAATAAAAATCAAAATTATATTTCATGAAAATTGAAACAAAATATCAATTTTGGAAACTGAAACTAATAAATATTCACATTATCAGAATACAATGAAAATATAACATATAAGTATTTTGTTCATGACACCCATCTAACAATAAAATATCTGTAGGTGGGTAGATTTTTATAATAAAAAAAACATATGTCTACAAAGTACTCACCTTGTGTCTAATCCAATTAGAATGTGTCGGTGCTATAACATATTATACCCATATAAGACATCTAAAACTCTCAAAATACAAAATCATGAATAGAAATAAATCTATCTAAACATCAGTAGTATAAAATAGTTCCAACCATTATTACCTAAGTCTCTACCAAAACAACCAACATCAAAGCATATAGTTACCTATAAACACAACCTTCCTCAGGGTAAAACACTATGAATATGAAAATTTGGATTATATTTAAAATAATGAAATAGTAATAATTAATTATTAAACAAAAATGACTTTAAAATAGATTATAGAAATGTGAATGATCTCCACTTCGTCTCAAATTTCCTAGACCATCACCAACAAACCCTCTATTCTAATTAGTTTTTCCTAAATAAACTAGCAGGTCCAGTCCTACGATTGTAGATGAGATGCAACAAAGAACATAACGCCTAATTATATCCAAATTGAGACTAAATAGAAATTAATGAACATATATAGTGGAGAACCTTGGGAATAACACAAGAGAATGGTACATATTACCATTTTTCTTAAATTACGGACAATATCATTTAATATGGATGGTCCTTCCACACTCAAATCATCGAAAATTCTCAAACTGGTTCACATCTCTTCGTTCTTTATTATTTTTCATTTTACACTTAACATGAATTCGTTGATACTTTAATTTTTTTCCATTAAACGTGTCCTTTAAATGATTTGTTTTATGTTCTCGAGATAAAACAGTTGATTTAAACTCTTCTATGGAGATCAATTCCCTAATGTACATCATATTTTCTTTAAAAGAGTTAAAAGAATTATTAGGGGAAGTCAATGAGATTATGGATTGATTTCCATCGATTATTTTATCATCAATATAGCTATGTTAGGAAAAAAAATTATTAAAAGCATCAATATTAACCTGAACATAAGAAACATGATTCAATATAAATATATAAAGTCTCATTTTATGTTATAAATGTCCAACAAGAGACATATTCATAAATAAATGGAAATTCTTGAGCCATATAAACTTAATGACAATTTCATGATTGAATTATCATAAAACATTTTCATATAAGGTTAATAAGAGTATAAAATGGTATTTCACAATAAAATTGGGGTCAATATCAACACAATTGGTGGACTACTATCCATTAGTAGATACAGTATGAACCATATTCTTAGAGCCTAAGAGAGAATTCTTGAATCAACTGTGGAACAAAAATGACATCTTCCTTACTCTCTAAATGGTAAAATTATTTACTCCAACAAACATGTCAACTTATAACATAATAAAAGTCATGATTATGTTTAAAATAAAAGAACATATATAAATTGTGATTTAGGTTGAGGGTGTTTGAGTAGAAAAACCAAACCAAACTAAATGTGTATGAAAAAAATAAATTCCCAACTCAATGCTGTTAGAAAGCAAAGGTGATCATTAAATGAGTGGGAAGCTGTAAAAAATTAATATAAGTATTTATGTGTTTTAGAAAATATTGTTCATATTATATGGAAAGAATACCACCACAATATTTTATTATTATAAAAAACAGTTGAATATTATACAACATAGAAAGAAAGATATAAGAGAAACACACACTAAACAAACAAGCTATCCCTGCATGAGGTCCTTATCAATCCAAGTACTCACAATGAAATCTTTACCCGGAATGGAAACAAACACACCCAAGAAAGATAGACTCAATCATTCCAACCCTTAAAAAAACTACACAAGAATGTGTAAAGGAATACAATATAGAGTCGAAACAGAAATAAAAATACAACCATACCATCTCTGGTGTACACCAAGAGCTGGCGAATGTCACGAACAATATCTAGTCACCACCATTAATGACACCAAACCTGGACCATGGCAAGGCCCTAAGGGATTTCCCTATCCCCATGGGATGGAACAAGTTCTCGGGTATCAAAAGAACTAGGTTGGGAATGATTTACCCGAGTATTAAAGCATAAAACATAAAAAAACAATCAATAATTTGAAACTAAAATTTCCATGATAAACAATTCTTAACAAAACCAGAACTGAATACATTTGTTTAAAGACACTAAAATTATTCCAAAAACAAATATTGACAACAAAAATACATACCCAAGGACTCCACATGACATGGGGGTCATCACCAGTAAGCCTTCTGCACAACTCTATCCCACCGATGGGGACTAACACCCTGAACCGCCATCACCCTTATCCTTCCCATTACCTAATTCAAGCATAAGACGGTATACTTAAACCCAATGGGTTTAAGTAGGGTTTGAGACTAAGCCCAATAGGCTACCACCATATGATTCCTAATATCAAGCAATAAAATTTTTAAAAAACAAGCAATTTTAAAATAGATGGTGAAACAATGTTAAAATTCCAAGAAATGCATATTTCAATTTAAAACAGTTCTCAGTCTGAGAATTTCAGAATGTTAACAAATTAAAATACAAATGTTAGCTATAGTAATGTACTTCCAAACACACCCTAGTATATTGGAAAATATCACAAATCCAATGAGCAACAAAATCAGGAACACCCCTAGGCACTAGGTTATCTCGAGCCATATGTACCTCGTACCTCGGTGTAAACTAACCATAGAAAAATCAGTTCTCCTGCATGATCTACTAGTAGGGAACATAACCATAACCTAGTAGTCCACAATCATCATCCACATAGTTTAGTTAGAGTTTTCTTTATCCATATTCTTAGTGAAACAGGGACAATACCCATCCGATCCACTAGCGGTACTAGTACAAATCCACCCCACCTAGGTACTCGAGCTTCCCCTTTTGTGCTCATTCAATTTCATCATGAAGAATAAATCTATTTTCATATAACACCTAACTACAGGTCAGACAAAAATAATACAGTATCTATCACATTTTATGCCACTTAAAACACACAACAAAACACTTAGATTTTTAATAAACCAATACCTCCAAATCTCATAATGTTTCACACACGAAACTCCTTACGAACAAAACTGGCACAGTATTTACACACCACAAAGTTAGAAAAATAGATAATTCAGTCCAATACATTTGTATGGAAATAAAAAATTGTTTTTAGGGTAGCCCCTTGTGAACCAATAAATGATAACTTTGAAAAACCTCAATTTTTACACAAACATGGGACTTAAAGTTCACATGTTCCACAAACACTATTAAAACCCATTATCATAGAAACAAACAAAAGGGATAAATTTAAAAACATTATTGGAAGAACTTTTATAGTCCAATAAAATCAATTAATTATTAATAGGGAATTTCCCAAAAAACCGATAAAACATTCCCATGAACTCCCCCCCAATTTCACATGAAATTTGCATTTAAAAATTCATTTGCAAAACAAACACCAATAAAACTAATTTTTGCAGAAATAATAAAATGAGAAAAATCTGAATGTATGATCAATACATCATGCTAAGGCACAAGGATTGCATAAACATGGAATCACCTACCAAAGTATGGAAAACCCTTGAATCACCGTGCAAAAATTAATTCGCATCGCCGCCGCACCAATAAGGACCTAGAACAAACCAAAAACCAAAATAATTGGTAAGGAAAACCTAATGTTAATCATTAGGTTTTCAACCCTACCCCCTGGTCATTTGTGACCTCATGGAAGAAGGAATAAACCCTAATAAAAACAAATGAATCCCTATTCCATTTGAAAGGGAAAATAAATGGACTCACTTACTTGAAGTATCCTGAAGTAATCACTGAAAAACAATATTACCTGAAATTGAAAATAGCCAAAATTCAGGGGTTGTTCGATCAAGGTTTTAGAGGTAATTTAGGAACTTCAATGGAGGGAATAGGTTAAGAATTGAGAGAGTTACGAAGGGATGAAGTTACCTCTTCAATTCTGGACGATTTGAGACACCCTATGAAGTTATTCCCTAATTCTCGATTTCAAAGAGATCCAAGGAGGGGTGAAAGGCAATGGGAGCGTGCCTGAGCTTCTTAGGGTCGAAATAGAGGTGGAATCACCGAAGAATTCATTATAATGAATATGATGTTAAAAAATTAAAATAATTTTTAAAACTGGAAAATAGACTTTTTAGTTGTCCCAATTCATAAACTAAAACCCCAATACCCCATTGTTATGGATTCCTAAGAGGTATAAATTTTATTGTTGGTTTAAATAGGTCAGTGGAAGATATTTTAGATGTGGAGTGGGTGAAAAATATTTAAAAATGAAATAGTTATAAAATAATTTAATCGGTTATTAAATCTAGAAATGGGCTCTCGATTTGGACCAAATCATTAAAACTCACCCATTCCTACAGAAATGAATGGGAAACCCATAAAAATTAATTAATGGAAATTAAATGAAATTTACCTTTAAAATGAGCTATGCATGTGACAATTCTCCCCACCATGAAAGACTTTCTACCCCGGAAAGTTAACACGATGCTTGATTTGAAAACAGGAATGGGTACTCTTCCTCGACCCATGTCTTCTGCTCCCATGACTCATGAGTATCACTACAATGCTGCCAAAAAACCCGGACCAGAGGAATGTACTTCCCTTGAAAAACCATGTCTTGGGAGATCACAATTTTTATGTGCCTCTCTACAATAGACAATTTAGGTTCTATCTCCAGTTCTTCCCAACTCGGCACAAGGGATAGATCCGGGTTGTATTTTTTCGACTGGGAGACATGGAAGGCGTCATGGATGGTCATTAACTGAGAAGGTAAATCCAACCTCTATGCCACTTTTCTAATACACTCGGTGATCTCAATGGGCCCAACATACCATGGCATCATCTTCCCTTGCTTCCCCAATCGACGATGGCCCAAAGGAGGGGCCACATTCATGAATACCCTATCACCCACAAAAAACTCTAGGTCTCAATGCCTCTGGTCATCATATGATTTATGATGAATCTCAGCTATCAATAAACATTTCATGATTAGTTTTACCATCTCAGAAGTCTCATGCACTAGACTCGGCCCCAGTAGTGAGGTCTCACAAACCTGAGCACAACATAGGGGGGACCGACATGGCCGGCAATAGGGCGCCTCAAAAGGGGCCATTCGAATCGAGGTTTGGTAAAAGTTATTATAAGAACACTCAACCAATCCCAAATGGCTATCCCAAGAACCTCCAAAGTCCAGGAAACATGCATGAAGCATGTCCCCCAAAACCGGATTCACCCACTCTATATGACCATCTGTCTGAGGGTGGTATGCCGTCCTCATCTTAATCTGAGACACCAAGGCCTTCTAAAGGCCTTCCAAAAATCGAGACACTAAGAAAGGGTATCTATATGAGACAAATGCTGATGGTATTCCATGGATTCTCACCACTTCCTAATGATACAAGTGGCCCAACTAATCAACTTTAGTTGTATATTTTATCATAATGAATTGGTCTGATTTAGTCAGACGATCAATCACCATCCAAATGGAATTCTTACCCCGAGGTGTACAAGGTAAGACAGCAATGAAGTCAATGGAGACCTCATCCCACTTCCAGGTAGGAATGGGTAGTCATTGGAGCAAACCAGAAGGCCTTTGGTGCTCGGCTTTCACCTGCTGACATGTGTAGCATCTCGAAAAAAATTCTGCTATGTACCATCTCATACCAGGCCACAAAAACTACCGACAGACATCATAATACATCCTAGTGTCACCCAGATGGACATCACATAGATACTGGTGGATATCATGTATCACCACCTTCCATAGGGATAACGTCACTACTGAACATCCATTGATGCACAAGATGCCCTTAGGAGTTGACGACTAATCAGAGGATGTCTCCCCACCATGAAGAAACTGGTTCGACCACTGACAAAGCTCATCACTAGGCTGTTCCCACGGAATCAACTCCAATAGAGAAGTATTCAACTGGACGCTTGCCATGAATGCCCCTCCACAGTGTTCCCTGGTCACCACATACATCTGAGAATAGAGCCCCGTCAATTTCCACTCATTACTATACTTCCTCAAAGCATGCACTTGAACTCTTCTGCTCAATGCCTCGGCCACCACATTACCCTTTCCTAGGGTATAGACAATGTCAAAGTCGTACCCCTGCTAGTAATCGATCCTACAATGCTGCCTCAAGTTGAGGTCCTTCTACGAGAAGATATAGGCTAAGCTTTTGTGATCCGAGTAGGCCATAAACATCTCCCCAAATAGGTAGTGATGCCATGTCTTCAAATCATGCATCACCACTGCCAACTACAAGTCATGGGTAGGGTAGTTCATTTCATGTGGTCGGAGTTGGTGAGAATCATTAGAAACCATGTGATCATCTAGCATAAGCACGCACCCAATACCCACACCTAAAGAATCACAGTAAACCACACACACCTTCACGTCCTCAGGTAAAATCAGTATGGGGGTGTTAGTCAACCATCTCTTCAGCTCCTCGAATGATGCCTCACATTATGGAACCCATACAAACATCACCCCTTTTCGGGTGAGCACAGTCATCGGTGATGAAAGTCGAGAGAAATCCCGAACTAATCGCGTGTAATAACCAGCGAGGCCAAAGAAACTTTGGATCTCAAACACATTATTCAGTGGATCCCATGAAATAATCTCACTAATTTTCTCAGGGTCCACTAAATCCCCCCTCTTAGAGATCACATTCCCTAGACATCACACTTACCTGATCCAAAAAGTGCACTTTGACAAATTTTAATAGAGGTGGTGATCTCGTAATGTACCCAAAACGATCCTCAGGTGATGCACTTGTTCCTCCTCAGAGCTAGAGTATACCAGAATGTCAAACAAGAACACCATAAAAAAGGAATCGAGATACTGATGGAACACCCTATTCATAAGTGCCATAAAGACCGCTGGAGCATGGGTCAATCTGAAAGGCATGAGAAAATACTCAATGTGGACATACCTGCTTCAAAAGGATGTCTTTGGGATATCGGACTCCTTCACCCTGAGTTGATGATACCCTGAACACATGTGTTTCTTTGAGAACCACATTTCCTGCTTAAAATGATCAAACAAATAATCTATTCTGAGAAAAGGGTATTTGTTTATAACTGGTACTTTATTCAGCTTCCGTTAGTTAATGAACAACCGGAAGGATCCTTCAGCCTTTTTTGCACACAAAACAGGACGAGCCCAAGGAGAGAGGCTCAGGTTAATGAATCCTTTGGATTCTAAGTCGTATATCTATATCATTAATTACCTTAGCTCGGTGGGGGCCATGTGATAAGAGGTAAGAGATATCGGCTGAGTTCCTGGCACTAGATCAATCGAAAACTCCACATCCTTCTCTGGGGGAAAACCTGAAAAATCCTTCAGGAATACCTCTGGAAACTCATCCACTACATGAGGTAGTGCACCATCAAGGGAAAGACAAGAATCTAGCATGATAGAAGATAGCTGGAAGATAACACTTCCCAACTCTGGGAGTGGAGGCCCTGCGTGACCTGACCGGGGATCCCATTCTCCAAGAAAAACCTAATGACTCCTATCAAGTGCCGTGAAACTCACACGCCGTCTATAGCCATCGATGTGTGCCTAGAAGTGTACTATCCTATCCATGCCAATTTTTATGTCAAATTCTTCCATATCAATAACCATGAGGTCCTACTCCATCTAAACCCCTAACACGGAAAGCGCACATGAGGGGAACCTGAGGCCCTAATCCTTATTCTTTCCAAATGGTGTCACCAAATCCATCGCGAAAGACATCAACTCATTTGGAAAATTCAGAATGTCCACAAAATGGGACGAAATTAATGAAACAGAGGCACCGGTATCAAAAAGAGCAGTAGTTATTGAATATGTGATCTGAACGATTCCTTGAACTGTCGACGGTCCCGCCTCGGTTCCTGCTGGTGCCTGATCCACTTCATGGAAATTTCTAGTATCTGCATGAGGAAGACCTATAGTATGTGGCTATTCATTGAACTAGCTCTGCCCATATGATGATCCTACCCTACCACCATGACTGCCAAATCAAGATCCCCCAGTCCTCGAAGGCTCGGACTGTGTTGGCACTCCTCTTGAAGCCACTGACCATGCCCCACTTGGGAGTGGACGTGCCACACTGCAGAAGCGCTGAAAATTCCCCATACCTCCAAACTAGTAAAAAGGTTTTGGAGGAAGTGGAAATGATAGTCGGATATGCCCATGCTTCCCACATTGGTGGAACATGACCGATCTCGCATTATAATCCGCAGAAGAAAACTGCCTGGAAGAGTGGCCTGAACTACCCCCTCCTTTCTTTACATGATCCTCCTGCTTCCTTTTCTTCTCTAAGGAGCTGCCACTTCCCACTGCTGATACTGAACCATAGAAACCAGCCCTTCCTTTCCTATCAATCTCCACCATGCAATCCCGATCAACGACCTCAACATAGGTCTTCATCTTAAACAAGAACACCTGGGATTATATATCAGGTCGCAAGCCTTTTTAAAACCTATGGGCCTTCGCATGCCCATTAGAGAGAATTTTTCGAGCATATGGAACCAACTACATGAAATGGTTAGAATAATCCATCACATATTTATTCTCTTGAATAAGTTTCATGAACTCTCTAGACCTAGAATAAGCCAATACCTCAGGGCATTTCTGTTCATTGAAGATAGCCTTGAAATCTCCCCAGTGCATCTGCTCATTCTTCCCAGCATGAAGCACTAACTCCCACCCCATACGGCTGGGACCCTCCAGTAGAAATAAGGAACGTTTTACCCAGTTCTCTTCATGTGTTTCCAGGAACTCAAACATACGCTTGATCTTCTTGAGCCATTATTATCCTTCCTGGGGTTCTGAGCTACCTCGGAAGGTAGGAGGTTTGTTTTTCAGAAATTCTTGTGCTTTTTCTGTTCTATGACCTATCTCTTATACCCTAACAGGAATAGGAGCAGGATTTGGTCCCTGTCCCAAATCTTGGATAGCCTTAACCACAGCCTCCTCAAGCCTCTGATCAATCGGTGTGGGAGAACTCTCTCCAGCTTCCTCCTATGGGCGTGTGGGAGCTTTCTATGGAGGAATGTTGCAACAAAATTCCACAGTCACAAAACAATAGTCAATACCACAATTCAGAAAATTTTATTCAAATACATCAAATATAAATACACAAAACTAATTCCAGTAATAAAAGAAACAACTACTCCATATCTGCCTGATGTCCACATGTGTTCTCCAGCCCACACGTCTCACCTGGAAGTGATGTCAATCTGTAAATTCCAACATTCCATGGTGACTCAAGGTCTTCCATGAGAGGTGCGGGCCAGGCACCCTACTCACAACAAAAACCTAGATCCCCAACAGTCCTATATCCTGTCTATCCCGACTAATTCCAAAATAGAAATATAACCCAAAAAACATTAACCTCCTTTGATATCATTTTGTCACGAACCAGATCTGGTCTCCATTATTAACGACACCAAACTTGGCCCATGGAAAGGGCCACAAGGATTTACCTATCCCCACAGGCTGGCACAAGTGCCCATAAGTCAAAAAAACTGGTTTGGGAATGATCTACCCGTGTTTGAAAGCATAAAACATATAAGAAATCAATAATTAGAAACTGAAATTTCCATGCTAAACAATTCTTAACAAAACCAGATCTGAATACATTTTTTTAAAGAAACTAAAAGTTGTCAAAATACAAATAATTACAATAACAAGACATCACTAATGACTCCACACGACAAGGGGGTCATCCCGTGCAAGCCTTCTCCACAACTCTTCCCCAATGATGGGGACCAACACCCTGAACCGCCATCACCCTTAGCCATCCCTTTACATGAGTCAAACATAAGAAGTTATACTTAAACCCAAGTGGTGTAAGTAGGTTGTGAGACTAAGCCCAATAGGATACCACCAGATGATTCCTAAGAGCATTCAATACAATGTGATCAAAATAAGTAATTTTAATACTCAAGGTGAAACAATGTTAAAATTTCAAGAAATGCAACCTTCAATTGAAAACAGTTTTCAATCTGAGAATTTCATAATGTTAACACATTAAAAAAACGTTAGCTACTATAATGTACTTCCAAACACACCATAGTATACTGGTAAATACCCCAAATCCAATGAGCACCAAAATCAGGAACACCCCTAGGCACTAGGTTGTCTTGGGCACTATGTACCTCGTACCTCGGTGTGGAGTAACCATAGAGAAATCTGTTCTCATGCACAAGAAACTAGTAGGGAACATAACCATAACCCAGTGGTCCCCAATCATCATCAACATAGTTTAGTTAGATTTTTCATTATCCAAAGTCTAAGAGAAATAGGGACAAACCCCATCTGGTCCACTCACCGTACTAGTACAAATCCGCCCCACCTAGGTACTCGGGCTTCCCCTTTTGTGCTCAATCAATTTCATCATGCAACATAAATATATTTTCATATAACACACCACTAATTGTAACAAAAAAATAATACATTAGCTATCAAATTTTATACCACTTAAAAAACCCAACAAAAAACTTATATTTTTAATAAAACCATTCCTCCAAATCCCTTAATGTTTCACACACCAAACTCCTTAAGAACCAAACTTGCACACTAAGTTCACAGCATAAAGTTACAAAAACAAAAAATTCAGATCAATACATTTCTATTAAAATGGAAAATTGATTTTAGGGTTTCCCCTTGTGAACCAAGAAATGATAACTTTGAAAAACCTCCATGTTTACACAAACATGGGACATAAAGTTCACGTGTTCCACAAACACTATTAAAACACATTTTCACAAAAACAAATAAATGGGATAAAATTAAAAACATTATTGGAATCCCTATTATTGTTCAATAAAATCAATTAATTATTAACATGGAATTCCCAAATAAACCAATAAAACAATACCATGATCCCACCCCCAATTTCACATGAATTTTGCATTTAAAAATTCATTTGCAAAAAAAAACACCAATAAAACTAGTTTTTGCAGAAATAAAAAAATAAGAACGAAATGAAAGTATGATAAATAAAGAATTCTAAGACAAAAGGATTGTATAAAAATGGAATCCCCTACCAAAGTAAGGAAAACCCTTGAATCACCGTGCAAAAATTAATTCTCACCACTACTACACCAATAAGGACCTAGAACAAACCTAAAACCACAAGAATTCGAAGAGAAAACCCAAGGGTAAAACTAAAGTTTTAATCCATTCCCCCTTCTCATTTGTGACATAAATGAAGAGGGAATAAAGCCTATTAAAAACAAATGAAAACCTAAGCAATTTGAATGTGGAAATAAATAGACTCACTTACTTGAAGTATCCTGAAATAATAACTCCAAAACAATTGTAGCTGAAATTGAAAACAAAAAAATAGGGGTTGTTTGAAAAAGGGTTAGAAGCTCATTTAAGAACTAAAATGGAGGGAATATAGTATGACTTGAGAGCGTTAAGAAGGTATGAAGTTACCTCTTCAATTATGGCCGATTTGAGACACCCTATGAAGTTCTGCGCTAATTCGTGATTTCAAAGAGCTCCAAAAAGGGGGAAAAGGAAATGGGAGCACGCCTTGGCTTCTTAGGGTCAAAAAGGAGGTATATTCACCGAATAATTCATTATAATGAATACAATATTAAAAAATTAAAAAAACAATTTAAAACTTGAAAATGGACTTTCGGGTTGGCCCAATTCTTAAATAAAAACCCAAATATCCATTTTTAAGGATTCCTAAGGGGTCCAAATTTCATTGTTGGTGTAAATAGGTCAGTGGAGAATATTTTGGATGTAGAATGGGTGAACAATATTTAAAAATTAAATAGTTATAAAATAATCAAAATCAGTTTTTTAAATCTAGAAATGGGCTCTCGATTTGGCCCAAATCATGAAAACTCACCCTTTCCTCCAGAAATGAATGGGTAAACCCTAAAAAAGTATTAATGGAAATTAAAAAGGAATTTACCTTTAAAATAAGTTATGAATGTGACAGAGAAGACGTTTCTAGATAATTTAGCTTCCATGTCTAGTATTTCGAGAACGTGTCATGGATGAACAAGTCTCACAGTATCTGAAATCTCCACAAGATGGGATCACCAGAACAATGGCATGTATAATAAAAAGAGCACCAGAGCCCCTCTCTCTCCAGATTTCTATTTAAGAATGAATTTCGAAGATGAATAACCACACAAAAACAAATAATAAATGGATGTTGTTAATAATAAAGGCATAAAATATGTGAGGAATTGGTAAGGCGATGGCCTGAAAGGAATAGAAGAAGAGGTGGATGTGTGGCATGTTGCGAATGAGAAGTTGGTTCAAGAACGCCAGTCGGCTTCAACATGGCATGAATTATTTTGGACATGTGGAATTCATGGATCGGGTGAGCGACATGAGTCTTGGATCACTGAGAAGAATAAAAAACTCATATGGGAGATAACAAATGGTGGTTATTCAATGGAAAAAATAATCGATCCATGAAACAAGGCTACAAAAGCATAAATGTGGAATGGATACAACATCATAGAAGGTACAAATGGAGACCCCGTAGAATAGAGAACCAAATTCCAAAAATATAGAAAATATTAATAGAACAGAATCCCGTGGGAGAAAAGAAAAAATCTTCATACTAATAATAAATTTGTAATGATTTTTCATTAAAACAGAAACAATATTTTAACATTAAAAACCATAATTATTATCTCGTGAAACATGGAGATCAAAATAGATGATACCCCATCACCCTTTGTATAGTTAAGATATTCCCATGGTTTTTTCAACCAGACGATATGAATATCTTAGCCGAAAAATTCACAATATAAGAACATTTTATTCCATAAATTCTCATAAATTAATGATAAAACAATGATTAGAGAGAAACCACTACATAAACACCTTCATTCCTTTATAAGGTAATGAGAGGGAAATTACAGAATCACGAAACCATCTACATGCCTCTACATGAACAAACCAAACAACGAGGTTAACCTTAACCATCACCAAGTTAAGAAATATAATTCTATAATGATTGACCCAATCCTTAACAATACATGCAATAGGGAAAGAGGGGTATCATCCATGGATAATAGTATTTCTCTGCTAGACAACAAGAACCAATACCAAACCAATTTTCAACTAATTCGAGGACCTCACTCCAACACCAAGGGGTCAAATCTTCTAGGAAGGGAGCCATCACCATACATGAATGGATAACCTACCCCTCTAGTAGTGGGGTATATAATATCCATAAATTGGAATGGAGGATTAACACCATTCCCATCTTTGGAATGTTTAATATACTAATTATAAGTAATATCTTCCCCTAAATGTAGAACAGAGTATGAAGTAATGCATTTGACTATTGTCAATGCACTAGTGTTACTATATAAGAATATAATATGATGGTCCATTAAAATGGGTAATAGTGAATGATCTCTCAATGTTTCTTATTCTGATCCATTCATAACATGACATGCATCACAATAGAGAAAATACTTCCACTGTCTACAAGAAGACTGGCCACATTAGCCATCTTGATAAAGGAGCTCATGTGAAACTCCCTTATCCACATAATCCAAGACACATTCACTAATACCAACTCCAAGATGTATAAGAGAAGCTTAAAATTTCTCTACATGACTTGTATATGATATTCTATTTTTAAAATACTATAATGAAAATAGGGTACCAATCATGTACTCACAAACCCTAGTTCCTATTACCCTTTGTCCCCCAAGAAACTAAAAACTACCGACGAGAAATATATTGGTACCCATTTTCATAACGAGAAATTAATACAACCCCCCATCATCTCTAGTCTATCATTAGTATCTCACCAGCACTTCAAAAAATAAATAACATTCTAGGGACTCTTAATGGGTACCCATTTTTCATAATGAGATATGTATACAACCCCCACATCATCAGTAGTCAATCATTAGGATCTCACCACTACTTTTAAAAATAAAAAACATTCCCCAAATCATCTATTTAATGTTTGTTACTACTGATGACAAACCCACCATCACATCCTATATTTAATGATACATAGAATGGACTACATACATTTCTAAATGCAAATCTTGGGAGATAAAATAGACAAAACCCAACTAAGAGGTATGTACAATGTGTTTACATGGATTATATGATATTCTCATTCAAGGCCATTATTTGTTCATGTTCTTCATCCCGACATGGGGTGTTTTTCCCAAGTACACAGTAATTCCCTAAAATACATAGGTTGTAGGAAACATGGTAACCATACCATGTACCATCAAATAGGTTGAATTGTGTACAATGATAAGTAATGTACAAGTACACACCATTTCCCTAACATTAGGTAAACTTCAATGTATATGATTGGACCCAATTTTGAGCACTATTAGAGGATACACATCGTATATATTTGAGATTCATGCCATGTATATTTCATCAATATTTTTATATGGGAATATATCATATAGAATTTGTGTTAATGATCATACATGCCATGTAGTAAGAAATTTTGTATTCACAAAAAATATATAAAACTCAATTTCTCCCAATACTACCTAAATTTAATTGGATGACAATAGAAAACAAATACTTGAAAAAATATATGGAATCAAAATCTAATAATAATAGAGTTTAATAATAAATAATGATCCTTATCTCATGGTTTATCATAATGACATCAAAATTACATTCCTTTAATCCATGATCTATGGGTGGTTTATCAATATTTCCATCGTATTCATCTCTGAATAATGATGATTCCAATGATCACACTCTCCCCACTCTATACTGTCATAAAAGAGAGGGAGAGATTCTCATTTAATGTTTACTAGTATAATAGGGGTAAGGTTATGGTAATTTAATATCCCCAATGAAAAAATATGGAATTACCAGTATATGGGCTTGTCTGGGGGCCCAATACCCAAACTGAAATTATATCTCTCCTAGGAAAGATCCCCTATTACAGACTCAACTGTGAAGTAATATTTATAATATGGATCTTCATTTAAGAAATATCAATGTTATTTTCATTAATAATTAATAATATGTATTCAATAAAATATTATAAATCCCACACAATTCACCCATTATAGTGTATCCCCAATTTCATTCCCTCGGGAAAAATCTACATTATCTGGTCAATAAAACCATCAAATATTTTTTATATGTTCTTCCGCCTAGGGAAAATGAATGTTTTATACTTCATAAAGGTACATATCTCCAAAAAACTAAATAACACTAACGTATCCATTTCATGGAATGGGAAATTTATGGTATTTAAGGATCATATGATATGATTACATATGTGAACAATGATGAATACACATTGAAGGATAATATTTCAGGTGTGAATGATGATTAATATTGAATTAAAGAATTGAAAATGACAGATTCGTATAAAATTCATGATTTTCCAAAATTGGTTATGATGGTATAAGGTACGTCAAATATACCATTATATGTTTGTTTTCATAAATATACAAAAATTTTAAAAATACAGCAACTATATAATTTAAAATCTAGCAATATTTAGAGTGATGCTAGTTTTACTTAACAACATACTCTCTTGAATGATATCCTCTTAGAAGATAATGAAAACCTTTTCTAAACCTGTAGTACAAAAAAAATTCAATGTTTAGTGGGTATGATCACTAATAGAATACATGTATGTATAAATGTCTAAATATTTTATATAAAGGAGAAAAAAATCACATAATAATTAACTATATGTGGTGCTTCTCAATACATGAAAACTTATTTTGGTCCAATGCAATTATTTTGGAACATTCCAATCATTTCAAGGTTTCACTTGAACAAAAATTATTTTTTTCACGATCCTTTTCACAATGGTTTTTATAACATACATGACAAAGACTTGGATATAGATATATCATGTCGATAATAGGATAACTAGTGTTATAAATGAATTATCCCACTTTATCACACTTGTTATATAATAGTCTATGTTATAAACCATTTTTTTACATCGGTATGATATAATATATGATGTTATAATGAAAATATCATTCCTTTATAATGTTGATAATTTTATAAACAATATGTTAAAAAAATTCTCACATTGGATTCTATATGACCAATGTGATAATTGAATAAGAAAATCATTATAACATTAGTTAAATAATACCAAACCTGATAAATTATTTATAATTTTATGAATTCCCTTTTAGTTTCAATTTGGTATTTTTTGATCAGGAGAAATCAAACGCGGTTCTATAAAACGTGAAATACCTAATCTTGTTTCCTCACTCAAGTGGCCACCAAAATATTTTTTTTCACCATCATAAATCATATTTCTCATTCACCGAATTTATCTAATCATCTATCAACTCTCCAATAGGCCTCACACACCTAACTTTCAGTCGTTCAATGTTGCGAACACCCTGACTAAATTTTTTGGATAACATTTTATAAAATCTCACATTACAAAATTGTTTAATATCTTTAAGTTATCTACTAGTTATCTTTTACATATTACCATGATTCTAACGGATTTAAAAACTTATTTTATATAGATAAATGTTAATTTTTGTTACTTCCAATTATTTATTAGAATCTTATATCAATTTTAAGTACCATGAAACACCTTAGATGAATGCTTGATCATTTTAGAAGAAAATTAATTTTCTAAGCATATGTGTTCATATATTCATAATATAAAATTTATATATCTATAAATGAAACAAATAATAAACTAAAAAATAATAAAATCCATTTATTTATCTTTATATATAGTATTTATGACAATTATAAAATAAAAACAAATTATAAACATTTTATAATCTAGTAATACATTATGGAAATTATGTTATTATATTTAAATAAACAATTTATGTTCATTATCATTATGAATTCTTCCGTACCATTCCTTAGAGGAAATTTTACCTTAAATATGTGATATTAAATGATATATACATATATTATATTTCAATTATATTTGGTCAACAATTTTTATATTTTAAATATCACATATTTAATATTATCTGAACATTAATCATATAAATTATAAAAAAATATTATATATTATTTTCTTTTATTAAATTAACATTTATGGTATCCTTGGTCATTATATCATTTTTCATTGAGTTTTATGGTTATTCAAACTCAATCGATGTAGATTCATTACATGGTGAGGAAGCAATGTAGTTTCCCTATGGTGTTGATCAACATGTTTTCCTTCAACCTCTAATCAATGTCAATGAATCATTGGGCTCTAGAATGGATGATGGGTTATCTTGTGTTATTTTTCTTTGAATTATTCCAATTCCATTGAGCTTAAAGGGGAATCTCTTGTTCAAAAAGTACATGATTTTTATTCTCATATATAATATTCAATAACTATTTTTATATAATTTATTTCATATGAAAATGAAAAATGATTGAAGAGAATAACTATATTTTCATTTCAAAATTACTTCCATGCATATATTTTATTTATTCATGTTTTAAATTTAATCTTATATTCATTTATAGTTTCTAATTTATAATTATATTTTTCCAATATGCATATATTTGTTTTATATTTCCTAATTTTGTTGCAATCAATTTATGGAATAATTTTTATAAATTTGAAATTGGATTATCTTGACGAAACATGTATTTTTTATATTGTTATGGATAATAATGAGTAGAAGTTGTATTATAGAACCTCTAATAAGTGATTAATATGAAGAAGGCGTTGAGGCGTTTTTTTGAATTTTATAAACAAAATATTCCAAACATAAAATGTGTTTTTCCCATTATTGAAATGTTTAAACATGAAAAATTAGAAAAGCATCGAGATCATGGATCATTTAATTTTTCATGATTTTAATCCGATTTATAGCCCTTTGATTTGGAATGGTGAAACTGGGTAGAATATTTTATTTATAAAAGATGAAGCATTTCAATATGATAAGTCTAGTAAAATTTATGAAATGATTCTTGATATTTAGGTAGAGGAAATTGAGAATGAATCGGAAATTGAGCATCTATATGTAAATGATGAAAAAACATAGGATATGGGATATACAAACGTTACAGTTTTATCGACGGTGTTATGAATTATTACTTTGAAGGAGAAACAAAGATGAAGTGATAATATTTTTTTAGTGTTTATATAATTTATGAGAGATATTATTCTAAAAGAAAATTATCTTATATATATAGATTTTAAACTGATGAAAATACTATGCCTGATGAGATTATGGTACAAAAAAATACTTGCTTTCCCGAATAACTATGTCCTATATAGGAATGAATAAAAATTTATTTCAGGGTGAACCAAAATGAGGGATGTCACAACATAATTTGAAATAAAAAACCAATGTTAGATTTAGATGTTATAGATAGCCCTACATAGCATGTTTGGTGTATTCCTATAATTCCTCATTTGAAATGTTTAGTTGATAATTAACATAAAAAAATTTTAAGATCACATGCTGATGAGTAGATATGGGATTGAAAAAAATTCCATCAATCTAATTATCTATAATGAAAAAAGAATTGGTCACCAGTTTCCAACATTCAGAAATGAGGTCTGAAATCTCAAACTCTGACTGCGAACAGTTGGAATAAACCCATAGTGAATCGTTAGTAGATCACATAGTTCATGGATTTCATATTGGTAATTTACACCTTATCTCTTCAATTTTATATCAATGGAAAATATTCCATGTTGAATTTAATGTTCTCTTGGCCAATCATACTATAAAATATATTGAATTTTTCTTGTCACCATTAATTTGTTGTATGAAACTATTATGGGTGGATGGTATAAGGGTGTATAATACTTATAAAATGGATTAAATTCAACTACATGTAATCATTATGTTCACTATAAATTAATTATTATCATATCAAATTTTTTTCTACATACATTGTAAAGGGTCATAAATATTCTCCAATTTTTGGACAACATACTTCATGTTATCAACTTCATCATGGGATAATGACAATATACATGGTTTATCAAAACTGTTTTCCTATAAAAGACTATAATATTTTATTGAAAAAAAATTTTAGTGGATCATATGAATTTTCTAATTCTAAAAATCATTTATGAACTAATCATTATTCTGGGAGGGTGAAAAACATTGACGTGACATTCCAAAAGACACACAAATGTGGTAATAATAGAAATATTTTGAAGAAATGGTCAATATTTTTTGAGATACCATATTTGTGATATCATGAGGTTAAACATAAAATTTATGTCATACAAATGGAAAATAATATATGTGAGTTTTTTATTAGATCATTGTCAGATATTAAATGAAAGACTAAGTGTGGGTAGAATGTAAGATTATATTTAATCTCAATTAGAATATGTTTGGTGTTTGATACCATTCCTGATGGAAGGTCAACATTCCTACCACTGGGTTGTCATACCTTATGAAAGAGGGAAAAAATTATCATTTTCAATGACTTCATGATATCAATGTTCCCCGTGTTTATTCTTCAAATGTAAATAAAATTGTGACTTTAAAGTAATTGAAGTTGACCAGTATGAACTATCATGATTGTAGTACCCCCGGGTTCTTTTATGTAACCCTTTTTTTATGCTTTTTAAGTAAATGAAGCATATGAGAATTTTTTGGGAATGTGTGGAGACTATTAAAGTGTTAAATGGAAAAAAGTGGTGAAGCACGGGATTTTCATGGGTTTCCCAAACCATGCGGAAGCCATGAAGGTGGTGGTCACTTAGGAGAATGGAGACCGCAAAGTGTGTGCATGGTTTGGGCAAACCATGTGAGGAGGTTGTACGGAACGCCCCTTCCAGGCAGTGACTACCACACGGTCAGTGCACGATTTCCCTATCTATCCATACTAACCGTGTGTGGGGTCAATATAGATACTTTTTTTAAGGAGATAATACATTTAATCATTAAACCCAGTCTTTTTTTCTCCCAGACGTCCCTAACTCGGGATTTCTCTCTTCTGAAGGTGGGAGAACACTTCCCAGCCCTTTTGGAAGTGATCCGGAGGTTTTCATTGGTGTTTAGAGGCCGGTTGATCGAGGTAAGTCTTGTTTCCATTAGTTTTCTTATATATCATTCTTCCTTCGAGATAGATCGTTAAATATATGCCAATGGTGGGTAGATCTAAGGTAGTGGATGACTTTTAAGTCAGGATTTTGTTTTGTTGTTACTAGGGGAAGGAATCTATGGAAGTTACCTGGAGTAGTTGACTCGGTTTTTTGGCGTTCTTCGTCCGTTAGTTGGTTTCACCTAATTTTTTGAGGTAGGTGGCTTCACTCCCGATCCATCTTTTTTGAACTTGAAGGCTTAGTTTAAGATTGTTTTCCATGATTGAAATGGTTTTTTTATCTGCTGTGAAAGAATGGTTTTAACCCCTTTTAAGTAATAGGAGATAGAAATTGTGTGTTTTTTTACAGTATTTGTTGAAGTGAATTTAAAATGGCGATTTAAAGTGGTTATGGTTTGGATTCTTGAAATAAATAGGTTACAATAAAAGGTTTCAGCATTTCTTGAAAGGGATTGAACACACATGGTTTTGGCATGGATTCTCATGGGTTGTGGTGTGTGTTCATATGCATTGGGATGGATAAGGGTGAGAAGTACCCCCATCAAATGTTTGGGGTGGATAAGGTCGTGATGTACACCCGTCAAGGTATTACACTAAGTCACGGCTTAGTGGAAGGTAAACTCACCACTCGTGAGTATAGGGAGGTCCAGGTTTCATGATTATAGGTTGTGTGGATTTGTGATATTGAATGAATATGCCAAAATGGGAATGTGAGTTTGATTGGAATCATTGCTTGGTTGTTTTTCTTGAGAAAGATTGTTTTTGTTGGAAAATGGTTTTGACATGGAACATGTTATATTGTGAACTTTTTTGGAATCATTTTATAAAAGAAATTATATAAATGTGCTAACATGATTTATATTAGGGGCATGGGTAGGGAAGTCATCGGGAAAAACCTACTGAGTTTCATTACCCTCCCCCTGCTTTGGAACGTTGGTGCTTTTTCAAATTTCATATACTGGGATGTTGGAAAAGGTAACGTGTCACATGTTTATAGCACTACTTCATGATACTTGGGCCGATTCGTGATGTTGGAGCTTGAAGCATGTGGATCCTTGATTTAGGTTGTCGTCTTGTAGTCATTTAGTTTGTCGTTCCGCTGTTTACACTGATTTAGTGTTGGTTTCTGCTATGGTACTCTTGGTTTGTTTATGATAAAATAAATGGTTGAGTTGTCTTAGCATTTATCATGAATCATTTAGTTGATTAGTTTGGTTATGGTTGTTGGTTCTGTGGTATGTTGTAAAAGGGTAAGTCATCCCCCCGCTTGTTTTGAAACCCTTCGGAATTTATTGCCAGCCTTTGGTGCCTTGGGGATGTCACTTAAGGCCATGTAATGACTTGTTGTATTCTCAAGCCAGTGAGTATAAGAGAGTCATTACAAATGGTATTAGTTTGTTCAGCTCTTGGGATATAAATGCAATCAGCTTGTTCCTTTGTTTGTGAAACAAGTAGTCATCAGTTTTTGATGGTCTTGGCATTGAATTATTATGTGTATATTCCGTGGGTGGTCATATTAGGAAGGAGTAGGATTGTTGGAACATGGAATGTATAGAATAAAAATGCATAGCTAACTTTTTTATATTGAAATTCTAGTTTCCTGGGAGTTGAGTACATAAGTGCTTTGGTGACACTTATCGGATAAAAAATCTCATTCTCATGGGTTTGGCCAATGAGATGAGCATGACATGCATTAGAGGGATGACTACCCACTAGGAGTGAATATATAATTTTGAGAAATGGATTATGGTTTGTGGTAAAATCATGAGTTGTAAAAATTTTAATATTTTTTGAAAATGATTTTTTTGAAAAGAGAATGGTTGATGTATTTTTATAACAGATTGATTTTCAAAATAAAGAAAAGATTTTTTTTAGATATGGGAAAATGTGGAAAAGCTTAATGGTTAGAAATAAATGTTGTGATAGTGATGTGATATAAATTGAAATTCTAAACCTTCAGTTTCTAGGTAGTGAGACTAATGGAATGTGTTGTTTTTATAGAAAATGGCACCTATTAGGCATCGTAGAAACCAAATGGAAGAGGCTGTAGAGAATGTGGTCGCACCTGAGCAACAGGTGAACCAGTAGCTAGTCCATAGTATAGTTCAAGCATTTCAAGTTGTGGAAACGGGGAATCAGAGGGATGTGTCAAGGCATGTAGACCATTCCGTCTAGTTCCAGAAGCAGAATCCCCACATCCTTCGGGGTGATTATGAACCAGTATGGGCAAGGGTGTGGCCGAGTAGGATGAATCACATCATCGATTTAATCAGTAAAATAGAAAAATTGAATGTAATGTTGGCGACATATATGCTAGAGGATCTTGTAAGACAATGGTGGGAGCGAGTGGTCTAGGCAAAGGTGGATCAAGTCCTAGGTTGACGGGAATTTGAGGAATCGTTCAACAAACAATTCTATCATCAAACGGTCAAGATCTAGAGGATGATGAACCTTTTCAGCCTGAAGTAGTATAATATCTCTATCAGGGATTATGTGGCTAAATTCATGAATTTATGGTGCTTTGTACTAAAATTTTCTGTAGTGTGTCACTGAAGGCAGCATATTTGAATCAGTGTTGAGACAGAAGATTCGATCAAAGATAGTTGTGCCCTGTATTATGGATTATACGGAGATGGAAAACATAGAAACAGTAGCTAAAAGAGACATCTCAGGAGTTATGGGATGAGAAAGTATGATTATACCCACATGAATGAGTATGAACTCTAATGCTGGAAACAAGTGGAAGAGGGACACCTACTTCCAAGGTGGGAGTGAGATTCAGAATCTGACGGCTGGATCAATGAGTCTTCCTCCACAACCCATGATTAATGCTGGGTGTTTTCAATGTGGTTCGCTTGATCAGATGAAAATGAGAATGTACAGAACCACTGAGAGAATTCCACAATTGTAATAATATAGGACATCTTTAGCGATATTGTCATAGTGCTCCACGGTCGGGTGTTCGTGACACTTCTTAGGTGTCGTAAGCATCGTATGCTTCGGCAGGGAGAGGACATCAAAATTAGTCTCAATAGTAGAACAGAGCTAGCTATGGTGATTCCAGGAATACCATGACTCCTCAAGTAGGGCAATCTCATCATGGCAATAAGGATCAAAGTGCAGCAATAATGAAATTGTATGGAGCGGAACATGTGATTGTGGATGACCAGTCTGGACCGTATACAGTGAGAGGTACGATTCTATTGAATTATACACTCATGCAAGTGTTTTTCAATATTGGTTCATCGCATTCTTTCCATGCTTCTCATATTTTTGATTTTATGAACTTAAAACTTGAAATTATGCCTTCTTTGATAAAACATCAAACTCATCTCAGTGAAAGAAAATGTAGATCCAATGTGTGTATAGAATGTTCTATAACTGTTGGTGGTGTTGAGCTGAAATGGTATTTATTTGTGTTGTAGATGTATTTCTATGAAATAATCCTAGGTATGGATTGGTTGTCAGAGTTTAGGGCTCACATCAACTGTTATAGTAGAACAATCCGTTTTGCGACTGAGGATGGTGTCGAGCATCTCTTTAGGGAAGAAAGAGTGGTGAAGGCAGCTGCAACAGGATTGTTGGCACTAGTAGTGGCAATGATCTCTTACTAGTTGGCTGCGTTATTCTTGGAATCGATGGAAGAGATAAAAAATAACAGTTTTCTAGTATTCTCATATCAATGTCATGATGTTTTTCCTAAAATGTTCTCAGGGATACCTCCTGTAAAATAGGTGTAGTTTACGATTGATCTCCTTATGGGGACCAGTCCTATCTTACTTCCATATTATAGGATTGAAGAAATGGAGTTAAAGGAATTTAACGTACAGTTGGAAGAACTAGAAAACAAAGGATTTATTCGGCCAAGCATGTCTCCATGGGAAGCACCAGTTTTGTTTGTTAAGAAAGCAGAATGAACATTGAGGCTATGTGTGGATTATTATAAACATAACAATGTTACGATAAATAATAGATATACACTTCCACACATTGATGACCTGTTTGAAACATTGAGGGGATCTCAGTGGTTCTCTAAGATGGACTTGCATTCAAGATATCACCAGTTGTGAGTTCAGAAGCAGGATATTCCGAATACATCTTTCAGAAGAAGATATGGCCAAAACGAATATGTATTCATGCCTTTTGGTATTATGAATGCACCAGCTGTCTTCATGGCATTGATGAATCAGATATTTCAGTGGTATCTGGATTCTTTTTTTGTTGTGTTTGTGGACGACATAATGGTGTATTCCGGAACAATGGATGAGCATGAGAAACACATAACGATAGTGTTGGAAATCTTGAGACACCATTAGATTTATTCCAAATTATCAATGTGAGATATTTGGATACCTGTGGTATGCTGTCTGGGCCATGTTATTTCTAAGAAAGGTGTTTTAGTGGATCCAGAAAAGATAGAAGCTGTTCTTTCTTGGAAACCGCCAAATAATGCCTTTAAAATATGATATTTTATTGGTCTAGAAGGTTATTATCGACGCTTTGTGCATGAATTCTCATTACTAGCTTCACCTATGACTGCATTGAAAAAGAGGAACAGTGCATTTCAATTGATTGAGGAATGTCATAGATATTTTCAAGAGTTGAAAGTTCGCCTTACATCAGCACCCATCTTGATTTTTCCAGAATTCGGACAGTGGTACATGGTGTTCTGTGATGCTTCAGAATATGGTTTGGGATGTGTTTTAATGAATGGAGAACATGTTGTTTCTTGTGGATCAAGTCATCTGAGAGTGCATGATAAAAACTACCCAAAACATGATTTGGAGTTAGCAGTAGTTGTCCATGCCTTGAAGACTTGGAATCATTATCTCTTTGGTGAGAAATTTACTATGTTTACAGATCATATGAGTTTGAAGAATATTTTCTCACAACAAGATTTGAATCTGAGGCAGAGAATATGAATGGAGTATCATCAAATGTTTGACTTTTACTTGATGTATACATCGGGTATGGGAAATTTGGTGGCTGGTGCATTAAGAAGAAAGACGTATGCTTAGTTGGCGCAAGAAGCTTCAAATGTGTGGCAGTTGATATCAGTCCTAGCCAACATGAGTTTGGAATGTGAATACCGAGCTGATGCCTCATTTTTTTTCAGTTCCTCTTGCTTCTCATTTGGTGGAGATAGTAAAGGACGCACAAGCATCTGATGTAGACTGTGTTGCATTGGGTCAAAACTCAATGGTGGGGAGACCATTGACGGATGGAAGCTTGATGGGAGTTCAGTTTTTCTATTTCTAGATTGGATGGTGGAAGTCTTAATTGCTTAGGAACAACTCCTTCATGCTTACCAAAATTCCAGATGGGCTGTTCATCCAGGAATACAGAAGATGTATAAAGAGATAAAGGCACAGTTTTGGTGGAGATTCATGAAATGGAAGGTAGCTGAATTTTTTTCAAGGTGTTTAACTTGTCAAGAAGTTAAAGCATAACATCAGCTGCCATCAGGTATGTTGCAGTCTCTACCAAATCTAGTGTGGAAATAAGAGAAGATAGCTATGTATTTCATTAAAGGACTCCCAATAACGGTTCTGCAGCATGATGCCATATGGGTGATAGTGGATCTTCTTACCAAGTCATCCCATTTCATCCCAATTTGTGAATCTAATAAGGTGGGGCATCTATCAAAAATATATATCCAAGAAGTGGTAATGAGACATGGAATACCAGTTTCAATCCTGTCAGACAGAGATTCGAGGATCACTTCTCGTTTCTAGCGATCCTTACAGAAATCCTTGGGAACTGAGTTGAATATGAGTACGGCGTATCATCCTTAGATGGATGGACAATCCGAATGGATGATACAGATGTTTGATGGCATGTTACGGGAATGTGTAATGAATTTTGGTGGATCATGGGAAGATAATGTGCCTTTAGTGGAGTTCTCATATAACAAATGTTATCGGGCCTCGATACACATGGCTCCATTTGAAGCATTGTATGGGAGTCCTTTTCGTTCTCTACTTTGTTGGGTGGAAACAGGTGAGACATCACTAGTTGGGCTGAGCCCTCTCCAAGAAACAACAGAGAAGATTCAGTTGGTAAAAAATAGGACGGAGACGGTACAAAGTCATCAGAAATATTATTTGGATCATCACCGATGACAGTTATCATTTGTGGGGAGTGATCATGTATTTTTTAGAATCTCTCCACGGTTTGGACATCATCATTTTGGGAAGTATGGAAAATTATCTCCTTGATATATAGGACCTTTTACGATACTAGAACAGGTTGTCAAGGTGGCATATCGCTTGGAATTACCATCACAGTTTAGTGTAGTGCGTAATGTGTTCCATGTATCTCTATTGAAGAAGTATCAGCCTGATCCTAACCATGTGACCAGATGGGATCACATTGACGTAGAGTCGGATGCTTCGTTGGTACATATTCTGATGTGGATGGTGGATAGAGAGGATAATGTTTTGTGTGGAAAAATTATCGGTCTAGTGCCGGTTTTTTTGGTAACATGGTCAGATTCTAGAAGAGACTTGGGAACCCGAGAAAGAAATGAAAGAGCAGTGGCCAGAACACTTTCAGTCCAGCGATGGTTTTCCACTTTCCGGGGATGGAAAGGCCAATGGTGGGTAGAATTTAGTACCCCTAGTTTTCGGTATGTAACCCTTGTTTTTTGCTTTTTAATTACATCAAGTATATGAGAAATGTTGGGGAATATTTTTACTCTTTTAATGTGTTAAAGGAAAAAAAATGGTGATGCACAGGCTTCGCACGGGTTGCCCAAACCGTGCAAAAGCCATGCAGTTGGTGGTCACATTGGATAGAGGAGACCTCACAGAGAGCACACGGCTTGGGAAAACCATGCTAGGAGGTCATGTGGAGTTCACCTTCCAAGAAGTGACTACCGCATGGTTAGGGCTCGATTTTCCGAGCCGTGCGGCCTAACCGTGTGCGGGGTCAACATAGATCATATTTTTAAGGATGCAATCCTTTTTATAATTAAACCCACTCATTTTTTCTCCAAGACAACCCTAACTCAGGATTTCTCTCTATTGAATGTGGGAGAACACTTACAAGGTGTTTTGGAAGCGATACAGAGGATTGCCATGGCATTCAGTGGTCGGTTGATCAAGGTAAGTCTCATTTCCTTTAGTTTTCATATATCACATTCTTCTCTCTGGATAGATCCTTAGATCTACGCCCAAAGTGGGTAGATCATAGGTAGTTTATGACTTTTAAGTTGGTTTTTGGTTTTGTTGGTACTAGGGGAAGGAATTTAAGAAGGTTTCAGGGAGTAGTTGACACGGTTTTGTTGGTGTGATTTTTTCGTCGGTCAGTTTCACCTAATTTGTTGAGGTAGGTTGCTTCACCCATGATCCCTCTTTCTTAGAACCTGAAGGCTTTGTTTCAAATTATTTTCCATGATTTAAATGGTTTTTTATCTTCTTTGAAATAATTTTTTGAAACCCCTTTTACATAACGTGTGATTTAAATTGTGTGTTTTTGGAAAGTGTTTGTTGATGTGAATTTTAAATGGTGATTTTAAACTTGTTATAGTTTTGCTGCATGAAAGAAATGGTATTCAATAAATGGTTTGATAATTTATTTAAATGTTTTGAACACACTTGATTTTGGCTTGGATATTCATGGGTTGTGGTGTGTGTTCATATGAATTGGAATGGATAAGGGTGATAAGTACCTCAATCAGAAGGTTGGGACGGATAAGGGCGTGAAGTACCCCCGCCATGGCAGTCCACTAAGTGACATCATAGTGTAAGGACAACTCACCACTCGCGAGTACAGGGAGGACCAGGTTTCATGCATGGTTGGTTGTGTGGATTTTTAAAATTGAATGAATGTTCCAAAATGGAAATTTGAATTTGATTGGAAACATTTCTTGGTTGCTTTTTTTGAGAATGATGTTTTTTTTGGAAAAGGGTTTTGACATGGAAATTGTTATATTGTGAACGGTTTTGGAATTTATTTTTATAAATTGTTTTATATAAATGTGATAACATGTTTTATCCTAGAGGCATGGGTTGGGAAGTCATCGGGGAAAACCTATTGTGTTTCTTTACTCACCCACTACTTTGGAACATTGGTTCTTTTGCAGATGTCATATATCGAGGTGTTGGAAAAGGTAAAGTGTCACATGTTTATAGCACTAATTTGTGATACTTGGTTTGGTTTATGATGTTAGAGCTTGGAGCTTGTGGAGCATAGAGTTGTGTTGTTGTCTTGTAGTCATTGAGTTTTATTCCTACTGTTTACTCTGATTTAGTGCTTGTTTCCGTTGTGGTACTCTTGGTTGGTTTATGATAAAATAAATGGCTGAGGTGTCTTTTCTTTTATCAAGCATCATTAAGTTGATTAGTTTGGTTATGGTTTTTGGTTCATTTGGAATGTTCTAAAAGAGTAAATAGTCCCCCACTTGTTTTGAATCCCTTCGGCATTTATTGCTAGCCTTTGGTGCCTCGGGGATATATCTTAAGGCCAGGTAATGACTTGTTGTATTCTCAAGACAATAAGGATACGCTGGTCATTACAATGATTGTCACATCACGATGCAACAGCTTCTACCAATTTCATTGCATGGAATATTGGTCACTCATGTCCAAATGAAAATCATGAAGGTGTATTATTTTGTAATTTAATTTGTAAAAAGGTTACTGATACAAATTCATTGAAAACCTTAGAGGAAACAAGAAATTTCCATACATTGATAATTGGAAAAGTATTTTCCTCTATATTTTTTAATATCATGGTGTGTTTAATAGTTCATTTCATGCATGTAATAAATCTTTCCATACCTATATATCTACGTTGGATGTATCATTTTGAAAGATATATGATGATATTGAAGGGGTATATTAAGAATACATATCTACCTAAATCATCCATTATTGAGAAGTAAATTTCTAAAGAGTTTGTATAGTTTTTTATAATATATTTATTTGTAGTGGATCACTTATTTTTTCTTAAATCTCTCGATGAAAAAGTTAATTCTGGGGGAATTTGGATTTGGGGCTTGAAAGTCAAATTATTGACATGTCAATAAATAAATAAGGTACATTTATACATATTTAAATATATAGATGATTCTCAACCATACATAAAATCCTATATTAAGGTATTAAAACAAATTTATCCAAAGAGGAATGAAATGTGGATTGTTAATGAGCATAAGAAAACTATTCCTCCATGGTATAAAGAGACTGTGCATGGTAATCCAAATGCATAAGAAAAAATGAGATGGTTAGTGGGTCTTCCATTTTTAAATTTGAAAACACATTTCATGTATGAAATTAATGGTTATACATTTCAAATGAAAGATTAGGACAATATAATTGTGGTTTAAAAATATTATTGTGTTGGTGTTCGGAGAACCAATTCATTTTTCAAGTGCCAATGTCAAAAACCCAATCATTGTATCAAATGTATATTTTGGATTCATTTATTAAATATGGAATGCTGAATACATTATTTTTCAAGATCAAGTGGATAATATTCAATTTTTAATCAGTAAAAACAGTTTTTGACATAATGAATTTTGAAATACACTAGTTAATTTGAATAAATTGGAGTAAAAAACGATTCTTTAATAATAGAAACACATGAAAAAAATTCAATTATATAATCAATCTGATATGAAATGGACAATTTTTTTAAAAGGAAAAAAATTATGTTGGTGATGATAAAATTAAAAAAGATTCTGATTTATGTGATATCCTTACTTTAATGGAACAATTAGCAAACAATATTTATGAGAACTACATAGACATGGTTTTTTCTATACGGAAAAATAATGATGAATAAATTTAAGAATAAAACTATTAGTACATTCAAAATATAATAGGAAACATATGTTTAATTATGGATTACTCTTTGAAAATTAATAAGTCAGATATTTTATTTTGATTTTCAATATTAAAACATGTATTAAAACTTTTAAATCAAATTGTTTATTTATATTCGTTTAGTTCTATGTATTTTCCTATATTTAACCAAATGTATATTATCTATTAATTGATTTTTTATTCACTAATTATTTTAATTTGAATGTTATAAATAATGTTGAAAAATATTTTATAAGTGTTTATTTTTAAAAAATAAATTTTTGTTGTAAAAAAATTTATTAGTTTGGTAAATTTTTACTATTTCATTTCATCTCTATTTAATACTGTGTAGTCATCATTTATTTATGTCATTTTATCTCCCCTTAAATTTTTTTTTCATTTTAGTTATCTATTAGAAAAATGAATTTGAATGTGTTAAGTTTAACTTACATTATTTTTTTGTCTGATAAATGTGAATTTTTTATTTAAAAATAAACGTAATTGTTGGATTTAAAATTTTTTTGTAATAATTTAGGTTGTTATAATTTGTAGGCTAATTATAGATCAATATTATGATCCACCACATATTTTTTTATAAGATCATACTCATACCAATAGTTTGGAACAAAGGCATGATCCTCTTTTGGAGCCTCATAATCCTTCTTTAGAATAGATATATACTTTTGTGGGTGAAGAAGATTGTGTGTTTGTAAAGGTGTAAGCACACATTTTAAAAAAAATTCAGTTACCCATAACAAATAATAGAGGATACCATAAGGATTTTATGGAAATGATATTCAAAGAGGTCCAAATTCAAAACAATTCAAGTGAATTTTACCAACACAAGCTAAAATTAAAGTTAGTATTTTTTTGATTATTTTTGAAGTATTGAAAAAGTGCCATTATCACAATTATGGAGACCATTTTTTTAATATTGATTATTATTATTTTACTTATTATGAAATTTTTATTGTAATATATTTTCCCCCTTCTTATTAGTTGAGATATGATAATCTTAATATTGGAGGAGTCGACGGGATATGTTTATCATTAGCTGCTAAGATATGGAAGGATTATAAATCATTACTCACACCACATTTCATTTTTTGGTATAAAAAACATGAAAACATATTTGATATATATACATTTTTTAGATGAAGATGAATGGAATCAATTGGTTGAATGTAGATGACTATAATTGTTTTTGGTATGTTAAATGCTACCTTTTTAGATTTATTTATATTAATGATCATGTAAAATAATTATTTATCCTTAATTCATAATTTACAACAATCAAAGAGATCCCGTCATGAGATTAATTTTAGAAATTTATACCCACAAACCTTATCTTTGGGAGGGTATAAATAATTAATAGAAAAGATTCAATTAGAACAAACATTATAATTTGAAGATAATTATACACTATATGTAGAGGATTCCCTTACAGCCCCATTAGACATGAAAAATAGAAGAGGGATCAGATGGCAATAAAAGAACAATATTTTATTGAAGTGTTACAAGTTATATCTGACATTATTGAAATATTTTTTCTTTAATTTTTTATAGAATAAAAATAAAATCATTATATATTGAGAATCATTATAATTTTTTTACAATATTCCATATAAGAATCCCTTGAATAGTATAGCACAAAGGGGGTCCTTATTACTGAGGGTAGAAAGGATAATTTAGATATAAAAATGGGAAATCTCGAACACTCGGGTTGTGTTTGAGGATACGTGGTTGGTGTATCGGTAAGAAAACTATTTCAACATACATAATCATCTTAAAAGGATCGTGTTCATAAAAAAATACAATATTTGAAAACCAGTATTTATAATATTCAAGTGATGATGGAGGACATGATCAGGGCATCTGTATAGTTTATATCTATGGATATGGAAGGATGATTTCAGCTTGTTGATCTAACACCTCCACATCTGCTAGCAGACCCCACTGCCCCTTATTATCTCACGCATTCATCAATTACTCCAGACCCAACTCCTTCTTATCCTACCCCTACTCCACTCCCCATCCACATCATCCATGTTATTTTGAGTTATATGATGATGATCCTCATCATATAATTACATGTGTGATGATATACTATATCAATGATACCATTCATCATCAATAGATTGAGATACAACATTATATTGTCATTGTACACAATATCATACATAGATCATTAAAATTACATTTCATACATATTAGGTGAGTATAATTGAAAAAATTATCAGTAATTTTTTATTTTGGCCATCTATACTACATGGACATATTAAAATAGTGGAATGTATATATATTATAAATTATTTAAATTTTTATAATTTTTTTAAAAAATTTATATATATATATATTTCTTTAAATTTTTATAGGTATACATTATTGTTAATGAAATAATCTATAGAAATATAAAAATACAAATTGTCATGTTTTCATATATAAATTCTTTTAGTCTTGTTAGATTTTCATCAAACTCAAATTTTTTATTGTGAGTATATGAGATTCAAATTGATGATACTATTTATGGGAGTGCAATGACTATAAGGAATTTGAAAAATTAAATCATGGAGTGTTTATTTGGAGATCAATTGGGCTTTAACATGAGGAAATTTTTTTCAATGTATGTAGATTAAGATATTTTTTCCATTCCTTTAATTTTTTGTAAATTTTTAGTCATCCCAACATTGTATTAGTCATATATATATAATTTTTACAAAGAATGAAAAGATTAATTAATATGGATTTATGGACCCATATTTTACGTCTCAAATATCTTTGATAATGATATATATTGAAATAATAGTTTATATAGTTGAAATATTTTAGAAGAATGTCATTATTCAGTGTGGGATGTTTCCTTATCGCCAAGAGTATGAACCATTTTTTCTCACAATTATTTCTGTATCACATATCATATTAATAAATCATATTAATGTTTCTTTTATATTAGTGGACATTGGATGTTGTCTATTTTTTGTCCAATAGAGAGGAAATTGAACTAGTTATTATCAATCCAATTTGAATTGAGAGAAAATTTTCAGAATTTATTGAACACGCATGATTGATTATTTCAATACATGTTAGTTTTATAATTAATTAAATTTATTTTATTCGTATAATTTTAAATCATATAGTGGGATTTTTTTGAATAGATGATAAGAAATCAGATATCCATGGTCAAATTTTTAAAAGATAACATGAAATTTCATTTATAATTTTTAAATTTGGACATATTACTTAAAAATGATGATTTGAATTAAATTATATTTGAAGGCATTTCACAAACAGGAATTTTTAAAAGATTGTGGATATTATATTTTAAGGTTTATTTATGAAATAATTTCAACTTCTACATTTACAATATTTTATATGCTTTTATTTATTTATAAATTTGTTCTTAATATATCATATGTATTATTGAAAATTCAAATTAAATGATTTATATATTATTTTATAACATTTTGATGGCCCATAGACCTGATATGTAAAAAAGTTTTGAATTTAAGAAAATTAATGGGCTAATTGTTTAAATGGTTTAATGCATTTCAATGTATTTTTAATATACATGGTAGTTTTTAAAGTTCAATAGTAAGTTCCTATTATTAGTTTTTTGGTTCATTTTATACAATTCTGTTTCTTTTGACTGTTTTTGTTGAGGAAAATGATTCAATATTCATTTTCTTAAAGGAATTGATTTCTTGGTTGGTTATATGATAAATGATGTGAAAAAATGGTTTATGAAATTGGTTATAGGGTTACTGGTGTGAAAACCTGATAAAAAATATTAATTTTCAACATTTCTTTTTGTTAACCGGTGTGAAAATGTTATTTAAAACACTACCTCTAATAAAATATCTTAATAAACAACATGAAGAGTCACAACAGGGTGATGTGAAATTTTTTTATGAACTAGTTTTTACCACCGATATAGTAGTGAGGAGTTAATAAGATAGTTGAATGGAACATAGAGACAAGAATTTAAAATGGGAGTCCTTATCTTCTGATATAATCTCACCAAAAAAATAATAGACCAAGAGTGTCCTAAATTTTGAAAGTAGATGAGATACATTCATATTGTGTGATATATAGAGGGTTTGAAACCTCTTGTTTTCAAAAAAGAACCCATAGTACATGGCATGTTATGTTGGTAAATTATAACATCCCACCATGGTTATGCAGAAATAAAAAATCTCTTCTTATAGCATGACCAAACTAATAATGTAATGATATTGATGTTTATTTTACTCCACTAATCATTGATTTAAAATTATTAGGGGATTTAAGTTTAACATAGTATGATTATTATTGATATTATGATTTCATGTTGGTATAAATATTATATGGGGTAATGAATGACTTTTATGTTTATGGAGATTTAGCAGGATATAGCATTTAAGGATCTAAAGGGTGTCTCCTTAGTGAAAATGATACAGATTTAATTAAGCCTCAAAATTCATTGAATAATTTGTTTCTAGGAAGTAACATATTTCAATCCCTACAACACGAGTATTGATGTTGGAAAAAATCACTCAATGAGAGGTCAGAATAAGTTACATTACCAACTCCACTAAATAGTGATCATTATTATATGAATGTAAAAGATACATAAACAACTTTTGATAATAATTTTTTGGAAAACCATACAAATACTAGTGGGATAATGTAATCCATTTTATTAAGGACCATAATATAATCGTTTGTATGATAGGAATTTTATATGATTTTATGAATTTGAAAAAAAAGAATGTGATAGTTTTAGTGATGCATTACTAAATCCACCTAACAAAATAAAGGATTGCATTACGTCTTAGTAGATCTACATGTGGAAATGGGAAGATTGACAATATCAGAGATTAAAAGATTAAATTTTCTTCTTCCCACTTCTTACACTCTTTACAGGAAATTGAGATATCATTTTGTAATCATCTTGAATGATGTAAAGGATCTATAGGGGTTTTCATTGATTTATATAATTTCATTTCAATGAAGGATTTAAAGATAAAAGGTCTGAAATTAAATGACTTCTATGTTTTGATGAAACATCTAAGGCCTATAAATTCACGTTCTACTTGTCCCAATAATTTCTATGATAAACTCACCAAACACTATTACTTCATCAATGTTATATTAAACAATGTTATAGAACCCAAAATATATCCAACTATAGAAATAAAACAATATATCATATTATGTGAATTGGAGATGTTATTCCTACCAAAATTATATGATATGATGCTTCAATTTATGGATAAATTGGTAATATAGATTTAGTTATGTTTTCTAGCACATTATAGTTGGATATACGCCATTAAATGGTATATGAATATTTTTAAATGGTATGATGAAAATAGAAGTCATCGAGAATGTTTTATTATGGGAAGATATGTTTTTGGAGAATACATTGAATTTAATAATAATTACATATCCAATTTGAAATACATTAATCTACCAAATCACATCACACCTTGTGTCTTGTGGTAAAAGGAATTTCTATAATACATGTTTTAACAATTATTATTACATAGTGTGATTAGGATCCCCTTTACATTTTTCATGGAAGTTTAGAGGTTGAACCATATATTTAAACCCCTAATTCAATTATTATCCATTTGAATTCCAGAAGGGATGGAATATGGATATGAAATACACCCAATTAATAGGATATATGGTGTTTTTGAGACCACGTTTTAAACGGGTCAACTAAAAATCTAGTTTCAATTTGAGAATGACGTTAATGGAAACATAGAGGATAATGTGTGGATGTAGTATCTTATAATGGTTATGTAATTAATTGATATATGTTCAATATAAAAGAACACTATGAACACATTACAATAAAAAATAGTGGAGTTACACTTATGGCTAATGTGATGCGTTTATTTTGTACCAAGGATGGAGATCCAATTTAGGAAAATATTTCAAACATTTTCATCATCAAACAAATAAGTGAGTTGAATTATACAACTTTCCAAGTACCGATTTTTTAATGCATGTTGGTTGATAAAAGGATAACTTTAAAAATATAATTTTTAGGACATGTGAATGTTGTATTATTACATGTATAAATATTAAGATTTATAATGGAATAATAGGATGTATAAGTATTTTAAGATTATTTTCCTGAAAATTGTACGAGGTAAATTTTTCTATTGTTGACCAAAACCAGTAAAGGGTTATTTTTCAATTCAACTAAGGGTGACTGATTAATTATTATATTATATTCATTTCAAAATAGTTCCAATGTAGATAGTGTATTTTATGTTAGTGGGGACCATAATGAGGGGATTTAGATTATATATATAGGTAAAATACTATCTACATTTAAAAATAGAGATTTCAATAATAAGGTAATATTATTTTATAATATACATTATTTTACTTCATATTATTATCTTTTCACTGTTTTATTCATGTATTCTAAAATAAATGTTCAACCAATTCTGTAGATAATGCCTTGATAACATGATAATACTGCAAATCCTTAGAAATAATAGGTTTCTCAACATGTTGATGCTCCAAATTCATATGAGCATCATCCTTATTCAAATTACAAATCATCCAATCCATAGGAATATTGTCATAGGGATTTTGAATTCAATGAAATGGTATATGGTGAACAAACAATGGCATTGAGAAAATTGGAGTGCCATATCATTATGGTTTAGTAAGAAACTATTAAGATGATAAAAAATGTATCAAATTTAATTTTTTTATAGATTGAATGCTATCAGGATATTAACACAAATGTGGAAATGTTAAATATGTACATTATGAACACAACCCAAATGTGTGTGTTGATTGATGTATAGTCATCGAGAAATTTTGTTCTCATACTTAATGCACTATATTTGGAATAGATTAATGTAACATTATGACAAACAATGTTCATTTTACTAAAAAAATATTAAATATTCCCTTAATAATAATTATTTCAAAAAGAGTTCATTTATAGTTGATAAATAATCAATGAATTTTTTTAATTCTAGTAGGAGAGGCTCATTGAATGATCCTTGGTTTTCTTGAGTTAAAAAAATCATTCATTTGTATTTAAACATTTGTTGATTTTATTTTGTGGTTTAGGCCCTAAAATCCAAATTTCAAACTAGTTAGGTTGTTTTGGAGGGGAAAAGGAATGGGGGTTACAGGATTTCTACATTGAAATTGCACGCCATGTAATTCAAATACCTGATGTGTATTCAATACACAATGTGTATGGAAATAGTAAGGTCAATTAATGTCATGAAAAGTTTTTCCCCAATGATTTTTACCTCAAGATTTAAAATTACTTTAAATCATTTACACACTATGTAAATTCTTGAGAACTATTTTTATGATAATAGGTAGGGTCCCCTATATTTTAGAAAGAAGCTACAGCCTCCCTTCTCTTATGCACGTGAAGCCCCATTGAAGCCAAAATATAGGATTTTCTCCAGATTCATAATCTAGAATTTTTTTTATTCCATTATTGGTCTAATTTTATCTATCCCAATATGATCTATATTCCACTTATGACATTATTTGTTTATCTTTGAATGAAATATTTAGGTGTGATCTGTTTTGTCATATTTTCATGGTGATTGTCCATTCTTCCTTTTTCATCTCGAGAAAAAATTAAATGACGACACATTATGAGTGTTCTACAATATGTATACAGTAGGTGGGATATACCTTTACCTTAGTGTTTTTTTTATATATTACTCGTTGGTTTTGTAGCACACACCGCACATTCAAAGGAACCTTGTAAATTTATTAAATGATTGAATTGAACTAAATTGAACCAATTAGGGATTCCCACTTTTTATTTTGAGACTAATATAGGTTATTTCCCCATCCTTGGAAGGCCATGGTGTGTGCCATTATATTTTCTCTTTTTTATACCACCCATCGTGTGTGTGCATGTGTGTGTAATTTTTTAATTATTGGAATCCCTTATCAAATTCAATTGAACAGTTTGAAATGAATAAGGGGAAATTTTTATCCTTTCCCGTGTTATTCATGATGTGAATTATTTAACTGATTAATTTGAATTGTTATATGATTTTAATGAACTCAAGGGATGTTATAGAATGTAATTTTATGAATTAATGTGATAATTTTTATTAGAAGTGTATGCATGTAATGGTATACCATTGGTCCTAATTCAATTAGATATAATGGACGTTTCTCACAAGGATCATGATATATATTTTGGATACCTTGGATGAGATTTCTATTTGGGACATGATTCCATAACATTACTACGGTCTTTCTAACCAAATTATTTGGATTTCATGGACATCAATAAGCCATGGTCCGATAAAGTACTCCTAAGACTCCACAAAATTTATACATAATTTCCATCGAGATGCTTTTTTTACTCTAAAAGGATGAATTGGTCATCAGTTCCTCATATCTGGATATGTGGAGTCTAAAAAACATGATTACAAGGCATGGTATTTTTTGATGAATTGTGTATACCGATATTATGTGATGATTATTATATACCAGATTATACGGTGTGGTTTTGGAAGTGGATTACACATTGTTCTATGGGGAGGACATGGTGGATTCTTTGACATGATTACATATAGTGTGGGTGTGGGTATCATATTATAGTTGGTTTATTTTGTATGGTGAAATATATAATTCTATTTGAGCACTTTCATTATTTAATGGAGCCTAAATGTGATTTTCATGGAGCCTTGTTTGTATGAAAATGTCACATGAATTCACATATATCCAGTATTATTATACCAGTGATATTCAATTCACACTTCTTTATCTTATATTTCACAACCTATATTTTGTTAATACACTATTGGTGGTGGCCTATAGAGTGTTATCTCACACCTTTTTTGGTTCATCATTGGGTACACAGGCAGACTGTATAGATGAAGGTATGGTTCGGGGAACACACCCATAGTACGATTCTTGATTGTGTTATGTTGGGGTGTTGGGGAGAACAAGACTATACTAAGGCTCATGATGCTAGCTGGGAAATTTTCTTCATGGTATTTCTGGCATATTGATACATGTATTGTTTTGGATTCATGTATAACTATTTTTGGCTATTTCATAGATACATTACATGATCATCATTGTATATGAGACTACTTAGGTCATTGTTTATATATAATAATATTTCATGGTATATGTTATATACGTTATTATTACCATTAACACTATTTACTACTATTACTATTCCATTGTGTTACATTTTTACATAAGGGATTAATTTCCCCAAAATACACCCTATACCATTATTGATAGTTGGCATTCCTTTGGAATTTGCAGACTTGGACTTGAGGCAAGGTGACCCACCGGATTAGGGCATCGTTTACCAGCATCCGGATCATGATGTTACAGTGTTGTATTAGATATTCCTTAACTATCTTTACTATATTAAGAAAATATTTTAGATATTAGGATTAAATTTAAATTTATTAGTGAGTTTTTAGGACAGTATCTATCAAACATATAGGAAACAACCATATTTCCTAGAATAGAAATTGTTGTTTATGGTTTTTTACTATTATTGTTGATTCGATTCCAAAATTAGGTGATGAACTTGTCATTCAATATTTAATTTGATTATTGATTTTTCCATTTCCTAATGAGATATTGGTGATCATCCCATTAATCATTTTATTCATGTTACATGATTCAAATTCAATGCATTAAGCCATCCCATATAGGATATAGTGCTTGACTGCATGACACTACTATTGTGTGCCATGACTGTAATATCTACTAATATGATATATGTTTTTTGAACTGGATAGATAAACATGGTTTTAATTAGAGTTTATTCCATAACCTAAATAATTTTTTTATAACTATCACTTATTAGACACCTTGCATGTTCAATTATGAAATATTTTGTAATTGACCAATGGTAACATGGATAGGAGAATGTTATGGTGTTGATTAAGTGCATTACAAATTTCAATTCATGAGGAGAATGGAACCATGTGAAACTGATGTGGTGAACCATGTGGTTCTTCCTTTTTATATTGAATTTTGATATAAATGCAATTTTTAATGAAATAGATCGTGAAGATTTAAAGAACATGACATAGAAACAAATATGTATTGGGAATAAGGTCATTTCTTTTAATTAGTCCATGAATTTTGAATAGGCTGAGTGGTGTGACCAATTTATAGTAAGGTAAGAACTAACCTAAACATTTGAGCCAAGATACGTTCATTATTAATATTTCTATGGTGTTTTCCAGTAATTTTATTGAAATTACACCATGAAGATATGTACTCATATTCCATGAGTGTGGTGACTACCATGATCTAGTAGTGGTGGGACGTGGGCTACCAGTACATCCACCAACTGTTCCATCTAGAGAACCTTCTACGTTACAAGACAAAGGTTCTCAAAAATAGTTCAACATGGTGTTTTGAATCTATATACTGAAATATTAGAGTGACCCATGGTATTCCTCTTCTTTGTAAGAGATGACTCTTATGTTCTAACAGTAACATACTCGCAAATTATAGAGGAGTGGAATTTTACAGGTTCTTCAGCTGTGGATTGAAACTTTTTTTTGATATTCGAGCATATAGAGATACCACTTGATAAGAGATTAAATCTCACATATTATATACCATGGAGGACAAAAATAGAATTAGAGGGGTGTATTAATCTAGTCTGATAGGATATGAAACACGATTTGGGGTGAATTACAAACCTAATTCTATGAATAGTTTTTTCCCGATACCCAAAGAGATGAAAGGGATTGTGAGTTTATATGTCTAGAGTAGGTCTCAATGACAGTTTTAGAGTATTTGGAATGATTTTTAGAGCTTTATAATTTTCCGCTGATATACTCGGATGATGAGTTATCTACAGAATGATCCTATGAGGATGGTCTCAAAGATGTTGTTAGATATTAGGTCAACATTTTCAGCTCGAAATCTATTACTAAGATAGTAAATTAGTTGGTAATTACCTAGAAGAAATTGAGGGAAGATGGGGGTGTAGAGTACAGTTGTATAGTCTATCGACCATGTGGTTCTACTTCATGTTTCATGAAGTGGAGTTTGAATTCTTCTCATGAGGGGAATACCGCTATGATATTAGTTCTAGTAGTTTCGTAGTCTATCATTAGTGTGGAAGAAAAATAAATGTGAGGAATCAGTATGATTGAGACCCAGTCAAGTATGAGATTGTGGTTAGAGGGTCCACATTAAACATTTTTACATGACCTTACCTCCAGAAATTAGTGGAAGGGGTTTGAATCCATCTCTAGTTTTAGGATCTGGATTCACTAATCCACATCAGGATGTGAAATAGGGAAGGGCCTTTCATTCAGGATCGGGTGGTGTTCATGGTTGAGGCACCCATGAACCAGTAGTACATTGACAATAGATTTGGCATGCTTTGTGTAGTGAGGTTGTTTCATAGGACCCCAGTATAAGTGATAATATTTTCTACAACGTACACTAGTGGAAAAGATGATCATATTATATATGGTGAGAGGTACGATCATATTTTCTTCAATGATTATTTACTCTCTTTTTTATACATTTTCATCAGATAAATTCATATTTTTACAAGTGTAAGAAATCCTTGATCCTTTTGCTAATTTTCCAAATGGGTATTTGACCTTGAAAACAGTTTTTTGGATTAGAAAAGAGGGTATACGCCAGTGCTGGGACTGCCCCTTGAGATTGTCAGGTGTCACTTAGGGTGGAATCCTTTTCTCATTATGATGACTGGGTATGACATCTTACTCTAGAAGGACGAACATGTTTTTTATCAAGATTATATTGATATCTACCAGTAGAGGGTGAACATATCATCACCATGGATGGGGATATTTATATTCAAGTATGAATGGGATATCCGAGGGAGTCAAGCTAGACCTGATCATAATTGTATGGGTGAAATGACCAGTCATTTTGCTTGTCTATATATAGATGATCATGAATGGTGTTAGGAAGATATCCCTCCATTGGTTGATCATTTTAGGGATTATTTCCCGTCTGAAATTTATCTTTTACCACATGAAATTGAGGTTGAGTTCTCCTTTGATCTAGTTATTGGAGTCGCACTGTTATCCATTCCTTCAATAAGGATAGCTAATATGTATTTTTTGGGGCTCAAGAGGCTGCTAGAGGACATAGTGACATAGAGGTCTGTATGACCTATTTGATGGTTAGGTATCAGTGTCCCTTTCCATGGATAGATGAAATTTTTTATCATAACCAAAAAGATAAGTTGTATTAAAAAATGATTTGATATGTGGATACCATCATATGCATATTCTACATACATAAATACCATTTACAACATTTTGTTTCACGTATGGTCTAAATGACCATAAATTTTCATGGAATTTATGACCCTTGTTTTCATCACTGTCTAGATTCATTTCTGCTAGTTTTCATGGATAATATCTCGGTGTATTCTCACAATCAACAAGAACATGAAAAACATATTGAGATCATTTTTGATATATTGTGAGAGAATTAGATATATGATAAGCTCACAAAGTTCCACTTCTAGATGGATAAGATTCACATCCTTAGTAGTATTATCTATGATACGTGAGTATCAGTTCACATAATGAAAGTGAGATATGTATTTTCTTGTGAGAATAACAATAACTCAATTGAAAAAACATATTTCATTAGGGATAGCTAGATATTACATGAATTTTTTATATTTATTCTCATTCTTAACATAACCTCTTTCGAGATTGACTATGATGTGTGTGATGTTTTTATGGAAAGGCACCTTTGAGATATGCTTTTAAAAGATGCAAGAGAGACTATCTTCAGAATACGGTTTGATTCTTACAGATCCTTTTAAGAACTATATTTTGTATTTTGATGCATCATGTATCAGTCTCTATTTAGTTCTGATATAGGGTTATAGAGTGGTTGCGTTTGAGTCTTATCAGTTGTGGTCACATGAGATGAACTACCCAACACAGGATATCAATAGATCTAAATTTCTTACTTATTTTCATTGATAGAGACATTACATAATAAAATATCATATTATTTTTCAAAGACACCATAAAATACTCATGTATATATTTACACAGCTTGATAATAATTTTACATAGTAGAGGTGGGTTGAGTACCTACTGTCCATTGAATTCAAGCATACCTATATGCCTAGAATGGGAAATATAGTTTCTAATACATAGAGAAAGAGAAAATTGATACAAGTAATATAAAAATCTCAAAGTTAGTGGAATCATATGGAATTATTTTAATAGATGCTCTTGGAGGTATAGAATGATTTGGTGAATATTTTTCTATCCTCATTATCTATGATCTCTACCATTCTGGATAGTGTAATGATGACACAACTATCCAATTATGAGGGCCTAGTCTTACGGGAGAGTATGGATGTTGAGAACAAGCCTCATGGTCGGAATGATGTATCAGATGAGTTATTTTAAGTACAAGGTCATGTTTGGGTTCAAGTGGAACTACATGATAAGTTGATACACGAGTTTCCTGCCATGATTTGGGAAGTTCACTTAGTGTTACCATGTTGTATCGTGACATGCGTCTTTAGTATTAGTGGTAGTGTATGAAGTGTGAGGTAATTGGGTGCGATATGAGGTATTTTACATATAAGTAGGAGAATGTGGAATATTACTGACCTACTAGACTATTATGGTAGTTACCCTTCCATGAGTGGAAATAGAATAATGTATATATGGCTCTCATTACTAGTTTATCAATGTTAACCCGAGGTAGTGATGTTGTGTATGTTGTATTTGATAGGTTCTACAAGGTTTCTCATTTCCTAAATATCATGTATAAAATCTCATTAGATGTTTTGGGTAGGTTGTATATCTGTGATATAGCACAATATTAAAGGGCCCCTCATACTGTCATTTAGATAGTAGTTACTAGTTTATGCGTCATTTAAGGAAGAGTTTAAAGATGTATTTGGGTGAATAGGTTCTTCTGAGAACATTATACCACTATTAGATTGATGTATAGTTAGAGCATATGATTCGTGTGATTGAGTAATTGTTGTTAGAATGATTCTGGAATTATATGGACTCTTGGGAAAGAAAAATATACCAATTTGGGTTGTCTAACAATAATAGTTATCAGGTGAAGATATAGATGTAATCATACGATGTATTTTATGGTAGGCAATTCTATTTTCCTCTATGATGGTTAGAGTGAAGAAATTAAGCATTAGTGGAACAATTTATCACATGAGAGACTTTATATTTGGTGTATTTCATTTATAAATGGATGGACACTACAAAGTCTAGATAAAAATCTTCCACTGATATCCGAAAACTTATTAGAGAGTTTGAGGTCAAGGATCTGGTCTCATTATATATCTCACAGATGGAGGGACACAGATGGATTTTGAGTAAGGGTTTGATTTCACTAAGATATTTGGGGTAGTTTGAAATTTAATGGAGATTTGGGCTAGTAGCCTATCAGGTTCAATTATCATTGAGGTTTTGGACCATGCTTTCTTTCTTCCATGTGTCTCATTTTTACCAATAACAATATAACCCATATCATAATCTATATTTGGATGAGGTGGAGTTATAGGTAAATACATTCTTCGAGAAGAAACATATTCATATTGGTAGGATAGAAAAGGTTCTCTAGCTCTGGTTGTTTCCTCTTGTATGGGTGTTATGGGTTTGTCTGATACTTTATAGGATAAGAAATGGGAGCACGAGGTCAATCAATGTGCTCAGTGGCCAAATTTGTTCTCAAATGATTAATGACCACCCATTAGATGTAAATTTAACGTAAAATTTCATTTAGGGGGAATGATTTTAATATCATTCATTTTCATTAGTTATGGAATCATTCATTTTCAGTTAAACACATGTTTTTGTTATTTTTGGTTTAGACCCAAAAATCGTGGATGTGGTCTTGTAGTGGTGGTCTTGGAAAGGAAAAGGTTGGAGGTTTGTACGCTGACTGTAGAGAATTTACAAATCATATAATTTGAATTCATGATGTGTATTCAATAAATGACATGTAATGTCCTAGGTAGGCCAATTCAAATTGTGAAAAGGGTTTTTGAATTGAGGATGAACCTGATATTTACATTACATTGAAATCATTAACATTCCATGTAATCTCGAGGGGATTGTTTTTATAATAAAAAGAAGGAACCTCTATTTTTGAACATAAGTATCACCCTCCACTATCTCATGTAAAAGAAACAAATTTGAAACTATAATTAATTCTTAGAACCTAATTTACAATCTCAACTCTATTTATTCATTCATAATTATCATTAGATATGATCTGATAAGATATTTTCACTCCTTGTTTTGTCCTTTTTTAGTCTTGGAAATGGTTGTCCGATTTAGGTGCGTGCTAATATTCCATATTTTTCATGTTCTCTTACATTATTCATTTTTCTCCTAATATTTACCATATCATAGGTTGATACAGGAAGAGTTTTCTACAATGTGTTTACTGTAGGTGGAACATACCTTTCCATACAGAATTATTGGTTTATATGCCTAGCATTAGATGTGATGTGTTTCAGACATTATATCTGTTCCCTGTAAATCTATTAAATTCATGATTTGAACTATGTGGAACCTATTAATGATTTAAACTAGTTTCATTGAGACTATTTTACATTTTCCCCCATCCTCGGCCACCTATGGGGTGAACCATTTTATATTACCATTTTTATACACCCATTTGGTGTGTGACTGCCTATGGTAGTAAGAGGAAGCTATTAAAAATGGATGGGATTTTTTAATATGATTTGGAGTTTTTTCATTCTTTTCTATATTATACATCATGTGAGTTTCCTAACAATTTAATGTGAATTGTTAGGTTGGTTGGATGAACTCCTACAATGTTATGTAATGTGAAATGATGAAGGATTGTGATGAATTGAAATGGTAGTGGATTCTTTGGCTGGTATACCATGGATCACAATTCAATTAGAATCCATGGAAATTTATATCATGTATCTTGTTAGAGTTAGTGGATTCCTTAAATGATATTTCTCTTTAGGTCTTGATTCCACAGGATTCCTTGGGCCTTTCCACCCCTTTCATCTAACATTCATGGTATTACGTAAGAAATATTAGGCTTCCATGATTATAGGCCAACAACTAGGAATTACAAACTTTCCATCAAGACTTTCCTATGACTCACCAAGGTTTAATTGGTCAAATTTACCTTGGATATGGCTCTATGGAGTGAAAAACTGTTGGTATCATGGAAATTCCATTATGGATAACTTTATTATACATCAAGGTCATGGGAATTATTATATGATGGGTTATATGGTAAATACATGGAAGTGGATTATTATTTGTTTCATGGCTAGCATGTGGTGGATATTTTGACATGATTACTAATAGCCCAGGATTGGGTATCAGATTACAGTTGTTAAACTAGAGAGGGGGACATGTATATTTCTGTTTTCCAATTACCTTTTTTAAGGGATCGAAGCAGTTACTTTCATGGAGCCTTGCTATGATGATAATATCACATGATTTACGTACCATACATTCAGTACAATTATACCTATGATATACATTGCACACTACCATAGATTGAATTCTATATTATATATTTCATATAGATGACATTGATGGTGGAAAAATGAGTGTTTTATCAAACCTTATTCAGGACACCATAGGATACCTGTTTAGAGTATATGGATGTAGGTAGGTATCATGGAAAGTTACCATAGTACAATTCTTGATTGTTCCATTCGAAGGAGTAGCGGAGCAAGAGACCAGGTTGAGGCCTATGATGCTAGCTAGGATATGTTTTTTAGATCTTTTAGGTATTTAGATACATGTGTTGTACTTGATGCATGTATACCTATTTTGGTTGTTTTCTAGAGGCTGACAAGATCATGATTGTATATGATATTACATCTATAATTGTAAATATATTCATTTATTGGATGTAATAATCTATCTTGGTTATTATTATTGATTCCTATATTGATTTTTATTACAATTCTACTATGTTACACTCTGATATGAGGGCATAGTCACCCCCCAAAACACCATAGGACCTGACCACTAGTCAAAAACCACTAGAATTTGGGGAGATACACTTCATGATAGGTGACCCACCAGATAGGGGTACTATTTAGTGGCATCCTGGTCAAGATGATACACTCCAAGAGGATTTCAGACAATTAATAAAAAGAATCAACTTAAATGTGCTAAAGTGATAATAAAACATCACCCACTATAGATGTTTGTGCACATGATTATCCATCAATCATATGATGAATTTATTTTTCATGAGGCATAAACATATTAAAAGGTAAATTATAATTGGTAGTACATTGCTAGAAAATATATGTATTAATCACATTGATTAACAATTTTATATTCATGAAACAACAACTGAGTGCTAAAAATATAAAATGTGCCTGAAACCAACATAACAAACCATAAATAAAGAATATTATATGTTTCACTGAAAAGATTGTATATATTTAAAATCTATGAAAATATTTTTTTTTATGACATGAAAAAACATCAAAATTATGTTCCTTTTTATATATATAGATTGATGAATCAACATCCAAATAAAATTCCATAACACATCATGTTCACTGGAAGGAGACATGATTTAAAAAATATTGGATAGTAATAGATGAAAATACCCTAAAACAGTGGGAATCATGGCTTTGTATGACATAATACAAAAAATTCCTTAAATTGGGGATACATAAAAAAGATTAACTTTGTTCTTATATTTCCCATATGTCTTATACATAAGAATCATTAAATGTTGTTCCTAATGAATAGCTATTTCCATTGTCCATAATGTGGCTGGACTAGTATGGTCGTGTCAGATAGGTGGGTTTTGGGATATCACCATGAACATATTTAGAGAAAATAAATGAATTGGGGGACAACGATATGAAATATGAATATTTTAAACAATGATTGGATTCTGTATTATAAAAACATAATGGGTAGTTTGGGATTTTATAAAATTATATGGTAAATAATCAAAGGGATAAAACCAACAAAAACAACAACATGAAGAGCCTCCCCCCACACCATCATGGAGGTGAACCATTACCCTCCAAGGGATGTATTATAATAGGTAATAAGAATTATCATAAATGATTCATTATAATGTGAACAAGACTGGCATTGATACCTTTCATTTTTTAGTATTATTTACTGTGAAAATTATTGTTATTTATATCCATAAAATCCCACTCATCAGCTTGTTGTGAGGGGTACGGAGTATAATATCCAAGATGATATTCTATACAACAAACTACATCCAATAGCTCATGTGTTAATAGGGATTCATGTATCCCATTATGTGAGCATTGAGATACCTATTCCAATTGATGATTTGTATATTCATTCAATCATGAATGATATTGGAACATTTATAAAATATCAATTAGATATTTTAAAAATACATTTTGATAATTTGATATTCATTTCCATTTTTTTGCAAAACTACTAAAAAATAATGAAAACATATTGAACTGATGAATCATATTCTAGTTTGAAAAAGGGAAAGGGGTGAAATGGATGTCCAAATCAAAATGATCTAATGGATCAACTAACAACTCAAAAATATCTTCACAATATTAATTTACCATGTCCATTGAATTTCATTGTTTATTAAATTTAATGGTTCATATGGATACATTATTATCAAGTCATGATATGTCTAAAATTTATTTTGAAAAATATATGCATGAATAGGACATTAAATATTATAATGGTATGGATAATGTAAATGAAATTATGAAGCATGAAAAGATTGGAGACTCATTTGTAAAATCAGACATGGTTCATTTTGTCAGTATTTGTTCATCCAATAGCTTATCTACTATGTTAAATATGTATAAATACTATTTATAAATTTCTTATGAATATATAAAAATACCATTTGAAGGTAAATCACTATGAAAACAAATTTGGACTCATTATTCACCACATCACCACTACAAAAGTATTCTCATTGGGAATAATGAAATATGAAGTAATTTTTAAAAAAAATCCATAATGTTTCAATGAAAACATATAAAAGACATATTCTTTGTAATACCAACAATTCTGGGGTAAAACTCATCATGTTAATCAGATAAAATATATTTTCACTCATTTTAATACTTATTCCTTTCTTATTAAATTACTCATTGAAATCCTTTTGGAAACTCCAAATATTTGATTTCAATATCCAATTCATGGATAACCAAAAACTCCAACACACTTGATGATATTTGACAATTTGTAAAAAAAAACTACATGAAACGTGATACAAATAAACTTCATGTTTTATATTTTATTTAATATTTCATTGGAATTTTTTTGATGGAGTTTTTAAAAAATTTTCTTCAAAAACATGGCATTAGTATTATCCATGAGAAAAAAAACATATCCAATTCTATAAATTTATAAGTATTATGGTATATATAATAATATTACATTATCAAAACCTATATCAAAACAAATTACAAATTTGTATCAATAATTTTAAAGTTCTCATAACTATCTAATGGAAAATATTTTAATTATTATGTTTGAAAATTTATTATATATATCATATTCTATCAACAAACTACAATCCCCAAAATGGTATTTCTAATGATAATTGTGGTTTCATTTAAAATATTTATTAATCATTTATTTATTTATGTATTTCTAGTAACAGTAATACCATTGATATTCCTCATATTCACAAGAGGATATTTATTTTTTAGAGATTAAAGGGAAAAATACATGGTGTTAAACAGAATACAGAGACCCTGAATATGTGACTTCCTACTTATTATTTAGTGAATTTTATTATTGTTGTATCAACATTATTTTAGTTACATTATTATTCTTATTTATTTTACAATCAATGTTTATATTTTAATATAGATTATGAAGAAATTAATTCATCAATATTGATGATGTAATAATGTAATATTTTCATGGACTTGGTAATGAAAAAGCACTCATGATAATGCAGTTTTCATATTATTCTTTAATACAATCAACATTATGGGTTATAAAACAGAAATATTTTTTGATAACCCTGAATGATGAATGAACTACAGTATAAGAAGACATAGTGTGATGTGTTTGATTCAACCACAACTCAATCCAATACATTGTATTCCATGTATGACTCTAATAATATGTTTATAGTTTAAATTTTATATTTTGCTTCCAAAAACACGTCACAAAATCAAAATTCAGAAAACACATTCAGATTATTTTTACGCATTTGTAAATTGGATCCTATGTCATTTCTCGTGTTTAGGAATCAGCCACACCTCAATCCTATACATAATGTTCTTAGAATGGCATATCTAGTAATATGATTAAAGATTCATTTCTTGTGATATTTTGGACATATAGGCTACAACTGAGATAATTATGATAAGGAAATGGGTCAATAATGTATACAAACATCATGATAAGTAGAATTCATACTATATATTTCTTTAGATTTTCCATCATTTTATCAAATATTTTAAAATTAATTTCCTTATAATTTTTATCAAATACCCCAAGTGTGAAATTTTTGAAAAGTGTCATTTTTAAGAAAAATATATGAAATACTCAAAACTAACAAAAAAATTTGATTATTTAAAAACATTTGGAGAAGGATCCGTATGTTATTTTTCAGATGTGGAGATTCACCACACCTCAATATAATCCATGGTGTGACTCGTATGGTTCCAATTGGGTATTTTCATTTAAAATTTACATTTTTGTTCAAACCACACATCACATAGTCAAAATTGAGAAAATAAATTTTATTTATTTTTATTATTTAGAAAAATGATCAATATGTCATTTTTTATATGAAAGAAACATCTTCACCTCAGTATGAAAAATTTTGTTCTCGATATGACTCAAACTGTGTGTTATGAATTTTCAATTTACATTATAGGTCAAAACATGTGTAAAACACTAAAAAATGATAAAACTCATTCAGATTGTATTGATACTTCAGATAAAAATTTTAATATGTCATTTTATATATATATAAGAAGTTTTCTCACATCAAATTAGTACATTTTGTGACTAGGATAAATCAATGTGTGATTTTTATGTTAAAATTATCATTTTAGTAAAATAAGAAATTTGGAATACTCAAAAAAAAAAAGAAAACAGATTTTTATTATCCTGATACTTTGGGAAAAGGATATTTATATCATTTTATACATTTAGGAATAATGCACATGTCAATCTGACACATGGAGTGACTTTTATGTCTCAAACTACGTTCTTATATTTAAAATTGACATTTAGGTTCAAAAAACACATCACATAATAAAAAATGAGAAAACACATTCTGATGGTTATGATAATATTGAAAAATAATAAATATGTCATTTGTGGAATTTAGGTTAAAATACACCTTAATCTAATTCATGGTATACCCAATATGACTAAAATGGTATGTTATCTGTTAATAATTGGTAATTTAGTTCAAAAATAGTTTCATACACTAGAATATAAGAAAACATACATGTATTCTATCTATACACACGTAAAATGATTCATAACACATTTAAGAGAAGTATGAACCAGTCTCACATGAAACCTATACACGACTTCACCGTTATGACTCATATTGTGTATTTTCAATTTAAATTGTATATTTGTAAAATAGATACATGACTAACTCAAAACTAAGAAAACACATTTTTACTTTTACAAATACATTATAAAAATATGAATAATTCATTTTTAATTTATATGAATTAGATGCACCTCAATATGATACATAATGTATCATGTATGACTCAATGTCGATATTATTTTTACCTGATTAGCTATAAGATCTTCTTTATTTATTTATTTTGGATAACCCCCCTTTCAAGGGATGAGGGGGAACCCTAAAATGGCCCGTAGGCTTAAAGATTACATGACTCGTAGACCTTAGAGAAAATATCTAGATTATAACTCCATGGAACTGATCCTCCCCAACATCTTTACCGTGATATTAGCTCTCCACCTTCGCATAACTGTTTAGGTAGGCTTCCCAAGCCAGCACAGGCAGGCCCTGATGGAAAGTCCATACCCTATCTTTCTTCTACATATGATTGGTTTTTCTTTGGTGTGTTTACCAAATATGAAACCTCATGTGATGTCTGCTCCTTTGTAGAGTCTGTATGGTCCATTCAGGACCAGTTCAGGTGGCCCGAAAACCTTGAGGTTGTTAAAGGCCTTGCGGTATCCCAAAGACCTTGAGGTGGACCAAAGGCTATGTGGTGGCCCTAATTCTTTAAGAGACCAATGGCCTTGGGTGTAGAGACCCGAAGCTTGACGTACATGGACTTTACATTACTTTTGCAGAATACTTAGTACATTACAAAAACACACACACAAGGACCGTAATAGTTTAGTGTCTTTGGAAACTCGGACTATAATCTTCTAATCGTGGTGAAAGATCTTCAACATCTCCCATAAAGATCTTCCTTTTTTTTTTACCTAAAACCTTTCTTTATATCCTGGGGAAAAGAAAACATAAAAGGGTGAGCTCAAATGCTCAGTAAGGGTAAACAAAAGAAATATCAATCACATCATATTCATAAGAACATAACATTTTGGAAATCATAACCTGCAAAAGAGAGCATAATTTCATAACATGGGATAAATCATGGTAGTGAAATGTAATCACAATAATCATAACATAAAACATGGAACTTTGTGGCATACACACATAATCATAGAGAATCATTTCTTGTTAGTCATGACTCATTGCCAAGACTATCTTAGTGGACAAAGTCCCTTTCTGAATCGAGTAACCCTCGTTTCAGTCCTGTTTCACTGAACCGGTATAACCTACCATTCCAGCCATGTCTATCTCATGAGATATAAAATCTTTACCCAATGCATTGGAGGGAGATATAGGTCCCACCCATCTCATAATGATACAATTCTTATGTGTGCCACAAAATCATAAATCATACATCATTTCATAACCCATGTAATACAAATGGGAATCTTAAACATCATGACATCATAAAACATTTCATATAAGATAAAGGAATTCATAAAAATAATTCCATCACAACATAATCAAATCAATGTAATAATAGGAATAAAAACATAACCCTTTATTATCTTAGATGGAAAATAATTTTGATAAAACACTTGAAATGAATTCTTGAGGAAAATATCCTTTCTTCTTCAAAAACGTTTTTTCCTTTCTTATCACGTCATACAAATTTAAACTAAAATAAGTTGATTAAAAATAAACTTTAAAGCTTGTAAAGGAAACTTCTTGGAAATAATGTTTTAAAAATCCATTTATGCCGTATAAGTTAAAAAAACATTCCTCGTACTTTTGTCGGAAAAGTCAAAAAGTACCTCGTACAAAAAAACGACAAAAGATTCCTTTCATATTCTTTACTAAAAACTCATTGAAAGGTAAAATTGGATTTAAACTATTGTAAGTGGATGGAAACAATATTATATATTGAAGGAACATGGATGTGGATTGTTGGGTCGGAAAGAACAAGCGAGGAGGGAAAAGATGGCAAGAGGGGGGGTGAATTGCCTTTTAAAAAATTGATTCACAAATTAAAAATCAAAGTAAAAATGCAGCGGAAAGTAAAGAGGCAAGACACAAGAAATTGTTAACGGAGTTCGGCCTAACACCCGGCCTACGTCTCCGCTCCCAACTCAACCGTTGAGAGATTCCTACCGCTTGCTTTTCAATGGTTTTAGCAAGAAACCCACTAGGCTTTGAGGTAGCACTAGGACCTATTACAGCTTGCTTTTGTGGTTTAGCAAGAACCCACTTGCTTTTGATGGTTTAGCAAGAACCCACTATCCTTCTTACAGGTGAAGGATAGCTCACCTTTTTCTCAAGCTTTTTAAAGGAAAAGCTTGTGAACCTCTTCACACCTTAGTGGTGGTGTGAAACCCAAAAGAAAGGGGGATGAGAAAAGGGTTTGGGGTTTGTAGGCACAAACCCAAATTTAAAGCTCAAAATAAATGAAACAATAAAAACCGTATTGTTGAGAAGCCTTGGGCGCCAAAGGTTGAATGGAGTTGAAGACGTGCACTCCCAAGCTTCTATGGTGGTGCTCCTTGGATGTGGAATTGGATTGGAGCAGTGGTGGTTCCCTTGGAGCAATCCGCCGGAGGTTTGCCAAATGAGGAGAATTGTGTTCGTTGGCTTCACAATGCTTAATTATGGTCCGGCAATTGTTCCGGGGCTTCAAGGTCCTTTATTTATAGAGGGGGAACCCTCATATGGCCGTTGGAGGCCTTCGGAGCCGTTGGGAAGGCTTTCGGAGCCGTTGGGAGGCAAGTGGAGCAGCCTGGTCAAAGCTCCAACGGCTAGTTTGACTGGGCCACCGGCTGGCCGGTGCAGGGCCACCGGCTGGCCGGTGCCTTGGAATGTGGAGAGAATTCTGGTCCAGGCTCCACCGGTCGACCGGTGGAGGAGCCACCGGATGGCCGGTGGTGAGACAGTAGGTCTCACTATTCATCTGGGTGCCACCGGTCGACCGGTGGAGGAGCCACCGGCTGGCCGGTGGAAAGACAGTAGATTGCACTATTTGGGCTGGATGCCACAGGTCGACCGGTGGCAGAGCCACCGGTCGACCGGTGGGGAGGCAGTGGCTCAGCCTTGAGTCAGGGTGCCACCGGCTGGCCGGTGGTCAAGCCACCGGCTGACCGGTGGACTGAATTTCAGTCCACTTGAAGTCCATTCTTGGGCCAACTTCTTGGCAACCTTGTGCCTATCATCCACAACACTTAAACACAATGTTAAACACATATTAAAGTGATTGTGATCATGAAAATCAAAGAGTGTGGGGTACAACAATCTCCCCCTATTTTGATGATCACAATCACTTATCAAGCAATGTAAAAACTTAAATGAAATGCATGCCTAAATGATAAATTGAAAATAAATACTAAGCATGATAAAAAAGATTCTCCCCCAATCAATCAAGAAATTTCTCCCCCTTTGTGATTATCAAAATAGCACGGGGCATAAAACTTGATTGAGGGAATGAGTTGAAAAACAAGATTGAGATTTGAAAATCAATTGAAAATTGATACTAGTTGTTTGAAAATTTTGAAAAGAAAAAATGAATTGAAAAATTTGAATAACAGTTTGAATTGAAAGTTTTGAATCAAAAACCAATTGAAATTCGAAATTTGAAACCAAATGAAATTTTTGAGAGTTTTGAATCAAAAAAAGAAAGTTCGATACCAACTGTTGGAAATTTAGAAATGAAAATTTAATAGAAAATTTTGAATTCAAAAAAAAAAAAAATTGAAACCAAGAGTTGAGTTTGAAATGAAAAATTTTGAATACACAAAAAAGCTTAAAAGAACCTAACTCCCCCTAAATAAAAACAATGAATCACCGGGGAGAGGAAATAAATTTTGGCCCGGAGAGACTCGCAAGAAGGGATTTTTCAATCCAAACTTGTCTCATGGCGGGTCTTCTTCTATAGAATTCGTCGGAATAGAATATACTTTTGGGTTGACCATACCGAGCATTTTTACAATTGCATTCATAAATAAGGTGCCCGGGTTTTTTACAATAATTGCAAAATTTAAAACTAGAGCTCCCCCTTACAAAAACAGTTGGAGCATGGGAGGAGGAAGCTTGGTTGGTGTAGCCAAGTCCATTGGTGGTTCTTGAAATTCGTTGGGAACCAAGGAGATTGTTCAAATTTTGTTCCCCTTGGGTGAACTTAGCTAGGGTTTCTCTAAGGTCTTTGATGGTTGATTCCATAGAATCAACATTTGGAAAATTTTGGATTTTTAGGGAGAGTTCCTCCTTCTCTTTGAGAAGTTGGTCTTTTTCGGAGGAAAGCTTTTTGAAAGACTTTTTTAAAGCAACAAATTTTGAAGATAAAGTATGAAAACCTTTTTCTAATTGATCTCTAGCGTATTGGAGATCTTCATAGGATAAATGATTTAAAGAATTTGAATTTGAAGAACAAGAGGAAGAGGAGTCGGAAGAAGTTACCTCATGGAATGCCATTAGACATTTTGTACCTTGGTCGCTCGAGGAGGAGGAGGAGGAGGATGAGGAGGTGTCACTCCATGTCGCCTTGAGGACCTTCTTCTTTCCTTTTTCCTTGGCCCGTTTCTTGTTGAGTGGGCAATCGGGCTTGTAATGGCCCTTTTCGCCACACCCGTAGCATTTTACCTTGGGCTCGGATCTTGCGGTGGGTTCTTGCTTTCGATGCTTGCGGGATTTCTTTTTCTTCTTGTGCATCTTCATAAACTTGTGCATTTGGCGGGCGAGATTCTCCATTTCCGAGTCGCCGCTTGAAGAAGAAGATGAGGAGGAAGAGGATGAGGAGGAGGAGCTTACTTCGTTTTGTACCTTGAGGGCAATGTTCTTTGGTGTCTTGATTGGAGTGCCCTCCTTTTGAGCTTGCCTCCTCATCGTGATCTCATAAGTCATGAGAGATCCGATGAGCTCCTCTACCGGCATATTTTTGACGTCCTTAGCTTCTTGGATCGCCGTCACCTTTGGTGCCCATGAGCTCGGAAGGACCCATAGGATCTTCTTCACCATTGCTTCAGCTGAAACATCATCACCAAGAGACTTTCTACCATTGCACACGTCAGTAAATCGAGTAAACATTTCAGAAATTGATTCATTTGGGTGCATGGAAAAAGATTCAAAATCTTGTCTATACATGTCTAACCGAGTATCCTTCACTTTATTAGTTCCCTCATGGGTCACTTCCAATAGTTTCCAAATCTCATGTGAAGTGGTGCAAGTGGAAACTCGGTTGAACTCATTTCGGTCAAGGCCGCAATGTAGAGCGTTCATGGCTTTGCCATCAAGCTCAAAGTTTCTAATATCGGCGGGGGTCCATTTGGATTCGTCGGGGGTAGACAAAGTATAGCCTTGCATGACAATTTTATAAATGGGATATCCTATACTTCTAAGAAAAGTGGTCATGCGGGTTTTCCAATAATTATAGTCGGTTCCATCAAAAAATGGAGCCCGACCCAAAGAGTAGCCCTCGGGGGCGAAAGAGGTGGATGCCATCACAATGGATCTTTGAATTTGAAACCTTTTAAGGTATTACTCAAATTATCCTCTGATACCAATTGTTGGGTCGGAAAGAACAAGCGAGGAGGGAAAAGATGGCAAGAGGGGGGGTGAATTGCCTTTTAAAAAATTGATTCACAAATTAAAAATCAAAGTAAAAATGCAGCGGAAAGTAAAGAGGCAAGACACAAGAAATTGTTAACGGAGTTCGGCCTAACACCCGGCCTACGTCTCCGCTCCCAACTCAACCGTTGAGAGATTCCTACCGCTTGCTTTTCAATGGTTTTAGCAAGAAACCCACTAGGCTTTGAGGTAGCACTAGGACCTATTACAGCTTGCTTTTGTGGTTTAGCAAGAACCCACTTGCTTTTGATGGTTTAGCAAGAACCCACTATCCTTCTTACAGGTGAAGGATAGCTCACCTTTTTCTCAAGCTTTTTAAAGGAAAAGCTTGTGAACCTCTTCACACCTTAGTGGTGGTGTGAAACCCAAAAGAAAGGGGGATGAGAAAAGGGTTTGGGGTTTGTAGGCACAAACCCAAATTTAAAGCTCAAAATAAATGAAACAATAAAAACCGTATTGTTGAGAAGCCTTGGGCGCCAAAGGTTGAATGGAGTTGAAGACGTGCACTCCCAAGCTTCTATGGTGGTGCTCCTTGGATGTGGAATTGGATTGGAGCAGTGGTGGTTCCCTTGGAGCAATCCGCCGGAGGTTTGCCAAATGAGGAGAATTGTGTTCGTTGGCTTCACAATGCTTAATTATGGTCCGGCAATTGTTCCGGGGCTTCAAGGTCCTTTATTTATAGAGGGGGAACCCTCATATGGCCGTTGGAGGCCTTCGGAGCCGTTGGGAAGGCTTTCGGAGCCGTTGGGAGGCAAGTGGAGCAGCCTGGTCAAAGCTCCAACGGCTAGTTTGACTGGGCCACCGGCTGGCCGGTGCAGGGCCACCGGCTGGCCGGTGCCTTGGAATGTGGAGAGAATTCTGGTCCAGGCTCCACCGGTCGACCGGTGGAGGAGCCACCGGATGGCCGGTGGTGAGACAGTAGGTCTCACTATTCATCTGGGTGCCACCGGTCGACCGGTGGAGGAGCCACCGGCTGGCCGGTGGAAAGACAGTAGATTGCACTATTTGGGCTGGATGCCACAGGTCGACCGGTGGCAGAGCCACCGGTCGACCGGTGGGGAGGCAGTGGCTCAGCCTTGAGTCAGGGTGCCACCGGCTGGCCGGTGGTCAAGCCACCGGCTGACCGGTGGACTGAATTTCAGTCCACTTGAAGTCCATTCTTGGGCCAACTTCTTGGCAACCTTGTGCCTATCATCCACAACACTTAAACACAATGTTAAACACATATTAAAGTGATTGTGATCATGAAAATCAAAGAGTGTGGGGTACAACATGGATGATAAAATACACCCCAGTAAATACTTACGAATAAACAATCTCAGATAAAAATGAGATTGTGATATTTTCCCTTACCTTAGGTCCGATTTGCTTTGTACGTGTCCGAAGCTCCTATATAATGGTTTAAATAATGTTATTGACTTATTCCATAATCATATTCGTTGTTATGATATCATATATGGTTCACTTATGACATTATATTACCCGTTCTTTTGTAAATTCCATGTTAAAGAAGCGTTTTGGGTAAAATCGTTTCATTTTATCGTAGGTGTTTTGACTTGTTGTTATTGACATTATTATTACTTATATCATGATTTACTTACTTCCAGAATATAAAATATGATTTATATAACATATATATTCAGTATTTATATATATATATAAGATAGATAAATGAAATGAAAAACACCGTTCATGGAGACGGTAGTCCGTACGTACGCATGAACGCTGTTTTCCTTTCCTTATTGTCTTGAATGGAAGTAAGTAGATGACATACATATATATATATATACATAAATACAGTAGCTTTATAATGTCATATATTTCATTATTATTTCTTATATATACTTTATAATCATTCTTAAATGGTTAACATGGAGAATGAATCTCATCGCGTCGTGGAGACGGTAGTCCGTACGTACGCACGAGCGATGATATCATTTCCATAAATATTGAATTGAATTGGAGTGGATTATACAATATATCAGAATCAATATGATGTTGTAATAACTATGTATAGTTATTCTTTACACCATTATACCCATCCATGTAAGGTGGTGGTGGAAAATAGATTATACCACGGCGTGAAGACGGTATTCCGTACGTACGCACGCGCGGTGATTTCTTTTTCCATAGGATGGATAGATGGTGAAATAGGGTTGTTTGATACTTATAATAACATATCAGTATATGAGTGATACTGATGTTATTACTTCATAATGAAACAACCTAAGATGAAGAAGAAGTGGAAGAAGAAATAAATATGAAAGAATTGGTAACGGTAATTACCTCTTCTTTGAAGCGCCTTTTGGAGACCTCCTCTTAGGGAACTAAAATTGGTCTTTGAAGAAGACCAGAACCTCTAGGATGTTGCTAGGGAAGTGGATAAGAGATTTTGGCAGGGGTTGGCGGAGCTTGAGTGCTCAAATTGGTGTGAGGAGGAGGGGGAGGAGGTGTCCTTTTATAAGGGAGGAGAGGGGAACCTTAGGAATACCTCAAAATATTATTTTATATTAATGTCAAAATCGGTTTATAATGGTTCCAAAGGGTCTTATTTCGAAGCTAAAGTAGGGATGGGTCGAAATCCTATCAACCAATAGGATTTAGACAAGTTTATGGTATTATTTTAACCTTATCAATTAGATTTAACTCTAAGTTAAATAATTTAACTTTTACCGTGTCTTTTTGTTTTCTTTCACTATATGGTTAATACACTAACTATAACATGCCAAACGAACCCCAAATTGTTTATTATTAATATATATATCCTTATCTAAGTCATTTGGCCGAACCTTATATTTTTAGGAATAAAATAACAATTAATAATATAATATTTGATTTAAAAACTATTTTGTGTCAATTTTGACACTATTTGATATATGATTTTTGTGAAAGTCATAACAGAATTATATGTTCGAACAAAGTTGATTAAATCAACACTAATATATCATAGTAACCTAGAAAATTAGTGTAATTCATAAAAAGTCTCAAATTACATTTATTTTGGTGTTTATAACATCAATTATGTCAATATTTCATTAATAAGATAATTACTGCATCATCATTGTGTCATAAATAAATTAAATTATTTAAAGTCTAAAAATTACAAATAAAATACCATTATGTAGGAAAACTTTTTATCTTTCTAATGAATATTTATAGTCGAATTTATCTTATGTATAACCCCATATTAAAAATGTTTTAGTTATTAAACTTTGATTTTAACTATTTTAACTATTCATTAAATAAAATAATATTAAATGTCATAATCTAATCCAAGTGGACCTAAATGGTCATATTATATTCATAAGGTTGATTTTGGTCGAATTACACTTATCCAATAGAATTAGGACATGTGTTAGGGTAATAGTAATATCATATTTACCCTTAGTTACCCTATTTACTATTAACCGTGGTAAAAAAAGTAAAAAGTTACTATTCACAAAAAATTATTTTCATCTCATTGAACCACATTTTACTTACTGACATCAACTGTGTCTCTCGGATTTTTGAAATTCCATTCACAGAAGCGGTAAAATTAAGATTTATGAAGAAATTAATTTTTTTAACTACCACTTAGTAGTTTCACTATTCATCAAAAATTGATGTTTTTCAGAACAATGCCAAAATTTCATCCTAAGCTATATTTCATATTCCGAATTCAAAAATGAAGTCTATTTTACCAAATTCATATAATAGAATTTGCATTAATTAATTTTATAATTAAACCCCGCTGTTAAAACAAATAGCGTGTTTTTAAGAAACAATATCTATCAAAAGATTGACACTTGATTATGTCTGGTTTAAATGTGCAATTACATCCAATGACCAACATTGTATTGAATTGTAAAAATATATTCTAAATATACTTTAAAACTACTCCAATTAATAATTTATCACTATTAATTATTTCGATTAAAAAAGTTGTTTTTAATTATAATTTAGTAATTTTCACTATTCATCAGAATATGATAGTTATCCGAAATGTACCAAAATTTCACCTTAGGCTAAATTCGATACTCCGAATCCAAAAATGAAGTTCATTTTGAAAAATAAGATTTACAGAATTTCAAAAAGTGGTTATTACTATTCATAACGACTATTTTTAATAATATTTTAATAGAATATCGTTGTTTAGTGAAACTCGGTATTGCGTATTACACACGCTATCGAGGAAGGTCGTGATTGCGTGTAATGCAAGGCAAGTCAAGGATGCGTGTTGTGCAAGCTCCTTTTTGTGTTGCGTACAACACAAGACATTAGTGAAATTAAAAAGAATATTTTTCATAAAATCTTGGGCTGTTACATTCTACCCCCTTTAAAATGAATTTCGCCCTCGAAATTCGTCGGGGTTATAAATGGTTTACTATTTGAAAGTTTATTTAATAGAAAGCCACATCGTAAAATGGAATACCAAAACCAATATTTTAAAACAAAAGTATGAAACTTAACGGTTACCCAAATAAACTAATCACTGGGTTTCCACATAGGTGAAAATATGGATATGGAAGAAAAATCTAACCATCATGTTCTGATGGAGAGTGGTAGAGAACATGGCTATGGAAAAGCCAGTAATCACAAAGCCATAAATTTGTGACGATCTAAGGTACCATCTGATTCATCAGATATAAGATCACTAGGACAACATTTTTGTTTTTCAAGATCGTTTCCCTAAAGTTAAAGAATTTGAATTAGAATAAATACTTACTTTATGTTGGTACAACCTCATTGTTGTTCGTTCCTTTAACAATTTCAACTTCATCTCTTAAATAAATGAAGTTGAATTTGTTATTTTGTGAAGTGTTAGAAGATCATGTGATAGAATGACGGGTCATTCCATCTGTCTCAAACAAAAGGTTAGCAAAAATTATATACATAAGTCGATCTATAGTGAGATTAATCATATATTGTTCCTAAAATGGACTTATACTTCATATATCATACGGCTTAATATAATAAAACTAGTTTCTACTAAACAGGGACTTCCTGTAGGCCAGTGGTAGGCGATAAAGGCCAGTCGCACTTTGGTTGTGGGTTCGATTCCTACGACCCTGTCCGACGCGATGGGCTGTCGCCCGTCCTGCAGGTTGTCCCTTTTTCTAAAACTATATTACTATAACATCCCATCAATAATATCGAAAAAAACTTCTATCCTTAAACAATACTAACTTATGTCCAACATAATCCATTCTAATCTTTAGGCTTATCCATAATACTGCAGTCCACTCTCATAATATAGTGAAAACGATTACCAGAGATTTAATACTATCGTTAATCCCCATATATATGTCTTGTTGGTCACATTCCAAACATTCAAAGGCCTTAATCATGTATTCTCTTGAATACCTTAGTGAAAACATGAATGCAGTTTAAAGTTAACACTTTCCACATACCAAAATCCTCAAAATTCTATATACTCAAACCATGATATCACTTAGTCCTTATATCAATCATGAGCTCATGAATACTATCAAACATATTAGATTCTCTTTATCCCTTCATTATGCGCATATCATCCACTTTCCAAATAAGAAATATCTGAATAACCTTTCATTGTTACTCATACCATTCATCATAAACTTTCAAAACTTAAGGAAAGACAACAGTGTAACAATCCTTAGATGTCTTTTTATTCTATAGTACAACATTACACTTGATAAACATGTAATCATTCCACTACCTTCTTAAACCATTGACCGAGCTTCAATAATTCTTTCATCTCACATATCATTTGTAGTCTCTTCATCATCATCAACATAAATACTTCCCATACGACCATACTGGTTATCTTCATGAGACTTTCCCTTAGGGCATTGGTTTGCATAATGCCCGTACATTCCACATTTAAAACATTTAACCATTGTTGATGTCGTAGCAATACCATTATTCTCATCCATGTTGCTAACTGAACCTTTTCCTTTTCATTTACTTGCTTTGTGTCCTTCTTTTCCACACCCAAAGCATCTTCCAGTTCCTTTGAAACATTCTCCTTGATGCCTCTTCCCACATGATTTACATAGGGGAAATTGAACTTTCTTTCCTCTATGATCATCATAAAACTCCATCTTTCTCTTGTTAGCTGAGTCAGGAAACTTACAAATTTTACTTTATTGATCATATTATGAGATTGCTGATTTGGCATAATAATGATGTTTGGACTTCCAAATCCCATTTCACTATGAAGAATATCATTCCATTGTCCATCATATCCTCCATTATCGTGAATCATCTTGTTTCCAGCCATTTTCTAAAACCCAAAAAGAATAGTGTGAGAGGCAAAAATCATGATAGGGAAAACAACATAATAAAGGGGGAGTACCTTCAATATCTAACATATTAGGTTTAATTCTATGATCGTTAGCGTAGTTCTAGTACTATAACCTATACGTATACTTATCCTTAGGGACATCTCTAGACATACCTTAGAAATATCTCTAGGGATCTCACTAAAGTTCTCGCATCCTAGTTTCCAAAGGTTGACTAAACCTTTCCTCTGATACCAACTGTAGAGACCCGAAGCTTGACGTACATGGACTTTACATTACTTTTGCGGAATACTTAGTACATTAAAAAAACACACACACAAGGACCGTAATAGTTTAGTGTCTTTGGAAACTCGGACTATAATCATCTAATCGTGGTGAAAGATCTTCAACATCTCCCATAAAGATCTTCCTTTTTTTTTACCTAAAACCTTTCTTTATATCCTGGGGAAAAGAAAACATAAAAGGGTGAGCTCAAATGCTCAGTAAGGGTAAACAAAAGAAATATCAATCACATCATATTCATAAGAACATAACATTTTGGAAATCATAACCTGCAAAAGAGAGCATAATTTCATAACATGGGATAAATCATGGCAGTGAAATGTAATCACAATAATCATAACATAAAACATGGAACTTTGTGTCATACACACATAATCATAGAGAATCATTTCTTGTTAGTCATGACTCATTGCCAAGACTATCTTAGTGGACAAAGTCCCTTTCTGAATCGAGTAACCCTCGTTTCAGTCCTGTTTCACTGAACCGGTATAACCTACCATTCCAGCCATGTCTATCTCATGAGATATAAAATCTATACCCAATGCATTGGAGGGAGATATAGGTCCCACCCATCCCATAATGATACAATTCTTATGTGTGCCACAAAATCATAAATCATACATCATTTCATAACCCATGTAATACAAATGGGAATCTTAAAAATCATGACATCATAAAACATTTCATATAAGATAAAGGAATTCATAAAAATAATTCCATCACAACATAATCAAATCAATGTAATAATAGGGATAAAAACAGAACCCTTTATTATCTTAGATGGAAAATAATTTTGATAAAACACTTGAAATGAATTCTTGAGGAAAATATCCTTTCTTCTTCAAAAACGTTTTTTCCTTTCTTATCATGTCATACAACTTTAAACTAAAATAAGTTGATTAAAAATAAACTTTAAAACTTGTAAAGGAAACTTCTTGGAAATAATGTTTTAAAAATCCATTTATGCCGTATAAGTTAAAAAAACATTCCTCGTACTTTTGTCGGAAAAGTCAAAAAGTACCTCGTACAAAAAAACGACAAAAGATTCCTTTCATATTCTTTACTAAAAACTCATTGAAAGGTAAAATTGGATTTAAACTATTGTAAGTGGATGGAAACAATATTATATATTGAAGGAACATGGATGTGGATGATAAAATACACCCCAGTAAATACTTACGAATAAACAATCTCAGATAAAAATGAGATTGTGATATTTTCCCTTACCTTAGGTCCGATTTTCTTTGTACGTGTCCGAAGCTCCTGTATAATGGTTTAAATAATGTTATTGACTTATTCCAGAATCATATTCATTGTTATGATATCATATATGGTTCACTTATGACATTATATTACCCGTTCTTTTGTAAATTCCATGTTAAAGAAGCGTTTTGGGTAAAATCGTTTCATTTTATCGTAGGTGTTTTGACTTGTTGTTCTTGACATTATTATTACTTATATCATGATTTACTTACTTCCAGAATATAAAATATGATTTATATATCATATATATTCAGTATATATATATATATATATAAGATAGATAAATGAAATGAAAAACACCGTTCATGGAGACGGTAGTCCATACGTACGCATGAACGCTGTTTTCCTTTCCTTATTGTCTTGAATGGAAGTAAGTAGATGACATACATATATATATATATACATAAATCCAGTAGCTTTATAATGTCATATATTTCCTTATTATTTCTTATATATACTTTATAATCATTCTTAAATGGTTAACATGGAGAATGAATCTCATCGCGTCGTGGAGACGGTAGTCCGTACGTACGCACGAGCGATGATATCATTTCCATAAATATTGAATTGAATTGGAGTGGATTATACAATATATCAGAATCAATATGATGTTGTAATAACTATGTATAGTTATTCTTTACACCATTATACCCATCCATGTAAGGTGGTGGTGGAAAATAGATTATACCACGGCGTGAAGACGGTATTCCGTACGTACGCACGCGCGGTGATTTCTTTTTCCATAGGATGGATAGATGGTGAAATAGGGTTGTTTGATACTTATAATAACATATCAGTATATGAGTGATACTGATGTTATTACTTCATAATGAAACAACCTAAGAAGAAGAAGTGGAAGAAGAAATAAATATGAAAGAATTGGTAACGATAATTACCTCTTCTTTGAAGCGCCTTTTGGAGACCTCCTCTTAGGGAACTAAAATTGGTCTTTGAAGAAGACCAGAACCTCTAGGATGTTTCTAGGGAAGTGGAGAAGAGATTTTGGCAGGGGTTGGCCGAGCTTGAGTGCTCAAATTGGTGTGAGGAGGAGGGGGAGGAGGTGTCCTTTTATAAGGGAGGAGAGGGGCACCTTAGGAATACCTCAAAATATTATTTTATATTAATGTCAAAATTGGTTTATAATGGTTCCAATGGGTCTTATTTCGAAGCTAAAGTGGGGATGGGTCGAAATCCTATCAACCAATAGGATTTAGACAAGTTTATGGTATTATTTTGACCTTATCAATTAGATTTAACTCTAAGTTAAATAATTTAATTTTTACCGTGTCTTTTTGTTTTCTTTCACTATATGGTTAATACACTTACTATAACATGCCAAACGAACCCCAAATTGTTTATTATTAATATATATATCCTTATCTAAGTCATTGGGCCGAACCTTAGATTTTTAGGAATAAAATAACAATTAATAATATAATATTTGATTTAAAAACTATTTTGTGTCAATTTTGACACTATTTGATATATGATTTTTGTGAAAGTCATAACAGAATTATATGTTCGAACCAAGTTGATTAAATCAACAATAATATATCATAGTAACCTATAAAATTAGTGTAATTCATAAAAAGTCTCAAATTACATTTATTTTGATGTTTATAACATCAATTATGTCAATATTTCATTAATAAGATAATTACTGCATCATCATTGTGTCATAAATAAATTAAATAATTTAATATCTAAAAATTACAAATAAAATAACATTATGTAGGAAAACTTTTTACCTTTCTAATTAATATTTATAGTCGAATTTATCTTATGTATAACCCCATATTAAAAATGTTTTAGTTATTAAACTTTGATTTTAACTATTTTAACTATTCATTAAATAAAATAATATTAAATGTCATAATCTAATCCAAGTGGACCTAAATGGTCATATTATATTCATAAGGTTGATTTTGGTCGAATTACACTTATCCAATAGAATTAGGACATGTGTTAGGGTAATAGTAATATCATATTTACCCTTAGTTACCCTATTTACTATTAACCGTGGTAAAAAAAAGTAAAAAGTTACTATTCACCAAAATTTATTTTCATCTCATTGAACCACATTTTACTTACTGACATCAACCGTGTCTCTCGGATTTTTGAAATTCCATTCACAGAAGCGGTAAAATTAAGATTTATGAAGAAATTAATTTTTTTAACTACCACTTAGTAGTTTCACTATTAATCAAAAATTGATGTTTTTCAGAACAATGCCAAAATTTCATCCTAAGCTATATTTCATATTCCGAATTCAAAAATGAAGTCTATTTTACCAAATTCATATCATAGAATTTGAATTAATTAATTTTATAATTAAATCCCGTTGTTCAAACAAATAGCGTGTTTTTAAGAAACAATATCTATCAAAAGATTGACACTTGATTATGTCTGGTTTAAATGTGCAATTACATCCAATGACCAACATTGTATTAAATTGTAAAAATATATTCTAAATATACTTTAAAACTACTCCAATTAATAATTTATCACTATTAATTATTTCTATTAAAAAAGTTGTTTTTAATTATAATTTAGTAATTTTCACTATTCATCAGAATATGAAAGTTATCCGAAATGTACCAAAATTTCACCTTAGGCTAAATTCGATACTCCGAATCCAAAAATGAAGTTCATTTTGAAAAATAAGATTTACAGAATTTCAAAAAGTGGTTATTACTATTCATAACGACTATTTTTAATAATATTATAATAGAATATCGTTGTTTAGTGAAACTCGGTATTGCGTATTACACACGCTATCGAGGAAGGTCGCGATTGCGTGTAATGCAAGGCAAGTAAAGGATGCGTGTTGTGCAAGCTCCTTTTTGTGTTGCGTACAACACAAGACATTAGTGAAATTAAAAAGAATATATTTCATAAAATCTTGGGCTGTTACATTGGGTGTACCGAAGGCCTTGAAGGTCCCGAAGACCAAACCAGGGCCACAAAATCCAAAATGCATGAATTGATTCAGCTTCTACAGTATCAAACAATACCTGCTATAATACTGCTAAAATACCCCAAAAAATATGTCTTAACTCGGTTCTGAACTCGCGTGTCTTTGATTCCCTTGTCGAGTCCTCCACAACTTGGAAATGGATCTTGGGTAAGTTGTTATTTTTTTTAAAATATGTTTTTTAGTTCAAATCAGCTGACGCATACTCAAAACTAAAATAACACATTCAGATTATATTGATAACCTAGAAAATGACCCATAAATTTTTTTATGGGTATGAAATAGACTCAAATAAATATGAAATATTGTGTTCCAGATATGACTCATATTTTCAATTATTTGTTTAAAATTTAAAATTTTGTTTAAAATGTGTGTCACTAAGTTAAAACCAATAAAATGGACTCGAATTGTCCTAATACATTAGTAAAATAATAAATAATTCTATTTGGATAAGTTGGAATTAGTCTCACATAAAACCACAGGTCACATTAAAAAAACAAAGAATTTCATTTGGATTGGTTTTATACATTATTATAATAAAATGTAAGTCATTCCTAACATGTAGCAATAATTTATACCACAATACGACAAATAGTTTCCTTGGTAAGACTTAAAGTGTGTTTTTTCAATTTTTGTTTTATTTTTAGTAAAAAAAGTCTCATTACACACTCAAAACTAATAAAAATTTATTCATATTATTATTATAATTGTTTAAAATTATTCATAAGTCTTTTTGAACATATAGGAATCAGTTTCACGTCAATAAGATTCAATGTGTAACTGATACGACTAAATTTTTATCTTTATATTTAAAATTTAAAATTTAGTTACATTCGCACAATACAAACTAAAAATAATGAACAGTCATTAAAATTATATTTTATAAATTTGAACAATGATCTATATCTAATTTTTGATGCGTAAGAATCAGCCTCCCCTATATCTGATACACAGTGTGCCTGATCTGACTGAATTTATTTTTACTGGTTTAAAATTTACAATTTAGATCAAATCTTGTGGCACTAGTTATAAATAGTTAAAATGCACTATGAATGAGAAAATGGACATGGATTGCCTTGATAATTTAGTTCAATTATTCATAAGTCATTTTTAAATTGAAGGAATCAGACTCAAATAAACAAGACATATGTTGGGACTGATGTGACTCCAAGTGCGTGCTTATAGTCTAAATTGATATTTTAAAAAAAATTAACGTTGAATAATTAAAATCAATAAAAAAAATATTTGATTCCCTTGATTCATTAAGACAAAAATATTTATGTAATTTCTGACATGTATGAAATGTATATATCACCCAAACCCACTAGGGTCACTTATCTTGATTTTTTTTGTCTCTGTCAATATATGAAGATCCATAACTCAACCTAAATAATCATTGCAATGACCTATTTTTGTGAATAGGACCACCCTATAGTGTAATATGTTAAGAGATACTTATAATAGACAACATAGTTGTCCATATATATATTCAGTGTGAGAGAATACATAAAACACAACAATGATCTATGTACATTTCATATACTAGGAGCACTTAGTGTGTCCACCCAATGAATTTATTTGGTAATATACCTTATCCTGACTCAGTGATTAATTTCTAAGAACACAACTTGTCCCAATACAACATGAGGTGTAGGATATTAGTTTCCCAACTAGGTATCTTCACCTAGACCATGTCGTATAACCTAAAATGATATGTATTCATTCATCCGATGACCCTAAACTTAGGTGTCTCGAAGTGTACACTTCCTTACCCAATTTCATCCACCTGAAGAACATACCTGGCATATATATTTCACCTATATGATTATTAGAATTCATCACAATCCAAATTTGGAAGGATAATTACACCACATGTTTTCACTAGACTACACTCCATATAGTAAAAAACTTCCTACAAAAAAACTCTACAAAAAAGAAAATTTTTCCCAAAACTACCATAATTTGATCTAATTCCCAATGGGGAAAACACATGCGATATAAATCCCAAAAAATGAAAGGAATAATAGACCATTGATAATGAGGTGGAATAGAAAACAATTAGAGAAACATAATTAAAGAACATCATCACATCATAATCGAGTGCATATGATCTGATATAAATGATCAATGCATCTTTTTACACAAATTTATCATCCCTAGATCATGATTCATCCATTAATAGCTTCTACTTAACTCCACGTCATTTAAGAAGAATTTCAGAGCAGATCTTTCAAATGTGAATGGGGGGAGAGGGGTGAGGTCAATGTAATTCAATATACCTAATTAATAAAAATTAATACCTACTCAATGGTCCCACCCTAGGGCCCAAGACCCAATCTAAATTTATATCATGCATAGGTATGACCCCTATTCTAGACTCAACCATAATGAAATAATTTTAATACAGATCTCTATATATGGTATATTTTAATATGAACCCTTGTAAATACATAATATTAATTATATATATATTTTATAACATTAATAACTTTTTATGATCATAATGTCACTGAATTAGTATATTTTTTATAATTTATATTACAGAATAAATCGAAACATAAGAATTTTTTGGGCCCATTCACCTTGGGAGAGATACCATTTTACACTACATAAAGGCTCGTTGATTCAAAACTCCAACTCATTTTATGGTTTTCTCATCAGAAAACCTGGATCCCTATAGGATGAGGTTTTTATTAGGTTATGTACTAAATCTCATGATCAACACTATTTTTTACCATACATATATGAATAATATGATTAAATGTTTGTGAAAAATGTTAGGCTCATTGATAATTTTTTATTAGGTAAGGATTTTCAGGTCATAAATGTACCTATAACCATGAAAAATTCTATCTTCACACTTATCACTATGAAGAAACAACACTAATTTTAAAAAATATGTTTTCTATAAAAAATCCAAGAATACAAAAGAACGAATCAACAAAAAGATAAATATCATGATGAAGATCTATAACTATACCCTTGGGTATAAAACTGTTTTGTGTAACATAATATTTTATAAAATAAAACCTATTATCATTTTGAACAACTATCATCCCATGAGGAAATTTTAGATTCTTTCTAAGTTGGAAATTCAACTCTATAATGGAAACAACATTGATATCCACACCAATGGTACGATATACTTTCTATTTTACTACCTTGAAATTATGGTTAAATAAAAATGATTTTTTTTCATTTTCTATATTGATATAAGTGTTGAGATGAGTATTCTTTAAATGGGAGTGTCATTTTGTCTTTGGTAAATCTTGTTAAAAATTTTATTATCAAAAAATACATTAAAATATTAATATTAGTGGCTCGAGTGTGAATCTGTAAACAAAGTCACACCATTAAATATTTTTATAAAAATTAATGTACAATAGTAAAGTGAAAAATAATAGAAAAAGGTAGTGGAGACAATATGAAATACATAAATTTTGAGAAAAATTAATTTTATCTACACAATAGATATCATTTTTTATACATTCATCTAGTGTTCTGAGATCCACCCAAGGTTGTAGGATGTTGACTTCTTCTCCAATATATTGGGGACTAATTTAACTTAGTCATCACATCTGTTTCAAACGATTAACACTGAACAATTTCATCGCATTACTTTATATCAAAAAATATTATTATCCCCATTTCAATATTTAAAAATCACACTTTCTTCATAGAATAATGTGTAATTTGAAAATGACGAGTTATTACTACTATTTAAGAGCTCATCATTTCTCCAAATAAAAAACGATTAAGAAAATAGTTCTTATTAGTTTAAAAAGATTTCATGATGATGATAAATAAAAATAACAATATATGATAAGTAATATAAGTCTTACATGTTGATATAACTCTTTATATGAGTAGAGCTAATGTGTACACAAAGGAGCATGCCAAAAAAATAATTTCTAGAAAAATATGACTTGTACATTTTATTATAAAATATATCATAAATTAATTAATGTTGATAATGTGTTTTAAATTATATTAATGAAATTTAATTATAGAATAGATTATTTTAATATGAGAACTCATTTTCAATTATGAAAGACTTAAAATGTTAGTCAATAATGAAATGTAATGTATAATGTAGGAAAATAATAGACAAAGATCATAACATGAAATTATAATGTAAAATAATTATACCAAATATAAGGGGAATGTATGTAAATCATAATTATCATTTCATTATAGAATATTTATAAGCTAGGTGAAATTATAATTGACAGTCAAGATTAATCGTCATAATCCATGTTAAATTCCACAATTATATTTATATCATAATTAAATAAATATTCTCAAATGTTGAAATATAAATAGCTGGGTTATTAAATGTTAGACTTATGAATTAATAATTTTTTTTCATAGGGAATGATGAAATCTATAAAAATTATTATTTTAGAAAAATATATATATTTTTTATTTTAATAATATATATAAATGAACTTAGGAATATATGTATATAATATAATTAGGAATGTATTTATGTAATATTTTTGTACATATATATAATTGTTTTTATTATAATTATAGTTATAAAATGTTTTTATATTAATTTATAGATGTATGAAATTCACAAGTTTCATTCACACTTGTAACACAAGAATTATACATGGATATTAGGCTAGTTGGGTTCAGGCTATAAAAAACCCATTAATTAATCGTTCAGGACCGAAACTACCACATGTTTTACTTTAGGTACTGCAACCCTTTAATGGTGCCAGAAATAAAATTCCTAATTAATGGGTGTTGTTTATCATTGCTCACAAAATTTACTAATAATGTTACACTATTCATTATTAAAATATTAAAAAATAAAAGATTACCCATTATTTTTTTCATACATTGATAAAAGTACCCCATTTATCAATGCTTTTCTCTAGATTTGTTAAAGGTCTCAGTGAGAAACATAATTTTTAAATAAAAATTTACATTTATTTAAATATTTTTTATATTTTAATATTTATATATATGTAAATCTAATATATAACATGATTTATATTACATTTAAAAAAATTTAATCTTATTTTCATATTCTTATTTATAAAAAATTACCAAATTTATATTAGTTAAAATTTATAATAGTTTATTTATTTTCATTAATTAAAAAATCTATATATAATTAATATAACTTTAAAATATTATTATTTTATTTAAATAAGTATATAATATATAAAGGATTACATTAATTTAAATTCATACTGTATTGATATTAAAAAATTTAAAAATATGTGTACATGTACACCTGTATGTATATATATGTATGTGTATATATATATGTGTGTGTGTGTGTGTAAATGTGCTTATGTATTTTGGTATGTGTACATATGAATTTATATCTTCTGTAAATGTACGTATGTGTGTGGAAGTCTATTTATTGATTTAATATTATTTATTTTTTAAAATGTCTCTACATTTTTAATATTTTAAATATTTATTCATTTTTAATATAAAATAATTTTATCATATTCATCATGATTATATATGAGTATGTGCTTAATTTAATTTTATTTAATTTATTTCAAATTTATATAATTGTTAATATTTCTGTAGAGTTATTATAGTTTGTTTTTATTAATTTTTTATTTATATAATTAATATAACCTATTTATTCATTTTTCCTCATTTTTATTTGTTTTTTAATTTTCTTATATGTGTGGAACTAAATTTTTAATATTTTTGTAATTTATATAAATATTTTATATATTCATTAGTAATTCCGAAAATATAGTTAATAATTTAGTAATGTTTATTTGTACAGTTATTTATTTACTATACCTGTAATAATTTCCATCTATTTTTAATGTATATGAATAATAATTATTTATTTTTTATTAAGTTTAAAAATATGAAATATGTTTGTAATTTATATAAATATGTTATTTATTTGAATTTTTAAATAATTTTTAAATTTAATGAATGAATTATTAATTGATAAATATATATATATATATATATATATTTTGAAAAAAATTATTTATACACTTATAAATATATTAATATATATATTAATAGTTATAAAATTATAATAAATGAAATTATTATATTTATAATTATATACAGTTATATATTAATAAATATATATAATTGTATAAATATTTGCAATTATATATATAATAGATGAGAGAAGATGATTACAATAGAATTTAAGAGATTCTCTATCTACTTCCTTGGAGATTAGGGAAAAATGATTGAGATGGATTCATATTTGGATGACTCTTTAAACTACTACAGGTGTTTGTTGTTCCATGAAATAAAGTGATCATTGGTCCTTATATTGGACACACACAAATTCCTTCTGATTTCAAGAAGGCTAAGAAACAAAATCATATTACATCTCTCTCTGTGAATCATGTTAGTTAAAGGGTAGATGAGGATCTAAAAAATGTGAGGTGGTTTTTAGTGAAATAATGATTATTCTATAGTCCTCACAATGAATCAATGCACCTGTATAATCATATATTTTGAAATTTCATTCTTACATTAATTGTGGAAAATTTGATGTTATTTGAAAACCTGATTGAATAATTTATAAACTTCATCATTTCATGGATCACCCCTTTTGTGAATTGAAATTCCTGGAAGCTCAATGAATTATGGAAACAGATATTATAGATTTGGGATTTCTGTTGATGAAATACTTTTTTTATCAATGTGGGTTATTTCTATATTTATTTTATGTCAAAAACCTCAAATTATGGGAATGATGTTTTGGTTTTCTGAATCACAAAATAGGGGTCCAAGTATTTCAGGATTGGGACCCCTTGTTTGATATGTAATATGGAAAGAAACTGGTGGTTCAATTCTGGATCTGAATTAATGGATTCAATTGGATTTTAGGAATACAGATATTCTAGGGGATATAACCTCAGTTGTGGGTTCGCCTATGTTTTAAAAACAAACACAATTTCCCATATATTGGAATTACTCTTGAGTTCTGGTTACATTTGATCTCAGTTCAACATTGGTTAAAATAGTTTTTTTGGTTATTGGGAAATTTATTTTTGAGAAAGGCATATAATATGAATATGTGTTGGATTTTTGTGTCAATTTCAATTCAATAAGTCATTCAAGAGGAAATTTTCATTGTGGTATATGGGGAACTAATTTTAGTAAACATGGAAGTCGGTTTGAGTACTATAATGACATGATAGCCAACTATGATAGTAATAAGGCTATAATGAATGACGGACTAGTGGACAAGAAGGATGGAATATGGAAATGTTTTGAAAAAATGGTGCCCATGATTCTAGAACTGTACCCTTATTTTTGCTAATGTGGTTATATCCCCTTCTCTTTCCAACAATTGATATCCATATATAGAATATTGTTAGCATAGTGATGTGATTGAAAATATTAATTTGGCTGGTGCCCTTGCTACAAAACATATATAGCAGGAAACCCGAGGAATTCTTCTATTAGTGAAGGAGATCTCTTTATAGGGGCCATTCTGCCAACGTGTGTTTGATGTTGGTATCAACCACCTTCAGATGAAATTACCCAAATTTATCCAGTAGGACTGCCATGGGGGAATCCTCATTCAATGGACCACCATCCAAAAAATTGGCTAAGTCTTTAAATGATGGTATGAATGGTTATGTGGATGAGGATGGCTTCCTAAGGGTTTCCCATCAAAAATAAATATTGAACAAGCATCATGTTGTGACGTCTACAACATCATTGACTCATAGGCCTCTCTTAGGAGGGAATGAGTCATCTCTATAGGTCCATAAAGAGTTTACTGAGGTATCTCCTCTATAGGATGGTTCTTATAGAGGAAACATGCTTCAATCTAAAGTATATCATGATCTTCTAGTTCCAAAGGCTAGAAAAGAGTACTCTCAGTTTTAATAATGCTGAATGTACCATGATGGTATTTCCTTGGATATAGTTGATTTGTTGGAGTATTCTTACTTACATGAGGGTAGAAGAAAGGTGTGAAAGTTAGCTATTTGGATGATTTCTTATCTGTAATTGATGAAACCCCAAATGGGAGGTGCAATCCATTTTCCATTATGCACTTATGTGGGTATTAACACATGTGAGTCTCCCTAGTCATGAATGAAGGTTCTTCCCTGAAAGGTTGAGCACCTAGTTATGAATTCATCATGGAGGAATGTCGATGGTCGTGAGAAGGTGTGGTGGCCTTATCTAGCTATATTTTTAACCAATGAAAAATGAAAATGCCTATTTAAGAAAGGCTTATATTAGGAATGTGGTGTTTCACAGGTAAAAAACAATAGTATCAAACCACCAGATGACCAGGAAGAAGAAATTCCAATAGAAGGTCACACTACTAAAGATGAAAAATGGCATTCTAGAAAACTTGACATCACATTCTCTATGATTGAGCCAGATGTATTCAGTTTTACTCACTATTTAGCAGTTCAGAAATTGTTTTCATTAATCATTGATGATGGATCTGGATCCCATCTCAAGGTGAACTTTTTAGAATATTCTTAGAAAATCAATATTTGGTTATCACATGGGGATTTATTTGAATAATTATTGGATAAAGAAGATGATCCCCAAAAAATGGATGATACATGGATGAGTTGTATTCATCCAAAGGGAAGAGGATTCATTCCATGGGACATGGGCACTAGGTGACCTGGAGGGATGGAAATACTCTATTAGGTTTTTTTCAATTGATTTGTCATTTTTATGTCTTTTTTATCCAACATTTTTCCTTGTACGTTTTTTTATTCATATATTTGGAGTCATGGGTTTGGTTTCAAAATACATGAATGACTTGTCTCAAGTATATATATATATATAATTATATACAATTAAATAAATATATTTTTAATTATATACAAATTTTTAGATTTAGATTTATTATAATTATATATATAAGAGAATATATATATTTTAATTTTTATTAAATTATAATAAATATATTTAAATAAATGAAATTTTTATTCTATTTATTATTAAATATACTATTATATTAATATATATTAATGTATAATTTAAAAAATGTATATAAATATATACAAATATTTTATAATTATATAAAATACTTTGTTATATATAATTTTATAATTATATTTATATTTATTTATATAAATAATTATAAAATTATAAATAGTATATTTAAATATTAATTGTATTTAATGTATTTATAATTATAAATATTTATATATAAATATATATAAAATTATATATATGTATGTTTAAATATATAATCATATATAATAATATAAATATATGAATAATTAGCCTGTTTGGTGTGGTATAGTGGTAACAGGTCCCTATCAGACTACATATGACATTGGCTCTAATCACATACAACCCTATTTAAGAAATTTATTGATGAACTGGTAAATTTGGATGTTTTGTTTAATGGGGGACCGCTCGGTGTGGATTTGTTGTTGGGACCCAGCCAACAGTAGGTTTGTGGATGGGTGATAGAAGAGCCTTTGATGGCGCAGTAATGGTATACCAATATCAGGTTTGCATCAAGTGCATGATGTGATAGCATAGAGAGTGTGGTATTGTCAATAGCCCACTTCAATAGCACTTGGGATAGACGTAGCAGGCGGGGGTACCACCAAACATACGCTCGATAGTGACTGGTGTGCATAGGCTGACCATGAAAGTAGCAGCGATCAAACATTGTGGGATGATGAAATTCCTAGTTAAGCCTAGAAAAATGATGATAATGGATAAAAATGAAGGGTTTATTTGCTCTGTCAATGGATAGGTGAATAGGAACGGTGAACCCCCACTCGATGATGGGGGTGTTGGTATGACAAACATATGTCTAAATGACAATGTTTCCTCTGAGACTATGATAGGAGGAGATGTGCATTGTTTCTCTAAATGGGAGGCCCATACAAATGATTCTTGGTGATAATAGTGATGTAGTTTGTTTACATTGAATTAAGGCTTCCATGGATGTGGTGATGGAAGGTGCATTACGATGACAATGGAATGTTCACGGTGACACCAAATGTTATAAGGGCCTCATCTATAATATGTAATTATCCACAGAGTCTGATATTTAGGTGGTATTTGATCCTTCTATATAGTTAATAAGAAATATGGGCTTTATGGGTAGGTTATCTCTTTGGGGGGCTATGACATGTCCATTATTTCTGTTGGTTGGTGTGGTCTGTGTGTGTGTTTCGATGTACTTGGACCGCAATCATCAATAATATATATAGTAGTATAAGTATATATAAGTATATGTAAAAATTATTTATTTATAATTACAATTAAAAATATTGATATTATTATGTTTAAATAATTATAATTATATATGGTCATATAGGTCTTATATGCATGGGGTTATCTGGCCTTCTATATATTTAATAAAAAAATAAGTGCTTAATGGATGGGTTATCCCTTGGGGTTTTGTCGCCAACCCATTTAGCACGTGGGTGGGTGTGTTTATATGTACTTATAACTAAATCTGCTAGAATATATATATATATATATATATAATTTTATATAATTATATACAAATATTTATCTAAATATTTAATTAAATTATAATTATTCTAATGGGGGCGAGCTGTGTGCTCCTCATTCTAACCCATATTGGCGATTCAGGTTTTATTCGATGGATTCTTTTGTTACCACAACATTGGTTGGAGACATCCCCATCAATGTGTTATTTGAATCCAAAAAATTCAATACACATTATAGGGTGAACAAGAAGCCTCTTCATGGGGAATGATTCTCAAATGCTTCACAACATGATATGAGATCTAGCCGATACTACTCTGCTTTCATGAATTCTAATGACGGAGGTCACTGGCATAGAGGGAGTGTCACTCATGTTAAATATTTCCTATATATAGTATTTTGTGACTATATTAGTGAAAATAATCCATCATTTCATAGATTTAATATACATGGGGTTCCAACCCATATAAAATCAATGACCCAGATCAAGGCCTCTTGTAGATTTAGGTGTTCTCGAGTTGTAACAACGACTTCCTTTTCCACACCATTAATCATATACTTTACCCATATAAGGAATTCTTTATGAGAGAATAGGTATTTGGATTAGTGTCTCTCAAGAATATTATTATTCATATTCAAGAATGAGATCACGATTTGAACCCATTATAGGTATAACATTTCTCTATTTGATTTTGGTTCATAGTTCGTGATTTAAACTAGAATATTTTTCAACCGTGGATTGTCTATTACATTTCCAGTGTGATTTTAATTAACATAAAATTGTTAAAGAAATAGATTTAGCCACATTAGGGAGCTAGGATCTATTCATTATGAAAAATTATATATGCTCTACTCATGTAGACAAAGATATTCTCTCAACTGAGGATGATGATGTTGAACTAAGGATTCAGTATGAAAAAAAAATCCATATTTTGGTTTGGAAAATTGAATCATTATGAATGACATGATGATTTTTAAGAAGGTAATGATATTATCCTTTTGTTTCAGTGGGTTCTATTTTTTTATTAGTGGTTCATGAAATTAAAAAGTTAAAAACCCACATATCCTCATTGTGATACGCAGTTAATGACCCAAAATGGGGGGTATTTGTGTGAATCCTCTTTATAATATTACTCATTTTTGGGATGGATTATATCTTGAGAGGGACCCTCATGACCTATTGAATCACACTTATGCTGAGGATATATGGGAATGGGTGTCTTCAGCCCAGGAAATTTCTAGATTGTAGCCTAAGGGGAATGAAAATCTGACTTTTTAGACCATGGAAGAAGTTATGCATCCTATAGGTTTATATGGTTAGAACCGTCCCTCATATAAAAATGGAATCATGGGAAGACTATATATAATATGTTGAACTTGATCTGAACCCATATTTCGAGCTTACTTGAGATGTACCATGTAGGTGTGATGAGTTGTTCTCTAAAAATGTGGGACTATCTGATGCTAAAAGTATTGTTGTTATTGATATACTGTGAGATATTTATAATGAAATATGGAAGGATATATCCTTATCCATGGGAAAATAAAATGTCTAAAATAAGTTAAAAAGAAAATTTATCCTATAAATAGATGAATTTTGTTCCTTGTCTCGTTCATCAATCGGTAATGGCATGTACGTAAACATATTTAAAAAATATGAATCTAAACTAATGGTAAAAAAACTATTACTTGAATATAATAGCTTGTAGTTGGTCAACCACAAGATGAACAACTCACACAGATCATCCCCATCAAATGAACTAACTATGGTTGATAACCTTTATGAGTTCTATGTTTTTCTCCTTGGTTAGGATCTCAAGGACTGGGAAAATTTAGGTGTCCCTTGCATGGAAATGAATTGGAAGTATCATGGGTTTGATAATTATGAGCATGCAGATGAGAATGTATTGAAGTGACCTACTTTTTTTGTCAGTATAGATAATGGAATGACATTGGAGGATGATAAATACAAGGTTGAGTCTCCATTGAGATAGGTTTACCAAAAGGTAAGGGAGTACCAATAGAGACTACTTGAAATTTTAAATCGATTTAATAAGAAGGAAATTGTATATGATCAATTTAGAAATATCCATTATTCTCTTTGAATGGAAGGAAAATATGTAGTTCTTGACATTGAGCCTCAAGAAGTGGAATATGAATATCAGTAATGATGGATCAAGATGACATTCGGTCGGATCCTATAAAATGGAAGAGAGTAAGACACTCAAGAGTTCAATGTGGATCCATAGTAAGTGGTGGAAAACATAAGAGAAGGTGAATCATGAATGATTTTTTATGTTGTTTTATGTGTCGTATTTTAAAATTGTAACCACATCAGATATATGATAGTGTACATTATTATGAAAAATAATTTTCATGGACCATGGGTTTTGGCATGGTTCGCGCCATTCCTTGTATAATTATAATTGTATATATATAACAAATATATTTAAATAATAAATACGTTTTTATATTTTTAAATATATATATTTATATATTGAGAAATATATATAATTATATTCAAATATTAATATTTATAAACTAATATATTTATATAAAATTATTTATAATAATAATAATTATTAATGAATATATATAAATATATATGAATTATAGTATTTATAAACAAATAATTTTATATATATATTAATTATAATTATAATAATTAATAAATAAATATATTTCAATATATAAAATTATAATAAATATTTTTTAATCGTAAATATAATTATTATAACTAAATATATATATATATATTACTAAATATATTAAATTCTATAACTTCAAATAATTATATATATATATATAATTATATAAATCTAATTATGTAAATAGGGTTGCAATAATGGGGGTGTTTCTCACATTAGAAATCAATGGCTTATGGGGTCTCTAATGGAAAAAAAATTGATCCTAATTTTATATTCAATTAAAATATAGGTTTCATTGGTTTGAGGAAGAAGGGTGAGGACACTATCAATTTGGATGACTCCCCTCCAGCTCTGATTGAAGCTGAAGACATGAATCATGCCCTTAAAACATTGGACGACCACAGGGATTTATCCCTTATTTATGAGTTTCAATGGTGTTTTTCTATAATCATCAGGAAGATCATTATCTCTTTCATGTTGATTATGAGAAATGGAATATATTCCTTTTTTGAAGCATGTTCGAAGGTTCTTGACGAAAATCTTAAGGAATGAAAATTTTTTATTCTCACACTGTTGATTATCTAGTAGAATGAGAACCAAAGGAATCATGGAATCTTATGAATACAATTAAATAATATATGAGGATTTTGAGGATGAAACATAATTTCATTAGTAATGGAATTTTTTATATGGTCTTTAAAACTATTGATTTTAATGCTAATGTGTGGGACATTGGAACTAGTTCACTTAATCCATGTTTTCTAATTATACAAGATAAGGATCCTTTATTTGATCCACTACTGGATAATAAATAATCTACTCAAACATGGATCAAAATTCATTTCTTCATATGATTCTTAATGTACCTCATAATCCATTGGGGCATATCCCTTTTCATCGGTGTTCTAGTCATGTTTTATAGGGAAACCAAATGCTCTATTTATGGCCACTACTCCGGAATTTTTGATGAGGTTGATATCTATTGTCCTATAGTTTATAAATTTTTTTATGTCTCGTCCCAGTTCATGATTAATCAAGAAAATGAGAATGATAAAATTCATGATCTGTGATTGAAATGAAAATGCATTGGGAATACTTCTGAGAAATGATGTAGGAACATATCTATATCTAACTATAAGAAGACATATCATAAAATTTGAACAAGTACGTGTTAAATTAAGGTGGGTAACCACTCTTTGAATGAAAAAAAATTAGAATAGTGATTCTAATGTGGGAAAATTATCTTGTGTTTTTGTTCTTACAAATGAAAAATTAAATTTGATGTACATTTGGAAAGAGGAATGGGAATATTATTGATTCTTATAATTAAAAACAGCATATTCAAAAAAATGAGGTTTTCCTGGATATGGAATCTGATTTTAATAAAATTTGTAAATCCCAGGGTATGGAATCCAAAAAGCATAGATTGTGCGAGGCAGTTGAGACAATAGTTGTCCATTAATATGATCTAGGGTTTGTGCACCACTAACAACATATTATTATTATATGGGTTAAAACTATCTTGATGAAAATGACTTAGAGCCATCTAATAAACTTGATGATCTCTTAATGAGGTATGGTAATAGTATCCAATGATTCCCCTTATGGGATTGACCATTTTTTACCATAACATGTTCATGAATTCACCTTAAAGGATCTGTGGTTTGATAGTTTATGAATGTGGAATGGAGATTGATGGAGCTTGTAATAGATCTCCATCTAATGTTGTGGATATAGATGTATGGGTTACCCATATTGAGAATATTTTTATGTCCCATGTTGATATATCAACAACATTCCTTGATAGATCCAATGAGACTATGAAAGCTCCAGCAAGAACAACAAATGTTGGTTTCCATGTTTGTGAACTCATGTAGAGATATGATCAGTCAAGTAGATGATGTTCCATTGGAAAGCAACACTCATTGAACCAAGATGATCATAGTGTCCATACAAAATCATGATGGTGGGTCTAAATTAACCACATAAGCATCAAAAAGGGCTAGTGACTGTGTAGAAAAGATTTACCCCATTACAGGAACCTAGGTAGTGCATGTTGCAGTCTCACTAGAGTGTGGTCACGTAACTCTACCAAAAAGTGATTTTATATGGATAAGGAAACCTTTGATCTATGTACATTAAAAGGAAATGGACCACTAACATTGTTTGTTCAAAAGTTTAAATATATCCAATAGCTAAGAGGTCTTCCAAGAAGAATTGGGAAATTACCATGAAATGTACACTTAGACCGTCAATGCATGGAGAATCTCTGATTTGATGGAGGGTTATAACATTACTGGTAAATAAGATCCTAGATCTCTTAAGGATCCCACCCCATCAGATGAAATCATTGACCCTCAAGATGATGATGACATGTCCGAGAAAAAACACAAAACATCAAAGATAATCCATCTTCCGAGAGGTAGAGGTGATGGTAGATTTATATCCACTACATGATTTTTTAGGTTACATAATAGGGGAAACATGAATGCAAGATACTTCTGATATCTAGTTCACCAGGTTTTCACATTTCTAATGGTGTCCTTGAAACATTATTTTGTCATTACATCCCTATGTACACACAGTATACTTTTTCTAAAACATTTTTAGTGTGTGGACTGAACTCCAACCCACAGTCGAACCACTTTGAGAAAATATATTAAAAAATATATAAAAATATTTTAATATATATATATTTTTATCATCATCATTATAAAAATCTATATATAAATAACAGAATTATGATAAAAATATTTATATAATAAATAAATTTATTATATTTATAAATTAATATTTATTTATATATATATCTTAATAAATATATAGAAACATTTATATATATACAATTATGTATATATTTATAATTATATAAATAGTATTTTATATATGTTTATTTATAATTATATATATATATAATTAATTAAAAAATAACAAAAAACATATTTAGATAATAAATATATATATTATTTTAATAACTATGTCTATTTATATTATATATATATATATATATTATTTTATATATTGAGAAATCTATTTATAATTTTATATAAATACTTTTAAAATATATTTATTTATAAATATATTTATAAATAAAAAGTTATATTCAAATAATTATAAAATCATAATATATATTTTTAATATATCTATTACAATATATATTAGTAATTATATATATTTATAATTAAATATATTTATATATATGAGCTTCGTTGGGGGTGCAATTACATTAAACACACATACCACACACACAGGCCAGAAAGGGAGGTCATAGCCCTATAAGGGATAATCCATTAATCCATCCTTATTTATTTACTATATATATATATATTAATATATATTTTATATAAAATTATATATATATCAATAAATATATATAATTAGAAAAATATATGTAAATATATAAATATTTTTAATTATATATATATATATATTTATATAATTATATAAAAATAAAAATAATTATAAAGAAATATTTTTAAATATATTTATATATAGGATATGAGACTCAGCCCTGTTGGTGAGGTCTCTCTATGTGAATCCACGAGACCCATGTTTGAAACAAGTTAGGGGCATAATTCTGGGGTACTATAGCAGTGTGGGAACAAGTACAATAGGGATTACTCTATCAGTTACTGTTTGGTACTATAACATCGTGAACTGTTCACCTTGGGCCACCTGTTTGGGAATGGAGTCCATATGACCATCGACCCACCTCGGCCTTCGGGTTAGTAAGACTTTTGGGCTACCTTAATGCCTTTAAGGCCACTTGATTTACAAATGCCAAGACATATTCTACAGGGAAGCAACACCAGAGGAGGATTCAATAGCAAGATGCATTCACCAAAGAAGGTCTAATATATTGTGAAGAATTAGAGGGTGTGGCATGTCCATCATTGTCAGGACTATGCATCTTTGCAGAGGGAAACAAGACGAACATCATTGAAAAGATGGAGGGCTGATAACAATGTAGAGGCTGGGGAGGGGAAGTTTCACGTAGTCATAGTCTGTATGATTTTCATAAGAGCTAGGGGTCATTTATGGTATCCAAGCCTATGGGAGATGTAATCTCTAAAGCCTACGAGTGTGGTAAGTGTTCCTCATCATCCCTTGAAATGGGGGTTGTCAAAAATCAATAAAAAATAATGCCTTCGGGGCATTCAGGAACATATATTTATTTTTAATTAAAAATATAAATAAATAAATATTTATTTTTTTTATAATTATAATATTTGAATAGAAGTCATTGTGGTAGACGAGTAGTCTGCATACCGTTTCTTCTGCATCAATTAAGAGGTTCAAAACCCTAAGGACCGTTGTTTCGGTGATGGTTTTTGTGAATATGATTCTGATGGAATGTACTTGGGGGAGTAGGAAAACTATGATGATGACATCAGTCAGGGTATGTAGGGTCACAAAGCATCCAACACATTGAATCGGGCGGACTAGGAATGCTTTGTGACTAGGTCCCTAGGTACTAGAGGCAGGATCCGTGATAACCCTTGGACATGGAATTGGATGGATGGGTAAACCCAGTGATGATGGAACCACGTTGGGTTCAAGGCCCGTGACAACCCTCAATGATGTGAGATCCCAGTGAAGGTTATGGTGGTGATCGATGGTGTTTGGCATTACAAGTATAGGTTAAACAGTTCCAAAATGAATGAAGGGCGGAAGCACAGTTGATTGAGGTAGGTATGGTGTCCCGATGCAGGTGATCCATTACATGCTCCGATGTTCATAAGACATAGACGATGATGAACGTATTGGCGTGATGGAGTTTGATGGCTATTTTATTGTAAAATGTCTTCTCCTTTGAGCTTGACATTATGATCCATTGACAGTGGTGACAATGTCATCATGCAACAATGACAAGACTACATCCCAAGAGATTGGAAAGTGATGGTAGGGTGTGGACAACCGTTGTGACCAGTGACAGGATTGAAAAACCACCCCTCAATGGTTGGGTTGATGGTCCAATTAGTGTTTGTGGAATTGCAACACATAGTTTTGGAAAGATGATGTTAGTTGGCATTGGCATCATTTGTGTGAGGATTGTGAAACAGTGGCATGGTTGGGTCTTCCCATCTGAGGATTTCCAGGGAGGCATCATTGGGAGTGACCACTATTGGGAGCTATTCATGGCGATGACCTAGTATGGAAATGTAGTGTAACGACAATGAATTGTTATACATGAGAAAAAGGATGACATTATGGATTATGAGGCATGATGTCTGGGCCATATTGGCCATAATTATAGGTCTTTCAGGGTTTCTTTTAGAGACTTTAGGCTGTTATTGGGTGGATTATCCCATGGGGGGATATGACCTACACATAAAATGTTTTCATTGTGTGTTATTGTGATTTTTTCTATAATTCTAACCCAATTAACCTAATATGTACACAAAATTTAAGCAAATATATTTAAATATTTAATATATTTAGTTTATGATTATATTTTTAAATATATATTTGAAATTATTAAAATATTTATTTATAATTATATATATTTAATTTTTCTGATTAAGATTATTTTGTTATTAAAATTAGGTTCTGATTAGTTCTAAAAATAACTGATTAATAGTAGTTTTATTAGAAATTACTATTTTAGTGTTGATAAAACAACTATTTCTTAGTTATTTTCTGAAATAACTAAATAAATCCACAATGAACAATAAAATAGAACTCTAACTGAGTCCATACCACTTGAATAATTCAATATCTCATTGATCCTAATTTTTTATGCCGCTCTTCATCAAGGTTCTGTATGAATCTATCTTCTCATAATATATGGGAGGTCATTTTTTCTACTCATCTTCATTCACGATGCAAACTATCATCCTGATCAGATTCATATCCCAATGTATCTCATCCCACGAAAACACAATCAGTCGAACCACTATTGGGGGACCCCTTCGAATACATTCTTCTTCCACCATTTATAGCGTTTTTTTACTCCAAAATAAATGGATTCTATGTGTGGAGATATAAATTTCTTAGTTTCTTAGAGAGTTTTCTAGTGTATTCTGTTTCAATTGGTTTTTTTCCATGAACCAAAGAGGGTGTTTGGAGCTGTCCCATTATACTATATTCCTTTGAATGCTACTATGTTTAAAAGAGTTTCACTTTTAATGTTATTCCAATATAATTGTCCATGTGGAGAAAATATTGTTCTTAAATGCATTCAATCATTTTCTTGGATTGGGATGAGTAACAAGTGTTTTAAAAAAATGTCTAAGATGTTATTATAAATGACTGTGTGTGTGTTTTAATATGTCTATTGATTCCACCATGAATTTCTAAATGTACATACTGTATCAATTGATTTTTAATCCAAATGATTTTGAAATTTTGATAATTTCTCATAACGTAAGTATTCTATTTTGATTGAATTACAGAGCACATAGTTTATGTTTTTAATGTGTGTTTATCACCAAATTATTTTCTTACCAACTGTCTGGGTGTTTTGAAGTGTTTAAATTGTTTGACAATGGTGCTTGAAATTACCCCTAGTGCATATTTTTTTCAATGTTTTATAAAATTTATATTTATACAATTGACCATCATTGTGATTATTAAAAATAAATAACAATACATTCATTTTTATATTAATATTTTGTTATAAAAAATTTGTAAATAATTATTTTGATAATTTCATTGTTATTTATAAATAGTAATATCAATCAATAATTAATCAATTTGATTATGTGAATATAAATAAATATAAATAATTTATATATAATATTTATTATCATGAATAAATTATTCTTATAAATAATTTAAAATTAATAAATAAAAAATATTTTGAATTAATATTTTTGAATTAATAATTATATTTACGCATTTATTTTGAATTAATAATATTTTTTAATTAATAATTTTCAATTAATAATTACTTTAAATTAATACTTTTTAAATTAATAATTCCAAATTAATAAATTATATAAATAATTTTTATTATATTAGATTGATATTTTTTATTATGTGTATATATATATAATTTATTATATCCATGTAAATATATTTTTCAACCTATATTAAAAATAATAACAACAAAAAATTATTATTTTCAAAAACTAAATAAATTTAATTTATATTAATATATATATATATATATATATATTTATATAATTGATATACTAGCTCTCTTGAATGATATATTCCTATAAGATAATGATCTTCCTTTACAAACATATGACGATAAATGAATGCTATGTTAAAAGAGTGTGGTCTCTCAAAAATATATGCATGTCCAAAGGATTGTATATTGTTTCACAAGGAACAAAAAATCACATAAATATTTTCCAATGTGTGGTTCTTTTAAATATAGAAAATATGAATAAGGTATTATGAATGGAAAATGGTACTTTCTAATCATATGATGATTTAAAAACATATTTGGAAGTGAGGAGACTACAAGATAATTGATGTTCCATGAAGATACATGAAATAAAGGCGGGAAACATCATCACTATAAAGACTCTCCTCTACGGAAGTTAATTTATCACGATAATGTCAAATTTGGAAATGATCTAAAAAACCTTCATCTTACGACATCAATATTTTAGTGAACCTTTTGGTTTTTAATGCAACCCTCATAATACTTGGATATTTATATTGCTAAATTATTATTTTCCACAATGGTTATGAATGAAATGGAAATACATTATGTTATATCTTCTTATATGATATCTAATACAATCGGGTAATAATATTGATGTTTATTTGGATTCATTGATATAAAATTTGAAATTATTGTTTTGTTCAAGTGTCACATTGCATGATTCTTAATGTAATGATGATTTCACATTGTGATCCATGTTATGAAGGACAATAGAATAATTTTCTAATTATAGATATTTTATAGAATATAAAATTAATGGAATCAATGTTTTCCCATATATGAACAAGGTATACAGTCAATTAGGTTGAATCATTCGTAAAATAATATATTTCAAGAACATTTCAAATTTCTACCCAGATGATAAATGTATAAATATTTGATGACATCATTCTATGGGAGTTCCGAATAATTTACAACACAATATCCCCTAATAGGTGATTATCTGTTTTAGAATATAAAATATGGGGGAATTGTTATTTTTTAAACATTTTTTTAAAAAATTACTTAAATATAATTTGAAAAAAGAGAACATTTTTTATCACTACGGAAAAAGTAGGCTATTCTAATTGTTCATATGAATGGGTATATGTTGGAGACCCATTGGTATAGACTATAACTACAAGTCAATAAATTGTTTGATAAATTTATTTATGTATTGGTGTATAATAATGGTTAATAGTAATCTTTTTTTATTTTTTGTATGGAATTTAATGTTACAGTAGGTTATGAAAGAACTTTTGGTATAAGTATTTACCAATAGTTTAAGAACACATTTCTAAATCGGTATAAAAAATGTTTATAAAATATTTGAATATATTTCCATGGATTTCACATATACTAGCAGTTTTCAGTCCATTTGATTATTCCATCCATATATTCTTGGGGAAAACACCTCCACCATTCCCAAATAGCTATTAAAAATCACCAAACAGTTAGCAACAACCCAACCATTACTATTACATAGAAAATCACAAATCCATTTCAATAAATTTAAAAAATAAATATAAGAACAATTATTAGAAAAAATAAATAATTCATTAAACCTGTGATAACACACATTTAAAATATCCCATATATTTATTCAGAACTAGTCAACAAACAACAAATTCCATAAATATCAGTAAAAATATCTAGGATCAATATCTCTTCATCTCCATCTGCATAAATATCATCATCTTCATCCTCACTAGCATCCTCACCTTCATCCTCACTATCTCCATCATCATCATCATCACCACCTCCATCACCATCACCATCTCCATCACCATCACCAGGAACACCATCCCCCAAAACACCATAATGACCATCACCCAATTCACGATATAACTTACACATCATCAACAAATATACAACAGATGCGATAGATTTATCTAGTGGATGTGATGGAAATAAGACTGTAATAAATTTAATATATTCATTTTTTGGCCTTTTGATTCATTTAATAATTCAGTATGACCATTTATGGTCCTCTTTTACCACGATCCCAGCTTTTGATACATGCAAACTAGCTGTTTCAAACATGGATATACCGAAATTGGCACATGAATTTGTCCAATATTTTTAGGAAAAATTATATTTCCTATTCGGTAACATATAATTTCACTGTACATATCCCATAATATATTATGTAAATGATTTTTTAAACAAAATAAACCAACTTCATTCTCTTCAAGGGCCTCTAAAAACGTTTATTACAAATATAAATTGACTACATTGTTAATAAGTAGATATTAAAATTATAAATAAATAAAGTAAAAATTTTATTTTTCTTCTTTGTTTTTTAATTTACTTCACATCCATATTTCTTATTTTGGCTTGAGAAAACTACATTTCTTGAGGAACAAGTCCATCAATAATAACATCCTCATTCTATAATGACATTTAATGCAGAAAACTATAATTCTAAATAATTTATTAATAATGAATTTCATAAAAAATATCAAATTGATAAAGATGATGATTTGTAATAGTTATTTATAATTATTGATACATTTGTTTTTTTGTGATATTATTTGGTTAAAAAAATTTAATATAATAAAATTGGGTTAAATATTATTATGATTAAATAATTATTTGATAAATTGAAATTATGTTGAATTTAAGAATTCATGTTTCCATATATTATATCTCTTAATATAAGAGGAATATAAATATAGAATAATGGGAATGCAATGTCTTTATTAAATTTTTTAATCAATATTGAATAAGTTCATAATATGGGAAAATGGAATGGTGAAATGTATGCTAGATGTGTTCCAATTTTTTTCATATGTTTTTATGATTTAATTTTAAAAAGGATAAAATTGGAAAAAAATACAAAATTTCATTTCTGAATTTTGATGAAATGATATAGTCAATATTGGAATTTTTTTAATGTCACATGAATGAATTGTAATTATTGTTTATTTGATTAGACAATTATAATATTTTGTTAGCATGATATTATTTCTATGTCAAATATAATTTTATATGATGATTAAAAATATGTTTTTTTGTTGAAATGGTGTGTATATTGGTTTTATTAATAATTAGGTAAGATAAAATTATATTGTTTTGTTAGAATTAAATTCGATTGTTTTTAGTTCATAGTGGAATCATGACATTTGGAAAATTAATTGGGATTTATGTTTTATATCCTTGTAAGAAATAGTAACATAACTAGTGGTAAGTCTTTATGAACTTCTTGGATATTATTATTACATACTCTTGTGAATGAGGATTAATCATAAAATTGAATTCAGTTTTCTTCTGAGTGTTTGATATGACATTAGCTAATAATTCCAAGAGGGGTGTACTAAAATGATGTATTGTAGATTAATAATGATAAGACATTTGAAATTCAATTATTCTTACCATATAATATTTTATTGAATTATGGACATTGTGGAAAAAATTGATTTGCATAATTAAATAAATAACTTAAGTGGAATCAAATTTTTTTAATGTTTTATTTTATCGACTTTATGAACTGAAAATTTTATTATCTAGTATTTAATAATCATTCCATGTGCATTAAAGGATTAAAAATATTTAATTGTGTCTAATGTTAATAATGATTTCAATTATAGAATTAATAACACTAAATCATGTTGATGTGTTAGAATTTTCAATTTCAATATTGTTTTTTGTGAGGTGAGTAATCATTATAGATCTATAATAAATTTTTGAGACATCATTTGGCATTTTGACATGTAGAAGTTGTTTTACATTATGTACATTATTTTTTGTATGGAATAACTTGTGTGTACTTATAGAATTTAAATAAAACATGGGATTAAGAGTGGTATATTTTACTAAATCTTGTTTTAATTTTCAGGGAGATAAAGAGTTATTAAATGTGTATTTTTTTTGAAATAATGGTAAATATGGAACTTTATACAATGTTGAGTGATATAAATTAATTAAATTTATTACTATAAAATCATAAAAATTCTTTAGGTCCACCTTTGCATTACAAAGATGATTCATTAATACTTCTTTGAGTTTATAGACATAATTAAAATAGATAGATATGATAATGTATAATATTATTTCCATTATAATTTGTTATTATTGTTATGAAATCATACAGTGGTTATCAAAACAAAATTCATTAATAAAAGTCTATCCAATGGTGTTCGTATGATATAACCTAAATGATTTAATTATCTAAATCGAAATATAATTGCATATGATTTGTGAAAGATCATTTATCAATGGAAAAAATCATGTCAGAGTCATTATATAAATTTTAATGATGCAATAAAAGGGATTAGTTTCATAATAAATTTGTTAAATTTTGGATATATGTTCGAGTAACTAGTATTATAATAAAAAACCAAAATTTTATGCATATCAAACAATACTCATAAAAATGATACTCATACATTGTGGTTCTTAAAGGATTAGTTGGGGAAATTTTTCTCGATAAATTTTTTTTGTGAAAATTCATAAAAACTATGTATATAAATTTATAATTATTTATTTATGTGGTTTATTATTCAGATTTAGAAAATATATATTTATATATATATGAGGTTACTTATACATTTATATTATGATGAATCATGTACACCATGTTATATACTATGTTTTACGTTAAATATTATTTTGTTATAAACATTTAATACTAATACTATTTTTGTAAATGTCTCATGATCATTTTACACAATATCCTTAACTATATAAGAATAATTAATAATATATCCCTAGTCATTAGAGGGGATAAAGAAGGAATTGTAATTTGTTACACTGATACTAGAATCTAAATTCGCTTGTATAATTTAGGATCTCAACCTTTATTATTTTCATCAACAAAGGAAATATTAACTAAAATTATTCTATATATCCAATGTTTACTGATTCTATAATAGAAACTAAGAAAACTATTTAATCTAATACATGGAAGGAATTTTGTTTTATCATTTTATTTTATATGTATTTCTTAGATTGTTTTATTTAATATGGGGAAATTTCAAGAAATGAATTTGTGAAATGTTAGTTTGTTTGGATAATTCAATAAAAAATATGATTTATAATAGGTATATTGTTGATTCATTTAAAGATATACACAAATATAGTGAGTTATAATAACTAAATCACAATGAATCATATTACATTCCATAATATTTATGAGGTACTAGAAAAATGTTGGAGAAAAATAAGATCCTTGAAATGTTATTTCAATATTTCAATGCTGATGGATCACCATACTGATCATGAACATGTTGGCTACATTTAACTGATCACCATCCATCATCAATGTTAGTGATTAATGGATAGATGGTGTGTTATATTTGTGGCCATAATTCTTATTTTATTTTCTTATAAAAAATAATCTTTCTTATTTGTTTTATATTTTTCAAATTTTTAGACATGTATGATATAATTTAAATATATCATAACCATTCCCCTCAAACTACATTACAATCACCCTATAAGAATAAACCTACTTTATTTTTCCATGGTATCCTAACCAGCACATATTAAATTCACACATGACTCCTACCTACCACTAACTGTGTTACAAATATACCTAAATTTCTTCTTGGAATGATCATCAAATAATTTCTTGAAGATATAGTGATTTTTTCCTATAATATTTTTTAAAAATCATTTAATTCATATTTCTAGTATATAAATCAATTTTATTGTCATGGTTCAACCAATATGTCCCCCATTTTATGTATTTATTGCTAATATAAGAATCCAAAAAAATATTTTATGTAAAAACCTAGTATACACTTCCCAACAATAAATATATATTTGAAATAACCCGAACTATAAAAACGCATAGTATAGTTGTTTTGTAAAATTTATAATTAATCTATATAATGTATAATTGATGAAATTTAATTTCAATAATTAATTTAAATAATTAAATTATAATTGACTATTATACATGCATCTTTTTATGTTTCGACATCGTAGTATTCACCAAAGTGTGGAGGTGTTCTATGATATCTATTTTTTATATCATTTTAATTATTCCAAAAAATGAATTTTCATCAATAAAAAACTGATTATTAATCAAATTCAAGGTAATTTTAATTCAATAACCACATATTTTATTTTTATATTAATCATTTTACACTTAAAATTATCAATCATTTCATGATTATGTGCTACTAGACACTCATTCACAATAGGTTTGTCCTCTAAACCTATACCCACTATAGCATGCCAACTACTATTCAACTCATGCTTATATGTTATCCAGTGATCACTTAATTCCATGAGTTGTGTGGTCATCCCAACATCACCATCATGAAAATTATAATGGAGTTGACATCAAAATATTAATTAATAAAAATATAATTATAATATAAAATTAAGTCAAATGAATTGTCATAAAAATATTGGGTCCCAATCATTGTCCTTTATATTATTTTGTATGTTTCATTAAGAGTGTGTCCTCACTAGAATGTTTTTAGTTTATTTAGAATACATCTACATAAATCCCCTACATTCTATCCAGATTTTTACAATAATTTTATTTTCTTCATTTTTCTCAACCATTATATTATTGTGGAGGTTCCACACATCATGCATTCATTTATTCCCACTCCTCCTAGTAGAAAATCCATCAATGAAAGGAAAAAATATAATTTCAATACATATTATAATGAAAACAAATTATGGTAATTTTTTACTAGGATTATATAACAATAACATATAAATTTTGACTATAGGTTTCATTGTAATCCTCGGCTCTAAAGGAAATTCATATTTTAGAGTAGGATTGGGATCTAATGTGTGATCTGAACATTCAGAGTGTTTGAGATTATATGTTCAAGGAGTATAAATGCTGAATCTTAGGGAGATTATGTGTAGGGAAATGAGATGGAATTTACATCTATGGAAATTTGTAATATAGATGGGGAGCAGGATCCAACATTATATAAGTGAATGAAAGAAGAGAACGATCAGATGTAAATGGTGTTTAAAATATAGGCTTCCTTTATATATGTTGGTAGCCTTTAATGAACCTGTGGGATATGAATGTGTTCTTGATGACCTATCATATTAAGTGATAGTGTAGAGACCCGTAGCCTGACTTACATGGACTTTACATTACTTTTGCGGAATACTTAGTACATAACAAAAACACACACACAAGGATCGTAATAGTTTAGTGTCTTTGGAAACTCGGAACGTAATCTTCTAATCCTGGTGAAAGATCTTCAAAATCTCCCACAAAGATCTTCCTTTTTTTTACCTAAAACCTTTCTTTATATCCTGGGGAAAAGAAAACATAAAAGGGTGAGCTCAAATGCTCAGTAAGGGTAAACAAAAGAAATATCAATCACATAATTTTCATAAGAACATAACATTTTTGGAAATCTTAACCTGCAAAAGAGAGCATAATTTCATAACATGGGATAAATCATAGTAGTGAAAATGAAACCATAACTTAAAACATTACTCATTGTGGAATACACACATAATCATAGAGAATCATTTCTTGTTAGTCAAGACTCATTGCCAAGACTATCTTAGTGGACAAAGTCCCTTTCTGAATCGAGTAATCCTCGTTTCAGTCCTGTTTCACTGAACCGGTATAACCTACCATTCCAGCCATGTCTATCTCATGAGATATGAAATCTTTACCCAATGCATTGGAGGGAGATATAGGTCCCACCCATCTCTTAATGAATCCTTTCTTATGTGTGCCACCAAATCATAAATCATACATCATTTCATAACCCATGTAATAAAAATGGGATTCTTAAACAACATGACATCATAAAACCATTCATATAAGATAAAGGAATTCATAAACATAATTCCATCACAACATAGTCAAATCAATGTAAAAATATGGATAGAAACAGAACCCTTTATTATCTTAGATGAAAAATAATTTTGATAAAACACTTGAATTGAATTTCTTGAGGAAAATATCCTTTTTTCTTCAAAATCAATTTCTTTTCACAAAACATCATGCAATTTTAAAAGAAAAAGATTTTATTGAAAATAGTCATGAAATATTTTGGAGGAAGGTTCATGAAAATAAGGATTTATAAAACCGTAAAAATCCGTTCGTGCCGTATAAGTTAAAAAAAACATTCTTCGTACTTTTGTCGGAAAAGTCAAAAAGTACCTCGTACGAAAAAATGACAAAAGATTCCTTTCATATTCTTTACTAAAAACTCAGCGAAGGGTAAAATTGGATTTAAACTAGTGTAAGTGGATGGAAAAAATATTACATATTGAGGTAACATGGATGTGGATGATAAAATACACCCCAGTAAATACTTACGAATAAACAATCTCGGATAAAAATGAGATTGTGATATTTCCCTTACCTTAGGTCCGACTTGCTTTGTAAGTGTCCGAACCTCCTGTATAATGATTTAAATCATGTTATTGACTTATTACAGAATCATATTCATTGTTATGATATCATATATGGTTCACTTATGACATTATATTACCCGTTCTTTTGTAAATTCCATGTTAAAGAAGCGTTTTGGGTAAAATCGTTTCATTTATCTTAGGTGTTTTGACTTGTTGTTCTTGACATCACTATTACTTATATCATGATTAACTTACATCCAGAATATAAAATATGATTTATATATCATATATATTCAGTATATATATATATATAATAGATAGATGAAAAACACCGTTCATGGAGACGGTAGTCCGTACGTACGCATGAACGCTGTTTTACTTTCCTTATTGTCTTGAAATGGAAGTAAGTAGATGACATACATATATATATATATATATACATAAATCCAGTAGCTTTATAATGTCATATATTTCATTATTATTTCTTATATATACTTTATAATCATTCTTTAAATGGTTAACATGGAGAATGAATCTCATCGCGTCGTGGAGACGGTAGTCCGTACGTACGCACGAGCGATGATATCATTTCAATAAATATTGAATTGAATTGGAGTGGATTATACAATATATCAGAATCAATATGATGTTGTAATAACTATGTATAGTTATTATTTACACCATTATACCCATCCATGTAAGGTGGTGGTGGAAAATAGATTACACCACGGCGTGGAGACGGTATTCCGTACGTACGCACGCGCGGTGATTTCTTTTTCCGTAGGATGGATAGATGGTGAAATAGGGTTGTTTCATACTTATAATAACATATCAGTATATGAGTGATACTTATGTTATTACTTCATAATGAAACAAACTAAGAAGAAGAAGTGGAAGAAGAAATAAAGATGAAAGAATTGGTAACGGTAATTACCTCTTCTTTGAAGCGCCTTTTGGAGACCTCCTTTTAGGGAACTAAAATTGGTCTTTGAGTAAGACCAGAACCTCTAGGATGTTTCTAGGGAAGTGGAGAAGATATTTTGTCAGGGGTTGGCCGATCTTGAGTGCTCAAATTGGTGTGAGGAGGAGGGGGAGGAGGTGTCCTTTTATAAGGGAGGAGAGGGGCACCTTAGGAATACCTCAAAATATTATTTTATATTAAAGTCAAAATCGGTTTATAATGGTTCCAAAGGGTCTTATTTCGAAGCTAAAGTGGGGATGGGTCGAAATCCTATCAACCAATAAGATTTAGACAAGTTTAGGGTATTATTTTAACCTTATCAATTAGATTTAACTCTAAGTTAAATAATTTAACTTTTACCGTGTCTTTTTGTTTTCTTTCACTATATGGTACATACACTTACTATAACATGCCAAACGAACCCCAAATTGTATATTATTAATACATATATCCTTATCTAAGTCATTTGGCCGAACCTTAGATTTTTAGGAATAAAATAACAATTAATAATATAATATTTGATTTAAAAACTATTTTGTGTCAATTTTGACACTATTTGATATATGATTTTTGTGAAAGTCATAACAGAATTATATGTTCGAACCAAGTTGATTAAATCAACACTAATATATCATAGTAACCTATAAAATTAGTGGAATTCATAAAAAGTCTCAAATTATATTTATTTTGGTGTTTATAACATCAATTATGTCAATATTTCATTAATAAGATAATTACTGCATCATCACTGTGTCATAAATAAATTAAATTATTTGATGTCTAAAAATTACAAATAAAATACCATCCTGTAGTAATTCTTTTTAGCTTTCTAATGAATATTTACAATCGAATTTATCTTATGTATAACCCCATATTAAAAATGTTTTAGTAAATAAACATTGATTTTAACTCTTTTAACCTTTCTTTAAATAAATTAATAATAAATGTCCTAATCTAATCCAAGTGGGCCTAAATGGTCATATTTTATTTCTAAGTTTGTTTTTGGTCGAATTACACTTGTCCAATAGAATTAGGACATGTGTTAGGGTAATAGTAATATCATATTTACCCTTAGTTACCCTATTTACTATTAACCGCGGTAAAAAAGTAAAAAGTTACTATTCACCAAAAAATTATTTTCATCTCATTGAACCACATTTTAGTCCTTGATATTAACCGTGTCTCTCGGATTTTCGAAATTCCATTCACAGAAGCGGTAAAATTAAGTTTTATGCAAAATTCAGTTTTTAACCTACCACTTAGTAGTTTCACTATTCATAAAAAATTGATGTTTTTCAGAACAATGCCAAAATTTCATCCCAAGCTATATTTCATATTCCGAATTCAAAAATGAAGTCTATTTTACCAAATTCATAACATAAAAGTTGCATTAATTAATTTTATAATTAAATCCCGCTGTTAAAACAAATAGCGTGTTTTTAAGAAACAATATCTATCAAAAGATTGACACTTGTTTATGTCTAGTTTAAATGTAAAATTACATCCAATGACCAACATTGTATTAAATTGTAAAAATATATTCTAAATATACTTTAAAACCACTCAAATTAATGATTTATCACTATTAATTATTTCGATTAAAAAAGTTGTTTTTAATTATAATTTAGTAATTTTCACTATTCATCAGAATATGAAAGTTATCCGAAAAGTACCAAAATTTCACCTTAGGCTAAATTCGATACTCCGAATCCAAAAATAAAGTTCATTTTGAAAAATAAGATTTACTGGATTTCAAAAAGTGGTTATTACTATTCATAACGGCTAGTTTTAATAATATTTTTATAGCATATCGTTGTTTAGTGAAACTCGGTATTGCGTACTACACACGCTATCGAGGAAGGTCGCGATTGCGTGTAATGCAAGGCAAGTCAAGGATGCGTGTTGTGCAAGATCCTTTTCGTGTAGCGTACAACACAAGACATTAGTGAAATAAAAAGAATATTTTTCATAAAATCTCGGGCTGTTACATTCTACCCCCCTTAAAATGAATTTCGCCCTCGAAATTCGTCGGGGTTATAAATGGTTTACTATTCGAAAGTTTCTTTAATAGAATCCCACATCGTAAAAAGGAATACCAAAACCAATCTTTAAATACAAAAGTATGAAACCTAACGGTTACCCAAATAAACTAATCACTGGGTTTCCACATAGGTGAAAATATGGATATGGAAGAAAAATCTAACCATCATGTTCTGATGGAGAGTGGTAGAGAACATGGCTATGGAAAAGCCAGTAATCACAAATCCATAGATTTGTGATGATATAAGGTACCATCTGATTCATCAGGTATAAGATCACTAGGACAACATTTTTGGTTTTCAAGATCATTTCCCTAAAGATGAAAATTTGAATTAGAATAAATACTTACTTTATTTTGGTACAATCTCACTGTTGTTCGTGCCTTGAACAATTTCCACTTCATCTCTTAAATAAATGAAGTTGAATTTGTTATTCGTGAAGTGTTAGCAGATCATGTGATAGAATGACTGTTCATTCCATCTGTCTCAAACAAAAGGTTAGCAAAAGTTATTAAATATACATAAGTCATTCTATAGTGAGATTAATCATATATGGTTCCTAAAATGAACTTATACTTCACATATCATACTGCTTAATATAATAAAACTAGTTTTCTACTAAACAGGGACTTCCTGTAGGTCAGTGGTAGGCGATAAAGGCCAGTCACACTTCGGTTGTGGGTTCGATTCCTACAGCCTTGTCCGAAGCGATGGGCTGTCGCCCGTCCTGCAGGTTGTCCCTTTTTCTAAAACTACGTTACTATAACATCCCATCAATAATATCGAAAATCTTCTATCCTTAAACAATACTAACTTATGTCCAACATAATCCAGTCTAATCTTTAGGCTTATAATACTGCAGTCCACTCTCATAATATAGTGACAACGATTACCAGAGATTTAATACTGTCGTTGATCCCCACATATCATAAGATATGTCTTGTTGGTCACATTCCAAACATTCAAAGTCCTTAATCGTGTATTCTCTTGAATACCTTAGTGAAAACATGAGTGCAGTTAAAAGTTAACACTTTCCACATACCAAAATCCTCAAAATTCTATATACTCAAACCATGATATCACTTAGTCCTTATATCAATCATGAGCTCATGAATACTATTAATCATTTCATTTTCTCGTCTTCATTATGCGCATATCATCTTATTTCCAAAAAATATCTCAATCAATTTGAATACCACATCAATAAATATTGCAATACTCAATGATACAACATTATTTTGGAATCCCATTACATAAACACTTAATCATTCCACCACATCGTTGTCATATTCAACATTTCCAATAGTGATCGCATGTGATTTCCCTTTGTCCTTTGCCTTCAGTGGTTGCTCATGTTGATCATCACTAACCCTTGGATTAGGGCAATTATTAGCATAATGCCCCATTTCCTTGCACTTGAAGCATTGAAGTGTTGGTGGTGCGTTCTCTGCAGTGTTTGCTTTATTCACATCATTAGAAACCCTTTTTCCATTACTTCGACACTCAGCTGCTCGATGACCTTCTTTTCCACACTTAAAACATTTTCTAGTCCCTTTAAGACAATCTCCACCATGCTTCTTTCCACACTTTGTACATAAGGAAACATTCATCTTCTTTCACCATTATTTTGAGATTTCTCCTTGAACTCCATCTTTCGTTTCTTGTCAAAACCATGAGATGGATATGTAACACCAACTTCCATTTCTACCTTGATAGCACAACACACAATTTCTTCATAGCTACTGAAGTCTCTTATAGCTAATGCCCTTCGAAGACTTGGTTTTCAGCCACTGAAAAATCGATCAACTTTACTTTCAGGTTGGATGATAATTCCAGAAGCATACCTTGCAAGTCTTGTAAAATTTGCTTCATAGGTACCAACAGATTCATCGTCCCTTTGCTTCAGTTCAAGAAACTCTTTCTCCATCTTTGTTCGAAGAATACGAGGGAAGTACTTACTGAAAAACAAGTTCTTGAACTCGTCCCATTCCATGGACTCAATTTCATCTCTTGGCCTCGTATTCTTGATAAGATTCCACCATTGATCAGCTTCACCTTCCAAACGATATACTGCTAAGATGACTTTATCATGTTCAGAACATTGAAGAACTGAAAATATCTTTTCAGTAGTACTGATCCATTGTTCAGCCACAAGTGGATCAGAAGACCCACTGAAAGAAGGTGGACGTTGCCTCATGAAGGACTCAATAGAATATTGTTCCCTTCTCTGCTCATTTGGAAGTCCAGAATGATTCATAGCTTGTGTAAGTATAGCAATAAGATTTTTCACTCCATCTCCCATAACATTTGTTTGTTCAGGAGGGAAATCATTGCATTGTCCATTGCATTGATCAACACGGTTCCTTCGGGTTCCAGCCATCGTCTAAAACCCAAAAAGAATAGTGTGAGAGGCAAAAATCATGCTAGGGAAAACAACATAATAAAGGGGGAGTACCTTCAATATCCAACATCTTAGGTTTAATTCTATGATCGTTAGCGTAATTCTATTACTATAACCTATACGTATACTTATCCCTAGGGACATCCCTAGACATACCTTAGAAATATCTCTAGGGATCTCACTAACGTTTTCGCATCCTAGTTTCCAAAGGTTGACTAAACCTTTCCTCTGATACCAACTGTAGAGACCCGTAGCCTGACTTACATGGACTTTACATTACTTTTGCGGAATACTTAGTACATAACAAAAACACACACACAAGGATCGTAATAGTTTAGTGTCTTTGGAAACTCGGAACGTAATCTTCTAATCCTGGTGAAAGATCTTCAAAATCTCCCACAAAGATCTTCCTTTTTTTTACCTAAAACCTTTCTTTATATCCTGGGGAAAAGAAAACATAAAAGGGTGAGCTCAAATGCTCAGTAAGGGTAAACAAAAGAAATATCAATCACATAATTTTCATAAGAACATAACATTTTTGGAAATCTTAACCTGCAAAAGAGAGCATAATTTCATAACAAGGGATAAATCATAGTAGTGAAAATGAAACCATAACTTAAAACATTACTCATTGTGGAATACACACATAATCATAGAGAATCATTTCTTGTTAGTCAAGACTCATTTCCAAGACTATCTTAGTGGACAAAGTCCCTTTCTGAATCGAGTAATCCTCGTTTCAGTCCTGTTTCACTGAACCGGTATAACCTACCATTCCAGCCATGTCTATCTCATGAGATATGAAATCTTTACCCAATGCATTGGAGGGAGATATAGGTCCCACCCATCTCTTAATGAATCCTTTCTTATGTGTGCCACCAAATCATAAATCATACATCATTTCATAACCCATGTAATAAAAATGGGATTCTTAAACAACATGACATCATAAAACCATTCATATAAGATAAAGGAATTCATAAACATAATTCCATCACAACATAGTCAAATCAATGTAAAAATATGGATAGAAACAGAACCCTTTATTATCTTAGATGAAAAATAATTTTGATAAAACACTTGAATTGAATTTCTTGAGGAAAATATCCTTTTTTCTTCAAAATCAATTTCTTTTCACAAAACATCATGCAATTTTAAAAGAAAAAGATTTTATTGAAAATAGTCATGAAATATTTTGGAGGAAGGTTCATGAAAATAAGGATTTATAAAACCGTAAAAATCCGTTCGTGTCGTATAAGTTAAAAAAAACATTCTTCGTACTTTTGTCGGAAATGTCAAAAAGTACCTCGTACGAAAAAATGACAAAAGATTCCTTTCATATTCTTTACTAAAAACTCACCGAAGGGTAAAATTAGATTTGAACTAGTGTAAGTGGATGGAAAAAATATTACATATTGAGGTAACATGGATGTGGATGATAAAATACACCCCAGTAAATACTTACGAATAAACAATCTCGGATAAAAATGAGATTGTGATATTTCCCTTACCTTAGGTCCGACTTGCTTTGTAAGTGTCCGAACCTCCTGTATAATGATTTAAATCATGTTATTGACTTATTACAGAATCATATTCATTGTTATGATATCATATATGGTTCACTTATGACATTATATTACCCGTTCTTTTGTAAATTCCATGTTAAAGAAGCGTTTTGGGTAAAATCGTTTCATTTATCTTAGGTGTTTTGACTTGTTGTTCTTGACATCACTATTACTTATATCATGATTAACTTACTTCCAGAATATAAAATATGATTTATATATCATATATATTCAGTATATATATATATATAATAGATAGATGAAAAACACCGTTCATGGAGACGGTAGTCCGTACGTACGCATGAACGCTGTTTTACTTTCTTTATTGTCTTGAAATGGAAGTAAGTAGATGAAATACATATATATATATATATATACATAAATCCAGTAGCTTTATAATGTCATATATTTCATTATTATTTCTTATATATACTTTATAATCATTCTTTAAATGGTTAACATGGAGAATGAATCTCATCGCGTCGTGGAGACGGTAGTCCGTACGTACGCACGAGCGATGATATCATTTCAATAAATATTGAATTGAATTGGAGTGAATTATACAATATATAAGAATCAATATGATGTTGTAATAACTATGTATAGTTATTATTTACACCATTATACCCATCCATGTAAGGTGGTGGTGGAAAATAGATTACACCACGGCGTGGAGACGGTATTCCGTACGTACGCACGCGCGGTGATTTCTTTTTCCGTAGGATGGATAGATGGTGAAATAGGGTTGTTTCATACTTATAATAACATATCAGTATATGAGTGATACTTATGTTATTACTTCATAATGAAACAACCTAAGAAGAAGAAGTGGAAGAAGAAATAAAGATGAAAGAATTGGTAACGGTAATTACCTCTTCTTTGAAGCGCCTTTTGGAGACCTCCTTTTAGGGAACTAAAATTGGTCTTTGAGTAAGACCAGAACCTCTAGGATGTTTCTAGGGAAGTGGAGAAGATATTTTGTCAGGGGTTGGCCGAGCTTGAGTGCTCAAATTGGTGTGAGGAGGAGGGGGAGGAGGTGTCCTTTTATAAGGGAGGAGAGGGGCACCTTAGGAATACCTCAAAATATTATTTTATATTAAAGTCAAAATCGGTTTATAATGGTTCCAAAGGGTCTTATTTCGAAGCTAAAGTGGGGATGGGTCGAAATCCTATCAACCAATAAGATTTAGACAAGTTTAGGGTATTATTTTAATCTTATCAATTAGATTTAACTCTAAGTTAAATAATTTAACTTTTACCGTGTCTTTTTGTTTTCTTTCACTATATGGTAAATACACTTACTATAACATGCCAAACGAACCCCAAATTGTATATTATTAATACATATATCCTTATCTAAGTCATTTGGCCGAACCTTAGATTTTTAGGAATAAAATAACAATTAATAATATAATATTTGATTTAAAAACTATTTTGTGTCAATTTTGACACTATTTGATATATGATTTTTGTGAAAGTCATAACAGAATTATATGTTCGAACCAAGTTGATTAAATCAACACTAATAAATCATAGTAACCTATAAAATTAGTGGAATTCATAAAAAGTCTCAAATTATATTTATTTTGGTGTTTATAACATCAATTATGTCAATATTTCATTAATAAGATAATTACTGCATCATCACTGTGTCATAAATAAATTAAATTATTTGATGTCTAAAAATTACAAATAAAATACCATCCTGTATTAATTCTTTTTAGCTTTCTAATGAATATTTACAATCGAATTTATCTTAAGTATAACCCCATATTAAAAATGTTTTAGTAAATAAACTTTGATTTTAACTCTTTTAACCTTTCTTTAAATAAATTAATAATAAATGTCCTAATCTAATCCAAGTGGGCCTAAATGGTCATATTTGATTTCTAAGTTTGTTTTTGGTCGAATTACACTTGTCCAATAGAATTAGGACATGTGTTAGGGTAATAGTAATATCATATTTACCCTTAGTTACCCTATTTACTATTAACCGCGGTAAAAAAGTAAAAAGTTACTATTCACCAAAAAATTATTTTCATCTCATTGAACCACATTTTAGTCCTTGATATTAACCGTGTCTCTCGGATTTTCGAAATTCCATTCACAGAAGCGGTAAAAATAAGTTTTATGCAAAATTCAGTTTTTAACCTACCACTTAGTAGTTTCACTATTCATCAAAAATTGATGTTTTTCAGAACAATGCCAAAATTTCATCCCAAGCTATATTTCATATTCCGAATTCAAAAATGAAGTCTATTTTACCAAATTCATAACATAAAAGTTGCATTAATTAATTTTATAATTAAATCCCGCTGTTAAAACAAATAGCGTGTTTTTAAGAAACAATATCTATCAAAAGATTGACACTTGTTTATGTCTAGTTTAAATGTAAAATTACATCTAATGACCAACATTGTATTAAATTGTAAAAATATATTCTAAATATACTTTAAAACCACTCAAATTAATGATTTATCACTATTAATTATTTCGATTAAAAAAGTTGTTTTTAATTATAATTTAGTAATTTTCACTATTCATCAGAATATGAAAGTTATCCGAAAAGTACGAAAATTTCACCTTAGGCTAAATTCGATACTCCGAATCCAAAAATAAAGTTCATTTTGAAAAATAAGATTTACTGGATTTCAAAAAGTGGTTATTACTATTCATAACGGCTAGTTTTAATAATATTTTTATAGCATATCGTTGTTTAGTGAAACTCGGTATTGCGTACTACACACGCTATCGAGGAAGGTCGCGATTGCGTGTAATGCAAGGCAAGTCAAGGATGCGTGTTGTGCAAGATCCTTTTCGTGTAGCGTACAACACAAGACATTAGTGAAATAAAAAGAATATTTTTCATAAAATCTCGGGCTGTTACAGATAGGGTTTTTTCAGATACGTTTAGTGGTGTACATAGCTCTAGTACCACCCCCTCACATCTTCTGGTTGAGCCCCACTACCACTAGGTTCATCAGAGAATAAGATTCTCATGGGTGATGGATCCATATTAACTGTGAAAAAAATTAATGACATTAAACTATAAATTATAGATATATATTTGAAATAAAATAATTACTAGAGACCATGGGAGTAAATCCCTTGTCTCTAAAGTGGTGATAATTATTATTTTACCACTTTACTTCCATCTCTTCAGTTTTTTTCATTTCCAATAATTTAAAACATAAAATAAATTAATTTATACATCAACAGTAATGTGTAAATAAAATATGAAAGAATATATGGCATGTATTAATTAAGTAATGTCGATTCTTAAACAATATAAATGATATATATTTATAAAAAAAAATCATATTATATTTAGTGGGATGAATATAAAAAAATAAAAAATGTATCAATGAAAAATAAATATGTTCAATTTAGAATACTTATCATGGGTATGATATTGTTTTTCTTTATTTTCAATTCAGTCTAATTCAGTTTTTGTTAGGTCAATTGAGACATTTTTTTCAATTTATTAGTTCAATTTTCTATTTTATGGGTTAGGAGATTTGGTTCATATTTTTGGTTATGTCATTTATCCATATTTTTGTTAGGTCATACTTCACATTGGTTTATATTTTCTTTTTTAATTATTTTAATAGGTTTCAATTCAATACAACTTATTTTTCTCTAATTTAATTGTTTCTATTTTTAATTGTTTGGATGGTTTAATATATATCAATTTAATATTAGAAAATGAAACTCAAAGTACAATCATTATATATTGAAAAGAATATAAATGTCAAATTGGAAACAAAATATTTTTAATCAATATTAATAGTAACAACCTAAACAACCCATGACTATCTAAACCAAAAGATCTGAGAAAGGAGATAGATGATTCAGAATATTTACCCACACATCATAATGTTCATAATCAACTATGTTAATGGAGCTATTGGAGTCCTATTATGTAATAAATTTATCAGGGCCAATGTGAGCTTTGATGGACTATATCTTGTCATCATGGTCTTCAAAAATTCATCTCATGAGAACATCGATATAGACACAAAATTTAGGTGGTGGATGATATATAAAATAAAAAATTAGTTTTCTATTGATTCCAATATATATGGATCATTAGTAGCAAGAGCGAGATTCATGTCAATAACTCAAAATCCAAAATCATTCATAAATGGTCCATTCCTTGTCATCATTTCGAACCACATTCATTTATTCATATTGACTCGACCAAGAGATTTATAATCCAATATTAGAATTATCTCAAAAACCCCATCATAAGACACATTTTTTCATGACTCGTCTCCTAGGGCCCATGTCGTGACTACCCCAAGACCACCTCCCATAGGAAAGGGGCTGGAGACTAGCACCAGATGGTATACTCCCTAAAATGGGATGACATTACCATTAATCATGTACCAACACATGGTCCAAGGACATTGCAAGAAGCAACTGTGACGTAAATTGCTGTAGTAAAAGAGTGATGAATGTAAAAGAGGCTATAATTCAATCCAAACATAAAAGGTAAAAGTACAATTGAAGATAAAATAAAACTAAAAGAAAAAGGGAAAGAGATACTAGGTCATTATCCGAGGATTATACTTGAATGGTATGTGCATATCGCCTCCTCATCACTCCACATCTTCCCATATCCTATGTGTACTACCTAGTCATTGCTCCCTCTAACATCATCCCTTCTTCTGGCCCTCTGCACAAGACACAACAAGGTGCGTGCGTAGCCCATGAAGGTGTGAGTATAACGATACTCAGAATGGACCCCGAGACCCTGAAGGTCTCCTGGATTTACAGACATAAAAACCATTGGTTAACACTTTTATGTTAGATTACCACACAGGTAAACTACCACATAGAATAACCTCAATCACAAGCAGAAGGTAAAGGCAGGTCCGACTAGGATTTATTCAAGGGGTAGAAATAATTAACATCCCCAGTTACAATGTCGAATTCCTTAGCTACTGGAGAACTCCTCCACTATCGAGTACAGTGGGCCTACTTCATAACATAGAGACGCTTCCCACTAACCTTGGACTATTGATGTACTCTTCCTGTCGAGTACAGTGGGTCTGCCGCATCACACAGAGGTGATCCCCACTATGGGTCTTCCACGTTAGACAGAGGTGCTCCCCCACTTGGCTTGATGAGGTACTCTTCCTGTCTAGTACCATTGTTCTACCTCATCACAAAAATTTGATCCCCTCTGTCAGTCTTCCATGTCTCATAGAGGCTCTACTCGTTGGGCCTTTCATGTCATTGTGAGTCGTAATCGTCAGCAATCGTTATGTCTTAGTCAGTCATAATGTTCCATATGTAGCGCGCTATGGAGAACCACTCCCCAAGCTATAAATAATACCTCAACAGTCCTGAACTCCCACGAAGTAGTATCCCATAGGACTATCACATCATAAGGGACCCAAATCAATAGACGGATCGTCAATCGGATCGTCGGTCTGTAAGTTATTAGTGTTTCCGCTCCGAGGGCCCGGTTGGATTCGGCATTAAATCCTACCTGGTAATACTCCAACATTTTCTAAAACTCAATTGGAGTATACCAAATGAACCATCTCGGTCCAAGAATTCTGGTTCCATAGATGGGTTTTCAAATGGAAACATTATTTTGATGTTAAGGCCACAAAGGCATAACTTGGTCTAGATGGGCCCGGGTATAGTCTAACATAGTCAAACCAACCCAGTGTAATTCAGGTCCAGCCCTTTTGGCCTAGGATACGATGGGCCTAGTCTAGCCTATGAAGGGTTCAGTGAAGCCCTCTCTATGCGCAGTCCTCCTAAGCTGGCGCCGAAGTGGGAGCGTCCCCCTTCTTTTCGGAATAGAAACAGATAGTGCCTTTAGGTGCTGCCATGTCACCATGGGACCCGAGCGAGTCCCGCCGAACCGCAATGGTGGGCCGGTGATCCAGCCGGTCCTCCTCCTAGCAGCGTGGTTGTGAACCACTACTCCACCACATCCGGCACAGCCGACCGCTCTTTGGCATCCTCCGCGGCCAAGTGGGCACATCCTCCTGCTCCGTAGTCGGCGCAGACTCGCGTCACCGCTTCACCATACCACCGACAGGATGTCGGCTACCACCCTTCCACACCACATACTACAAGTCATGTCTTCCTCATCATATAGTGGCATGGATGCGTTCCACCCTTCCTTCCACGCAGACAACCATGTGTCGGCCGCCACCTTCTTCCACGAGCCATTGCAGCAACATTCTAAGCCTGAAAAATAAAATGATATCATATTCTTGATCCTTTGGGTAAGGGATCTGTTACCATATGTTTCTCTCAACAAATAATTGTGCTTCCGACATCATTAAACATTTGGCGTTGAAGAACTCATAGAGAATAAATGATAAGAGGCAATGCATATGCATGGGATGATGGTCATGTTAGTTTTTCCTTCATCATAGCGAAACCATAACATGAAGAATCGATAAATAAATTAAATCATATTAAAAAGAAACCCCTACCTTGTTCGCACGTAGGAGATTTCATGAGGAATAAGGAAAAGATGATGACATGGTGATGTCGGCGTTCGTAGTTCCCACAAGATGTCTCTGATATGGTCTCAAGTGTCATCCTCATTCTCCGATTCCTAAGGATTCTCTTCATTGGGAAGTGTTCTTTATTTGATTATATGATCATCCAAAATCTATCCCCAAAACTCCTCTCCTTTTCCATCACAAATTCCCCTATAGGAAAATGAGGAAGCAACTTAATATGTTAAGATTATTAATTAAACAATTAAACGATGTCTCATTAATTAAGGTGAAGTTGGAAAAATAAATTGGAAGGAGTCCAAGGGTTAAGTCCACATTAATGTGGGAGGTCAAGGTGTTGGGTGGTCCCCACCACTAAACTCAAATTGGAGGTTTCAAAATGAAAAAATTAAACATCGATGTTTTATTTTATTTTTATTCTTATAACGCACCCAAGCTATGTATGAAAACTAATTTCCACTCTCGACCTACTGCGGTCAATGTGAGGGACTCCTTATGCGAATATCGGTGCAACGAGTTCAACAGTGTCCTCGTATTTCAATTCCAAGCAATGGTTCTAAATTTACAAAATGTCGCTCATGCGTTTACTAAACATTCCCGAATAAAAGTCTAGAAAATTATTAACGGTCTCCCTCAACATGTACTAGTCAAGGATAGGCTTTGCCTAAGTGAAACCCTCCCCAAAAAACCGAACAGTGCACTCAGATATCCAATACAAGTTACTGTTTAATAGTTATGAATGTCACTATAAAATAATTGTCAATTAATTATTTTATTTACGGCCGAAAACTAACTTTCACTGGGGCCTTGTGCCAGATAATGATAGTATATTCCTAAAAAAATCATACCCTAATGATTTTGGTGGTGGTCTTGGATTTCAAATATGAGTTACCATTTATGAGTTATAGGCTTTTGAAAAATAAAATAACATTATGAAAATATTTTATTTACGGTTATGACATTTTTGGGATTTCTCATAGGAGGCACGCCTCGACTAATAATAAGGTGAGACTTTGGTAAACCCGACATCCAGAGTGGAACTATGCCCCCATATATTTGATCCGAGTAACTGTTTAAGTGTTATTCTACTTTTTTTAGAAAAACTACTTACGTGCGCTAATTAATGTTTATAAAAACATCGACAGATCATTCTGGGCACTCCGGGCCTCGGAATCAAGCACTGCCAGATTTTGCAGTCTCTAGATAATTCCATATATTTAAAAATATATATAACGACATTTCAAGACATTAAATGTTACCCAACTTAGGTCTTTATGTCCCTGAAAGCCGCAGTATATGAAAAACAACCAATAGAGAGTACATAGAATGAATTTGAACCTCCTTCTCCAATGTGATCTCATGCAAGATCTCATGATTCCAGCATACACCAACTAGATGTATTAAACTCCCATGAAGGAACCTCTCCTTTTGATTCTCAATCTCCACTTGAAACTCCATAAACGTCACATCATCATCGAAGTCTAGCTCATTGTGGTCAATGATGTGGGATGTGTCATACACGTATCTCCTTAGCTAGGTTACATGGAAGATGTCATGCGGCCTCTCCAACTATGGTGGAAGATCCATGTGGTATTCTACCTCACATATCCTACGATGTATCAGAAAATGATCGATAAATATTAGTGATAACTATCTGCCTCGGCCAAATCTCCATAGTCCATGTTGTGGAGGGACTTACCAGAATACATGGTCCCCATCCAGGAACTCCACGGGTCTCTGTATCACGTTGACATAAGACTTTTTCCAACTCATTATATTTTTCACTTGCGGAAAAGTGAGGCATCGTGATATAAACTCGTTCACTTCTTTCTTCATCTGGAGCCATCAGTACTGATGTCAGAGGTCCGAGTACATCTTCACCATATTAGGTTGTACCACTAGAGAGGATGTATATAAATCCCTAAACACCTCATCTTATAGTACTACTTGTACCATGGTACATCCTCTATAGAGGATGACGTGCTCCCCACAACCAGAAAATCTATCAGGTTCCTACCCTAAGGATATCTAAGCACGTCAAGCATCGTAGTCAGTGTCTCCAAGATGCACCTCCCTGACTCGCTGAAAGAGTGGGGGTGTGACTGTAATAGACTGGTGGTATGCTACTGCATCTCTATCAATGAAGGATATCTGCAATGTGGATAGCTTATCTATTACTTCACTATGAAACTATAGAACATACCTCTTTTTGAGGGAATCTGCTGCAACATTTCCTTTCCCAGGAGTATATACTATCTCAGTGTCATAGTCCAAGTAGAACTCAAGCCATCACCATTGTCTTAGGTTCAAGTTCTACTTAGATAAAATATACCGGAGACTCTTGTTATTAGAGAAGGCTGTAAATTTTTTTTCCACCAAGTAGTACCACCACATCTTTATCACAAAGACCACTCATGCTAACTCCAAGTAATGGGTTGCATAGTTCTTCTTTTAAGTCTCTATCTAAACATCTGAAATCTCTACTGACACTTCCCTTTCCACAAAAAAGGCTCCACCTTTTGCATCAATGCTGACAAGGGTGTCTCTATCGTAGAAAAGTTGGGTAAAAATAATCGGTAGTACCTAGCCAATGAATACATCCCACTACCTTCAGGGAGGTAATCCTAGAATCATATTTTGAAAAGATGCCTTTGTGCACTACAACTCTTTTTTGGAACTAATAACATAAAACTCCTACTACCACGAGTGTATGTCTATCCGAATCGAGAGTGATTAGATGCAATCTCAAATGCATGAGTTATATTGTGCTGCATGGGTTTCGTTTTTCGCCGACCAAGGATAATATCATTCCAACATTGTATGTAAATGAAAACCATTTTACCTAATATACTCAATCTGAGTTTGAACTGTGGATGTCTAGTCCATACCCAATCTAATATCGTATGGTATTAACACTGCCAGCAAGAATTTCAAACTGAAACTCTCACCTTAAGGGTGAGATCACACAGTCGGAGTAAATGTGATTATTGAGTCTCCTCTCGTAGGTATCTTTAGACATGTGGGTCAAGTAAACAGATTAACCAGAAACTCTAGGTCTTGTACATGATTCATGGAAGGAAGGAATGTTTGGTGGCTATCTCTTTTAATATTAAAGCTTGTAGTAAACATAGACCATTCATCCACTCATTCCTAGAGCACAAGGGTCACACTCCTTGACCATATGGAGCAACTCCCATCCCATGTCCTCTAGCTTCCTATGCCTAGTGGGGAAAAAATGGGGGGTGGTTGCAACATGTCGAAATGTACACCACCTCATGATGATCTCCTATTTCTGCTTCCACGTCCGTATCACTACAGATTCATATGTCCCTAACATTTCTTCCTCCCAAAACATTTTTACATGACCATGTCTCTAAGGCATTCATCAGTTTCCTTATTTCACACTACTAACATTCATTGGTTGTATCCACTCAGCCAAAGTACATTCAACCACCAAGTTTTTCTATAGAACCCTAACAGTGGTAGGAATTCAAAAACGAAAATGTGGGCTCAGATGATCTAAAAGACACCTTTCTCAGATGTCTGAGCCCTGAATCACTGATTGTATCGAATTCATCGAGTACCAGGAATGGTCGGTATGCCTTGATAAATACTCATCTACTGACATGTCATCCTACCAAAGATGTAGAAGCTCTATAGAACTCTCAGCCGCCTCCTCAAGCCAGTCCTCAGCCGTCTATGAGTCAGCTCTCCTCAGAACCTAAGGGGAATCCAATTTGGAAACTACTGTAAGGCAATAAGCCTAATTTTTTCCTTTATCGGTACCGCTGGTAGTAATTGTTGACCAATGGGTAGTGATATAGATGAAACACTACCCAAAGGTACTATCTAAGGAAATAGTCTATGTACTGAATCATCATCACAATGCGGACTATCCTCACGGTCACCCACTAGAATAGACTAAAAGATGAGATCACCATCTTCTCTAATGATGTCTCAACTAGGCCAAAATCTCTAGCCATTGCCTCAAGCCAACCCTCGGATGCATGGGAATCTAACTCACCAAGAAACATCAGTTTCCTCGGTTGCTGGAACTCGTGAAACACTATCATTCGACATGCATCCTCTACTGGTGGGGCTGGTGGCGACACTCGTCAAACAGGTAGTGGTGATACTGTTACACCACCCGAAGGTGCTAACAGTATAAGAGGGACTTACCCCAAGGCCTCGTCGCTCGGCGGGCTGTCATTGTGTAAAATCTTCATAAACCTAGGTGGTAGTCTTTGTGGAGGAATCCTGATAAGAAATATGTGTTCCATGGCCATTAAGTTATACCTTGTGAGCTGAATCCAATGAAAAAAAAGAAAAAAATTTCAAAAACACACACCATCATTTTTTTCATGTGTTGAGTCAGAAATCAGTGTTTAGTGTCCTGATGTATTGATACCACTACCATTTCCCCAACACTAGATTCCCCAAACTGAAAACTACACTCATAGCAATTTACACTAATTCCATACATAAAATATTAGAGTCTTAGTCGTTTAGGAAAACTGAACTCTTTTGAAAATAATTTGTCACGACTCATCCCCTGGGGTCTGTACCATGACTCCCCATACCTGCCTTCCATAGGCCAGTGGATGGTGACTAGCAACGAAAGGTATACTCTCTAAAACGGGATGTTTTTCCCTTTAATTTTGTACAACCACATAGTCCAAGAACAAGGATTGAAGAAAATGTGATGTAAATTGCTGTAGTAAAAGAGTTGTGAATGTAAAAAGGGCCAAAATAATAGCCAAACTCTAAAGGAACAAGTAAAACTGATAATAAAATGCAATTAAAAAAAGGAAAATAGCTACTGGGTCATCCTCCATTGATTCTACCTGAACGGTAGGTACATATAGCCTCCTCATCACACCATGTAATCCCTTCCTGTCTACGTACCGACTAGTAATTAATCCCTCAAACCTCATCCCAACTGCTCGTCATCTGACCAAGACACCACAAGGTGCGGGCGTAGCCCGTGCAGGGGTGAGTATAACGATACTTAGTTGGGACCTTGGTTCCCCAAAGGACTTATAGAGTTTCACAATGAAAAACGATAGGGAAACACAACGAATGTAGATTACCACACAGGTAAAATCCCACATTACATAACTCTAATCCCAATCCCAATGTATATACGGCTCACACGAGGATTTATTCTAGGTGTAGTAATATGTAACTTCCCCTATCACAACATCGACACCTCGGCTGCTAGAGAACTCCTCCTCTATCGAGTACAGTGGGCATGCCACATCACATAGAGTCACTTCCCACTAACCATATACTATTGAGGTACTCCGCATGTCGAGTACCGTGGGTCTATCGTTCACATAGAGGTGCTCCCGACCATGGGTATGCTCTGTCACACAGATGTTCTCCAACTACTGGCCTGTTTAGTTACTCCTCCTTTTGAGTATCGTGGGTTTGATGCATCACACAAATGCACTAACCACTATGGGTCTGCCATGTCACACAGAGGCACTCCCCAGAGGGCCTGCCGAGTCGCTCCAAGTGGTAATAGTCATCAGTTTTCAAGACTCAGCCAATCGTAGGGTACCATACATAGCGATCATGGGAGAACCACTCCCCAATCCATCGGTCATACCTAAACCATATCGAAGTCCAACGAAGATGTTTCCCTAAGGTCTATAACGCCATTAGGGAACCAATGCAATAGATGTCACTTCAATCAAACACCTAGTCTGTATGTTGTTAATGTTTTCTCTCTGATTGCTCGGTTGGATTCAGGATTCGATCCAACCAAGTCATACTCTAACTTTATCCAAAACTCATGTGGAGTATACCAAAAGAACCACCTCAATATATGGATTTTTGTGTCCTAGATGGTTCGTCAAAAGGATTCTTGGTTCTCATGTTATGGAAACAAAAGCATAGCTGGCTCTTGATTGGCACAGGACTTACTCAACCTGGTCAGGCCGATCCGGCCTGATTCAGGTCCGGCCCGGTTGGCATGGGCAGTGGTGAGCCCAGCCCTGCCCTTGAAGGGGGCAGGCCAGCCCGCATTGGGCACAACCCGCACGAGCTAGTGCCGAAGGGGGAGTGTCCTTCATCCGTTTGGAATGGAAACATGCAAAAACTTTAGGCACTGCAAAGAAATAGTGGGACCCGATCGGGTCCTACCAAACCACAATGTCCAGATGGTATTCCAGCCCATCCTCCTCCCAGAGGTGCAGTTGCACGCCGCTTCTCCAACACGGAGGGCATGGTCGACCGCTCATCAGCCTCCGCTGCGACTGAGCGGTCACAGCCTCCACCATAATCTGCAGTGCGAACATGCGCCACTACTCCTCCACATGGCATGTCAGATGCCGGACACTTCCATTTCGTGTCATGAATGATGAGCCGCAACTTCCTCATCATTTGGTGGTGCAGACGCGTACAACCCTTCCTTCCTCGCGATCGGCCTGGAGTCGTCTGCCTCCTTCTTTTGTTAGCCATTGCAGCTTCATTCCATGCCCAAAATATGAAATGATCACATATTCAAGATCTTTGGGTCAAGGGCTCCATGTCCATATGTTAATCTCAATAACATATTGTGTTTATAACATCATTAAATATTTATAATTGAAGAAAGGACAAAGAATTCGTGAAGAACGCAAGATAAGAGGCAAGTTATATGTGCGAGACGGTGGCCATGTAGTTTGGACATCGTCATTGTGAAACCATAATATGAAGAATCGATAAATAAATAAAACCATATTCAATAAATCCCTACCGAGTTATCCCGTACGAGATGTCATGAGGAAAAATATGGGGATGATGCGATGGTGACGTCGACATTCATCGCTCCTGCAAGATGTCTCTAATATGGGCTCAAGCATCGTTCTAATTCTCCGATTCTTGGGGATTCACTTCATTGGAAAGTGTTATTTGTTGGAAAATTTTATCCTCCAAAATATCTCCACAAAACCCCTCTCCATTTCCAACACAAATTCCCCCATAGGAAAATTACGAGGCAACATAAAAAATTAAGTTTATTAATTAAGAAATTAATTTTTGGCTCAGTAATTAAGTTCAAGTTGGAACTATAAATTGGGAGGAGTCCAAGGGTTAAATGCACATTAAAGAGGGAGTTCAAGGGTTTGGGTGGTCACCACAACTAAATTCAAATCGGAGGGTTCACAAAGAAAAAATAAAATAATGATGTTTAATTTTATTTTTATTATATTAACAAAACCTAAAAAAGACCAAAATTAAATTTCCACCCTCGACCAACTACGGTCAAGGTTAAGGTCTCCTTATGCAAATATCGATGATATGAGTTCAGAAGTGACCTCAGATATCAATTCCTAGCACCGGTTCAAATGTTAGAAAACAACGCTCACGCGTTTACTGAACGTACCTGAAACAAAGTTTGGACAATTATTAATAGTCACCCTCGTCCCACACTAGTCAGGGTTAGGCTCTACCTAAGTGAAACATTCCCCAAATAACCCAAAAGTACTCTCATATTTCCAATCCACATTACCATTTAAATGTTATGAATGTTTCAATAAAATAACTGTCAATTAATTATTTTTTTTACCGCCAAAAACTATCTTTCATTGGTGGCATGCAATGACCAATATAAGTATATGTCTAAAGAAAGCATACCCTCAAAAGTTTAGTGGTGGACTTGGATTTTTAATCTGAGTTACTGTTTTTCTGTTATAAGCATCGTAAATATAAAATAACATTATTTAATTATTTTATTTATGGTTATTCCATTTTTGGGTTTTTCACAGGAGGCCCGTGCCGAATAAACATAAGGCGTGCTTAGGGTAAACCCATCAACATGATTACAATGGTGCACTTAGATTTCTAATTCGCGTAACCGTTTAAGAGTTATTACACTATTTTTAGGAAAACTGCTTAAGCCAACTAATTAAAGCTTAAGAACACTTCGACAGATCATTCTGGGCACTCTAGGACTCAGAATCATGCGCTGTCAGATTTCACGGTCTCGAAATTATTCCATATAATTAAAAAAATAATACCAAATTTATGGGAAATTATATACTTTAAAATCAATGAATAATATTTGATTCACCGGAATACCTGTTTCTTGAGGTAGATACCATAACAACATCATATTTTATTTCATCTTCATTTATCATTCAATAATAATAAATTTGTATCCATTAACCATAGTTCATTTTCATTAATGAACCATAGAATTGGGACCAATTGAAAATGAAATTATTCACATAAAGGTATAGTCATCTGGAAAACTAAATCAATAAAATATAATTGAATATTAATATTAACAAAAAATAAATTTTAATAGTTTATTATATTAATAATATTAACATTAATTTCAACCAAGTATAAAAATATTTGTTAATAAAGGTCTCTCTCTTTCACAATGATAATGAATAATTATTTATATTTAAAATTTTATTATGTTCCCTATAAAAGAAATAGAAATAATTAAAAATAATTGTATAGTTACATGAGATGAGATAAAAAATAGATGTTTAATTTACATACTTGAACCATTCATTGAAAAACCCATAGTTAAAAAAACTATATAATGAGAAATATCATTTTCGTTAATGTATAATGTAGTAAATTAATGTGATATTATAATTCAACCAATTTTGGGTATGTTACAAAAAACATGGTTCAATTTTATCATACTACTCTTCTTCTTTTCACTTTGGTTTTTTCAATCTTATAGTCACATCATACTAATACATTAACATGAAATCCGTACATTATTGGGAAAATTAACCATTCATGAATGAACCTTCAAAATGATTCCTATTTTGTACAAAATAATTTGTTGTGTACATATTTTATTTTTTTGGAAACATCCAATGAAATGAAATAGGTCCTACATGAAATATTTTGGTTGGATGATAGATATTTAGATGTAGGATACATGTAAAAAATGATAAATGAATTGTTTTATATAAATCCAAAAAATTAATGGTTTCTCTGACAATTTTATTTTTCACCATTGGCTTTGACAACATCTTATAAAAACTTTCTCTATAAAAATGAAAAAAATAAATTGCATACACACATACATTATTTCATAGTAAGTGAATCATTCCTATTTGAATTAATTCTAATAGGAGGATTTGATAATCCTGACTCTTCAATGATTTCAAAATCAACACTCTTCTTATGAATCATTTTGATATGTTACATGACCAGCCATATGGAACATTAATTGTATCTAGTACTTGTAGAATTTGATTTTTGACATCACATGTCATAAAAATATTTAGACACAGAACATTCCATTTATTTTCACTCATAAACAGAGTATGCAATTTTTTCTTACAACCCAATCCACTATGTCTCATTGAGATTATAATAATATTTTTTCCATCCCTTTAAATTTATAAGAATTAAATGAAAAAATTTAAATATTTTTTTTTTCAGTGTATATTAGTTCTATAAAATTATGTTAAAAGTTGTGGGAATAATAAACAATATAAAATAAGATACTTTTCTTGTTTCCAATTGTAATTGGATTTAGTGGAAACAATCTCCCTTTTTTATATTTCATATGAACCTTCCTGAATGAAAAACTATCATATTTCAATTCACTAATCACATCAGTTCCAGACATATAGTGAGGTGGATATTTGGTCTCCATGGTATTGTCAAACCTTCAACTATTATTCCAATATAGACGATTCATTTGAATGAATATTGAATGCCTTTTAAAATTGAAACTACAATGGTAATAAATTCTTATGGATCATGTAATCATAATAAAAATAGGAAATTATTGTTTTCCATTCCTTACCTATCAAGACATCATTGCATAAGTAGTACAATAATGTATCATCAATATAAGTGTATCACATGTCTGAAATATGGATTTAGAGCATGCAATATATCAACACACTCCCACATTCCACAGATGATTAAACTCTTTTAATTATGGTTACATTTAACAATATATGTCATTTTTAACATTATCAGGTATATATATTAGTATACACAAGAAAGTGATTTATTCGTACAATTCCATGGAGGAAGGTTATAAATGTGTATGGAAACATTCAATGTGTTTTGAAAATTAATAAAACTACCAAATAGATTAATACCATAACATTATATATGAAACCTCACATTATGAAAAAAAGTTGAAGAATAATGAAATATATAATAAAATGCATTTCATGAAAATATATAAGTAAGATGAAAAAACGCATCAATATCCTTTTTCCTCTCAGTACTTTTCCATTAAATATTTATTTATATATCATCAGAAATGCAAATATTATGGAGTCTATGAATTAATAGAAAATTCCGTATTACTTTTTTTGGAACACTTGATGGTGGTCCATTAGTATTTATCTTCCATTAAGATGTTATCATTTTCATATAATCATTTAATTTGGTAATGTTTTTATAGAATGAGCTAAAATATTTTGGACAACCATGAATCTGTATTTTAGAAAATCCATGTCTGTCAAATAACTTCGATTCCATAAAATATTTTATGTAAATTTCAGAATCATCTAGAAGAAATTCATTAAAAATGGAGTGAATATAATCAATGGCACTATTATAAATCCCAAACATGGTTTTCCCATGAAATAGTAAGATTAATAATTATGGAATATTCCATTTTCCACATTGCTAATATGTTGGAGTTGGGGTAGAATCATTACATTTTTCTACCCTATAAACATTATCATTTTAATTACATGAATCAAATGTTCTCATATCAATATATTCTTGGTTCTATAACCTTTCATTTTCATGATGAAAAATAAATGTAAACATGTAATATAGTAAATTTCCCAATCCAGTCCTCTCATTTGGATCATGAAAATTTTGAGATTTCATATTCTCCACATTTGATATCAAATATAGTAGATTTTTTTATAATCACTTTGGATATATGGTAGGAATATTCTTTATATCATAAACAATGTCTTCACCAAAAATATAACTTTGGGGTATATTTTATTACTACTAAAAGAATTTTTAAAATAAAAATAAAAAATGATATCCAACTTGTATAGAACATCACATGATATTTGATCAGTTCCATATATCCAAATTCTATTAATTTGATAAAAAAAATTAATAATTGATTACGTAAAACAAATCAAGTATTATTGATGTTAAATCAAAAACTTATTTAAGTAAATGAAATTTTTTCACATTATATGAAACCTTAAATGTCATAATATACTATATGAGATTTATAATATATAAGAATAAAATACTATATATATTATACAATAATATTAATATAAAACCATGATATTAAATTACATTACATTAATGAGTAATAGCAATACATAATTCTACCCCAAATTCTATTTCAAATTGATGTATTTTGTTTTTGTCTTTTTAAATTAACTTTTTAAATTATGTTATTTTTATTCTATAAATTAATTTGTAAGGTATTACTATTTATTATTAACAATATTATAAATCACACATAAATTATATATTAAGGTTTGATAAATCCATTATCAGTGTTTTTTCATATGTATTAATATTAAATTCCATCATTCATTTCCTCGAGAGTAGTGCAAAAAAATGGCGCTTCAATAAATACAGTAGGCATGATTATGTCTAATATTTATATAAGGAATGATAATTTAGTGGAATTTTCTTCGAATAATTTATGGTTAATAGGGATGTATAATTTTTATGCTAACCATGTATACATTTTTTTGGGTTTCAATGGGATGGTTGCTGATGACTCTAAATTGAATGATCTCTAGAAGAGATAGTGTGTGTTGATTATATGAATTATTTAATGTCTTCAAGTTGGTGGGTGTCCATGTGGTAGACATTTAAATGAGTGATAGAACATATTTTGAAGAAGGGTGATGACTAATATTTGTTTATATAAGAATTAAATGAATGGTGATAATGGTAAATATATTAATAGAGTGATCCTAGGTTCTGATTCATGTGCCACTTAGTGATTGAAACTATATTATCTATCTAGTTACATAGAAGTGTGAAACCATTTAGTTATGATATAATCTAGGTGGGAATCAATCACATGGACGTTTTTTATAAAAGAAATAGAGAGTGGGTAATATGGGTGTGTAAGAAACCAATGTTTAAATGATATTGATGATTCATGTGTTTTGTACATGATACATATTCTATGTTATGGGATAGTGAGAATCCATTTTTGGTATGTGGATTCATGTTTTCAACTATGATTCCTACATAAAATAGAGGCATGAATCATGTTTTATGATATAATAATATCATAATTTAGAGGGTTGAAAAAAGTGTTCGGTTGAGTGTTATTGAAAGATCTATCCAAATGATAATCCTAATATGTTATTGAAAAGTCATTGGGAATGGATTGAAAAGTGAGACACATGTGAAATTATGAAAACATTTGAGTTTCAAATAAAGGGGACGTATTATGAGATATAAATATTGGGGAGCATATAATTGTCTATTTTAGGGTATAACATTCATGAATAATTTTATTTCTGTATTTTCTTAGGTTTTTTTTCCATGAATCAGGGTTGGGTGAAGGATATAATTTCTTAGATGAAACCTGGTTTACATATGAATGACCATGTTTCAAATTAGAGGACTTTCATTTATCAGGGTGATATAATGATAGTTATTCTTGATAGTAGTGATCTTATAATAGATATTATACATAAATTTAGTTTTAGGAATAAATTTTTTGTTTGAGATATTTTTAGATTCCATTAAGTATTTTGGATTGATCATTGACTTATTTACTTGTTATTCAGTGGAAGACACTAAATATTTTGTTGAACATAAGATGGAGAATTCCTAACCAATTCTTTTACGTATTTTTGTATATATTTTGTCAAAAAATACTGCTGGAACATGGTACTAAATGTGAATTTTTTTTAATAATGTGATCAATAATTTGAGGAATAGTTGTCATGTGTGGGAATAAATCATGGACACTGGACACATTTTCAATTCCAGCATGAAATAATATGAGTTATGATATAACAAATTGACCATTTTTGTCATATCAGTTAGATGTGTTGATATTCGAACTGTATCAAGATTATCATTAAACCACAATAAATGAGTTTCAATAAGAAATTTCAATCGAAAGGAGTGATATGGAACTGAATTATCCCATGTGTGTAGAGACCTATTCCATGGAGGTCCATGAGCCTTGAGAAAATGATATATTGTAGCCACTATAGTATATTTGTGTCATCAAATTACCATAATGAATTCATGTGACTTTTGAGGAGGATGTCCTCAAATTAAATTTGAAAGGCATAACAAGATGTTTTCATTATGGTATGTTGAATGTTTTTTCTTTTGTTTGGTTTACAATTTAATTTCATTTAATGTAATTATGGTATTTTCTAAGTGATAGGTATTTTTTCTCGGATAGTTCTATGGATATGTTATAGACAATTTGTTGGAGTTTAGTCACAATTTTTGTGTAGTATTTCCATTTGTCACTTAAACTGTATTTACATAAATTTAAAATAAATAATTATTTTTATTATAGATTTTCTAATGATTTTTTTTCATGTTATAATATAAGGCCCCATGTGTGGGGTAAATTACCAGTACACATGGATTGGCCTATAATTTTGTGATAAGGTGGTTCATGAGGAGGTAAATTATTCTCCAATAAATTAAGTGGTCTTTTAAACAAACACCCTTAGTATTATACATTTTCTTTTACTGAGTGGGATATGTGTGATCTGTAGAAATTTTGAAATTGATGTTTTTTTAAATTAATGAATTGCATATTTTATGATTATATACATGGATTTTAATCAAATAATGTGTGAAATACATGGTAGAATGTGAGAATTAGAAAGATTCCATTTCAATCGAGGGTCAGGGATTTAATTATGATAATGTTCCATATGAAATGTAAATATCATGGGGTGTTATTTAAATGAGGTTTAATTGAGTAAATAAATTAACGATTCATAATGGTATTAAATATTTGTTCTTTTGTTACTCTCCCCTTCAACACGAGATAATGATTGAATAGATATAAGTGAAAAACTATAGTCATTATGGATAGTTATGGAGAGCATTCCATCTCATATTGATGGATTTTAATGTGAACTTTTTTTCAAATTTAGTGAAAAATGGAAAATATAAAATAATAAGTGAAATAATTTCCCATGAGTGTAAGATTCCTCTCCATATATAAAAAATGAAAAGTTGATAATTACAGTGAGAAACTCATCACAAGATAACCCCTAAATGAATTTTTATATGAAAATAATCATCGTAAAAAATAAAATTATATAGATCACCATATTCCCTGTAGAAAACACCATATATAAAGAATGAATAATTATAAAATATTCAAATTCCACTTCAATATAGGTACAAAAAACCGTTATTTCTATCGCCAACTGAATATTTAGACATACAGAAATAAATTAAATGTGGAAAACAAATAATTTACCATTGTGTATTACAACTATAATAAAAATGAAACTGATAGTCGTTAGAATACCAGATATATTTCGATGTTTACAATTTAATATCAAATAATAATGGAATTAATAAAATAATAGAAAATAAATCATCATAGGTGGTGAATAAACTAGAATTTTGTATGTTTATAGGGTTCTGGATTTGAATGTAGTGGGATGTGGGGGGCCTAGAAAAGTTTTGTACTTGTGGAAAGACTATTCAAAGTGATTCATTAAAAAGAATTCGTATTGATATCTCTAAAAAAATTAGAAAAACATTTGGTATATAGTTAACTATCACAACCATTTTTTAAAACCATTATGATAATACAACATATTCATATGATTTTTAATAACTATTTTTATAGGTTAATGGGTATATTCTATCTTTCCAATTATGGAATTACCATTCTGGAATTGACTGTATGTTGAAAATTTTCTTGATGTTATAATGTTAAAAAAAGTATGTTATAGTATCACTGTAAAAATAATAAATGCACCCAAAAAGGATAGAATTTATGTTAATATGGATATTATTGACTACAGTATGTGGAAGAGTTTCCCCAGTAATGTGTGAAAAATGGACTCTTCTTTATTCAACTACTTATACTCTTTATGGGATAGAGAGAAATCCGTTTTTAAACTACTTAAATGATGAAAATTTTCTATATGTGTATTCATAAAATTTCTATAATATCATCTATATGATTTATTTGAAGTTAAAAGAAATGAAATTACATGACTTCAATGTTTTGATAGAAGATATAGTGCATGTAGATTTATATTTAATTTTTGACACCAATGTATTTTATACAATTACAAATATATACAAATTTTTCATACATATATGAAGCAATGTAACAAGTCCAATTAAATTTCAAATAATGAAAAAATAAATTTCACTGATATTATGTAAATTAGACATGTTCTTCCACATAAAATTATTTGATATGATATTTAACATAATAGTTCACCTGGTAAGAAAGATTAGACGATGTGATCATGTAAATTATTGATATATGCACCACATTAAACATTATATGATAATTTTAAAAGGGTATGAAAAAAAATAAAACTTAAATAGAATGTTGTTCTATATTGTGATATGTTTTTTGAGGAACCCGTTGTTTTCTTTACCAACTACCTATCTGATATAGAAGGAATTTTCCTACAAAATTCTCATCACACTGGGTGGTTTGTGGGTGATTGAATTTTTGGAATATATGTTTTCACAATTACTATAATAGATTTGGAGTGGGACCACCATTATGATTTTCATAATAGGTTAGCTGTTTCACAATATATTTAAACCTAAAATGTTATTACTAGGACTTTAAATCTATCATTTTATGATGTCTGAATATGAAACACTCATAATTAGTAGTTTAAATGATGGTTTCAAGGAAACAATTTTAGAGAGTCAACTTTAAAAATTCATTCAATTCCTGAATGACTTTGATGGCTATCCAATGGACCAAGGGTGCATTTTTTATCTTATAATGGTTATATAATTAATGGTTATACATACTATGAAATTGATCATGATGAACGCAGTACCATGTCAAATAATGCAGTTACACTTGTATATGATGTGATGAAAGTATATGGTACCAAGGAAAGACATCCATTAAATGTGATTGAGTCATAATCTTGAATTATGAAACAAATATGCGATTTGGATTATACAACCATCCATGTTCAAAAAATTTTATGCATGTGGGTGGATAAGATGAGTGACATTAAGATATATGAATTTGGATTAATGAAATTGGATTTTAATAATGTAGTATTAAAAATGAATAATATTTAAAGGCATCAAAGGTTTTACAAGTTTATTATGATCCATATCCAACAAACTAAAAGTGTTTAATTGTAATTTTTTCAACCAAAAACCATAGAAGGGTCACATTCTAATTCAATAAAAGATGACCATATATTTTTGATGTCGTACTCTTTATGTAGATGTCCCAATGTAGATGCGGTTTCATATGTCATAAAAGAATGAAATGAAGGGATTTTGATACTCAATATAGGGGGTCAAATTCCATCAACCATTAAAAAATATGACTTCAAAAATCATGTTTTTTTAATATTCATTTTTTACAACAAATTATTATTATTTCACAACATCATTTATGTAATATAAATTAAATTTTCAACTACTTCTATATATAATGAATTTTTAAAGGTCTAATGAACTTAATTTAGATGAAATAAGGTTTCTCAACATTATTGTGGTCCCAGGATAGAATAACAACACTCTTATTGTAACACCCCGAGCTTTCACGGTATGCTTCTCTTTGAATAATACAGTAGCGTGTGTTTTACGCAACTTCGAGTTCTAACACACACCACAACCAATCAAAGTAGCTGTTATGAATAGTAATACCTAATTTTTAAAATTTTATAAATGTTATCTTTCAAAATGGACTTCATTTTGGGATTTTGAGTATCAAATTTAGCCTAAGGTGAAATTTTGGTACTTTTCGGATAACTATAATATTTTGATGAATAGTGAAAATTACTAAATTTTAATTAAAAACAACTTTTTTAATCAAAATACTTATTAGTTATAAATTATGAATTTGAGTGGTTTTAAAGAATATTTAGAATATGTTTTTACCATTTAATAAAATTTTGGTCATTGGACATAATTTCACAATTAAACTGGACATAAACAAGTATCAATCTTTGGATAATTATTATATCATAAAAACACGCTTTTTTGTTTTGACAACGAGAATTAATTTTAAATTAATTTCTGCCACTTCTGTGTTTTGAATTTGGAAAAATGGATTCCATATTAGGAATCATGATGTTCAAATTGTGTAAATAGGTAACTTTTATTTTTAGACATTTTGATTAATTAGTTCGGTAAATATTTTATTTACCATGGTTAACCGGTAAATCTGGTAAATAAGGGTTACAAAATAATATTATAATAATAATATATTACCCTAAAACGTGTCCTAACCTTATTGGTTGATTCATGTCTGACCATGTCCATCTTTGGGTCGACTTTGGGACCCCATGGAACCACTTGTAAGTGATAATAACACTTTATATTAATTATGTTAAAACAAATACAAAAATAACATAAGCATATATATTTTAGCAAATAAATTTTTACATAGGGTTATATATGTTGGATATTTGACTATGAATATTAATTAGAAATATAAAAAGATTTCCTACATAATGGTTGTTTAATTATAATTTTTAGACATTAAATAATTTAATTTATTTATGACACAATGATGATGCAGTAATTAACATAATAGTAAAAAATTAAAATAATTGATATTATAAATACCCAAATAAATATAATTTAAGACTTTTAATGAATTAAATTAATATTTTAGGATAATATGACATATTAGGATTTATTTAATTAACTTTTTTTGAAGTAATCGTTCTTTTATGATTTTTAAAAAAGTCAATTATTGAATAGTGTCAAAATTGACATAAAAGAGTTTTTAAAACAAATATTATATTATTAATTGATATTAAATTCCTAAAAATCTAAGGATCGGGAAACAGACTTATATCATGATATTTGTATCATTAATGGACCACTTGGGGGTCTCATGGATGTATATTTTAGGTTTATTAACTATATAATATAACAATACAAAGTGTAATGGTAAGTGTCAAACTAATTAACTATGTGTTAAAACTAAAATATAAGGTTAATATAATGACATAAACCAGTCTAAATTCTATTTTTTGAGTAGTTATCAACCCATCCGCACCTTAACCTTTAAATAATCCACTTTGGAGCCATTATATACCAAATATGAATTTATTATAAAATACAATTTCATTCTTTTCCAAAGGTGCCCCTCACCCATCTTATAAAATAAAACTCACCCTTATTATTAATTCACACCTTCAAAGCCTTTTGGTTCGGCCAAACCCTGCCCAAATACTCTCTCAACTTCCCTCAATTCATCCTAGAGGCCTTCCTTTATTCAGAAATCCATCCTACGGAGCCCTTTGGATCAAATCAAAAGGAAGAACCTGAAGAAGAGGTAATGATTTCACCACCCTTTTTCAAGTTCCTTTCTTCTTCCACTTCTTCATTATTTGTTATTACCATTATAAAATAATTAATCCAGTATCTCCTATATACTGTAATATTATTATAAATATGGTACAACCATATTCTGTATTCTATCCATCCTTTGAATGACATGTCACCATACGTGCGTACGTACAGTTTACCGTCTCCACGTCATGGTGTAATTGTTATTCAATATATTATTATTTGGATGGATATAATAATGATTTTTAATTCATGTAAATAATATATATAACATGATAATGATTCTTTATATATGATATACCATCCAATTATACATCATTTTAATATCAAAAGAATGATATTTTCGCTCGTGCGTACGTACGGATTGTCGCCTCCATGACGCAATGAGATTAACTTCCAAGTTCAGCATTCATTGACGATTATAAAAATATATATTACTAATAATTATGTAATATATGACATAATAATGCTATTGGGGATATATATATAATGATTTAAGTACTTACATATATCTTAATCACTTACTTCCGTTCAATACTATATGAAAACAGAAACAGCGTTCATGCGTACGTACAGACTACCGTCTCCACAAACGGCGTTTTCTATTTCATATATATGTCTATTATACATATTTATATTCTAAATATATATGATATATTTATCATGTTTTATAATCTGGTAGTATTTAAATCATGATCTAAGTGATACAACCAAGAGTGACAAGTTGAAACACGTACGATAAAGAAAGTGATTATTACCCAAAATGTTAACTTAACATGGAAATTATTATTAAATGGGTAATATAGAGTCATAAATGAATCATGTATGATATCATAAATATTAATATGGTTCTGTTATAATTTAATAGAATACTACGATCTTCGTACAGGACGTTAAACGTACCCTCAACTAAAGGAATGTGCAAGGTAAGGGGTTTTTTATCTCACTCCTTATTCCCATGAGATTCATGCCATATTTCTACCAATACCTTTTGTGTGGTGTATATAATACCCATAATTATATTCTTTGTGTAATACAATTTAATTTATGTGTATTTACATATTAATTGTATGATACCTCTTTCAAGGGTTGTACGTTTCGTAAGTTACCAAAATGGTAAGGGTTTATTTCGCAATCTCATCATTATCCGAGGTTGTATATACTTAATAATTTACTAGGATCTCTTTATCATCCACATCCATGTTTCTTAAAAATGAATTTCAAAACATTTTTACTATTTACAAGAATATGTGTAAAAGACATTTATACCCTTGTTTGACTTTTTATAATAGGTTTATAAAGGAATCTTTCTGTCGTTTTCCAAACAAGGTCTTTTTTAACCATTTGACAAAATTTAGGTAAGAATTTCTTTTTTATGTTATATGGTGGGTGAGGTTATTCTCCACAATTATTAAACCTTTGAAGCTTCCTTCACAATCTTATAAAGATATTTTCAAAATAATGGTTTTCTCCATAATTATGCGACTTTTAAATGATTTCAAAAAAGAGATATTTCTCTCAAATAGTATTGATTTCATCTATGCCAACATACTTTGATAAATTTTAAACATGTTTCAAGATGATTTATTATGATAAAAATCATCCATATTGTATTTAAGGTTTCATGATATTTTTGAATATGGATGAGTTATTTTTATTCCATTAATGGTTTATGATTAAAGTTTTGACATTTTCTATGTTAGTTTTAATACGAATGTTTATGTTATATTTCATCCTCTTCTTAAGATGAATGTGTTGGACTAGTATTTTCAGGGTTGGGGACCAGTAAAAGTAAGACCTCCAGGTTGGTGTCCGGATATTAGAGGCACTCTGGGATGGTGTCAGGTTATTAGAGGCACTCCGGGTTGGAGTCCGGTTATTAGAGGCACTCTGGGTTGGTGTCTGGTTATTAGAGGCACTCTCGGTTTGGTGTCCGGTTATTAGAGGCACACCAGGTTGGTGTCTGGTTATTAGAGGCACTCAAAGATGGAGTCTAGTTACAGAGGCTCTCCGGTTTGGGTTCTGGTTACAGTTATCCCTTAGGTATTGGCACGAGGCCTCGACACATGAATTTAAAAATCGACATCATGCATTCCATCATTACGAAAGTGGTTAGTGATATTGCATGTGATTATTCGATTAGTAGAATATCCATGTGAATAAGTAAATGGAATTATTTCATTTTATTTCTTCTATATTATTCTGAAGTTCTAGTTTAAAAGGATTTTGTTTTAGTTTTATACATTTCCTTAAATTTTTATGCTTATTTTTGAAAGTTTCTGCTGTATTGCTTACCCATACTGAGCATTTGAGCTCACCCCTTTATATGTTTTATTTTTCCCAGGATTCCAAGAAGTGTAATGTGATTGACATGTAGGGTTAATCCAAGGGAATATTGGCATTCATAAAGATTATTTATGTTTTTTTGTACTTCATAAAGTGAAAATGTAACATTCATGTATGTGATCTATTTTTCCAAGACAGCTAAACTGATTGGTCCTTCGAGACTTGATTCCTTGTAATCATGAAAATGTATTAAAATAATGCACTGACTATGGGTAATTGGAGTTGGGGAGTTACAGTTGGTATCAGATTAAGATTAAAAATATCCTTGGAAACGAGATTTAGATAAACTCTGATTAGAGCACATAGCCCTAAGATAGACATTGAGGATTGGTATAGAATATCTTCCTATAATTTTGGTATTGTATAGATTTTGTGAGTTTTCCGAGAAATAAATCCCTGTCTGGATACGAGCATGTTGAGGTGGCTCTGGCACAGATGTACCTATGGGTAAAACCCAAAAACACCACTTTGAGCTAGACTCGAATGGGAACAGGTGCACGACAACGGACCTTGCTGCACTCTTGGTTACAACACTCCCAGGAGATATGCTTAGGATAATTATCATTTTATTTTCACACCATTATGATGATTTTATGAGTATATACTTACTCAAGGAAACCATTTTTATGATTATGTATTATATCCATAAATTGTTCAATTTGTGTTAGGTATTTTACAAGTTTGGTAATTATTAATTGCAATTCATAAACTGAACTATTTTAAGCTATTGTATAGAAATGGCACCCAATTGAAGTAATGTGAACTCCGGTATTACGTATGATCCAAAGAGTAAGAAAGATCATATCTTTCGTGGTCCTAAGACATAATTTAGATGTGAAATAGTTTCCCATGTATTATCATCATATGAAGAAATAGTATCATGTGTTGATAAGATGAGTAAAGAATTCTCAGAGTCCTATGGATTTGAAGGGAAACAAGAGAAGAAAGGGATGGAAGAGATAAAGATGGATAAAGGGAAGAGGGAAAATATGAATTTTCACATATGTGATAACTGTGGGAAGAAACACCCTGGAACTTGCCTGAAAGTAATGGTATTTTGTTATAAGTGTGGAGGAAAAGGGAACAATGTACGTGACTGCAAGGGTAAGAAAATGGTTTCAAATGTATAATGCTACATTTTCAAGGAGTTTGGAAACTACGTGAACCAATGTCCCAGTCATCAGACTATACCACAAATGATTCTATTGGATAATAATCAAGTTATGATACTACCACAGATGAAGATGAATGACTAGTGTTCTTATGTTGTTATTTTAGAATTATTTCATTTATGTTTTGTATCAATGATGTTCTAGAAATAAATAAGGATTGTACTGTAGTACTATATAATTATGGATTTGAGATTTTATGGTACTAATAAAAGTGAATCTACAGCGAGTTAATTTTATTTGTAAGTTACATGGTAGAAGGAAAGATAAATTGTAATGTGGTCCTAATATTGAGGTAGTGATTTTGGAATAAGAGATGGTTGATTTTGGTAAGTATATCCCCTTATGATCTTATCCAATCTCATAAATAAATTCCTCAACATTAAGAAAAGGAACTTAGAACAAAAATGTTGTCTTTGATGGTACCTTAGATCATCACTAATTTATGGCTTTGGGATTGTTGGTCTTTTCATAGACATGTTCTTTACCACTCTCCATCAGATAATTGATGGTTATATTTCTCTTCCATATCCATATTTTCCTACATGGAACCCTATTATGTGTTATTTTCGGTAATCTTCATACATTACACTCTTTATTTTAAATAGAGGCCTTATTAATACATTTTTGGATGTGGGATTTCAACTAAGATATTTTGAAACGTCATAAATGTGTTATCCCAATACCTTATGTTTTGTTGAACCGATGGTATCTTAAATCATCATAGATTGATAAATTTAAGGACCTCAATTTTAAACTTGATTGTGATTGATGACCTCATTCACTACCTATAAATATTTACATTTTCCTCCAGTTATATGTCTATAATTTCCACCAATGTCCTCCTAATCAAGATCATAATTCTGTGGTTACCCATTTCATTTCCCTTTTCATCTTCTTAAGACTAAAATTTTATTAACCATATTTCTAATGTGTGTTTTTTCCACAAAGATATTTTCTATTTTAAACCTTTATTTTCAAAAAAAAAATCAAATTTCAAGGACACAATGTTTTGATGGAGGGGAGAATGTAACACCCCGATCTTCCACGGTATGCTTCTTTTTGAATAATACAACAGCGTGTGTTGTACGCAACTTCGAGTTTTAACACACACCACGACCAATCAATGTAGCCGTTATGAATAGTAATACCTACTTTTTAAAATTTGAGAAATTTTATCTCTCAAACTAGACTTCATTTTTTGATTCGGAGTATCAAATTTATCCTATGGTGAAATTTTGTTACTTTTCGGATAACATTAATATTTTGATGAATAATGAAAATTAATAAATTTTAACTAAAAACAAATTTTTTATTCAAAATAATTAATAATGATAAATTATGAATATGATTGGTTTTAAAGTATATTTAGAATATATTTTTACCATTAAATATAATGTTGGTCGTTGGACATAATTTCACAATTAAACCGGACATAAACAAGTATCAATCTTTTGATAGTTATTATATCTTAAAAACACGCTTTTTGTTTTGACAATGTGAATTAATTTTAAATTAATTTCTGCCACTTCTGTGTTTTGAATTTTGAAAAATGGATTCCATAATTGGAATCAGGATGTTAAAATTGTGTAAATAGGTAACTTGTATTTTTAGACATTTTGAATAATTACTTCGGTAAATATTTTATTTACCATGGTTAAAGGGTCAATCTGGTAAATAAGGGTTCAACAATAATATTATAATAACACTAAAATTACACTAAAACGTATCCTATCCTTATTCGTTGATACATTTCCGACCATGGGCATCTTTGGGTCGATGTTTGGTCCCCATGGAGCCATTTGTAAGTGATAATGACACTTTATATTAATTAAGTTAAAATAAATACTACAATGAAGTAACCATATATCTTTTACAAAAACAATTTTTATATAGGGTAATATATGTTTTATTTTTGACTATAAATATTCCATAGAAAGGTAAAAATATTTCCAACATAATGGTATTTTATTTATAATTTTTAGACATTATATAATTTAATTTATTTATGACACAATGATGATGCATTAATTACCATAATAGTAACCATTAAAATAATTGATATTATAAATTCCCAAATAAATATAATTTGAGACTTTTAATGAATTAAATTAATTTTTTAGGATAATATTAAATATTACGATTTATTTAATTAACTTATTTTGAAGTAATCATTCTGTTATGATTTTTACAAAAGTCAATTATTGAATATTGTCAAAATTGACATAAAAGAGTTTTTAAAATAAATATTATATTATTAATTGATATTAAATTCCAAAAAATATAAGGTTCGACCAAGAGACTTATATAATGATATTTGTATCATTAGTGGACCATTTGGGGGGTCTCTTGGATGTATACTGTATGTTTATTAACTATATAATATAACAATACAAAGTGACATGCTAAGTGTCAAACTAATTAACTAAGTGTTAAAACTAAAAGATAAGGTTAATATAATGACCCAAACCTATATAAATTATATTGGATGATTATTTTTCGACCCATACCCACCTTAACCTTTAAATAATTTACTTTGGAGTCATTATAAACCGAATATTAATTTATTATAAAATAATATTTCTAGTCTTTCAAAAGGTGCCCCTCACCCCTCTTATAAAAAGACACTCACCCTTCTCATTAATTCACACCTTAAATGCCTTTTTGTTCGGCCAAAACCTACCCAAATACTCTCTCAACCTTCCTCAATTCATCCTAGAGGCCTTACGTTAGTCAGAAATCCATCCTAAGGAGCTCTTTTGATCCAATCAAAAGGAAGAATCCGAAGAAGAGGTAATGATTTCACCACCCTTTTTCAAGTACCTTTTTCTTCCACTACATCTTTCTTTGTTATTACCATTCTGAAATAATTAATCCAGTATCTCCTATATACTGTAATATTATTATAAATATGGTACAACCATATTCAGTATTCTATCCATCCCTTGAATGACATGTCACCATACGTGCATACGTACGGCTTACCGTCTCCACGTCGTTGTGTAATTGTTATTTAATATATTATTATTTGGATTGTTATAATAATGATTTTTATTTCATGTAAATAATAAATATAACATGATATTTATTCTTTATATAAGATATAACATCCAATTATATATTATTTTAATATCAAAAGAATGATATTTTATCTCATGCGTACGTACGGATTACCGTCTCCACGACGTGATGAGATTCATTTCCAAGTTCACCATTCATCGACGATTATAAAAATATATATTACTAATAAGTATGTAATATATGACATAATAATTCTACTGGAGGTATATATATTTATATAAGGATTTATGTTCTTACATATATCTTATTCACTTACTTCCGTTCAATACTATTTGAAAACAGAAACAACGTTTATGCGTACGTACGGACTATCGTCTCCATAAATGATGTTTTCAATTTCATATATATGTCTATTATACATATTTATATTCTAAATATATATGATATATTTATCATGTTTTATATTCTGGAATTATTTAAATCATGATCTAAGTGATACAACCAACAGTGACAAGTTAAAACATGTAAGATAAAGAAAGTGATTATTACCCGAAATGTTAACTTACCATGGAAATTATTATTAAATGGGTAATATAGAGTCATAAATGAATCATGTATGATATCAGAAATATTAATATGGTTCTGGTATAATTTAATAACATACTACGATCTTCGTACAGGAGGTTGAACGTACCCTCGACTAAAGGAAAGTGCAAGGTAAGCGGTTTTCATCTCACTCCTTATTCCCGTGAGATTCATGCGATATTGCCACCATTAGCTTTTGTGTGGTATATGTACTGAACATAATTATATTATTTGTGTAATACACTTTAATTTATGTGTATTGACATATTCATTGTAGGATACCTCTTTCATGGGTTTTACGTTTCGTAAGTTACCAAATTGGTAAGGGTTTATTTCGTAATCTCTTTATTATCCGAGGTTGTATATACGTAATAATCTACTAGGATCTCTTTATCTTCCAAATCCATGTTTCTTAAAAATTTATTTCAAAACATTTTTACTATTTACAATAATATGGGTTAAATACAAATATACCCTTTTTGACTTTTTATAATAGGATTACAAAGGAATCTTACCGTTGTTTTCCAAACAATGTCTTTTTTAGCATTTTGAAAAAATTAAGGTAAGAATGTCTTTTTTAACTTATACAGTGGGTGCGGTTATTCTCCACCATTATTACAAATTTGAAGATTTTTTCACAATCTTATAAAGATATTTTCAAAATACATGATTTCTCTATAATTATGTGAATTTTAAATGATTTCAAAATAAGAGATATTTCTCTTAAATAGTATTGATTTCATCTATGTCAACATCCTTTGATAAATTTTAAACTTGTTTCAAGTTGATTTATTATGATACAAATCATCCATATTGTATTTAAGTTTTTTTAATATTTTTGACTATGGATGAGTTATTTTTATTCCATTAATGGTATATGATTAATGTTTTGACATTTTTTATGTTAGTTTTAAAAAGATTGTTTATGTTATATTTCATCCTCTTCATAAGATGAATGTGTTAGACTAGTATATTCCGGGTTGGGGATCGGTAAAAGTAATCCCTCCGGGTTGGTGTCCGGTTATTAGAGGCACTCCGGGTTGGTGTCCGGTTATTAGAGACACTTCGGGTTGGTGTCCGGTTATTAGAGGCACTCCGGGTTGGTGTCCGGTTATTAGAGGCACTCCAGGTTGGTGTCAGGTTATTACAGGCACTCTGGGATGGTGTCCAATTACAGAGGCTCTCCAGGTTGGGTTCTGGTTACAGTTATCCCTTAGGTCTTGGCATGAGGCCTCGACACAGAAATTAAAGTTCGACATCATGAATTCCATCATTATGAAAGTGGTTAGTGATATTGCATGTGATTATTCGATTAGTAGAATATCCATGTGAATAAGTAAATGGAATTATTTTATTTTATTTATGTCATATTATGCTGAAGCTTATGTTTAAAAGGATTTTGTTTTCGTTTTATACATTTCCTTAAATGTTTATGCTTATTTCTGAATGTTTCCGCTGTATTGCTTACCCTTACTAGGCATTTGAGCTCACCCCTTTCTATGTTTTCTTTTTCCTAGGATTCCAAGAAGTGTAATGTGATGGATATTCCGGGTTAGGCCAAGGGAATAATGGCGTTCAAAAAGATTATTTATGTTGTTTTGTACGTCATAAAGTGCAAATGTAACATTCATATATGTGCACTATTTTTCCAAGACTGCTAAACTGATCTGTCCTTCGGTACTTAATTCCTTGTAATCATGCCAATGTATTAAAATAATGCACCAACTCTGGGGAATTGGGGTCGGGGCGTTACACTTATGCATATGAAAATGAAACAAATGCCAAGTAAAAACATATTTATGATGTTGTAGATATGGATAAGGTATACTAGGAACAACTAGTATCCTAAAAAAAATTCTAGTACTATAGCGTGATAAGGTTAGAAAAATTATTACGGTGAGAAAGAAAGGATTCAAATTTGGGGTTGGATGGAATTCATACGACTAGATATTTAACCCCAACAAGGCCATGTTCAATAGTAATATTTTCCTCACCAATCTCATGTATGTGCAGATTAATATTGACTGGTGGAACAAAGTTGTGCCAGCACTTGAGACACAAATTTGGGAAGAGATTACAATTGTGTTGTGATATAATATATTTATTTTATTAAAAAATAAAATATTGAAACATTTACATACTCTTAATTATTCCATGAAGAGTGCATTTATAGTAGATTAATCCCAAATTAAATTTTTATTAATCCTCGATGTAATGTCCCACTTATCTTTTCTCAAAATTATTCCCATGTATCTTCTAAAAGATGTTTAAGGGAAAATATACCAACAACCACCACATATGGATGATGACCTAATAAAAAATTTTGGGATGCATAATTTCTCATTGTGAGGGATAATATATTTATAATCATTTTTAATGGTAAAAAATTGTTGAAAATTGTGTATTAATTAGATTGTTTAATTATTTTTAATTTATGAAACAGCATATGAGTTCTTAAAATAAAAAACGAGTAGCAGAAAAACATACCCTTACTAAAATGTAAGGATGGGGTATTCTTAACATGAAAAAGGAATTATATAAATTTGAAGTATACCATAATATATTTATGTGACATGAAATAATGTAGAATACATAATTAGAATCCACACTTAGGTGCCCCGAGCTAGTTGGTCACATGATCTCAGATGTGCCTCCACATACTCCATAGGCCGCTGACTAGTAGTAACAGACTACAATCATTCATGGAAGGATTATAACCTCTTACCATCAGAGTAATACAGTTGAGGATAATATGAAACAATAATAGAATTGCATATAATAAATAACAATGGAAAACAACTATTTCAAGCAACAAAAAACTAGAAATACAATATCAAAACTGAATAGTATATATGAAATGTTAAAGTACGTTCCTTCTGTAAAAATGGAATCATCAAAGTAAAGACACTAAAACCACGAAATGGTTCCCTAGCCATATATAGTTCCCTCATCCATTCATCATCTAAGACAAAACATTTAACACTACATATTTACCCTTGATCTATCCCTCAATCATGTAATCTATTCAGGTACTAATCAAAGAGCCTGAGTAGTGTGTGAGTACAACTCAATTGGCCACCGCCAATGAAATCTACAAAAATATGGAAAATAATAGTGCAAGTAATTTTTTATGTAAAATAATTACGATTCATAAGCTAAAAAGTTACTGCATTTTAAATTAATGTTTATTTAACCACAAAAACCCATGTGTTCTCATAAACCCCAATACATCATTATTTTCCATACTCATTCCAGAGCTCGCACTATCCCCAAGGGATATAGTATCTCAGAATACCATTTTTATCATTATTTATCTCAATCAACACATGAATTCTATTATTACTTTTTATTGTTATAATTAACACATAAATGGATTTTCAATAATTTATTGTTCACAATTAATGTTTAAATTCAATTTCAAACATTTATTATTCTCAATTAACACATTATTTTCATTATTACCATTTATCTTTCATAATTAACACCAAAATTCCATCGATACCATTAATTTTTCTAATTAACACATAAATCTCACTGTTTCAATTTTTTATTCTCAATTATAGCATAAACACTATTTTTACAATTTATATTTCTCAATTAACACCTAAATGAGACTGTTACTATTAATTATTCTTAATTAACACATAAACACCATTGTTTCAATTTATTATTCTCATATAATATGGAATATCATTATTACCACTCATTGATTCAAATTCATTTCAATAACAAATCCGATAATTAATTAATAATTTCATTCAAATTATTAATTTAAAAATATGTTCAACATATTAATTCCCTTAATTAATTCTTCGTTTAATTATGTACATCAATCCCATTAATTAATTAATTAACCAATCAATTATTCAGTATTTACAAACTCAATATTGCATAATTAATTCCAAAATAATATTATTCAATTCACAATTAAATATCCTGATAATTAACATAACAATTAATCATTCCCCAATCCAAACCTAAGATTTTTGTAAATAACTTAATAATTAATTATCCCTAAATAAAAATTCAATATCTTATAAATAACTCAACAATTAAATATCTCAAATAAGAAAACTCAATATACCATAATTAGCACAAAAATTAATTATCACAAATCAACAACCTCAACATATCTTAATTAAATCAATTATTAATTATCACAAATCAATAAACTCAATATATCATAATTAACTCAAAAATTAATTATCTCTTAACTAAAATTACAAAATACCCAATTTTATATTTACCTTAAATAGTTAATTCATCAAGATAATTAATTAGATCATGAACTCAATTTCTAAGAATAAATTTTGAAATATACAATTGCATACACATAATTCCAATAATTACTTTTGGATATGAATTATAGATCATCTACCTCAATTATTTGATGAACGACATACCACTGGAATTTTTTATGTTCTGCTGAATAATGACGTCACATAAATCCATATCTAAATCTGAAATCCATGATTGAAAAAATCATGTTCCATTAATTATATATCTTCATCCAAAATCCTAGATATAAATTCATCAAAACTAGATCTATATCTAACAAAACAGAGTATAACAGCCCACTAATGAGTTTAGAAGAATAGTTGATCTACCTAGGAAAAATCGTATATCCAAAGAGATTGATCTACAAATCGGGATTAGAATCACCACAATCAATGGATTCATGGACATGGAATCAAATTAGATCGCTCTATAATTGATATAATTTGATTATGGGTCAAGCTAGGGTTCTTTGGGTTATAATACATGGGGTTCAATATTTTTTTTTATTAATTTTTATTGGATTAAAATACCGTACACATGGTTTTCTACTCATGTCCCATGGTTTCCCCTAATCATGAATCATATCACGTTCCAATTCTATGGGGGTGCATGGAATATCATAAAATGAAACCAATTTTACCAAACAAAGATCCTACCTTTCAAATACCAATATTCCAGAGTTCCATTGTTTACTTGGACAGGGTGCACAGTTAAGAAAAACCCAGTGGCAAACATGCACTTCCCTTTTTCTCCCATTATTCCAAAATTTTCACCCATACAAACCCAAAGGTAAATCCAAAATGAAAATTACTCATCACAAGGAAAATTATAACTATGATTAATATGGATACATCTTCTAAAACGATCCTGATCTTACATTCTCCCCACCTTATAATTTATAATCCATGAGTTGCATTCCAAAACATTTTGAAGATTCTTTTTCAAAATGGCTAGTCCACTAATCTCTCATATATAATTTTATGTCCCATGTTTCCACATAAAACAATTTTTATCTCCAAAACAAATGAACTATCTGCACGATCATTCCCCTCAATTCATTCTCACTGTGATCAATCACACTTATCAAATGCCTCTCAAAGGATGCATCAATCTCAACCTCATAATTGTCCACATTAATCATATATGAATGTTCGAGGTAATAATTTTTATGTTGCGACTCATGGAATACTTCATTAATAGAATTATATCTCTGGGGAGGTGTTAATCTATATTCAACCAACCACATTGTCTCCAAAAATTCAAATCGTCCAACTAACCTAGGAAAAACCTAGCCCTGTATCTATATCCTACAAGGACCTAGACTAGGAGACACCCAATGTAATACACGATCATCCTCTGTAAACACTATGAGACATCGTTGTCTATCATAATACATCGTGTATATACTCAAAATATAAATATACTCTTATGAATCACTGATATCATATATGATATCTTCTGTAGGAGGATTGATCCCAAGAAATATTGACTCACCATCTCTATCCAGCATAGAGGTGATCTTCATGGGTGACAATAAAGTCCCTCATATGCTTCAATATGAATCTTTTCCTTGTAACAATTGTTGTAGGTGAGCTACACTAAAGTAAGGTACTTCTTCCAAACCCCACCATATTCATAAACACATGATCATATCATATCATCTAAAACGTGTATAGTACAATCTGATTTCCCGTCTATTTGCTGGTGGAATGTCAATCTCAACAAAACATGTATTCCCAACACCATCTATAATCCCTGCCAGAAAGGTGATGTAAAGTATGAATCATGGAATGAAAATATTTTCCATGGAACTTGGTACAAAATAACTAACTCCCAAACATATATTTCACCAAACTGATCCGCTAAGAAAATCTCTCATATTGATATGATGTGTGCTGCCTTCATCTGCCAACACATAATAACCGAAATAGCTTCATTCATCCAAGTAATCCTCAAGATTCCCAAAAAAAAATACACAGTAATGTTATTAAACATCCACTCCATAATGGTTAATAAATGTAACAAAACTCTATGTCATTGAGGATGAGACATTAACTACTGATAGGTGACAAATTGTGTCATGAAACTTTCTATCTCCTTTCTTACACATGCCCAGTAAATCTATCATCATAGGTCATTGTAAATTTTGTTCACACCTCGATGCACCTCTCATTTCATGGAATGATACTCATGGATCAACAACTCCCACTTGATCATAGGCTAAATAATCTTGTTCATGACATATATGGTCTCATCCTCATATATGCTCCAATCTGAAGGTGACTCCCCACATTCAAGGACTTCCATCATGTTCATGAACTCTGGATCCTCATTCTATATATCGTTTATCCATCGTGAAAGTGTATAATACAGTGAAACTGACATGAGAGTCATCATCACATGACTATCCTTAACCAAAGCATGCATTTATTTTTGTGAATTCATTATAATTCATTTAGTATTACACTTCTGAACATTCGAAGTCAAAAATTTTCCTACTTAAATCATCAGCCACAGAATTTCAATTCAGGGATGTATATGCTAGTAATAAATCAAATTAATATATAAAATTAACACATATCCAATTATTTATATTTATATATCTCTGGGAAAATATATACTGTTTTTTCTGTGATTCGTATACATAGTAAACTTTTCATCCAATAGGTAATGCTTCCATCACATCAAAGCATACTCCATTGTATCCAACTTCAATGAATTAATAGGGTAGTTACATTCATTAGGACTCAACTACTGAGACCCATAATATATTACATGATCTCTCTGTATCAACAATTCTCAATGGAATATTATATAAGCATCACAATACACTATATAATCCTCACCCGAATCAGGTAGTATCAATATTGTTTTTGATTTCAATAACCTTGTCACCTCTTATAAGGAATACCTAAATTATTATATCCTTTCAAACATTATTCCTTTATTGGTCAAGAATAAAAGTGACACTGATAAATATGAAAATTCATACATTAATCACCAATAATATATATGTAACCAAAGAAATTTTTGGATATACAATATGTTCTAAGGATTTTTCCTATAAACCTCTACCTGAACCACCATTGGTTTCACCGAAACACCTTCCTCCTAGTTTTTATGACCCATGAAATGTACCTAATCAACCCAAAACAGATACATAGATAGCTTGGTGTATAGAAAATTTGCTCTCAGTGTACTAAAACTGATGTTAAGATGTTGGGATTGATTTTCATGATTATTAGAGTACACGATGACGTCATCCACAAACACTAAAACTAACTGATCGCTATACGGATGGAAGATCATGTTCATTGAGGAAATAAACACTACTGGTGCATTTTTTCATCCCATATGGAATTAAAAATAACTAAAAAATTCCACACTTTCTTCTAAATGCAGTCCTCAGTGTATTAGAAATATTAACAATCAGTAGATGATACCCTAATGTCATGTATATATTATAAAAAACCTAATATCCTCTAAGTTATTCGACATATCATTTATATATAGAAGAGGACATCAATTTCCATTATCATTCGATTAATCTTCTAGTAATCAAATCAGAAGTAAAACCTCCCATTAGCCTTCTATGAAAACAACACTAGAGAACCCCAAGGAGACATATGCAGTTGTATATATCCCTTATCATACACCTCCAACCCAGCTGAGTCTTGATCTCTAGAAGTTCTGTAAGTTTAATTTTATATGGTGGACTAAAAACTAGATCGTATCACAAAATGACCTCAATGGTGAATTATTCATACATCTTAGTTTTCCTTCCTATGAAATCATCAATAAAAACATCCAAAAAATGGCCAACTATAGGTGAAAAAACATCCCTCTTTACAATTTCATCATCCAACAGTAGACTAGAAATATGTCATATGAGTTATCATAGTTGCTGAGTAATTTGCCCTGCTTAGTGGGCTTATATATCGCACTCCCCTTGGTAAATACCACAATCACCCTTTAGAGATGTAAAATTCATTCTCCTATAGTAACTATATATGTGGGATTGGAATTCTACGAGCCAGTGCATTCACAATATTAATTCAAAACTGATATGTCTATGATATATAGATACCACAAAAAGATATACTCCCCAACATCTAGAGAACACCCCTTTTACAAAATGATGTACCTCGACCGCGTTCCCATAGATTTATCTATCATAAACACTACTCTTATTAACTCCACCGGTAGGTTCAAACCATTAACATGTTGTATAGAAATAAATGATTGAGAGGAACCTAAATCAGATAAGTAAATTCATAACCTAAAATCTAAAATTATAGTACCTCTTAGTATAGATCGTCGAACCTTGTTATCACCATGTGTTTCTATAACTACATGCAACTTTTGAACCCCAATTACATATGATGTTCTCTAACTTCACATAGATGCACCACCCTATAGATAAGGTTTCCCTTTCCTAGATTCACAATTTATACTACCTCTACTACCTTAGGGAATGAAAATACATCATGATGGCTGATATTACGAAGAAGATCCCCTTACTATAATTCGATTTTTTTAGATGCACCATCACTACCCATATGTCTCTGGTCCCTAAAGCTCTTCATTTAGATTTCCCATTCTACGAAATGATCATAACTCCACTGGTGGTCGTGGATAATGTCTATGATAGTTTGCATGCCTACCGCATTGGAGACAAACTATCCGGGTAAGGTCATATCTGACTGTACCGTCCCCCTGGGCACTCTTCTGACTACTCCCATGAATAACAACATCATTGTGAAGCTTACTTCTCCCAAAATTCATTCATCCTGATATTCTAGAATCAACCATATAAGTTGCACTAGAATCCTCTTTCATGTTCCCCTCAACTATGAGAGTCTGATCAACCACCTCATGAAAAATTTTTAGGAGAAAGAATATAAACTGGGAATTATCTCAAATTGAATCATGTCCTATAGATGCATCTTTATATCAAACCCAACCCATTACAATGATGAAGAAAAGTGCTACTAATCTATAAACCATCTAGAATAGTCCATCACATACATACTCCCTTGAGTTAGTCACATGAACTCAACTGCTCTATATTACCTCAGTGTCTTGGGATAGAGGTGCTCCAAGAACCTCCCCGAGAAGTCCATCCATAACATATCATCGTCTTATATATTCTAAGCATGAATTTCACACCAACAAATAAGTGGTCCTTATAGAATATCAGTATCCAACACGAGCCTCCACTCAGCAGGAGTCTCTCAATGGTAATTTCTATTCTCAATGTAATCATTCCATAACTCATATATCTCAGGTCCACCATCTCCAAATAACTGGCAGGGTTCTATAGCTAAAATATATTTGTCATGTTAGACATTCTCGTCACAACCTACACCAGGTTTCATACCATAACCTACATAAAGCATGTAATGTTCTCTTATAACTTGTCTTCTGATTCCCCAATTGGAACAATCGGTACCTTAGGTTCCAATACTCGTAGGTCTCCTCCATCCAATACCACATACCATCCTCCCAACAAGAATCATCATGGAGGAATCTCTCTATAAATCCAAACACACATTTCATTAAAGACAACACAACATTATCAGATTTATGCTAGATAAAAATCACAACAATTCACAATAAATATTTTCCCCAAACCACGTTATGCTATCAAAACTGAGGAACTTTTACTACTATTAATAATTATACACCTAGTTCCTCGTTAATATTTGTGAGTTCATTATCATATCAATTTTCTCAATAAAAATCCATTAATTTTTTTCTTTCACAATTTTAAAATATTTTTCAATTATAGGTTAGAAACCATTTTCATTTTAATTTCTCAAGAACACAAAAATAATTCAAGGATAATAACGTACCCAAAACCTATTTCCCCATAGAAGCATAAAATGATGCCTGTCATAATAATCTTGTGTTCCTAGAATGATGCGTACATATCATCTCTCATGCCATACTGTTCGATGTGTCAGTTGTCAAAAAATTTCAGAAATAGCTATCACATCCCATAATATGTGCATCACCCAAGGTTAAATAATATTCACTTGTAATATCAAATAAGAATATCATGAATCTCACCATATGTACATGGTATTTTCCACATATATAGATTTTCATGTCCCATACACAAGCCCATAACCAAGGACTAGAAATTTTTAATCTCTATAATACCTTTACCAAATATTACTTCAAAATAAATATAAATGAATATACTGCTTTGATACCACTTTCTAAACTCATGACCCATGTTCCAGACCCCAGTTCCTCAGTTCAGTCAGTCCCATGACCTGAGGCATGCCTCCCTATATTCCAGAGGCTTTCACTATTAGCAAGGGTATGATATCTTTTATAGTCATAATATTCACCCTTATTAACAGAGTAATCCACCAATGGAAAATATGAAACACTAGTAGAATTAAATATAATTAATGACCATGAAAAATTAACATCTCAAGATGTCAAAAACTAGAAATACAATATAAATACTATACAAATGATTTTCTATGCTAATGTACTTTCCATGTGTCAAAATGCATACACGAAAGTAGAGTCACTAATAACTCCCAATGGTTATAAAATAAATTCTAGTTTCCTCAATCATTCATAATCCCAAATCAGTCATCAAACACAAGACCATTTCTCATGACATGTCTGGAAATCATGTAATCTATTCAACTACTGATCAGGCCGCCCGAGTAGGGTGTGATTACAACTCATAAGGCCACCACCAACGAACTCTAAAATAATATCCCGTCAAATAACTATGATGTAGTTGTATAAATAAAATATTTAAAATGAAAATCTAATTATTTATCACATTATCAAATAATTTTATTTAACAATTTAAATTTTTAGGTTCCCATAGACACCCATACTTCGTTACATGCTCATCTCATGCTAGAGCCCGAGCTATCACTGATAGATATCGAATCTCAGAATACCATTGTTACAATTCATTATCTCAATCAATACATGAATTCCATTGTGACAATTCACTATTCTAATAAACAAAAAATGATATTTATATCATTTATTGTTCATAATTAACACTTTGATTCCATTATTATGATTTATTATTCATTGTTAACACAAAAATAAATTTTTTACACTTATTATTCTCAGTTAACATATAAATATTATTGTTAACAATTATTTTTATAGTTTGGACAGAAATTCGATTTTTATCATTTATTATTATAAATTAGCTCATAAATGTCATATTACCATTTATTTTTCTAATTTAACAGAAAAAATATATATTTACTATTTATTGTTCTCAATTAAGATAAAAATCCATTGTTAACATTTTTTTTCTCAATATACACATAAGTTCCATTTTCGCCATTTATTATTCTCAATTAACATAGAAATTAAATTTTTAGCATTTATTGTTATCATATAATCATGAATTTCATTGCTACTTCTGATTGATTCAAATTAATTTCACTATTTTATAAAATAATTAATTATTCTTCTCATTGTCATTAATATATATAAAATTTTTTTCATCAAATCAATACCCATATTTAATTCTATAATTTTAAAATCACGTAAATCCCATTATATAATTCACTAATTAAATAATCAATATTGGCAAACCAAATATCACATAATTAATTCCATATTTAATTATTAAATTCACAATTTAATATCATAATAATCAACTCCGAAATTAATTATCTCACAATCCCAATTCATGATTCTGATAATTATATCCATAATTAATTATCCACAAATCACAATTCAATATCTCCTTATTATTAATCTATTAATTATCTCAATTCAGTAATCTCAATATATTATCATTAACTCAATAATGAATTATCTCAATTCATCAATCTTAATATATAATAAGTAACTATTTAATTAACTATCTCAAATCAAAAATCTCAATATATCATAATTATCTCAAACACAATTATCTCAAAACTATATACCCAAAATCCACAATTTCATGTCTCCCTCAATTAATTATTTCACCAAATTAATTAATTAGATCAAAAACTAAATTTATAAAAATAATTTAGAAAAAATAAAATAAAACACAAAAAATTTCAATCAGGTCTTTGGGATTTGAATAATGGAACTTCTACCACAATTATTTGACGAATGTTTTTTAATTGGAAATTCTCATTTTCAATGGAATAACAATGTAGCATGAGATCCTGATCTAAAACCTAAATCCAAGAATGAACAAATCAATATCCCATAAATATAGATCTAAATCCACAATCTAATAACTATATCCATCAAAACTCGATCTAGAACAAAAAATACAGTATAACAACCCACCTAAAGAATGGGTATTGAAAATGTGAAAAATCGGGAAGAAACTACGTACCCAAAGAGATGTTGATCTTCCACTTAGGCTATAAATCATGATGAATGAAGCTCATCCAACCTTGGAATCCCACCACAATGATCTAGAATGGTGTGAAATTTATTACAGGTTGATCTGGGGAGTTAGGGGGTATAATATTGGGGTTTGAGATGTTTTTGATGTTTTAAGAGACATAAAATCCATGCACACTATTTTCTTCCCGGGGCACATGATTTTCCCTAATCATGCCCCTCTTCTAGGGGGATGAATGATTTCTACTATGTGGGTGAAAAATTTGAATCATTAAGTTCCAGTAATGTAAATCCCCAATATATATTCTTATATCATTTTCAGGGAAACAATCCATTGTTAACGAAAACCATGCGCCAACCATGCATTGCATCTTTCTTTCATTTTTCTCAAATTGTCCCCCAAACAGAACCCAAGGTTAAACCGAAACTTAGTGTACTCACCACAATGAAAAAATAGTACTTGTAATTGAAACCAATACATCTTAATAAATGGAAATAATATTACAAATAACAAAATAAATATATTCCTCTAATTATAGATAGATTGATAAATCAAAATCATAATCCAATTCCATCCCACATCTAGTTCTATGTATGGAGGTGTGTGTAAATAAATAAGTGTTACTAATAATTTTAAAAAATTTTAAAATGTTTGGGGATCATGTGTAAGTATGAAATAATTATTTATTCCCATTTAAATCAGTATTAAACAATAATGATGACTCATTTTCCTATATTTTTTATCTTTCATAGACACTACAATCATCATATATTATAGATTATGAAAATAAGGTACTTGTTAATTGATGTGGACAGAACACTATTCTCACATTAGATATTTAGGATTTGGGGTGTCACCCCAACATATTTTTAAAAAATGAATAGGGGATAATGATAATAAAATTGATGAGTTGTAGACTTGATAATATTATCTATAATAAAAACATAATTTCATGTTATAGCTTCTAGAAATATTTATGGGAAGGAATCAATGAGAAGAAACAGCACCAGAACAACCACTCGATGATTACCTCCACCCCTATCCCCACAGACATTACGGAAATCCATCCCATGAAAGAGATGTCATAGAAGAGGTAATCAATATTATCATAATTTGTTCTTGGAATTATGAATCATACATCCACTAATACCATTCATATAATTATATTTTATGAGGTGAAAATTATTGTCATTTATATCTATCAACACCCACCCATCTCCATGTTATGAGGGGAAATGTATTCAATATCTAAATAGATATTATACACAATAAAAACATCCAAAATGTTATTTGAGAGTGGGGATAAAAATTTCTAAAGAGTCCTCTGCAGAGCTGCTAGTTCCACATGATGATACATATATTTATATGGTCCATAAATATATTTCTACATTACTTTTAGGGATTATAGATCATTAAAAAAAATTCGACAAGGAGGTATTCATTTAAAATTTATTTTCCATTCAACATATTTAATAATTTTGGAAAAAATGATTGAGCTGGTGAATTTTATTATAAACTGACTAAATGAAGGGAGAGAAACTGAATGTCTAATCAAAATAATCCAAAGCATCAACCAAAAAAATTAATACTGATTCAAAAATATCCTTTTCCCCACCCTATCAACATACAAATTTACTAAAATTAATGTCTTATGAAGATACAATGTTAGGGAGTGGTGATACGACCATATTTTATTTTGATGATCAAATGTATAGAGAGGGAATTACCAACTATATTTGTCTTAAGAAAGTAAATTAAATCCTCATGCATGAAGGGCTTTAAATATTGGTTTTAAATGTAAAAAATAATGTGTGTTTTCAAGATTTGTTGTTTCAATAGATGATCTACTATGTTAATGATGATTGAATACCATTTACAATTCATATAGGCCTATATATAAATAATATATGATGGGAAACCCCTGTGAGTTCTATTTAGGACTTATTAGTCCTCACATTAATTCTACCAAATATTCTCATTAGAACCAATAAAATATGAATAAATATTTGGAAAATTGGACACACTATTTGAAATCAAACTATCAGATGAAATACTCTTTTTAATACCTATGATGTAGGGGTAATACACTATAATTTAACAATATAAAATATATTTTCATTAATTTCATATATTTTTCCTCTTTATGTAATAATTGGTTACGCATTGTAGTCAATTAAGATACTCTAGAAATATATAAATTTGATTCAATGCAGAATGTCCCAGAAAACCAACTACACATCATGATGTTTATCAATTTTAAATACATTATATTGACAATTTTGAAACTAAAATTCATGTTATATAATTTATATTGTGTTTTAATAAAAATTTATTAATGAATGGTTGTTCATTAAATATAATAAAAAATCGTTTCATATAGATATTCCATGAGAGTAAGGATCCTATAGACTTCTACACGTGAATAATTATTAGAGTGTATGATTTATTATCTCACTATGAAAACATATATATAAACAAATTAATTATCCTTATAAATGTTACTTCCATGTTCAAAACAAACTAATTGAAAATAATGTGGTTATTATGATTGATAATTTAGTAAATATATCTTCTACCATCAACAAACTTACATCCATGAATAGGTATTTTTTAGGATAGTAAAAAATTCATGAAAAATATTTTTTAATCAATTATTTATTTATGTTTTCCATGTACTAATATGAATATTGGTAGTCCTTGTATTTTCATGTGTAAATTGTTTTTTATAAATAAATTGGAAGCATCCTTAATGTCTTATTGCATACCGACATCATGAAGTGGTGACTTCGTTCTACATATTTTGTGGATTTCCCCTTCATTTAATAAACTATTTAGCTAATTTACTTATAATTTGTATCGTATAGTTTATCACAATGATACTTAAGACATTTTTAACATATATTAATCAACCACAACTCGATTTGGTACAGATTGGTTCTAGTATGATTGAAACTATATGTTTTTTCATTAAAATTTATATTTTAGTTTAGAACACTAGTGAAAAAATCAAAATCAAGAAAATAAATTATGATTGTTTTGATATATTACTATGATAATCAATGAGTCATCTGTTATGTGATGTAATAATTTAATCCTCTATCACATATATAAAACTCTTGATATTTCTCAATGTTAACATTATAAGTCTAAAATATACAATTTATTTAACAACATGGGTCACTTACTAAAAATTGAGAAAACATGTTTAGATTGTTTTGATACTTTAGGAAAATGATTCCCAATACATTCATGTTGTGTGAAAATTAATATCACATCAAACAGACCCAACCATGTTCAGTATGACTCAATGTCTATGTTTTTAGTATAAATGGATATTTTAGTTAAAATGACACATGACATACACAATAATAAATAAATGTATTTATATTTCATTGATACATTATAAAAATGATATGTTTGTAATTTGTGACAGGTAGGAATCAACAACACATAAATCTGATGCATTGTGTGACTTCTATTACTCAAAGTGCATTCATTAATTTTAAAATGACATTATAGTAATAAACACATATCACATAATCAAATCATTGAAAAAGAATTCATATTATTTTAAAAAATTATTAAAATGATCTATTTGTAATTTATGACATATAAGAATCATCATCTCTTCAATTTGATGCATGGTGTGACTAGTATGACTCCAATTTTTCAATTTTTAAAATTTTCATTTTATTAAAAAGTTATAGGGACATAATCAAAACCATGGAAACAAAATAATATTTTTTATACTTTACTACGGTTATACCTAATTAGTTTTTGATTTGTAGAATTAACATCGCCTCTATTACAATTACTGTGTTCCTGATATGACTCAAAGTGTCTATTCTAAGTTTAAAATTTATATTTTAGCTCAAAATGTTTGTCACTCACTAATAACCATGAAAGGAAACTACGATTTGCATCAGAATTTTTGATAACTATTGATATATCATTTTTGACTTTTATGAATCATTTTTATATCAAAATGACACAAGAAGTGATCAGTATGACTCAAACTGTGTGTTTTCATTTTAAAATGATATTTTTATTAAAATAATGTGATGAAATAAAAATTGGAAAAAATAATTCATATTGATTTAATACATTTTTAAAATTATTCATAAGTCAATTTTTTGTTTATAAATTATTCACACATCGATAAGATTTATTGTTTAAAAAATATTACTCAAGGTGAATGTTTTCAGATCAAATTAATTTTTATTAAAACCAACATTTGACAAATTTAGAACTACAAAAATGAATTTATATTGTTTTAATAATTTATTAAAATGTTTCATATTTCATTTTTGACATTTATTAATCATCCCCACACTAATATGATACCCGATGTGACCAACATGACTAAAAATGTGATATTTCATATAAATTTGAAAATTTACTAAAAGAGGTAATTTAAATACACAAAAACAATCGAACGAAAAATAAAATAGTTTCAACACAAATGTAAATTGATCCATAAGGAATTTGTGATATTTAGTTTTTAGTCACACATCAATCTGATTCATGGTGTTCCTAGTATGATAAACTGTGTCCATTATTAGTTTAAAATTCACATTTTGTTCCAAACATGTATCACTCACTGAAAACCATGAAAAACACTCAGATTGTACTGATAGTTTTGTAAGGAAATTTTAAAATCATTTATTTGTGCCGGAATCAATCTCATTTCAAAACATCACATGGTGTAATCAGTGTGACATAAAGTACATATTTGATATTAAAAATTACATTTTAGTAAAAAAATAAGTGACATACTAAAACTCCAGAAAAAATGCTAATATTGTTTTGATACATTAGGAAAATTATTCATATATAAATTTTGATGTGTAGGATTCATCCACACATCTATTTAATGAAGGGTGTGACTGATATAACTCAATGTCTAAGTTTTTCTATTTAAAAAGACAATTTATTAAATAGAAAATGGGACATACTCAAAATCTATCAAACACATTCATATTATTTTTATACATTGGAAAAAATATGCATATGTAATTTTTAATATGTAGGAATTATCTACACTCAAAATGATGCATGTTGTGACCATCATGATTCCAGGTATGTCATTTTATTTTAAATAGACAATTTAGTTTAAACAAGAAGTGATATACTCAAAACTAATAAATTTATATTGAATTGTTTCGATACATTATTGAAATGATGCATAGGTACTTTATGAATTGTAAGAAAAATCTACATATCAATAAAATACATGTTGTTCTCAATATGACTAAAATTGTCCATAATCAGTTTAAAACTAGTATTTTAGTTCAAAACAGGTATCACTCACTAAAACTCGAGAAAATGTGCTCCGATTATCTTGATAATTTAGTGAAATTATTCATATGTAATTTGTAATCTATATGAATTATTGTGTTATCAAATTCAAAAACCAATATGATCTACATGAATCAACGTTTTAGTTTTTATTTTAAATTAAAACATTAGTAAAAAAATTAGTCACATACTCAATGCTGAAAAATCAAATTCAGATTATTTTGATAATTTAGGAAAAGTATTCCAAATTCATTTATGACATGTAGTTATTTGAAACAAATCAATCTAAAAAATAGTAGGACTAGTATGACACAAAGTGTGTGTTTTTAATGTTAAATTAATTTTTTTTAAAAACCAGAATTAAAATACTCAAAATGGAAAAAATTAGTTTGGATTGTTTTTATTTTTTATAAAAATTATCTATATGTCTTTCATGATGATTATTAATCAATAATCCCTCAATATAATGAATTGTGTTGTTGTTATGACCCAAAGTGTGTCTTTCTATTTATAACTATCGTTTTAGTATAAAAGACAAGTGACATAATCAAAACCAATAAAGAATATTCTAACTGATTTTACATGTTTAAAAAATTATCAATAAGACAATTTGGATGTGTAGTATTTAGCTTCACCGTGATTTGATATATGGTGTTCTTGGTATGACTCAAAGTGTTAGTTATGAGTTGAAAATATACATTTTAGTTCAAAATGTGTGTCACTCATTGAAAATATAGAAAGAACACTCTAGTTTCTTTGATTACTTTGTAAAACTATCAAGAAGTCATTTTTGATGTATAGGAATTCATCTTAAATCAAAATGACACATGATGTGACTGGTGTGACTCAATGTGTGTGTGTTTTCATTTTAAAATGAATTTTTAGAAACCAAACGTATATCATGATTAAAAATGAGCGAACACATTCATAATTTTTTGATACATTCTGACTGCAGTCTAACATTTATTTCTACAATGTAGGAATCGACCTCCCCTCAATCAAGCACAAGGTGTGACGAGTACTACGCAAATTGCGTGGTTTCTATTTAAAAATTAAATATTATTAACTTATTGTTTCACATTTAAGTTTAATTTATTTCTTTATAGAAGTAATGATATATGAATTGTTTAATTATAATGGTGAATTATTTTTCATTAGTTGGGTTATTTTTTTGGAAACTAATACCATGATCATGATGTTTTGTTAGGGGTTTGAGTTCCAAAGACAATGAAGACATTGATGTTTTTGAATTTTTTGAAAATTTTACTAGCTAATTTAATTGTAAAAAAAATTAAAAAATTATTTGTTATTTTCTTTTTTATTGTATTGGTGATGTAATTTTTAATTCAATGAAATTATCAGTTTTCATATCTTTTATTCCCTATATTTATTGATTTATAATGTCTTAATTTTAATAGCACACTATAATAGTATGTCCATTATCAGTTCTAGTTTATAGCTGCTAATGGAAAAACATTATCATTTTTTTAATGATGAAGGTCCCAATTTATCAACTCATTTCTACTGTTAATTAATGGGGCCCCTTTTAAGGGCACTTTTGTTCTGAAAAAATTGTTTCTAAGCACTATTAAAGCATGTTTTTTATTCATTTGATTTCGAATTAGACCAAATAAAAAAAATATTTAATTATAAAATATTTCATTATAAAAAAATAAAATTTATTCAGTCTTTTTATTAATTAAGAATTAAGATATTATCAAATTAAATAAATTTATATTCAATAATAAATTTCAATGATCGAGATATCCTCAGGACATTCCTTGTGGTCTTCTCGGGGGTCATTGTGGTTTGTTTCAATACATTTCCAAAAATCTAGTTTCACCAAATAGTTTCACAAAAAATGTGGCACTCCGAGATGATGGCACCATAAAGGTTTCATGGAAACAATGAAACAAAAAAAATGTGGCAATATAACAGGGGCATTGTGATAGTGGATTTGTGACTGTGGAACACCGAAGGATTGTCTCACCATTTTCCAAAATTCGAGTTTCCCATGATTATTAAATATTCTCCCCACATGCATTTTATTTGACATAAATCGAGTTTATAGCCTTGTTTAGGAATTTCTATGGGAATTTCAATTGATATTAAGTATATCTTTAATATCATAATGCTCTGGGGACTTCAAGATACACAAACAGTATAGTCTTGACCAAGATCCCACATTAATAATAATGAATCCATTCTTCCTCCAATATAGGATTTGGATATTCAATGTTGGGATCTTCGCATCCTAGTGTGTTTTCATTCCTTGCTAGTGTGCCTAAATAAATCCTCTATAGATGAGTTTTGTTCCTATGATAGAGCCCCCTCATTTTCAGTTTTCTTGTATTTTCCTACATCTCGCATGATCCCCCGTTTTGTTGCAATGAGGTGTTTTGGATGCTAGTTGTTTCAGGTACATTTTCTTATAACTCTCATCAATTTGTGAATAATGAGGGTGGGTATAAAGATTCCTCTTTTTGAGAACTAATGAATCCAATTTTATATTAACAATGATAATGAGAAGTAATAAATGGGGTATTCTAGAGATGTTGATGTTGTTTTTTTCATTTTAATTGTTATCAATGAACCTTGTTTTGAATTATACGGGTTGTAAGGACTTATGAAAAATCAAGGTTGTTGGTGTTCTTTTCTTACGCACTAGTGTTGTTCTGTATTTTGTTATTTTGATTGATAACTAGTTGAAACATGAATACATATTAAAAAATATAATTGGTTAATTAAATGGATTCCCTAGGATCAAACCTGTCTTATGATTACCCATGTTATTTAAAGAGGAATTAAAGATCCCCACACACTAAATATGAATATTAGTATCATAATGGCGTGGAAGTGTGTTGTGTTAGGGTGTGTAATCTATCTCGTTGGTGGTGTGTGCCATTTCTATTAGTAACCATGTTATGGGTATGTGGGTGGGGAGAGGGGATGACCTTGTTTTGGGGGGATACCCTATTTTTGAAGTGGGTATTCGGTTTGGTGATGCCTTTCTATCGGCTTTTTGTATGGTTTGGCACAGGAGGTGTGACAGAATATAAGGTTGAGAGATTTATTGACAAGGAATTGACAGACTTATTGTGATGTGGGACTGCTTCTAGGCATTGGTTGGGTAGCGGGGCTGTATTACGGGGTTGTGTCTTGACTTCACGTTATAGGTGTATGGGTAATGGTGTTGTTTTTCTAGAGGGATACTTGTTCTTCTTGTTAAAGGATTATTGGGTGGGATAACATTAAATAATTACAACTAGAAATGGTTGAACGAATGTCTATGAAAAAGGGGGTGTACAGCGGGACAACAAGTCTGTTGTTCTCTATTGTTTTTTATGAATGGGTGATAAAATGGAATTTATTTCCATGGAAAATACTTCCTTTATTCTTTGGAAGTATTTATAGGACATTATCCTTCTAAAAATATTTTAAAATTTTGTTCTTTGTAGTTTCCTCTGGCAGTGATAGAATAAAAAAATTGAACACCTTAATTATAGAATGACAACTGGTTAAATGAAAAAGGGGTTGGGTTTATGTCTTATAGTGGATGTTTGTTGGGTTATACATATGGTGGAATAACTAAATGTGGTTCGTTGTGGGAATTTTATATATTTGAAACCCATAGTATGGGATGAGTGTTTTCACACTTATTTGTATATACATAAGATCCTTGATATTTATATATGTACCCCACACTTGATGAGCACCATGTGCCGAACACGCCCATTTCAAGGGGGCGGTGTCTTTCCAAAAAGCCTGGTTGGAAGATGAATGGATTCTTATGGAAGTTCTCCCTCACACCCTCTTCTGAGATCGTACCTCTAGAGCATATCCAGAGAGGCTTTAATGTCATGAGGTTTACCATAGTCCACAATCCATCAGGTTGGTTGTGGTGTGAGTGATATTCCTAGGTGCTTGCGGGTAGGTTTTTATTATGTGTCACATTAGGATGAGGCCCAGGTGTTTTCGGGTGAGACATGTTCTTGTTTGGACCACATGTCTTCTAGTAGGATTTGTGTTTTGTTTTAGTCCCAGGGTTTTTTGGGATAGGTTGTTTTCCCAAGTGTTTTTGAGATGAGTCCCATGTGTTTTCAGGCGAGAGGCATGGTTGTTGTGGTCTAGGTGTCTGCGGGTGGGATTTGGCTGTACTTTTATGTCCATATATTGGAATGTAGGGTGTGGAAGTGATACTAAATTTTCAAATAGTGGTAGAAACAAGATGTTATCCATTAAAAATGAGAAGCTTACTAGTGGGAAAGTGGTGCGTGTTACCCAAATGTTGATGTGCTTATACTAAAACTTTACATGACTTGCGTTATTTGGTGAGTGGTCAATAGTTTGGCAGGGCTATTTAGTACTCCTTGGTAGGTGATTTGAGGTTCATTTGTTCCCTCACTTGGGCATTAACATATTCCCCCTCTTGTGCATGGGTGGCTTTATTTTTCCTATTGGGTATAATTGTATACTCAACCAACATTGGTAAAACTATTTTTATGTTTCCAGGAATAATTTGTGGACCGTGCTGGATTTTACTAGCTTAGGAAATAAGATAGTTTCTATGATGCTACTTAGTTTCTTTCATTAAGTAATTTATTTGGTGTTTTGGTTGTACTTTTTCATATTTTTCATATAAATCATAGAAGGGTTGGATTTTATTTTCTTTTATATAAATATATGTTGTTGTTTGGTATTTTTACCATCTTATCTCGGGGACTTGTTTTCATAAAAAAGGATAATTCCTCTTATTTTGAGTGACATTATATACCCTTGGATGTAGTCTCCACCCTGGGGCGTGTTAAAGGCGGGAATTAGGGGTCATTTTTTCTCCCTCATCGTGAAGAAGGAAGGTTGTGGCACTTTGTTCTCCCTTCCCCCATCTTGAATAAGGTGAGTCCTGACAGAATGGTATTATAGGTGATGGTTGAGATATAGGATGGATTTTGGATTTATCCACAGCGAGGATAGTGTGGGATGGTTTGGATATCGTCTTTGGTAATATTGATTTGTGAAATAGGCCTGGGATGACCAGCTAGGGCATGAAATTTTAGGGTCCCCTAATCTAATGCACAGACCCTGGACCTTCTGAACGATTGAGTGATGCTATGGTGATGGCTGAGTAGATACCCTTGGAATGTTACATACATGATATTGTCTTTTATTCTTGTTTGTATTTGATGTTTTGGAAATTTAAAATGAATGATGACCTTAAATGAATTTAAAATAAAATTTTCATACTACGGGGGCTTAGAATTGTTTTTTTATCAATTTCAACAATGGTACCTAGACATCACCCACATGTGGTATGAGTAGTTGAGGTCTGAAAATATGACTTGGTTGATTAACGGAGGGCCCATCAAGAAGATTAAGGTGACATGTTGCAAAATACCCTTGGTCCTTTCAAGTGGCATCCCCTAGTTAAGTTGGAAGGTAGTATTTCATAGTTAGAGACGGAGGGCTAGATTGAGGAGCTAAAAATCATTGTTACCTAGATATGTACTACAAGGTGAGTACTAGGTTACTCTAGATTTGATCCAAATGTGAGGAGTACTGCTTTAGTGGTGGAAAGATTACCTCGGGATAGGTAGAAGACTGATGCATCATGGGCTGACATTGAGAAGGTGTTTTGGGTAGATTTTCTTTCCCCGAAAATGAAAACTAAGAAGTGGATAGAATTTCACATACTTTAGTAGGGTAGTATGACAGTGAGAGAACTGTTCATCATGTTAATGTATCTCTTAAATATTACAACTGATCTATTTCCGGATGAGGAGTCACATAAAAGATGTCTGGAGGAGGCACTCTAACCTTATCTTCAGTATATCATCACACCCTTTACCCTACCCACATAAATATAATTTTAGAAGATGGATGAAGTAGTGGATAGTATGAACCCACATGGTGGTGTACTGTGAGAGGTAATCCATATGAGTTTTTCAAAGGGGAATATGGTCAACAACAGGTCTCCATCGGTAGGGCCTTCCAGGTTTCCGCTAACAAAAAATAGGCCCCAACAGTTCATGTTCTGATCTCCTTGTCCTTGACCATTCCCCATGGGACCACGACTGAGGTTCACTGTTTTTGGAAGCCATGGAAATCTTTGGAGCCTGTTCACAAATCGATTATTGTATAATGGTGGTAGGTAGGTTCAGCTCTCGCCTCAACTAGAGCAGTTTCCGATCATACACTTCCAGCAACAGGGGCAGTGGTCTCTCACTCCATTGAGGGTAGACGGTGTTGGAGGAATCCATCCGTATTTTTCTCATCAGGGAACTTGACTAGGGAATGGTTAGGGAGTCATTCAACAACTGGGGGGGAGGAGCTGGCTGTGGGTGGTTACACATCGTCGAGGTAGCAGTTCCCACATGGTATGAAGTTGTTCAAGGTAATATCCATCTGTTTAGAACACATTCTTGTTATTTATTTGATTCGAGAGATTCACACATTTTTTCACCAATTCTAGACCCTGTCTTGGGAATAAATGTACAGATACTTTTTGTGCCAAAGTGTTAGCACACTAGTCGGCGGCCAGAACAATTTGTTTGATATTTTCCGGGGTTGTAGACAGATGTTGGGGTTGCATCACTCTAGTGGAGATAACCATCTACTACATATGTTTCCATATGTTGTCATCATTATTGTTGATTGGTTGTTCTATTTTCATTCCCTTATCAACTGCTTCTAGTGGAGGGTCTTATTTTTTTATATAGATATCCAGCGTGTAGCTTTAATTAGAGAGCACAGTCTTCGAGAGGGCAGTTGATGTTTGGATCCTCTTTTCTTCTTGTAGGCCAATCAGTCAGTGTAATTAGGATAATTAGAGATGGTGGATAGTCTGGGAGGTTTATAGCATTTCCTGGACGTTTTTCATGAATAGGATGTGACTCTACCCCTCGACATGACGATGAGTTCAGAATAGACTTGCAAACTGGTCCCATCCAATTTTTATGGATCCCTATCATATGGAGACTTCTGGGTTATAGGGGTTGTAGATTTTGGTTGAAGAACTGATGAAAATGGGTTTTATCCCACTCAGTGTGTTATTGTGGAGTTCATTAGTCTTGTTCGCAAAAAAGGGAGATTGTGTCCTAACGCTGTGTATGGACTATTGAAGACTGAATCATGTAACTATCAAGAATCGGTACCCTCTCCCAAGAATATATGATATTTTTGAATAGTTAAGGGAGAAAGTAGGTTCTCCACAATCGATCTATGGTGTGAACATCCCCAGTTGAGGGTGAAGGAGGGTGACATTAAGAATACTGTTTTTAGGTGAAGGAATGGACAATTTGATATTGTGGTCTTCACCATTGTTGTTACAAATTCACCATCCATGTTGAGGGGGATCATGAACTATTTACTATACAAGTTCTTGTTCTGGATCATTAACGTTTCTATAGATGTTATTCAAATTTAATAAATTTAATTGGAGGAGCTGGGTGAGGACCTCAGTATAGTCTTTGAGGTCCACCAGCACCACCTTCTCTATGGGATGTTTTCCAAGTGAATGTTATGGATATTAGAGGTGCAATTCCTTGGGCATGAGGTGCCTCATTGAAGGATATTAGTGGACCCATCCATGTTCAAGGTGGTTTTTCTTGGTTATCACCCAAGAACATGTTATAGGATTGTCGCTTCGTGGGTCTAGTGTGATATTAATGGAGGTTCTTACCTGATATCTCAGGATTTTCAGCTCAGTTGATAGCTTTGAAAAAAAGACTAGTCCTTTTTGTGGAGTGAGTAGTTTCGATAAGAATTAAGCTACATTAAGGGAAGGCTGGTCAGTGCTCTGGTGATTAAGGTTTCTGGTGGAAGGGGTGATGTTTGATGTGTTCAGTGATTCTTTCGGTATAGGCTTGTGATGTATGTTATTTCAATGGTGGGGAATGATCTCTTATGGGTCTAGGAAGTTATGTACACATGAATGTAACTATGCAACCCATGATCTAGAGCTTGTAGCGGTCATATTTTCACTAAATATGTGGAAACATTACCTCATCATGGAATGCATTGTGGTCTTCGAGGATCAGAAGAGCATGAAGCATATCTTCTCCCAGTGAGACCTGAACTTATGGAAATAAATATTGATGGAGTTTCTCCAGGACTAAGACTTTGATATCTCTTATATATTAGGAAAGGGTAATGTGGAGGATGATACCTTAATTATAATGTCACTAAAGGAGGTAGTTAGAGAATCCACATATTCCTAGAAGGAAAGTCTAGATTCTACCTCTTTGCGCATGAATGCTAGGGTAGATAGTGGTATATTCTATCTATTTCTGATGAAAGTACAATATTCCATGCTGTTAATGGTGGGGATTATTAGTGGGGACACTGAGAGACTGATGTGATGCGTGATCATGTTTCTAGGGTGATGCTCTTGAGAGATGGTTGTAGGACAGTGGAAATCAGATGTTCTTCCATGGAACACTATTTTTCCTATTGGAAATGTGTGAGTTGGTTCTCCGTGAGTTCTATAGCTCAACCCTATGGGTACACACATATGTTTCTAAGATTCCACAAGGCTCGATGGAACATTTTTTGTGGCAATGGGTGAAACGGGTAGTGGGGGAGTTTGTGGAAAGGATCATAGTGTGTCAATAGGTTAAGGATGAGAGTTTTGTTCTCAGTGGTATATTACACCCTATATACATTCTAGAGTGGATGTGGGATGAAATATCAATGGATTTCGCTGAATGATTACCCATTGCTCAGGGAGGAAGCAATTCTCTTTGGGTAGTAGTGGGTTGGTTGATGAAATTGGCTCACTCTTTAGCGATCAAGGAGTAGAGCACAATGGATTCCTTAGCACAAAGGTATTTGGATGATGGGAAGTGGATGCATGGAGTTACAAGATCCATAATATTGGATTGGGATACACATTTTATATGACGAGTCTAGAGGGGATTCAATTATTCCCTTGGAACGTAGTTACACCTCATCACTTCATTCAAACCTCTGAGAGACGAACAGATAGAGAGGACTACATAGTTATTGGAGGACATGTTACATGTATGTGTTATAGAATGTAGTGGGTATTTTGTGAAAAATTTACCCTTGGAATAGTTCTCAAAAAATAATAGTTACAACTCTTCAATAGGTATGGCTCCGTTTGAAGCACTATATTGGAGGCCATTTAAATCACCCTTGTTCTCGATAGAAGTTGGGGAAGTAGATATTCATAGTCTAGATGTTTTCTAGAGTATGATAGAGAAGGTGTATCTTGTCCATGATTGGATTAATGAAGCACATGGACAACAAAATTCATGTGTCGATCATTGGAGGAGGCCTTCGAAGATAGATTTTTGGGGCCATGTATTCTTGATGGTTTCCCCTCAACGTAATAAATTGTGGTTTCACAGAGGGATAAAGCTTTCTCCAAGGTTTATCGGACCATTCAATGTTTTGGGATGAGTTTATGAGGAGGAATATCTATTGGAATTTCTATCAAGGTTGATGATGATCCAATATGTCTTCCATGACTCTAAGCTCTATCAGTATCAACACGATTACACCCATGTCATTGACAAGGGATAGTTGGATATCAAGGATAACGTGACGTTTGTGGAGAGACCATTAAGAATTGAGGATCAGGAGGGTAAGGTAATTCATGGATAGACCATTCCTTTGGTACATGTGTTATAGAATAAATTTCGCCTCTAAGAAAGTACTTTGGAGGGAGTGGCATAGATTTGTGGCCAGTACCGAGAGTTATTCTGAGTAATGCCCTTGGGTTTTGCATTGTGATTTTCTTATAATTCGATGATTGAAAAATTTACTATATGATGAGTTGTTTCCTTGTTCTTTGAATGTGTGTGAAATGTATTTAATGTTGGGAGGGGGATACAGGATCCCTAATCAAGATGAATTAATGTGTATGCAATTAATCATGTGCGGGTGAGTGAGTGCTACCCATAGAGGATAGTATCTTGACATGGAGGAAGGGATTCCTTAATCCATATGTCTAGGATGTGGGGAATTACTGTTTGTATAGTTTACCTAGAGATATATTCCAGGGAGGTGTATTTGGATTTCATGGTTTCCACTACAGTTTTCAAACAACATAATGTATCATAGCCTTGAGAAGTATCTTATATGGTGGTTGTTCAGATCCATATTTCTTCTCGTAGATTTGAAATTATCGAGGATGAGAATAGATTGATAGGTATCTTATGTAATAACCAAGATTCCCTGGTCCATTACATTATGAAAATCTAGTGAATTTAGGGTTCTTATGGGTCGTAGTTGTTGGTTTCATGAGTTTTCCAAAAAATCTGTTCCACCAAATGGTTTCAACAAAAATGTGGCACATCGAAATGGTGGAAAAATTACCGAGGCACAATAAAATGGTTTCACCATAACAATGGCATAGAGAAATGTGGCACCCTAGTGGCAGAACACCAATATTATGGCACCCTAACAGTGAAAATGAAATGGTGAAGACCAAAAAAAATTCAGCGTAATGGTGGCATAACAAAAATGGTGTGAAATCCATTGTCAAATTTCTAGTTTTGCGAGTGTTTTTCTAGATTTACCCTTAATATGTTTTATTTTACTTAAAAATAGTATAAATCATTGTTTGGTCATTTCAAGGGCCTCTCAAAGGATATTAAGTATATCTTTAATACCCTAATACTCTGAGGTATTTGATATTTTCCAACCATATGATCTTGACCACAATCCCTAATTAATGGCTTTGAAACTATTATTACTTTAATATAGTATTTGGATCTTCAATGTCTGGATATTCCATTTCCTGTGTGTTTCTATTCTATCTTGGTGTGGCTAAAACATTCCTTTCTAGAATAGTAGTACTCATATTCTAGAGTCCCCTCCTAATAATTTTTCTTGATGTTTCCTACAACTCTCACAATCTTCTATTTTGGCGCAAATAAGTCTTTTGGTCACCTGTGGTTTCATGTATGGATTATTCTATCTCTATTCAATTTGTGCATCATGTGGGTGGGTATAATGATGCCTCTTTGTGAGAATTTCGGAATCCAATTTTCTTTTAACAAATATAATTAGAATTAATAAATGGGGTGCATGGGAGATGTTGATTCCATGTTTTTCATTTTAATTGGTATCCACGAAACTAGTTTGGAATTGTATTGTCTATATGGACTTAACAAAATAATGGTCGTTGGTGGACTTTACTTACACAATGGTGGTGTTCTTTATTTTGTTATGATGCTTGATAAATGAATGTTGCATGAAATACTCTGAATCATGTATATGTGGTTAAATTAATGGATTCTCCAAGATCAATCATATTCCGTGATCACCCACATTTTTTTAAGTGGAATTAAAGAACCCATATTTCTAAATATGAATATTCTTTTCTTAATGGCGTGGCTATGTGATTGTTTTTGTTGGGTTTTTTACCTCGTGGGGGTTGTGTGAAGTTGTTTTTGTTAAACTTGTTATGTGTATGGGGTGGATAGAGGGAATGACCTTGTGTTTGGGGAATGGCCTTTTTCTATAGTGGGGCTGCTATTTGGAGGTTTTCTGATGTGGTATTTTTGTATAGTGTTGTACATGAGGTGTGAGGGAATATCATGTAGAGATATTTATTGATCATGGAATAGATGGACTTGTTGTTTAGTGGGACTACATAGTGACTTTATATTTACGAGTGTGATGGGTATTGTGTATTTTTTCAGTGGGGCCATTAGTTCTAGTTGTTTGATGATGATTGAGTGGGATGACATTGAAGAATGAAATTTTGTAGTGTTTGAATGGGTTTCTTGGAAAAAGGGAGAATATTGTGGGACTGTATGTTGGTTGTTCTATATTTTTTTATTAATTGGTGTTAAAATAAAATTTCATACCTTGGTACATATGTCCTTGTTTTCCATGGAAATTTTTAGCGGCCTTTATTCATCTAAAAATGATTGTAGATGTTGTGCTTGGTATTTGTCCAAGGTAGTGAGGGAATAAATTATAGAGAACCCCTTAATTAATGAACAGAAATTGGTTAAATGAAAAATGGGTTGTGTTTATGCTTGGGTTTTGGATTTTTATATTGTTGTGATATTGGGGTTGTAGAAAATGTGGTTCATTTTGGTCTTGTTGTTTGTTTGAAACTCATTGTTTGGGATGAGTGTTTTCTTATCTATATACATAAATTGTAGTTCCATTCGATTTCTATATGCACTGCACCCATGTTGAGAAAAATGTTCTGAATTCACCCATATCATGTGGGAGGGTTTCTTTCACAACATCTTGTTGGGAGGTTGGATGGCTGGTTACTGACATTCTTCCTTAAACCCTCTTATGGGTTATTACTACTCGAGCGTATCTGGGCATGCTCTAATGAACTGAGTATTACCATTGTCCAAGATCCATTGGGTAAGTTGTGTGTGGGTTATAGGACTTGGTATATGCAGGCCATATTTGTTTTCTAGGTGTCATCGGGATGAGGTCCATGTGTTTTTTGTGAGATGCGTGGTTTCAGTGGCCCTAGTGTCTACCGTAGAGATTTGTGTGTTGTTTGTTGCCCAAGTGTTTGTGGGAGAGGTTTGTTTCCCTAGTGTCATCGAGATGAGGCTTAGTTTTTTTTAGGTTAGAGGATTGGTTTTTGTGGCCCAGTTGTCTGTGTGATGGATTTTTGTGTGGTTTGAGGCCCAGGTGTGTGCAAGATGGTGGTGGTAGTGGGACAACATTTTGGAAGAGTTTCAGTTTCGAGACTTTATCCATTAGGAAAGAGTAGCTAAATAGTGGTAATGTGATGTGGGGTATCCCATTCTTTATGTTCTTACACAACTACTTTGCATTAATTTCATGATATAGTCAATGTTCCTTGGTGAGGTTCGGCTGGTTAGTTCTCCTTGTTATGTTCCTTGATGTTTTGTTGTTATTTCCAAGTGGAATTCGTATACTCCCCCACTTGGGCATAGGTGGATTTATTTTTCCTACCAGGTATACTAGTATACTAACCTAATGATTGTAAAAATAATTTTAGATTTCTAGAAGGAATTTGATGATTGTACTGGACCTTACTTGCTCAGGAGTTGGGATAGTTATTGTGCAACTACTTAGTTTCCTTCTTTTGGTACATTATTCGGTGCATTGGTTGTAATTTTCTCACATTTTACACTGAAAAAATGTGTGGTTTTGAGTTATGTATCCTTTATATATATGTTTGGTGTTGTTTGGGATTTTTATCGTCTTATCTCCTGATCCAATTTTCATTAAAAAGGGTAATTCCTTCCATTTTATGTGATATTATATACCCTTGGTTCTAGACGCCTCATTGGCGCCAATTGAAGGTGAGACTCATGGGGCCCAGTATATATCCCTTATCAGGATGAATAATGTGAATGTCACTATAATACACCTTCCATCATCTCGGAGAAGTTGGTTACTGAAATAAATTATATTAAATTATAAATAAATAAAATTATAATTTTCTAAAAATATATTATGAATTTAAAATAATCACGCCAGCCATGTTTATTTTCAACTCATGTACTAAATCCTGGGCCCAACCTTTAAATTATTAAGACTACAAAAATTATATCATATAATATTGAAGCCAAAAAAATTGTCTCATGAAGAATATTTTATTTGTTTGAGTTTATCGGGTATGTTACTTCCCATGACCCATACATAACTCTCTCTGAAACTTGAATTTCAAAAACGAATCATCTACGAAATTAAAAAATATGGTTTTTAGAATGAAATCTTAGAAGACATGAGAATGAAAAAACAATAGGTTTTCACCCATGCTGATGGGAGATAATTATACACTTTGATAACAACTACTTCAAGCTCTCCTGGAAGCTCCAAATGAAAACTTGTAATAGTTCTATAAATCAATCCTCTCCTAAGTAAATTAGTGATGCTTCCTGATTTGGTAATTCACTATTGTAATGGAAACAATTATTATATTAGAACGAGAGGTTTTATGTACATTATACTTTCCTTCCTTAGAATTATGGTTGAATTAATGATGCTTTCCTTAGTATAGTTTTTTCTTGTTTATACTATTGAGCTGGTAATTCATTAAATTAGTGTGCTGTTTATCTTGGGTAAATCAAAAAAAGAATTTTATTGTCAAAAAATAATGTAATATAAAATTTTAATATATTATATTTTAAAAAATATCTATAATATATATTAACTTATAAAAATATAATATGAATGTTGGTGCGTGTTTATGTTTTTTTTGTGTGTGAATTTTCTTGTGTGAGTGTATGAACCAAAATACATACATATATGTGAATGTGTAGTAATTTACATATATGTATATATATATATATATGATGTTGTAAAAAATGTTCTCATAAAAAGTATTTAAATACATTGATAATTATATAATGATTTTTAATATATATTTAAAATGTTTATATATATAATTTATTTTATTTATATAATCTTTTATATTAATATAATGTCTTTATTATAGGTTTATATATATATATATATATTATTCATTTATATGTGAAAATATATATAAGGGTTATTATAATTTAAAATGAATAGATAAATATATTTATATAATGAATTTATATATTTATATTTATATTTATAATTTTATATGGATATGTATTTATTTCAGTTCGAACCCATGAAACCCCAAGAAATATTTTTTGGAAAAAAAAACTAGAAATTAATTAACTTTCACATAGATATGACAGTGAAGAAGAATTTTAAAAAATAACAGGGGGTTTCACAGTTCCCTGTGTTTCCTAAACCTAGGGGCATGTCAATCTTACCCGTGGTTCATCTTCAATTTATATTTATATATTGTTATTATAAATTTATCATTATTTATATAATTAATTTATAAGTATTATAATATATATTTATTTAATAACACCATTTATATACGTATATATTGGTATTTATTATATATATATATTCTCCCATGGGATTTTTAGTGGTTCCACCCCTGCTATAAATGAGGTGTTATTTGGAAGTTCACAAATTCGAGCCACCAAACATTCATTTTTTAATATGTTTAAACCCCTCCCCAAAACAAATTGTGAATATCCTAGTTTTTATGTTTGTGGTTTGACTGAGTGGTAATCCCCATAATCATGCATCCAAAAGACTAGGGTTTCCATCATGGTAGTCCCCTTGGATATATTTATGACTCAGGCAGTGATGCAGGCATGTCGTCAGCAGGTGGTGATGCAGGCATAACGCTGTAGTGACACTTTAGGCTAGTAATTTTAGGAAATTTTCTTTGGTAATATGGCTAACGTAATGGGGCTCCCTCTACCTAAATAGAAGGATTTATTTACTTTTATAACAAAATTAGGCTTCAATAACCATTTAAAATTATAAATATAATATATATTTACATATATAATGTATTTATATATTATATTTATATACTTACAAATATTTTTGATGGATGGGTTTTAAAAATAATTTATATAATATTTTTACATATTCTTCATCGAGGCTACAACCTTCTGGTTGTATCTTTTTTGGGTCATTATGAGGTCTCATGATATAGTCTCACTGAGTATGTTGTTGGTCCTGATATATCATCTATGTAATTTATAATTCCACCCTCTGGTAGCATTTGTAAATATTATTATTTCTAAATTAAATATTATTATTAGTTATCAAATACTAATAAGTAATTGTTTATTATAAATAATTTAGTATTATTATGTATTTTATACATAGATAAATACCAATAATGAAAACATATAATTATAAATCCATGTAATCCACATACAAAACCATAAATGCATAGTTATGTGGTTTTATTGGTAGGTTTTATCATAATTTTTTCATGTTCAATTTTTCAAAGGACCCGATAATTTTAGTTTTTTCCAAGATTACATATAAATGGGAAATGTACTCGAAAATTAATTACAAGAGTTCATTTTATAATTTGATCTTGAAATATTTCTTATGAAAATAATTTTTTTTAGATACACGGGTGCAATTATTTATGCAATTAACAAAAATAATATTCCTGATTATTTTGGAAACATTATTTATTTCTAATAAATATGTGAACATATTTTAAAATAAAAGATTAATTAATTAATTATATTATAATATTAATTATTAAAAAAATATCTTTGAATTATTTTTTTAAAAAAAATTAAATTAATTATTAGCATAGTTCCTGTATCATTTTAGTTATGGAATTTCATAACGTATATTTATTAATCAAAATTACACTGAATTTGATTTATTTACAATGAAAAACTAAGGAAAAAAGTGGGTAGAAGGGGTGGGAAAGTGAAAATAGACCTCACATAAGTCAGAAGTGATTGAATCCAAGGGAATTCCAAAATAAAATCAATTTTAAATCCTTAGTTAAATAAAAAATTCTATAATAAATAATTAACAACTCCATTTTATTTCCTTTGGATGCCAAAAAATCTACAACGTAGATACCCTCTTGCATGGTATGAATGATCTCAATTTTATTCTGAATAATTCCTCTTCATTCACCGATGGTATAGTAGACACACCAATTCAGAGGAGACAATATTAATAAAATCATTACAAATATGGAATAATCCAACTTATTTATTTGAAGGGACAAATTTTTTAAGTAACAAATATATAATCTTGACAAAAGCACATGATTCTGTAAAAATGGAGTTTTGTTTACATAAAATTTAGAGAGATCAATAAGGACTAAACTCAATGAATAATGAATAATTCCCCCTTCATGAATCACCCCATAAACACAGGATACATCAGTATTAATTTTAAGTCCCTTAGAAGGGTATTTCTATCTCTCATAAGAGTCAACATTAAACCTTATAGGATTGGTCCATGGAAGAATATAATTGGTGACATATGATTTTATATATATTAAGTAATTTTCAAAATATAATTTTCTTGTTTTAACACACTTGGATTTTAAAATAAGAACATTGTGTTCAATAGCATATACGACACAAAACATAGAGTTTAAATGAACCACAAAATATATTATATAAATATAACCATCATACACTAGATATTTAATTGTTGAGTATTAATAGGATTAATAATAATATTATATATATAAAATGTGTGTTTCCTAATAAATAAAAATTTGTTTTCAAATTTATTTTATTCAACCACTCAAATTTTTATTAAATTCATTTTACACTTCAAAAATGGATTTATTTTGAATTTTATGTTTTGGAATTATATTTAATTCATAAAATATTATAATTCTATAAAAATAATATATCTTTTCTAGTAATCATTTCAAAATTTTATTTGTTTGACGTCCTGGGATTTTTATAAAATGAGTGCTTTTTGGTGAATAGTGAAATGTATTGGGTTTTTTTGTACAACTATAATTTCATTTCTGAAAATTTAATAATTAAAAAATATGATAATTGTTTTTTCAAAGTAAAAAAGTATTATTTATTTGTCTATAAAATAATTATTTATATTAGAATCATCTTTATACTCATTTTTTGGTATAAGTTCATTTTTAGGATTAAAATCACATTTTTAAATAACTATTTTTATATGTATAATATTCCACCATTTTAATTAATTATAATAACCATTTATAATATATTTAAATGAAATTTATATTCTATATATCTAACTATCAGAATTTAAATCATTATAATTATGATCCTTAGTCATATATTTAATTTTAGTCTATCTTATTCCAAAGAAATTCATTTCATGAAAACTCATTTTTCGACATGATTTACAGGATTCTTTAAAATAAATTCATAATATTAATTTAATTTAATGTCAATAAATGATTTAAATATTTTGAATATAAGTAATTATTATTATAAAAAATGTTCAATTTTTTTTTCAAAATTATTAGAAAACATAGTAATATTTATTTAACGCGATCAAGGATAAAATAGTGTTTTGTGCGCTACATGGGCCTGGGTTAGACGTTATATACCACACACATAGGGTTTTAATTTTCTAAATTTTATTTTATATTTCTAATAATTTGGTCCAAAATATCTACTAATTCTTATTTTATTTTATTCTTAAAATAATAATTACCCACGTTAAAAAAATTATCGTGTTGAAAAATTAAATTGTAAAAGTTAGTAAATATAGTAGGTATGGGAACAAAAAAGATTAAAACATGTTGAATTTTTTGATATGTGAATCAATATTAAATTATATATACTCGATTATATATTTTTTTTATTAATTTTGGGTGAGAGTAACTTCCCAATGTTTAATTTTTTTTTGAATATAAAAAAATAACACTCCTCCACAATTATAAAAGGGCACTCCCTCCCCTCACTTAAACACACCTATCAATCCACTACCAATGACCTAGAATTGAAAAATATATCATTTAAATATCCATAAATACATGATGAATATTCTTTTATTCCCCAAATATGACCAATAGGATACGTAATAATAGATCCAATGGATATTCTTTTAAGAGAAAGCAATTTTCTTCACTAAGATCCTTCATTTTCATTATTCTTTTTTAACCTTCAATTATTTCATAAAAATATAAATATAATAACACCATTATATACCACATACTTATATATTGTTCTATTTATTTAATAAAATTTATCCATCTCCACCTCCATGAAATGGGAAACATATCCATTGCTTATGTGTACGATGGACTACTGCCGCACGAACCAATATAATTCTTTCCCATCACTAAATCACAATAATTTTCTTAATGATGAAAATAGTGAATATATATGACACATATAAAATTATATTAACTCTATAAAATTACGATATAATCCACATCCTTACACTTTCTCCCATGAATGGATTCATATCGTCATAGGTGCATACACATGACCCATCTTCTCTATACAGAAATGTGTTTCATTTTCCATGTACAACAAAAAATAATTCATAAAAAAATGTATTTAATGATTAATTAGTATATTTATTAAATTAATATAACTCTAGAGATGATAAAACTGTATCTTATACACATGCATAATAACTTTCATGACAAAACATGCATGAGAAAACAAGGCCATTAACACCCCAAACAATATTATTAACAAAATATTGTTAATGAACATATCTTAAGATGATATAAGAAAATAATATATTATATTATAAATTTTAATATGGATCTAGAATAAATAATAACTTGATTAAATCAATTATAAATTATTTTTTACTATGTTGAACAAAAGGGATATTTGTGGTAAGTGACTTTGCTTTACTTTCCAATCATTGATTCATATTGTAATATTATGCACCAAATTTTTTCATATGGTGTATATAATAATACATGTCTTCATTAAAATTAAAAACTATTTATTATAGGTTTGTAATTAATCTATTATATTCTATTATTTCAAGGTGTTATATTTTGCGATCTTCCAAAGAGGTAAAATTCTATTTTACAATGTCACTATATTTTGTGATTTCTTTTAATTTCATTGAATGAATCTTATCATTTATCCTTCATAATTAATAATAATTTTCTTATACACTTATTATTTATGTATTTTCCATATTTCCTTCCAAATTTTCCTCTTTTTGTACTCAAATCAAGAAATGAAATGTTTAAAACCAAAGCCAATTCTTTTTCTCTTTAATTCTCATATATCTTTATTCCATAAAAATTGTTTCTAAAATTGTATTTAAAAAATTTTATATTGAATAAAATGATTTATTAGGGAAATATAAATTTTATTTAATGTCATATACATGAATTATTTTAATGGAAAATTTCATTAAATTTCTATTCATTCGTTTTTGGGGGGTTTCCTATGTTTTTATGGATGAAAGAGTGAGTTTTCATGAATTGATCCAAACCATTAGCCCATTTCCAGTTTTAAAAATAACTTTTATTTCTTTTATAACCCGTTCCATTTTAAAAAAAATTCATCCATTCAAATTCCTACTTGGTCTCCCATGACCTATTAACACCACCAAGTAAATTTTGTGCATTTAGAAATCCATTTCCATGGATTATTTGGGTTTTTATTTAAGGGGTTGGGCCTGCCCGAAATCCCAATTCTAGTTTTAAAAATGTAATTTTTTTGTTTTATAACATATTGAATTGTGGGACTTTTTTGTTTATTCTAAGTCTCACCAAAGACCATTGAACCAAGAAACGCGTCTAAGCTCTCTCCCCCCTTTTTTGAGCTCTGTTTCATTGCGAATTGGTGCAGAAATCTATAGGGTTCCTCAAACTGTCCAGAATTGAAGAGGTAACATCATTCTTTCATAACTCTCTCAATTCATAATATTATTTCTCCATTCAGGTTTCTAAATGGTGTACTGATTCCTGTTTGAACGAACCCTAAATTTTGGGTGTTTTAAATTTCATCTACTATTTTTTTGGAATGATTAATTCAAGATACTTCAAGTAAGTGAGTCCATTTCTTTCCACTATCAAATTTCATAGGGTTTCATTTGTTTTTATTAGGGTTTATTCCTTCTTACTTTTAGTCCCAAATGACCAGGGGTAGGGTTTTGAACCTGAGGATTAACATTGGGTTTTCTTTTCCAATTCTTGTTGTTTTAGGTTTGTTCTAGGTCCTTTTTGGTGTGGAAGTGGTGCGAATTATTTATCACATGACGATTCAAGGGTTTCCCTTAATTTGTTAAGTGATTCCTTTGTGAATGCAATTTTTGTGATTTAGCTTTCTATGTTTAGGGTATTTTCATGTTTATTCCATTTTTGTGTTTCTGCAAAAAATGGATTTAGTTTCATTTATAAAGAAAATTAATTTTAATATCTAGTTTTTGGTAAAATTGGGAGGTTTTCATACAAATATTTTATTGGTTCATTTGGGGATGACCAATAATTACTTAGTAGATTTTTTTGAACCGTATTAGGAATGAAAATCATGTTTATAATGATTATTCTTTTAATTTTTTTCTGTGAATGATTGTTTAAAAGGTGTTCTGGAAGCAAATGTGCTTTAAGTGCCATGTTTGTGTGAAAATGTGGGTTTTTAAAAGATATATCTTCTTAGATCACATGGGGATACCCCAAAACTGAATGTTTTCTTTTATTAAAGGTTATTAAACTACCATTTAGTTTTGGTGGCTTAAAAGTGTGCACATAGTGTGAAAATTGGATATTTCAATGAGCCTTGGGTGCAAAACAGTGGGATATATTGGTGTTTTATATGGAAAAGAATGTGTGTTGTTTTCTTAAATAGTTTGTTTAGAAAAAGGGGAATCCCAGTTAGATAGGTGGGTGGATATGTACTAGTACGACTAGTGAACCAGATGGGTTCTGTCCTTGTTTCACTGAGAAAATGGATAACAACAACTCTAACTAAACTATGTGGATAATATTTGGGGAACACTAGGTTATGTGTATATTCCCTACTAGTGGATCATTCATGGGAAATGATTTAAACTTGGATACTTTACACCGAGGTACGAGGTACATAGGGCCCAAGACTATGTAGTTTCCTAGGGGTGTTCCTGGTATTGGTGCTCATTGAATTTGTTTTATTTAACCTTTTAATGGGGTGTTTATGGTAGTACATTACAATAGCTCACATGTCTATTTAAATGTGTGAACATTTAGAAATTTTTATCTTGAAAACTGTTATCAATTGAAAGTAGCATTTCTTGGATTTTATCACTTCTTTTCATTGCATATTAAAACTGCATTCCTTTTCACATTGTATTGAATTCTATTTGGAATCATTGGGTGGTATCCTATTGGGCTTAGGATCACTCTGTACTTACAACCCTTGGTTGTAAGTAGACTTGGTTATGATTGACTCATGTAAAGGAAAGGCCAAGGGTGATGGTGGTTCAGGGTGTTAGTCCCCATCCTTGGGATAGAGTTGTGGAGATGGATTGGGGGTGATGAACCCTTGTCATGTGGAGTCCATAGGGATGTTTTTTGGTTGTTTCATTTTGTCTTTGAACATTTTTTATTTCATTTGAACTTATGTATTCAGTTCTGTATTTTTGAATAAACCTTGATGGTATGAATTTTTCAGAGACATTTTATCTAATATTTTTGATGTTTTATGTATACATATTTGGTTAAATCGTTCCCAAATCAAAATAAATGATACCCGGGCAGTTTTTCCAGCGCGTGGGGATAGGGAACACCCATAGGTTTATTCCATGGGCCGGGTTCGGTGTCGTTAATATTGGCGACCATATTCGGTTCGTGACAAAATGGTATCATAGGAGGTTAGTGTATTTGGGTTATATTGATAATTTGGGATTAGTCGGGAAAGAAAGGATCTTTTTCTATCAGGGATTGAGGTTTTAGATGTGAGTAGGGTGCCTGTCCCGCACCTCTCATGGTAGACCTTGAGTCACCTGGGGCTGTTGGAATTTATAGATTTACTTCAGTTCCAGGTGAGACGTGTGGGCTGCAGACCACATGTGGACATCAGGAGGATGTGGGGTATTTGTTTCTTTTATTACTGAAATGTGTTTAGTTTTTTTATATTTGATTCATTGGATTACAATTTTCAGAATTGTGGTATTGACTATTGTTTTGTGACTGTTGCATTTTGTAGCAACATTCCTCCCCGGAAATCTCCCACGTGCCCATAGGAGGAAGCTGGAGAGAGTTCTCCCACACCGATTGATCAGAGGCTCATAGAGGATGTGGTTCAGAGTATCCATGATTTGTGATAAGGACTAAATCATACTCTTATTCTTGTTAGGGTAGAAGAGACAGGTCTGAGAATAGATAAAGCAGAAGAGTTTCTAAAACACAACACTCCTACCTTCTGAGGTAGCTCAGAACCCAAGGAAGCAGACGAATGGATCAAGAAGATCGAGTGTATGGTAGAGTTCTTAGAAATACCCACGGAGATCAGGGTGATGTGTGCCTCCTTTCTATTGGAGGGTCCCAGACAGAAGTAGTGGGAGTCAGTGCTTTAGGCTTGAAAGAATGAGCATATGCTTTGGGGAGATTTCAAGGCTATTTTTAATGAACAGTACTACCCTGAGGTGTTGGATTATGCTAGGTATATAGAGTTCATAGAACATGTTCAGGGGAATCTATCATTGATGGAGTATGCCAACCGTTTCACTGAGTTCGTTCGGTATGCTCTAGAAATTGTCTCTAATGAGCAGGGAAAGGACTAGAGGTTTGAGAAAGGCTTGCGACCGGGGATATATTCCTAGGTGTTCTTGTTTAAGCTGAGAGACTATGCTAAGGTCATTAATCAGGAATTCATGGTGGATATTGATATGAAAGGAAAGGTTGTTGTCTATGGTTTAGTGTCAGCAGTGGGAAGTAGCAGCTCCTTAGTGAAGAAAACGAAGCGGGAGTATCATGTGAAGAAAAGAGCTGGCAGTTCAGGCCACTCTTCTAAGTAGTTTTATTATGCAACTTCTGATGAGAGATCGGTCATGTGCCACTAATGTGGGAAGCCCGAGCATATCTGACCATCATGTCAAATTCCTCTGAAGCATTGTTACCAGTGTGGAGGTATGGGGAATTTCCACACTTCTGCGGTGTGGCATGTCCACTTCCAAGTGGGGCAGGTTCTGTGGCTGCAAAAAGAGTGCAGCATAGTCCAAGCCGTCAAGGACTCAGATATTTCGATTTGGCGGTCGTGGTGGTAGGGCTGGATCATCTTCTGGGCAAAGCTAGTTCAGGGCACTACCAAAGACTTGCAGTCTTCCTCAGGCAGATACTGGACATCTCCATGTAGTGGATCAGGCACCTGTACGATTAGAGGCTGGACCATCGACTGTTCGAGGTACCTTCCTGATCACATCATCTATAGCTACTTCTCTTTCTGATACTGGCACCTCAGTTTCACTTATTTCTACCCATTTTGTGGACATTCTGAATTTTCCAACTGAGTTGATGTCTTTCGCAATGTAGTTGGTAACACCGCTGGGAATGAAGGAGCAGGGCCTCAGGTGCCCCTCGTGTGTGCTTTCCATGTCAGCGGTTGAGATGGAGTGGGAACTCCTAGTTCTAGATATGGATATTTTTTGACATAATACATGTCCTGGATTGGATAGTACACTTCCAGGAACACATCGATTGCTACATATGAGGTGTCAGTTTCACGGCACTTGATAGGAGTCGTCAGGTTTTTCATGGCGAATGGGATCCTCGGTCAGGTCATGCAGAGCCTCCACTCCTAGAGCATGGTATTTTTCTCTACTAGTTATCTTCCCTCATGCTATAGGATGGTCATTCCCCTGATGGTGTAATAATTCCTGTAGTGAATTAGTTTCTTGAGGTATACCTGGGTGATTTTTCATGTTTTCCCCCTGAGCGGGATGTGGAGTTTTTGATTGATCTGGCACTGGGAACATAGTAGATATCTCTTCCCTCTTATTGCATGTCCCCCACCGAGCTGAGGGAATTAAAGATACAGATAGACGACTTAGAATCCAAAGGATTCATTTTTTCGAGAGTCTCTCCTTGGGTCACTCTTGTGTAGTTCGCGAAAAAGGCAAATGAATCCCTCTAGTTGTGCGTTGACTACCGAATGATGAATAAGGTAATGATTAAGAAATAATACACTTTTCCCAGAGTAGATGATTTGATCGATCAGTTGAAGGGGGGAAAAGTGGTTCTCAATGATAGAACAGTGTTTGGGGTATCAACTTCTTCAGGTGAAAGAGTCATATATCCAAAAGACATCCTTTTAAAGCAGGTACGACCAATTTGAGTATTTTTTCATGCCCTTCGGATTTACCAATGCTCCAATGGGTTTTATGGCACTCATGAACATGGTGTTTCATTAGAATCTCAATTCATATGTTGTGGTGTTCATGGAAGACATTCTGGTATAATCTTGCTATGAGGAGGAACACGAACATCACTTCAGGATCGTTCTAGGTACATTACAGGATCACATTCTCTATGAAAAGTTGTTAAAGATCAATTTCTTGGTCAGGGATGTGATATTTCTTCGGCGTTTGATCTCAGAGAACAGAGTTTCAGTGGACCCCAAGAAAAATATTGCGGTCATTTCATGGGGGAAACCAATGAATGTGTTGGAGATCAGGAGTTTCCATGGTCGGGCTACTTATTACAGGCGATTCGATCAGGATATCTCTCGGCATGCTTCACCAATAACTGTGCTCACCCAGAAATGGGTGAAATTTGTATGTGGTACATAATGTCAGACATCATTGGAGGAGCTGAAGTGGAGGTTGACTACCACCACCGTGCTGATTTTCCAGAAGCTGGAAAGGGATATGTGGTCTATTGTGATGCTTCAGGTATTGGTCTTGGGTGTGTGCTTATGCAGTATGATCACTTGGTGGCTTATGGCTCTCGCCAAATCCGACCACACGAAACAAACTACCCTACCAATGAAATGGATTTTGTTACAGTGATGGATGCTTTGAATACATGGCATCACTACTGCTTTGGAGAGATGTTTTTGGTGTACTATGATAAAAAAGTATAGCCTATATCTTCTCACCGAAGGACCTCAACTTGAGGCAGCATCACTGGATCAAGTACTTATAGGGGTTCGAATTTGACATTGTTTATACCCCAAGAAAGGGTAATGTGGTGGCCGATGCTTTGAGAATAACAGTTCTAGGGAAGACTTTGAAGAAGTTTAGTGATGAGTGGACATTGATGGGGATTTTTTTCTGAGATGCATGTGGAGACGAGCGAACCCAGTGGAGGGGTATTCTTGGAGAGCATCCATTTGACTCCTTCTCTATTGGAATTGATTCAGCGGGAACAACCCAGTGATAATCTTTTTCAGTGGTCGAAGCATTTTCATCATGGTGGGGAGACATCCTCTGATTGGTCGTCGTCTCCCGTGGTAATCTTGTTCTTTAAGGGCCGTTCAGTACTGTCGTTGTCTCTACGGATGGTGGTGATGCAGGATAGCTACCAATCTCAGTAGGCTGTCTTTTCAGGTGCTACGATGATATATTATGATGTCTGTTCGCATTTTTGGTTTCCTAGTATGAGATTGGACATAGTGGACATTGTTTCGTGATTCTACACATGCCATCAGGTGAAAGAAGAGCACCAAAGGCCTTCCATTTTTCTCCAAACACTACCCATTCCTACCTGGATGTGGGATGAGGTTTCCATGGAATTCATTTTTGTCTTACCTCATACACCTTAGGGAAAAAATTCCATTTGGGTGGTGATTGATCGTTTGACCAAATCAGCCCACTTCCTTCTGAAAAAATATACATCTAATGTGGATGAGTTGGGACATTTGTATCTTCAATAAGTGGTGAGACTCCATGGCGTACCATCAATAGTTGTCTTATATAGGGACCCCCGCTTCACTTCTTGAATTTGGGTAGGCCTTGGGGTCTCAGATTAAGATGAACACGTCATACAACCCTCAGACGGATGGTCAGAAAGAGTGGGCGCATCGGATTTATAAGAACATGCTTCAATCATGTGTCCTGGACTTTGGAGGTTCTTGGGATAGCTATTTGGCATTGTTTGAGGTTTATTATAATAAGGGTTTCCAATCCTCGATTCGAATGTCCCCTTTTAAGGCACTCTACGGTTGGCCATGTCGGTCCCCCTTATGTTGGGATGAGGGAGGAGAGACTTTACTGTTGGTGCTGAGCTTTGTGTAGGAGACTTCTGAGAAGGTCAAGTTGATCAGGCAGTGCTTATTGACAGCTCGGAGTCTTCATAAATCTTATGCTGATTGGAGAGGTTGAGACCAAGAGTTATCTATGGGTGACAGGGGATTCTTGAAAGTGGCCCCATGTTTGGGCCATCGTCAACTGGGGAAGCAAGGTAAGTTGATGTCACGATATTTCTGGACCTTTGAGATCATAAAGAATATTGGAAAGGAGGAATATAGGTTGGATATACTTTGTTAGTTGACGTCCATCCATGATGTTTTCCACATCTCTCAGTTGCAGAAATACAACCTGGATTCGTCCCATGTGTTGATTTCAGAAGAACTGGAGATATAGCCTGACTTTTATGTTTTTCAGAGGCCGGTGAAAATAGTGGACTCCCAAGAGAAGATACATCAAGGGAAGAATATTCTATTAGTCTGGGTTCTATGGAAGCATGTAAATGATACACAAGAGACATGGCAGTGAAAGTCATGGGTCGAGGAAGAGTACCTGTTCTTGTTTTCCAATCAAGCTTCAGGTTGACTTTCCTAGGTTAAAAGCCTTTCATGGTGGGGATAATTGTAACATAGATGACTTATTTTAAAGGTAAATTACATTTAATTTCTATTAATTCTTTTTTTAGGGGGTTTCCTATGTTTTTATTGAAAAATTTGTGAGTTTTCATAAATTGTGCCAAACCGTGATCCCATTTCCAGTTTTAAAAATAACCTTTGTTTCTTTTAGAACTCATTAATTTTTCAATATTTTTCAACCATTCAAATTCCTACTTGGCCTCCCCTGACCATTTATCACCACCAAGTAAATTTGGAGCATTTATAAATCGATAACCAAGTTTTATTTGGGTTTTTATTTAAGGTGTTGGGCCTACCCGAAAGCCCAATTCCAGTTTTAAAACTGAAATTTGTTTGTTTTATAACATATTCAATTTTTGGAATTTTTGGGTGATTTCAAGTCTCACCCAAGACCATTGAACCCAGAAACGCGTATAAACTCTCTCATCGTCTCTTTATATCTCTGGTTCATCTCTAATTGTTGATGAACTCCATAGGGTTCCTCAAATCGTTCAGATTTTAATAGGTAAGTTATTTCTTTCATAAATCACTCAATTCATAATATTTTTCCTCCATTCAAGTTTCTAAATGTCATACTGATTCTTGTTCAAACAAAAACTAAATTTTGGTTTTTTTTTAAATTTCATCTACTGTTGTTTTGGAATGATTAATTCATGGTACTTTAAGTAAGTGAGTCCATTTCCTTCCTCTTTCAAATATCTTAGGGTATCATTTGTTTTTATTAGGGTTTATTTCCACTTTCGTGAATTCCCAAATGACCAGGGGGTATAGTGTGGAAACTAAGATTTAACCTTGTGTTTTATTTTCCAATTCTTGTGGTTTTAGGTTTGTTCTAGGTCCTTATTGGAGCAGCGGTGGTCCAAATTAATTTTCGAATAGTGATTCTTGGGGTTTCCATAATTTGGTAGGTGATTCTATTGTGCATGAAATTTTTGTGGCTTAACTTTCTGTGTTCATGGTATTTTCATGTTTATTTAATTTTAATGTTTCTGAAAAAATTGGTATTAGTTTCAATTATAAAGCAAATGAATTTTAATTTCCAATTTTTGGTGAAATTTGGCTGTATTCATACAAATCATTTATTGGTTCGTTTGGGGTTGAACAATAATTACTTAGTGGATTTTATTGAACTGTATTAGTACTGAAAATATTTCTTTGAATTTTTATTCTTTTTTTTGTTTCATTGAATGTTTTTTTAAATGGTGTTTGGGAAACAACTGGGCTTTAAGTGCCATGTTTTTGTGAAAATGATTGTTTTTAAATGTTACAACTTCTTAGATCACATGGGGATACCCCAAAATTGAATTTTTGGTTTCATAATATGTTATTGAACTGAAATTTTGTTTTGGTGGCATAAAAATTTTCACATAGTGTGCGAAGTGAATATTTCAATGAGCCTTGGTTGCAAAACAGTGGGATATTTTGAGAGGTTGTTTTATTGAAAATCAAATTTTTTTTGTGTGTTTTAAATGGTATAAAGTGTGTATATATACTTTATTGTTTGTTTGTGACCATTAGTGGTGTTTTATATTAAAAATAATGTGTGTTTTTTCTGAAATAGTTTGAGAACAAAAAGGGGAATCCCGGGTACATAGTTGGTTGGATATGTACTAGTACGACTATTGAACTAGATGGGTTGTGTCCCTGTTTCACTAAGAAAATGCATAACAACAACTCTAAATAAAATATGTGGATGATATTTGGGGACCACTAGGTTATGTGTATGTTCCCTACTAGTGGCTCGTTCACATAAAATGATTGAGACTTGGATACTTTACACCGAGTTATGAGGTACATAGGGCCCTTGACTATCTAGTTTCCAAGGGGGTTCCCAGTTTTTGTGCTCATTGAATTTGTGATATTTACCCTTGTATTGTGGTGTTTTTGGCAGTAATTTATAGTTGCTCACTTTTCTATTTAAATTTGTGAACATTATGAAATTTTTATCTAGGAAACTGTTATCAATGGAAAGTTGCATTTCTTGGAATTTATCATTGCTTTTCTATGCATATTAAAACTGCTTGCCTTTTCACATTGTATTTCATTATATTTGGAATCATTGGGAGGTATCCAATTGGGCTTTGGCTCACACCCTACTTAAACCCCTTGTGTGTAAGTAGACTTGGTAATGTTTGACATATGTAAAGGAATGGCCATGGGTGATGGAGGTTCAGGGTGTTAGTCCCTATCAGTGGGACGGAGTTGTGGAGACGGCTTCGGGGTGATGACCCCTTGTCATGTCGAGTACATGGGGCTATTTTTGTTGTTGTTTCATTGCATATTTGGAACATTTTTATTTCATTTGAACTTATTTATTCAGTTATGGATTTTTGTATAAACCTATCTTGTATGAAATTTTCAGATTCATTTAATCAAATATTTTTTATGTTTTATTTATACATATTCGGGTAAATCGTTCCCAAACAAAGATAAATGATACTCGGGCAATTGTGTGTGCCCGTGGGGATAGGGAACGCCCTTCAGGTCTTTCCGTGGGCCGGGATTGGTGCCGTTAATGTTAGTGACCTGATTCGGTTTGCGACATTTGATATTTTAAAAATGATTTAGTGTAGTGCTTTTATTATTTTTGTAAATGTAAATTTTCAAAAAAAATTCAAAAGAAATTTTTTTCAACCTATATAGTGATAATAGAATTCCTCGCCACCATAACAGTTTTTCAAAATATATCTTCCTATTCACACTATCAATGGTTTTAAAATAAAATATATTATGTTAAATTTTATTTTTAATATTTTACTTTATTTCTCATTATTCATCCTGAGGACAAGGTTTTATTATAAAAAGCTATATTCTCAATGAATTGTTGGTAACCTCACATCCCATGAATAATTTTTTGACTGTTAAATTTCTCTTAATACAATAACAATATTGTTATAATTTTTCAATAGAAATTACATTTCTATTATATTTAAAAATTCTTTATATCATGGATATGATTATTTATTAAACTATATATCAATTGTATATACAATGTTTAATTTTATTTGTATTTGATTAATTAAAAAATAATGTTAAATAAGTATTATTTTCGCAATACAGATATTTATTTGTAAGACATATGATTAATTAATTAATTATATTATTAGACATAGAAAAATTTTCTTTTTTCAAGTAGTGATGGGCCAGGCCGAGAATAATATATCCCCTCAATGCATCGATGGGTCTCATAAAACAAATCAATTGACCAAATTAAATGGCCTTTTACCAATAGTTGTAAACTATATTGTCAATGATATTGATAGTATATAATTCATTATTTATGAGATCATAATATTAAAAATTAATCACTTTAATAAACTGATAATTCAATTATTATTATACAAGGTATTATTTCATTAATATTATCCATGGATTCATTATATTCCCAATTAATAGATTGATGGGAATGTGTGATGAGTTTTCCACCTTCACATATTGATTGTGCCTTATATAATCATGATAGTCATGTTATTAATTAAATAGAATATGTGTTTAGTTATCATATTGATTATTCCATATCTAATTATTAAAGTCTGTTTATTGATTAAATTTCACATGCATTTAGTTAAATAACTTTCCATATTGATTAGGCCATATTGATTTATGATAGCTAACATTTTAAAAACTGGTTACTTAGAATTATATCTCACCCTAGTTTATTTTAATTTACCTATGATATAAAGAAGAACACATATAATTTTTTCAAGGATTCCAAATATTAACTTTCCATATAAATTAATTTATGTTTTAAAAAATAACAAGATACACAAATATGTATCTATTTTACCTGGACTATTAAACCTTTCATCCATTTTGTATGTGATCACATGTATGAGGAACCAATGTAATAAATTAGGCCACTTGGTAGAGGTTTCCCGATTTGGTATCATTTCATTTGGTAGCAAAAGAGGATTAGTAGAATCATTGGGAAATATATTAATGAAAACATTGATTAGGGAACAAAAGATAGTTGCTAACTTTTAGGATAATTGTATGTATTAGATAACAAAATAATCTTTTCGTAAGGTATATATTATATGGATTTTCTTTTAAATACATCTATGTGTGGATAATACCATTGGGAGTGGTTCAATCACAGTTTAACCTAGGGGTAATAACTCTAAAAATGGTGTAGTGGGGTTTGACTCGATCATCACTTAGTGAAAGATAATATGCCTTCATGTGCACATTTTTTTGACACTATAACGGGATATGATTGGGTATATTCACATTTTCACTCTTAAAATATATGATTAATTAAATAATAGAACATGTGAAAACATATGATATTCCATAATGATATGGGATAAAACTAAATAATCTCAGGTTGATACTTGTAAAGTTGATTATTATTTTAAAGTCATATATACCCTTTCCGAGGTTTTGTGTAATGGATGTACCATGGAAAAACATATTTTGTTTTATTAGATGCTTGAAGTATATATGTCCATTATGTATAAAATGTATTTTGATTAGATGTTTTATTCAATAATAATAATTATATAATTTTTGGATATAATTTTAATGATATTGATACTATTTTGGGTTATTATGATCATAAATGAAAATGTAATCAAAATTATAAAAGTCACCTATATCCATGAGTTTGAACCATGGGGGTAGGCCAAAACCTAGGGAAATAGGATATAATAATGGTTTCACAAACAATGGCTGATAATTCCATTGAGAAAAGGGTTTTCAAATAACACACTTTATATTTTGGTAGTAGGACAAGTATATCCATTGTTTATACCATAAAATTAACTTTATACCGTCATGGTTTAACTATCGTAATTTTTCCCTAATAGGATAATTAAAATATTGAAAATTGAAGGCTACAACTAGTGTTTCATTAATGGTAATGTTTATCTATATCCATGGTCTAGCCATGAAAATATCCCCTTAATGCCATGTATAATACTATCCGATTGAAAGTTGCCTCCACTGTTATAACCATGGATATATCATCTATATTTCATTAATAAAATCCCAAATACATGCTTCAAATCATGGTTTTATTCTTTATATGCTACAATAAAACACATACCATATGACCTAAATCTTTGTTAACTCAAATCCACTAGCCGTGTAGATTATATTAGATCTTATATCATCGTGATTCTATAAAAATCATTTATTATTTAAATTATTTTCATAACAACTACAAATTAGATTAACGAATCATCAAAAAATGTTTAATAGTTTACGATAAGTAAAAATGGTTGAAATAAAATGATTATATCTATATCTGGTATTTATGTCATTACACAAATCATGATGCCCCTATAACCCTAGTCATGCTATAGGAATTATGTAACAAGAGATTACCTTGTAACACTTTTTTTGTTATGAGATTAATTTCATATTTCCATCAATCACTCACATTCAATAATTTATTATCGATATAATATAATCACAGACCAAAAATTTTAAATTGATTCAAATAAACTAAATGGTAATGCATATATTCCAATACATAAGAGCTAAAAATAAGGTAGATAATTGAAGGAAGTGTGGAAAAAAGTTCCCTTAATAATTTATAATATTGCATATTGAGCTTCAAAATATTGCTCGAAATAAAAACCTAGATAAAAAATCCAAATTACACTACATGAAAAATCATGTATTCAATTTTTACTCACAAAAGGATTTATTTAGAGTGAGTGAGAAATTAATCCTTAGTAAAAAAATTTAACTCCAAGGGTTAGTCGCTAAATATATAAATAGGTGTAATTCTAAAAGGGCCAATTACCATCTAGTCCTATTATACCCTACCATCGAATTTCATAACTCGTTTTACCATAAGACACATGTAATTAATCATTACCATTTCTCAAACATAGAAAAACATGGTTAGTCAAAAAAATATGATACATCACTAAAAACTTTATTACATTATTTATTTACCATGAAAACACATGTTTTAATTTTATCCCCCAAACATTGCATGTGAAATAAATTTAAAATACAAACCCATTATATATATATAATATCCTAATTTTTGAATCCCAATACATATAATGAACCATTAAACATGATTAAAAATCCCATATTTCATGTTGAGGTTAATTACATAACCATTACCAAATTATTCTTCATATTTAGTATTTTATCGTTTCATTTCGAGATTTATTACATATAAATTCAGAAAGTAAATCAAAACATTATAAACTCAGTTAAGGAACATCCTAACACATTCTGGATTTACATACAATTGAAATGACTTACTACTTAAAAATAAATACCATATTCTTCGTAAATATTTTTCCTAGAATTTATAATATTATTTAAATCATACCAATATTATAAATTGGCATGTTCCAGAATATGTAGGACACTTCAAGCACTCTATGTGATTTCTATATGTTTATTCACAAATTTATAATCCTAAAATAATATTCATAGATTTTCATAATATAAAAAATATAGCCTAATAATTCATATAAATAAATCAACATTGAGTTTCTTTCACAAAATTAGGCTTGACACGCTTATCCCTACGAAACAGTAATTTACACATGTGTGAATGACCATTTTAGTTGAAAATGTACACTTTAAACCTAAAAATCATTGTTTAACATTTCATGAGGACATAATGAAACTTATAATTCCACCACATGAAATTATGAAGAACAGCCCACCCCTAATATACCATTATTACTATTCCTGAATAATTTGTTACCCTAATTTACCTTTGCAAAATCATCACATTATTATACATTTACATTTTTCATTTCCTATTCACCATTTCCTGAACACATCATTAGTTTATGCATGTACCGGTTTATTTTGAACCCTATATCAGCATATTAAGGTCATGATCAGCACTATACCAAATAAAAATAAATAACCCTGAATGAACATTTTTATTCTTAAACTGTAATGCCCCAATATTTTATAGTACGTTCTCTCTCTAAAGTAACTTAATAGCTTACGCTACATGCAACACCAAGTTCGAGCACACCACGACATACCAAAATATTCATTCAAAAATCTGTTATGAATATTATTAATATCATTTTGAATTATATATACTCTGTATAATTTTAATCCATATTTGGTGTTTTTAGACATTATATAAGAAAAAAAATTCATTTTTCCAAATAAAATATGATTTTTAAAGAAAATAAAATTTTTACACCTTTTAATGGAGAACCCTTTTTAAATCCGATAATTGACACTTTTATATATTAAATTTCACAAAATAATCTAATTATTTTTATTTGGGACATCAAAATTAATTTGTGTGAAAATTTTCTTCACAGAACATTCATATTTTTATGATTAGTAAAAAATACTAAATTTTAACTAAAAACATCTTTTTTAATCAAAATAATTTATATTGTTAAAGTATAAATATTAATTGTTTTGAATTATGATTATATTATATTGGTATCACTTAATTCAATGTATGTCATTGGATGTAATATTACATTTTATTTAGATAAAAACACATATGAATTATTTGATTTTTTTTACTTCTCAAAACCTACTTTCTAGTTTTGACAAGATGAATTAATTTTAAAATAATTAATGAAACTTATATGTTATGAATATTGTAAAATCGAAATAAATTTTGAATTCGCAATATCCAAATTAGCTTAGGGTGATATTTTGTTATTTTTCTAAAAACATTCAATTTTTATGAATAGAGAAAAACACAGTGTTATTTTTTTAAACTTACATTCATTTAAATAAATATTATTTTTATTTAATTTTACATTAAAGTAAAAATATATACATAATAAATATATTAGTTCCCTATAAATCATTGGAGTCATTTTATAATAAGAATTGATATATAATTTTTTTTTGATCTTTTTAACCACTTTTTCATACCTTCTAGGCGTATTTTTAAATTTTCATAAAACACAATTTTAACATTTCTAGGAATTGATTTTCAAAAAATTGATATTATAGGGTAATTAATGTTAAAAATGATATTATAATTACCGTATCAAATGTCCTAATACTATTGGATAAGTGTATTAAAAAAATTAAATCATAGGAATAAAATTTTATTCGTTTTTATCCACTAGGATTATATTAAAACATTTATTATTTTTTTATTTGAAGAAGAGTTAAATGTGTTAAATTAAAAGTTTAATAACTATACCATTTTCAATATATGGTTATACATAAGATAAATTTGAATATAAATTTTTATTAAAAATCTTAGTATATTTAAAACATCATGGTATTTTATTTATAATTGTTTTAGATTATATAATTAAATGTATTTAATACAGAATGATGATGCAGTAATTACAATATTAATGAATGATTAAAATAATTGATATAATAAATATCATATTATTTGTAAATTGAGACTTTTGAGGAATTAAAATAATTTTATAGGATAATATGACATTTTAGGGTTGATTTAATGCTTTTCTTTCGAATTAACCATGTTTTTTTGACTTTCACAAAAAACCAAATATTAAATAGTGTCAAAATTGACATAAATGGGTTTTTAAAACAAATATTTAATTATTAAATGATATAATATTCCAAAAAATCTATGTTTTGGCCAAAAGACTTATATAATGATAGATATTTTATTATAGACCCACTTATGGTTCTCCTGAAATTTTATAGTATGTTCAATAACCATGTAATATAGCAATACAAGAAGACATTGTAAAAGTTAAATGATTTAACTAAGTGTTAAATTTGAAAGATAAGGTAACTATGGTGAACTAAACTTGTCTAAAACATGTTGGATGAGAGTATTTAGACCCATAACCCATTATAATATAAAGTAATCCATCTAATTCCATTATAAACCGAAATTTATTTAATAATAAAATAATATTTCATGATTTTCCTAAAGTGATCCTCACCTCTCTTATGAAATGGTGCTTCCACTTCTCTCAAAATCACACAACCAAAGACATTTGGCTCGGCCAAAACCTGATCAAATATCTTCCCAACATCCCTCAGATAAACCAAGAGGCCTTAATTTGATCTGAAATCCAACCAACGGTGCGCTTTTGATCAAATGAAAAGAATGAACCAGAAGTAATGGTAATAATTTCATCACCTCTTTCAAAGTTCATTTCATCTTCCACTACCAATTTCATTGATTTTTACATAAAGAAATAATAACTCCCGTACCTTCTACATAATTTTATATAAATATAAATATGGTTGAACCATATTCATTATTCTATCCATCCTATTAATGACAATGTAACCATACGTTTGTGTGTACGGCTTACCGTCTCCACGTCGTGGTGTAGTTTGTTATTCAACACATCATTATTTAGATGAGTATAATAATGAGTATAATGGATGTAAATATTAAATACAAAATGTTAAATATTCTTTGTAAGTAATATAACAATTAATTACATATCATTTCACCATCATTATATGATATCATCGCTCGTGCACACAAACAGCTTTTCGTCTCCATGACGCGATAAGATTCATTTCTCCATTTATCATTCAATGATGATTATAAATAAATAAATATATATATATATTATTAATAATAAGTAAGAAATATATGACAAAATAATGATACTGGATATATATATATATATGTTTGTATTTACATATATCTCATTCCCTTACTTCCGTTCAATATGATATGAAAACGGAAACATAGTTTATGCGTACGTACGACCTACCATCTCCATGAATGGTGTTTTCCATTTCATAAATGTATCTACTATACAAAAGTATATTCAGAATATTTATGATACATAAATAATTTTTTATTTTCCGAAATCAATTAAATTATGATATAAGTTATACCATCAAGAATAACATGTTAAAACAAGTATGATAAGGAAAGAGATTATTAGCTGAAATGTTATTTTTAAGTATTAATTATTATTAAATGGGTAGTATAAATCCATAAATTAATAAAGTATGATTTCAAAAATATGATAATGGTTATTTTATAATCTAATAACATACTATGACCATTATAGTAGAGGTTAAATATACCCTCATCCACAGGAAAGTACAATGTAAGGGTTAATTGCTCAATTTCATTATTATCCGAGATTGTTTATGTATATGTATTTATGGGGACATTTTTATCATCAATTTGCATGATTCAAAAAAATATTTTCAAAATTTATATTTTAGTTTTTTGTGTAAGGGAGTCTTTATCAAGATCATCATATTAATTTTTTTGCGATTTATTTTTCTAAATATTTTAATTAATTAACATGTTTGAAAAATGATTTTAAGGAATTATTTATATGGACATTATTATTTTAAAATTTTAATTAAATTCAAAAGTTTCAAAGTGGTATGGAACACTTTGATTCAAAAATATCTTTTATATGACTTCCAATATAAATTTTTGACAATTAAATGATTTAAAAAATGGTTATTTCCATGAAAGTGTTTTAATGGTCATTTTCAACTATGTCAATATCCTTTACTTGGTATTATTGTTGATTGAGTTTGATTTATTATAATACAACCATCCATATTATATTTAATTTTTTATGATATTTTTGAATCTTGATGTTCTATTTTTATACTGTTCATGGTTTATGGTTAAGGTATTGACATTTCATATGATAGTTTCAATAGGAATGTTTATGTTATGTTTCAAAATATTCATATGAAGAATTCATTGAACTTAATAAGTGATGGGTGGAGCCCACTATATCTCTTTGATGAATCGGTAGGTCTCATGATACAAAATAGTGTCATGGAACAAGGAATTTATTTTTTTTATTCTAGGAAGAAGTCCTTCACTATATGGTTATGATTCTCGGTATTATGCATTACATCATTATGAAATTAGCTATTTATATTACATGTGATTATTAGACAAGTATAATGTCCATTTGAATAAGTAAATGGAATTTTTTTATTTATCTTTTCCATATTATTCAAATGATTATGTTTAAAAGGACTGGGATTTAGTCTTGATCATTTCCATAAATGTTTATGGTTATTTATGAAAACATCCACTATATTGTTATCCTTACTGAGAATCTATGCCCACCCCTTTCTTATGTTTTATTTTTCCCAGGATGCAAAAAATTGTATAATGATTGATATGGATGGTTATGCTAGGGGAATACTATCATTATAAAATGATAATTTAGGGTGTGTTTTATTTTAGAAGTTGTAATTTAACATTCATATATGTAACCTATTTTCCAAGACTACTAATCTGATTAGTCAGTTTGGACTTGATTCCTCGTAAACATGAAAATTTATTTAAATAATGCACCATCTTTGGTTATCCAGGGTCAGGGTGTTAGATTTGGTATCAAAGGAAATTTAGCAATAACCATTGAATTAGATTTATATAAACTCATATTTTGAAACATTATCCTATGATAGACATTGAAGATTAGTAGAGAAAAACATCCAAGAATTTTGGTAATGTATAGATTTTGTGAATTTTCAAGCAATAAATCCATGTCTGGATACAAGAATGTAGTGGTGGATCTGGCACACATATATCTAGGGGTAAAACATCAAAAAACCACATTGAGCTAAACTTGAATTGGAACTAGTGCACCACAACGGGCCTTACTTCACTCTTTGTTTTGGCATTCTCGAGGGATATGCTTAGGATAATTCAAATTTTCTTTACAAACCATTATGAAGGATTTATGAATATATATGTTATCAACAAAACAATTTTTATTATTATGATAGTAGATTTGTGAAAATATGCAATAAACTTTGAGAATTTTTTCTACTTATTAGATTATAAATAATGATATGATCTAACCAAGTGTATGTCACCGATTATAAATTTCTCCTGGTAGAAAGAATGAGAACTCAAGTAATACACATGATCCAAATAGTTAGAATGGATATATATTTCATCGTGTTAATCATACATTTTGAAGGGAAATAGTATCCAACCGAATCTCATTCTATGAATAAATAGTATAGTGTGTTAACAAGATATGTAAATAATTCCTTGAGTCATATGTATTTGAATGGAATCCAGATAAGAAGATCATGGTAGATAAAAATATGTATAATGGGATGAAGGAAAATAAGGATTTTCCATATGTGATAGCTTTGGAAATAATCACCCTGTGAAGTGTATGAAAGGATTGTGAGTTTGTTATAAATTCCGAAAAAAACGAAACCACGTTTTTGATTGCATGGGTAGGAAAAAGGATTTAATTGTACAATGCATCTTCTATAATGATTGTGGACACTACACGAATCAATGTCTTAATAATCAGAGTATACCACAAATGATGTTGTTGGATAATAATCATGTTATGATACTCCCCTAGATGAAGAAGAATGAATAGTTTTATTATGTTGTTATTAAATAATTATGTCATTTAGGTGATGTATCAACGATGTATGGGTTTTATGAATTATTTAATATAAAAGGATTGAACCACAATACTAATTCATTATTGATTTGTGATTGTGTGGTGCCCTGAAAAGTGACTCAAAATGAAGTTAATATTTTTTGATAATATATTATTGAAGGAAAGAGAATCCTTAATATGGTCCTGATATCGATGTATTTATTTTGGAATAAGATATATTTTATTTGGATAAATTATATTGTATATTATTGACTACCTTGGAACAAAATAATGGGTTTTTTATTCTATTATTATTGGAGATTACAAAATTTTTGGATTTAGGGTGTTTATCTTGTATTCTATGTTTTAATAAAAGAATAAATAAGTAAATACATATTAAAATATGGTTTTCTGGAAATTTAGTTTATTCACATGTATGATGAAAATACAAGATGAAGGTATTATCATGTATATTAAGTGACAATCATTAAAAAAATGGACTGTGAATTTGGATAGAAGTATTGTGGAAATGTCTGATGGTTAGAATGAATCATGTTTTACATTGGATACTATTTTTATGGTTAATTTGTTTCTTATTATTATTTTTTGAATGTTATATAATGGAAAACGCAGAGTTCAGATGACAACCCATTGCATCCGGCAAGGTCGCAAGACTTGGACACACAACTTATGGGAGGTAAGAGTGCATCACCCTCTACAAGACTACGTGATGCCCTAAATTGTATAATTTAGTTTTTTAAATGTTCTTACAGATAAATTATAAATTCATTTTTTTGGAACCCTATATGATTAGGATAAATAGTATATTTTTGAAAACTATTAGTTTTTGTACTGAAAGGTGTGTTTTTGGTAGAAATTAGTAAATGGATGGTACTCGACTTATCATTTATTCATTATTTATAATATAAAGAAATTAATTATGAAACATTAGGGATAAGATCTAAAAATCAAAAATGTATTATCCTAATACCATATTTTTTTAAACTAATGATATTTTAACTCATCATAAGTTTATGGCTTTGAAATCCTAAATTTTTCATTTATTGTTCACTTGTTTGTGATTGATGTCCTCAATCACTCTCTATAAATGTTTACGTTTATCCTCTAATTCTATGTTAATATATTCGAACAATGTTATCCTATTCTAAACCATATTTTGGGGGTGACTTTTTCATTTCCCTTTCCCTCTTTTTAAGACTAAATTTTATTAACACAATTTCTGATGTAGGGTTTCCACATTGGTATTTCCTATTTTAAACCTATATTTAGAAGAAACTCTTTAAATTTCAATGATTAAATTTATTGAAGGAGTGTGTAATGTAACACCCCAATATTTCATAGTATGTTATCTATTTAATTTAATTCAATATCTCGCACTACACACAACACCGAGTTTGAACGCACCACGACATAAAAAACTAGCCATTCAAAAGGATGTTATGAATAGTATTAACTAAAATTTGAATTTTATAAACTCCATAAAATTTTTGAATTCATATTATGTGTTTCATAGACATAATATAGGAAAACAATTTATTTTTCAGACAAATGAAGTATTTTTAAAAAAAATTAATTTTACTGCCCTTTAATGGGGAACACTTTTTATATGAAATATTTGGAACTTTTATGTACTAAATTTGACAAAATAAACTTCTTTTTTAAAATTGAGTCATAAAAATTTAGTTTGGATAAATATTTGGTGTTTTTCTGATAATATTCCCTATTTTGAGGAATAGTGAACAATACTAAATTTCTATTGAAATAAAATTTTTTAATCAAAATAATTTGCAATGTAAAATTATAGTTATTAATGGGTTTGATGTATAATTAGATAATATTATTAAAATTTAAATAAATTTTGGTCATTAGATGTAATTTTACATTTAAATAAATCACAATCACATATCAACATTTTGATATTTTTTACTTCTCTAAAACCATTTTTTTAGTTTTTTCAATGGGAATTAATTATAAATTAATTAACACTTCTTCAATGTTTTTAATTTTGTAAGATATGATTCATTTTTTAATTAAAAATATAAAAATTATCTTAGGGTATATTTTCAGTATTTTTCCTGAAAAATTACAAATTTTTTATGAATGGTGAAAAACACTACGTTATTGTTTAATACTAATTTTTATTTAGATAAATATTATTTTTATTTAAATTTATATTAAAATTATAATAGATACGTAATACCAATATTAGTTCATTTTAATTCATTGGAGTCGTTTTATACTTATATTAGACATATAATAATATATTGAACTTTTTAATGTCTTTTACCTACCCTCTTGGAACATTTACAAATTTTCATAGAACATATCTTTAATACTTATGGGAATTGAATTTCAAATTTATGAGGGACACAAGTTTCATTTGTATGAAAAATTTAGTTCAATAGGATGAAAATAGTTTTTGGTCAGTAGTAAATTTTGAATTTTATTTACCACGATAAAATCAAAATAAGGTAATTAAATGTAAAAATGAGATTATAATTACCCTAACATGGGTCATAATTCAATAGGATATATGTATTTAAAAAAAATTAAACCATATAAATAAAATATGATCCTTATTGATCCACTTGGATTAGATTATGACTTTTATTATTATTTTATGTATGAAGAGTTAAAATTGTTAAATTCAACGTTAAATAACTTAATAATTATTAATACAGGGTTATACATAAGATAAATTTTACAATAATTATTCATTATAAAGATACAAATATTTAATAAAACCTGGTATTTTTTTTATAATTTTTTTATATTATATATATAAATTTGTCTATGACACAATGATGTTATAGTAATTACCTTATTAATGAATGATAAAAATAATTGATATTATAAATATCAAAAGAAATTAAAATAGAGACTTTTGATGAATTCCAAGAATTTTATAGATTAATATGACAAGTTAGGGTTTATTTAATTTATTCTTTTCTTAGTAGTCATGTTTCTTTGAGTTTCAGAAAAACTAAATACTAAATAGTTTAAAAATTGACATGACTGAGTATTAAACCCAAATTTTATTTTGTTAAAAGATATAATATTCCTAAAAATAATAGGATCATACAAAGGACTTAAATAGTGATATATAGGTCATTAATTATCCAATTTATATTCTCTTAGACTTTTATAGTATGTTTATTAACCATGTAATGTAAAAATTCAAGTAGACGTTGTAAAACTGGAACTATTAAACTGAGAGTTTAATCTAAAAGTTAAGGTTAATATGGTGACCTAAACATTTGTAAAATGTATTGGTAGAGACGATTTATACCCACAACCACCTTATCCTAGAAATAAATCCATTTAAATCCACAATAAACCAGAGATAATTTTATAATAAAATAATATTTCAAGTGTTTCTTAAAGTGACCCTCACCTCTCTTATACAATGGAACGACCTCTTCTCTCAAAATATCACCTGCAATGCAATTTGGATCGGAAAAAACCTTATAAAATATCTTCCCAAATACCCAAAATTAAACCTATAGTCCTTAATTTGATCATAAACCCATCATATAGATCAATTTAGATCAAATCCAAAGGAAACACCTGAAGAAGATATAATAAATTCATCCTCTCTTTCAATGTTTTTTATTCTTTCACGCCATATTTCATTGTTTTTTACACAAACAAATAACATCTTCAATACCTTCTACATACTATGCTGTTATTTTAAATTTGGTACAACCATATTAATTATTAAATACTTCTTATGAATGAAAAGGTTACAATACCTGTGTACGTACTGCTTTCCGTCTCCACATCGTGGTGTAGTTTTTTATTCAACACTTCATTATTTGGATGTGTATAAAAATGAGTATAATTGATCTAAATAGTAAATATAAAATGTTATTTATACTGTATATATTATATACCATCCAATTAAATATGATTTCACCATCAATGGAATGATATCATCATTCGTGTGTGGGTACGACTTGCCATCTCCACGACGTGATAAAATTAATTTCCATGTTCACCATTCAATGATGATTATAAATACATGTATATATTATTAATAAGACTGTAAAAAATTACAAAATAATTCTAATAAATATATATATATATATTAGAATATATATCAGTCACTTACCTCTATTTAATACGATATGAAAATGAAAACAATGTTTATGCGTACGTACGACCTACTGTCTCCATGAACGTTGTATTCCATTTCATATATCTACCTATTATACAATATTATATTTGGAATATATATGATACATATATAATATTTTATATTATGGATACAATTGAATGATGATATTTGTTATACGGTCAAGAATAACATGTTAAAACTCATATGATAAAGAAAGACATTATTACCTGAAATGTTATTTTAACATAACAATTATTATTAATTGCATAGTATAAAGACATAAATGAATCATGTATGATATCATAAATATGAATATGGTAATTTTATAATTTAATATCATACTATTGTCAATATACAAGAGGATAAACATAACTTTGACCAAAAGAAAGTACAAGGTAAGTGTAAATTCATTAATAGCATTATCATTAGAGATTGATGATGTTTAAGTATTTATTGGGTCATTTTTATCATCCATGTACATGTTTCATTGAAATGTTTTCAAAATAAATATCTTAAGGTTTTTTAGAATGTAATATCTATCAATATCAGTATATTAATTTTTTTAATGATTTATATTTTTAATCTTTTAATTAATGTCCTTTTTTTAAACATGACTTTAAGGACTTATTTATATGGACATGATTGTATTAAAATGTTAATTTAATTCAAAAGTTTCAATGTGTTATGGGGAACATTGATTCAAAAATATCTTTTAAGTGACTTATTTTATAATTGTGTGATGTTCAAAAATTTTAAAAATACATGATTTTTCACTCAAAGAGTTATACTGATCTTTTTCAACTATGTCATCATCTTTTAATGGATATTATTCTTGATTGAGTATAATTTATTATAATAAAATATTCCATATTGTATTGAATGATTTATGATATGTTTGATTTTGTATTTTCTATTTTATAGCATTCATGGTTTATGTTTAAATTATTTACATTTATTAGGATAGTTTTAAAACAAATAATTATGTTATTTTTCAATATTTTCATATGAGGAATGCATTAGACATAGAAATGACTAGTGGAGCCTGCTACATCTCCTCAATGCATCGGTAGGTATCATTATACTAATTAGTTTCTGTGCACAGGTTGTTGATAAAATCTTTATTTGTAGGCATGGCAGGAGGCCATGACTCTGTCATTATGATGTTTTACATTATGTATTTAATTATTATGTAATTAGATATTGATATTACATGTGATTATTTTACTAGTAGAATATACATGTGAATAATTAAATGGAATTATTTGATTTATCTTTCCCATATTATTCTTAAGTTTATCGTTAAAAGTATTTTGTTTTAGTATTTTTCATTTCCTTAAATGATTATGCATATTTATAATAGTTTCAACTATATTGTTGTCCCTACTGAGCATCTGAGCTAAACCCTTTCTTATGTTATATTTATCCCAGGATTCGAAGATGTGTATTACCATTGTTATGCAGGGTTAAGCTAGGGGTATAATGGTTTTCTCAAATGATTATTTATTCTGATTGTTATTTTATAAATTGTAATGTAACATTCATATATGTAATCTATTTTCCAAGACTGCTAAAATTATTGGTTCGTCAGGACATGATTCCTTATAATAATGCCAATGTACTACAATATTGTGCTGAATCTAAGTAATAAGGGTTGGGTAATTACATAAATAAATGTATTTAATCATACAAAAGATAAATATACTAGGAATAAACAAATTAAAAGAATAAAAAATAAAAGTGCCAACCCCAGTATGTGGCATGCTTACATGATCAAACCCCAGATCTATGTCATGTCCAAGTCCATAAGGGGTAACAATATGAAAACAAAATTTAAATATATATCCTAAAAATATGAGGTCTAACCATTTACTAAATAGAAACCTTAATTGGCTGATAATAAAAATTAATTGGCTATCAAAAATATTGTCTAATTCATATCAAATATGTTTATATAAAACTAACAATGTTTAGGTATAATAATAAAGAACTATAATGGAATTAAAATTTTAAATCATGTTGGGATTGGGGCCCTCATAAATTCATGTCATACTATAACTACTTTAGTCTAAACCATATATATGAGTACATGAGAACAATAATGTGGAAAGAGAGGACCCATGGAAAATAAACACATGTTTCCATGTACAATACTAGTCCTTTGAGGCCTGAGGGGAACCAAAGGAATACCATTATTATGGTGATCATAAATATATATATATATATATATATATGTTTCATAACATTGGAGGATTATAAGTTTTGGGTAAACTTGTTATCACTCAATCAGAAAGTAATATCATATAACCTTTAAGCATGTCTATGGAATTTCACATTTGAATCCATGTTTCTCCCAAGGCATATCATAATCTCATTTAAAGTATGAGCTCATCCATGGTACTCTGTATCCAGAGTCATTTTATCACTCAGGGCCTATATCATGTCATTTATACAATGAGTAATTATTGGGAATTCCATAGGAAGAACCAATTAACATTTAAGGTGCTCTATAATTCCTTTTACCATTGTGTCTATATTCATAATTTTGTGTCAGGAATCTCTGTATTACTAAAGGTGTATTGAAAATATATTAGATCACTACTTTAATATTTAAGAATAGTACATTGAAACTTTCATGCCATAAATCATTTCTAACCTATAAATTAAGTAGATTAAACCATTTGATCAAAAGAATCCATGATAGTTTGAATAAAATATAATCATTCACCATCATTAATTCAATTTAACAATGAAATTTAAGAAGAAATAATGTACATTTAAATAAAAATTAAATCTCACAATTTATTTAACTCATTTAACAATCCACAATTACTGATTTAATTAGAATTAATATGTGGATAAATGTGATTATCCATAATACTTAAAATTTATCAATTTTATCTTTAATTCCCACATAATATAGAAATAATTAAACCAACAGAACTTTTAAGGATTTTTTGTTACACTACCAACATGGTGTTAATATACAATCAATTACATGAGTCTTACATCAGATTATATCGTATTTTTTTAAGTTAATGAGTGTGAAACCCCCATGAAATGGTCTTCATTTAGGTCTTAGCCTATAATAATTAAAAAGGACATATTAAAGTATATACATCACAATATAGGTAATTAAATTTATGGGTTACACATTTAATGGGAAACACATGGAGAATCCAGTGTAAGACACATGGGTAAAACTTTATAAGAAAAAAAATAAGAAAAAATGAATATTACAACTCCATAATGGTTATGATTGTTTACAGGTCCATTATTGAGCATTTATTCGAGTCAGAATGAGAGAAATTAGATGAATTTTCAAAAACCCAAAAAATGGGAAAATGATCTCACAATGAATATCATTCCATATGTCATGGAAACGAAATGATTTATATAAGAAGATTCTTATCCTTACCTCAATTCTTATAATGAAACAAAATATATCAAATTTGGGCCTTGAATGGAGGAGATCCACACATAGAAGAGGGGGGAAGAGGAGGAACACGTGGGAGTGGGTGATTGACAAATGAGGATGGAAAATGGGTGAAAATACATTAATATTAAGAGGGGGTAATGATAATTTTTCTCTTTCGAAAAGCCTCCAGATTTGTCCGCATTATTTGAATAACTATTCACCAACCATGTGGCAATATTATCTAAGGGAAACCCACTTCCATGGCTTGGTGCATGGTTTAAAAATATTTTCTCAAATCATGAAATCACCTCTATAATTTTTTAAGGAAATAACACATAGTTGTGGTTCCTTGAGCCCAAACTTAACAAACTGTGTGACACCCCTTATAGGGAAAACCCATTGGGGTGCATAGTTATCACTAATCATGAGTAAACCATGTTCCTCATAATTACTTTTTTTTTGGTTTTTTATTATGATTCTCCCAGTGCACAGCTAATCACCCGTGTCACATATTGGGCACTAAAACATGTTTAAAAACATCACATTTATTTTATCTAATGCTCCTATTTACATTCTCAGTACTAATATAATATTTATATCATCCACAAAATGAAAAGTTTAAATTACCAATATATTTTCCACCTAGACCTAAATATAGGACATTACATTCCATATGTCGTGTAACATACCATTTCTAAGAAGACTTAGGGAGAAACAAAAACAACACCCAACAAACCTGGGTTATGAATTCCTACATAGAGGGATGTTTTGTCTTTCCCATGAACAATGCACCTAAAAGATATTCTTTTAATGCATGGCACTTAACCAAAAAAAGAACTGAATCAAATGGTCATATTAAAAACTATAACATCATGATTGTGATTATCGAATAACATAAAACTCGAGAAACTATCATGTTATAATCTGTTCCAACATCTGGCCAATAACTCCCTCTAATATAGTATCTATCGTTCCATGTCCAATTCTAAGCCACAATACTCCCACCAAGATAATTTCGTTTTGAAACACAACCCTATTATGATAACAATTCTTTTTTCATGATTCAGAACAAATAAAACCTTGTTTCACATGAATAAACTACTCTTTTTCCTCTTTTAGTTCAAAAATATCAAATCACAAATGACCATACATTTATTTGTCATGCCTAAATTTCCATGAAAATCCTCAAATGACTCTTACACTGACCTCATTTCTTCTAATGATGTCCATGATGCAGTTCCTCACATTTACTCATTCATCCAAACAAGTGAACACAAGTTGATTCACTTCAATTTAACCATCGTTGAGAATCTTAGCTTCAAGAGGTGATGTATTTTCAAAACCATATTTTAATTCCATTAACAATTTCAAGCCGAAATAAATTCAATAACTCTCACTAAAGCTCAATCCTATCTTTTGGTTATTTATCCTAGTAAAAAAATTACATGTTCAAACCATATTAATGCTATTACCGATGCACTAACAAAAACTTGATCCAACATCCATGGATTTCCATAAGCTAACATTCAATTATTCCCAGTTTTAAGTACATGTTAACCTTGGTATTAAATAATGGAGCCCGATGTTATCTTTCAAGGTAGTCAATTTTAAAAAATTTATGAGTGAAATTTCAGTAATTACCGGATACACTCATATAGAATAACCGATTTCCGATCACTAATATGGTATCTCACCTAGTAATGAATTTTATGAATCATCTAGTGTCAGTTAATCCATCCAAGGAATTCTTCATCAAGAATCCAAGTTTCACTGAAGACTATAATGCATATATATGGATCTAGGTCCATGAATAGTACCAATAATAAACAACCAGTAGATTCCTTTACATTTTCATAAAAGTATTGTTGTATTTCTTTCTATCCCCCAATTCTCTCAAAACAAAAATTAAAATCCAATTTCTTACATATGATTGACTATTCTCACATGAGGGTCCTTCTAGAAACCTATAATGTCATTTTATTATATCGATATACACTAGAAACTATCCTAGGATACACAATATAGTATCAAAATAAGGGACATGATCATCTATAAATATAATGTACACCAATATATTTTAAATGATTACTGTAGATAATCTAGTATAGCTCTCCTGGGACATGCCCCATCAAAATAATCCTTGATTTCCTTAAAAATAACCCTCGGAACCATGCCACTTTACAATATGTGATCAGGTTCATCTATGGTTCAACCACCTCATGACACCCTAAAACCATCTTCTTACACAATGGTGTAGTTTTAATTATCATTCCATTCAACACACTAGCATGTTTAACACCAAGTAGACATAGTAGTCTCAGATCCCCATCAATGTTTGATAAAAAAATAAAAATCAATCATCTCCAAAAATTCCCATCTATACATTTCCAACATGAAAACCGAAAATTTAAATACAATAACCCTATAATGTAACATTAAACCCTAAGGTACTCATGGTATTTCAATGTAACAACTGATGTCAAACCTTCTCACACTCCAACCCATAAACATTTTTTATAGTTGATTCGTATCACAGACTAGAAGACTCAAACTTACTCGCCTCATGAGATTCCAGAAACAATTATGACCATTTCAATTTATTTTTTTATTTCATGATTCCTCTACTTTGAAGGAATGACTTCTCAAATATGATGTGTTTCTCTCCACCATAGGAGTCTCTTGGGAATGATTTTACTAATATCTAGAACTCCACCCATGGAGCACAACCAATCCACCATCGAGAATAGGTACCAGATGTGTTCAACATGCATTTAAAAAGTTTTAATGAAGCGATAATAAAAAATTTCCACTTCAAATATGGCTATATTCGACATAAAATCCCAAACCAACACTAGTCAGTACTGTTTCAACTCCCACTCATTTATAAAACTTCATTCATCCATAGTAGGCATAACTAGTTTTATCTAATAGTCAGGTCACTCTAGTCCATAGATAACCTATTAACATAACCTTCACATAATCAACACTCTTTTTAGGAAATAATTAAACCAAATAATTTAAAGTATTTCACGAACAATTCCCTCAAATTTTATATGATTTAACATATCACTTATTAACTTAATTGGAGCCACATGTAAAAACATTTTGTATAGTGATATTGAAACAATGTAACATGCACTTCACGTTTTTAGAAATAAATAGTATACCTCTGGATCTACCCAGAGACATAATATATATACAAATATTAACTAGGTGATGAATAATGAGTCATAATCCCTTAGAAAATAAAAATGTTTACAAAACCAACAAATCGGTAGACCATGCCCAAGGAATTTCTTGAACCTATAATATAGATAATTACCTGATTCTAGGAATTCAAATAATGATCAAAGATCACAAGACTACCTATCTACATGGGGTTTGTTTTCATCACTAAGATCCCTATCAAACTCTAACATCACCAAAACACAACCTCATGCCTGGAATCTAAAGGTAAGAATTTACGGATCTTAATCTTACTGCATTGGGTTCTACCTAAATCATAAATTTCCTATACATATGCACAAAGTTTAAACCACAAAACATGGTCACACCAAGTTTGTCACCAGGCTTCCTAGATTGACCATTAAACTCTTTGTGAATGAAAAAGGGAAACCAAGAAAAAGGGTAAACATCCACATTCCGATTCTAGGTAATAATTTTTTTAATACCCTCAATCAGGGGTTAAAGCTAAGAATTCCACATTATGGTAATTATTGTATGGTATTTTGTCATGTCTGAATTAACACAACATTTAATGTAGTTCATTTTAATGGAATACAATGTATCATTTTAAATGGAAAAATTTACAGTGACAATTATCTTATTGACCCCATGAGTCATAATAGTATAATTATCCAATAATATCATTTAAAACATTTAAATCACCCAAAATTCATTAAATTTGAATTTTATAATGAAATTTTCAATTTCCAAGACATAATGGAAAACATGTATTTGGTTTTAATTAGAATTTTAAAGAAAATAATCATTATAATAAATAAAAATAGAATAATGAAGTTATTTTATCATTTTAAGGGAATCTGTTTTGTATGATTCCATTATACTTTTATATTTCACACCATATAAGTGGTTACTGGAACCATGAATAATCAACCAAAATTTATCAATATCCCTCCTGCATGGGGTTATGTAGAATTAATTATAAAGGTATGGTGACCTATTAGGGTTCCATAATACCAACCTAGGTCTATCTTTGTTTAACCAAATATAATTTGTTTCATTAAATATTAATCACATCCTTAGTGGGAATATCGTATAAGATACATTCCCCAATTGACCTACATTACTCCATTTGAGAATTTAACAATTTAGTCACATGTTCCATCATAAAAAAAATATAAATAAAATGTTTTATATATATATACCATGGATAAGATACATGATTCAACATTTTTGTATTATAAAGTTGAAAGCCTTTTTATGTCACAATTGAAACTTGATGTAATTTTAAAAAGGTTTTCACCATTGGTATCAGAATATAAAAAGTCCATATATGATGGTTCAATTATATATGTCACTATTTCCAATTTATTAGGTCACATACTAATTATAAATATCACCTGGATCCCATTTAGTCAGAAACATGGATGTGTCATCCCTTATATCGAATAGTTTCTGCATCAAACATGTTTTGATTAGAAAATTAAGATTCCACCATCAATACATATAAGAAACCCCATTTTTTATGAATACACATTAATAACAAATCATATATCATAACTTTAATAAGTCATGATATCATAGATCAGTAATAATTGTAAACATGGAAATAATCATGTAATTTAACTATCGAAGTTGGAAACACATTCATAAAAAAAATAAATCACACAAGCATGGTATAAAACTCAGTATACAAATTAGTATCACAAGACACATACATAAAATATCATGAAATCCAGAAATGAAAACTACATATCATGATATATGTTTGGAATTTGATTCTATAAGTGACTAAAATAATTTATGTTGTATTACTTCTTCACAATACCAGGCCAAGGGAGAATATCTATAAATCAATAATCACTAGAAACACTCCAATCAATTGGGGTGAAATATAAATCAACTATAGTAATGAACAACAAGAACAATAGTGTAATCCCTAGAATATTTTTCTTTCAAAAATGAATGGTTTGTTTGAATATAGAATGGTTCTATCAAAAATGTGATAAAACACACCTAGTATACTTTATAACATAGCATAATTATATGATAATGGAAAAGAAATAATGAATACCAAATTGTAACATCCTAGAATGAGATCAACTAAAATGCTTCCCTAATCTGGTACTCTACATGGGATCAAGTGCATCTCTCTGTATGTTAGTGGCTACTGACCTGAAGAGAGGGTAAAAAGGTGGTAAAATAGGGATAATAAACCATTTATACCAATAATAAATACTATTAATTAAATAAAAATTAATTAAATTGGAAGATTTAATATTTAGTTTCAACAGAAGTCCAAAACAACAACCTAGACCAATCCAAATAAATATCGATGGATGAACATGATGATACATAAACAAAAGTAGTCTAAAAAACCATAGATATATAAAATAGAACTAAAAATAAAAAATGAATAAATAAATAAAATACCCAAAACCGGTTGGAAACCCATGTAAATTCCCTACCCCGAGATCCATGTCAAGTCCTAATACATAAGGGGTAACAACGAGAAAGCATAATCTAAGGACTTATCATAATAACAAGTGGTCCTTCCAGGTATGGAATGTTGGCCTGAACATGTTATGAGAAAAAACCCAGTTGACCACCACTAATGGCATCAAATTCATATCTATTCCATGTTTATGAATTAAGAATAGTTCATACATAATAATAAATTAGTATAATGTAAAAAATAAATGTAAAATTTGTTGGGATCAGTTCTCTCATTGATTACCAAATGACTATACCTTCATTGGCCTATTCCGAATATCAGAGTATATGATATTAATAATTTTGGAAGAGAGGACACATGGAAATTAAACCCTGGTACCAATGTATAATACTAGTCATATGGTACCCATGGAGAACCCAAGTAATCTCAATATAATGGAGATAATATAATTCTCTACATTTTTCATAACATTGACGGATTAATAATCAAGGGTAATCTAATTATAACTCTGGAATAATTTAATTTCATATAACTTTTGAGCTCATACATGGTATTTCCAAATGAAATCGATGTGTCAATAAAGGTATTTCATAATCTCATTTAACATATTAGAGAACCTATGGAAATATATATTAGTTGTGAAAGAATAAATCGAGGTGTTTATCACATCATGAAACTTATGATGTCATCCTAGGAATTCAGTGTGAGGATCATAGTATCACTTAAGCTGCTTCATATTTTATTTGACCACTGATCTCACACATATAAATTTATATAATAATGTATATACTACTCATCATGTAATAATAATGCATAGGATCACAACATTATATAATTAAATATATATTACAAAAATGTACTTTTTAAATCACAACTTATTTCTATCACATCTATTGATAATATCACTCCATGTGATTGAAAGTGGCTATACAAGTATGCATTTTTCTTCCAATTCTTCAATATTATTATTTTAATTTATCTATTAACACCATGATGTACGAAATTATATGTTAATAAACATTATATTTAACAATTCATTTTACAGCCCCATCACCACTCTTATAATAATTAATAGGGTCCCATGTGTGAATTCCCATAACAGTTACCATTTATTAATTATAGATATTTAATCATTCCAAATAGATAAATAATTAAATCAACACAATTTAAAACGATGTTTGCTTACCCAAACAATGTTATTTTTATAAAAGTTGAATTATAGGAGACATATGTATCATTAAATCAATTTTTTATTCCATGTTCATACAAGTGAAATTTCCCTAGGGTGGTTCACATTTTTGGATCATCCTCTATCAAATATGATGGTCCTATTAAAATATCCACAAAAAATATACACAATTATATTTAAGGGTTACACATCTACAAATTGACTCATATTGAATATAGAATTTAACGTAATGGAAAAAATTTACAAAATGATGATATTTGGGGGGAAAATACATGGACCACATACCTCAGGTTTAGAACACTTCACTCATCCATTATATATATTCTATATGTGTCTTGAAGAGATAAATTGGAAGAATTATCAATACCCCTTCTAATAAGGAAATTTTCTCTCACATAAATAACATCACAAATGGGGACGTAAACTAAAAGTGGATTTTAGATTAGTATTATACTGATATTTTTCCATTTGTCAAAACTGAAGGGGTCTAATTTGGAAAATACTAATGGACATCAACCCATAGAATAGGTAGGAATAAGAGGAGTATGTAGGAGTGGATGCAGGACAAATTAGGTAGGTATAGGATTGAAAATACTTTAATGGTCATAGGGGGGAAATGGTAATTTTTACATTTTAAGGAACTCTATTATTTTTCCACATGATTTGGCTTACTGTATTCCAACCATGTAATGTTGCTATCTAAAGGGACACACCATGAAAAGTTTAAGAAAAAATGTTTGAAAAATGGAGTTCAATCTATGTGATCGACTATGTAATTTTTTAAGGAAACAAAGAAGCCCATATGAACATGATTTCATGGTTTTAAAAAACATTTGACACAACATATAGAGTTATACATTTGGGTATATTTTTTCCACTAATCATGTGAAATCCATGAACCTACATTTTACTTCCCAAAATTTATGTTTTTGGATCTTGATACTCTTGAAACTCATCCAAACTCCAAATCCACGTCTCGGGTCCTAATTGATATTTATAAAAATCATCTTTAGGTTTTCCAATGCTTGGAGTTACATTCTGAGTATCAATTTAGGTTTTGGTCTATCCACCAAATGAAAATATCAAATTCTCATCATATTTTCCACCATTTCAAAAAAATGGGAAGTTACATTAATAATCAGAAATATATCTGACCATATAATATAGGGGTATATATTGTGAATTTAATAATTTCAGGATGTATAAATAATTAAAATAATTATAATTTTTTTAGTTCCATATTTATTTCAACATATAATTAATGTTCAACATTAAAATATAATCATAGTCTTATATGATAAGTACACTTCTTCAGGGTTCCATGTTAGTCATATATGTAATCTCTATTCCATGGATGTGCCTTGGAGATTTAAATTCATTGATGACATATTTTTAATCATTTTCAAAGGATTACAACTCAATTACGATATTAATAAATGTGAATTTATAAAATATTATGAAATAACGTTACTAAAAATTATTTTTAATATAGATTTTGAACTCTAAAGTCAACATCCCATATATTTAACCAACCTAGATTAGGAATATCATTACACATTTCTATTTAAAATATATTAGAAAACATTTTCTTGATAAATTCAAAAACATTTCTTCTTTCAAAATTTTCATAGTATTTAGAATAAAATTTAATGCATCTGGAACATACACTTTGCTATTCTCAAGGATATGACCAACAAATTATCACTCCATGTGATTTATTTATGTTTATTCCGAACTATATAATAGTAAAATTGTATTCCTATATTTATATAATCCACCATTGATATCATAACAATTCTTATAAATTATTTAATAATGATGTTATTTTTCAAATGTAGGCATGACTTGCTTATACCTCTTTGAAATTAACTAGTACTTCGCCTGTGTGATCACACAGATATTCATATCTATAAATAATTTTTTAAATATAAATAATTTTTGTAATGTTGAATTTTTTTCTTCAATATTTAATAGATATATGTTGAAATGTTATATTGAAGGAAATATGTAATACCATTTTGTAATATATAATTGAATATAAATGTTTATCAATTATATAATTGAATATAAATCATTAAATCATTTTTCTTTTAAGTAATAATATATTATTCTTTTTCCTTTACATGTGGTGTGATTGGTTAATATAATTCTTATCTAATGAAATTTTGTAAAATATAATCATGAAAATAATATTTTATGATAACTATTTCTTTAATACTCTACAAATCATATGAAAATGTCAATTAATTTGAAACAATTATATAAAATAAAATTATACATAATTATATTATATGTCAAATGATGAAATCATTGTGTTTATATATATATTTCTATAACATTATACATATTTTTTTCTTTATATAATAATATATTTGAGTAAAATATAAGCAAAGATTTGGTGTTAATTAGAAAAAACTTTTGTAGAAATATGAAATGTGTCAATATAAATATCATCACTAAACAACATAAATCATGAAAAATTGATATAATTTACGGAAAAAAAATATTTGTTTTCTTGTAAATAAAAAAATATAATAGTTTTTAAAATGGGATAAAATACCAGAATGAAAAAAAACTACTTGATGAAAATTTTCTTCAATAAAATTAATTGAATTAGAGATGATGTGATTATTATTTTTAAACCATAATGTACATATTATATAAAATAAGAAAAACATAGACAATGAAGATAAGATTCCAATAAAAAAAATTATGAGGTATTTTTGTAACACATTAAAGGAAATGAAATGAATGAAGATTACAAATTTTCAGTGATTCTTTATATATCGACCTGATTTTTCATTATATAGCTATTACATAAATTTTAAGATAAACAACATAATAGTGAAACAATTTCAGATATAAATGTATTGTTTATTGGGTAAATTAGGCTCGAACATCACTTTTACATAGTAATATAAAAAATTAATTAATTCCTTCTTCTCTATTCTGTTTTTATCTCACATTATCCTTTGTAAAAGTTATCACTTGAGGATATACATAAGTGAAATGGGACTTCAAAAACACCAATAAAGGTAGTTAGGACATGTTGTGAATAATGTAATAGAATCAAAAGAACATGGGTGAGCATAATCATACCGTAATAATATGATCATCATCAAAATCATTTGTGAAGAATTTTATAATGGAATGGAATGTGGAAAATTCATAAATGAAAAAGCATGTCTTAGTGGTTAGATATCACTCATTATTGTGAACAAAGCTGGAATCATGTTCACAAATAACACATGTGAAAAAAAATTACACAATCATTGGGAAAACATGTTGCATAATTTTCCTTAGTATTTCACATAATCACATGTGATACATCACATTACCAAATTCATTTGAATGCTATATAATTTCGGTCCCACCTGCCACATCATAAATGGTCATAATATGCGTGACACAGAAAATGTATACTGATCATAGTTTTGAAATAAACCCAAGGAAAAAAATTCATTATATATTGATTTCATAAATCATAATTTTATGAATAAAATTTTTGGTCCCATAATGAATAGTTTAAATCATATTTTCACATAAAAGAAATGTTATTCTTGAGTGGACAATAATTATTTCAATAGGAGTAAAATTTGATGTTTTATAAATTGAAGTCACATTAAAAAATAATATTATTAAAAAATATTGACATGGTAGGAACTTGTATATCCTCAAAAATAAATTTAAATATAATTTAATTGATATAATATGATAAATCATACTATTGAAGAGTGTACAACCCAAAGAAAGGAATTGGGTTCTAGAATCCCCTTACATCAAATCCCACTTTGTATTTTATGTTTTCTTCCTCTTGAATAAATGAAATAATTTTATTAAAACACATCTCCAGAAGTTAATTATCTTTATCTTTTCCTATATTTACCCATTTTAATAATTGGATTCTACTTTATAACACACTATTTTCAAATCATGAATTATTTGGTAATTATGTTTTTATAAAAATTCATCGTTTTTTCGATTCCACTATTTTCAGACTTTATAATTTATGAAAATGTATAATTAAATCAAGAAGATTATAATACATGTAGTTTCCTATTTATATATTATATAAAATTAATATTTTCAATCAATTATTGTGGATAAAATAATTCACTTGTAAATGTCCTCGTAGGTGATTAACATACCTTTGATGGGGCACTATCAAAAGAGCAGGAAATTGAATTTTTAAATTAAAAAATATAGTAAATATGATACTTAATGTTGGTTAAAAATAATTTTTGTAATGTTAAAATAATTTCCAAATAATATTATATAGTTTAGTTTATGAAGGGTAGAAAAAATATAGAGAACAAGAAAAAAAGAGAATAGTTATTCAAAACATACGTAATCCATGACATTTCACCTATTTGTACATCACTAAAACTCCATTGATGTTTTGTATTGGATTACACATGAACATACCTTCAAATTCTAAGGGGCCCGATAGGAAGGATTTTGGATGATTATACGCTTTTAAAAGTTTGTGTGACTGGGTTTCCAAGGTGAGGTAGTGTGGCTCGTTATTATTTAGAGGGTTATTTTTTAAATAAATAATATGTAAATGGTAAAACTGTTGGAAACAATCATAGTAATCTTCATAATTAGGAGTAGTGGATAATCATAAGTTCATGATGGGTTGACGGAAATCTTCAAGAAAATGACTAATCTCAAGGGAGCGTCCAAAATTGAGTGAAACCATGAAGTTGGTTTCAAAAGATTAGGAAAACAAAATGGAGATGTTGGAGCATCAAGAAGAGTCATGATAACATATATGAGACTACACCACTTCATTAATCATGAAAATATTTAGTGAAATTTACTAATGCTGTGAATCAACAATGATATGGAGCTCTACAAATATATATTTCTATGAAATATTGGGCATCGAAAAAAGAATATTTATTGCATGGTGTTGAAAATACTTTTATTTAATATGTTCATTGTAATGATGTCGTATTCTGTGATGAATCCTTGAGCTTCATGAAGGCATTTTGCTTCGTGAAGGTTGTGGGATTAATGAAGGATCTTCATAGAAGGAAGTTTAAAATATAAGTTTTTCAATAAGTAGGGTTTTCAATTTTTATCAACTTAGGTACATGGTGTTAGAAGAGTCTCATGCAATTTAGAGACAAATACTTTAATAACAATATGCTAAAGGGAAACCCAAGTCGATAAATTGAGAAACACAGTACCCAAGTTAGTGAGAATGGGGAGTCAATGGATGTGTTCTCAGTAATATAGTGTGCTATCCCTAAATTATTGAAAATATTTTTTTCAGGGTAGAGAGTGATTGTTTTTGAACATCTGAATTCTATAACGGGTGATGAATAGAAGATTGAGGTATGAATGACACACTATTGATATATGCTCCTTATAATATCCCTTAGTGGTGAACCATAGAAAATTATTTTGTTGTATCTTTGTATGTGATAATTTTTTAACTAAAAATTCCCATCAGTCAGGGTTAAAATGTTTCTGCCTACATGGGAACAAGATCCATCACATTAGATATAAATGATCACACCCTGATTCACCCATACTATCTCAGGGTGTTCTGGGGTCATTACAAACATTTAATAGTTAATTCATGAAAATATATATCATATACCAATATAATAAAATGTTTTTATAAACATACACCTATTTATAATTTTAATATATTAATTAATTAATATGGTATGTGGAAATAAGAAAAAAATTATTTTAAGGGATTAATTTTGATATTTGGATTTGAAAACTCATTTTTATGTTTGGAATTTTTTCTTATTTTATTTAAATTAATTATTCATGATATTTAGTATATAATGTCAATCCTATGGTTCTAGAAAGTATTATGACAATATTATGTCATGAATGATGTAAAATATGATACACTAATTTTGTAAATACTATAATTCAACTATTAACTAATAAATTAATGTATTTCAGAAAATTTCCAATAAATAACAAATAGAAAATTCTAAGGATATAATTTCAAAAATGAAACGCCTTTTATAAAAATATATTTCTAACATATTAAATTTTAAATTTTAATATAAAATTATTATATTTGAAAAATAATTAAAATTAATTTTTTTTAAAATATGCATATATTTTCAAGGAGTTTTAAATAATGATATTTATTTTTTTGGATGTATGAAATTTAAATTTACTTCAAAAATTCATTATAAATAATATTTATATCAAAATTTATTATTTTATGAAAAATTACTATTCTAACGGTCATTTTATTATCCGCAATTGTTAGTTTACTATTCCCAACCATCAAGTTACTATTTTATAAGTCACATTACTATTCCAAAATTCACATTACCTCCAATATACCGATTCATTAATTCAAGAAATATTCAGTTAATTCATCCCAATTTTATATATTTATATTTTATATGTTTTTTTATTATTTTAGGAATTATTTTATTCATTTATATAGTGTTCATGATGATGGTGATGATCCTAGTAGATTCTTGTGATACATATTTTTTCCAATTTTATATTTTATATTTTATAATTATTTTCTAATTATTTTGTTAATAATTTTAATTTATTTCTAGATGACTAATGTAATGATATTTATCAATGAGGTAAATTTTTTTTTCTTTCTATATATTTTTTAAAATGATATATCATAAATTACTACATTAATTTATTCAGTAAAATAATATTATTAATAAACATTGAGTCCATACATTACTGGTGAATATAGAAATGTAATTCACAAAATTTCAAGTAGTATTCATGTCATAAAATAGATGAGGGTACTTATATGTTATTTTTTATTTTATCTCCCATGTCTCCCGTTTATAATTAATTTTCTTCCACAACACTTTGGTAAGGTTAGTTTTAATATTGTTTAGATCTTTGCCTCTATGGTCAATGTTATTCATTGTTTTTTCCTCATAATATCGGTTATTATCCTAGTTTACCACTTATGGATTAAGAATATGTGAGGTATTGGGTATGTATTTTCTTTTGAGATATATGTCTAGAACATCATGAACTTGATCCATATTTCTTGTATGTTTTATTTGATAGGAGACAATTATTATGAGATCAAGGATCTCAGTGGGAAAATGTACCGTGGGCTCAACATTTCCTTCCTTTCAATCTATATGACTCTCATACATGGTGATTTTGAAGGAATCTTTTTTTCCTTCATAGAACTCCATGCCCCTTAATCATTTTCCATCGTAACTCTTTATGTGATTCTAAGAAATATTTATATACTATTGGATGGATTTTAACATCTATATCATCTATTTTTAGAGACCAATTCTAATTATATTTCATTACCCAAATTCATCCCAACAATTTAGAGTGCTAGAATTCTTCCCATGCATTGATTCATATATATCCTTTTGAATAATTGAGTGGATGATCATTTTGTATAATAAATAAACTAATGGGATATATTGATCGCATCATCCTTAAAATTCCTTAAAGTAGTATCTTATCATGTAATCAAGAATATAAATAGTTTTTCAATATTGGCCCCAATTTTGGGGTGATAGGCTATAAAGAAATTCAATTAATTATTAAAATCATATTTAATACTTCTATAGAATTTGATTGTGAAACTCAGATAATGATTATAAATGATTGAATGTAGAACCCCATCCATCTTAAACATGTACAGTACACATATCATAAATGGTTTTTCCTATGATAAATATTTATATATGGATACAATGTGGGTAGTCATTGTATGTCGATCCACCATAACCCATATCACATTATTTCTATTGGATGTATTTGAGAGAACAATGATAATGTCCATGGTGATATTCTCAAATATCAAAATAGTTGTGGGGAACAGATGCATCCCCTCCATGAAAATTTGTCTCTATACATTAACATTATGACATAACAATCACATTAAGGTGTACTCAACAATCCATTTATTCATGTTTTCCCAAAAATATTTCCCTTTTAATATTATAGTACATCTTTTTTCTTCTAGGGTTTATAGAGAATGATATACTATGTGAATTTTACAAAAGGTATTTCTTTTTCTCTGGTAATGCAGGCATAAATATTCTACTTCCAAATAGAATTAAACCATCCTCATAAATATGGAACTCATGAATCTTTTTTTCCATTTTTTTCTACCTTCTGAATTTCTATATATTCCCATTTTCCTCCTTGGTTTTCATAGAAATATATGGTTGTGAAATAATTTGGGAAATATAGGATGTAATCCATGCACTTTTTATTTCCAAATCCATCCACTTCATATCTGACAATATTAGGTATTTCACAATATGAATCATGGATACAGTTGTAGGTTCTTTTCTTCTATTGGAACGACCTACCGTATTCCCCTTTCTAGGATGGTAGTAAAAAGATAAATAGAATTATTTTATTAGCTCTTACAATATTCATTGATACATGATTAAATCCTTTTGTGGGAATAAATAATTTAGAATCTTCGAAAATTATAAATCACACTTCTTACAATATATCTATTTCCACCAAAAAATTAGAGTGAAGATCATATATTAGAAAAATAGATCCTTCTTCCAGTATTTAAAATTAGGGATCATTAATATCCAAGATCCATAAGATATAAATTAATTATTTAACATGACTATTAAACCCTTAACTTTATTTAATGAATCACTGTATGTCACAAAACTAAATCTACTTATTTGAAGTTTGAGTATTGGGGAAATGGTTATCCTCTTCTTGAGATTATTAAACCATTCCTCACATTTTTTCATCTAGAAAAATATTACATCATTCCATGTTAACATATTTATTAGGATACAAAATCATTAAATTTCCATCACAAAACATTGATATTAACCAACTATCCCAAATGGCTCGAAGGTCTTTTTTATTGGTTTTTGATAATCCCACATTCAAGGGATAGGGAGAAACCTTACATGGACCATAGTGTTAGAGATTACATGACTCGTAGTTCTTATGAAATATATATATTATACATGTAAATCCTCTCAACTTCTTCATAATGATATCATCTCTCCACTTTTGCATGGATATTCATCTAGGCTTCCCATGCATGCACAGGCTGGTCCCGATGGAAATGTCATGCCCTCTCTTTCTGGAAAGTCCTCCTAGCATCTTCTCTGGTGAATGCACCTGCTCTAAATCCCCTTTTGGAGTCTGCATCTTGTAGGGTCAGTCTGATCATTAAGCACAATTTCAGGTGGCATGAGGGTCTTAAGGTGGATCTAAATCCATAAGGTGCCCTGAAGGCCTTGAGGTGGCCTGAAATCCTTACTAGACAAATGACCTTGGCTGGTTGGAAGGCCTTAAAGTACCCAAGGCCCAAAATTGTGGCCAAAAATCCCAAATAGATGAATAGTTTTAGCTACTATAGTAACAAACATGGTCTACTGCAGTAACAGCTATAGTAACCTTGAAATAGGTCTTTGTCCAGTTTTGAACTCGGGTCTCTTGGATGCACTTGTTGAGGTCTCTCCAACTAGGCTAAGGCTGCTATGCATGTAATACCCAACTAAGAAATGAAATCTATGGACTGTTGTGACACTATTGTGTTTTCTTCATTCCACAATTCAATTTTTTATGGGTATCATAAATTTACTCACATGTGATCATGTTCCCAAATAAATTTACATTCTATATCCAATAGTCTAATTTTCAAAACATAGTGTACATTTATCCTTCCATAATTTTCCTAGAAAAAAATCAATAGATTCACTCCATGTTCCTCCATAAACATGGAGTATATGAGATTATCCTTGAAAAATTATATAAAAAAATGACAACATAGTAATGAAGACTGTATCCATCATATCCATCAATACTTCTCTGGAATTAGTAAGTTTTAAGGGAATTCCATTGAACTCATCGTGTCATGTCCATACATTGGACAGAAAGGTATCTACTTAATATATTTATTCATTACCTTAAGTTGATGATATCTATAATGAATATCCATTTTTGATAAAAATAAACCCCATTAAGATTATCTAACAAGTAGAAAATACTTAGTAGAGTATACCTTTTCATTACTATGATCTTGTTTTTTCTCTTAAGAACTGATACACAACTGCATTGATCCTTCCTTATTTTTGTCATAGAGAACGGGTGCACCTGACGGTGATCCACTAGGTTGTATGAAACATTTGTCTAAATTTTCTTGTTACTACCCCTCTACTTCTTCATTTCAATTATGGCCACCCAAGAGGGTCATTTAGATATAGGAGTGGCACCGGCTATAAGTTATATCAATAAACCATTTTCATGATATGGGAAAATTTTAGGTAACTCTTTGGGAAATAAATCATTGTATTCATTCAAAATATTCATTTCCCTTTGGTTGGTACTTTAAATTAACTAAACCATTTTGGAATGGTATTATTCTTCATAGGGTATCATCACTCATACCATTGTTGTATTTTTCATTGGATATTCATTATCTTCTTTTCTTTTTAATAGGAGCATTCGCTGATTCAAAATATTGTATGATCTTTATTTTTCCAAATAGTTACTATGTGATCCATATAATAAGTGGAAATCCATTTCTACTATAGCATAAAATTATACTAAGGGAAGGATTTTGATATTCTTTTGAAGAATAATTCCATATATACTAGTACGATAAGAGTTCATTACTTTTGTTTCATTAATCACACCACTTTGTATTTTTATAGACACCTATAATTCTAGGTATCAGTTTTGTGATAAAATAGTGGTAGAAAAATTGAAGGATACAAAATAATTACTAGGACAATAATAAAATAAAACTCATTCTATTCGTGATTGAATAGAAAGTGTTCCTTCTAAAACTAAATGGTCAGTGTTACTTTTACAACATCAATTTCGTGATCCACCTCAACAATGATGATGTAATAATCCTTCAAAAGAAAATTAGGATTTGGTGATTGGATATACATGTTACCCTTAAGAAAACATAGTTTAGTGCAATGGATTTCATAGTTTTCATTTTCCCAATAGATGAATCATTTATCCATTAGTGTTATTTTCCTTTCTTCCATCACATTGGTTGTCTTCTTCATGTCTCTTCAACATTAATGTTCTTAGTGGCATTCTCTACCACTCTTTTTGAATTTCCTTATCCTATTAAGGTTGTTCCTAATTTTCATCTCCCATCATTTTAACACGTGGGGGTGAAGCCTTCATTCCACCATGTTCATCTGATACTTCATCTTGAAAATACATCTTTAATTTATTATCACTATAGCCATGTGACCATTTTCTAAACTCCAAATATAATTTGAGTGCACGTAAAAATCCACTTCATCATCACTAATGTCTCAGATAGATAGATCCTTTCATAGGTGTGGTATTAAGCCACTAAAGTATCAATCATTTTTTATAACATTAATGATGAAAAAACATGAGGCATATCTTTCATTCTTGCAAAAAAATTCCTGTAAGAAGTTATAGATTCAATATGATTTTACAAAATCTATAGGAACTCTCTCTCCATATTTTTTCAAAAATATTGAGAAAAATAATTGTTAATGAATAAATTCTTAATGTCATATCACCCTACTCCATCCATTTTTTCATTCAACATAGTATTAATCATCAGTTCCCACCATTGACCAACCTCTCTGTCTAAATAGTTTATGGACATAGTAACCTCATCATTTTCATAACAACAGAGAATAGGAAAGACCATTTCAATTGAGTTAATCCACTGTACCAAAATAAGTGGATCATAAGATTCACTAAACATTAATGTTTATTATTTTATAAATGATTTGATATTTTGTTTCTACATATTATGGGAATTTTTATATTCCACATTGGTCATGTTATTGTTCACAACCTTAGATATCTGGGTAAGAATCACCATAAAATTTTGAACCCAGCCAATTATTTCATTTGGAGTTTTGATCAATAAATTATTTCATTATTTCTCACATTGGTTGTTGGAATAGAATCTACTAGTTCCCACTATTTTCTATAGTTTTCAAGGATTAAAAAAATCACGGATAAATAATATATTCCCTTTTAACAATTAATTATAATGTAATATATTTTGGGATCCGTAGAATTTCAATTTTCCTTAAATTATACTTCTAGGATAATGTTCATTAATATTATTATAATTTTAAATTTTTAATAAATAATTTAGTTATAAATCCTACATAAAGTATTGTGACTAACTTAAGAATATCCAAATGTGATTTTCAAAATATGTTTACAGTGAGGCCCATTTCCATGCAAGAATTATTGATCATGTCTTTCTCAATAAAGATTTATCTGGGCTGTTACCCCCATGTATATCTAATATAGATCCAAAGACACATATTATATATAGAAATGGATTTCATTTATAAAAAACCACACACACTTATACTTTACAAATCAATTTACATTTTCACACTATTGGACTTATCCTTAAGATTTCCAATATATGTTCTCTGATACAAAATATACTAATGTAAAAATTGATTTTTAATGAAATTTTCCATGTATTTTAACAATATTAAATATTCTATGATATTGAAGTTTACATATTGAATAATTTTTTATTCTTGGTAATGAAAAATATACATTGTAAATTCTTTTTGTGGGAATTTTTCAAACAAGTTGTTAAATAACCAATATGATCCCCGATTTATGATTTTTTTCTCAAGTCAGTTCTGAAATAAACAGCATGAAAATAATTTCTTTGACATATATTTCTTTTTATTCTTCCGCTTCGTAATATATACAATCACAAAACAAAAAATAGACGAACCACCCTAAGAAAAAGTTAGACAATGACACTTTCAACTTTCAAGAGTACACTATTTAGATCAATTAAAATAAAAATCAATGAAACCTATTAAATTATTTTCATATTAAAATTTTAAGAGCCTCATATCTTGTTCACTATATTGTTTCAGATAAATAAAAATATACAAATTTAATAGAATGAATTTTACATTAGTTCTCAATTAAAGGAATGAAATATTAAGGAAAAGATTATAATGAAATCTAGTATTCTAGAATTTTGTAACTATACCAGTTGAAATTAATTAAAAAATTAAAATTAAAACATAATCCCCATATTTCTTTATGACATATTGTTTATTAAAATTATCTTCAAATTAGTTTTTCAATTCAAAATAACATTACTAAACTTTATATCCAAACGTGAGTAGTTGTAAAAAAAATAACCTTTTCATTTACAATTTGATCTTGGTGATAATTTTTCTTGTGGTCGCAATAAATATATTTCATTCCCCAATTGAAAATAATATGAGTAAAATAATTTTTAAGTTCATTATAAATAAAGTAATAAAAAACAAACTAACCACTCCTACACTTTCATAAATTTTGTTCCACTTCACTGTGGATAGAGGATATCCAATAAAGTGCATTATCCCTTAAAAATAAAAACCAAACATCTAATGTCTAATGAAACAAAATATTATAATATTAGTGATTATTATGTTAAGACATATATAAATCATTTTGAGTTATATGGTTTACTCTCTCGATGAAAAGGAAATATCCATCACTTAAAAATTTCATTCTTTTTAAATAATCGAGTAATATAAACTTTTCATTATACTATAGTAATTTTTATTACTATAAGTTAAATAAATGGTTCGTCCATAAATATTTATACTCTATTATTGTCTTTATCCTTAAAAAAAATTAAATTTACTAAATATGAAACAAACATAAGTATTAATTTTCAATAATTTAATCTAATGAAAACAATTAATTAACTTACAAGGAAAAAACGTGCATCATGTATATTGTAAGAACGTGGAACTTCTTTTCATGTATGTTTTTCCTTTTCTAGTTTTTTATGAGAAAAAAATAATCAGAAAATTCTCAAAGTACATGTCTTGTACTTTATGAGTACATGACATGTACTCAGTTACAGCAGGTAGCCAGGTGCTGGCCGTGTAGCGGCCATGCACACGGTCGTGCGGGGTGGCCTAGAGGCCGCCTAAATAAGCGTATGGAAAAAGCGAGTACATGTCATGTACATCAAAAGTACACACCGTGCACTCTATTTTTTTCATTAAACAGACAAGGGTCGTTTCTAATTTCTAGAATGCTCTTTTTCTAGGTCTCGTTCGACCGAGAGCTCCATACAGACGTATATATTCGACAAAAACCCCAAGAGAGCATCCATCCTCAGAATCGAACATTGTCGACTGCGTTTGAATCGCATCAGTTAGCTATCATTTCTCCAAGAGCCCCATATTCAGATTTCTCCTATCTCGTGAGATATCATGGGGTGAACGTTTAAGCTGTTTTTTTTATCTATCGTGATCATGGTCGATCCAAGAGCTGATGCTAGAGTGTATCAATCTCCAAACACTGAGGTGGGTGGTTTGTGCCTTTTCATTGAATGTCTTTGAGTAATATGAGAAATTTTGTCCTATACAATTGAAAGGGATATTTCATGTTTATTATTTTACCACTGTTGTTTTCCTGCCATTCTTGTATGCTTGTATAGAGGTAAATTTGATAAAAATAGTGTTCATTTCTATGTAATGGATATGTGTCACCTGCATGTTCTATTTACGATCGTTGGTCTGCTTATCCTGTATTCCCCCTTGCATGTTTTACAAGCCTTGGGATCTAGGGTGGAGTTTTTGTATTCTGACTTTTTTATATGTTGTAGACTGATTTATCCAAGTAGTTCTTGAGGTTTACCATCGCCGTTTTTGCCTTTCTATGCCCATTGAGCTACACAGGGCCGAGAGAACCTATAGTAGTAGAATATAAATGGAATTGACTATGTGAACTTCTCAGAGAGTCTTTGAGAACATTAGACAATAAGGGAAATTGATCGATTGAGCTTCCTTAGATAGTCTTTGATCACGTTATAATATAAGGGGATTTGACCAAGTCATCTTATTTAGAGAGTCTTTGAGCATGTTAGATAGTAACAAGAATTGACCAAGTGAGCTTCCTCAGAGATTCTTTGAACCACTTGGGGCTATATGGGGAATTGACTGAGTGAGCTTCCGCAGAGAGTCTTTGAACCAAATGGGGCTACAAGGGGAATTGACCAAGTGATATTCTTCAGAGAGTCAATGACCTTGGGGATATAAGGGGAATTTACCACGTCAGCTTCCTTAGAGAGTCCTTGACTTACCATAGAATATAATGGTAATTGACCGTGTGAGCTTCCTCAGAGAGTCTTGAATTAGTTCGGATTATAAGGGGAGTTGGATATGAGTTCTTCCTCATATATTATTTAAATATTCTTATAAATAAACCAGAGGGGATAGGCTGTGTGTAATTTCTAGAGGGTTATCGTGCTTGATTAGTTTCTTTTGATATGTGGAATTTTTTTCTGCTGGGTACTTTCCTGTTTATTGCTTCTGTACATTTAACTTCCATATATTCAATGATTGTTAGGCACGAATCTTTGTGTGGTTTCCTACTTGTATTTAGTCTCACACCCTGTTTGGCCTATGATTTTGGGCCCAAATAGATTAAATTTTTGCAAGTATAAACAAGGGAATTCACCCTTCTACTTTCGGTCCATGACTTGCAGTGGAGCTGGAGTGCATGACACCAAGCTTAGGCTTGGGATGCTGAGGAGATGTTCATCTGTTTATTTGGTACTTTGGATTAGTGCTGCTTGTATTCCAGCATTGTTATTTGTTTGGCTGCTTTTGTAGAAACATGTTAAGATGCATCTGTTTCCGACTCTTTTTCCAGGGTGCGCACGTCCGTCTTCTTGGGGGCGCAACAGGTGCGGATTTTTTGTTTCCCTGCATTCCCACTTTCCAAAGGAGGGTAGAATCTGTTCCTTATTCCGGGATGTATGCTCTTTGATCGAAACGAGATGATGGGATGTTTGTTCCTCCTTCCGCAGATTCCTCCTCGGAACCCGTCACAAAGTCTGGGTCTCCCTCATAGATTTAATATGTTGTTCGTGAAACTCTTCTCGGTGCCATATCTTCATGGATGCCTGTTAATTACGCTGCTTCTATCAGGACATTCCAAAGGGTTCGGTCAGGGAAGCAACCTTCAGTCGGGGGAGTAGTCACGTCGAGTCATCAGTAACATGTATGAACAATGGGGAATTGGTGTATCTGTATTTTGTCCCTAATTATAGGGATTCTCGTGGTCGCGGAAGCCCGAGGCATCCTACATCGAGGGTGGGGAATCACATGCCATAGGCATGTATATTAGGTTTTCCTCAGCTTCCCATGTTTGACATAGGGTATGCCGCATGTGTAACTTCCAGTGGAGAGAGATCGGCCTGATCAGAACACTAACTGGAGTGGATCAGATTGAGGAGTCCCCCTTGAGGGAACTCAATATCGGGGCCAGACCATGGGAGGCTTTTGGAATGATGTGGAGTGGAATGGGGTGGCATGATCTGACCAGTATGTGGCGGCCTGGGTAAGAATCAGGGTAGATGATGTAGAATTGCATGGAGTGGAGGATGAATGAAATGGGGTCGTCCTGGAGATGGTGAGGATGATGGGATTGAGTCTCTAAGAGACTTCCTACATATCCCCATGGAAGGGAATCAAATTCTACGTAGTTTGGAATGAATGTGGGGGGGGGGGATACACTATAGGCCGCCCAAGGTGATGGAAGAACCGATGTGAAAGCGATCGAAATAGCCAGGTGGTGGGCTTGAACCTCATGACGGTTCCTACGTACCAAGCCTTGACATTGTTCAAAGTCCACATAGTTCGGTATTTGGGGTGTTATACTGACACTAAGGGCTGTCAGAACAACTGGATGGTAGGGTCACAACCACTTAACGCAGGATTGGGATGCAGTTTAATGTCGTGCTTTATGGGGGCATGTTGGAGAACTGACGGGAATAACGACCATAGACGAGGTGGATTGTGGGATTGAACCTCATGAAGGCTTCCTACGTACCATGCCTTGATACAGATGAAACACCACATAGTTCAAAATGGTGTGTCGGCAAATCGATGCAAATGAGGACATTGTTCCAGATGGTGTGGGGCTTACACTGTAAGCTGCCTAGGGGTTGGTGAACCGACATGAAGTGGGGTCAGAGTGACCAAAGGGTGGTGTGCATGAACCTCATGAAGGCTTCCTACATACCATTCCATGACATGGATCAAAGTCCACATAGTTTAGGTGAAAATGGGGGCTTGGCACACTGACACAGAGACAGTTGAGGCCAATGATTGTTGGGCTTGAATCTCAGGGAGGTTTCCTACATACCATGCCATGACATGGATCAAAGACCACGTAGTTCAGGTTGTGGTTTTTGTCAATGAAAAGACGTGATGGTGAACCCTTGGGTCCACTGGTGGTGGGCATGAACCTTTTGACACTTCCTACATAACATGCCTTGACATGGATCAAAGTCCTCATAGTTTGGGATGGTCACTATGTCTTACCACTAGACTGAAATGCAGTTTAACGTCATGTGAGATGAGGGAAAACCCTGACGTGAATAAATGATTGGCGGTGGGATTGAACCTTGTTGAGGCTTCCAACGTATCATGCCTTGACATGGATCAAAGACCACATAGTTTCGGTGGATATACAGTTTACATCCATGCTGGACCAGGGCATACAGTTTAATGTCATGTTGGTCGAGGGCATTGCGAGGTCGATGGTTACTCTAAGCCCACGTGGGTCATGCTCGGTGTGATAAACAAGAGGTAGCAGAGACCTGACGATCACACTGTGAAGGGTGAGTCCGTGAAAATCGTAGAGAGGCTTATGCGTTGAGCATCCCATGGTGTCGGGACTTACTCCAGGATAGAGGCCCAAGAGCGAAAAAGCGCAGTGGGAGAGGAATTTGGGACCAAATATGGGAGTTACCCCTTTCCCTATCGCGCCCTCCACTAGCCTTGGCGGTGAGGGAGTACGGAGGTGCCTAGGTGCTACCTTCTGCAAGAGAGGCTATGGGGCTTAAACCAATGTGGATTCCCTTCTCCGTTGGAGAAACGCCACTCCGAGAGGGAGGATATAATCTCATGTGAGGGTGATTCCATTCCTGTGGAGACAAGTAGCGGAGAGAATGTATGAGACGGGGGGACCCTGCATGCAATACATGAGGTCGGGTCACAGTTTAACATCATGTGTTGGGGACGAGGTCTTGGAAGTTTACCATCGTGCATCTTGGATGAGGTGGGTTTACTCCTCACCCCTAGGGATTACATGACTGGTACCCTCTACCCCTTAGGGGAGGGAAGGCATCGGTATCACCATGGTAAAGGGGGGGGGTCGTAGAGTGAACCATCGGGGGGTCCATGTTAGCATGGCTATTCAAAGAAGCAATAGCCGTTATCATGCCTATGAGAAGACGCAATAGGTGAAGCAACGCTATGGGTGGTGTCGTCTATGGGTCTTTGAAATCACTTCATGAAAACCTAGAGGGTCACACGGGAAGAGGAATTTCCATGCATAGGGGTCCACAGACAAGGACCTTGCAGAGCGTGGTTTCTTTGCATAGTGAAGAGCACTTGCAAAGGGGTGTGGTTCGCGAATTGGAGTTCCTTGGACTTAGTATGGGGCGGAGATATGAGCGGGAGGTGCCTAGTAATGTGAAAGGGGGTTTGCGGAGCACTACCTCATGAAGTAGAGGTGCCTCGCAAAGCCAGGTGTTGTGAAGTAGTGTGCCACACGAAGTATAGTGACCATGCCTTGTCATGTGTATCACTTGTTCATGATGGGCGTTACGCGAAGCATAAATGCTCTGTGTCTGCCCGGGTTCCCTTTGGAATCCCCTTCCTTCGCAAATACCCTTGGGCTTCATGAAGGGAATCCATCTCCCAAGAGGCACCCAAAACAAGACATGACAGAAGCCTCTTGTGAAGAAAAAATACCTCACGAAGCTCATGATTCCTAGACCGAAGGGTGCTTCACAATTTGGTAGTTGAGAAGCCGAATGGTCGGCTTTTCCATTTGGAGAGCTTAGGGGATCTCGGTATTTATACGAAAGGGGAACTGGGGAGCAGAGCTCACGTGGCGTGAAGGGGACATCGGTTGCTTCACGGCGGGCTCACGAACATCAGGCCGTTCGCGGAGAGTTACCACCTCCAGTGCTTCGCGGCGGGCTTGATAATTTCAAGATGTTTGCGGAGCGTTACCGCCTCTAGTGATTCGTGGCGGCCGCAGAGCTAAGGGTACTACATGTCGGGGCTTCTCGAGGATGGGTGCATGGCCTCTTTTCCCTTCGATCTCTTCATCCACTATTTTGGCACCAACAAATCCCCCCCCCCACCCCCTCTGACTTAGAGCGGCGGAGGAACTAATTGTCAATGTTTGAGGGAAATCACCAAAATCATCAGCAAGTCGCGGTGCTGCCTCACGGAGAAGGCATGCGAGGCGGGCAGGGCCGCGTGCTCTGGACGCGCCGCGAAGCTCCGTGCGGGCTGGATGGCCCGCGACACTCCAGGGTTGCCACCTATAAATAGGGGGATGAGCTCCTGTCTTTTTACTACATTGAGAATTTGTACTTTTGCACAATCGACTTGAAAAGCTCCGCATCCTCCGCATCTTCTCACCGCGAATCGAGCTTCGCGGTGAACCGCGAGTCTTCGAATCTGTGACGATGCCAAGCGAACATCTTCTTGCAATAGAGGTCAGGCCTCACGGGTTGTCTTTGTGAACGAACATTGTGAGTGATCTCAACGAACAATCTTCGTGACCCAGCCCAAAATTTGTTCCGAGTTATGAAACAGTAATGGCCCATCAAGAGGCTGTGCTGGGGGTGCTTGCAGACGCTGCCTGGAAGGATGAGATGACCAACTATCTAGGCCTTGGAGAGATGGTCCAAAGCAACTGGGACCATAATTCTTTGACAGGTCTCCTATTAGAGATCCAAAAGAACTATCCACTATGAAAAAAGAATACCCTATATGGCTTCGGGCTGAGGAATGATGTCTTCATTCCTGAGGTGCATAAGGACGAACCCGCCTGCTGGTTCAAGATCACGTTATACCAACACCAATGGTTCAAGGAGGCTGACGGTCATGTGCGGGAGGACTTCACAGCCATCACCGCTGACTTTCTATTCAACCATCTGAACAACATCAATGGGGAGACACTACAACCGGAGACGTCCCCTCCCATATATCGCACCATACTGAAGGTGGCTTTACAAGATTCGAAAAAGGGTTGTCCGATGAGTGGGACATGCGCCAGGGCGGTAACATCACCAATGACATGGCATGGGCCTACTGGGTAGGTGCCTCATGTGAGTATTTTGGGGTCGACCTGAGGATATTGGGTTTGTATGAGGCATCTTGAGCCTCACAATTCCACATTTATCAACCGAAACAGCTGATGCCCAATCTGCTGAGCAGATGGTCGTCTAGGACCAACACTTTTCACATACATCATGGGGAGGTTGGCATTAGTCTGTGGGATGTCCTTCAGATATTAGGGGTCCCGATCTTGGGGGCCTTGTATGATGAGTTCCTCCCTTCCATGAGCATTTGGGAGGATCCGGAGCAGATGTCGTGCCTGGCATCGGCACTGCTGACACTGGTCCCTGGACAGGACAAGGAGGCGGTGAGAGATGTCCACTTTAAGTAGTGGTTCAAGCGGTTCATGAACTTCCTGGAGGATTGAGAGTTCCCTCCGAGGCCTCAAACCTGGCCGAAGGGGGCTCAACGGGGCATGGAGAACTCATATTGGCGGCTCTTGGAGGACAACCAATGAAAGACCTAGGGCCTCAGTGTCAGCACTGAACAACATCTGATAGTCAGGCTGGCGGTGTTCATCACGAACCTTATTTGCAGTTGGATCCTACTGGTGGGGGATACCAACATGTGGGTGTGACCTAGCTCGTTCATCAGGGCATCCATGTTGGCCATGGGAAGGCGGATCAATATGGGAATTCTGATGCTCGCTCGGTTGTACAGGAAGCTGCGGCATGTTAGCGAGGGCAAAAAGCCGCCAAGGATATGCGGGCCCTTCCACCTTCTATATGGGTGGATCGCGGTGCACATCAGGGGGGTTTACGAATATCCAAACCCTATCTCGCCACCGGGATCAAACTTCCGCCCTTCCATTCTGAACGCAGTCAGGAGCTTCCTAGTCAAATAAATCGTACCGATGGTGCTGAACTAGGTGTGGAAGGCGGATGAGTTTATCTTCCACCTGTTTCTATTGTTGATGGGGGTACTCAATGATGATGGGAAAGGAATGGAAGAGAACCAGGCTTATATCATGGCCTTTCGAGGTGGAGTTTTAGTGGCACGGGTGCACCGTGAGCCGCTCTGTGAGCCGTACACCCCACATCGGTTTGCAAGGAAGTTCTGGTGCATGTAGCGGCTGAACCCGCAGGTCTACTGGGAGGTGATTCATGGGGATAACCCATGTGTAATGTGGTAGTTTTGGCTCATGTTCACACGGGAAGATGGGAAAATGCGAATGGCATTGCCTCCACCGACTAACGCCTTTGGACTGGTGAAAGATTATGCCATCAGCTGGGAGGAAGCTTATCCAGGGGAAATGCTGAAGTAGCCAACCATTCAAGTTGGTGATTGAGGGCCTCTCATATCCAGAGGTCGGGGTCGGAGGGTGGCAGAGGCCTCTCACGGTGGAGGGGATGCCGTGGTGGCGAGACCTGCACCAGGTGAGAACGCGGCAATAGGGGTGGATCCAACAGTGGTAGTGGACCCAGTGGTTCCGGAAGAGCAGAGAGATCCGGAGGGGCGGCTTCCGAGGGGATTTTGCAGGATATCCACTCAGGCTCCGGGGAAGCGGTTGTGCCACATCGACATGCCAGAGGATGCCGTCTTCTCGGAGGCGTTGTAACACCTCGAGATTTTATGAAAAATATTCTTTTTAATTTCGTTCATGTCTTGTGATGTACGCTACACCAAAAGGAGCTTGCACTACACGCATCCCTGACATGGCTTGCTTTAAATGCTATCACGACATTCCACGATAGCATGTGTTTTACGCAATATCGAGTTTCACAAAACAACGATATGTTATTAAAATATTATATAAACTAGCCGTTATGAATAGTAACACCATGTTATTTAAATTTTATAAATTTTATCCTTCAAAATGGACTTCATTTTTGGATTCTAAATATCAAAATTAGACTAGGGTGAATTTTTTGTATTTTTCTGAAAACTTTCAATTTTCGATGAATAGTGAAAACACTAGGTTACTATTTAAAAACCGACTTTTTATTTAAATAATTATTTATTTTATTTAAATTTACGTTAGGCCAAAAATGATACATAATACCTATATAAGTTTAATGTAATTAATTGGAGTCATTTTATAATAATTTTAGATTTATAAAAATTTTATTTAAATTTTCACCGTGTTTTACCCACCTCCTAGGAGAATTTGAAAATTCACATAAAACATAATTTTACCGCTTCTGTGAGTGGAATTTCGAAAATACGAGAGACACGGTTAATATCTCGGACTAAAATGTTGTTCAATAAGATGAAAATAATTTTTGGTGAATAGTATCTTTTAAATTTTATTTACCACGGATAAAAGTAAATAGGGTAATTAAGGGTAAAAATGATATTATTATTACCCGAACTCATGTCCAAATTTTGTTGGATAAGTTTAATTCGACCAAAAACAAACTTAGGAAAAACATATGACCATTAGGGTCCACTTGGATTAGATTAGGACAATTATTATTAATTTATTTAAAGAAGGGTTAAAATAGTTAAAATCAAAGTTTAATAACTAAATCATTTGTAATATATGGTTATACATAAGATAAATTATACTATAAATATTCATTATAAAGATAAAAATATTATCTACCTAATTTTATTTTATTTATAATATTTAGACCTTACATAATCTATGTTATTTATGATACATTGGTGATGTAGTTATTACCTAAATAATGAAATATTAAAATAATTGATGTTATAAATACCCAAATAAATGTAATTTGAGACTTTTTATGAATTCCAATAATTTTATAGGTTAATATGATATGTTAGTATTGATTTAAATAAACTTTTTTTAACAAATAACGTTGTTATTATTTTCACAAAAATCCATTACCAAATAGTTTCAAAATTGTCATAAAATAGTTTTTAAAACAAATATTATTAATTTTTATTATATTCCTAAAAATCAATGGTTCGGCCAAATTACTTATATCATGATAGGTGTATCATTAATTGACCACTTGGTGGTCTCTTGGATGTATACGGTAATTTTATTAACTATATAATATAAAAATACAAAGTGACATGGTAAATGTCAATCTAATAAACTAACAGTTAAAACTAAACTATAAGGTTAATATAACGACCCAAACCATTCTAAAATATATTTGATGAGAGTTTTTAGAACCATCCCCACATTATATTTGAAATAAATCAATTTGGAGCTATTAAAAACCAAATATGGCTTTTTTATAAAATAATATTTTATGTTTTTTCAAAGGTGCCCCTCTCCCCCCTTATAAGAAGGACACCCATTACCTCTTTTCTTCACACCCTTTTGAGCTTTGAAACTCCACCAGCACCTGCCCATTTTTCTTCTCAACTTCCCTATAATCCTTTTGGAGGTTCTGGTATTCTCAAAAGACCAACACTACTTCATTAATAGGAAGATTAAAGGAGGTGCGTCGAAGAAGAGGTAATCTCTTCTTCCAATTCTCTCAAGTTTCTTTCTACTTCTTCTTCTTCTTATTTAGTTGTCGCATTATAAATTAATAACATCAGTATTACTTATATACTGATATGTTATTATAAATATTAAACAACCTTATTTCACCTTCTATCTATCCTACGGAAAATGAAATCACCGCGCATGCGTACGTATGAAATACCGTCTCCACGCTGTGGTGTAATATGTTTTCGACCACCACCTTACATGGATGGGTATAATGGTGTAAATAAATTAAAATATATGATTATTGTAAATTGATATTTATTCTGAAATATTATACATACACTTCAATATAATTCCACGATCATGGGAATTCTATCATCGCTCATGCATGCGTACGAACTACCGACTCCACGACGCGATGAGATTCATTCTCCACGTTAACCATTCATGAATGATTATAAACTATATATAATGAATAATAAAGAAATATATGAAATAATAATGATAAATTATATATATATATATATTTATGTATGTCATCAACTTAATTCCATTCAATTCAATAAGGAAACAAAAACAGCGTTCATGCGTACGTACGACCTACCGTCTCCATAAACGGTGTATTTCATTCCATTTATCGATCAATCATATATATATTTATATTATGAATATATATTATATATAAATCATGTTATACATTCTAAAATTATGTAAATCAGTGTATAAGTATATATATCAAGAACAACAAGTCGAAACACATATGATAAATGAAACGAATTTACCCAAAATGCTGCTTTAACATGGAATTTACAAAAGAACGGGTAATATAAAGTTATAAGTGAACCATATTTGATATCATAACAGTGAAATGATTCATTAATAAGTCAATGAAATTATTTAAATCATTATACAAGAGGATCGGATACATAAAAAGCTTATCGGACGTAAGGTAAGGGATAACTATTCCAATCTCGTTCTTATCCGAGATTGTTTATTTTTATGTATTTTCTGGGGTTATTGTTATAGTCATTGTCCATGTTTCCTAAAAATGGTTTGTTGAATGTTAAATGTCCTTTTTAACCATTTTTTTCTTTTATTATATGGTCTGTAAGGAATCTTGTCGGCGAAGTGGCTCAGGAGGGAGAGGTAGGCCGAGGGGCCAAAGTGGGATGGAGATTTTCAGAAGATGGGGCTGGACCCGAAGCATGGAAATTCGGGTGGTCCTACATATCCCATAAGGAGGGGAATCAAGCCACGCATAGTTCTAGAAGATACCTAGGGGGAAAGATACCGTAACGAGGGTGTGTACGGCGCAGCGAGAAACCTGAAGTGAATGGGGTCATAATCTTGCACTGCACTGCACGGTCATTGTCACGACCCGACCTCGGGGCCCGTGTCGTGACTACCCCAAGCCCGCCTTCCATAGGCCAGGGGCTGGCGACTAGCACCAAGGCGTAAAATCCCGGTAAACAGGGAAGGCATTGCCTTTATAAGTAACAACCACCACAGAGTCAGCAAGCGGAAAGTAACTACAAGTGCAGAAAAGTAAAGGGGGCCGGAATACAAGCCCAACTGAATGTACAACTGAAAAAGTAAAGAACAACAACTGAAGAAAAGACGACGGCCTCGTGTCGTCCACTGGCAATCCCACCTGAAGGGTGGGTACAGATAGCCTCCAGGCTCCGCGGGTCCCACGTCCGCTCCGAGCACGTCCCGCCCAGTGGTCCACCTCCAGGTACCGTCCTGCTCCACGCCCCAACCGAGATCAGCGCTGTCCGTCGTCTGCATCCAACACAACAAGGTGCGGGCATAGCCCGTGCATGGGTGAGTATAAGCTACTCAGTAAGGACCCCGAGACCCCCGAAGGTCTCCCGAAATCCACAAAGGATATAGCACAAAAGAAAGATGCAATCACGAAGTAACATCTGACTCGACTTAGGTATATGCCCATACATATACCTAAGTCCCCAATTCTAGCTCTGCTCACGAGCTCAAGAACAACTCAATCCACAAAGGAAAGCAAGACTCAAATCCACAAGGAGAGTAAACAGTAAATCCACATAGGATAGTTCAACACAATCCACAAGAAGAGTAACATAAGATTCAGCTCAACCAGGTATACTTTTTCAGATGACGTCAAAGATGATCACTGATCCATCTAAGTCGTCGGACCCATTAAGGATCGATAGGTACTAACCCCCGCAAAAGACCCACGTAGGATCGGGCTCACACAGAACCTGTAGGCAGTGGCTCACACAGAACCGGTAGTAAGGACCCACATAGGATCGGGCTCACATAGAACCTGTAGCACTGATCCACGTAGGATCGCTGAGTGCAGTAGTCGACGCAGTCCACTGAGGATCTCTGCACAGTCGTCGCCGCAGTCCACGAAGGATCTCTGCTCTGCCGTCGTCGCAGTCCACTGAGGATCTCTGCTCTGCCGTCGTCGCAGTCCACGGAGGATCTCTGCTCTGTCGTCGAAGTCACAGCCAGCGCTAGGGTTCCCGCACACAGCGAGCTCGTTTAGGAGGGTCCGCTCCACGAGCCAAGAGGCTGATACATCAACTGAAACGTAGTCCGAAGTTGATGTATCCAAAAGTTCCGTATCGACAACAGGATCTCAACGCAACAGACGGCGCGTCAATCGGACGCCCGGTCTGAGTGTTATTGGCATTTTCGTCGCAGGGGCCCGGTTGGCTTTTAGGGCAAAACCAACCCGACCGTACTCCGCCTGTATCCAATCCTCGGGCGGAGTATGCCAAAAGTTCCGTCTCACTTAGAGGAAACTACCACAGCTAACGGTACGTCGATCGGACGTCCGTAGCTCAAGTTATGAGCGTTTCCGCTCCGAGGGCCCGGTTGGTTTCGTGTATGAACCAACCCGGCCGAACCCAAAGTCTTCCGAAACCTTGAGTATAATATACCGAAACGACCGTATCGATCCAAGGATCGCGTATCCGCTGACGGTTCGTCAATCGGAGGTCTCAGGCCCATGATATGGGCAAAAGACCGAAGAAGGCCCGAAAACGGGGGTTCTGGGCCCGGGGCGACCCGGCCCGAACCACCCCTGGGTTGGCCGCACCGGGTCGGCCCGACCCGGCCCGACCCGGCGAGGCCGGGTCTGGTCCGGCCTGGGCGCGGCCCGGCCGACTGGACCGGCGGGCTCGGCTTCGGCCGAACGGCCGAAGAAAGCGCCGCGGGTTTGACCCGCGGCTTGGAGGAATGCGGGCCGCGTGCTGGGTGGCCGGACCGCGGACGTGGTCCGGCGGTTCGCCGCCGCCGCGGCTCGGCCGCGGTGGAGTTTCCGGCGGCGCGCCGGGCGCCGCCGCCGCCTTCCGCGGGCCGCCGGAGTTGCTCCGGTGGCCCGTTTTGCCTCTCGTCTGCGCCATTGCTCCTCCCGGGGGCCGATCTTCACTGCGGGATCAACGGATCGCCCTTGCCGCACGGTTCGTCGTCGTCCGCCAAATCCGCACAACAAAAGATCGGCGGAGGGTTGCCGGGTCTTCTTCGTTAGATCCGCACCCTCCGCGTTAGTCATAAACAACAGGAGGAAAAGAAAATAATCAACAACAATTTTAATTAAATTAAAATTGTTCGGAGATCAGGTTCTTTATTTTAAAAGAATAAACACTGGGAAATAAAATATTCCAACATCCCTTACCTTGTCGTCGTCGTCGGACGAGAGGTCGTCGCGGAATCGCTCGTCGCGGAAGAAGGAGATCGTCGCGGTATCCGGCGTCGCGTCGCCAATCTTCGGATCAAGATCAAACAGATTTAATTAATTAAATCCGTTGTCATTTAAATTAAAAAAAGGAGAAATAAACGATCCGATTCTCACCTTAGTTGCCGAACGAGGATCGGCCGCGGAAGAAGAGGCGTCGCCGAAGAACGTCGCGGGTAGAGATCGTTGACGTCGCAGATCACGGTGTGCGTCGTCGAATTTGGTTCCGGCGTTCTTCGCGTTCTTCGCGTTCTTCGCGTTCTTCGCGTTCTTCGCGGGGTGATGAAGAAACAAAGATCCTCTCAAATCCTTTCCAAGGATTTTTAGGTTGGTCTTATTTTATAAACATGCCAACAAACGCAAAAGCGTAAGTAACGACCCATTAGTTCGTTGAATTAATTCAACGAGAGAAACAGCCCATTTAATTCACGAAATAAACCGCTCAATTAAATGGTCTGTTAAGAATTTAAGAAAACGCATCGGTTGACTTTTCAGTTACTTTGACGGGTTTTCGCGGGTGCGTTACTTAGCGAAAGAAACGGCGGGGATCGTGCGGGCCCTGCCTCACAAATATCCTACCAAGAGGGTAGGATATTTCCGGATAGCACCCTATCCGCTTTAACTCAGTTCAAGTGGCTTCCAAGTGACTTCCAAGCAGCTTAAGTGAAATAAAATAAAGTTGTCGCACAAATTTTATTTTATTTCTGTCTTAAAGCCCCAAAATTTAAAAACCACGTCTGAGCAAACGCAACTCCGGAAGAGGCGTTTCTAAGCAAATATCGGCGCTGCGATTTCATCGGTGCCCTCAGAATTCGATTCCGGGCACCGGTTCAAAAGATAGAAAAACCCGCTCGTCCGTTCACTGAACGAACCCGAGCCAAACTTCGGAAATTGATTCCGGGCACACCGGGCCTCGGAATCAGGTGCCATCTGAAGCTGCGCTCTTGTAAAATTGCAAAGAAAATTAAGAAAAAAATTTCCTTGATATTTGCGGGTCTTTACATTACTCCCACCTCAGGGCTTTACGTCCACGTAAAGATACATCAAAAACTTGGGGAACAAATGGGGGTACTGAGCACGCATCTGAGCCTCCCGCTCCCAAGTGCTCTCCTGGAGGATCCCATGTTGCCATCTGACGCGCACAAGAGGAATCGACCGCCCACGTAGGACCCGCTCCTGTCGATCCTCGATCTCCCATGGGATCTCCGCAAAAGTCGCCCCATCGTCCACGTCCAGCTCCCCAAAGTCGATGATGTGCGTCGGGTCGTGCACGTATCTCCTCAGCTGAGACACGTGGAAGACGTCGTGCACCCGGTGCAACTGAGGTGGTAGAGCCAGGCGATAAGCCACCTCTCCTACCCTGCTGAGGACCTGGAAAGGCCCGATGAAGCGTGGAGACAACTTGCCGCCTCGGCCAAATCTCCGTAAACCACGTCGAGGTGAGACACGCAAAAAGACGTGGTCGCCATCCTCGAACTCTAGTGGCCTCCGCCTCCTGTCGGCATACGACTTCTGCCGGCTCTGAGCTGTCCTCATCCTCTCCTGGATGATCTGGACCTTCTCTATCGTGGCTCGGACCATATCTGGTCCCACGAGTGCTGACTCCCCAGGGTCTGTCCAGCACAACGGTGATCTGCAGGGTATGCCGTACAACGCCTCGTATGGTGCCATCCCGATGGTGGAGTGGTAGCTGTTGTTGTACGCGAACTCCACCAAGGGTAGGTGGTCCTCCCAGCTGCGACCAAAGTCGAGAACACATGCACGGAGCATGTCCTCGAGTGTCTGTATGGTCCTCTCCGTCTGACCATCCGTCTGAGGGTGGAAGGATGTGCTCAGATGGAGCCGCGTCCCGAACGCCTCCTGCAACCCCTTCCAAAGCCGGGAAGTGAAACGAGCATCTCGATCGGAGACGATAGACGATGGCACACCGTGAAGCCGTAGGATCTCCTGGACGTAAAGACGTCCCAAGCTCTCCACTGAGCCCTGCTCTATGATGGGTAAGAAGTGTGCCGACTTGGTGAGTCGGTCGACAATCACCCAAATGGAGTCGTGACCTCTGGAAGTGCGTGGAAGTCCAGTCACGAAGTCCATAGATATGCCATCCCACTTCCACTCCGGGACCTCCAAGGGCTGTACCAAGCCTGCTGGTACCTGATGCTCTGCCTTCACCTGCTGGCAGGTGAGGCATCGTGAAACGAACTCTGCCACAGCTTTCTTCATGCCCGGCCACCAGTGCTGTCGCCTGAGATCCTGGTACATCTTCGCCACTCCGGGATGTACCGCCAAGGGAGAAGTGTGAAACTCTCTTAGCACCTCCTCTCGTAAAGCGACTGGTACGAAGGTACATCCTCTGTAAAGGATGTCGTGCTCTGCTCCAAGGGAGAAACCATCAGGCGCCTGATCTGAGAATATCAGTGCACGCCGGGTCTCACAGTCAGCGTCCTCACGCTGAGCCTTTCTGACCCGCTGTAGAAGTGGAGGAGAGACTGTGAGAGACTAAAGAAAGGCTGCTCCGTCTCTATCCACAAAGGATATCTGTAAGGAGGCTAGCTGCTCCGTCGCCTCCTCAAGTAGCTGAATGCCCGTCCTCCTGCTGAGGGCATCGGCTACCACGTTCCCCTTCCCAGGAGTATAGACTATCTCAAAGTCATAGTCCTGGAGGAACTCAAGCCATCTCCACTGTCTCAGTTTTAGGTCCTTCGGAGAGAAGATATACCTGAGACTCTGGTGGTCAGAAAAGACTGTGAAGCGCTCGCCCATCAGATAGTGCCGCCAAGTCTTCAGAGCGAAGACCACTGCTGCTAACTCCAGGTCATGAGTGGCGTAGTTCTGCTCATGCGGCCTCAACTGACGTGATCCATAGGCGATCACGGCCCGCTCCTGCATCAGGACGCACCCGAGTACAGTCCCTGATGCATCGCAGTATACTACGTATCCAACTCCCTCCTTAGGCAACCTCAAGATAGGTGCGCTGGTCAATCTCTGTCTCAGCTCCTGGAAGCTCTGCTGACATCTGTCTGACCACACGAAGGGTTTCCCCTTCTTCGTCAATGCTGAGAGTGGTGTCGAAACTCTGGAGAAGTCTGGCACGAATCTCCGATAGTATCCGGCTAGGCCCAAGAAGCTCCGCACCTCTGTCACGCTCCTGGGTGGCTCCCAAGCTAGTACTGCCTCGATCTTCGCGGGATCCACTGCAACTCCCGCCTCAGAGATGACGTGCCCCCAAGAAGTGGACCTCACGTAACCAGAACTGGCACTTTGAGAGCTTGCCATAAAGCTGGTGCTCTCAGAGCGTGTCTAGCACAACTCGCAGGTGGTAGGCATGCTCCTCCTCAGTCGTCGAGTATACCAAAATGTCGTCAATGAAGACCACGACAAATCGGTCGAGGTATGGCTGGAAGATCCTGTTCATGAGGCTCATGAACACTGCTGGAGCATTGGTTACGCCGAACGGCATAACCAAGAACTCATAATGGCCATACCGACACCTGAAGGCCGTCTTCTGCACGTCCTCGTCTCGAACTCTGAGCTGATGATAGCCTGACCGGAGGTCTATCTTCAAGAACCACCACGCTCCCTTGAGCTGATCGAAGAGGTCATCAATCTGTGGCAGCGGATACTTGTTCCTCACTGTCACCTGGTTCAGGCGACGATAGTCGACACACAGTCGCAAGCTCCCGTCCGCCTTCTTGGCGAACAAAATCGGGGAAGCCCAGGGTGAAACACTGGGTCGGATAAACCCCTTGCTCTGCAAGTCCTCCAACTGTACCCGCAGCTCCCGAAGCTCGGCGGGGGCCATCCGATATGCTGGAGTAGATATCGGGGCTGTCCCGGGGTACAAGTCGATGTAAAAGTCTACCTCTCTACGAGGAGTTAGCCCTGGAACGTCGTCGGGAAAGACGTCCACGTACTGGTCCACCACTGCAGGAAAAGCTGGACTCCGCACGTCCACTGCTCCTAGGATGAGGCTAGCCAACTGATGAGAGATGGGCTGCACTCTCCTCCGCGGAAGTCCATCTTGTGCTGCAAAGGCTCCCTTCTCGCCGGTGAAGGTAAACCTGCTCCCGTCGGTGCGACACATCGCACCTTGCGCCTAAAACAGTCGATCTGGGCATGAACTGTGGATAGCCAATCCATGCCCAAGATGACGTCGTAAGGCCTCGACGCCGCTACAAGGAGATCCCAGCCGAAGCTCTCGCCTCCTAGAGTAAGCTCACACTGCCGGCACCAGTGCGTAATCGTCGAGTCTGCTCCCGTAGGAGTCTCTAGCCGTAAGGATCGAGCCAACGGCTCAGTCGGAATCTCCGAGCTCCGAACAAGGGCAGAGGCTATGAAAGAGTGACTCGCTCCTGTGTCTATAAGTACTGCAGCAAGGGTGGAATAGACACAGATCGTACCTCGAATCATCTCGGGCATGTCGAGGTCGTAGGCCTCCACTGCCTGGAGCTGGGCCTGCCCCTGCCCGCCAGCTCCCTGTGGTTGAGGTGGCCCTACTGGTGGTGGTGGGGGTAGAGCCTGGAAGCGTCGCCCAACACCCGCTGCTCGGCCAGCTCCTCTGCCTCGTCCGCCTCCTCCCTGTGGACCGCCACGGTCGACCCTCTGCCTCTACCTGGGTGGCCCCTCCACCGACTGCTGCTCCTCTGATCGGCGAGTCGGGCAGTCACGAGCCATGTGACCCTGCCCGCCGCAGGAGTAGCACAGTCTGCCTCTCGGAAGGCTGGCACTCCGCTGTGTGCCCCGCACTGCTGAGCCGGTGTCCTGAGGCCGTCTGCGTGGGGGTTTGGTCTGCCTGGACCCGAGGGTCATCCGTCGGCTACCTGCTGCCGAAGACTCAGCTACCTGCCGCCCTGCGCTAGGTCTCGCCGCTGAAGAAGGCTCTGCCAGGAAGCTCTCGATTAGGAGGGCTCGTTCCAGCACTCCCGCCTGGGTCGGAATGCTGAGGGAGATCAGCGACGCTCGAATCTCCTGTCGCAAGCCCTGCTCGAAGGTCCGGGCCCGGAAGAAGGGGTCCCGTACCATGTCGGTCGAGTAGCGAGATAGGTCAGTGAACCTCACCGCGTACTGAGTGACCGTCATGCTGCCCTGGCGCAGCTGGAGAAGCTCCTGGATGCGCACCGCTCGGAGGGTGGCCGGGACGAACTCAGAGCGGAAGAGGCTCTCGAAGTCCGTCCAGAGCAAAGATGCCTCATCGTGAACCAGGAGCATCAAGCTCCACCATCGTCCTGACGCCGCCTGCAGGAGGCTCGCCGCGAGAATCACCATGAGATCCGCTGGTGTCCTCACTAGACTAAAGATCCGTACCACCGCCTCTAGCCAGTCCTCGACGGCCTGGGGGTCCGCCTCACCGCGAAACCTGGGCAGTCGCTGGCTCTGAAACTCATGCAGTGCCCTGAGGCGACGTGCATCGTCGGCGTCTGGTACTAGCAGCATCGGTGGCTCGGCGGGTAAAGCTACCGCCGGTGCCACTACTGGCAAAGGGCCCTGCACCGAGGCCTCGTTGCTCGGTGGGCTGCCGTCGCACCCTACACTCGGAACCCTAGCTGGCTGTCGTCGCGGGGCCATCCTGAAAAGGAGAACAAGAGCACCACAGTCAGAAAAGTATACCTGGTGAGCTGGCACAAGTAATCACAAGGAAAACATGAGACTTTCATGAAGCAGATCAGTATACCCGGTGAGCTGACACAAGTAATCCCGAAGAAGACTTGAAACACACACACAATCAATGTTTTCATGCATTAAGTCGGAAATCAGGAGTCAGGGTCCTGGTGTACGGATACGTCAGCCGCCGCACCAACACTGGGCTCCCTGAACTGATAACTACACTCAATACACTAAACACTATTGCTTCATATAGAAAGAAAAGACGATCAGAGTCTGCGGTAGAACCGACCACCTTTGATACCAATTTGTCACGACCCGACCTCGGGGCCCGTGCCGTGACTACCCCAAGCCCGCCTTCCATAGGCCAGGGGCTGGCGACTAGCACCAAGGCGTAAAATCCCGGTAAACAGGGAAGGCATTGCCTTTATAAGTAACAACCACCACAGAGTCAGCAAGCGGAAAGTAACTACAAGTGCAGAAAAGTAAAGGGGGCCGGAATACAAGCCCAACTGAAAGTACAACAGAAAAAGTAAAGAACAGCAACTGAAGAAAATATGGCGGCCTCGTGTCGTCCACTGGCAATCCCACCTGAAGGGTGGGTACAGATAGCCTCCAGGCTCCTCGGGTCCCACGTCCGCTCCGAGCACGTCCCGCCCAGTGGTCCACCTTCAGGTACCGTCCTGCTCCACGCCCCAACCGAGATCAGCGCTGTCCGTCGTCTGCATCCAACACAACAAGGTGCGGGCATAGCCCGTGCAGGGGTGAGTATAAGCTACTCAGTAAGGACCCCGAGACCCCCGAAGGTCTCCCGAAATCCACAAAGGATATAACACAAAAGAAAGATGCAATCACGAAGTAACATCTGACTCGACTTAGGTATATGCCCATACATATACCTAAGTACCCAATTCTAGCTCTGCTCACGAGCTCAAGAACAACTCAATCCACAAAGGAAAGCAAGACTCAAATCCACAAGGAGAGTAAACAGTAAATCCACATAGGATAGTTCAACACAATCCACAAGGAGAGTGACATAAGATTCAGCTCAACCAGGTATACTTTTTCAGATGACGTCAAAGATGATCACTGATCCATCTAAGTCATCGGACCCACGAAGGATCGATAGGTACTAACCCCCGCAAAAGACCCACGTAGGATCGGGCTCACACAGAACCTGTAGGCAGTGGCTCACACAGAACCGGTAGTAAGGACCCACATAGGATCGGGCTCACACAGAACCTGTAGCACTGATCCACGTAGGATCGCTGAGTGCAGTAGTCGACGCAGTCCACTGAGGATCTCTGCACAGTCGTCGCCGCAGTCCACGAAGGATCTCTGCTCTGCCGTCGTCGCAGTCCACTGAGGATCTCTGCTCTGCCGTCGTCGCAGTCCACTGAGGATCTCTGCTCTGCCGTCGAAGTCACAGCCAGCGCTAGGGTTCCCGCACACAGCGAGCTCGTTTAGGAGGGTCCGCTCCACGAGCCGAGAGGCTGATACATCAACTGGCACGTAGTCCGAAGTTGATGTATCCAAAAGTTCCGTATCGACAACAGGATCTCAACGCAACAGACGGCGCGTCAATCGGACGCCCAGTCTGAGAGTTATTGGCATTTTCGTCCCAGGGGCCCGGTTGGCTTTTAGGGCAAAACCAACCCGACCGTACTCCGCCTGTATCCGATCCTCGGGCGGAGTATGCCAAAAGTTCCGTCTCACTTAGAGGAAACTACCACAGCTAACGGTACGTCGATCGGACGTCCGTAGCTCAAGTTATGAGCGTTTCCGCTCCGAGGGCCCGGTTGGTTTCGTGTACGAACCAACCCGACCGAACCCAAAGTCTTCCGAAACCTTGAGTATAATATACCGAAACGACCGTATCGATCCAAGGATCGCGTAGCCGCTGACGGTTTGTCAATCGGAGGTCTCAGGCCCATGATATGGGCAAAAGACCGAAGAAGGCCCGAAAACGGGGGTTCTGGGCCCGGGGCGACCCGGCCCGAACCACCCCTGGGTCGGCCGCACCGGGTCGACCCGAACCGGGTCGGCCTGACCCGGACCGACCCGGATAGGCCGGGTCCGGTCCGGCCTGGGTGCGGCCCGGCCGACCGGACCGGCCGGCTCGGCTTCGGCCGAGCGGCCGAAGAAACCGCCGCGGGTTTGACCCGCGGCTTGGAAGAACGCGGCCCGCGCGGGCCGCGTGCTGGGTGGCCGGACCGCAGACGCGGTCCGGCGGTTCGCCGCCGCCGCGGCGCGGCCGCGGCGGAGTTTCCGGCGGCGCGCCGGGCGGCGCCGCCTCCGGTCGCCGCCGCCGCCGCCGCCTTCCGCGGGCCGCCGGAGTTGCTCCGGTGGCCCGTTTTGCCTCCCGTCTGCGCCATTGCTCCTCCCAGGGGCCGATCTTCACTGCGGGATCAACGGATCGCCCTTTCCGCATGGTTCGTCATCGTCCACCAAATCCGCACAACAAAAGATCGGCGGAGGGTTGCCGGGTCTTCTTCGTTAGATCCGCACCCTCCGCGTTAGTCATAAACAACGGGAGGAAAAGAAAATAATCAACAACAATTTTAATTAAATTAAAATTGTTCGGAGATCAGGTTCTTTATTTTAAAAGAATAAACACGGGGAAATAAAATATTCCAACATCCCTTACCTTGTCGTCGTCGTCGGACGAGAGGTCGTCGCGGAATCGCTCGTCGCGGAAGAAGGAGATCGTCGCGGTATCCGGCGTCGCTTCGCCAATCTCCGGATCAAGATCAAACGGATTTAATTAATTAAATCTGTTGTCATTGAAATTGAAAAAAAGGAGAAATAAACGATCCGATTCTCACCTTAGTTGCCGAACGAGGATCGGCCGCGGAAGAAGAGGCGTCGCCGAAGAACGTCGCGGGTAGAGCTCGTCGACGTCGCAGATCACGGTGTGCGTCGTCGAATTTGGTTCCGGCGTTCTTCGCGTTCTTCGCGGGGCGATGAAGAAACAAAGATCCTCTCAAATCCTTTCCAAGGATTTTTAGGTTGTTCTTATTTTATAAACATGCCAACAAACGCAAAAGCGTAAGTAACGAACCATCAGTTCGTTGAATTAATTCAACGAGCGAAACAACCCATTTAATTCACAAAATAAACCGCTCAAATAAATGGTCTGTTAAGAATTTAAGAAAACGCGTCGGTTGACTTTTCAGTTACTTTGACGGGTTTTCGCGGGTGCGTTACTTAGCGAAAGAAACGGCGGGGCTCGTGCGGGCCCTACCTCACAAATATCCTACGAAGAGGGTAGGATATTTCCGGATAGCACCCTATCCGCTTTAACTCAGTTCAAGTGCCTTCCAAGTGACTTCCAAGCAGCTTAAGTGAAATAAAATAAAGTTGTCGCACAAATTTTATTTTATTTCTGTCTTAAAGCCCCAAAATTTAAAAACCACGTCTGAGCAAACGCAACTCCGGAAGAGGCGTTTCTAAGAAAATACTGGTGCTGCGATTTCATCGGTGCCCTCAGAATTCGATTCTGGGCACCGGTTCAAAAGATAGAAAAACCCGCTCGTCCGTTCACTGAACGTACCCGAGCCAAACTTCGGAAATTGATTCCGGGCACACCGGGTCTCGGAATCAGGTGCCTTCTGAAGCTGCGCTCTTGTAAAATTCCAATGAAAATTAAGAAAAAAATTTCCTTGAAATTTGCGGGTCTTTACAGTCATGTAGGGAAAGAAACCTGGGACAGGAGGCCCAAAAATGCAAAGGGGCATGATAGTTGGGTTTTTTCCAAGAAGGCCTAGCCTACTCGTAGTTTAACATCTTGTAGTGAGGGCGGAGGTCAGGGAATAGGGCTCCCTGGACAGAGGTGTATCGTACGGAGAACAAACTGTCATGAGTTTGGACATAATCCCTCATCATACCATGCACTCTGGGTACGAACTGGGGCTAGGTCCTGTGAAACCAAGAGGCCTGAGGCTAGGCCCCGATAAGGGACTGCATATGGCATGCCAAGTAACCGGACGTAAATGAAGAAATAATCCCACACTATGCTGCACACTCCCTATAAAAGAATCGGGGCCGTGCGCCCGACCATTGCCACCACCGAGTGGGATGTTTGTCGCTTCGTGATGGGGTAGGATGAATCACTACACTCAATGTTTGGGACATCTTGGGGTGGACCCAAGGATCTGGGAAATTTTTGACCATGTTCGACACACAGTGCCTCTATGGTGACCTGATATGGGAGAAACAAATGAGCGTCAACCACTGACCACATTCGAAATGTGGGACTTGTATCGGCTTGTTGCTCGACATCCTCAAGGGTGTTGGCCCGAAGTGGTAATAGGGACCTTGGGCCGCACATCCATACCATTCAGGGGCCCTTCCTGAGGATGAATGTGATGGAATCTCAGTCATGGAGTGGGTGAATCATAGCTGTACCCATCTTCTAAAGAGGGGAACATCTCCAGGGGGACGTGCAGCTAGGTCGAGACTTTCTTGATGTAAATTGGGGAAAAAGTGTGCACACTTCCATATGTCTTGACACGAGGGGAAGATTTAGGCTTTTGGGATGGTCCAATAGACAAAATGTCCGAGCATTCCTACGTATCCCATGAGGTTGGGAATCCAGCCATAAGTAGTTCATGAAGGCCATGCAGTTTAACGTCATGCAGTGAGGACATGGGAAGATAGATGAACGGAAATGGGAACATGGTACCACCCTTATAATCCTTGAATGAGCGGGGCTAAGGAATCCTACTCCTCATCATGCAAAGACCCTCCAAGGACACTATACCCAGGGGGTACAGTCAAAGAGAAGAGTGTGGGGTTGTGCTCAAGACGAGACATCTGAGCATTCCTACGTATCCCATTAGGATGGGAATCAAGTCATATGTAGTTCTAGAAGCACAGTTTAACGTCGTTCTGGACGCGAAGATGTGTATCATCTAGGGACATGTACAGTATGATGGGTAACCCGACATAAATGAGGACGTAATCCCACACCACACCATACAGTCCCATAAGAGAGCTTGAGTCGAGGAAGGAAAAGGGTCCAGAGGTTGAGCCTCGGTCAGGAAGGCCTAACCGGATTTCATTCTAACGTCTCGAAGTAAGGACGAGGGACAGGAGACCAAAGAGGACAAAGGGCATGAGGCGGAGCCTCGGTCAGGAAGGCCTGACTGGATGGCAGTTTAACGTCTTGCAGTAAGGACGGAGGAGATCTTAGTTTAAGGTCATAGAGCTCAGACCATTTTTCAGTTTATCATCATGCAGGACGATGTTGTAGTATAGGTTCATGTGGGACCATAATGTACAGTTTAACGTCATGTTAGACGGTGTTGCAGTTTAGGGCCATGTGGGATCATAATGTATAGTTTAATGTCATGATGGACTATGTTGCAGTTTAGGGTCATGCGGGACCATAATTCACAATTTAACATCATGACGGACTATGTTTCAGTTTAACGTCATGTGGGACCATAATGCACAGTTTAATGTCATGACGGACGAAGATGATCAGTTTAAGGTCATGTAGGACTGTACAGTTTAAGGTCATGCGGGACCATAATGTGCAGTTTAGGGTCATGCAGGACCATACAGTTTAAGGTCAGCAGGACTACGGGGCTTTGGAAAAGTTTTGCATGAGCAAATTGGCATTTGTGGGAGGAGTTATGCACTCATCGTCCATGGTTGCCAGAGAGTATGCTCTATTGGGGTAAACCTTTTGAATGATGTAAGGACCTTCCCATTTGGGATCATGCTTGGGTGGTTTCCTACCAGGGAACATTAGCGCTCAGAGGGCCAACACATGGTCTCCTTGCAGAAAAGAGCAAATGAAGACCTTCTTATTGAAGGCTCTGGCTATCTTTTTCTGATTCCTTTCCAGATTGGGAAGGGAACAGAGCCTATTCTCTTCCAGTGCTTCCAATTAAACTGGATGAATTTGGGCCACTTTATCTAGTGCCTTCTAGTCATAGACTGCAGTGCGTAACGAAGGCAGCTGGATCTCATTGGGCATGACGACCTCATCCCCATACACCAGTGAATATGGGGTCACCTGGGTGGAATTGCGAGTCATCGTCCGATAAGCCTAGAGGGCCTTGAGGTGCTTGTCCAGCCAACTTTTCTTTTTCTGACCAACCATCTTTTGCAGAATGTTAGAGAGGGTTTTGTTGAATGCATCGATCTGTCCATTCGCATGCGCATGATAGCGAGAGGTATGGTTCGAACGGATATTGTACTTGGTATTCAATTTATTCAGCTCAGCTGCTCGGAAGATGGTGTCGTTATCGGTGAGGACAACATGAGGGACTCCAACCCGGTGGATGATAATAGATCTCACAAAGTCAACTATTGAATGGGTCATGACCTCTTCGTGTAGAACCGCCTCTTCCCACTTGGAGAAGATGTCTATAGCAGTCAAGATGAATATACACTAACGACCTATCACCGGTGGATATGGTCCCCCGATATAGAGTCCCCAGACTGAAAATGGCCAAGAGTACTTGGTGGAGTGGAGAGGCTCTGGAGGCCGATTCAGAAAGTTATCATGAACATGGCATGCATGGCATCTATTGGATAACTTGATACAATCAAGGATAATAGACGGCCAGAAGTACCCCAACCTTTGGATCTGGTGGGACAACATGGGCCCAGCCTGGTGGGTACCGTAGGAACCGGCGTGAACCTCTTACATGACCTGAGAAGTCATGACTCCTTGAATGCAATAGAGGAGAACGCCATCAAAGCTCCACTTATAGAGGATCTTCTCAAGACCGTGACCAATCTGGGGAGTAAGTTGAAGTGCACGGCATCAGAATCGCTCGTGCTCAGCCCGATCATCCGAGAGGCAACCATTTAGGATATACTTGACAAAAGGTTCTCTCCAGTCGGGAGTGGCATCAACCACCACGTATAATGGACCTGGCAATCCTAGCGTAGAAGGTCCAGCGGTAAGGTGGCTTACCCTCATGTCGTCGTTATCCTATGGGGTGAAGGGGGTGATGACTCATCGGTGTGCCACAAGAATGATCAAATCATCATGCTCGAGTTCTGCGAGGGACGCAGCTAAGCCGGCCAAAGCATCTGCTCAAACGTTATATGACCGAGGGACATGGGTAACCTCTGGTCGAGAAGAGAACTGGGCCATTAGATGGAGGGTGCACTCATGAAATGGCACATGATACGGCCTCCTGACAACATAGTTGCCATTGACCTCCTTGATGACTAGTTCGGAATCCCCTTTCACATGGTGATGGGGCACATCGATCTCAAGGGCCAGCACGAGGCCTATAATGAGATCCCGATACTCTTCCTCATTATTGATACAGCCTTCTAACAACAAGAATGATTACGGTAGAACAACTTACGACGGGGTTATGAAGACAATACCCAAACCAACTCTTTTGAGATTAGGATCACTGAGCCTCCTCCTGGTGGGGCTCCGGGAGGCACTATCGAAGTGTATTTTCCAGCCTAAGACAACACAATCGGCTGAGAGGATTTCCATATCCAAAAAGTCCAGATCAAGGGATTGATCCACGGAGGTTGGATGGGAACCTAGGAAGCCTTCCAATGCCTGTCCTTTGATGGACTTCAGAGGGACGATCCTGATGTCTAAGTGCTGTAGGATCACTACCCACCGTGCTACTCGGCCAGTCAACAAAGGGCGGTTCAGGATGTACTTCAGTGGGTCTACCCGAGAGACCAAAAATACGTCATGGTGCTGCAAGTAGTGCCTCAATTTCTGTATGGAAAACACGAGCGCAAGGAAGGTCTTTCAATAGAGGATTATCTTGTCTCTGTATCGAGGAGCATGAAGCTAAGGTAGAAGAGGTTGTTCTTTGTTCCCTCATTGTTCTTCTGGTTGAGAAGTGCGCCAAGGGACCGTTCCAGGGCGGTCACATAAAGGACCAGTGGTTTTCTAGAGAAGGGTGGCATCAAGACCGGAGGTTGGAGCAGATACATCTTGATTTCCTCGAAATCAGTCTGACACTCTTCATCACATTCATAGGCGAAGCCTTTCATCATGATCCGGTAAAAGGGCTTACACTTGCCGGCCAGATTCGCAATGAATCAGCATATATAGGCTATGTGGCCTTGGAGACCTCAAAGCTCACGAATATTGCTCGGGGGAGGCATTTTTCTGATGGCCTTGATGTTTTCTGGGTCGATCTCGATGCCTTAGTATCTAAAAAGAAATATATGAAACTTCCCGGAGGTGTCCTCGAAGGAACACTTCAGCAGTTTCATCTTCAGGTGGAGAGAATGTAGGAAGTCGAACACATTTTCAAGGTCCTTGAGATGGTCCTGGTGCTGGCAAGATTTGACCACTAGATCATCCACGTAGCATTCCAATAGTATCCCAATAATTGTCTTGAATATGCGATGCATGACCCGCTGATAGGTGGCACATGCAATTTTCAGGACGAAAGGCATGAACTGCTAAATGAAAGAACCTTGGGGAGCCCTGAAGGCAGTGGAATCCTCATCTTCAGGGGCCATCCAGATATGGTTGTACCTGGAATAACCATCCATGAAGGAGAGGGCTTGGAACCCCATCGTGGAATCAATAAAAACTCTTTCATTGGGAGGGGAAACCATCCCTCAGACAGTGGCAGTTGTGATCACAGAAGTCGATGCACACTCTGATATGCCCGTTCATCGTCCTGATTGATACAATGTTGGCTAGCCACATGGGGTACTAAACATCCGAGATGAAGTCGGATTTGATGAGCTTATCTAATTTGGCCTCAACTATGGCACCGTGATAAGGGTGCATCTTTCTGGGAGGCTACTTGAACCTGATATGGTTTGTCAGGAGACCAAGGCGGTGGAAGGCTACCCGAGGATATAGTCCTAGCATCTCATCGCAACACTAGGCAAACATGTCAAGATGATGTTTGAGAAAGTCAACATACTATTGATGCTCCTCGAGGGGCATGGTGGAGCTGATCAGTGTGTGTCTCAGATCTGCCTCACTACAAAGGTTCACCTGTACCAGTTCATCGACCGTAGTAGAGATGCCTTCATTAATGGAAAGGAGAGAATCCTCTAGATCCTCTTCTCCACCTTTAGAGGGGACTTACATGGGGGGAGATGCTTCTGAGTCATCAAACCCTGATGGTACACTGGTTCCGGCCTATGCGGCAGTGGTCTTCACGTCAGGAGACTCATGTGCCACTGAGAACATAGTGTTGAAGGCAGTTGATCCAATCCCATATTCTCTTCGTCCCAAGGGGCCACGCTTGATGACATCAAAGTAGTAGTGACCTGTCGGCCTGAGATGGATGATTCCAGCCCAGAGGAAGAGACACATTTGACTTATCGTCATTTCCATGAGCCCGACATCCCGATGTCGTACAGGAGTAGGAGGTTCCGAGTTCACTTGAGCCTAGTTGGTGTATGATTACAAGGTGATTTTCTGCCTTCGCTTGGACAAGGAAATATGCCTTCCTCTTGTACCTGAAACACCAAAACATTGACCCATGTCAGGGGTCGTGGCCTCCAACCAGTGAATTGGGATGAAGTAGGCGTCATCCAGACCTGCCCATGGATAACTTGTGACCGGGGCAGATTCATCCTCACTTGTCTGGATTTGATTTTCCTTGCTCTTGTAATAGTCGGTGTCCAGATAGCGGGCATCACAAGAGGCGAAAGGAGACACATCTCCTTGGAGCATGCCCACTCGACCATTGAGGGAGTATTTAAGGCATTAGTGATACGACGAAGGTACCACTACATTCAGAAGGAGCCATGGTCTTCCCATCAATGCGTTGTATGCAATGTACTGGGAGAAAACCATGACCTCGGTGATGGTAATTAGTCCACCGAACTAGTTCTTCAAGAAGATCTTACAGACCGGGGATTTCTAGGTCCTGTCATATCCATGGATTCTGAGGTCTGAGGGAGTTAGATCATCCTCAGACAATCCCATATTTCACAATGTACAAGTTAGTATTAGGATAATCCCAGAACCCGTGTCAACAAGACAACGGTGGACTTCCAGGTCGTTGAACTGGCTAGTGAAATACAGCGGAAAATATTCACATGTATGGGAGGGTTTTCATCTTCACCAGAGAATGAGATAACTGCCTGGCATTCGTCATTCTCAATTACCTAGGCGTGGAAGGCTTATGCAACATCTACCTTTGTCTCAAACTGGAGGGGACTCCTTAGGGCCTCGGCAAGTGCTTAACGCATTTCAGATGATAGGCGAAGAGCCTCAAGGATAGAAAGCCTTACTGGAATGCCAACAAGGTTCTTTAGAACATCATACATCTGTGCCAAATCTGATCCTCTTATTACAGGAGTTCGTTCTGCAGTTGGAGGCATGGTGGGCCCTGCCGGTTGAACCAGCAGCTGGCTGGTACTGGGTACATCCCTCTGCCTGCCAGTTGATTCCTGAAGAGTAGCTACCAGATGAGGGACAAACAACTGATATTGGCCTATAGAAGGGAAAGAATGGCCGCGGTATGGATGAGATAGCTCTGCCTGATCTATTAGCACAAAAGGTGGCGGAGGTAGATATGAGGGAACCAGATGAGGTTGCACGTGTTGAGCTCTGCACTGGGCCTGCTGTCTGGGTTCAGTAGCGTGCACAGCCTGACTGAAAGTGCCTGCTGATGTGCCTTGAAGACCCATGTGGTCGTGGTTTCACTAAAGTTGACATCATATAAGGATATTGGGGAGGTTCTCCTGGATTTCCCCCCCATCAGGTGTCAGATAGGGAATTACCACCTCTATAGTATTAACCGAAGTGTACCCCTGAATGTCGCTCGAAGAGTCATCCACCGCTGGGAAGATTCTAGGAGGAATCCTCATCTCCGGGGGCATGAAATCACCGAGAGAGTGACATGATGACAGAAGTGGTAGAGCGCATTGCTTCTTCCTGCACCGTCTCTGCTTTCCCTTTTGTGAAGACGTCAGCTGTGATGACGATGCAGAGGCACTAGTCACATCTTCTGAAGGCTCCAGCTAATTTATGTGTGCTCTAATGATACCATGGGCATGAGTGACAGTTTTACGGACCATCTAGTCATTTTACTTCTAGGACCCACGGCTGGGAACCTGCTTCCACTCGCCTTTGTCATCGCCACAGCTTTCTGAAATTACAAAGAGAACCACCACTTATGTCGGGGAAGGGACCAACCTGACTATGTTTTTGTTGACCTGGTCTTGGATCCAGTCTATAAACACATATTACTTCTTGAGGGTGTTCCCCCGAATCCGATGATAGGGGCACTAGTTGGGTCAGTCGGTGAGATTCACCTATGCCAGCCTACTGCACTCAGGTAAGCCTACAATCCCCTGCTCTAGAGCACTTTGAAAGTAGCCAGGGACCTGATTCTCATTGAACAAGTATGTCTTGTACCTTCTTTCCATATTCGGGGCCCTGAGTGGCTGGCCCTGATAAGGGGCCGTATGGGCCTACCGAGGAGGTGGAGGCTGATTGTCCCGCCTTGGTAGTGGTGGCACATTGCGCTGGGGAACCTATCGGTTCTAAGGCGGTTGCTGCTGGGCAGGAGCCTGTGCCTGAGGTGGAGGGCCTCTTCGGTGTTGTGGAACCGGTGCTACTGGAAGCAATTCTAACTGCCTAGGGGCTTCTATTTGGTCCACTGTGGCAGTCTCGGCTCAGGCCACCCTCTTGGTTGGGATAAAGGGGGAAACATACGTGCCTGGCTAGCCTGTTGTAGAGCTTCCTTGAGGTGCTGAGCCTTATCCTAGAGGTCCCGAAACCCTCCTGGGTAGTTCTGGGTGATTAGGGAAGGAACAAGTTCTGTTTTCATGTTCCCTACGTATATCGTCATTGATTACCCCTATGTCATTGGAATGTCGAGTGCGTATGTAATCCCCTTCCACCAGGTGCTGAAGTCCATGACTCGCTCATTAGGCCTTTGTTTTCACTTGAAGAGGTCTGCAATACTAGTATTTCGCATGGTGGAGCTGAACTGGTATAATAACTACCACCGTAGATCCTCCCAGCCGGTCACCAATCCGATAGGGAGTTGGCTATACTAGATAAATGAAGGGCCCTCCACTGTCTGCACAAAAAATCAGAGTGTGAAAGATTCATGTTGTTTCGGGGTCCCCAACATGAGGCCACACCAAGAGGAAAAATGATCCAAGTACTGCAGAGGGTCCCCAGTCCAGTTAAAGGGTGAGAAAGTGGGATTCCTGAAACCCGGGGGTGCAGGCATATCATCCACCCACATGGGATATGGCTTTCCATTTGGTGGAACTGCCACCTGCCGTGTTTCCAACACCTCAAGGTGAGCGATGAGTTCCTCTATAGGATCATTCGGGTGGGAGTCCGTATCTTGATGGGGATCCCTAACTACGAGTGTTTTTTTGGGCTCTTAGATATGGTAACCGGCTTAAAGGGAATGTGGAGCGACTGGCGGAACGACCCTTGGGGCGGCTGGGGGAAATTGGGCTGGATTCATCAGACTGCCTCGCCGTTCAGGAGGGTTTGGCGAGACGTATCGTGACCTCTTGCCATGAGTTCCAGCTTCTGCCCGGTCTATGGGAGTAGCAATATCATGGATTCCCAGAGGCATCTCACTGGGGGGAGTTATTCCTACCCTTGCTGCCCCGGCTTTGGATCACCATAGTCGGCTCACCTCTCGATAGCACGTTCTGCTAAGAGTTCGTCAACCAGCCTCTTCTCCTCAGCTAGCTGTTGGCGCAACATGACCTTCTCGGGGTCTTAGTCAGTCTTCTGTACTAAAGTGGATGGGTCAGATTTCTTGATTGTTTCAACATGTTCTTTACCCTTACTGGCATTCCGACTGAGTACCAACGACCCGACTGGCGCAGGGAGGCCAAGAAGGTTCCTCTGATTGCGGGTAATCCTCCTTGATGGGTCTAGTAGCGGTGGTACACCCTCAAGGGTTATTTCTCCATCAAGAAACTCCATCTCATCTTCCTTGTCCGGTATGTCATCCATATAGACTGCAACCCTTCTTGGAGGCATGTACTTAATGTTGCATAACGAATCAGGCTGCCGCCGGACATGACGGATGAGGATGGCAGCATATGGTCCCCAACTAAGGACTTTCACATGGGCGGTAGCTTCCCTGATGATTTTGCGGAGTACCTTGAAACTCTGAATACATAATTTTTGGAGAGCGCTCTAGCGACCTGGTGACTCCGGGTGCTGGGCCACGGGGAGTGCAGCCAAATAAACCAGATGAAATTGCTCGCCGATTTCCTCCAAGTGCACTTGGCTCCTAGGGTACATCACTCATTGATAGAATATAAGAATGCGCGTCTCCCATAGGGTTTTACGGAAGACCTCGACTTCCTCCGGGGTGAGGGATTCGGGGACAAAAAAGTTCGGCATTGCCACCGTTCAGAACTTCTCCAGGAAGTGATCCGTCGAGAGAATGTTTCAGAAGCTCCTCGGCTCAGATTCAGGATATGGTCCCATATTTCCACACTCATCAACTGGGGATGGATGAGGAACCGGTAGCAGTAATGAGGTGGACCACATATATGGTAAACTGGGCAGCGGAGAATATGGCGAACGAGCCGACTGGCCACCAAATTTCGGGCCATCCTCCGAAGAGTTAGGTGACCTGACCACAATGTCATGATACGCTGGGATGATAGCCGCAGCCTCTGGTGCAGGAATCACAGTTACCAACAATGGGTCATCTTGTCATTCAACTGCCATCGTTCCCCAAAATAGCTCTCTGTGATCTCTGGTTGAGGTAGAGGGCGCTTCTGTTGAAGATGGTGGTGAATGTACAGTCATAACCTGCGGGATTCCCACAATTTCCTCATCCTGAATGTATCTGTGAAGAGAAGAGGGAATCCAGTGGACCTCACATTCTAGAAGGATGACGCTAACACGCCTTCTTCCTGCCCTGATCCTTTATATTTAGGAATGAGGGGAGTGTTCCAATGATGAGTCGCATTCTACTTCAGAATCCGAGAAGGGGGTTGGTTTGATCTCCATCCAGGATTCCCTAGGATTCTTCTTGTGGTGGCAACAACCCACCCTCCGTCCCCTAGATGGCTCTTCATGACAAGGCTAATTCCCGAAATGTATTCTCGGGGCCGTGATGGTGCCATGTCGGAGAGGACTTCCGCTTGAGACAGCTGGGGTATGAGGGGAACAAGAGAAAATGTCAAAGAGAACATGGGTAGGACCTCCATGGACAACACTTGAGTGTGAGAAACCTCCGTTGGAACTGGCGGGGGCATGGGGAGGACCGCCATGCTTGGTGTTAGTGGAGCGAGGCTGGCTTTCACCCCTTTGGTTACCAAGTGGAGAAATACCTTTTCCAGTTGCGGAAAGAACATTGGGAGGATCCCCAAGTTGGAGAGGGACTAGATGGGCAATTCCTTCACATTGATTTTCGGGGGTAGGAGGAGGAATTCCATACCCAGTGTGATGGGAGCGGGAGAGGCTTCTGTGTTGGGTGTCACTTCCACGGGGCAGGCCTCCATTCGGGTTGGGGGTAACGAGGGGCATATCTCCATGATGAACTTTGGAGTGGGGAAGGTCCATTCTATGTGAAGTGCTGGTACGGGGAGGGCCTTCGTATGGGGTGACATCACCATAGATTGGTTTGTATCGATCACCACTTGGGCCCGTAACCCAGAGAGTCAACCTAGCCTGACCATGGGGTGGTTGGGGCCTTGATCCCAGTTGGGAATAAGAATACCCATGATCAGTGTTTGCAGGGGCTTCATGATATACGTCAGTGGTGGCTCGGGCCACAGTAACTATCGACATCGACGCCCTTTGGCGGGCGCCCTCAGCCTGAGTCCAACGCTGGCATCAGGTCAGGTGAGCCGGTGCAGGTGGTGCAGGGGCATAGCATACCTTCTCCCGTTGCAATGCCATACGTCGGTGCTAACGCGGCTGGGTGGGGGCCCTTGCATGGATTCCTTGGATCAAGACTTTGACCGGGCTGAGCCGAAAATCACCCAACTCATCGGCATAAGGCATGGAGTCGTCGAAGCATTCCAGGGACATGCTCCCGAAATGATTGAACATTGGGGTGGGGAGCAGAGGCTCCCTATTCCTCCCTCGATGGCGGCATTGACAGCGGGCCTGTATGCCTCCAAGTCTAGGTGGGCCATATCCCGAGTTGGGATTATGCCCTCCTCTTCGTAATGACGTACGAGGTTGTTAATCACCCTTCATTGGATGACTTCTGATGGGGAGAGGGGGCGTGGGTGCCCCACGCTCATGGATGCAGACGTCGTTGTAGTGGAAGAGGAGCCACGCGGAGTGGCTGTGCTGGTATTTCCCCTGCCCCTGCATAGGTGGGTGGGCGACGATCGTGTTTTTATAGCAGCAATGTGATTCCTAGGTTGTAGGGAGATTAACACATCTACATTTCAAGGAAAACAGATCGACAACCAGTGCCCCAACGTCATTCCATCTTCTGTGGTCGGTAAGAGGGATCCACGCATACAGTGTTTCAAAATGGATTGAACCACATTCTACTACCCCAACATCTGGTGAGTTTCACGCCAGGCTCACTATTTCCTTGGCAGAACCTGGAGCCTTATATCTGGATCTGGTGACATGTCAATCTACTGATGTTTCGAGTGCTAATAATCTCCACATTGAGGAGAATAGATTCACTTCGGGTTCACAATTTGTGTTTCTGATGCTTTTTCCAGGGCACGATCATTCGTCCTCTTGGGGGTGCAACAGGCATGACTTTTCTGTTGACCTACATTCCCGCATTCCAAATGTGGGCGACATCTGTTCCTTATTCATGGACGTCATCTCCTTGATCAAAACAGGGTGATGGGATGTCGGTTCCTCCTTCCGTGATTCCTCCTCAGAACTTGTCACCTAGTCCGGGTCTCCCTCATAGATTAAATACGTTATTCGTGACACTCTTCCTAGTTCCATATCTTCATGGATGTCGGTTAATTAAGCTGCTTCTATCAGGACATTCTAAAGGGTCTGGTCAGGGCAGCAACCTTCAGTCGAGGGAGTAGACATGTCGAGGTATCAGTAACACGTCTAAACGCTGAGGAATTGGTGTATCTGTATTTTTTCCCCTTATTATAGGGATTCTCGATGGCGCGAGAAGCCCGAGGAATCCCACATCGAGCGTAGTCTATCACATGCCATAGGCATATATCTAAGGATTTCCTCAGCTTCCAATTTCTAACACAGGGAATGCCGCAAGTTTCACGTCCACCGAAGACGGATCAGCCTGATCAGAACACTAGCTAGAGTGGATCAGAATGAGGAGTCCCCCTTGAAGGAACGCAGATATCGAGGCCATCCCATTGGTGGCTTCCGGAATGCTGTGGAGGGGAATGGGGTGGCATGATTTCACTGGGACGTGGTGGCCCAGGCGAGAATCAGGGTAGATGATGGAGAATTGCATGGCGTGGAGGGGGAATGAACTGGGGCCTTCATTGAGATGTCGGTGATTATGGGATTGAGTCTCAAAGCGACTTCCTACGTATCCCCATGGCAGGGAATCAATGTCTACGAAGTTTAGAATGAATTCGGGGGGGGGGGGGGGTGTGGTTACACTCTAGGACACCCAAGTTGATGGAATAACCAACGTGAATGTGATCAAAACGTCCATGTGGGGGGATTGAACCTATTGAGGCTTCCTAGGTACCATGCCATGACATGGATCAAAGTTTACATAGTTCGGTACGAGGGGTGTTATACTGACATGAAGGGGTGTCAGAACAACTGGATGGTAGGGTCACAACGGCATACCACTGGATTGGGATGCCGTTTAATGCCATTCGGGATGGGGTCATGTCGGAGAACCGACCTGAATAAGGAACATGGAATAGGTGTATGGTGGTATTGATCCTCAGGAAGGCTTCCTACGCACTATTCCTTGACACAGATCAAAGACCACATAGTTAAAAATAGTGTGTCGGAGAAATGACGCGAATGAGGACCTTGGTCCAGATGGTGTGGGTCATACACTCTAGGCTTCCTAGGGGATGGTGAAGTGACGTGAAGGGGGGTCGTACTGACCAACGGGTGGTGGGATTGAACCTCAGGAAGGCTTCCTATGTACCATGCCTTGACATGGATAAAAGTCCACGTAGTTTATCTGAAAATGGTGGCTTGGAACACCGATAGAGTGGCATTCGAGGCCAATGATTGTTGTGATTGAACCTAAGAGAGGCTTCTGACATACTATCCATTGAAATGGATCAAAGACCACGTAGTTTAATTGGAGGATTTCGTCAGTGAACTAACGTGAAGGTGAACCCTTGGGTCCACTGGTGGTGGGCATGAACCTCGTGAGACTTCCTACGTACCATGCCTTGACATAGATCAAAGTACTCATTGTTTGGGATGGTCACAATGGCTTACCACTAGACTGAAATGCAGTTTAACGTAATGCGGGATTAGGGAGAACCCTGTCATGAATAAATGACGGGCAGTATGCTTGAACCTCGTGGAGGCTTTCTACGTACCTTTCCATGACATGGATCAAAGGCCTTGTACTTCAAGTGGATATGCATCTTAACATCATGCTGGACGAGGGCATAATGTTTAACGTCATGCTAGACGAGGTCATTTCCATGGTCGATGCTTAAATTAAGCCCATGTGAGTCATGATGGGTGTGAGAAACAAGAGTCAGTAGAGACCTGATGATCACGTCGCAAATGGTGCATCCGTGATAAGTGAAGAGGGGCTTACGCCTTGAGCGGCCCATGGTGCCCGGACATACTGAAGGATGGAGTCCCGAGAGCAAGAAAGCATAGAGGGAGAGATATTTGGGACTGATTATGGGAGGTACCCCTTTCCCTATCGAGCCCTCCACTTTCCTTGGTAGTGAAAAAGTATGGAGGTTCATGGGTGATACCTTCCGTAAGAGAGGCTAGGAGGATTACACCAAAGTGGTTTCCCTTCTCCCATGGACAAACGCCATTACGAGAGGCAGGATATCATCCCAGGTGAGGGTTATTCCATTCTCATGGAGACAAGCGGTGTAAAGAATGTCCGAGATGGGGGGACCTTGTGTGTGAGACATGAGGTCAGGTCACAGTTTAACGTCATGTGTTGGGGACAAGGTGTTTGGAAATTTAACATCCTACAGCTTGGACGAGGTGGGATTAATCAACACCCTTAGGGATTACATGACCGGTACCCTCTTCCCCTTGGGGGAGGGAAGGCATCGGTAAGGTCTTGGTAGGGGTGTCACATAGTGATCCATCAAGGGGTCCATGTTAGCGTGGCTATGCGATGAAGCAATATCCGTTAGCGTTCCTATGCAAAGAAGAATTAGGAGAAGCCATTATACGGGTGGTGTCATCCATGGGAAATTGAAATCACATCATGCAAACTTGGAGGGTCGCATGGGAAGAGGAATTTCCAATCAAAGGGGTCCATAGACAGGGACCTTGAGGAGGATGGTTGCTTTGCATAGTAGAGAGCACTTGAAAAGGGGCGTGCTTCATGAAGTGGAGTGCCTTGGCCTTATCATGGGGTAGACATACAAGAGGGAGGAGCATCGCGATGTGAAAGGGGGTTCGCGGAGCACTGCCTCACGAAACAGAAGTGCCATGCGATGCAAGGTGCTGTAAAGCAGTGTGCCTCACGAAGTATAGTGACCCTGCCTTGGCATGTGGATCACCTGTACAGTATGAGTGTTTCACAATGCATAAATTCTCCACTGCTGCCCTGTTTCCCTTGGGAATCCCCTTCCATCGCGAATGCCCTTGGGATTTGTGAAGGGAATCCCTCTCGGAAGAGGGGCACAAAATGAGACAGGACAGAGGCCTCTGGCGAAGAAAAAATAGCTCGCGGAGCTCATGATTCCTAGAGCGAATCATGCTTCGCGATTTGGGAGTTTTGAAGCTGAATGGTCGGATTGTCTGTACGGAGAGCTCAAGCGGAGCTCAGTATTTATAGGCAAGGGGTGCCGCGGAGTAGATCTCACGCGGTGCGAAGGGGCCATCAGTTGCTTTGTGGCGGGTCACGAACGTCAACCAGATTCATGGAGGGGTACCGTCTTGGGTTCTTCGCAGTGGGCTCACGAATATTAGGCCGTTTGCGGAGCATTACCTCCTATGGTGCTTCACGGTGGGCTTTCAAATGTTAGGCCATTCACAGAGCGTTACCACCTCTGGTGCCTCACAGCAGCCGCAGAGCTTAGGGGACTACGCGTCGAGGCCTCCTGAGGATGGATGCAGGGAATATTTTCCCTTCCACTACATTACTCTGCAAATGAGGGCATTGTTTCCCAACTATCTCAACAAAGGCCCTCTATTCTTGTCGACAGCCTCTAGCATTTTGGGGAAATGCGTTTGAGGCCATTTGACCAACCGCATACAAGGTGCCTCAAGGTGGCTTCCAGAACTGGGACGTTACAAAGTGGTATCAGAGGGATTCTTTTCTCTTGAAATACTATTTGGAGCCCTTATCTAAGGATAGCATGGAATTTCTAGTTGGTAATAAGATGTGCCCGAGAGTAGCTAACCTGTGTATAGGGAAAATCCAATCTACCTCGTTTAATGCCATTTTTCTGGTTTTTCATCTTTATGGTTGATTCTATTTTCACCGTTGATTGATTCATATGTTTTTTATGTTAGCGATAATTTTGAGTGTCTATTTCTATCATAACTTGATGAGATGGGGGTTTTCCATCTCATGCATCATATAGGAACTTTCTAAAAATCACATGTCATGCATTATTGCCTTACCATTTAGGGTGAATTAGCGATTTCATGTTTTTGTGATAGATATTGTGTAGAATATGTAGTCTGTTGTGATAGATTCCTTGATAAAAATACTAGCTGTTTGATAGGGTATTGTTTGTGTAGCTTTTGTTTTAATGAAGACCAAACATTTGTTCTTGAGGAGTTATGGGACTTCATGGACAGGAATTTGGTGAATCATCACATTTTTTCCATTTTATAACATGTATAAGATTCCAAACATTGATTTGTTGGGAGTATGGGCCCTCATAAATCAGAATTTTGCAGTTTCAATGTTTGTTTTAGTGTTTTTCAATGTTCTGGAGTAGTTTCGGATGTTTACTATCTAGAAAATCCCAAAATACACACCGTGTTATATTAGTTGCATGCCACATGTTCTTCAGTTCATGGAGAAAATGTTTTTCTTAATTACACATTGTGTACTTTATAGACATGTTTTGTTGTCTCTCCCCATGTTATTGGCCACATGGCAGAGACACTGTATAGGGAATGTCACGTGGGAATACATCGTGTATCAGTTAAACACGTCATGTAATGTTGAAACTATATCCGCCTGTGTAACTAACAACATAGATGGATAAAATTTAATCTATGCACATCGTGTCAGGATTAATCATGCGGTGTAGTCTGACCTAGGTGCCTGGCCATGTCACTAACAACACGGGCCAATGTTATGCATTCATGTACATGCCGTGTCTACCTTGAACATGTCTTGTAGTGTGAGATGTGTGTCATGCCGTGTCACTAACAACCCGGGCTAGGTGAAGCTTGTCTAGTACACACTATGTCTATAATTAACACACCATTTAGTATGGTCTTAAGAAAAACCATCTAGATTGACCGTGTAGAAGAACTCGAGCAGGGAAAGAGGATTCAAATACACTCTGTGTGTTAGGACCACATGCAATTGGTTTGGGGTGTTATGTGACTAGTTTAGGTTAGAGTACATGACCATGTGAATGAATTAAAAGAACACACCGTGTTGGAATTGTACACACTATTTAGTCATGTTTTGTAAAACATGAGTGTCTTCATTCTCATTTTCCCTTTTACACATCTATTTATCCGTACTTGAAAAATATTTTTTTAAGGTGTGCACTTGACCTTGCAGAGTCATGTCACTAAGACGTACTCTGATTGTACACTAGTGTCTAGGCAGCGATCAGACACTGGACATGGCTGATCAGGGACTACATGCAGATCCTCTTGTCGTGCCAATTTTGGCACCATCCATTATACCCGACATAGGCACTGATGCACAGTTCAGAGAGGGATTTTTGAGGGGGATGGTAACTTTTTAAAGAGTGTCAGCTCCTGCCCCATCGATGGAAGAATTGATGTGGGTATTTCAGCAGTGGCATCCTCTCACATTATCAGGGGATGAAGGACCCCAGGATGTAGAGTCATGGCTAGAATCCATAGTGACGATTTGTGAGCATATGGAAATACCTTTAGAGAAGATGGTGAATCTCACTACCTACAATCTTTGAGACTATGAAAAGTGGTGGTGGGATTTGATCTCACAGGGGTGATGCCTAAAGAATACTGCATTGGATGTGTTTCGGGGAATCTTATACAATTACTTCTATCTAAAGACCGTGAGGGCTTATCGAGCCCGAGAGTTCATGAGTTTGGAGAAGTGTAATCTTACTGTTATGGAGTATTCCTATATGTTCATAGAGCAGTAGCGTTTCACCCATATTACAGGTGGTGATTATTTGTTCCTTTCACGAAAGTCTGAGGATAGTCTGAGGCACGACATCTGATCATAGGTGAACACCATTAGGTTGAATTTGATATCCTCTATCATCAACCTGTAATTGATTATAGAGTGTAACATGAGGGATTCAAGAGCTTTTAACTAGGGTGGTTCAGTATCCAGTTATAGTATTCCTCGTACTGATAGTAGGATGTTCCACTGGGAGATGCACGAGGAGATCGGAGTAGGTGGGATGCATCTTCTGGTAGCCAAGTGTTGTTCTAACATCGCATGAAGAGTGGGTATAAAAGGACAATTTTCCTGAGATACATAGTGGGGAGAGGATATTGTAGCAAGATGGGACTCCTTCAGTGCTTCTATCAGTTCTTCACATCAGCAGCTGGTGCCATGGGTTCTTCTATGAATCCTTCAAGAGATGAACCACCATTTTCTCACCAGTCTATGAACTAGAGTTATTCAAGCCATTTTAGGTTGAGGTGGTGGTCATGGTTGTGATAACCTATCTCCCGGTTTTCAGCGACATCAGGGTGGATCAACTAAGAGTGGTTAGGATGGGTCACAGGGTCTCGGTACATGTCAGACTTTTGAAGTGGAGAAGACCCAGCAGGAGCAGGATCCCAGACCCTCTATCGTTCGATGTGTGATCTTAGTAGCCTCAGTTTAGCTTCTTCTATTTTTGATACAGGGGCTTCCAATATATTAATATCTAATGCTATTGTGGAGAGCCTTGGTCTATGTATTTTTTCTTATACTGATATCCTGATTCTAGAAACTCCGTTCTAGATTAGTATAGCTACTTTACATCAGTTTAGGAAGTTCCCTCTAGAGGTTGGTGGGTGTCACTTCTTATGGGACCTCAATGTCCTAGAGGTGACATGCTATGATGTAATTCTCATGATGGACTGGTTAGTTCCATTATAGTAATTCTTATACTATTATCGTTGTAGGGTGCGTTTCACGTCACCATAAGGTGAATCCTTTCTTCATAATTCCGAATTGGATATCTAGGCGAGAAGAGCGGGACACGAGCATCATGGGTTTGGAGGAGTTATAGCCCACATTGATAGTCTATATCTGGATGACCAGGGGACTTCACAGTTAAAATTTCTCTAGTGGTGGATCATTTTAGTGATGTCTTTTCATAGTACATTTCAGTTTTTCCTCTAGAGTGTGAGGTAAGATTTCATGTTTATATTGTTCTTGGAGTGTCACTAATGTCCATTCCTCCATATAGGATGGCTACACATGAGTTGGAGGAGATGAAGAAGCAGTTGGAGGAGTTGTAGGGAAAGGGTTTCGTTCGACCCAATACTTCTCCATAGGGTTCCCCAGTCCTATCTGGGAAGAAGGAAGATGGTGCCCTCATAAATTATGTGGACTATCGGAATTTAAACTAGCTGATGGTCAAGAACCGATATCCCTTACTTAGGATTGATGATCTCATTGATATGTTTCGAGGAGCCTCAGTGTTCTAAAATATTGATATGAGATCCGGTTTCCATAAGTTTCTCGTTAGACCATCGGATATACCTCTCACACCCTTCTATAGTGGGGATGGTCTATATGATTATCTTGTTATGTCATTTGGTCTTATGAATGCACCATTAGTTTTCATGTCACTGATGAACTGAGTTTTCCATCCATACGTGGATTCCTTTGTGGTGGTCTTCATGAATGATATCTTGGAGAAATCTCACACTCCACATGACCATGCTACTCATCTTGAGATCATTTTGAGTAAACTGAGAGAGAATCATTTATATGATATGCTCTCAAAATTCCACTTTTGGATGGATCAGATTCACTTATTGGGTCATGTTATCTCAGAGACAAGAGTATCAGTAGAACCAGAGAATGTGAGAGTTGTATTATCCTAGGAGTAGCCAATGAACTCCTTTGAGGTGTGGAGTTTTCTAGGGATGGCTGGATTCTACAGAATTTTAATACAAGACTTTTCACACTTAGAAGCACTGCTGATCGGTTTGACTAGGAAGGGTTCGAATTTATTATGGTCAGATTCTTATGGGTTAGCCTTTCAGGAGCTAAAAAGAAGGTTGACTACATCACTGATAGTAGTCTTCCCAGAGCTGGGCAAGCACTATTCTGTTTACCATGTTGCATCAGGTATCAGGCTGAGAGCAGTGCTTATGTATGGAGAAGGAGTCGTTGCGTACGGGTCTCTACAGTTGAGGCCACACGAGAGGAATTACCCGACGCATGATCTTGAGTTGGATACATTTGTTCCTTCCTTATGTTGTTGGATACAATATCTTCTATGAGATCATTTTGTGATTTTCAGCAATGACAAGAGTCTCAGGTAAATTATCACTCAGCGTGATCTGAATTTGAGACAGCAAAGGTGGGTTACATAACTTCATTCCTTTGACATTGAGCTTTCCTCTACGCCTAGAAAAGGAAACACTGTGGCTGATGCGTTGAGTAGAAAGACTCAGATACATGCAGTTCATGAAGCCAATAGTTAGTGGTAGCTTATGGATTTGTTCTCTGAAATTCATTTGGATGTGCACGATAGTCATGGGAAGATGTTTCTTTCTTCTATAGCTATTACTGCTACTCTTCTTGATCGACTGCGAATGAGGCACCTATCTGATTTAGAATCCCTGTTCTTATGGGAGAGTGTGTTAGGAGAGGAACCTTTTTTAGATGGAAAATAGGTGGGGATGAGATCATTTGTTTCTAGGGGCACATATGGGTTCCAATAGATATACATGAGGAGCAGATTTCTGATTTTCATTCATCATTTTGGGCAGTTCATCCTGGTGTCACCAATATTTATCGTGATCTCCACCGTCAGTATTGGTGGACAGGTATGAAGAGCTATTTTGCTGATTTTTTCATGATCTGTTCCACCTTTCAGCAGGTGAAGGCAGAGCATTAGTGTCCTGTAGTGCTTTTATAGCTGTTACCCATTCTTAAGTGGAAGTGGAAAGATGTCGCGATGGATTTCGTAACAGGGTAGCCATGGTCACCTTGAGGGAATGATGTTGATTTGGTTGTCATTGACAGACTCATGAAGGTTTCTCACTTATTTTTGTTCAAGTAGACCTTTAGTGTTGATGATTTGGGATGGTTATACATCTGTGAGATTGTACGTCTGCAAGGAGTTACACACTCCATTGATTCAGATAGGGATGCATGTTTTACTTCTCCTATCTGGTAAGGGGATTCATAAGTCTTTTGGTACACATATACTTTTGAGTATGAAAAACCACCCCACGACAGATGGCCAGTCCAGGTGTACGATTCAGGTTCTTGGGGACATGTTCTGAGCATGCATCATAGATTTAGGAGGTTCTTGGGAGAAGCATATACATTTGGTGGATATTTCATAAAAGAGTAGTTTTCAAGAAACTATTCATATGGCACCTTATAAGACATTGTATGCTAGACCATGCCGATCACCATTTGTTGGCTAGAGGTAATAGAGGTAGCTATGCTGGGACCTCATCTTTTTCAGGAGGCAACAGAGCAGATATAGTTGATTTGGAAGCGGGTGGATACTACATTGTCTCGACATATGTCTTATGCTAATTAGTGGAGACGAACTCTAGATTTCATGGTCGTGGATCATGTTTTCTTAAGTGTCACACCTGGGTTGGGACACAAGAGGATTATGATACATGGTAATCTTTAGCTGAGGTACGTCAGGCTATTTGAGGCTCTGGAGATAGTTGGGCTTGCTGCCTATCGGTTGTAGTTACCCAATGTACCAGGCTCTGCAAGAAGTTTTTCATGATTCTCATCTCTGACATTACTTTTCAGGCCATGTCATTCCTTTAAACTCGAGGAGGTTGAGCTCAAAGTGGATGTTTTATTTGAGGAAAATCCTATCTAGATTGTTGATCGCAGTACAAAGGTTCTCTGTGGTCAGTGTATTCCTCTGGTACGAGTGATATGGCCGCACTGGCGAGTACTTGATGAGACTTGGGAGAGGGAGGCCAATGTATGAGGACAGTCGTATGAACTATTCCGGGTTTGTACTTCTATGCAACACAAGGGAAATTCAAGGATGAATTTTTTTAAGGGGGAAGTTTGTATGAACTCAGACCTTCTTTTCATGTATGTTTTTCATTTTATGGTATTTATTGAGAAATAGAGGAAATTCAAGAAATTTTCGATGTACACTCCATTTACATTATGATTACATGCCGTGTACTCAGTTACCGCAGGTAGCCGGGTACTGGATGTGTAACAGCGATTCACAAAGCCATGTGGGGTGACCCGGAGGCCTCCTAAAGTGTATTACAAAAACGGAAAGTACACACCATGTACTACAAAAATACACATCGTGTGATTTTTTCCATCAAACACACCTGAGTCACATATAATCTCTAGAACACTATACTACTAGGTCTCGTTCGACCGAGAGCTCCTTATAGTTGCAATTATTTGATGAACCCCCATTAGAGTGTCAGTACTCGAAATCAATCACTGCCAGTTGTGTTGGAATTACATCGGTGAGTTCTTTTTTCCCCTAGATCCAAATCTTCTGATTTCTCCTCTCATAGTAGTTATCATGGGATGAACGTTTGAGATGTTATTGTATATCTACTTCTTTCTATGTCGATCCAAGGGCCGACACAATAGTATATCGATCTCCCAATGCCAAGGTATGTGGTTTGAGCCTTTAATATGAATTTCTTTGAGTAATACATGAAATTTTGACCAATACCATTGAATGCGTTATTGTGTGTTTATCGTTTTACCCCTGTTGTTTGACTTCCATGAATATATTCTTTTGTAGTGGTTAAATTGATAAGAATTGAGTTGATTGATATTATTTGGATGTGTTTCCCATGTGTGTTTTGTTTACAACCATTGTTCTGCTTAGCCTATTTGGCTGGCTTTCATGTTTTCCATGACTACTATTATAGGGTAGAGTGTTTGTATTCTGACATGCTTGATATGCTGTAGACTTATTAAGTCAAGTAGTTCGTGATGTTTACCTTGGAAGTTTTTTCCTCGCTATGCTCTTTGACTTACACGGGGTTGAGAGGAATTGGTGTAGCAGACAATAAGATGAATTGATCTAGTGAGCTTCCGTAGAGTTTCTTTGAGGATTTTAGACTATAAGGGGAATTGACCGAGTGAGCTTCCACAGAGAGTATTTGAGCTCTTTAGAATATACGGGGAATTGATCAAGTGATCGTCCTCATAGATTCATTGAACCACTTGGGGATATAAGGGGAATTGACCGAGTGAGAATACACAAAGATTCATTGAACCATTTGGGGATATAAGGGGAATTGACTGAGTGAGCATCCTCAGCGAGTCCTTGACCTTGGCGCTATAATGGGAGTTGATCATGTGAGCTCCCTCAGAGATTCCAAGACATACCTTTTTCTATAAGGGGAATTGATCATGTGAGGTTTCTCTGAGAGTCATTAATTACTTTTGACTATAAGTTGAATTGAATGTGAGGGCTTCCTCTGAGTGTCTTTATATTTTCATATAACTGAACCAGATGGGATATCTTCTCTGCAATTCCTAGAGGGTTATCGTGCATGATTAATTTCTTTTGATATGTGGAATTTTTTTCTTCTAAATACACTCTTGATTACTTCGTCTTTACTTTTACATATCATATATTCACTAACTATTAGAAACATTTCGTTGGGTGGTTGCCTATTGGGATTTGGTCTCACACCCTATTTGGTTTATGCTTTTGGGACTAAACAGATTGTATCGTTACATGTATAGACTAGGGAAAGCGCCCTTCTACTTCAGGTACTTGAAAATCTACAGAGTTGGAGAGCATGGGACCAAACATAGGCTTGTGATGCTGAGGAGTTGTTCATATGTTTCTTTTTTTACTTTGGTTTTGTGCCACTTTTATTTTATCATTTTGATTTGTTTGGATTATTCCCTAGACACATGTTACCATGCATCATTTATATATGTGCTTCAATTGTTTGTTATTCCAGTCTTCCACTATTACTGTTGTTGATATATTTACTCCATCTGCTATTATGTATATGTTTCCCTTTAGTTGTGTTACTATGCCAATGAGGGTGTAGTTTCCCCACAATCACGCACAATGCCCTCGTTGATAGTCGGCTCCATTGGCATTTGGAGAAATGCATTTGAGACCATGTGAACAATCGGGTACGAGGCACTGCTGGGTGAATTTCGGAATAAATACATTACATCTATGCCCAATTGATATCCTTTTAAGTCTATGATATCATTTTTCAGAGTCACTAGTGTTATTTGACATCCAAAATAGTAGATTCAATTTGAATCTCATAAATATTATACAAAAAAAATTGAATATTCTTAAAATCTATCAAGATAGCTAGAATTTATATATGAAGTCAAAGAACATTGTATATTGTATTGTCTATATAGAATTTAGTTACATTTAAGGTATTCCTATAAAAATATAGATGAATATAAAAACATTAAAAAATAAAAAAAATGAATTAAATGATAAATCATACACATTAATCTACAGTAATATGTCAAAAAAGTATAGATGGACAACCCAAAAAGTAGTCAACACTTATTCCAACTTTACTCATCTCATTTGTAGGTCATGGTATTTCTACTAATCTATGTATAATATCCTTTACAGAGGACCTATGATTCATTATCTCTATCTTTTGATGATGAATGGTATCACCAATATAAAATATCATACAATATGATACAATATGATGCTGGGGACCAACAACATATTAGTCATAGTAACTAGGATGATGTGGAGGAGGTGGTGTCCGAATAGGAGAACAAGGAGTGGGTGTGCTAGTGGAGGTGGAGGAGTTGGAGTTGTTGGAGGAGGCAAAGGTGGGGGATTAGTAGTTTGAATGTTTATTTTAATTTCTAAAAACATCATCAATACTGAATTACTGATCCTATCCTCTATCACAACATGATTTTCCATAACATCATCATGAAAATATTCAATTTCTTTTATAGACATTCAACATTGACAATGCTTCAAAATGTGGGAATGATGTTTTCATAGGTAAACCTGCCATTTATCCTCATTAAAGACATAGGTTTTTGAGCTTTCCCAATGTTTTATATCAAATATCCTTCATACACTTATCCATAAATACCCAAATGTGATCATATACTCAAACAAATATTTTAATTTTTTTTTAAAAATCTACAACGAATCACAATATATAAAAAATTGAGCTATCTTAAAAAAATATATAGATTACTCATCTTACAATCCTCTAATTTAAATACATTGGATCTTCCCTGATATATTTTTTTTTTCTCATTTTATCCCACATCTATATTTCATATCTAGATGGGGAAACCTCTCTAGAGTCTAAATACTCAGCTCTCATTTTTTAAAATATTTCACCTATCATTAGTTCTCCCAATAATGGATACCCTCCCTGAGATAATGTAAGAGGTTATACATTTCAAGAAGGGATATCAGGATGATATATTCTCTAATTATGTAAATGAATAATAATTTAATCATTAATAAGGACATTAATATAAAAAAGAATTTAAAATCTAAAACTACACTTATAAAAAATGCTTCATTCCTTTTACTTCATTCAAATTTCTTTCGTGTATCATAATTTTTAAATTGATATATATATCTCAAGGATTATGAGGACTCTTATTCCCACAAATAAAATCTATGTGAGAATTAATTTAAAATCCAACCATATACTAGCACCCAATGATAGAAATTTACTCCTGACTCCCCCAGTATCTGGTATATTATATGTCATCTAATAAGAAGTGGGAAAACATATATTACTATAAAATTTTCAAGATATATAAAATGATAACAAATGTTATTATAAAAATTTCCTCCCATAAGTGAGATAATTTCAAATTTAAACACTTCCCTAATCATTTACAAAATTTCTAACCATTCTTTTAACTGTAACTACTTTAAAATTCTTGAATGCTCTTAAATATTAACCTATTGGAATATCATTATCATCAATGTCTTCATGTATCCTCTATCCCTCAATATTCGAAACTGATAATTATTCTAAATACGTGCGACCATGTTTAACAAACCGTGAACTCCTATTTGGACCCTTGGAAGTATATTTCTCTTGTAAATAAGTATGAGGGTCATCATTAGTATCACATATACATTCCTCCCAATAGGTATGAGAATGATCATCTTCATATGTATGTGGTGGGTCAGTTGAATGATCTATTGTTATCCTAAAATACAAAGCAACAAACAATAAGAATTTTTTTCACAAATTATATTATAACGTAAAAATGTAAATAAAAATTTATTAATAATCAAAAAAATAAATAAAATAAACCAAACGTAATAATTTTTTATTAACATTTGTTATAGTTAAATAAATTAATGATATCATTAATGAGATATGATATGAAATATAAATTAAGGAAAATGAATCCAAAAATGGATTTTGTATAGTAAAAATACTAAAACATATTAATTCATTTTTCACACAAAATTAATTATATTGAATATAATCATATAACATATTTTTTCTTTTATATAACATAATATATGTAAAATTATTTTTCTTCAAAAAAATAATTTAATAGATAAGTTTTGTTGGGTTAAACATGGTAAACTAATAAAACTAAATGAATATAATTTTTTTAACATAGTAGTTATAATATGTGTTTTAATAGAGAAAATAAAATTAAAACATCTACAATTTTATAAAATTGTTAAAAGTAATTTAGAAATAAATTTTTATATCCAGTAATACTTGGATTGTACATAAGGATTTTTTTCCAAAAATCCTTTATAACAATAAATTCATATGCTACAACCCATGTGAACAACATGTTAATCAATGTTATATTTTAATCATTAAATAGAAGTGCATACCTCACATAAATGAGAATCCTTTTCTACTTTAACTTCAACAATATACTGCCTTTTTTGTAAAAAAAGGCTACTACATATAAGATTGATAAAGAATATAGAAAATTTATTTTGAATTTGCTTCAATTATAAAATGATCTGACATGTATTAAAATTTGTTTAGATTAACTAGTGTCATTATAAATTCATCTTGTATGACACTATTTATAGCGATTAACCATTTTTAGTTAAAATATAGAATTGTTAATTTATTTTAATTAGCCTCCCATATTTCTTCATTCTCTCCATAATAGACACTCTATTTGATGATTGATTTTTTTTCATTGGCACATTAAAAATAATCTTATTCTGCAAACACCAATACACTATTATTATGAAATCCCCTTCTATTTTCCCAATCTTACATATGAAATATATATATAGTAATTCCACACGCTGACAATTTTATCAAATTTGAACATGGAAATCCAACTATGAATGTCAATATTTTTGAATCATGTAATCTAGTAAACACGGTCTCTCAATACCATGGAAAAAATATTTTTTATTATCATTCAAAACCACATATCATTAATATTTAGAATACCTTTCTTCAACACATTAATATTAAATGTTATATAGTGATAATCATCATGTATTTTATTAAAGATGTAAAACTATAAATTCATTTTATATTCACCTATCAACACATTGACATCCAAGACATGGATCCCCTTTCCCCCATAATTACCTTGTTCATTCCGAGATGTAAGAAAACCCATGTTCTCTCCTATAGAAAAGTAAATTGTACAAAATTTCATAGCCTCCATAGAAACATTTTTCTAAAAAATTGATGATTTTTGTTTATATTGATACATAACCAACCCATTCAATATCTTCATATTCCATTTAAAAGGATACATCCAATAAAGATATACTGGTCAACAAATATTTTTTTCTCACACAAAATTGTTCAATAAATTCACCATCAAATATAAGAATGATGGAGAAAAATAAATTTCCACATGAAACATTATATCACCCATTTTGTTTTATAAATTTTTCAAAGCATTGGGATCAATCAACTTAATTAAAATTGAATTGAAAAAATAAAAAACCTTAAGGATAGTCATTCTAACATGGATGTGAAATCATCCATGCAATGAAAATAATAGAATATATTGCATCATGACATGAAAATAATGATAATTTATACCCGTGAACAACATATCATTTGAAGAAAATATTTTTAACATTTTATGATTATCCCTGCAACCCATTTATACTTCAAAGACACTGACAAAACGTAATATTCTCATTCATGGATAATGTGTGATAAGCTTGGGTAAGAATGTTCATCTTTTATTAGGTGTGGGAGCTAAGCCCAAATGTATTACCATATATAATATGTCCAATATTGAATTCAACAAATCATTACAATTTTATTTAATATCTAACAATATTCCAACAAATATTCCATATATATTAATCTCTATATTCATGAAATCAATATTATGTTTCAACTCGTGATATCTCTAATATGGTAGCTCAATAAATATTGACTATTTCTTCAAAATAGTTCAATAATTACCATATTTAGGTTCCTTTTCAAATGCCACATCAATGTTTTTAACCCTCTCAAAATATTGATCAGTGGATATTTTTTTATAGAAACATAAAATTATTATATGCCATTAAATTCATTTTCAAATCTTATATAAGATTGATACATAGACAAAATACTTCGGTGATCCCTGAATACTATTTTTCTCCCATGATTCAGTTGATAATATGAAGTTTTTTTCTCATAAATTGGACAAGATTTATGCCCCTAAACACTATATTAATAAAAAAATTCATATTCTATGATGTAAATTATAGTGAACATAATCAAGTATTCTAGTTTAAAATATTATATTTTATATTAATAATACATTCTAATACCATCCTCCTATAAAATTTTCAAATCATTATTTAATGGTGAAAACAAAACATTTGTATAATATCTTGTATTTTTTGCCAAGAGATCATTATACTTAAGGTGACATATTTTCACTTCATAAAAAAATATTGAGCTAAGTTGTAAAATAAAAGAAAAGGAAAAGAAAAACCTGTGTAACTAATGATATTGTATTTATTCATCCTATCTATAATATGACTATATCTGATATTTCTAAATTCATTTTAGAATATAGTAATCTGTAGATCGGGTTTTTTTCTAATGTGGACAATCAGATGTGTGTTGAAATTCATTGTCACATATCTTCTCATTTTCATTCCACCATAAACTTTTTGAATCTTTTGAATTTAAAAATAAATGTTCGAAATGAGTAATTATTGGAAGATACCAAAAATCATTCATAGGGGTCTTGATAATAGTTAAAATATCCTTTGAGTTTTCTTTCATCTTATATAGTGAAATCCCACATTTAGGACACCGTGACATAAATTTTTATTCATTCCTATATATCACAATGTTATTCATCCATGAATTTTTCATTGTATTACCAAATACCATTGTCATATTAATTTCATCACATAGTAATGTGATTCTATAATACCATCATTTTTATGAATAACATCTTTAAAAAATTTTAGTTGATCTGTAAAACTCTAATCACTCCTTCCATGATACTCCTTCAAGTTAATCAATCTTAACATAATTGATTAATTCTTAAATTCCATAGAAGCTGGATATGTTGGTTTTTCAGTATCACCACAAAGAAGCTCAATTATTAGTTCTTTCTAATTATCATCTCATTCAAAATAATGAATAATTTCTTTAAATTGATCAAAGTTATTATCTTACAATGTATCATTATTAATTGATATAAAATTCAATCAATTTCACCGTGATATTAACAAGGGATATAACATTGATTAAAAAAGAAAAATAAAATGATCTATGATATATATGATATTCAAAATCATCATATTTAAACATTTCATGTATTTATAATAATATTTATTTGTTTTGATCTTTTTGTTTTGAAAATTACTAAAAATATTCATCACCTTCATCATATTCATAAATTATTCGAATTACGTTAATAAAAATTTGAATATTTATTATCTATAAAAAATATAAAAATAATAATTTTCTAAATAATATATTAGTGATACAAGTGATCAGGATGGGGAAAAAATAAATTTTTTCAACGATAACCATTAAGACAAACTTATGATAAAATACATCAATAAATGGTTTCTATGAATTTCCCTAATTGTAAATATAAATATTAAAATGTAAATAACATTGGAGATGCAATTTAATGTTAATTTTAGTGATTATATAACAATATAATGGGAAATAATGTAAATTTATATCAAGGATATCATGATTTGAATTTTATAAAATATTAATTTTTTTTAAAACAAATTGCTTTGAAAAGTATAATTATAAATTCCTCACAAAAATTGAATATATGAATAACTATTATTAGTAAATAATACAAAGGATTTCATGGATGTAATTCATAAAAGAAAAAATAGTTATACAATTCTATCATTTTTTATTTTCTTCTGAACAAAATTAGATGAAACATGAAGTTTGATATTATTTACAAGAATCCAAATCAAGTGCACATTTATGATTTTTATTTGAATATTCATCATCAAAATTTTAATATATTTTTTCAAGAATAAAAATTATTATAATAAATATTGGTTTATTCTATAATATGTTCATATTTTTTATTTCAAACAACATAATGGAGATTTTTTTATGAAATACAGAAATATATGATTAATATTAAATATAATTTATGTCTAGTGTATTAAAAAAATAGTTGGAAGAATATTATGTACTAATTATTGTATTAAAACATGTTTTTATTGAATGTTACATACTAATATCAAGAATTTTAAATATTTTAGTTAACATTATTTAATACTCTAGAAACCAAAAGTTATGTCATGAAAAATTCATTCAGTGTGAATACCATGTGATGCATGTGTAATTAAAAAAATATAAAATAGAAAAATATCCCCCTCTGGTGGATTAATACTTTATAATGAAAAATTCATGTACCATAAAGTATTAAAGGGGATATAAATTCCATAAATTTCTTTTATCATTTGTAATAAATGGGTTAATTAGTCCAAATATATTCAAAACCTATAATATATCTATCACAATATTACAATGATATCAAAACAAAACAATTGATTGTTCCTATTGTTTATTCACTAATAATTCAAACAATATATTTATAGTAACACAAAATATGATGAATCATATTTAATATATGATTTTTTTAATATAAAAATATTCTCATATCAGATGACAAATATTGAAATGAATATACACTACTTATAGTATATTGTATATTGAACTGTATGGAAATTTCAATTTATGTATATATTACAATTAAATATTACTAAATCACTGATAAATGTATAAAACTAATTTAAATTCACCCAAAAACATTTATGTTTATTCATAACCAATGAATAACTTTCAAACATCATCCAAATAAGTTACACATAGAGTTTCAATGCAAAAAATTACGATTTAATGTAGTATTCAAATATGTGAAACAATTCAGTGAAAAATATTTTCAATATAGAAAAAGGAAAATGACATTAAGATCTAATGTGAAATTTTTTTATCTAATATATAACATTAATATATAATGTGATTGACAACCCTTTTCACTTAAATCATTGGATGGCTATGATATATGAAGATGGTAATACAATGTTTGAGTAGAAAAGATTGATTTTCGAACACAAAGTGATGAGGATGATGAAACATTAGTGTTTATGAAGATTATAAGGAATGATTTGAGTCCACAAAGTCAATGAAAACAAGATTTAAGGGCATCCAACTATTGAACCACCAGAAGAGAAGACCAATGGGAAAGGCTTAAATGAGGTGAAGAGAAAATATAATTTAAAACCATGAGTCTGATGAAACCTAAGGTTGAATGAAGATGGATATATGATACTGGAGTCCACTAGGTCAATGACAAAATGGATAGGGGTTCCAGGCAATAGAAAAGATTTGGAATTTTTGGGACTGAACAAAACCTAAATGATTCATACCAATGATTTCTAAAATTTTATGTGGTGTATAATGTTTGATATAGAATATCTGACATGATAATGAAATAAAAATTTCATTTTCATGTAAATTGTTATCTAACGAATGTGTCAAAATCAGCGTTATCACAATAATTATTATATAACTAGAGTGATAAAGGTGGAAATTTGTTTATATCATGGTAGTTAATATATTGTAGATAAGTAAAAGAGTTTTCTCACATTGATTATATAATAACCAATTTGATATGGAACCATAAATGGATTTTGAATATATGTTAAATAACAATTAAAAAGATAAAGAAAAATACATGGATTTCATGTCAATATATTGATTTGAATAGGAGGAATCGAAACATATTTTTATACCAGTTTTGCAAAATTAACTACACCACACATTGATAAAAACTATTGTGACTTGAATCATTCAATACATAAATATTAAATCATTTTTATGATAAAAAAGTTTAACAGTGATACAATACATGATACAAAGGTTTAGTTTTATGGGTAAATTATTCTCCAATATCCCATTATCAAAATAAAACTAAAATATTATTTTATATATTCTCTACTATCCTCTTAGTGGACCTCACTATAACATATAATTACCATTTTTCAGTATTCTTAAACTACTCTTTTGGTTGAGCTATGGTTAGGATTTTTTTTGGAGTTAGTTAGAGTGCTTTTTTAAAAGCAGTAGAGATTTCTGTGCTGGAGCATGGCTTGCATATGGCATGTGCATAGTTTGGAAAACCATTTGATGGTGTCATATTTTTGATAGTGGGATCCAAAAGGTCTACACATGGTATTCCCTAAGCATGGCTAGTTTCCTAATAAGTTGTCCAAAGATGGGTCCTCCCAGATCTGAATATCATTTTAAATTTATATGATCCCACTATTTATGTCCGGACGGACCACCTTTGACCCAAACATGGTTATCCATTCCACAGATCTCCACTGATGAATTCTTGGCCCCTCTAACCCCATCTATAAGAGATCCTATGCTATGTGAATGTTGTTCGATATGATTCCTGTATATTTCATCCTCCTTCTAACTTCCTCTCATGATCTATGGATTTATTCTTAGGGTTCCATAGATATTGGTTTTGATTGGTGGATATAATTCAAATATTTTACGATATATTAATCATATTTTTTATTTTTATTTTTTTCAATTTTATTCTTTTTTGAAAAACCCCAATTAGGGTTTGGCGTTGTGAGATCTGTTGTTTTTTGTAGGTGGTTTCGTTATGAAGCCCTATTTTCATTGAACCTAAAAAATATATTTAAATTTCAATTATTTTGATTTTAATTCAATTATATATATATATTAAATCAAATGGATTTAAATTATTTTGATAAAAAATTCAATCTTTGTGAAATCTTTAGTTTTGGGGAAAAATGGATTTTTTTCATTGAATAAGAATTTAGTGAGATTTAAATTATTTAATTTAAATTATAGTTTTAATTGGGATTGAATCAATATTAATATTTATTTTTAATGAAAAAAAATTTATTTAATGGTAATTTTGTGAAAAAATGTGATTCAAGTGTAATGGGGATTTGTGATGAAAATGCTAGAATTGTTTGATTTGGTTTCAAATCACAATTTTGTGAAAATTGGTATCAAATTTTTTGATAGAAAACATAGTGTTTCATCATGGTGAAACAACATGTTTTTTATTAAAAAGAAATATGAGTTTTAAAGTTAAAATTGTAATATATGAAATGGTGAATGTGATGAACTGTATTTTCTGTTATCAAGAAAATTGACCATCATTAATTTGTACTTGAGCACATGATATTCTTCGGTACTTAGTGAGTTATTTTGAGTGGCCCTTTAAATTTATAAAATTTTCTAGGATATCATATCAACACATCCCATAGCCTAGGTGATGGTGATGATATCCATTTACCTTAATCCTAAAGGGGTGTATTTAAAACATTATTGTATTCATAGTGTTGGGTCCATATAGACAAGAACTATCTTACCTATTGGGAACATGAACATGTGGCTAAATTTTTCTAATTTTTGAATTCATATATATTATATTGTTATAAAATATTTTATATTCCTTGAAAAATTATATAAAGTGTTTCATTAATCCATTTTTGAGAATTAATTTTTATTAAAAGTATCATTTGAATGAAAGAAAAATTGCATTGTTTGAAATGTTTTCCATCATTTGAAATAAATGGAATGGTTTTATATAAGTACTTCCATTTATTAAACTGTATAAAATTATTTTTTAAATATGTTTTTTTAATTCCAAAACTATTTGTTTTATAATTTAAGGTACATTTTGGTTAAATTAATAATTACATTTGTTATAGAATATTTGGTAGAAATCGTACTTGGCATTAGATAAAACCCTACTTGTGCCTTCGGGTGTTTCAGGATTATCTCCATCCAGGTTCAAGTAATGAAAAAAAATTTTGTAGGTGGATATTGTTAGGGAAGCATGGGATGTCTTATTCCATTTTTTTTACATGAGTTAGAGTACATTGGTGGTTGTTCCTGTTTATCTTTTGGATATTTACTATGAGTAGTGTTTTTATTTGATATGCATACCATCTAGTATTCATTTCATTCTAAATTTCATGTGGAAAAATTGTTCACACTTTCCGTTTTTGTGACTCTAGGTTCTAGTCGTCGACCCACATTGATCGAGAACATCTTTTGGGCTGTGTTAGGACTTTCTTGGTTAACCAGTTACTAGGGTACCCGGGATAGTTCGTGACAAAGTTGTATACAAGATCTGGGATGATATTTTATATTGTAGTCCAAATTTATTTTAAAATCTTGTCGGGACATTGGATTTAATAGCCATTGATTGCATGGCTAGCTGTCATTGTAATGAACCTTGAGTCTCAAGGGATGGTAAGGGAATGACATCTTGCGTTTTAGTTCTTGTATTTTCCAAATTTTGATTTGGATATCTTGAAATCCAAATATTTGGCATCCTATCTGTTGCGATCATTTTTCCGCGTTGCTCAGTTTGAGCATTTCCTAATGGATTCCTAGTTGTTTTCTATTTATTTGTGGCATTATGCCTCTGAGAAGAAGTGTGAATCCAAACTAGGAGGAAGCTTATACTAAACGTCATCGATTGAATTCTAATGTGGATCCGAATTTAGTTGAGGTGATCATGCGCTATGTCCATGCTTTGGGACATGCACCACCTCCAATTCCCATTCAAGATCCAATGGTAGAACCTAAGTGGGACGTTCTCAAGATTAGTTCAAAAGAGTTCTTTCACTAGAAACTAGCACTGTTTAAGGGATTAAATGAACCTTAAGATTCTGAGTAGTGGATGTATAGTTTGGAATGCATATTTGGGATTCTGGACACACATGATTTAATAAAAATTATTTGTTCCACATTCATGATAGAAGGACCAAGCAGAATATTTTGGGACACTCTGGTGATGAAAAATAAAAATGAGGTTTTAGATTGGAAAGAATTTATGGTTCTTGTTACCAACCATTTCATTCTTTATTTGATATTATTGTCCAAGGGTATAATGTCTTTCTAACTTGATCATGTTGATAGTTCTATGTTAGATTATTTAATTCAATTTTCTATGATTTTTCACTTCATAACAAATAGTGTATCTAATGAGATTATGAAGAATCAAAGGATCAAGTTGGGACTTCGTCAGGATATTATTTCATAGGGTTTTTTTTCTGAATTCCCTCCTCCAATGATGATGTACTATATAGAGCACCGATGGTCGGGATGGACCTGGTGGGTAAGTCAGGGTTTTTTTGAGTCTCTTTTTCTCCCAATGGTTGTGTGAGTTCATTTAAGGGAATCAGAAGAGGGATAAGCCTCATGGTAGTTATTAACGACTTGTTTTTTTATACCTCTTATAGTACCAAGAAGAGGCTTTTTGGTTAGTTACCAAGGTGTAAATCTAGGGAATTCTAAGAATGTTTTCATTGAGGCACCCATGCATTATCACTCTTACTGGCATTCAAGGAGCATAAAGAGTTTCTTCCATATTTATTCCACTTTGTGCAGTGGGACAAGATCATCATCTACTCATAAAAATATGGGTAAATTGGGTGCATCACATGAAAAATGGTTATATCCACATGCTTCTAGAATGAATATTCGTTATATCATGTAAGATTCTCTCAAGGAAGCAGAAATAGGTTTAGTGACCGTGAGAGGTACCATCACTATAGTTTCGTCATTGGTGACTTATTTAATTAATTTTGGTGTTTCTCATTCATTTATTTCATCCCATTTTTTTAATATTGTTAATCTTCATATGGGTCTTTTATATTGTTCAATGGATATTAGTACACCCATTGGTATGAAGATACAGTAGGGTATCTGTTGTCCCGCTACATTTTTTCTCTATTAGATACTATGTTATCTTGGACCTTTCATGTTATTGACATGAAATTTATTGACATCATCTTAAGAATGGATTGGATAGTGACTAATAATGCTTGAATTGATTGTTATCTTTGACATGCCTCCTTTAATACACCCGGTGGTGTGTCTCTCATGATTCATGGTGAACATGAACCTAGGAAATGTTGGCCCAGACCTTATTATATAGAGTTAGAGAAAGTAATATCTATGTGATTTTTATCTGGAGTGGGAACCTTTGAGTATTGACATCGCTCTAGTTATCATTCAGTTTCCCAATTTGTTTTATTTTAACATCTCTGGTTTTCCACTAATAAGAGAGGTTGTCTTTTGGGACAGTTTCTTTTCCCACATACTACATGGGACTAGCCAAATTTAAAGAGTTGAAGTCTCAGTTGGATGATCTTATGGAAAAGGCTTTATACGTCCGAACGTGTCACCTTGTGAAACACCATTTCTCTTCACCAAAAAATTCGGTTGTTCAAACTACCTTTTTGTTGATTACCAAAATCTCAATATAGTAATGGTAATGAAAAAGTATATGATTCCATGGATTCAAGATCAATTTCATCAGCTATAAGGGGTGAATTGGTTCTCAAATATTGACCTTCACTCGGGTTTCAATTAGTTGAGGAGACAATAATCTATCATTCAAAAAACTGCCTTTCAGAAAAGGTATGTACATTATGAGTAGCTCGAAAAACCCCATGGTCTAACTAATGAACTTTTTGTTTTCATTTATTTAATGAACAAAATTTTCCTTGAGTATCTCGATATAATTGTTGATTTCTTTGTGGAAAATATCATTGTATACTCTAAATATGAGGAGGATCAATTGAATCTTCGGATAACAGTTCAGAGTTCTCTATGAAATCACCAACTCTATAACTTGATTTAAAATTCTGATTTTGGGAATCATCAAGTGATGTTCTTGGAAAATGTTGGGTCAAAATATTGTAATTCACTAGATCATGAAAAGGTGAAAGCTGTTATGAAATGGGAACAACCACATAATGTAACAAAGATTCAGATCTTCTAAGGTCTAGCTAGATATTGTTGATGCTACATGAATGAATTCACAACGATGGAATTTCCAGTGACTTCTCTTACATAAAAGGTTGTAATGTTTGTTTCGATTAAGAAATGGGTGAGTTATTTTGTTGAGAAGAAATGTATTTTAATTACCTAGTTGGTTTTGACTTTTCAAGTAGATGGACGTTGTTACATTTTCTTTTGTGATGAAACAGGTTCAGTCTTTTGTTGTGTTCATATACAGGGGGGTCATTTTGATTCTTATGGATCTCATCAGCTTATTCCTCATGAGAATGACTATAAAAACCATGGACCTAAACATATAGTATTTAATAACACACTAAAGAGTTTGAGAACTACCTTATAGATAAAGGTTTACACTATTTTCATACCACAAAATCTTAACTTACATAATCTTCAAAAAAATATTTGAATCATCACCAGAGATATTGGGTGGAATATAACCATTATTTTGATTTTGATATTGCCTAGAACTCAGTGAAATGGATTTTCATTACATATTATTTGAGCAGAATGATTTTTGTCCATGCAGTAAAATAATATTTTGAGGAAATGGAACTAGAGGTATCCCTTTGCATTATTTCATTTTACATTTCTGTGAAAAGGGGTCAAGGTTTCCTTGTCCAGTTTTCAGTTTTCATCCTCTCTTGTTGAAATGATTCTTTAGGATCAGCAGCATGATGAGGAATTTCATAGAATTAGAGTGTCTCTTAGTGGTGGGGAGACAATTTCTCAGTGGTCGTTCTCCATGGAGGGAATTTTATGCTATCAGAATCAATATTTGGTACCGTCTTCTGTAAAGAAAGATGTGATGGGTGATTTCCATAATTCTCAGTGGGGTATGCACCCAGGAACCAAAAATACATTCTATGAAATGGGGTAGTAATTTTGGCATCTAGGTTTGAAGCAATGCATTGTAATGATTTTCTCTCATTGTTATACCTGTCAACATGAGGATGTTGAGAACTAAAAACTTTCTTCGCTACATAAACTTCTTCTAGTCCCTACATGGATGTGGGATGCGATCTCTATAGATTTTTTATGGGTTTCCACGTATCCATATGAAGAAGAATGCGATTTGGGATGTGATCAATAGGTTATCAAAATCCTCTCACATTATACTCATTCCTGATACGGCCCATGTTGGGGAGTTTCGAAGTAACTATATGATAGAGAGTGTTCAATTTCACGGAGTTCCATTTTCTGTAGTCTCTAATAGAGATCCTCGTTTTACATATCTTTTTTAGAGATACATTAGGAGGTACTTGGATCTCACATCCATTTGAGCACGGAATACCATCTTAGATGGATATCCAAACACAAATAACTATACAGATTCATTTAGATATTCTTTATGGTTGCTTCCTCCAATTTGGTTCTGCATGCGTTGATCATTTGGGACATGTTGAGTTTTCTTATAACAATAGTTACCATTATTTGATAAGGATGGCTTTTTGATTCCTTGTATGGACACCCTTTTAAATACCTATTGTTTTTTTGAGTGATTTGGGAGATATCAATGGTTGGAAAGAGCTAGGTCCAAGAGATGATAGAAAAGATTCAGTTGATTCATCAGAGAATTTTGATAGCTTGGAGTTGATACAAGTATTATACTAATCATCATAATAGATCTTTAGAGTTATATTTTGTTGAATATGCATTCTTGAATGTTTCACCCCTTTGGGGTCATCAATAGATTGGGTGGAAAGGTAAGTTATCTCCTTATTTCTTTGGACCTTTTGATGTTGTTGAGAAGGTTGGGAAAGTGAAATACAGGTTAACACTACCACCATTGTTTATGATGATAAATAATTTGTTTTATGTATCTTTACTTAAAAATTACTTATATGATTCATATCATGATTCGTGTTGACGTTATCTTAAAGTGGAACCTAATTTATCCATGACTAAATAGCCTTCCAGGAGAGTTGATTCTATGAACATGGTACTTCGTTGGAGAATGATAAATTTTCTTCGTATTCTATTGAAGTACAGTTCTGATTCACATGAGGCATAGGAGAGAGAGCCACTGATGAGGGAGAAATGGACACATATTTTTGATGGGGAATATTTTTGCAGGATTTCTGTGGACAAAATATTTCCATGGTAGTGAGGTTGTAACATCCCATTATCATTTTTAGGTACTCATAAACACTTCTTTTGGTTGTTCTTTGGTTGGGGTTTGGTTTGAGTTGTTTTTGCGTAATTTTGTGAAAAAGATGGAGGTTTATAGGCAAGGGAATGTTTTCTGAATGGACTATACATGATTTGGGAAACTGTGTTCTAGTTCCATGTTTTGGACAGTGGGCTTTGCACAGTCTTCGCATGGTTTTCCCTAACTGTGCACTGTTTCCCAGGAAACTGTTCGGACAAATTATTCTAGGTCAAAAATATTTATTAAAATTTATAGATCCCCATATTTAGGTCTCATATAGACCTCCTTTAAACCAAACATGGTTCTCTATTCCATGGATCTTCCATGAATGATTCTTGGCCCCTCGAACCCTTTTCAGAAGCGATCTAATGCTACAAAAATGCCATTTGATCTCCTTCTGGTAAATTTCTTCCACCCGTTCACTTCCTCCCATGATATCTCTATTTCTTCATAGGGATCCATAGAACATGGTATTTAATTTTGGATCTAATACCCTTTTTGGGATCATAAGATTGGGTTTGATTCCATTTATTGTGATATTTGTTCATTACAGAGAAATCCCGATTGGGGTTCGACAATGTGAGATATGTTGTACTATGTTGGAGGTTCCGTTACGATGCACATTTTTATTTAACCTAATTTCTTTGTTTAAATTTAAATTTTTTGGATTAAAATGGAATTTTTTAAATTTTAATCAAATTGATTTCAATCCTTTTGGTTGAAAAACACAACTCCGATGAATTGGTCTTTTTGGGGAAAATATTATTTGGATTGGAATTGGAATATGGTGATATTTAAATTGTTTAATTTAAATTTTCCTTCTAATGGGAATTCAATAAATTGAATTTTTAATAAAATTGAAGATAAATTTATTTTATGGAATGATTGTGAAAGCCCTGAAATCAAGTGAATTGGCGATTTGTGATGAAAATGATGGACTTGTTTGGTTTTGTTCTAGTCCAGGTCAATTTGAAAAATGGATTAAAATGATTTCATGGAAACCTTAGGTTCTCTTCATGGTGAAAAAAAATGTTCTTGATTATAAATCTATTTTGGGTTTCAAAGTGAAAATAGGCATATTTGAAAGGGAGAATGGGTTGGATTGCATTTCCTGATATAAAATGAATTTCCCATTATTTAATTTTTCTTGAGAACTTTCAATCCTTACGAAATTAGTGAGTTATTTTGGGGGGAACATTATGATTATACAACTTTCTGAAACATCACATCAGCGCATCCCATTACATAGGTGATGGGGATGAGATCCATTTACCTCAATCCTAAATGGTTTTATGTTCTTACTTTCCCATATTCACATTGTTGAATCCCTATAGCTTATAACTTTAATACCTATTTGGCATATAACCATGTTTGTAGGGTGTTTTAATTTTGGTATGCATATATAATCCATTGTTTAGAACAATTTTACATGCCTTGAGAATTTATATAAACTATTTATATAAAGTGTATATTTAATCCATTTTTGATAATTGTTATTTATGCATTATATTCATTGATTAAAGGGAAAATATATATTTTGAAATGTTTCCCTTCATTTGAAATGTATTGAATGATTTTCTAATTGTATTTCTAAATTTTAAACAATAGTTTATTATTTTTAAAATTTTATTTTTTAATTCCAAACCTGGTTGTTTCAAAATTGAAAGTACATTTTGGTTAAGCTTATATAAAAATTTGTTATGTAATCTGTGGGTGAATTCCTATTGGTATTTACCTCACACCCTATTTGTGCCTTCATGGGTGATTGTATATTATCTCCTTCCTTGTTCATAAAAAGAAAAAGGATATATTTGTTGTAGATCATACTGCTGAACCATTGTCTTGGTGAGTTGTGTCCTTAGGGTCTTTGGTCATTTTTTCCTTTTTTTACATTGGTTGCAGAACATTGGTGTTTGTTCCTATTTATCTTTTCATACATCACTCCCCATGGTGTTTTCATTGGAAATAAATTTTGTCAGTTTTTCTTTTCGTTATACAATATTAGTTGAACAATCATTACAAATTTTAGTTTTTATGATTCCGGGTGATAGTCGCTGACTGCTGGTGATCGGGAAATCCTTTCATCCTATATCAGGAACAACACTATTATTAGGTTTCCAAGGTACTCGGGTTGGTTCATCACAGTCATGTTCTCCTTATTACAAATAAATATGAATGACTAATAAGATGAGGTATAACATGGTGTGAATAGAGGATCTGAATAAAATTAACATTGGTTAGCATAATCATATCACAAGCATAGGATCATCATCATAACCACGAGGGACAAATTTGAATGTTTTATACAATATGGAATATTCATAAAATGAAACATCACATGTTAGTGGTCAAATGCCACATAGAGTTCAGAACAGATCCAGCATCATTTGTCAACATAAAGACTGATAATATATCATAAAATCATCATTGTGAAGATATATAGTATCATATTCCTGGATATATAACATAATATAATGATATAAATCACATTAAACAGTGCATTAGAGGAATATATAATTCTAGGACCACCCATCACATCATAAATTCTCATAATCATGCATGCCTCATAGAATATATAATAATAATTACTTTGAAATAATACCAATGAAGAGTATTTTCTTCATAAGGATTCCATAAACCATCCTTGGTGAATAATTTTTTTGGTTCCCAAATTATGAAGTTAAATCATAATCACACATGAATCACCATAAATCTTTAGAGGACATTCATAATTTTAAGTGGAGTAAAATAAAATGTTTATGAAATTGATGTTACTTTGAAAAAAGGATTTTCATAGAAAAAAATTTGACATTGTAGGGTTTTATATCCCAAAAATAAAATGGAAAGGTCATTTAAAGAACATAATATAAACATTCATAATGTCCAAGAAAGGATTACCCAAATAATGGAATTTGGTTTGAAAATATAATTATTTTAAATCACGCATTATTTTGTATGTCTTCCTCCTTTTAAATAATTTTCATACGATAATTAAAATAATGCTCCACAATTGAATTATACATTTTTGTTAAAATTTGTGCATTATAAATATTTTTGTCTATTTTATAATTCCATTTCTTCAAAATGAATTTATTTTATATCATGTTTTCATTAAATTTTCCAATTTGGTTTCAATATCTCAATTTTCATTCAAATACTTTTATACCTTAGTATAATTTACTAAAAAAGTGATGAATACATTTAATAGCAAAATTATATATTATATATAATTCATTATATCAATCCATACAGTGGGTTATAATAATTTAATTATGATTATCTCCATAGTTCGTCACCCGACCATGGATGGAACATTGTCGAAAGAGACAAAAAGAAAATTTTGAAATACATATACACAGTATTTATGATAATTATAATAGGTTGATATAATTAATATAAAGTTAATTTAATTGTTAATTAATATTATTATGTGGGTTTTTGAAAGGAATTGAATAAAATAAATATAATTAGAAATTAAATATAAGAGTTAAACAAAACATTCTTAACTCTCATTGCAGATTCTCTTAGACAACAATAAATCACCCTAGATGTTTGGAGTTTGATTAATATAGAACATCACAAATGAATATGATGGTCTTGACATGAAATATTTTTAGTGTCATTAAGATTTTGAAAGATTTTAACTAGTGTTTTTCCAAGGGGGTGGAGTTAGGTTATTTATACTTGAGGGGATGGGAATTTTTTGAAGAAATGTCAAATAAACTAATATATCAAAGGAAAATTTTCAAATAATGAATTTTCTAAAAAATAAATAATATATAAATATAACATAATTATTTCTAAAACATTAAACTTCTATATAATTATAATTAATTAGTTAATTGAAAAATAAAATGAAATGGAATAAAAAATATTAATTTAAGTGATAGCATTTGACGTTGTGTTTTGGAAAATGATTTCTATTTTTGGAAATTATGTTTATTTTTTAATGACTAATTTATGAAATTAAATATATCATGTAAGAAACTCATGTTTTAGAAATCATTAGATCATTAATATAACATTAATGATGTAGTTTAATGTACACATGATATAGTAAAAACTATTTTTTATTGTGAAAGTGAAAAATTATAATATTCCAAAAAATTAACAAAAAATCGACTATAGAAAATTTCATCATTTTGATTTAAAAAAAATTTAATTATTTCCAAATAAATTTCTAACATAGATAATTTTCATTCAAATATAAAAATTAATATTTTTTGCATGAAACCCCTAAGTGAAATTTTATAAAAATGGGCCTATATTTTCTTGGGGTTTTTTACTCATGATATTTATTTTTGGGAACTATAATTTTTATATTTTCTAAAATTTATCATTAGAAATATTATTTATATAAAATTTTATTATTTTCAGGTAATATTACTATTCTAGCAGTTATGTTACTATTACCCAAAACCATGTGACTGTTCCCAAAATTTAGGATACTATTCTCAATGGTACGGTTACTATTCATTTGATAAAAATAATATTACAATGATCACATTTCCTCCTATATATACCAATTCATTATTTCACTCAATATTCACTATAATTCGTCCAAGGGTTTCATATTTTCATATTCTATGATATTGATTGGTTTAATAATATTTTTCTTCATTTTTATGGTTTTTGTCATAAGGGTGATGGTTCTTGATGACTGTGGTGATCTATATTTCCCAATATATATATATATATATTTAGAATTCTATTGTTTTGAATTTTAATAAGATTCATTAATGACTAATTTAATGATCTTTATTATTGAGATAATATTTTTATTTTTTTCTCTATATATATTTTATATGTGTATGATATTAAAAAAATTAAGAATACAATCCTTTATGAAGTAATCTAATACTACTAATCCACACTAGGTTGTAACACATCGTCAATAATTCCTCGTAGTAAATATTTTTATATTATGAAATTAAATATTAATGTAATAGATTAAACATGGTTCTATAGTACATAATACTAATATATTCCACAATCCAAAAGGAATTGATATGATTATTTCATATAGAATAATATTAATATATTTAATGTGAATAATATGGATATTTTGTAAAATTAATTATTGTTTTTATAAACGATTTCATTATTTCACAATTACATTCATATCATATGATGTGTAAACATTTACATATAGAATTTGTGAGAGGATATATTTGGAGATTCTTGTATACAAAGTAAATGAAATTTTATGCATATTCAATAAAAGTGAAATTTCAGTACATAAAGGTTCATTTATAAGTACATTGTATTGTACATAAGGAAATTACATGATCTTCTTGTAGGAAAATCATGTACATAAAGAAAATTATATCACCTGTGACAGTATTGCTAAATGGAGTATATACTCTCAAAGAGAAGGTGTGGGATTATTTTAATTTTACTAATATAAAATATACATTTTATTTGGATAAAAAACATCTATGTCTGAAACATTCTGGTATATTCTGTAAAAAGATATATATACTCATCACCATTAATTAGATGAAATTACATATGTTTTTACAAAATTTAATTGAATGAATGTGGATTTTTTTTATTTTTCATGAATGATATTTGATTCCATTTTAGATGAAATATTAAATTTTGGAATCTTTTTTAGTCTAATTTTTTATTAATATATATTCAAAACAGTTTTCTATAAAATATAAATGCACTTTTAAGATTTTTAAAACTCTATTATATGTCATAAAGTATGTGAATGGAAAATTTTGAAAAAATGTATAAATATACAAGATATAACCATATAAAATTTTATAATATACAAATACAGATTATGTTATACATGTGAAGATTTTATAGAATACATATACATATTACAACTTATGAATAATAGTATACATATTTTTACAGAAAATAACTATTTCACTGTTTAAAGAGAATATGCTGTCGAAAAAAATAAAAATTAATGGGAAAAAATTGTCAATAATAAAAACAAGTATTTTCAATAAACATATAGAAGTATTAGATCAGTTGTACAAAATGGATATTCTAATTTTTAATTTTTAAACATGATATTACTGAAGTTCAACTGTACATTATCATTGTAATAATATCCCCATTTTTGAAGAGGATAAATTCCCAAGTGCCACACCCAACGTAAATTCTAACTTAGGAACCCAATTTAAAATTATTTCACTAATATTCACTGTTATATGAAACAATAATTATTAAATAATTATCTTCCATGTGATTAGTAAATCACAATAAATTTTAAGGGTTAATGATAAATAAAACTCAACACAGAAAAACATGAACATCACCTCCCCAAACTAAATACATCTACTCAATCATAGTTGTTTTTTAAACCATAGCTAAACAATGTGATAAAAAATAAATAAATAACTAAGATGATAATAATATAAATACAAATAGAAATAAATTAAAACTCATATCTTCATGAAACATTTATACTTTAATATTAGTTTTTAAGTAATTTTAAGAAATGTTTATATATTTCTAAATTAAACATAGATGTATAATTATATGTGGCATAAAAATATGGATCAAAAACTTTTGGGAAACTGTAACATTTTTTAGGATAGATCAATTTATTTTGATGAAATTTAAATAAAAACATTATAAATATAAATTCACCATGTTAAAAAAATTTACTAAAATTTAGGGATGGGGAGACATAATATCACCACTGGGATGAAGAATATATTTAGATGGAAGAACCAATAAGGAAGGAAGAACTAAATCATTATCAACTACCCTCGATACTATAAAAATGGGTTTGATTTCATAAAATCCATATCAGGTTAGAACTATATACGAGGTTCTAATGTTTTGATTCGTGTTTTAAATCCAATAGGTTCCTAAAAGGGGACACACATAGAAACATTGATGATTTATACACATTAATGAAATATATGATGGATTCCATTAATTTTTTGAGACATATCATTTTCCCACTCATGAATTTTTTTTTATGCTTAAGATTCTCAATTTTGACCATTGTAGTGATAGATGAAAAATTTGTAAAATTTGACTCATTCTATAAAATATTTCTTATTTTTTTTATTCAAAAATCAAAAATAAATATTGCAACAAAATCATTAAAATTGATAAAAATAAATTCATCAATCAATGGATAAATAAAATAAGAAGTAATCAAGGGATCCCTTCTCCATTAACGTAACAATAAGGCCTTATTTATAATTATTAATGATTCCTAATACATTCCTTGAAACATATTTGGGGGGGGACACATTGAAAATATAACCATAGTTACAAAATCAGTGTTACAATAGTGGAATAACAATTGAATATAACATAAGAATTATGGGTAGTCTAGAAAAATAGGGATTGAGTAATTCGAGAGAACCATGCCTAAAAACTATCATTGATTACAGATGAATTTTGGAATGAATAACCAAAATAAAATCATATATGTAACGATATGAAAAGAATATATTATAATGTTGTAGTTTTAGATTTATATAGATGATGAAAGATTATTGTTATGATCTCCACTTTGATGAGAGTTTTATGATATGGGAACAAAGGTGAGGTGGTGTGGATGTGTTTTTGTTATATTGGAGCTATGTTGAGCCATATTGAAGGAGGAGATTGCATTGGAGAACAATGAAACCTAAAAATTGTCACAAGGATCTGACCATGGATAACTGTGACAATAGAGATGAAGATGTCCCATATTGTTGAAATTATTTCTTACTCTTAGTTGTGTGGTACAATCTCGCATCAGGTGGTTAGGCAAACCACATTTGAAATAGGCCACTGTTCTGTTTGGTCATGCAGGAATGTTCCCTGATCTATCAAATTGATTTTGATTTCTGCTCCCACCAAGGATATAGGGGGTCCCTATTCCGCTTTCTCCCATCATTCGAGTTCCCACCATTTCCTGTAAGTATCATCATACATTCTCCTCCCAATGATCTTGATATTTTACATTCATCCATTATCCCACTATTCACTATCATTGTATAATATGAAATACAGATCACCACAATAATCGGGAGAATATCCTTCCATAGAACCAATTTGAAGATGAATACCTTCAAGGTTGAACTCATATAAAATTATAGAGAAAAGCACACTAAATGAATTAATTTAGCCAAAAATTCATTGAAGTGATATTTTCATACTTCATGCTGATGAATTATGTTTATCTTTGTATATTGATTGTATGAGGATATAATTTTTTGTAAAAAATTTCTTCAAAATCATCCCAAGTAAAGGCTTTATATAGTTTTTATTGCAACCCAATATCCCCCACTGTATTTAAAGATCATCTTGAATATAAGTCAACATGGTAACATTCATCTATGATGGTGTTCTAATGAAATAGAAGATAAGATTCATCCTGTTCAGCTACATAACTAATTTTTCTGGTTTAGAATCACCCTATAGGATGGGTGGATTTTGTGTCCTGAACTAGATAGAATAATCCAAATTCCTTGTCTAATCCCTCCATCTCCACATATTCTCATCTTGAAATACGTGGACGATACTCTGATCTAGATCTTTATTCACCTATGGTTGGAGTGCAACCATATTTTCTACATCTTCTTCTAGTTGGTTTCAATAATGCCTACCAGGTTCCATTTTCTACACAAACTACAATGATGATAAGTCTCACTTTTTAGAAACAGATGGATTATTATTTCAAATTCTATCACACAAACAATCACGAAAATGTTTTACCATAATAGCCTCTACCAGTTAAAATATTTTTTGGAAAATCTATTCTTACATTAGAAAATTAAACCATTTTTAAAATATAATACACACATTCTTTCCAAGTTCAACTATTTGAAAACAATATCTATATTTTTCATTAATCAACACAATGCAACAAATCATATATCATTATATAAATGAAATATGCATTCCTAGTAGGAATTCATTCCTCTAATGCATTTCATGGTCATCTCATTGGCTGGACCCATGAAAATGTGATTCCAAAATTCTATAAGTGTCTCCAAAACACTTATGTATCGAACTCCCCAGTAACATGAAGTTTAGTATATACTGTTTAGCTATATCTTTTTATGCACTACATTTCATGTCCTAACAATCCAACTCATTTCTCTAATTCCAAACCAAGGAATAGAAAACAATGAATTCTAATCCAAACCAATAATGTGATGACCTCCTTTTAAGAAAGGACTAGACAGGCTGAATCCATTTGTAATGATCCTCCTATTCCCATTGGTGTGAGAATACAATTAATAATTTCAAGGCATTAAGAGACATCCCCACGATGAAAAAGGATTGAAATTAATGTCGATAATTTTAAAATTCAAGTCAGGGTCATTTTACCATTTATTAAATAATCCACTAACACAAAACGATAACAAAACAACCACTATCTGATGCATGAAAAAATCCAGACAACTAATCCAACATCTTTATAACAAGACCAAAACAAAGAATGATATGGTGGAATCCTAACCCAAAGCATGGTAATAATTAGACAAAAAATTAAAGACTCCAAGATGGCCACAAGACCTCGTGATCCACATCTCCATTCTCTTATATTACCAAACAACCCATGTATCACGTGCTGGTTTAATGTACTTGTGATTCATTACATTTTACAATGTCTTAGAAGAAAGAATATGAAAAAGCACCAATGATCCTATGAAAGTGTGGGTATAGAACTCATTTGGATTTCTCTAATGAAATCCTTACTCACTCAACTATGATAGATAGGTTAGGAACATTTATATAAAATAGTTTATATAGAATAATTTTCCAAATTAGTTTATTACTAAATATAAACAAGTTACAAAACCATTTATAACCAAATGTTAACAGGTTCCAATTTGACATATTTTCCTGAAAATCATATTTGTATAAAAACCCAAAAAGATTCTTGAAACCATTTCTAAACATTATTTTGGAATAAACATTCTTACGAACATAACCACACACCCAACCATGAATGCAATATTAAACTCCATATACTCATGAGTGGTGAGTTATCCATCCACTAAGACATCATTTAGTTGACCACTTGGTGGGTTTTATTCACACCCATATCCAACCCAGCCTTTTTATGGGGTCCTTCATGACCTCATCCATACCAATGCATATGAACACACACCACACACCCATGTCAAACCCATTCCAAATCCAAGTGTGTTTAACCAATTCAATAAACCTGTTCTTTTATTGATAATTATTATGTAAGCTAATTTATAAAAACCATTTCATTTCAATAAAACATTCATTTTATTGAAAACATATTTATTAAATACTTGTTCTTCTATTCCATAAAATAAAAATCTTAAAATCCCTATTTTAAAAACTAAGAATAAAATAATATTTTCCAAAACAATCATTTTTCCAAATTTACCCAATTTCCCATCCATCACGAAAGACGGTTTACAAAAACATTTTAAACAGACAATTAACAATATATTAAACAAAATATATTAAATTTGAAATAACTCCACTTAGTTATATCAATAGGAGTTGAGAGTGAAGTCACATACCTCAATTTAATTATGAAAACAGAAAACAAACAGTGAATGCTCATGAAACTGGGAAATTTCTCCACAAAAAATTCTTATATTTCATCCCATAACATGATTAAGACCAACCATATTCATATTGGGAATCTGAAATCATAGATATAAACATAATGTGAATATTTCTGAGAATCATAGAATATTGGAGAAGTATATCAAAGTATATATTAGAAAATCTGACACGAACAGAGTATAACATTACATACCGCCAGAATAAATCTTGAAAATGCCACAGGAGGGCCCTGAAATGACTCCAAATTTTTTGGGGGAGGTTATATAACCTTAAATATAGATGAATAATTAATTAGTACCTCATTATATAAACAAATATATAGTAATGGGAAAAACGACTCAGATCCTATTTTTTGGATCTAACATTAACTATGAACACGGCTAGACTACCTGGGTACAAACCGTGCATTAGCTACCCCATAAGATAAAACCTCACAGGGACTCCATTCATGATATCTCTAACCATTAACCCACCTAGCTGATGCTACTACCTCACAACGGCTACTACACACATTTTCTCCAAGTATTTTTGCACAGTTTGGGAAACTCGTGCATAGACACAACACATCCCATTTAGTCCCAAAACATAATAAAAGATGACCCAACTCTACCTTTTTTCACCCTTAAACTATAAAAGTATAAAATGAAAATATGTGGGTTACGTACAGGTGACTAGGGTCGCTAAAAATTTAGCAAATTAACAATGTTCTTTAGAAAATGTCTATATTGAGTAATGGATATTGAATAATCAATATTACCCTAGTTAGTCAAATAACATTTATCATATGTCAAAATTGAATATATTTTAGAAAATAATAATATCCATCAAACAAGAATAAGCATATTTCAGTAAAATTTAATTTCCAATGAAAAATGACTACAATAATGATATTTGTTTCAGATAAAATTTACAATCACAAATAAAGAGATATTGGATTGTTACTTTATTAACTTTGTAATTTTCCAGGTGAATATATCTGGATGATATAATTCAATTGGAAACATAAAATAATATAAAGAATTAATTATTCATGTTATTTCATTTCAAATGGTTGGTATACAAACTATATCAAAATTAAATTTGTGCATAATAACTAATAAGTCTCAATGAATTGTAAATTGAGACAGAATCTCTTACCTTGAGTAAGAAATGTCACATGTGTCTCTATCTTCATAAATAATAAATTTAAATTATTTATTTACATGTTTGAGAACATTAATCATGTTTATTATTAATTTTATTTCATATAATAACAAATTATATTCAATTACTTATTCAATTATATAATTGAGATGTCTTAATCATATTTGGTATATGTGTCAAAAATTACTTCAGTAGGTATACAATTGTAAAAGGGGTAATTATTTAAACAAAGAAACATTAATAATAATGAAATAAATTTCATATGTATATATAATTTTAATTTCAAAATAATTTATGGAATATGTTTATTAAAAATGAATCAATGATAAGATCATGGAGATAGTATGTCGTACGTACGCTGGTGTAACATTTCCATTTAACAATTATAATTATAAAATGAAGGAAAGTAACAGTTTATTTATTGGATAATAATTATATCATAAATACCACTAATTAATAAAATATAATTTTCTTTTCTATTCTTTTAATTCAAAAAAATAACATCCCTTTGTGGAGGTGGTAGTCTACACATCCACGAATGATGTTATCCCTTTTTCAGTGAGTGATTGTTTAAAAAAGAAAATGATATATTATATTACCATAAACGTAATTACATACTGAATACAATAATTATGTCATTTATATCAGATATATTAATTATGTATTTACTTATTGTGATCCATAAAATTTAGTGATAGAAAATTTAATACACTGTTCATGGAGATGGTAGGTTGTACTTACTCCTAAATGCTCCATCAATTGGATTTTCATATTGTATGAAAGAAAAATAAATTATATATTTATTTATTTTTATTATTAAAACATCATTTTTATGTCTTATTTATCATAGTATTTTATTAAACCCATTCTTAACCCAATTCTTCTATTGTGTGAACCAGTCCCATCACATGGAAGAGGTGGTAGTCCATGTGTCCACAAACAATGTTATCGTATTCCCATAAAATTGAAATAATATTGTTATGTGTTAAGTATAAGTTAAATAAGCATAAATAAAATATTAATATCATATATATTATATAAAAATATTATTTCCATCATTATTTCCAACCATTAAATGTTGAAATAGAATAACAAATATCATTAGATTGCGGGGTAGTTGTCTACCAGACACACGAACATGGATTTTGTATCCCATTTGTTGGAAGTGTGCGAGTGTAGATTATAACCATATAATATAAAAATATAAGACTATTTTGTATACTTAGGTAATTATATAATCAATATAAGATAATAATTTAAGGTGTGGAGGAAAAAACAAAAAAAAATCTCATTGAAAAATGTTACAAGATCTGTGGGTAAATCTTTTTGGTTTATACAAAAAGCCTTGAAGAGTAAGATTTATATCCAATGATAGGATTCTTTGATTAGTGGGGAGAATTTGGGGAATTATATGGTTTGGTTTTGAATGAGACAAATGGAATTATAGATTTTAATAAGTGAGGGGATAGATTTTCTTTTTATAACGGAGGAGGTGTTCCATTCTTATAAATATGAAAAATCAAACAATATTGGGAAATCTCTCTTACCTATTGAGATACAAAAATTGAAAGTTAATATTGTGGAGGGAATTTATGGTTGATAAAATCTTAAAATAATGAATAAGAAAATCATTTTTATCATTTCATTGTTTATTCCATAAGTGTACTCAATTTTTTCATTATTCTTTTTATTATGATAGCTTGCATATTATTATTACCAATGTAATTTATCCGTAAATAATATAATAAAAAATAAAATTTTATAATAATTTTACATAATGATATTAAATATTATTTCTATATTAATGAATAAAATTCATATGGATGTTTAAAATATTTTTTATAAAAATTCATATTATTAGAAAACCGTAATTTTAACTTTAATCCTGAAAATTAATTGTAACTTCTTTAAAAAATATTTTCAGTAAAAAGTTAAGATAAAATTATTAGAATTTATGTATTATATTTATCCAAATTACATATGAACATTTTTCAAAATTCAATTAAATATAGGTGAATATTTAAATTTAAAATTAATCGTATTAACAGGATGAGAAATCAGATTTTTAATGTGAAAATTTCCAAAAGTTCATTATGTTTTTAAATTTGAATATAATATAAAAATGATTTAAATGCCCCAAATTTTACATATATATATATATATATGTAAATATTATCTAATCATTAATTAATAAAAATTAAAATCATTAATTATCATTATAAATTATTTAGAAAAAAAGTCTGATTTTAATAAAAATTCAATATTTTTCACCATTCATCAAAAAATGAATATTCACTGAATGAAACGAATATTCACCATAAGATAAATTGGATATTTTTATTTTAAAAAATAAAATAATTTATTCATATAAAATTAATATTGATTCCAAAATTTATTTCCAAAATATGTGAACTATAAAAATGTACCAGAACAACATTTAGATAAAATAGAATTTTATAAATAAAATTGGATATATTTATGATCTTATTCTACTTAATGATATTAAATAATGGTTATGAATAATTTAATGAATATATAATATATATGTAATTAATATAATTCACTAATAGTAATTAATCTCATTTATAAAGACAAAATTATTTATGGGGAATAACAATATTCTTATTATATAAACACTTGAATTATATTCAATTAGTTTTTATATTTATTTATGAATTAATGGTATCATTCTATTATACCATATAATTTAATAAGTCAGTTAATCCTATTCATAAAATCAAATTGTATATATAGGATATATCGTATTTTAATTTTTTAAGAATATATTATTGATTGGTAAAACTCAGCCTTTCATGTAACACTTACTATAGAAGAAACATTTTGTTATGTGCAACAGAAGCTATCATGGGGATTTCTAATACGTAAACACAACCTGGCGTCTTTTATAAATCTTGTGATCAAACAAATTATATTTATTATAAATTTAATTTTTTTAAAACACTGGGTTGTTATAGTGGTTTAGTTATTTATCGACCATAACATCACTACAATCCATTATATATAAATTTTGGAGGCACTTGGGGTGAGAGTTACATCTCATTATTGAATAGTTTAGGGTATTTAAAAAATGGCACTCTATAATTATAAAAGGGAACTCCCTCCCAAATTTTATTCATCAATATCATGCAATTTATAAAGGCCAAAAAAATCAAATATTCTCTACCAATAATAATTATACATATTATAGATCTTATGTTCATACCAATAGACAAGACCTATAGTCTTTAATAGGAGATCTAAATGAGGTTCTTCTTAGACAATGTAATTATCTTCACTAATCCCCTTAATTTTATTTATTCTTATGACACCCTGAACTATTCCATAAAATTTGACCTATGATAACACCATTATGTACCATATAGCCAAAAATATATTATATTTATAGAGTAATATTTATCTAACTCCTCATCTATTGAATGAGAATCAAATCAACCACTAGTTTGTTCGATGGAATACCATCTCACAAACTAATGTAATTTGTTTCCCATAACCATCTCACTTGTAAAGTCATAATGAAAAAATAATGAATATATTTGATAACTAGGAAATATATTATTTCTATAAAATAAATAAATAATATGCTTCTTTACCATTTCACCCAATAATAGAATTATATCATCAGTCATGTATATGTATAATCTACTATCTCCACAATGATCTGTGATTCATTTTCCACATAAAATTTTCATGAATTGTTATAAAAAATTATAAAATTATTAAATATTATGTTTATAACATTAATATAATTCTTGATATGATGGAAATCTATCCTATACAAAAGAACCTAAACATAGATAAAAAGACATGCATGAGAAAATGAAAAAATTTACATCTAAAATAATAGTTATAATAATATATTATTAACTAATTGGTTGTTAGGTGTTATAATATTATCATATATTATATTAATAAAATGAATATGGTTCTAGAGTAAATTAATCACATTCACCAAACCATTATATAGGTGATCAAATTATGTTTAAATAATGGGATGTGTGGGGTAAGGGACTTCATCTAAATTTCAATACATTTAGTAATATTATAAAATTAGGCTCCTAATTTATTTTATATGGTGTATATATTTTCAATTTGATAGATTCTTCTTTAATAAAAATTTATTAATGATGATTAATATTTCATTTCTTTTCTATTATTTCAAGGGGTAATAATTTGGAATTTTCTAGATAGGTAATATTCTCTTTTACAATGTCATTTTTTGGAATTTTCAATTACTTCCATTGAAGGAATAATATATATTATGTTTAATAAGATCCAAAAATTTAGTTATCAATTGTATATTTAAGCTGATACTATATTTTTTTCCAAATTTTATTATCATTGATACTCAAATAAAGTGTTGGAATTCCTAAAAAACCGATTTTATTTGACCTTTTATTGAATATAATTTTCTTATATGATAATGTTTTATGAAATTGTTTTAATAAATATTATTTTTTACTGAACTGTTTTATTAATTATGTATTAAATTATACTTGAAATTAGATAACTGTTTTATATGAATTGTTCTTCATCGTTATAATAGGTTTTATTTAAAAAGTCAGAAGAATTAATTTTTAAATGTATAAGATAATAAGAGACTTCCCCACCACCATAACCATTTTAGAAAATGTCTATTATTCTACACATTATCAATTTTTTCAATAAGAAATATATCATTTTAAATATTATTATAATATCCGCCTGACATTCCATTTATTAATCCTAATGACCTGATTTTATTAAAACCCATATAGTCCTGATGAACTATTGGACTTCTATAATCTCTTGATTAATTTTGTGATCATTTATTTTCACTAGATAAAATCACCTTATTATAATTATTTTTCATTGTAAATTAAATTTCACTAAAATATCATCATTCTTTGAATCATGTATATGTTTATTTCTTAAATTTTATACCATAATTAAATATAGTGTTTATTTTGAACATTATTTTTTTACTAATGAAATAGTCATAAATTCATATACATTTCTCAATACTGTTAATTTTTTATAAGGAATATTATTCCTGAATTAATATACTCATTCAATATTTGAGGAAGTCATTGGAGTTGTTGTGATAGGTGTGGCCTATAATTATAGAGCCCCTTGATGTATTGGTATGTCTCATGAGGGAAACTATCATCCCAAATTAAATGAATTTTTACCCAGATTTTTAAATTGCCTTATGAAAGGTTGAGAAAATACTTATATCCAGATTTATGAGATCATGACATATAAAATTATGAAACTACCTTCATTTAAATTATAGTTATTATTATCCATTTGATTATTTTTTTGATATTATCAACGAATGATTTTTTTCTCATGGTGTTGAATATATTGAATTCTTGTTTATTTATTTACCTTTTCCTATTTATTATATTTTATATAAATATGGAACAAAATTTATTGATTAAATGGAATGTGTGTTAAGTTAATTACATTTCTATATTAATAAATTTTTATATAAATATTATATTTAAGTTATTGATAAATTGTAATTGGAGTTATGTTATTTATCTTTCTATATTTATTTTGTTTTTTGATTTATAAAAGATTATTCTATATGTAACCCGTACTTAGTATTTGATCTCACCTATATTATTTTTCCATTATCGTGATATGAAGTATAATTCTTTGAATGATTTCAATGATGTATAATATTTACTTCTTTTATGTTTAAATTTATGTTTACAAATGTAATGAGAGACCCAGGAATGTATCAGGTTTAATTGGACTACTAAACATTTAGGTCCTCTAGGATGTGATTTCTTGTATCTGAAACCAATGTAAAAATGTAGAAAATAGGCTCTAGTTAACTGGATTTTTGTTATTTTAATTAGATAACAATGAACAACTAATACCCCCAAAAACTATTATTGATAAAACAATATGGTTTGGTATAAAAATTTGATGACAAAACACACCATAAATTCTGAAGGTCCCACAACTCAATAAAAAATATGAGGTGAAATTTTTTTTTGAGGTCCTTAATGTATGGTTTAAAGGAAAATAGAAATTTTTGTGTCACTAAACCTATGGATACTAATGGGCTTAACTGAGGTGGGTCGGGCCTCAAATTATTTTGTTCAATTATAATCTGACTTAATGTGTCATCTAAAACATATGTCAAATTCTATTGGTTTCCTTATGATTACATGTTCACCGTAAAACAAACATTTCAAAATTTTATATAAAAATAGAAAAAATCTTATTAAGAAATATAACATATAAATTATATTGACATTATAATATAAATGTTTATTTATGAATATATTGAACACAATTTTCATACACACTTGAATTGTTTTCCTAAAAAATGATATATTAAATTTAAAAGAATTTAAAATCAAACATAATATAGTATACATAGACCATACATCGACCCATATATATTTCATTTGGTCTACTTAATCCTATATATTTTTCATTGATTAATTTATGTTCATATAAAATTTTGGTTATTTTTTACGAGTTAGGCTAGCTCATTAAATATGAGTTCACAATCATGAACCGTTAAACTGAGTCACATTAATCACCTCTAGAAATTAATGAAATATTATGTTGAAATGGAAGAAAGTAAATATATTATTTTTTTCATGAAATTTTGACAAGAGGGCCTTTTTTAGGACCGTTCATTAGAAGGTGTATCCAGAAGGCATAATGTCAATATTGGGGTCTTATAAGACATGCATTGAGAAGTGACCCAAAATCCTTAGGTGGAAATTGCTCCTTCCTGGGTTCGAACCCCGCACATCAATTATATAGATCCCCCTGTCCTGGCATAACTAGGGTAGGGGATTTTGAATCCATATTCATTCAAAGATAGTTGTTTACAAAATACTAAAATGTATTCATTTATTCAAATATCATATATATCACTCATATATAATGTGGAATAAAATAGTATTCTTTTATCAACATTTCTAATAAGCAGTAATAAAGCACCATTTAATCAACACTAAGACTGAATTCCGATTAAATCCAACATTATGATCAATTTTTTTCATTTATAAACATAGAAATTTATCTTTCAAAATATTAAATTAAAAATAATAAATGATAATTAATACACACACAAACATACATCCTTCTAGGATCTTTTGGTTTCACATTTTCGATATATCTCATAATAGTATATATGTATAATAAAAACATAATATATATATATATATAAGTGATAAAATATATAATATTACTATATAATATTGACTGATGAATATATTTTGATTGTAAGGAAGTATAATTTTTTTGATATTTTTTTCTAACATCTGTGTGTGTGAGTTTAAATGTTTATATGAATATATGATAATATACACCATTAATTGAAAAAATTAACATTAATTTTTAATGAATTAATAAACTTCAAGTACATTTAAATCATTAGAAATTTTCATAATTAACAATTTTTTGTTAGTTAAAATATATAATACTTAATTACTAAATAAATAAAATATTACTATTAGTTAATATTATTCAAATTTTATTATTAATATTTTTTAAAAAATATAATATAAAAAATATTATATATATGATTATAAATTATGTAATTAGTCATCTTTTAAAATATGAATAACAAAAATTTTCATATAATTATAAATAATAAATTTTAATAAATATACAATTAAAAATTTGTAATGTTGTAATAATTATTTTATAATAGACAATAAAGAATAATAATTTATTTTGAACAAAATTTATAATAATTTTATATTCATATTTAATTAGTTATATTTTTTTATATATTCAATAATTTGAATATTTATAAAAATATTTTTAAATATATATATATATATATATATATATTTAATAATCTATTGTAAAAAATAATTATTCTATCTATAAATAATTTATAATAATTTTCAATATAAAAAATAATTATTAATTTATATATATATAATTAATAATATATACATTTATATATTTATTAATTCACATTGTATATTTTTTTAGTTAAATGTAATTATTAATATTTTTATATTTATTTATATATTTATATAATGAATAATATATATTACCAAGTTTATTTATCCATTCATATAATAAATAATATTTATAAAATATAAATAATAATATCTAAATATAGATAATTTTTAGATATTTTTATTTCTAATTGATTATATATACATGTACACAATTAATAATTATCTTTAAAAAATATGTATTTAAAGAAAATAACAATTATTTCTAAATTAATTATACCTTCATATAATTAAAAAAAATTGTAAAATTTTTGTAAAATTTCTATAACAAATAAAATCTATATTTAACTATTAATAACTAAATATCATTAATAATAAATAAAAATAATTTTAAACAACTAATGTATTTGTATATAATTAACAAAATAAATATATTTTTAAGTTACATAATATTATTTATATAGTATAAATATATAAAATATTAAATTAACATCTTTACTGTAATCAATTATATATAGTTATATAACAATATAAAAAGGTAAATATTCATATATAAGTGAATATGAAAATAATAATTTACCGATTTTAAATTTTACTAACAGATTGAAAATTCCATATTGATAACATATTAACCCACAAGGTCTATAGGAACTTCTTCTTGATGCTTGAATAATGTGACACTATTTCAAACTAGTGATCCTTCAAATACATCATTTTCTCTTATAATTGTGATTTATGAGGTCTAAAAACATTCCAAAAAAAGCCTTACCATTATTAGTTCTAAAATAAACACAGTAAAAGGCCACATATATAAGCACATACGTTTTTCGTATAGAAAAAGATATGTTTTGTAGGTTCTTCGAAGATATCCATAAGAGAAATATTTCATGGTGTCTGTAGTGTTTTTGTAGATTCCCGAAAGGATAACTAAGATAAAATAATTTATATGTCTCTATATAAATATATTTTTGAAATAGAATTCATTATCAAATAGTTTGATTAGACTGATACAAAAATACGAAAATCACAAATATTGAATTGAAAATATAAAAGAGACTACAAGAAGATGTAATGTGATTCAGATCTCATTAATCCTACATTCATAGATAGAAATCCAGCCAATGAAATATTTATTACTAGAGAACAATAAAATAGAAGACCCAAAAAAGGACCATAGAAGCTATTAGAGGAAGTAGGGCTTACTAAACCTGGTGATGGTGGACAACATTTTCACATAGAATTAAAAGTTTCCATTTTTAGATGAACCCACACAAGACACCTAAATCATCATAAAGGATATAAAAACAGATTTTAAAATTAGATAAGTATCTCTTATAAGCCAACGTCTTATACTAAAACACTCTTATAGTCGAAATAGAAGATATTTTCTTCCTAAAATCATGAACCACATGTGAGAAAGTTAATTGTTAATATCATTGATCATCTCCTCTAATATCTAATATATAGGAAAACCATTTATAGGGGAACAAAATGGAATGCCACAATGAAGTCGTGAAATGGACTACATATCCAAGATTCTCATCGAAACTAACAAAATCTCTTAAGGAAACCAACATTTTCAAAATCAATTATAAGAAATCAGTGACTATGAATAAATCTTCTTCTTTAAATTCCAAAACTGAATGTTTGGGTCATAGAAATGAATCATAGGGGAAGTGATGGATGAAGTTATGGGATTCATGACACAAATATAACCATGATTTACATGGTAATTCATGTAATAGAACATAACATAATAGGAAAAGACATGAAAAACTAATGAAAAGGCCATGAAGTAAGTACATTGAATTACCTGGATGAATGAGGCAAAATAAATGAACCACAAATGCACAAAAAAAATTTAACAAACCATATGATTTAAGAAATTGATTACATGTATCAATCTCTAAAAAATACCACTCAAGGAAAATCCTGAATAACCAAATAATGTGAAAGAAAATATATTATAGGTAAACAAATAATAATATGAAATAAAATATTTTTGATATGTATATAAGGCATGTGATCCATGAAAAATATAAATTAAATTACAATAGTGATCCAATTAAAAATATTTACATATATATAATAAAATACATGACAAATTAATTGCAAAAAAACTAGTAGAAACATGAAACATAATTATCCACCTTCAAATAAAAAGAATCATTATCTACAGTGTCCTTGAAGACCAAAATATTTTGATGGGGATATATTCATTATATAAAAAAATTAAACTTAGATAAAAATTTGAATTTAGCCTAACTATCAATCATATTATACATAGTCTGTAACTATATGAATCATGGAATACCATATTCAATAATATTCCTTTAGAAGTGATGTATTGTTTTTTTATGATTCACTTAACAATGTAAAGCATGTTTTTTAAAAAACAATAATAACAAATGACCATTATATTGCACCTATTTACAAGTAGTGTATATATATATCTCATTTATCATACCCTTAAAAAATTACCTCTATAATAGAGTCAAATAATTTAATATTTATCATTAGTGGTGGAATTGGATACTAATGATTTTATCAATGTTTTAGGAGATATATACACTACATACAAGATAATAAATGTTAGTAATAGATATATGTATATCAATTTTGGGTGTGTAGTTAAAATAAATATATATAACAATTATATCTACATAAATACTATTATTTATCTATTAAATTAATAAATTATAATATAATATACATTTATGTGGATGATGGAACTAAGGATATTTATAGTTGGAAAATAGAATCTAGTTTGTATTTATTGTCACTCCTCACTAGGATGGTCATTGATTTTCTAAGGAAACTGATCATATAGTATAGGATGAGTATAATTTTTAAGGTGGAATAATTTCCTAGTGTTTTCCAATTTTTTGATCTCAAAATAAGGAGGAAGAGGAAGCCATTATGAAATGTAGTTTTTTGGTATTGAATAAATATAAATATGGTAAAGGCATAAGTTTCACAAATACTAGGTTTCTCAATGGCTGAGATTTTTGAATAAGGAAAAAATCATATACAATTGTCAATATGGGAATGATGGGTTAACAGTAATCTCTGAGAATATGAGAAGTAGAGAATCTCAAATGTGTGAAGGGTTGATGGTAATCATCATGACTACAAGATGTTTTTGGAGTGGGCTGAATTTATCATATGCTTTGGAATTAAAGGATCTTCACAATGTTTGTTTAAGGATCAGAAAAATTCTACTGGATATACAAAAGCAACGGGAAAGGCTCACTATAAAAATTTGTAGATACCCCCACTTCATAACACTAGAGACTATTTAGAGAAAATTTTTAATCTCTCATTTTTCATAAAGGATGGGAGCATTGTGAATTGGGATATCTATCCGAGCATGATAATTATGAAAATACTAATTAATTAACAAACTAATTCCAATTATTTTGATTTATGATATTTACATGAAAATTGGGATCTTTATAAAGACTTACTGTTCAACAAAGGCTGCGAGTTAATGAAGGTAGTTTGTTCCACAATGATAATGTGCTTCACAGACGCTGTTTCTTCCATGAAGGTAGTGAGATTCATGAATATAATTTATTCCATGAGGGTTGTAAGACTTGTCAAAGTTAGAAGCTTTGAAAAATTATTTGTTGGTTCCCAAATGTGGGTATTTCATTCAAGAATATTGGAGGGTAAGCAAAGGTTGAGAGATTTTGGAATAGTAATGTTGAACATCTTGTTTAAGTGAACAGTGCTTTCAAGGTATTCAACTCAACACATCATTGAAATCATATTCTCGTCATATTCATGGACAAAGACATTACTACTAATATACTGAAGTCACCTTCAAGCCATTAAACTATGTGATAATTCACCCAAATTAGTGAGATAGGGGGATTCTATGGAATTTATCCAAGGGAAGAATACTACTGTACTAAAAATATTATAAAGGAAATGTTACTAGTATAGAGTGACAATTTTTAACCTTCTTTCTTCCATAAATAGATAATATTAGACGATTTTGGTATGACTGAGGCACTTTTGGTGAATGAACAATAGACTACCCCTTAGTCTAGAACCAGGTAAAACTATTTTGTTATCTCTCTAGATTTGAATTATTAATTATTATATGATTCAGTCATAAAAGTTTAATAAGTTCCTACCAACATAGGAGCAAGTACAATTTTTTAAAAGAAAATTTTGGCACCCTTATTCACCCCTCCTCAACCATGGTGCTCTGGGGTCCAATAAAATATTTATTTCAATTAATGTTTATTAATTTTTTCTAATTTTCTCATCATCCTTCTCAAATTACACACTGGAATGGAAATGAATAGTACATAAAACCCATTGAATAGTTGAAACTACAAATTATTTATGAATATGGTATCTTACTCATGAACACTACTGTTGTTTCATATTTAGGTTATTGAATAATATATAACATGATTTTTTTCCAATGGTAATAGTTGAATGTTTAATACTCTCAAATATATACCATTTTAAAATATTTTTATCATTATCATGTTAAAATTGATTAATGTGACGGTTTTTATGTGTTTTATCTTATTAAAATAGAATTAGAACAATAACCATTTTTTACCTGATGTATCCTTGGAATAATAACCAAAAAATACAAATGTAGAACATAAAAATAAATCATACACGAATATCCCATGTCACTACCTCCATATTTTATCATTGAGGGACATTTTTTATGATGATCTTAAAGAAGTAGATTAAATCCCTTTTCCTCTATGGTACTAACCGGTTGAATGATCTTCGTTAACAACATGAGGAATCTTGTTCATCATGAGTGCTGAAATCACCTTCATTTTGTTTCAAAAACTATTTTATATGGGGAAAATAGATTCTATGAAATTTGCATGAGATTGATTGTGGTCTAAAACATTGGACACATGCATGAATGACCCAAAAATTAACGGAATCCATCAATTTTTAAAATAATTCCATGTTAGATTATTTCTACAATGAAGATAATTAAATTTTATCATATAAACTTCTTACCATTTGGATAGATATTAAAGTTATATAAATTGCCTAAATAATCTACAAGATGCATTATAACATATGTAAATTTAGTGGGATGATGAGATGTTAATTCAATTAACTGAGCCTATAATACATTTGGTAGAATATAATGTTGGGTTGTATCATATTCACACTGGAATATATCGTCACCAATAAAATTAGACTAACTAGGAAGATGAATACAACAATAGTCCTCTATCTAGTGGATGAGTACATCACATGTCCCTCGTCCAAATTGATCGACATGTATCATGTGATTCACTTAATAAAGAAATGAATTTACATTGTATAACACAATAAAGTACAATATTTTATTACAATCATAAAAGCAGAAAAATAACATCTTGGTTGTTCTCCATCCAACTACATGATTAGCAACATACCCAACAACCCCTTTATTCATTATGTCACATTGAGTTGCATTAGAAATGTATAAAATTGTGAATGATCATAGAATAGGTATCTTAATCATCATGGGTATATTAGATTCATACTATATACCAACCACTAATAATATCAATGAATACATAACAATCCATGCGATATACATTGAAAAATCACTCCAAGTAATAAGTCTTCAAATTTTCGACATGATTCCATTCAATGTATTTTTTAGAGAACACTTTGGGATGAATATGAAATTTTATTAATTCTAATCTTAAAATATTATTGCTTCAAATAATAAAATGTGATGGTTATAGATTAGGGATAACACAAATTTATACATTAAAGGGATAATTTAATTTCAACATTCCTCTAATGTAAATTGTAGCGCACATGAATATATGTTAAATAATTGTTTCCTTTATAATAATAACATGATAAATTATAAAAAATTAACTTAGATCTCTGAAATGTTATATCACAAGACATTCTTTATTACACCCACCCTTCAGTTACGATAAATATTTTGTTAATGGATCTCTACATTGTCATCAAAGGACACCCAAATAATATTTACTTTTCCCTTATCTGTAATTTCAGATATAAGATAGTATTTATAAAAAATGAGTTATATTATTTTAGGGTACACTGTTTTTATATCCTAGGAATCTACACTATTGATTTCATGATAATAATTGATCACTTCCATAGTTCTAGGAACCACTCCATGTTCAGTAATGAACTTATGAATATATAAATAATTCTTTGTTGAATATGATATTATGATATAATCTACCTCAATTTCAAATTATAAAATAGTTTATTATTTGGAATTCTTATTACTAATATCTCCACCATTTAGAAAAAACATGAAACTATATTCAGTTCTCATATAATCTATTTTCTGAATGAAAACTCGAATCTATATTTCCATTTACATAGAACTCATCCTCAACAAGAATGATCAAGAACAAAGCCTTATTCATTCTCATGTACAAATGAATTTTATTCACTGTACTCAAATGAATCTCATTATAATTGGTTTGTTATATAATATTTATTCATAAATAATATAAAATATAAGATCTAGTACACTACATGGAATGAATGGTAGATTTTATGGAATATACATATTGAATTTTATATGTCCTTTCCAACTATTTAGAAGGATATTGAATCATCCAATGTTTCATCCCATAGTACACTGGAAAATAACCAATTTTAGGGTTTTACATTTTAATAAAAAATAGAACATTAGTAATTTATGTTCCATGACTATGTGATCCATCAATTCATGTATATCGTAAAATAAACTCTTTTTAATTTATAATTATTCTTCACCATGTATTTAATTGATTATCATTTTCCCAACCATGTTATTCTCGATATAGGTAACCAAATATCACTTTTGAAAAGTAGAATGTCATCAAAATATAATATAATAAATACTAGTATAGTCCAAATAATATTTTTATATACCTGGAAATAATAACCATTCTTGAAAAAACCAAACTCTTTGATTGGGTCATCAAATCAGATATTCCACCACAATATTCTTTCTTCATTCCATAAATGGTCCATTTTAACTTTGATACTATTACAGACTCTATTAGAAAAAAAAAATCATTAGGTTTTTATATATAATAATCATCTAAAAAATTAAAAATTAAATTTTTATCACCAATAAATTATAAAATAAATTTTTTTTCGATTGTATATGAGACATGTAAAACCAAGCTTAAAACCCCAATGAAATTTATTTCATTATATTTAATCTATTCGACAGCCTATGGAACATGGAACCTTAAACCTAAATGAACTATAATATAGTATAATATCATAATCTAGGCATTAAATAGATATATATTAACATTAAAAACTATATTATGAAATCTATGGTTATCTTTTGATTATAAATATTATAATAATCATTGAAAATTTCAATAAATATTTTCTCAAAAATATTTTTCAATAAATGGTTATGTCACGCTTTGCCCACTTATTTTAATATTAATATTTACCATTTATATAAATTTTATTTTAAAAAATTAAATTAATTTTTTATATAATCATATAAAAATTAGATATTGGTGAATGTTTGTGATTTTTTGGAAAAGTTTCAATTTATTATGACTAGTGAAAATACTTCTATTTATTGGAAACAAAAATTTCACATAAATATTTTAGATGGTTATATTTTATTATAAATTGAAGATAAATTAAAATTATTTCAATAATATTAAAATTTCACTATTTTTGGTTATATTAATCAATTCTATATTGAATTTTGATATTAAAACACTCTATACTTATGGGAAAATCATCTTTTAAAACCTAGTTTTCTACCATTTAATGGGTATAATTTTAAATTGGATCAATAAAAATATATGAATTGAATTTGGAAAAATATATTCAATGATTTCAATCATAGTATTTTATACTATATAATAATATGAACTTAATTTTTTACCACTATTAATAGAAAAAGAAGTAAAAATTAATCATCATGCTTAGATAAAAACTAATTCATCAATGCTAAACTGGATAGATAATGGATAAAATAACTTAAAAAATAGTCCAAAACACATTATATGGACATATCTAGACCATAGATCCTATCATTTTCGATAATGAAACTTTTTTATTCTCTTATTATGATTAAAACATCGGTATAATTGAATCGTTTTGAAAACTCTATGTGTTTCCTCCTTCAAACTTATAAAATCCACCCATCTCCTCCCATCAAAAATCAATTTAGTTAATCCATTACCTAAAAAATAACATTGTTACACCCCTCCCAGAATAATAGATCTATTATTTATATAAAAACCCAACTTAGTTATTATTTTATTACAAATCAAAATATGTTTTATGAAAAAAAATATAATGTTCTAAAAAGAAAATTTTTATTTTATTTATTCTTACAACCCCCCTTATAATGTTATTAAAACAATAATAAATTATATCCTTAGTCACTTACATATACTTATGTTTCCTTATTTTATGTTCATAACCAATATTCTTCTACCCTTTTATCAAATGGGAAACTGAATCGTTGATCGTACGCACGACGTACTACTTCCTCTCCAACCGTTATAACTCATTTTCCATCACAACAATTCATGGATGGATATAATGATATATTAAAATCATTTTATATTATATATATGATATTTTTATACATATGTAATTATAATACCCTACATAAATCTTTACATTATATTTTATTTAAAATATGATAATGTAGATTGTGTGTACGATAGACTACCGACTCACAATGATATGTGATTCGTTTTTCACTTATGCATTACATAGATAGTAATATGGGTAAATTTAAGGAATTTATGTGATTAATATGAATATATAATAATTATATGAATTTAATATATCTTAAAATTCACCACCCTTTCACAAATAAATGAAATGATAATGTCTTTCGTGCATATCTATTGCCTACTATCTTCACAAAATGATGATGTTAATTATCCTTGTTCAATTTTCATTATTAATTAATATAAAAATATATATATAATGAAAAATATTTATAAAAATTTTATTAATATCATTCTATGAATTATGTAACTATATTTTATGTACAGTAATAAGAACTTTCATGAAAAAATGCATGAGAAAACAAGGCAATTTAATCCCCAAACAATGAAAATATTGACATATTATTAAAAAACAATTTGTCAATGTTATAATATATGATATTATAAAGATGAATATAGTTATAGTTATGGTATAAATTAATATCATTAAAATTACAATTATATATTAGCTTATTCCACATTCATTGAAATGTATTCATGATATATGGGTCTTCATCTCAATTTCCCAACATTGAGGAATATTGTAATTTTACTCAAATAATTCTTCATTTATTGTTTATATACAGAACATTTGACACATAATATCATTGTTATTTAATAATTCATGTTATTTTATGTATTTATATTAATTATTTCTTCCTTGGGTATTTTTCATGAAAATTACCATGTGGTAATGAATGTCATGACTAAATTTAAATTCATTGGATTATATTACTTATTTATTGTCTTCAACATTATAATAATATATGTGTAATGAATGTTGAATGAATTATTTTTTATTTAACTTTTTTTATTTTTATATTATACACATATTCAATTCATTGAACAATTATCACATTAATGCTATGATATTTTTGGGGTTTTATTTCACAAAAATATTTTAAACGGAATTGTTTATAGTTGAATTTGTATTGAATGAAGTTAATTGATCATTGGATAATAATACCATTTAATTTTATTCACCATGGTTAGGCATGATAGTTTCACATAATAAAACCATTTTCCCACTCACTGTACATAAATTTGTGAAGAAAATGTTTTCAATAAATTCTGAATTCATTTATCTCTTTTGTCAAAAATACTTTTTCGTTCAAAATCATGTTTTATAAAAATGTTTTTAAAATTATCTAAATAAAATATAAATGAAATTTTTACCCATGTTTTATTTAATTTCCAAAATTATTTCAATGGAATATTCCAGTCTTTTCCCCAATATTTCCCTTCTGGGATTTTCTAGAAAATCTTGATGTTATCTTTATTTCAACATGTACAACATGAATGAAAATTACCGCCATCATGACCACTCAATATAATAAATATCACTTTATAAGATCCAAATTTTATTATAAAAAAATTATTTCCAAATACTTTGTTAACTTTTAGTTTCAAAAATATTTTCATAGTTAAATAAGAATATCATTCTAAGGAATATTTTAATGATATTATATGGTGTTTTTAATTAATAGAATAAACATCGATTTTTTTCACTTATTCTACAAATGTGATATTCTTTATTGATATTTTTCATTCTATGTATGTTTTATGATCATTTTGACTAATTAAATTAATTATATTTACTTTTATGATTCATTTTGATATTCATTAACTTTTCCTTGAAATACTCACTATCCTATAATCATCGGACATTAATTTTCCTCCAAATTTACATATTTTTTATCATGAATATGTTTGTTGATTAAATCATATATCTCTCCTATAAACATTGTTCTATATTTAATGTTATTTAATTTTTTATTTTAAATATTGATAAATTTACAATCATTAGTCAATACATAGATTTAATGATAAGTCACAATTTTCATGAATTAATTCTATCATTGGATATATAAAGAATAATTAGAAAATATAGTGATGGTTGGGGATGAGAATTATATATAACATTGATGTATCAGTAATCTCATGAGGATAATCAGTATGATTGAATTCAAATAGATTCTACCTGTATTTTTAAACCATCTCATGATAGGTCATAATGGTAGAGGTATCATGGTGACTAATATCACAACTTCCAATAATTAATAACATCATTCATTATGAATTAAATTATTATTATCCACTATATTTTCACAATGAAATTATCTATTCATAAATTTAATTCTTAGTTTTTTAATTTAATTTAATTGGTATATAATTTTTATATTTCCCTATTTAGTAGTCCATTTCATTTCATAACAATCATGTTAGTTAAATCGGATATGTGTTCAATTATTTATATTTTTATAGATTATTCCAAATCAATTTAGGATATTAAATTTATTTAAAGAAATTTATGTTTATTTATTTACCTTTACATAATGGTTATTTCTTATATAATAAGAATGGTCAAGTTATTGATTAAATGGCATATGTGTTCAGATATTTAACTTTATATATTGTTTTTTTTGTATTGATTTTTATTCATTTAGTAGTTATTTATTTTCCATTATGTAATAAATAATGATAATTTGAACTCTCCATTATAGCTTTTACTTTCCCCAGAATCCATGATTTGTACTATGAAGGATATGAAAGGATATTCTTGGGGATATAATGATATTCTTGAAAAAAGTATGTCTTAATATGTGTATTGAAATTTAATATTGGAATATTGTATGCATATAATTTACCAAGACTACTAAACTATATGGTCTTATAGGATGTTATTCTTTGTAACTTATGCTAATATAGTAATGTAGAAATGAGTTTCAGGTTATTGGGATGGAGTTCACTATAGAATGTATCTGATAATGTTTAGTAGAAACATTTGGAATAAGATTTTAGAATACATAAATTGGGGAACAATACCATTTGATGACTTTGAGACTAAGTATATAATAACTTCCATATATTTTAATAAGGATTATATTATGTGATTTTTCCTAAATATAAATCCCAATAAAGATATTATAAGCAGAATTGGTTCTATAATTGATGTACCAATGGGTAATAAATTCGAAAAGGGTGTCTCTTACATAACTCAAGTAATACTTTATACATGATAACAAGCCTTACTGCACACCTGGTTTGATACTATTATGGGATATACATTGGATAAATAACATTTTCATTTCAAATCATTGTAAAGTATTTGAATAGATGATGAGAATGAATAAGTTATGTAGTTATTTCTGTATCATATTTTCATATTAATGTCTCATGATATAGAATAACTATAAATGGTTATATGGGTTTCAACTATGATTATTATTTATCATAATATTGTTTTAGTTTTATTCAGTGGATGGGTCCTGGAAGAATTAGTACAGATGTGGATTTTATGGGAAATGTGGTGACTATGCGAAAAAAATGTAATGATTAATAGAATAAAGATTATTATGAATATTTATAATAATTTATCCAAAAATGTGATTAAAAAACTATAACATAACCAACTTTCAATCTCACAAAAAAACATAATAATGATGTTTTCTAAGAGCATGAGTGGAGGAGACCATAATGGAAATGCGGATTGATTAAATTCATGTAAAAAATATGGAAATTAAAACCAGGAAAAGTGTATCAAAATAATGGGAAATGTTTTTATGTGTGGAAAATAATGGAATAATGAAATTAATTTCCAATGAAAAATGAAGAGTGTAATGGAATGATATAAATTTCATCATAGCGATACATTAATAGTCTGTTGCCTTAAATGTGGGGAACCGAGGCATTATCAGAGTCAATTACATCTTCTAATGATTATACCCTAGACTAAATAGGGAATTGATCTAAGAGAAATTTTTTAAATTATTTATGTAAGGAGATTATATAAATAAATTATATAAGTATTTTTACTAATGTTATTTTGGTTATTATAATAATTATACATATAACTATTTGGTTATATATTATAAAAATATATGTCACAATTAAATTAATAACTATGTATACTATCATGGGTTTATGAGTTTATGGTTCATAATATTTACAAATTATTAAACACCCCTTTTTAGTTTTATGTGATGTGAGATGAACAATATTAATGATATATTGGGAACTATTTGTGGAAATAAAAGCTATTGGTTTCATATATGTTTTAAGGAAAAATATATTTAATGAAGAATTCCCTAACATTTTATGGGAATAAGTTTAAATATTTTTTTAACCAATAATGATTATATTATCTTTATGTTTAGGTAATCATGGTCTATTTCACGTTGGTAACATTATAGGAATAGGAAAAGGATAACCTGCATGTCGGGTGAAAAACCATCTCGACGAGAAATGTCATGGGGCTTGAACACATAACTAAATGATGATAAGGTTTTAGTACCTACAACTAGAATATGTGATATTATAGTTAATATGTCATTGTTTTTAGATAAATTATTTAATGAATTAATATTAATGATGAACCTGTGGTGTTACTATTGAGGTTTATTGATTAATAACTTATGTTAACCCTATCATATTTTTTCTAATATATTGAGATATATAGAAGTACATTCCAAACATTTATAGATTTTATGATGCTTTAAAAATTTATTTTTTTCATTTAGGAATAAAAATTAATTCATGGCTATTCATTCATGGGATATGAAATAATGTTGAATTTGATTGAATCACATCCAACGGTTGAAATTGTAGATAAATTATAATTATAACATGTAAGTAACTATAATGATATTCTTAGAAAGTAATTATATTCCTAAAATTGAGCAAAATTATAATGGAAAGAACAATATATATTTTTAACTTCATAACTAATGAATTAAATGATTCTTTTAATCATCACAAACATACGGTTTTGAGGTCTTATCATTCAATATAAAATTCACATCCTTGTGATAAATGTCCTCTAATATTCTCAATAATTATTTATAATATTATTTTATATCTTAGCATTCCTTCTAATTTATCCAACATAAAAACATAATTATGTGTTTTTCCATATAGTATTTTAAAATCCTTTTATATCTTACTAATAGGATATTTTATTAACCCTTTTTATGATGTTGGTCTTGAACATAAGAATTTTCGAATATCAAAACATTGACTTATTATTGAATAAAAAATCTATAATGAAAAAATTTATTTAATATTTTAGAATGTAACAACCCAAAAGTATAAAATAATAACATTTTATTTGATATTTTTTTTGATATTTAACACCGATCATAAATAACCAACAAATTTTTTTTTAAAATTTAATATACTTGTTAGCTTTTGGAACACGAAACATTCAACCTAAATGAATCTTGTTTTAGTATAACAATATAAACTATCCAATAAATTGGTGTGTATTAATTTTATAAACTATATTATGAAACTTATGGTCATCTGTTGATTATAAATAATATTATAATCAATTAAAAGGAATAGAATTATCTTATAATGAATAGTGATATATACTAATATTTATTGAAAAATACATTTTAATATAATTAATTTACAAGAATATATTAAATTTTAATTTATTTTTAATATAAAATTAGTTCTGTAATATTAATATTTAATTAATTTATTTCATTTTAATCAATTACATAATGAATTTTGATACTAAAAAATTCAATAATTATGAGAATTTTCTCTTTGGAATTCTAATTTATCTTCACATCTATGGGTATAATTTTAAATTTGATTATACCACATATGATAGAAGAATTTGTAAAAATGGATTCAATAATTTGATTAATAATAATTTATACTCTAAAATAATTTGAAATTATTTTGTACTATAACGATTTGTAATGGAAATAAAATTTATTACAGTGGTTAAGGTAAAAACTGAATTACCAAGTTGTAAAACTAAAATGAAAAATGTATAAATGACATAAAAACATGTCCACAATAGATATTAGGGAAATGTATTTCCCTTGTAACCCATAAGAGTGTATAATATCCCTTTTTGAGGCTTTTTTACATGATACAAACATTGGTGTAATTGAATATTTTTTAAACATTCGGGTCTCTCATTCCCCACACATATAATAGGTCACTCCAACTCCTTGAAACATCACACATAAAAAATCATTTGGATTATCAAATACCTACGAAAAGAAATTAATTAATCCCTGTAAAATATCATAGATACCTTTTTTATCAAAATGATTACCTTGGAAATATTTTGGAGAAGAAATAATGACGTTGTGCGATATAGAATTACCTTTTTTTACATGGGTTTCTATTTTGATTCTAATTCCACCAATTTAAAATATTATTAAACCATGAATATATAAAAACCACATTATATTACATGTACAGTTATTTCATTATGATATGGTAATTTCCTATGTCTATCTCATCTATATCAAATGGGAAATGAAACCATTGATCGGGTGTACAGAGGACTGCCGCATTGCTGAAGGATTTAACTTGTTTTCCATATCCCCCATTAATTTTTTGATAAAATGATGTATTTTTCAAAATTATATGATATTTATGATTATTTTATACTTATTTAATCATTATATCACATATAACATCATGATTTACACGTCGTTAATATAATAATGTTGCTCATGTGTACTGTGGACTACCACTTCACAAAGTAAAGTGATTCGTTTTTCATTATTAATTTGAAAAAAGGTAATAATGATAAATTAATTGACTATATGTGATTTATATGACATTATATTTTTTCTATAATATTTATTGGTTATACACATTATTTCTCATTCTTCGATTAAGAAAAGGATAATGTCAATTGTGTTTATGTATAGACTTTTGTTTCAATGAATCGATATGATTCATTATCCATTTTAAAATTTTAATATGGATTATTGAAATTTATATAATGAATAAAATTATATCATTAAAATCAATATCATTTGGTACATTATTTAACTATAATATATTCAAAAGATCCATAATATTCCTAACAAAACAATCTTTAAAAAATTTGGTAATTGACACCCTAAACAATTAAAATAATGAAATATTATTAACCAATTGTTGTTAAATTAATATAAGGGGATATTATATTATATTAAAAATCATCATATTTTTTTTACAAAATAAAAATTTTACGAAAACATTGTACTAGTGGTTAGGTAATGTTCAACCAAATGTAAGCATGAGGTAAGGCACCTCGTCTAAATTTTTATACATTGACACATATTGTAATGTTATGAACCTAATTTAATTTATACGGTGCATATACTAACACTTTGAAATGTATTATCATGATTAAGTAACAATTAATGGTGATTAAATTTCATTTTTAATTATTTCATCCAATTTTATTTTACATGAAAATTAAAAAGTGCTGAATAATTTGATTAGTCAATTTCCATTCTTTGGGTTACATAACATTGATATTTTATCTGATATTATATAATTCTTTGTGTAATAAATTTTTATTATCATATGTATGATTTAAAATTTTTATCTTCATTTACATTTGATACACATAACTAATTCGGTGATTAGTTCTCACTTTAACATTACGAACGTTGGGAGGGTTTATTGCATAATATCATTTTAATTAGGATTATTTATGAATTGATTTCGAAAGAATTAAATTATATGATCATTGGATAAGAAAACAGATTTTTTTATTCTCTTATGGTTAATAATTATGTTCTAATATAATTGTACCATATTTCCACGGTTTGGCACATAAAATTGTTCCTTTTTTAAATAAAATATTACTTTATTTCTCTCATTGGTCGATAATCTTGTATCTTCAAAAACCATGTATTATAAGAAATAATAATTTTATTATTTAAAAATTTACCAAATGGTTTTTAATGAAATTTTACCCATATTTTCTTAAAAAATAGAAATGAATGTTAATGTCATTTTTTAAATAAGGTCCATTCGGAAAACTAAATAAGATAACAAATTTTTTATTTTAACATCTATAGAATGTGTGGAATTTCCCACCATCAAGACCAAAAATGTTATAAAGCATCATTTATAATTAAAAAAAGTTATTTTCAATGAAAAATATATTCAGAATGTATTTGGAAATTTTAGTTTAAATTTTTTTCAATGTTAAAGAATATTTTCCTCATGATTTCTTTTAATGAAATTTCATAATGTATTTATTTTCACCAATTACAAAAAACCATTATTTTACTTATACACCATTAGGTATATGTTTTAACCATACAATATTTAATCATTAAATTGATGATATATGATAATTTTCTAAAATTAATGTATTCATATTAACTTTCTTGATTCATTTTATAGTCATTTAGTTTCCCTTGAAATATTTACATTCCAATGATCATTGGTCATTAAATTTCCCCGAATTTTTCATACTATTTATCATAGACGTTTTTATTAATTAAAAAAAATATCATTTATGTATCCAATATTCTATATTTAATGTTATTTTTGTATCTGGGGAAATATTGATAAATTTTAATTCGTTGATCAATATAGATATTTGATTATAAGGTTCATTATTCATATTTTAAATAAATTATCCGATATAATAGTAATGATTTGGACATTATGTAATAGGATGGATAGTTATATATCCCCTAGATGCATCCGTAGTCTCATATAAAGAATTAGTAAGCTATCACTAAACATATCTCTACTTGTAGTTTTAAAAAATCTTGTGATATGACTAAACGGAAGAGGTATCATGATTCGTAATATCATTATATCAATTAATGTAGGATTTCCTTTAATAAAAACTCATTAATTATTATCCTTTTTATTTTCACATTGATATTATATATGAATTATTTTATTTCCAACATTAGTGATTAAATGTCAGGGGAATTAAGTTAATTACATTTCCATATTTATTTATCCTTATATTTTTATGATAGTAAAGTGAATTTAATTTAAAGTGGAATCAGTTTTTTACATTTCCATATTGACTATTCTTTATCAATTTGTTGTAGTAGAGTAATAAAAATTGTATGTTCAATTATTTACCTCTACATATTGATTATTCATTGCCTATTAACTATATTAAATTTATTGATTTAATTTCTTGTGTGTTCATATTTTGACTATTCCATATTGATTAAATTTTTTTTATTATTCTTTCTTTAATAATGCAATATTCCCCTTTATATAATTTTTATCAAGAATTTAACGTTAGCCTTATTTTATTTTCCTTTTTAGGAATCTAGAAAACTTTTACAAACGATATGAAAGGATAAGTTAGAGAGACTAATTATTTTATTGTAAAAATATTATATAGTGATTTTTGTATTTATATGTAATATGGGAATTGTGAATGTATCTTTTTAGCAATATTACTACAATATAAAGTCCTTCGGGTTTCAATTATTTTTCTCTCATGAAAATGTTTAACAATTCATTATTAGTAGGGTTTTTGTTGTTACAGAAAAAGGTTTTGATATATATTTCATATATATCCAAATTATAATGTGCAGTTCTGATACGAAAAATATGAATAGACCCAATCATCATGATAGGTGAAAATATTAATTCATAGTGAATACCATGATTTTTTGTTGATAATGTATTCAAAAAATAATTTTTTATATGTACACACACTATTATTAATGTTAGTATTCTTATTTGAAAACCAAATTCAACCTCTGGGTCTAACCACTTAAGGTGATTTTACCATGTTCCTAATATGGTTGGTGTATATAGAGTTCATTTCATATTTCATGGATCATAACGATTTACCATAATAAAAACACTTACAAAAATCATGCTATATGGAAGCTTAATATCCACGAAAATTTCCATATAATAGTTGACTACAAGATATCCATATATCATGATCACACAAAATTTCTACTATACATTTATTGATCATTTTTATTTTGTGATTTTTCATCTTCCATGAGACTTTTTGAAACCTACCCAACTTTCGAATAAAGAATATTTCATGTCTATTGGTCCTGAACTTCTCCATGTTCAATTTTCATATCCTAAAATCCTAATGCTATGTTTTATCTCAAAATTAATGAAAAAAAACATGCAGAAAAACATTTTGTTTTAAAATAAAATAAAAGTAATTTCTTACTGTTTCCATAAGATAACCAACATAAAGTTTTTCATATTTAGAGTAAATATTATCAAAAGATAATAATCCTTTGAATTATTTGAATCTATGAATCTAATATACTCATTGGTTTACACATATGACTGTGTATGAGATGAAATATTTAACTATCACTTAACATTCCCTCCAAAATGATTCTTTGGACATATTTTCAAATAAAAAAGATATTATATTCTCAAATGAAAAAAAATCATGTGAGTCCAATAACCAATATCTATGGATTTCATATAAGCATTTATCAAATATATATGAAATGGTATAGTGCTATATATATATATTTTGAATCAACCTTGACTATCTAGTTCTGAAATTCATAAACATGATTATCCTAATATATATATATAATTTATATACAATATAATTTATTCATGAAAATATAAAACATATCATTCAAATTTATAGAATAGACAATTTTCATAATAATGACAAATAATTCATTCGAATCCCAAAATGATACAAAAATAAAATTTTTCATTATACTTAGATCATAATAAAAATTCACTATTTTTATAAGAAATCAACATGGTAAAACCAGGTCAAAAGTGTCAACCATTAAAGAAGAAACACTTTATCCATTACTAAAACGAATATCTACCCACAATTCATCAATTCCCTCTTATATATGAGTCAATTTTTTCATAACATGTGTTTGATTCACATACAATATCTAATATAGATGAGATTTAGTTTGTGTATTAGTTATCTGTGACATTCTAACTCAAAATCTCATAATTATTATTTTTGGGAGCACTTCTCAACCATAAGTTCCAATATATACCTATTTTACATGTAATATCTATAATCTATTTTAATATAATTATCATTAGTTAATCAATAACATATAACAAAGACATATATTTGGTTAAGTATCATGTATTATACATATTACCCAAGTCCATAATCTTGCGGGTAAACACCACTTCACAATTACTATTACAGAATATGTTTCCTAAAGACCCGTTATTACTAATTATATTAAGAAGTTATATTCTAAAATTAAATATATTTTAATTAAAAATTATTCTATATTATGGTTATTTACATAAAAAATTAATTTATGGATATTTTTTATCATTTTTCTTAAATGGTAATTTTTTAGGTTAATATCAAATCATAATGTTGTCACCAAAACTATAGACATATATAAGAAAACCCTATAATATAATTTGATTAAAAATTATTTTAATAATTAAAAATAGAATATCTTGAAAATAATAATTTGAATTTATAATTACTATGATAAATCTTTTAGGGTAATAAGTAATAAATTGAATTTTTTTTTGTTATTTTCCTTTACCAAAATATTATTTTAGTAAAATTCTATTAATACTTAATTTTATGGCAAATGAATTTTATATATTTAATAATAAAAAAATTTACGTCATGAAAATAAAAAACATTGAAAATTTTATCAAACACAAAATTTATAATCTTTTTAATACACCTTTTGTAAAATATTATTTTTTATGTGTATCATTATTAGTATTAAAATATTAATTTCGTTTCAATTTTGTAAATTTTATAAAATAAACATATTATTAATCAAAATTAAAAAATTATTTAATAAGGTAATTTTATTTTCTTCAAAAAATTACATTACAATGGTAAATATTCGTTATTGAGATAAAATTAATATTTTTCAATAAATAAATGTTTTTAATATTATGTTTATTTAAATTATATACTTTTAAATTTAGTCTACAATGGGATATTAATAATTATATAAAAATAAATTAGAAATTATTTAATTGTTATTTTACATTAAATAAAATTAAAATCACATGAAAATTAAAAAATTATCTTTTTACAATTATTTTTTTTTAAATTTAAATTTTCTAATTTAAAAGATATTTTGTACATATTTAAAAATTTAATTATGTATAACAGAGCACAAATTTGGATACAACATGATGAACTTTTTAAATATCTTCCATAATTATTTTAAATGATAAAATAATTACCATGATTACTATTTAATATTGATTAATAAGAGTTACAATGGTATTACTAATGCCTCTAAAATTTTAATGAATCAAGTTGACAATTATAAATTATAGAGTACTTTATATATATGTAAATCCATAACTATGTTTCTCACAAATATTTCCATTGAAATCTCACCTAACTTACCAAACCAACCTAACCCCTTTGTGATTCCAATCTTACCCCATATCTTATATTATTTTCTATGAAAAATCCCCTCAGATTATCCTTAGATGGAGCTCTCCCCCACACATTATCACATCCCTCTCAACCCCAAAGGAAATGATAATGAATTCCCCTTTTATATCAATGTCAAAATCCCCATCTCCCTTGTTTTCTTGTGGTTTTTAGTTGGCCATCCACACATTTAATGGTTACTTAAAATTGTAAGGGTTTTTAATCCTTATATTTCATTATTAAATGAAATCATTTTATTGTAATAGCATTTCTACATATTTTTTTAATTTTAATTTAATGATTTTATCTATCATTTTATATTTCATTATTGAAATAATATTCATCCCCTTCCATTATTGATTTTATCCTATGTCATTATTATAACGATATTGGGGTTCTCATTCCACCCCATCCACTCTCAATTACAATCATTTATTATAATAAGATCATGATTGTAATTTTATGGAATTACCATAAATTTGATATATCAAAAATCAAAATTAATATGATAATTTAATTTTCCTAATATATAATAATTTACCAAATTTCTATATTTTGGGAAAAAATAGTGTGTGGTTTTTCATGAAATTAAATCCCGGTCTTCATACAACCAAGGGTATGTGGTTGTGTCATGGATAAATCTAGGAAAATCTCCTTAAAAAGATTGATTTAGCTTAAAAATAATCTTCACACTAGTTCATGATGACTGGTTATAAGAATATAAACATAACTACGCATCCCTATGGGAAAACATTTAGATAATTTAATTTCTAATAGTGAATAATGTTTGATTTTCCTATGATTATTATACCACCCTACCAGTGAAAACTATTGAACTCAATTACAATATTTTTTGATAACCCAACACATTAATAGTACCATTTTTCTCTTCATTATCTATATTTCTATTATCAGTTTAATTTGTTTTACATTTAGAATATACCCATGGGTTCTATTTTCATTATTTATGTTTTAATTATCCACTTTATTTATCTAAATAGATTATATCGATGTTTTATTATTTAATGTTTGAGAAATTATTTTTTTCCCATTTCATTGTATCTTAATATCGATGTATGTTTGTTCCTAAAGAAATATGGTTATATATTGTATTAATAGGAATATATTTTCCATGGTTAATTTATTAGACATAAATATGTGATATATGAGGATAAGCATTATATATCCCGTTTATGAATCAGTTGGTCTCAATATAGAAAAGGATTGATAATTTTAAATATACCTTACCCATGCAAGCATGATGTCTTGGTTGTGGCCTTGATGGAATGATATATTTCATAGATTAGACCTTTATGGAAATAATAATGTCTTGGATGAGGAAGTTATGGTGACAATCATATCCATCATTATTTATTATATCCCCATGAATTCAGTTAATATTATCTAATGGATTATTTTGTTTTCAATGTTATTCATTGATATTTTTCATGGTCAGGATGTTTATTATATAGAATATATATTATCTTTTCACTCTCTTATCATATGTGTTCATGTTATGATATATTCTACTATAAGTGTATCCTTACATAGTATTTGGTCTTATCCTTCATTTGTTTCCATTTACCCTGGGTAACTCTATGAGATATATGAATAAATTTAGCGATTCAATAAATATAAAAAGGCTGTTTAAAAAAATATTTAAATGAATTTTTATATTCAATCATAAAACAAAAATCATGTATGTATGTTTTCTCTAAATACTATTAATCTATAATTCCCATTGATAGTTTATACATAATATTTTTACATAGATAATAATGTTACCACTAACATTAGTTTACTGGATTTAGGGAATTAAAATTTGTATAAATGTGAGATTTTGTAAGAACCTTGGGAATTATAATTTAGGCGAACATATCAATAAAAATAATTATAATATATCTCTTGGAAGCCCTATATATTTTCAATGAATTAATATTTTAGTATATCAATATTCTTATAGTTATGAGAATGATAGGTATATATCATTATATGGAACCTAATAATGGAAAATAAATTATATCAATACCTATAATCAGTGTAGGGATGTCTTAGAGAGAAATTCAACATGATCAGTGTTAGAACTGATATTATTTTTGAAATATGAGGTTATTTGACTCATATTAGGATTAATAACATTAATCATATGAATAATCCTACATATCCATAATACGTTACTATAATTTTTGACAGCGTAATGTAACAAAATCTACCATAATTTAAAAGGACCGTAGATCCATTTGTAGCTGAGAAATGGATTGAGTCCCTTTGTAGATATTTCATGTATTAAGAAGCAATGAATTGTATGAATTATTCATGGTGGTTTATTATGTAAGGGGATATTTTTATCGATGTAGGGAATTAATTGAATATGTGATGGAGGAAGGGGATTTTGAAAAATGAAATGAATAATTTTTAGGGTGGTTTTATTTAGGAAATAATTCTCTGAGAGAAATGAGTTTATATGGAATGGAAATTCAATAATTTCATGTAGAAATAATAAGAGGTTAATTTTTATTAATATTATAATTTTAAAATATTTTCTACACATGTGATGGATTATATATGTAAAATTGAGAGTATTATTAACCCTTTTAATGACAAGATTAAGATAATCCTCCTTAGAGGACAAATATTTTAGTCATTTGCATCCTATGAACATATAATGTCATTTTCTATCAAGAGGGAAAAATAATTACCCAATTCCTACATTTAAAAAGTGATTCAATAAATGAAATATAAGGTTTGGGACTATGGACCATGAAATTTAGTAATGAAAAAGTAGGGAAATATGGGACATTGTGAACATTATATTTGTTTAAATAAACCCCTAGTAATATATTAAATATAATAGTTTTTTAAGAGTTTCTAGAATGATAATATAGAACATGAATGAATGGGAAATATGGAATACATTAATATCCAGTGGCCCAACAATGTAGAGATGGGTAATAACTTGAATGAGTTTCCTAAACGTTAATGGAATACACCACAATGGGACATGGGGACATTGAAAAGATTATTTGATTACTACAACTATTGTTAGAATTTATGAAAATTTAATAGAATGTAAATTTATGGTAAAATCAATGTTATATAATGATTTATTTTATTATAAATTATCATTTTATTTTATTTTTTACCAATTTTTTGACAATATTATAACCATATCTAGGACCATGATAAATGATTTAACAATAAAGGCTCATAGAGAAAATTTTATTATAATGAGGGTTTGGAGTTAGTCTCCATTTTTACGCATAGAAAACACATAATTGAAAAATTTAATATCATACCTAATGTTGACATTGACGTAATCATGGGTATAATTTTTCATTCCAATTTATATACATGAATTAAATTCCAACAGAAGTAGATTATCATTTTTATAGGGGGAGGGGAGTTATTTATATTTTGAGATAAAGCCTTATTATCAAAGTCATACATAAATCCTCCTCCATTATCCCAATATAATGAAATAATTATAGGGGGAAAGAAGTTAAAACCCATTTCTAGAAGGAAAACATATGAATTGAGGATATACCTACATTGCATTGATACATTAATATGTTTCTTGAATATTTTATTCTATATCCTTCTAAGCATGAATAATATTTGTAAACTAAACATATTTCAAAAAAAACATATAAGTTATACTCCGTATATAATATCCTTAGTGGAATTATAGAGGAATAAAAAATAGTAGTAGTTGTGTTATAGGGGATTCATTGATGATTATTTGACCAACATAAAGGAGCTCAATATTTCTGAAGAACAATATTCTATCTAGATATCACAAATTCTGGGTGAATAAATATAATATAAAAAAGACTACATTTCACAAAAGGTATGAAAATTTTGAGTTTAAAATGATTCTTTAGTGGTTGATAATTCACCATTAGTGTTTATGCATATAATGAATGTATAATTAAATGATCATCTTCCTTATTTTATAGTGGTATTTTTTATGGTTACTAGATATTTATTAAATAAATGGGGAATATGAGAATCATTTATGAACAATTATTGATATTATCATCGATAAGGAGTTGTTTGTGAATTTCAATAAGTGTGACATTTGGATCTATGACATCCCTTTTCATGGAAGTATTGTCTTTATGGATGGAATATTTATTGGTCTTTCAAGGATAAATTTATTCATAGAATTACCCTCAGAAAAAATATGATATAGATACATAATTTTATTATCTTAATAGGTTATGATCAATTATTTATTCTAATAATTTCTTTATTTTACAACTTGTTCACCAAGTCAACATGAATGGTGGAAAAATTTTCATTGTAAATGAGATTAGATGAATGTTTTGTGGAGATAAAAATGACACTATGAAACGCATAAATTTTTACACTAGTAATAAGAAAGGAATGATTTATAATATATAGTAATGCCTCCAAGAATGTTTTTTATTGGGTCCTTGTGAAAAATAATAGAGTAGTTTCTTGTGACTCAAGGGAGAAAATTATACATATATAAAAAAATAAAAATATTTTTTTTTTACTTGTAGGTATACAATTATCCTTCTAGTTATTCTTGAACAATCTCTATGGTGGTAAATATGATATATATATATAGACCATAAATGTTTGAAGTACATGTTTTCACAGATGGATATCAATATGAGACACAAATGATGAATATAATGACTAATGGACTATTATTTTAAGACATAGTATTAAAAAAAGAAAAATATCAATGTGGTTGATTCCTTAAGATGGGTTATTATACTTTTTAAAGTGACTATGTGTGGAATGAATACCTGAGCTAAAATGGGGTTACTAGATAAAGTGAATAACAAAAGTTCTCTGTAAAAACCAGATCCATGTAGATATATATGGATTTTAGAGAAAAAATCATTTTATATGGAATGATGTAAGATATTATGGACTAATTTCCATGATCATTAGTATACCAGTAGCTCAAGGCTATATGGAAACATCAAAACTGAGTCATGAATCATCTCTCTATACCAATGTGGAAGTGGTAAACAACTATAATAGATTTTATCCTTAGATATACACTAAAACATAATCAAATAAGACTATATGGGTAAATTTTGGATCACCTTCTATGTTTACAAATTTTATATAAATAAGGGAGGACATACCTTTAAAAATTATTACATATCAGTATATCAATAAAATAATGAAAAACTATAATGAACCTGTATAAATTAAATAAAATTGTGTCCATTGGTTCATGTCAAGATTTCAGAGGATCATTCAAGAGTATCTCAATAAAAATATATATTTAAGAAATTCTTATTATAAACAAACTACTAAAAAATCTAACAGAACTATTTTAAAATTACTTGAAATTTTGAGACCATGTTACCTTGACTTACACACTCTATGGGATCAGTCATCGTTTAGTTTAATTCACATAAAATAATAATTTACATTCAATCATCCATATGTCATGATATCTGGATTTTTATTAGAATAATTTCATAATCTAACATTTGGGGAAGTATTTGAAAAAACACGATAGTAGGACTAAATAATATTTTTGAGATAATTTAGAATTTAAAAAAAAATCAAAATCATATCAATGTATCTCAAAGTAGGAGAAGACGATATGGTGATATTCAATGGAACGACTAGGAAGATTATGTTGGGGACCATGTATTATTATATGTGATACTATTTCAGGTAGTTTTACAATTCAGTAAAAAGGGAATGCAAATCGCTATATGGATTTTCCATTTTCAAATTCTATATTGAATTTGTGTTTTGGTCTATTGTATCACTTTACAACCAAGACACACTATAGAGAATGATATTTTCCATGATTCATTATTGAAGATGTGAATACATATATTAACACTTGTATTAACCCCTATGTTGGAATAATTATAACTTTACATTAATTTTATTTAATAGCTTATCCAAATTCATGACCCTATAGTGTAATTTTGATGGAATTAGACAACTCTATTGGTGAATGTTATCTAGAAAAATCACATGTTAGATGAAGAATCATTTGAATCAGAAGTGGAAAAGAATAATAATTACTCATATTTCTTTTGACCTTATGTATAGAAATTTTAAATGATGAAATATTTTAAGGAAATGATATAATGAAATGCTAAGGACCTCACCCTAGGATGCAAACAACACATCTCAACAACTATTTCACAATGTGTTGTCTATAGGGACTTTATAAATATTTACATATAAATTTTCAATTACTAAATTTTATAATTTATATTAAAAAATGATTTAATGTTTAGATTAATTATGTCCAATAAATTGGGTATGTTCTTTGATATTTTTCTAAAATATTTTATTTTTATGTAAATAGTGAAATACAGTTTTTTCTAAAAATATTAATTTATAAAATCATAAAATAGAATTTCACAAAACATTTAATTTGATAAAATTTATAAGAAGAAAACTATGTTATTTTAAAATAATATATTGAATTTATAAAATCAATGAATAATATTTTAAGGAAATAATGAAAAAACCCAATAAAAATAGTTCATTAGAAATTTTAGTTAAATATTATTTTGATAATATTTGGGTTAGAATTTATTTAGTAGAAAAATGGTATTTTTTTTTGAATAACACAATTTATATTAATATAAAAAAATCATTAATAATTTTATAATAATTAAAAAATTTATGCTAAAAACACAATAAAAAAAGGGTATTTTCACATTACCTGTGCTAATATTAATTAATATTTTCCTATTTATAAATTTAGAAAAATATAATTTTTTATTTATTGAAAATAAAAAATATCAACAAAATTGATAATGGAAATTTTATTTTCATATAAATTTTTTGTTATAAATAATATTAGTTTTTGTTTTAAATTAATTATTCTTTAAAGAATAATAAATTTCAATAGATTTTAAATTTTTAAAATGATATATTATAAAATTAATACAAAAATATGAAGTCTATTAATATATTAAAAATTGAAAACTATTTTACTCAATAAGTAATGTTAAATTCCATTAATAACACCTAACAATTTAAATGTAACCATTTAAAAAACAATTTTTGTACACATAATATTTTGTAGTTTAAAATTTAATTTTATTATATTCTGAAGTTAAATTACGTTAAATAAAGACCATGATTATATTTATCACATATAATTATTGGAATAAGGGGAATCATGAATATTTTGTTAGAAAATAGTTTCTATGATAATTATTTCATATATTTTAATAAGTATTAAAATGGGTAATCTAATATAGCTCAAATTTTACTAATTCAATTTCACACATTGACCTTATATAATTTTTTTTGGTAGTAAATTCATTCCAAAATTTATTTCCAAAATTAACATTCCTAACTCCCCTAACTCACTAAACCAACCTATCCCTCATGTGATACCATTCATTCCCATACATTACATTAGTTTCGATATCCACTCTAAAGGAATTGATAAAGAAGTTACCTTAAATATTAATCTCTAAATCCCTACCAAGGAGTTCATAAGGATTCATGGAGTCCTCCAAATCTTTGAAAAGTTACTTAGAAAATTAAGGGGTTATAATCCTTCTCATTCCTTTTTAATAGAAATTATTTTATTTATAATAGAGTTTAAATATATTTCATTTATTGTAAATTTAGGGTATTCTCATTTATGATCTTGTGAATTAGATAATCTTAATCCACTCTCAATATATCCATTATAATATGTAATTATTATTTAAACATAAGGGTTCTCAATCCACCAAATTTATTTTCAATTGCAAACAATAATTTTAATGTAATCTTTCATATAATTCTATGGAATTATAACCCATTTGGTAAATCTACATTGATATTACCACTCATTAAATATATATATATATATTAATACATTATTTTACCTAAAAATCATATCTTTAGTAATGTAATGACTGTGTGGTCTCCTTAACAATGGAATCCTTATCTGGATTTTAACAAGTAGATGCTATTGTGGGACATGTATACATAATAGGATAAAAACCCTAAAAGATTCGAGTTGAATTTTAAATCACTCTTCACTCTAGTGCATGATGAGTGGGACAATAAATTAATTCCTATCTAGAATTTTTTTTGGAAAAGTTCTTTAGATATTTCACATTTTCTTTAAAGACCGTATTGAGTGATTTTCTAACCATGTTTATTGTCTCTTTTCAGAGAATAATATTGAAATCAATAACTATATTATATTGATAACACATAAATTTTATTTTACCGCTCACAATTACCTTATCATTGTTTTATTGATAATTTTATATCATTTTACATTGATAATAAATTGGTATTATGTTAAATATTTGTGATTAAAACATCCAATATCTCTCTAGGGATTCCTTATATCCTTGTTACCGTAATTATTAACTGTGATTGTATTTCTATTCTGCATGATTTTATATTGATAAGGATGTTTATTAGTTCCAAATGATATTTTATTATGAACTATATTCATATTCGTATCATCCACATAGTGAATTTATTAAACATAATGAAGTGACATGCGGGGGCAAGTATTTTATAATATTATTTCATCATTTCGTCTCATGAGACAAAGGGTTTGGATATTTTTTATATTCCACACAATAAAATCATAATGTCTTAGTTGTGGCTAGGATGGACATACTGTTTTATTTTTGGTGAATATAGAATCTATAATAATGTCCCAGTTGAGGCCTTCTCAATAATGATTATAATGACTTGAATTATACATTCCATATCAATGAATTTAGTTATTTTTATTTATGATATTATTTTATTTTCTTTGTTATCCATGAATTGTTTTCAGGCTCATGATATTGGTTATATGGAATTTATATTTATTATTCACTATGGAATCATGTGTATTACTGTTATTATGGATTATGTTGTACATTTACCATTACTAGGTGTTTGATCTCACCATTATTGTGAATATTTCTCCCATGGTTTTAAGAAGTTATATATGAATAAATTCTTGGATGTACTAAAAGTAATAAAAATTATTTAATATGTTATTATGATTGATTTTGACTTTAAAATATAATATGGCAATCATGTATGCATCTAGTATCCCAATAATATTAAACTGTCCAGTCCTTTATGATGTTATCCATTAATTTTATACAAATGTAATAATGTAACCATGGACTTCCGGTTAATGGTCGTAGGGTGTTACATTTTATCTTTTAATGAAGCAAATTTAATTAAATTAATCTCTTTGAAAAATATGGCAACATAGACCGTAATTATTTTGTTTTCCAATATCCATATTTCATCGTCACTTACACTCATTTGAGCTTGTAAATAATCCATCATTATATCTATTAGGAAAAAATGTTTCCATAATATCACATATTATTTCTTGATATATGAGTGGATAAATTTTTTTATACAAATATTTTATATAAGTTATCACAATATAATTCTTATGGAATTTTAATTTTTATAGTTTCACAGTTATTTTAAACCAAATAAAATTACAAAATCAATGTACATAACTATTAATGTCAACTTATTTGTTTCTTATCTTACACAAGATATTTTATCGGAACCTTGATTAAGAATTATCACTCTTTTAAATAATCCATATATTAATAAGTTCTTATTTATAAGAAATCTCACACATATTATTTTAGGGATTTTGTAACATCTCACCCCTAATGATTTTTTTGGAAGAGGCATTGGTGATACTAACCTTAATTGACATCCCCTGGACACCAACACATGGAAGAAAATTGCATGGTCTTTTCCTATATATAGAGGTTGAATTTATATTAAACCTAGGGAACATAAAAGTTAAAATATTTAAGATAAAAGAAAATAGTTTATGATTAATTAGATTTTACAAAAAAAGGAATATCCAAGAAAATAAAATTAATCAGAGTAGAAACCGAAAGATATGTAAAATATCTATCCAAACTAAAAATGGAAATCCTAATGTAATGAAAACAATGTGGAATCAATTAATGAATCCAAACTCATTGTATCAAATCTTGATCCACCATGCCCAATCCCATGACAGTATGATTCTCTAATAGAAAAATAATAAATAATCCCCTTAACTATATCATGACCAACAATGTCCTCATTCGAACCATTGTGTATATACATGTGGTCTGTATATCAATTCAATAAGAAATCCACTAGAATCAAACCACACATTCCACTATGACTGAAAATGTTGGAATAATTTATATAAACCATGTATATGTATGAAAAAAATTATGATAATTTAATATAAAAATATGCAAAAGGGATATCAAAATATTTTATATCAAAAGAACAATATACCAATCCACCCAATAGCAAAAAGATTCGTAAAATATTATTTTTTGTAATTATTATATATATTTTTTCATCTTGCAATTAAAACATGTACATATTCCCACATATATATATGAATACAAAATTACATTCTTCATAATCTTTAATAATAACTCGTATTAAGTACTAAGTTGTCACATGTTCGTACATCCACATTCCCCCTTTGGAAATGGATTCTAAGTTTCAATTAATAAAATTACCTAAAATGTAATCATCAACCCATGAAAATCAATGTATTCCATGTTCTATTCTAACCATTCCATTAGAAATTTTTTTTTTAAAACAATTATTTGTCACATTGTAAGGGACAAAAAGAAACTATTATTTTATATTCATTAAAATAGGGTTTCTACCAATGATATTTTTTTATGATTTTCTCTAGAAACTAAAAAAAATTGATTTTATAAATCTTTTTCATAAAATTTTAGATAAATTGGTGTGATAGAGACAATCCACCAACATTATTATTGAAACTGTCACAAATAAAAATGAAAAAAACAAGTTACTTCCCATCATTCATAATTTCCCCATTAATTATTCCCTGAAAAACATATTAGAATATATAAAATACAAATTAGTTGTGAATAAATCTTCTAATATAAGGTTATTTGGAAGAATAACATAATATATCTAAAATTATATGGATTAATGAAAAACATACCTTAAATATTGCACTGAGATCCATTGAAATCTACTATAGATCAAATAAAATCACCAAAAATCATAGAGAGGTCCTCATATTTTCCCCTTTTAAAATGATTAATAATGATGGTTTCTAATGATTTTTATAGTGAATTTTTTTTGTTTTTAATATTTAATTATTTACACTATATGGATTGGACATGAGATTTTCTAAATGTTTTTCTAACCATGTTAGTAGATCTATCTCAAAACTCCATCGTCGCATGGTTTGGTCACATGGTCTGTTAAATCATGTGTAAACCTTGATAAATGAATATATTCCATGTCACATTATAACACTGGTAATACACACATTTTCCTTTAGTTTCGTACCTTCTAAATGGATTTATAAAATTTCTACAAAGTTACATGGGTACTTTATATGGTTTCCCATAACTATAGACCAATACCTTGAGAGGGCCACTTCGATACAAGATAAAAACTAAGAATTGATAAATCAGTGTTGGGAACATTTTGAACTTTCATAAATATTTATCACTTTACCATTGGACATATTTGGATCTTAATTCTACTAAACTACTTTCTTTATAACAAGAAATTATATGAGAGTATTAAAATATTAAACATAATGTTTTTCAAAGGATAAAAACAGAATAAGATTATGTAGCCTTTGAAATAATTGAGGAATGATAAAACACCACACAACCAGTAGAAAATATTACATTATTGAGGTTTTATAATGTATATAATAACTCATACCATGAATTACATAATTTTAAATTGATATTACATGCTTTATAGTTCATCATTGGTTATTATAATACATCTAAATATAGTATTCACCTTCATTTTATGGTACTTTATAACACTAAGAAATTATTCCACCTATTGATAGTTCATATTGAATTCATAGTAAAAATTTATTCTTCCCTTTGTACATATTCAATTGTTACATGAATATTAGTAGATAATAAACATCTTTTCTAACAGTATAAAATTGAATGCTACTCAATATTTTTATTCTTTTTCATGCTTTGTAAATAGATATAGTTAGTACTATATTATTTAGTTCTTCAACATATATTATTTAGTGATAAATATAATACAGTATATAAATATAATTTTCTTTATATAAACATGAACTCAATTAATTATTATTAAAAAATGAATTGATAGCTCAGTAACCCCACATTTAATTCTGGCCTATATAATAATTAATTGGTAACTCAGAAAACATTTTCTCTTTCCCTCTCAAAGATATGAATATTTATATAGACTGTAATCTCAGACTACTTCTTCATCCAAAGGGATAATAAGTATTTTTAATCTTTATCACCAAATCATATTTCATATCTAATATTTTTTTGAATTTTTATAGAATATTGTTTAGTATCAACTTTTCAGTCAATCATGTGTTCAAACAAGTTTTTATTCCATTATATAATTCAATCTCATATTCACTTAATTATCATTAAATAAATATTTCACGTGATGCTACCTTCAATATGTTTTTTCATGGAACATTCATGAAAAACCTTATCACATTACATGTATTCTTCTTATGATTTTATGCACTATTATTTATGTAAATATAAGGTCTTCAGGGGCATGTTCATTTACGTATTCATGTTATTGGTAATACAATTATAATTTCATGAATCATCATTGTTCATTTCATTAAATATCCAAAGTGTAGGTAAGTATAGGTGATAAATATATATTGTGAAAATTCATTATTCATTGTGTATTCTCAAGCACATACATCTTTCATGAAACACAGTGCATCACAATTCATATAATATTATATTGTCTCTAATAGTTTTAATGCACTAGTAATGCTTCCATTTTCATCATGTAATTATTTAAAAAATGAATAATTCCTTCACATTAAACATTGATTAGTTATGAAATTAGAACTTTCTATAAGCACGTATTAATCATAATTCACTAATAAAGGTAGAAACAAAACATTATAACATGGAACTAATATGTTAATGTTATTTTTATCCAATGAAAGACAAGTCTCATAAGTTCTATATTAATGATAAATATGTTATTATCATTTCTAATTTATTGAAATAGATTAATGTGAAACTGCACTTCTTCTTGTATCCAAGAGGCCCAAATATATTTATACCACTTCAAACAAAATAATATTGTGAGATGCACTTTATTTATGAAAAATAAGTGATCTCAAATAATAATGAATATAGATGACATGATTTACTCCCAAGTTCGTCGATATTTATAGAGAAGTTACACAACCTATTTTAGTTATTTTTCACTGACTCAAATCATGACAAATATAATTTAAAACTAAATATCTTGAAATTCAAATGTAAATCATCTTTTAATTCTTCAATAACTAGTTACATGATGTTGAAAAACACATTGCCTATACATATGTGATAAGGCCTTCTTCATTAGTGATGATTTTTTTGTGCATGGGAAGATGAATAAATTAACATTCATATCCAAACATTAATTATTCATATCTGATGCATGAGAATCCTCTACTACTTCATTTATATCTGAGAAACTCTTATTCTTCTTGTTTTCTAATGAAAGTATTAAGTAAATTTCATGAATCGATGTTCATAGCCCCAACACCTAAACATCCTCACCTAATAATTGTTTTTCCAAACATAGGATCGAACGTTGGTTGTTAATTATGGAAATATATTTGGTATAATAACCATAGAGAATTGGGAGGTGTAATTTGATGGTTTTCGATTATTGGGTGACTGAAATAATCTTCATCGAATAGTTCTTCTTATATCCATAATATTTAATGGGGATAAAGAGTAGTGACACTTCTCATGTCCCACATCGATATTCACTTTTGTCCAAACCTTCTACATAATACTATGAATTCCACTATGTTATTGATATTACATCAGGTTTGGAAGCTATATACACTCTACACACCCACATGGGGTGTCCCGACATGCTCTCACCCTATGTGTGCCACAATGTGCACTATAATGGTGCACTATACACCCACTCACAAACATAATTTCTTATACCAGTGCATGAAACCATATAATTCACTGATTTCATAGAAATATTGACATCCAATGTGTATGATGTGTCATCGCATAATATAGTGAAATAGTTTTCTCCTTGGTTGTTTTGGCTGACATTTTTTAATTTAACTTATAAAAAATCGATAGTAAATTGAAAATATATAAGAATTTCAAAAACAATCTGAGACATATACTCAATCTTCCACATCAAGAATTCTTCATACTAAGTAACATTTGTAATGGTCTTCATTTAATTTACTTTTTCTTCTAAATTTGAAATATAAATTCTAAATAACTCTTCAATCATTAAATCATCATACATCTAATCTTATTAATTTTCGAAAGAAATATGTCATATAAAATGAACTTATGTACACATGTATATTAAACATCAAACCAATTGATTAGTTATTATAAATTGTAGACACAATTTCTTAAGAATTACATCATTAATATAATAATACATTATTAATTTATTCTTTATCTATTTAACCATGATATATTCACTTTTACATTATTCTTGGATGTCATTGTACATCACTTGTTGAAACAAATTTCTTGATATCTTATTAAATATATTGATAGAAATGAAATCATTATATATAATTAGACATAATGGATTAAAAATATAAACCATTGGAAATAAATACACATCATACACAAACTAGTCTCTCCAATATCACCCTTTGATCTTTTTTTGTTATATCTTCCATGATATTTGCAAATGAATATGTAATTATGTCACTCTCTCACTTTAACTTTTCCAAAAATTTATTTTACGTTATATACCATTTATTTTTAGGATATATGTGATCATGGGAGAAGTTTATAAGCACAATATTCATAAATGTTCCATCTATTATTTAACTCAAAGTCTATGTGATCCATGTATCGTGTAGAAAAAAGTGGTATTCTATTTACATAATAATGTTTTCCATTGAAAAAATACATGAAACCTAATGAAATATTAAATAATATTTTTATACATAATATTTTATTTATTTATTCCACAATAATGATAATATTTTAGATTTTAGTTTTTTATTAGAACATTCAACATGAAACACATGCTCTCACTTAAACAAATATATCTAAATCATTCAAGTGTAACAATCACAATAATTAGCATTGAAGAATATCAAAAAATCAACATATATTATGTCATTGATGAAATTAATTACTCCCCTTTGTGTTATATATGTTATTTTTTATAACCTATGATGATAGATTAATAAAATAATTACATTTCCAATGAAATGATCTTCATGAAAATTTCAGAAAAAATATATTCGATACCAATTGAAATAATGATTATTGAAGAAACATCATCTTTCTTCATTTATATCCCATTATGGGTAAAGCTCTTCAATATCATAATAATGTTAAATATAGTAAATAATATATTTCATTATGTTTCAATAAAAAGAAAACACCAAAAAATATCTTCAACTTATGACAATTAATATTTGACAACATCTACCACTTCACCAAGGGAGATCATTTTCAATAGGTTTTTAGGATACTAAATATAAAATATAAGAAATATGGTATCTTTTTTATAAATTTATTATTGGATATGATACCTAATTAAATTATTCATAATTGATAATCATATACTGTTTTTTATTTGAAAACTAATTGAGGAATAATTCAAGGATGATGACTTCTTCAGATTTGAAGTCAATAACTGATAGCACTCAGTACTTCTCTGGTTTTCCCCATGAGAACATACATCACCTCAAATTCTATACAATTTATGAAAAAATACAGTATAAAAATATTTAAAAAAATAAAGTGGATCTTTATTACAATTCTAATTAAAATAATAAGGTTCATATGGCTTTTCCCACCAAGTTTCTCAATAACATAGAACTTCAAACTCATACATATGTTCTTAAATTATGGTTTATGATGTTTGGATCTTATCACTTATTCAATTTCATTGTATGTGAATCTTATTTCTTCAATATATTTTATGGAAGTTTAATAACTTGGTGAAATTTTCTTCTTTTTTACGAATTCCTATTATATTGGAATTATTATTGAAAAATATCTCAGAGTGTAACCAGCCATGTTGCACCTCAAATATATAACATCACAATTATGTGATATATTATTGTTTCCCTATACACATGAATTTTCTTATGACCAGTACATTTTCTATATTCACTCCAAATCATCTCACCAGAACACAAACATATAATTTCTAAAATTTATAGAACAATTGGATATTCCACAAGGATTATTATAGTCACATCCATCTTTATAGTTCGAATAAAATCATCAATTTTATTTCAAATTGATGATTTGGAATCCAATGAATTATCACCATTATCATTTGATACATTCATAAGATATTTTTTTTATAACATTCTTTTTATTTCTTATCATGGCTTCATCCTATTTATTAGTTTACATTTTTTGTTTTCTTTTCACATCTGTTGTTTTGGTCTTCTTCTCCAATATGTTGAGATAATCATGAACCATCTTTATGAAAACTATCATTGCATTCATGATAGATATCTTCACATTTTAAAAATATTTTTGTTGTATACTATTTTTCATAACAAGTGGAGATTCTTCTTTATCTCTAACAAGATCTACCTTGAAAATGGATTCCATTGAACTTTTTCATTTAATGGTCTATACCAATAATCAAATGCATAATCCCTAAATATATTGTAGAATAATAATAGGCCAACTAACCATGATATTCTAGTATACTATGTATTATTTTTTTCTTATGAATAACTTCCAATTCTATTTATCGGAACCAACTACCAAACACTTATTCCGATCCACCTTAGACATGGAGGTAAGCTTTTTTTCTTATTTGGTCATGAAAAAATGAATATATTTTATATTCAAGCCTTAAATATTCATCTAAAAGATTCATTAACATTTTTAAAATATTGTATGGATGAAAAATATTTCTACTTCCCTGTTTGAGATATATCATTAAACAATGTCAGAATATTCTTATCACATGTTTGAGGAATTTTAACCTTCAAATCACTCTATGAGAATAGAGTATCTGAATAAACTTCATATTCCTTCCTAAAATAACAAATATGTATCTTATTTAGATTTTAAAACTAAATATCCAATTCTAGAAATTTCAAAATGAGGTATTTTTATAATCTCTTATCATAATCACCTTTTATTCAAAAAAATTATTCAATATTTCATATTTCACATTATAGAACTCAAAATTGTTTTGTAAAAAATAATCATGTTCTGTAATATTCTATAATTCTTAATCCAAATGTAAATAATATTCATAACTGATACTTTTTAATGTATATTAAAGTTAATTTAAATTTTCTTCCAATTTCATCTTGACACCATCTTTTTGATCAAATTCATTGATCCATTTTGTGTTTGTAATTTCATTATCTCAATTTGTTGTATCAATGAATCCAACCTATCAGGATAAATTTAAATATGGTATAGTTTTTTATAATAAATCATTCACCATGTAATATAATACTTCTATCATTGGGATTTCATCTTGCATACGATGAATGCCTCTACAAAAAAGAGTGAACAATTTTATGGGAATGAAATGCACATATCTTTTAGTCTATCAACTCATATATCTTAATAAGTTTTAGATACATCATTATCATCACTTATGTTTGAATATAATTCTTGGGTATATTTTTTATATGCATTTTCACCTACCTCAAGATCAGAAAAAGTGGGAATGTTATCCTTCTCCTTAGTGGAAACTTGATCCAAAAACACTTCACTTTTAATGTCTGACATGTCTTCCTCGATGACATAGAATGGGGGTACAATTAATTTTTATTATTCATATAATAGGGATCTCACCATAAACATTATTTTATCATTCCTTCTCTTTTTAATTATGATAATACTAAAAATTTAATTATTATTAGTGATTACTAAATCATCATGAAAAGCACACATTTTATTAATCATAGGAAGTCAAATCAAATATTCAAAATACAATATATGTAATTTAGATAATCCAATAGAGGATAACCTTATCTCTAGTGAAACATGAGAGTACCACTTTGGGATATATTTTTTACTAAGAGGGGGTAGAATCAGTGTTGGTAATTTTTTTAATTTTTATAACTTTGTATCCCTTTACCTATTTCACCTATTGTGATCTTGGTTCCCTTATTATCATTTCAATATTTGATGAATGTATATGAAAGTATAATTATATAGGACATGATTTTTTATAGGATTCACTACTCAATAAGTGTATCCATTTAGTAACATGGTTCAGAAATAATACATTTCTTGAAAAAAACAAAATAATAATTCATTCATATGGATGTAGAAAGAAAGGAATCGAAATTCATTTGTGTTTCATTATATACAATTGAAATTTCTTATTTTTTTTCTCTTGGATGGTTCATTATACTAACACATATGACAATATTCACCTTTTTGATAAGGCACATTGTAATTATATTAATTTCATCCATGTATTGAGTTAGTAAATGGATATCATTGTTATATATATTTTTTATCTTCATACATATTCGCTTACTATTCTCACAATAGTGGGAAATAATCTTTTCGTCATAACAGTAGAAAACTGGAAGATACTCAATATTCTTCTTCTTCTTCTTATGAAAGTAGATACGCACATTAATCTTTAATTTTATTATTCTTCCTTATTTATTTAGTGTTAAAAACTACATTGAATCTCTTAATTATTTTTATAGAATCACATAAATCCTTTATGATTATGCATAAAATTAATGTTCAGATCATAATCATCTCATTTAATTTTGGATTGAATAAAAACCAATTTATAGTTGGGAAAAATATTTCTCTTATTTAGTTTCTATGATAGTAATGTTATTGTGGAATTAAATATATAACATATTATTTGTTCCATGTGATAATTTCTAGTTATTTCTAGGGTCACTAACTCGTCTTATATCTCTAATATTTTACATAAGAAATATGGAATAATGGTTAGTATGAAGTTTTTTGTCAATCTAGGGTTTGAGTATGTTCTTCTTAATTATTCTAATGAAAATATTGATTTCACTTAATTAACATGAAATCAATATTTCATTTTATGTAATCATTATGAAATTGTTTCACAGAAGTACCCTAAAAACCTTTAGCGCATACAAATTATTTTTATTAGGATTACATGTGTTATTATTCTAGTATGTTTAACATTCCTCCAAGGTTTATGAATTTATGTATGCTTGTGATTGGTAAGAAAATTTTAAATTTATGCACCCTTAGTATTGTCATCATCATATATTTATTGATCAAATTAGTGTATGTGTTTGATATATATTTCTCTAGTTCATTGGGAATAGTATATGATTAGGAAACTCCCACATTGGTGGAATACGGGTGCTTTGAGAACCCTTCAATATTACACTGTATGTAATAGTTTGAACACAACGATAATGATTCCTTCATCATTATGTAAGGTTTTATAAATGTAATACTTACTATGGATAAAATAGTGAGTTATTATTACACTAAAACTAGATAGTGGAACATATTAATAATTATGATGTCATGAAGGCCTAATGAAAAAAAAATTAACTCATAAGTCCTAGTTTTACTATGAAAAAAAGGATCATGGAATCTCAGTTCTTGATAGTCGTTTTATTCATAATTCCTTCTTCACATTAATGATGAGTGTGGAAATCCCATCGTTCATGTATCCTAGAGGCTCATTGAACTATATGCCTCTTCACACAAAAAAATAATACATAGATATGATCATTATTTCTGAAAAACAAGAGCTCTTGAATAATAATGGGAATGAAAGTAGTGTTTTTACCTTTGCAACTATATATATATACATATATAGTGGTTTCACTTCCTCTGTTCATTTTCATTCACCACTCAAACCATAAAAAAACATAAATTTAAAATCTATATCTTGAATTCCCAATGATCACAGATCTTTATTCATCAAATGAAACGCAACACTTCCTTAGATTGCATAACACGCAACACTGAGTTTCTAAGAATCATCAATTTATTACTTGAATTATTTAAAATAGATAGTAATAAAATATCAATTAAAAGTGGTATTATTAATAGTAATAATTAATTTTTAAATATTAATTATAATATATATTTATATATAATTTATAATAAGATATTAATTTTTATTGAAATATTTATATACTTGAAAATATTATTTTTCTAAAAATATGTTTTTAAAATACCTTTGAAAAAAGATAAAACTAAATTTAAGCTATTTTAGAAATTAAATTGATAAAATAAAAAAAGTAATTAAAAATTTTAAAAATTTCATCATTTTAATTTTATGTATTTTTCATCAAAGAAATATTTTTTGAAGAATATTGAAAAAAATGAATTTTATTTCCTAAAAACTTTTTGTATTACAAATTTTTTTAGATATATTGTATTTTTATTTTATTATAAATGTAAGTTGATTAATTTTACATAATTTAATATATTTTAGGTTATTGGGACCAATTTGAAAATGAAATTTGATACCAAAACACCCCATGTTGTTAAATATTTTTTCATAAAATCCCTTTGTCCCAACCCCTCTGTGTGATAAATTTCAAATTTATTTATTCCACATATGTGATTAGAATTGTGATAAATGGATTCAATATTTTTCATAAAAATAATTTATAATTTATTAAAATTTCAAAATAGGGTAAAAATAATAATAATGGTGAATGTGATTAAAATAAATTAAATATGAATAGGAGGAAAATTGGCATAAAAAAGGACTAACCCTTACACATATTGCTTAAAATGACATAGAAACATGTCCAAAACACATTTTATAGAAATATTTATACCCTTCACAACATTTAATGAAATTATGAATTATTGGAACCAGTCTTTGTAAGAAAAAATTTGGTGGAAATCCCTTTTAAAAAAATTTACAAGAGTGCCACTCCTCCACTACAAAAACGCTCTCACCCCACACACATATTCACACCTATGAAGACCATATAATCAAAAAAATATTCTCAAATAATATCAAAACATCCCTCAACTAATCCTTCAATAATAAATTTGGTAATTAAATCTTACTGAGTAAAACCTTTTCTTAAAATCAAAAGAGTAACCCAAGGAGGAGGTAACTTCCTTCATCAAGATCCTTTATTTTATTTTCTTTCTCGACCTCCTAAATTCTTCTTATTCCATTATTATATAATAAAATATATATTCAAATTATACATAGTGGTTTTTATTATATGTTATTTACCTGTAATTACATAAACTCTTGTCTAGTGGTTAAAAAATATACAATTCTTGTGTACGGTGAACTACCACCTCACAAAATGATGTTGTTCATTTTTCCTTTACCACAAATAATTTTTGGTAATTATGATAGAATAATTATTTTGAAATTTTATATATGTAATTTATGATGTATTAATTATTATAGATGTCTTATATAACCCACAACATCGTTCTTTCCATTTTTTGTATCTATTATAATTTTATATTGGAGTGTGTGGATTACCGCCTCCTCAAAGAGATGTGATTTTTTCACACCTTATATGAGATGTATTAAAGTATAATTTAGTGAAAATGTATAATATAATTGAAATAATAATGATATTTGATTTATAATATATATATACATATTTCAATTAATTTTATTCTATTTATACGATAATCAAATGGAAATATCATTAATGCGTAAATATGACCTACTGTCTCAGGAAATGGGGTATTCCATTTCATATTTAAATCATTCATAGATTATTGTAAATAAATATATTCTCAGAATATATTATATTTATATCATGGATGAAATTATTGAAATCATGATATTAGTATTAGTACCAAAAATATTACAAATTATGAGACATTTGAAAACCAAATGGAATATTACATGAAACGTAACCATAACCTGGAAGTGTTAATAAATGAGTATTATAAATAAATATATGTTTTAATATATTAGAATACATTCATATGACATATGTAAAATAAGATTTTATTTATTATATAGTGGTTTTCAAAGAGTATGACATGATTGAATACATAGTTTAAGGGGATTTCTAGTCTCACTTTTATTTTTTTTGAGATTTATTCCTTATTCAACACTCATTTATTTTATGTGGTGTATATAATTCCAATGAAAATATTTTATGATTATTATTCCTAAATATAGGTTATTTATGTTCCAATTTAATGATCTATAATTCATGGGGTTTATGTTTTAAAGGCTACCATATCATTAAAGTTTTCTTGTCTCAATTTAAATTATTTGAGACACATTACATGAATTAAAAAAAACCATGATTTCAAAAATGATTTCCAAAAATGTATTTAAATATTAAATTTTAATATAATTTTCAAATAAAAATTATTTTTAAATATTTTACGGTTTCTAAGTAATCCATTATATGATTTCAAAGTGTTTTCAATTAAATGGTTTTCAACACGTATACATTATTCGTTTAAATTTTTTCATTGTTTTTTCAATGGAATTCTTTTCAAAACATATTCATGATTTATATATCTGTTTTTATGATTATTTTTAAATAATTTTTTTCAAAAAGTTTTATGTTTTAATAAATAAATTATTAATGAAAATAGATATTTTCTTCATGAAATGTTTTTAAAAGATATTTCAAAATTATTTTCCTTATTTGAAGACATATGTTAGTGTTACTTATTAATTTATGGTGAAATGTTCTAAATGTTCCATTTATATTATTTACCTAAATGGTTTATGTTTTGATGGAATGGTGTTTTTGAAACTAGTTTCTCTTTCATAGGTTACATTTTTAAGAATCCTTTTTCATTTTCACTTGTTATATGTATGAACCCGGATCTTTTTTCAGTTATGTTATTCCTAATCTGGTTGTTTTTGAGAAAAGAGGAAATTCTGGAAATTTTATATGCACACATCATGTACTTTATGAGTACATGATGTGTACTACCTTGTTGTATGAGGTCGTTTTCTAGCCTCGTAGTGGCCACATCATGGTCATGTGCTGGCCGTGTAGTGGCCACACAGACGGTCATGTGGGGGTGATTTGGGGGCCGCTTAATGTGGTGTATGAAAACGGTGAGTACATTCCATGTACTTCAAAAGAACACGTCGTGTACTTTATTTTTATTAAACACACCTGGGTCACATCTAATCGACAGAAACACCCACTTCAACATTCTTATCATCCAGGTGCATTGTACAACAATAGATCTTCATCGAATCCCCAAGCATGAATCCGTCCTCCGAATTGAACACTTGCAGTTGCAATGAAATCACATCGGTATGTTCTCTCTTCTCCTAGAGCACCATCTTCTGATTTCTTATCTCTCATGAGATATCATTGGTTGAACATTTTAGACGTTTCTTTAGATCTTCGACATTCTAAGAAGATTCAATATTTGAGGTTCACACATAGAGATCTTCTAACACCTAGGTAGGTGGTTTGTTACAATCTGTTTAAATTCGTTGAGTATTATGTGAAAATTCCTCCAATACCCTTGAACGAGGTGTTCCATGTTTACTGTTTAACCCATGTAGTTTGTCTACCATGCACGTACGCCTGTATAGTGGTTATTTGGATATGAATAGGGTGGATTGCAATTCTTGGGATGTATTTTTTCCCACACATGATCTGTTTATGACCGTTCGGTCCTGTTTAGCCTTTGGCTACTTTACCATTTTTCCATACCTGTTGTTGTAGGATAGAGAGTTTGTGTTCATATATGCTTGAAATGTTGTAGAATTATTAGCCAAGTAGTTTTGTAGGATTACGTTTTTCCATATTGTATTTATATGATCGTTGACCGACATAGGGCCACCAGAACGTGGTGTAGTCGACTATAAGGGGAATTGACGAAGTGAGCTTCCTTATAGAGTCTTTTAGAACAATGGCTATATGGTTAGTTGACTGAATGAGCATACATAGAGAGTCCTCATCAACTTTAGACTATAATGGGAATTGACCGAGTGTCCTCCCTCAGAGATTCTTTGAATTATTTTGAATTGCTTTACACTATAAGAGGAATTAATGGTATGTGCTTCTTAGAGAGTCTAAGAACGACCTGTGATACAAGGGTAATTGACCGAGTGAGCTTCCTCATGGATTCCATGACCTTGGGGATATAAGTGGTATTGACCGTGTGAGATTTCTCAGACAGTTCGTGACTACCTTAGACAATAAGGGGAATTGATTATTAGTGCTTCCTTAGAAAGTCATTACATACTGAACCAGAGGGGTTAGGCCGAGTGCACTGACCATAGGGTTACCTATTTGTGTTTATCTGTTTGATTAGATGTTTATTGATGTTGAATCTGTGGATTTTTTACTGCTGAGTACTTTCCTACTTACTGCTTTCTGTACTTTACCTACCATATATTCAATGACTGTTAGGAATAGATTTTCGATTGGTTGCCTACTGGTATTTAATCTCACACCCTGTTTGAGTCTTTTTTTTGTGGGGACAAACAGATTGTATTTCTGCAGGTATAGATAACGAAAAGATCCCTTATACAACAGGTACATGAATTGATGTGGAGCTTTAGAGCATGGGTCCAAGAATAGACTTGCGATGCATTGGAGATGTTTATCTTTTCCATTTGTACTTTGTCTCAGCACTGTTTTTATTTCCAGCATTGTGACTTGATTGTATGATTTCAAAACATATGTATCATTTATAATTCTATATATGTGTGTGTGTGTGCTCTAGTTATTTATTATTCCATTCTTCCACAAGATTCTACTGTTGGATATTTATTGCTTCCGCTATTGTGTGTTTTTTTCTTCCACTGTGTACTTAGCCAATGAGGGAATAGTTTCCCCACTCTCACACCCTAGCCCTCGCTGCAAGTCGGCAGCCTCTGGTGTTCAGAGGAATGTTCTTGATGCCATGTGACCAATCGGGTACGAGGTGCCTCTAGGTGGATTCCGGAAACGAGATGTTACAATGTGGTATCTGAGGAATTCATTTCACTTGATCTACTATTTGGAGCCTTTATACATGGACATGAAGGAATATATACTTGGTAATAAGTTGTTCCCAGGAGTAGCTAACTTGTGTACATGTAAATGCCAATCTACCTCTTTTATTTCAATTTCTTATGCGTTTTCAAGTTTACGGTTGATCTTATTTTCATCATTCAATGAGTCGGATGTATTTTGTTATTAATGTTAACATTATTTAGATTCTATTTCTCTCACAACCCAATGAGATGAGGGTATTCCATCTCATGCATCATATAGCAACGTACTAGAAATCACATGACATGCATTCTTGCCATGTCATCTAGGATGCATTAGCAATTGGATGTTTTTGTGATAGATGTTGTCTAGAATATGCATGTTGTTGTGATAGATGACTTGATAAAATACCTTCTATTTGATAAATTATTGTTTGGGTGAGTTTTTGATTGAATGAACTCCAAACTTTGGTTCCTAAGGTGTTATGGGCCCTCTGGGGCAGGAATTTTGTGGACCATTGACTTGATTACCCTGTTTATAACATGTACAAGATGCCACTGTTTTATTCGCGAGGAGTATGGTCCCTCATGGATCATAATTTAGCACTTTTAATGTTCACTTTAGTGTTTTTCTGGGATCTAGAGTAGTTTCTGAATATTAATATTCAGAAAAACCAAGAATACACGCCGTGTAGTTTTGACTACATGCCATGTGTTCTTCTATTTAGGAAGAAACTATTTTCTTAAGTACATGTCATGTACTTTATGTATACACCGTGTAGTCTCTAACTCTTTCATAAGCCATGTGTGTAGAGACATGAGATAATGAATCTCTTGTTGGAACACGTTGTGTACTTGTTGATCACACCGTGTAGCATTGTTCCTGTTTCTTCATGTGTAACTGACAACACAAATGGATAAGCCTTAAGCTATACACATTGTGTCAGAATTGAACACACCGTGCAGTCTGACACAGGTACTCAGCCATGTCACTAACAATCCGGGTCAATGTTATCCTTTCACGTACATTCCATGTTCATATATAACAAGTCATGTAGTGTGAGCCGTGTGTCATGCCATGTCACTATCAAAACGAGCAATGTGATGCTTCTCTAGTACACACTGTGTCTACCTTGAACACGACATTTATTCTAGTCTTAGGAGAGAAGTGTGGCTTAACCGTGTAAAAATTCTTGGGCAAGGGAAGAGGATTCATGTACACATCTTGTGTTACGACAACACGTCGTGTGTTTCGAGTGTTAGACAATGAGTTGGTGCTGGTGTACACGCCTATGTAAATGACTTAAGGGAACACACAGTGTAGGAATTGTACACGCCGTGTAGTCATGTTTTGTAAAAATTGAAGGATTTTGTTCATGTTCTCTTATAATTCATCTTGTTTTCAGTCCTTGATAATCTTGATCTAAGGTGTGCGCTTGACATTGATGAGTCATTCCACCTAGACGTCCTCCGGTTGTACGCTAGTTGATAGGCGATGATCAAACAATGGATATGGTTGATCAGGGACTTCTAGCGGATCCTCTAGTTTTTCCAGCCTTCGCACTAGCCATTGTACCTGTCGTAGGTGATAATGCACAATTCAAGAAGATATTTGTGAGGAATATGCAGACCATGCAGGATGCGCTGTCTCCTACCTTGTCGATGTCATAATTGACACGTGTCTTTCAGCAGAAAAATCCTCCAACTTTCTTAGAGGATGAAGGAACCCACGATACAGAGTCATGTATAAAAGCCATGCTGACGATTTTAGAGCATCTGCAGATACCTCTATAGAATACGGTGAATCTCACTAACTACATGCTACGAGACTCTGCCAAGATGTGTTGAGATGTGATCTCACAGGAAGGCAACCGACAAAATAAGGCTTGGAATGAGTTTCGGTGCATCATCTATGATTACTTGTATCTAAAGACCCTGAGGGCCGATCGATCCCAAGATTTCATGAGTCTGGAGGATGATACTCTTTCTGTTATGGAGTATTTCTCTCACTTCATAGAGCTACAACGTTTCACTCCTATTGTAGGAGTTTATGAGTTGTTCCTTACTCAAAATTCTGAGGATGGTCTCAGGCACAACATCAGATCCCAGCTGAACTTCTTCAAGTTGACTTCGATATATTTTATCATCGACTAGGATCTGATTACATAGCGCAATATGATGCATTCTGGAGTGGTGATCTAGGGCAGTTTGACATCCATAGGTTTTATTCCTCCTACCAATAGAAGGATGCACCGCATGTAGATTTCATGGGGAGATCAGAGTAGGCAGGATGCATCTTCGGGTAGCCAGGTGGTGTGCTACCAGTGCGGGAAAAGAAAGTATACAAGGACATGATTACTGAGAGACCTAGTGGAGTTCCAAACATGACGCAAGATGGGTCACATTCTGTGCTTTTTTCAGTTCTGCTCACCCGTAACTGGTGACAGGGGTTCTTTTATGACCCTGGATTCAGGAGCAGCGCCACCAGCTTCTCAACAGCCTGGGAACTAGAGTTATTCTGGCTGTTTGAGCCGAGGTGAAGTTCATGGCCGTTGTAGTCATTTGTTGGTTCTTCAGTGGCAATAGGGTGTATCAGCTCAGATCGGTCAGGGAGGGTCACATGGCTGCGGCCTAGGTCATACATTTTCATTGGAGTAGACCCAGCAGGAGAAGAATCTTGGACCCTCCACAGTTCGAGGTACGGTCCTAGTAGCCTCAGTTTTATCTTCTTCTTTTTTTGATACAGGGTCTTCTAATATCATTATCTCTATCATTGTTCTGGAGAGCCTCGGTCTCTATATCTTTTCCCATGTTGATATTTTGACGCTAGACAAATCATTAGGGACTAGAATAGATAGTTTATGTCCGTGCAAGGAGTGCCCACTAGAGTTTGGTGGATGTCTCCTTCTATGGTACCTATATGTCCAAGAGATGACATGCAATGATGTCATTCTCGAGATGATCTAGCTATTTACATTTATGGAAGTCTTCAATTGTTATCGACATATGGTATGATTCAGGTCATGAGAAGGCGAATCTTTTCTTCATAGGGTCAAGTGGGATATCCATGCGAGCAATGCGGGTCTATAGAATTATGGGTTAGGATGATATACAACTAAGATTTCAAGTATATATCTTGATGACTAGGGGACTTCATAGATGGTCTTTTCTCTAATGGTGGATCATTTTAGAGATCTCTTTCTTGATGAATTTTCCAGTTTTTCTCTAGAATGTGAGGAAGACCTCTTGAATGAGGTTTTTCCAAGAGCGGCACCGGTGTCAATTCCTATTTATAGGATGGCTAAAACAGAGTTTTAGGAGATCAATAAATACATGTATGGATTACTTGTAACAATCCAATATTTCATATTACATTATTTCTTCAATCTAATTCAATAACATACAATACACGCTACATCGAGTTCAAGCGCACCACGACTTACCAAACTAGCCGTTCAAAAGCGGTTATAAATAGTATTAATAGAATTTTGAACTTTATACAAACCATATAATTTTATAATCCATATTATGAGTTTCTTTGACATAATTTAAGGACAAATTCATTTTTTTCAGATAAAAGATGTATTTTAATAAAATGCAATTTACCCGCCTTTTAATGGAGAACCCTGTTTAAATCCAATATTTGAAACTTTTATATATTCAATTTGATAAAATAAACATCTTATTTGGTATCAGGATATAAAACGTTAGTTTCAATAAATTTTTGGTGTTTTTTTGATAACTTTCATATTTAGGTGAATTGTGAAAAATGACATATTTTAACGTAAAACAAATTTTTTTATCAAAATAATTTATAGAGTTCAACTATACATATGAATGGTTTGGATGTATAATTATATTATATTTTTACCATTTAATCCAATTTTGGTCACTGGAATTAATTTCACTCTGAAATTGGACATAAAAAATGTCAATCTTTTTGTAGTTATTATTTCATAAAAATACACAATCTGGTTTTGAAAACAGAAATTAATTTAAATAAAAAATTCATTTTTTATGAATTTGGTAAAATAGACTTCATTTTTGAATTCAGAATATCAAAATTAGCATAGAGTGAATTTTTGGTATGATTCTGAAAACTATTAATTTTTTATGAATAGTGAAAAACACTAAGTTATAGTTTAAAACCAATTTTTTATTTAATTTTTTTTTATTTTATTAAAATTTAATTTAGGTAAAAATAGATAAATAAAACCTATATAGGTGTATCATTAATTAACCACTTGGTGTTCTCTTGGAAGTATATAGTATTTTTATTATTCATATAATATAAAAATACAAAGAGACATGGTAAATGTGAAAATAATTAACTAAGAGTTAAAAAATAATGATAAGGTTAATATACTGACACAAACCTATCTAAAACCTAATGGCTGGGTGGTTTTCGACCAATCCCCACCTTATCTTTGAAATAATTTACTTTGGTGCCATTCAAAACCGGATATGAATTTATTATAAAATAATATTTGTAGCTTTTCCTAAGGTTCACCTCACCCCTCTTATAAAAGGGCACTCCACCTTCTCTCACTTTCACACTGTAAAAGACTTTTGGCTCGGCCAACCCAACCCAAATATCCTCTCATCCTCCCTCACTTAAACCTAGATGCCTTATTTTGATTAGAAAGACAACCTATGGATCCATTTTGATCAAATCAAAAGGAAGAACCTGAAGATGAGGTAATGTTTTCACCACCCTTTTCCAAGTTCCTTTCTTATTCCACTTCTTATTTATTTATTATTTACACTATAAGATAATAAATCTTGTATCTTATATATATACTATGATTTTATTATAAATATGTTACAACCATATTAATTATTCTATCCATCCCTTGGATGACATGTCACCATACGTGCGTACGTACGGCTTACCGTCTCCATGTCGTGGTGTAATTGTTATTCAATACATTATTATTTGTATGGGTATAATAATGATGTGTAATTCATGTAAATAATAAATATAAAATTTTAATTATTCGGTATATATGGTTCACTATCCAATTATATATTATCTTAATATCAAAATAATGATATTGTCGCTCGTACATACGTACGGACTACCCTCTCCACAAACGTGATAAGATTCTTTCACCATCGCATCCATTCAAAACTAATTTCCATTTGATGATTAAAAATAATGTTTAATGACTTGATATCAATCTGGATATGAATAATATACAACCTATGAATAACAAACATGTTTTATGTGACAAAACATATAAAAGAAAACAAGTAAGTGAACACCCGAAACGACGATGATAATAAAATATTATTAACAACGAATTATTAAAATATCATATATGATATCATATTTTTGTATATGATTATTATATAATTTAATAACAATGATTAAACCATTATACATGAGGTTAACCTACCCTCGAACAAGGAAAAAGTACAATGTAAGGGGTTTCTTTTCTCACTTGTAATTCCGTGAGATTTTCATTATTAACCACTTATTTATTGCATGTGGTGTGTGTACTTCCATTGATTGTAGTCATTGTGTAATATAAGTTAATTTATGGATATTTACATCATCATTGTATGATCCTTCTTTCATGGTTGTATGTTTCGTATGTTACAAATCGATAAGGGAATTTGAAATTTCAATTTCCACTCATTTGGCTTTACAAAAACTTCATTGATTATTTTAATCCAATATTATGTGTGGAATCACTATTAAATTGATTATGTCATAATTTCTACTCCCCTTTGTGTGGATATACTTTTGATACACATAAAAACTCCATTAATATAATCTAATTTCATCAAAATTGAACATGATAAGAGTAGTTTTAACTCAATCTCCATTTATTGAGTTAAATATCCAATTCATTGGTGTCGTTTTTACAAGAATATGTGTGTATGTCCTCTGATTGATTTACAGTAAATATCCAATATAATTGAGTGTATTTATATTTTTTATACATAATTATGTCGTTGATTTATCCTTAACCTTAGGATACGTGCATTATATGTGATTCCATCTCAATTTACATTCCACTGAGACTTCATTGTTGTCATACACAAACTCGATTTTATATGGAGTATGTAATGTACATTGACATAGTATATCATGAATCCATTTATTCTCATGATATTATAATGTTTTCATTTCCTCAATTATGTGTATTAAAGTGTCTCTCTTTTGGCTATGAACTCTAAATAAAATATCATTTTAAATGTTTTAATGATTTATTATTCTACAATCATTCTCATTAATGTTAATGTTTTAAAATGGTTTTTAGGATTTATTTATATAGACATTAATGTTTTAAAAGTAAAATTCCTTTTAAAAGAATCAAAGTCGTATGGGTCACTTTGATACCAAAATCTATTTTTAAACAGCTTATTGAAAAATAGTGTTACTTTTAAATGTTTTCAAGAAAAAGTGGGATATTTCCCTCAAAAAGTATTGATGATTATTTTCATCTATGTCAATATCCTTCATTATTCTCAGCTGAGGTTAATCTTTTACAATACAATATTCCATATGGTATTGAATGAGTTATGTTTGATTGTGGATGTGTTATTTTTATACCATTCATGGTTTGTGGATAAATTATTGACATTTCTTATTCTAGTTTTAATACAAATGCTTATGTTATGTTTCAAACATTTCAAATTAGGAATGAATTGGACTTAGTATGTGACGGGAGGAGACCGATATAGCTCCTCGATGCATCGGTAGGTCTCATGAGACAAACTAGTTTCTTAGCACAAGGCCATTACAAAATCTTATATTTAGTCATGGCATGAGGACTTTGCTATGTGGTTATGATGTTCGACATTTTGCATTCCATCATTATGAGATTAGATATTTATATATCATGTGGTTATTAGACTAGTAGATTACACAGGACTATGTTTTATTATGGCATTATTTACTCATCTCATATTCCTGCCATAAAGTGTTCATGTTAATTATTTTTAAAAGCATGTGTTTTCAATTATCCACCATGCCTAATGATTATGTTATCTTCCGCTGTATTTCTTACTCTTACTGAGCATTTGAGATCACCCCTTTCTTATGTTTTATTTTTCTAGGATTTGAATTTGTTAGTTATGAGTGACTTTCAGGAAATAACTAGGAAGCCTGGATGTTTCTAATGGAATAACTTAGTATTGTTTTTCTTTTCAAATTGTAATGTTGACCTTATGAATGTATCTAGTATTTCCAAGGATACTAAACTGATCAGTCTTTTGGGACATGATTTCCTTGTATCATGCTAATGTTATGTAATAATGCACCGATTCTTGGTAACTAGGGTCAGGGCGTTATAGTTGGTATAAGAGGCAGTTTAGTATAAACCATGGAAATTAGATTTAGATAAATTATGATTAGAGCATATAGACAGAAGATAGAATTTGAGGATTAGTATATAGTAACATCCTAAAATTTTGGTATTTTTTTTATTTTGTGAGTTTTCCAAGAAATACATCCATGTCTGGATACAAGAAGGTAGAGGTGGCTCTGGCACAGACGTACCTAGGGTTAAAACCCAAAAACACCACTTTGAGCTAGACTCGAACAGGAACCGGTGCACAACAACGGGCCTTGATGCACTCTAGGTTACGACACTCCTGGGGGATATGATTAGGATAATTTTCATTTTCTTTACAAACTGATTTTAAGTAATTAATATAAGAAGAGGATAAATTTCCCTGGTTAATCCTAAAGTGTTTCAAATTGAGAATATGGTGTCATGATATTATCTGAATAATTTTATGACTACTATTACTCACATAATGCATTCTGGTTTTAGTGAATGGATGGATTCCAGGGAAGTCATAGTAACATTGAGAATGATGTACAAGGTAGTAACGGTGGTGGAAATGAGCAATGAAATGGAATGTGGATAGGCATAAAACATATTGTCTTCATTCCAAATCAGGTTTCAAAAAAATATGATCAACAACATATATATTAACCAACTCCCGGACTCAACAAAGAAGAGAAAGGCAGTTAATGATAAGAGATCCAGCTATAGAGACCATGGAGAGAAGAAAGCCCAATTTCTATCATGCAAGAAATGTCGAAGGAGACACCCAGGAAAGTGTCTCAATAGAAAAAGAAATGATTTATGTGTGGGAAAGAAGGGCATAAAGTAAAGAATTTCCGATGAAAATTGAAGAGTACTATGGAAGAAAAAATGATCCTATGATTCAAATTATGGTCATTTGTCATAAATGTAAGGGACCTTGGCATCACCCAAGTCAATGCCATATTCTATAAAATATCCTCTTGGTCAAGGAAGAACCTATGTAGAAATTAATTGATGGAAAAATGTTTAAATGTATTTTTGATATTTTTTGTTGAGATTACTTTGGGTAAATTTTCTCTTATATGTATAACCCTACAATTTATCTTGTGAAAATGATATTTGAAGAATAATTATCTTTTCTCTTGTGGATATAGTTATAAATAACCATTTGGTTTTATATGATCCTTTAATTTGAGGAAATTACAAGTTATTATATTTTGGGATGAAAATGAAAGGTATGAAATAACATTTTTTGTTATATTATGTTTTGGTTATTTTGAAGAATTTATTTCCTTTTGGTAATGTTATAAAATATTTGTTTGAAAAAGAACATCAAACAGACCGTGTGACAACCCGTCGTGTCAGACAAAGTTGTTGGAATCAAAACCACAACCAGAGTTCTATTTGGATTTATCGCCTGCCATTAGACTGCGTGATGTCCCTGGTTAGTGTGACAAATTATTTTTAATTAAATGATTTTATTGATCAATAATAAGTTGATTTGGGATATTATGTCTTATCAAATTAATACCCTTAGTATAGAAAAATTATTTGGTGATTATGTGATAAATGTTATTTTAGAATATGTTCACTTTGTTGGGAACACTATATGCCCAAGGAAAATAGAATTCTATGGGATTCAATTTGAAGAGTCATGGTGGATTTTTATCTATGTATTTTCGTGGGTTTATAGTGATTTGGGTTATCTATGGAAATGATTAACCTATAATTGAGAAAATGTGATTAGGTCAATTACTTTTATGTATGTGACTTTAAGATTAGTTGATGTCATTTATAGATACAATTTAATGTGGAAGACTACATAACCAAATTCTTCAATGTTTTGGGTTTAAATATTATTTTGGATTATATTGAATGATTTTAAGGTCAATTGTTTATTTATTGTTATTTCTTTAATTTTGGGGTATTATTGGTTTAATTTTGGAAATTAAGATTAGTTTTTCTTTCTCTAAAGGAATATCATTTTTGGGGATCACCAGATCTTGTACTAACCATTTTATTTTGATTAATTTCAAAAGACAAGGTTAATATATAGTTTATACATTGTGGATCATGTGATTCTCTAGATGTTTATTCTAGCTCTTCCGGTGTGACCAAGTCTTCTTGAATACTCATATTCTAATTATTTAGTCAGTGGTATAATTTTATTAAAGAATGAAACTCTTCATAAAAATTAAGTATATCTCTTTATGTTCTTAGTGAATCTCATAAATAAATTCCTCATCTTTATCTAATGTAACTTAAAAAAATGTTTCCCCTTTACTTTTCCTACTGGGAAACTAATGACCCTTTGTTCCATCATATGTTTGTGGATTAATTTTTCATAACTCTATCCTGATATGGTTTTCTATCCCTCTCTATCAGAACTTGACACATAGGGTATCTTCCATATCCATGTTTTCATACATGGAATCCTAGTATGGGTTATCTTGGGTGACCTTTGTACTTCTCTTTCGTTCATTTATAGTGATAGTTTTATTGACACTTTTTCCGATATAAGACATTCCATTATATTCCAAAGCACAATTTTAAAAATTGTGATGGCAAAATTTATTGATGGGGGGAAGAATGTAACACCCATAGATTTCATAGTATGTTATTTCTTCGAAGTAATTAAATATCATACACTACACACAACATTGAGTTCAATAACACCATGACATACCAAACTAGCCGTTCAAAAGAAGTTATGAATAATATTAATAGAATTTCGAACATTATATAACAGTTATAATTTTAATATATATAATAGGATTTTTGTAATCACAATGTAAGGATAAATTCATTTTTTTCAGATAAAAGAATTATTTTTCAAAAAATTTAATTTTACCGCCTTTTAATGGAGATTCATTTTTAAATACAATATTCGAAACATTTATATATTAAATTTTACAAAATAAACTTCTTCTTTGGGATCTGTATATAATAATTTAGTTTCAATAAATTTTTGGTGTTTTTCTGATAACATTCAGATTTTGGTGAATAGTGAAAAATAACATATTTTAACTGAAAACAACTTTTTTAATAAAAATAATTTATAGTGTTAAGCTATAAATATGAATGTTTCATATGTATAATTATACTATATTTTTACCATTTAATCCAATGTTGGTCATTGGAAGTAATTTCACTTTGAAATTGGACATAAATAAATGTCAATCTTTTGTTTTTATTATTTCATATAAATACACTCTATTGTTTTGACAATGAGAATTAATTTTAAATTAATAAATGCAATTTCTATGTTTTGAATTTGGTAAAATAGAATTAATTTTTCAGAATATCAAAATTATCTTAGGGTGAATTTTTGGTATGTTTCTGAAAACTTTTAATTTTTGATGAATAGTGAAAAACACAGAGTTATAGTTTAAAAACAATTTTTTATTTCAATAATTATTTATTATCTTTAAATTTCTTTTAGGTCAAAATAGATATATATTAATTAGATATGTTCAATGTAATTCATTGGAGTTAGTTTATAATATATATATATATATATATAAAGTTTATTTAACTTTTCATCGTCTTTTACCCAACTCCTAAGAGATTTTTCAAATTCACATAAAACATAATTTTACTGCTTCTGTGAATGAAATTTTGAAATTATGAGAGACACGGTTAATATCAATGAGTAAAATGTGGTTCAATAAGATAAAAATATTTTTTTGAAGAGAGACTTTTTACTTTTATTTACCACGATTAAAAGTAATTTGGGTAATTAAGGGTAAAAATGATATTATTATTAACCTAACACATGTACTTATTCTATTGGATAAGTATAATTCTATACGAAACAAACTTAGGAATAAAATATGATCCTATTTGGTCCACTTGGATTATATTAGGACATTTATTATTATTTAGTTCAATGAAGAGTTGAAAGAGTTAAAATCAAAGTTTAATAACCAAAACATTTTTAATATAGGGATATACATATAATAAATTCAATTATAAATATTCATTAAAAAAAATTCCTACATAATGGTATTCTATTTATAATTTTTAGAAATCAAATTTTTTAATTTATTAATAACACAATGATGATGCAGTAATTACCTTAGTAGTGAAATATTAAAATAATTGATATTATAAATACCCAAATAAATATAATATGAGACTTTTAATGCATTTCATGAACTTTATAGGTTAATATGACATGTTATGGTTGATTAAATGAATTAGGTTCGAAGTAATAATGCGGTTATGAATTTAACAAAAACAAAATACCAAATCATGTCAAAATTGACATAAAAGAGTTTTTAAAACAAATATTATATTATTAATTAATATTCAATTCTTAAAAATCTATGCTTCGTCCAGGAGACTTATATAATGTTAGGTGTATTGATAATGAACCACTTGGGGTTCACTTTGAAGTATATAGAATGTCTATTAAACATATAATATAAAAATACAAAGAGATATGGTATATTTGAAACTCATTAACTAAGAGTCAAAAATAAAATATAATGTAAATATAGTTACCCAAACCTATCTAAAACCTATTGGTTGGGTGTTTGTCGACCCATCCACACCTTAAACTCTAAATAATTCACTTTTTATCCATTATAAACCTAATATGAATTTATTAGAAAATAACATTTCTAGCTTTTCTTAAGGTCCCCCTCACCCCTATTATAAAAGGGCACTCCCCCTTCTCTCAATTTCACACCATCAAAACCTTTTGGATCAGCCAACCCCTTCCCTAATTTCATCTCAACTTCCCTCAATTCAACCTAGAGGCCTTATTTTGACTAGAAAGAAAGCCTAAGGAGCCCCTTTGATCAAATCACAAGGAAGAACCTGAAGATGAGGTAATGTTTTCACAATCCTCTTTCCCAATCCTTTCTTCCTCCACTTCTTATTTCTCTGTTATTTACATTAAAAAATAATATCTATATTATATTCTATATACTTTTATTTTATTATAAATCTGGTACAACCATATTCAGCATTCTACCCATCCCTTGGATGACATGTCACCATACATGCGTACGTACAACATATCGTCTTCATGTCGTGGTGTAATTGTTACACAATTCATTATTATCTAGATGGGTATAATAATTTGTTTAATTCATGTAAATAATAAATATAACATGATAATTATTCTGTTTATATGATTCATCATCCAATTATATATTATTTTAAAATTAAAAGAATGATACTGTCGCACGTGCATACGTACAGACTTCCATCTCCACGAACACGATGAGATTAATTCCCAATCTTATCCATTCAAAACTAATTTTCATTTGATTATAATAAATAATGTGTAAGGACTTGATATCATTCTGGATATGAATATGATACAACCAATGGATAACAAACACGACTTATCTAACAAAACATATAAAAGAAAATGATTAAGTAAACACCCGAAATGACGATAATTCTAAAATATTATTAACAATGAAATATTAAAATATCATTTATGATATCATATTTATGTATATGATTATTTTATAATTTAATGACAATGATATAATCGTTATACATGAGGATAACCAACCCTCATCCAAGGAAAAAAGTACAATGTAAGGGGTTTCTTATCTCACTTTTAATTCCCTAAGATTTCCACTGTTCACCACCTATTTATTGCATGTTGTGTATGTACTGCCCATTATTGTATTCATTGTGTAATATACATTAATTTATGGATATTTACCTCATCATTGTATGATCTATATTTCATGGATGTATGTTTCGTATATTACCAAATCGATAAGGGACTTTGAAATTTCAATTTCCACTCATTCGGCTTTACACATACTTTCATTGATTATCTTAATCCATGATTATGTGTGTAATCACTATTCATTTGATTATGTCATAATTTCCACTCCCCTTTTTGTGGATATACATTTAATACACATAATCACTCCATTGATAGATTCTCAAGTCATCGATATGAAGTTGATAAGAGTAATTTTAACTCAATATCCATTTACTGAGTTAAATATCGAATCCATTGGCATTGTTTTTACAAGAATATGTGTGAATGTCCTCTGATTGATATACATTGAATATCCCATAATATTGAGTGTATTTATATTTTTCCCACATAATTATGTCATTGATTATCCTTAACCAAACGATACAAACTTTATAAGAGATTTCATCTCAATTTATATTCAATTGAGACTTCATTGTTATCATACACAAATTTTATTTTATATAGAATATATAATGTACTTTGACATAGTATATCATGATTCCCTTTATTCTCATGATATTATAAAGTTTTGATTTTCTCAATTATTTGTATTCATGTTTCTCTCTTTTAGTGAGGAACTCTATCAAAAATATCATTTTAAAATTTTTAAATATTTATTATTCAAAAATCATTCGCAATAATGTCCATGTTTTAAAAATGGTATTAAGGATTTATTTATAAGGAAATTAAATTTTAAAAGTTAAAATTCCATTTAAATGGTTCAACTTCGTATTTGACACTTTGATTCAAAAATATATTTTTAAACTGCTTCTTGACAAATAGTGTGACTTTTAAATGTTTTCAAGAAAAAGGGGGATATTTCTATCAAAACATTTTGATGATTATTTTCATCTATGTCAATATCCTTAATTATTCTCAATTGAGGATAATATGTTACAATAAAATCTTCCATATTGTATTGAATGAGTTATGTTTTACTTTGGATGTGTTATTTTTATTCCATTCATGGTTTGTGGGTAATGTATTGACATTTCGTATTCTATTTTCAATACGATTATTTATGTTATGTTTCAAACTTTTCATAGTAGGAATGCAATGGACTTAGTAAGTGATGGGTGGAGCCCGTTATATCTCCTCGATGCATCAGTAGGTCTCATGAGACAAACTAGTGTTTTGGCATAAGGCATTGAAAATATATTATTTGTAGCCTTGGCACAAGGCGTTGACTATGTGGTTATGATGTCTGTTATTATGAATTCCATCATTATGATATTAGATATTGATATTTCATGTTGTTATTCGACTAGAAGAATTACCATGACTATGTTTTATTGTGGAATTATATATTGAGCTCATATTCCTGGCATAAAGTGTTCATGTTAATTATTTTTAAAAGCATTTGTTTTCAATTATTCACCATGCCTAATGCTTATGTAATCGTAGACTGCATTGCTTACTCTTACTGAGCATTTGAGATCACCCCTTTCTTATGTTTCATTTTCCCATTATATGAAGATGTTAGTTATGAGTTACTTGAAGGCAAAATATAAGAAGCTTGGATGTTTCTAATGGAATAAATTATGGTTGTTTTTCTTTTCAAATTTTAATGTTGACCTTATAAATGTATATACTATTTCCAAGGTTACTAAACTGATGGGTAATTTGGGACATGAGTTCCTTATATCATGTCAATGTTATGTAATAATGCACCGACTCTGGGTAACGAGGGTTGGGGCATTACATTGCATGAAAAGTGTTTCATCCAAGATAGTACTTCTCCATGGGATTCAGATGTTCTGTTCGAGAAGAAGGAAGATGAAACCTTCAGACATTGTGTGGACTATCATAAGTTGAACCATTTGATGGTCAAGAACCGTTATCCCATGAAGAGAATTTATGATCTATTTCATCATCTTAGAGGAGCCTGGGGGTTCTCGAAGATTGACTTGAGCTTCGTTTATCATCAGTTCTATGTTAGATCATCAGATATACCTCTTATAGCCTTCCAGAGTAGGTATGGTCTATAAGAGTATATGGTTATGTCGTTCGGTCTCACGAACGCTCCTGATGTTCTCATGGAACTGATGAACCGAGTGTTCCATCCATACATGGAGTCCATTGTTCTTGTTTTTGTGGAAGATATCTTGGTGTACTCTCACACTTGACACGACCACGCTTCCCACCTAGAGATCATTTTGAGCACACTAACAGAGCATCAGTTATATTCTAATATCACAAAGTGCAACATTTATATAGATCAGATTCACTTCTTGGGTCATATTATCTCAGAGGAAGATGTTTTAGTAGACTTTGAGAAAATGAGAAATGTAGTTTCTTGTGAGTAGCTGAAAAAATACTTTTAGGGGCTTTGTTTTCTAGAGATGGCTCAATATTGAAAACGTTTCATACGTGACTTTTCACGCTTAGCTAAACCACTGACAGGTCTTACTAAGTAGTGTGAGATGTTCTTATTGACAGATTCTTGTATGTAATCCTTTCATGAGCTAAAAGGGATTATGAATTCAGTACCAATACAAGTTTCTACAGAGCTGGAAAGAGTTATACTAATCATTGTGATTCGTTAGGTATCGGGCTGGGAGTTGTGCTTATGCAGGGAGATGGAGTCGTTGCGTACGGGACTCGGCAATTGAGGCCACATGAGAAGAATTACCTATCTCATGATGTGGAGATGGTAGTGGTTTTTTATGCATTACGATTTTTGAGAAATTATATTTTGGGAAAGAATTTTGTGGATTTCACTAATGAAAAAAGTATCATGTACATCTTCACTCAGCGTGATCTGAATTTATGACAGTGGGGGTGGGTTGAGTACCAAAATTCCTTCGACATTTATGATGAACTACATAAGTCTGTGACAACCTGGTGTATTAGAATATAATGGGAATTGACCGAGTGACATTCCTGATAGATTTATTGTGCACTTGGATATATGGGGAATTGACTGAGTGAGCTTCCTCATAGTGTCCCTGACTGCTTTAGACAATATGGGGAATTGACCGAGAGAGATTTCTCCAAGAGACATTCAATTATTTTGAACTGCTTTAGACTATAAGGGGAATTGATAGTGAGTGCGTCCTCATAGAGTCTGTGAATGACCTAGGCTATAAGGGGAATTGACAGAGTGAGATTCCTAAGATAGTCCGTGACCTTGGGGCTATACGAGGAATTGACTGTGTGAGATTCCTCAGAGAGTTCCTATCTACCTTGGACTATAAGGGAAATTGACCGTGTTTTCTTCCACAGAGAGTCTTTTATATACTAAACTATAGGGGTTATGCAGAGTGAACATCCCATAGAGATAAATGTTTGTGTTTATCTGTTTGATTAGCTTTTTCATGATGTTGAAACTGTGGATTGTTTACTACTGAGTACTTTATTGTTTTCTACTTTTAGTACATTACCTGTCATATTTTCACTGACTGTAAGGAATAAATCATCGGGTGGTAGTCTACTAGGATATAGTCTCACACCCTATTTAAGTCATGCTTTTGGGACCATAAAAATTGTATTGCAGTAGGGAGACAATCAGTTTTGATGTGCTAGGACATTTCTACATCCGAGAGATTGTACGTCTCCATGGAGTTCCACACTCCATCATTTCAGATAAGGATGAATGTTTTACTTCTCGGTACTAGAAGAGGATTTAGAAGGTGTTTTGTATACATGTATTTTTGAGTACAGCTTAACACCCTCAAATAGATGTCGAGTCTGAATGTATGATTCAGTGCTTGAGGATATGCTCTAAGCATGCCTTCTGAATTTTGGTGGTTCTTGGGAGAAGCATATACCTCTGGTTGAGCTTTTCTACAACAATAGTTTTAATGAAAAAAATCAGGTGACACCTTTTGCGGATTTTCACGGTAGGAAATGCCAATCACCCTTGTGTTGGGTGGCGGCAGGAGAGGTAGCTTTGCTGGGAAATCATCTTGTTCAGGAGACCACAAGGAATATATAGTTGATTCAGAAGAGGACATCTAAAGAAATGTCTAGTCATAATTCTTATTTTTTTCATCATAGATGACCTCTAGAATTTAAGGCCAGGGATTAAGTTTTTCTACGTTCCACACTGAGGATGGGGAACATAAAGATTGGGAGACAAGTTAAGCATTCGCCAATGTACGTCAGGCCGTTTGAGGTGTTGGAGATAGTTGGGCTGGTTGGTTATCAGTTGCAGTTACCTTCGAGGTATCGATCTATTAACGGTGTCTTCCATGTTTCATAGCTTTGATGTCACCTTTCAGACGTGTCTCATGTTTTCCAACCCGAGGAGGTTGAGATGGAAGTGGATGCATCCTCTGAGAAGAATCATATCCGGATGGTGGATCAATGTAAGAATCTTCCCCATGGTCAGTTTGTTCATCTGGTATGGGTGCTTTGTCAACACGTGCGATAACAGAACGAGACTTTGGAGAGGGATGCAGACGTACGATCACAATGGTCGGGACTATTTGGGGTTTCATATTCTATGCCATGCTAGGGAAATTCGAGGAAAAATTACTCTAAAGGGGTAATTTTTTAATAACCCTGATCTTCTTTTCAGGTATGTTTTACCTTTTCTGGTCATTTTTGAAAAATGTGGAAATTCCTATATTTTTCTAAGTACATGTCATGTACTTTATGTGTACGGTAAGTGTACTGCCTTGCCGGAGGAGGCCGTGTACTGGCCGTGTAGTGGCCACACACACAACCGTGGGGGTGATTTGTGGGCCGCTTAAAGAAGAGTACAGAAACAGCGAGTACACTGTGTGTAATTCAAATGTACATGTTGTGTAATTTTTTTTCATTAACTGCACCAGGATCGAGTCTAATTTAGAATAACACCCCCTTCTTCGTTCATCACATAAAGGAGCATCATACGACCACTGATCATTGATGAACCCCCAATCATGCATCCTTCCTTTGAATCAATCACCGTATGATGCTTTGAAATCGCATCAGTGGGTTCTCTCTTCTCCTAGAGCACCATATTTTGATTTCTCCTCTCTCGTGAGATATTGTGGGTTGAACATTTTAGACATTTTTGTAGATGTTAAACGTTCTAAGGAGATTCAATCATTGTGGTAACATATAGAGATCTCCTAACTCCATGGTAGGTGGTCTGTGCCATTATTTTCAATGTCTTTGAGTCTTATGTTCAAATTCTACAAATAACCTTGAATGGGGAATTGTGAGTTTTTTGTTTTACCCTTATTTTTTGACTACCATTCAATTATGCCTCTATAGAGGTTATTTGGATATGAATAAGGTTGAATGATATGCTTTGGATATATTATTCCCACTCATGTTATGTCTGTGTCTATTTGGTCATGTTTACCCTTTGGATGCATTAACTATTTTCTATGCCCCTTGCTTAAGGATGGAGAGTTTGTTTTCTCATATGATTGATATGTTGTAGACTTATTATCCAAGTAGTTCTATAGTTTTACATTGGCCATATTGTATTTCTAGGCTCGTTGACCAACATAGTGCCATGTTAACCTAGTGTAGTAGACTATAAGGGGAATTGACTGAGTGAGCTTCCTCGGAGAGTCTTTGAGCACATTGGCTATACGGGGAATTGACCAAGTGAGCTTCCTCAAAGAGTCCTTGATTGCTTTAGAATATAAGGGGAATTGAACGAGTGATCTTCCTTAAAGATTCATTGAATTATTTTGAACTGCTCCAAACTATAAATATAATTGATGGTTAGTGCTTACTCAGAGAGTCAATGAATGACCTATGATATTAGTGGAATTGGCCAAATTGATCCTCCTTAGAGAGCCCATAATATTGGGGTTATAAGATGAATTGACCGTGTGAGCTTTCTCAGAGAGTTCCTGACTACCTTATACTATAAAGGGAATTGACTGTGAGTGCATCCTAATAGAGTCATTATATAATGAACCCAAGTGGTTAGGCCGAGTGAACTGTCCAGAGGGTTGCCTATTTGTGTTTATCTATTCGATTAGTTGATGCTTTATGTTGAAACTATGGATTTTTTACTGCTGAGTACTTTCCAGTTTACTACTTTCTATACATAACCAGCCATATATTCATAGACTGTTAGACACAGATCATTGGGTGGTTACCTACTGGGATTTATTCTGACACCATATTTGGATCATGCTTTTGGGCACAAACAGATTGTAATGTTTTAGGAATAGATAAGGGAATGTTCCCTTCTACTTCCGGTACATGACTTGCTGTGGAGCTGGGAATCATGGGACAATTCTTAGGCATGTGATGCTGAGGAGACATTTTTCATTTTCTTTTTTACTATGGTTTAGCATTGTTTATATTTTAATAATATGACTTGTTTGGATACTTTCCTAGGAATATTTATTATGTATAATTATATATATATATATATATTCTCTAATTGTTAATTATTCTAGTCTTTCCCTAGTTATTGTTGTTGGATATTTACTGCTTCCTCTATTGTGTGTTGTTTACTTCCGTTGTGTACTTTGCAAATGAGGGCGTACTTTCCCCACTATCACACCAAATCCCTTGCTGCGAGTCGGCAGACTATGGTATGCAGAAAAATGCACTTGAGTCCATGTGACCAACCGCGTATGGGGATCCTCTAGGTGGCTTCCAGAACTGGGATGATACATTATATGTCTATAAAACCTACTCCTATTCAGAATTTATGATTTTGCTGAAATGTTTATAAAACTTGTATCATTTACCAATGGTTATGATATGCTTACATGTTCGTGATACCCAATTAATAAACTATGTTTTGAAATTAATTTTTATTAATTAGGGTCACATGTATGTATGATTTCACTATGAGATGGGTGGGACCTATATATGCCTCTAATTTATTGGGAGAATGATTATATATCAGGAAATAATTATTGGATTATAGTAGAAATTATTGATAAACTATGGAAATATAGGTAATCCAAACACCTTGAAAGGACTGTGACTGGAGATGGTGGTGTGTCCCTCCCAGTGGGTGCAGACCCCATGAAGATGGGAAGATGTGGAAACCCAATCACTATTAGAATATGGAGTTAGTCAATCCATTACAAGGAATGTAATATGACTGGAGATGGTGGTGTGTCACTCCATATAGGTGTGGTCTCCATTATGTTTCATGATAATATCTAGAATAGTTCCTTGAAATATAGGTAATCATATTACATTATTATATTATTTTCATCAATTCCATGTCTTATTTCTATGATGTGCTTTCAGAGATTATGATAATGATTCCCTTATGATTAATTTATTATAAACGATTAATCATTATTACTTGATTCATTTTATAGATCATTAATATACAGGGTAAGATCTTCTAATTTCATGATCACGTAATCATACCCTTATTCTAATGTTTATGATTTCATATCGCACTTGTTTTCTCTTACTGATCATCTATGCTTGCCCAATTTTTTTATGTTTTCATTCCCTTGGTTATGACAATATGTATTAGTAAGACATGTTTAAGAAGGGTTCTAATAATGAAGAACCATTTGGGAGATAATGTATCTCACTTATGTACCATTTTTTAATTTACTACGATTCTAAGAGCACTAGAATAATATGGTATTTTGGAATGTATTTGTGTAATGTGTTAAGTATTGCCCTAAAATTATGTAATGTTAATATATAAAAATATATGGTCACTATGGTTGGTATTAGAGTAAATGTTTAATTAACATATATAATCTTGGTTGAGAAAACTTTAGTAATATCCTTAAGAATATATCGAAGGATATATCTATATATATATCTAAGTCTAATTTTAATAATAAGGAAAAATATGGTTAAATATCCTTTAATATTGGTAAAGGATTGAGGGATTGGTTCTCTAAAAATAAATCCTTTTATATATACTATATGTTGTGTTGGATCTGAAATAGATATACCTAGAGGTATCAACTCAGACATGGTGTATTATGACTAACTCAACCGTAACCTAGTACTTGAAAATGCACCTTACAGTACATGTTGTTTGACACTCCATAAGGATATACATAGGTAATTCACAAACACTTCACAAACCATCATGAATAATTTAAAAAAGCATTTTTAATGAATAACCTAGATCAAAAACAACTGTGTCAGAGATTATGGATGATTCAATATTTCAAACATCAAATAAGTTTCATCTAATTATTATATTTATTGTCAATATGAAATTTGATTCTTACCATATGATTTTTTGTTTTATTCAATGGATAGATCATGAATAAACCATTTTAATTGTGATTACAATAAAAAATTCATAAAAACATATCCTAAGCATCTAAATTATACGGTATCTAGAATAAAAAACTTCATTGCAATGATAACACATAGTTCCCAAGTTATTAATCACGATGAGCTTTAAAAACAATATATGGAGGGAAAAACATTTGGTTGAGTCCTTCATGTGGAAATATTGATCTTATTTTAGTGAGATGTTTGATCCAATTTTTTATCAACAATATTTCATTACAACTAAAAAATATTCTCTATTCCCCAATGTTTAGACCATGATATTTCCCATCAGGGTGTTTATCAATTAAAAATATGAAGCAGACCAATTCTGGGATGTAATAAAAAATACAATGAAGAAGATGAAATTGAATCCATGAATTGGGATGAGTTTAATAACTTATTCTTAAATTGTCACTTTTCACATGTTTTCATACAAATATGGAAATAGAGTTCTTTGAGTTGAAGAAAAAGGGTGATGAATCCATCGGTACCTACGCTGATAATTTGAAAAAAATTGTGATTTACTCTTTTTAAATTATCATCCAACCCAAGCATAAAGTTGATTGTTTCATTAGTGGCCTAAATCTATGTCTTATTAGTGTGTTTTCCCTAAGAGACTTTTGAATCTATGAAGATATTGTGTGTTGTCAAATCAAAGATGATATGATGGTAGGAGTTATATATTAATTTCATGGTTTTAACAAGAAACTGAAGGTTGAGTTAAATGGAAAATCTAAGAACATTGAAGACAAGAATATGATAATACCTTTATGTACCAAGTGTGGAAATAATCATAGCGGAAATTGGATAGTGTTTTCTAACATTTTTTTAAATTGACATGGGATGACTATTAAGATGTTGATTTCGACACTAATTGGAAGAAGTTTTTCAATGATGCAAATAGAAGAAACGTTACACTATATAGACGTCCCACGCCTCAGTTATTCATGTGAATAGAATATCAGAATGATGCTAACCAATTACAAAACCTAATGTTTGGTGATTATAATCAGTTTCTTCAAAATATTAAATTGAGGAAAAGGGGAAATATCATACGATTTCTATTTTGGAAGAGGGGTTCGATAATGATGAGGTGAAAGGAACACTTACCATCAACTATAGAACTTATAATGCCTTATTTGATTTTGGATCTACCATATCTTTCATATCTAATGAATTTTCTAATTGTAGTAATATTCCACCAAAAAATTAAGATGTGCAATTATTAGTGAAAATACCTAATGGTACAAATATTGAATCCCAAATATATGATTCCTTCCTGATTAAAGTTTGTGGGAATTTACTTCCAGTAAATAATCTCATTCTAAACTTGGTTTTATTTTAGAACATATTCTGCATATATCGGATTTCTCTACATAAGTCCCACTTCAATTTTTTATAAAATGATATAAAAATTGATAATTCAAACAAAACCATGATTTTCATTAAATGTGACACAATGTATGATCTTCCAATGGAGATTACATCTTGTGTATGGTTATTAATTCCAATTAATTAGGGTTTTTTTATCTAAGATGGTTGGGGTGAAAATAAAAATCGATATTATTCCTATTGTTCGAGAGTTTTTGGATGTCTTTCTGGAATAGTTTCATAGCCTTCCACCAAAAAATGATGTTGATTTCTCGATAGAGTTCAAACCTTGTTTAACACCAATTTCATTGACTCCATATCGAATGACCCCAATTGAGATACTGGAATTGATGAAGAAACTCCAAGAAAACATTGAAAATGGATTCTTTCCCTCAAGTGTATCACCTTAGGGTTCTCTTGTTCTCTTCGTGAAAAATAAATCTGGATTAATATAAATCTACATGGATTTTTTGGATTCCAACATGATCATAATCAAGAAAAAGAATCCTCTTCCCCGTATTAATGATTTGTTTGATGACCATCCCAAAGATAAATACTTTTCCCAGAAAAACCTTCATCTGGATATCATCAATTGTGGTTTCCAAATGGGGATATAACCAAGATAATATTCTATATAAGGTAGGACTACATGAATATATAGTGATCCCTTTTGGTCTTGATAATTCCCCTAGTAACACAGTGGAATTTATAAATACAGTATTTTGAGATTAACATGATACATTATTATCCGTATTTGTAGTTGAAATTATTATATATTCAAAGAGAATTTATGAGCATGAATAGAACTAGATAATTGTATTAATTCCACCAATGAAGAATAAATTATATGAAAATTTTACAAAGATATAATTTTGGCAATAAAAGGATTCATTTTTGTTTCACATAATTCCAAGAGATGGTATAATAGTAGTTCGATCAATGACAGAGGATATTGAATGTTTTCTAAGATGAAACATGCTGATTAGGAGCTATATTTTTCTTTGATTCTCTAGCTATTATTAATTATTTTTTGGATAATTTTTCATGACTATCAAATCCTTTGAAAATTCAAACTTTTATGGGAGAAAAGATTCCACATATAGTTGAATGTGATGAAAATTTATGGGAATTAAATTGAATATATATTTTTTTTCTTATGCAATATAACATGGTTATCTTTTATGGATCATGATAGTTGAATATCAATGAGAAAAATAACCCAACTTGTGATTTGGAGTTAGCAGCAGTAATTTTATCATTATAGATTTAGAGGAATTATCTGTATAGAGAAAAGTGTGATATATATAACAATAATAAAATTCTAATATAGATATTTACATAAAATTAGCTAAACATGTATTATATAAGATAGTAAGAGATGATAAAGGATTGTTATTTATTAATACATTACCACCCTAGGAATGTGAACAACGTGGCTGATGCATTGACTCGAAAGGATCATGCAATCTTATCCATGATGAGGATAAACAATAAAATGTTTCTAGATTTGAAAAGAAGGATCGAGAAATTCAGAACATAGGGGAGAAATCTTATCAATCTAAATTAAATGTTCAAACCACTATCCATTTAATGATTTAAGAGTAACAAAATGATGATGTAGAGAAAAAAATTATTAGAAATGTTCTTCAGTTTAACAATGATTAGTGTGAAATGAAAAGGTCCAGGAATCATGTTTGTGTTCCTTCCATGCCTAATTTGAAGAAGGAACTATTAGATTAAGACAATAATTCTTCATTAACTGTTAATCATGAATGATAATAATATATATAGATATTGTAAGTAATTATACCATTGGGAAGGAATGAAGAGGGATGACGTAGAGTTTGTATCTCGATTCTTGGTTTGTAAGCTTGTTATGGTAAAAAGAAAAAAGTCTAAATTGTTGTTTCTTCCTTTAACAATACCAGAATGGAAATGAGAGAACATCAACATGTAATATGTCATTGGACACCTTGAAACCTCTGATGTGTATAATGATATATGGGTGGTAGTGAATCACCTTAACTTTTCAGCACATATCATTACAATCAGATAATACATCTCACTAGATAATTATTCTACGATATACATTATGTAAGATGTAAGGATTAATATAGTACCACATTCCATTGTATATTTTTGGGATTTAAGGTTTACCCCAATATTTTAGAGACATCTTCATAAAATAATTTATATAAAATTGTGTTTCATCACTACATATCATCATCAGATGGATAGTAAGTATAACATAACTATTCAATCCATAGAGGATATATTTAGAACTTGTTCATTGGATTCAAAAGGAGGTTTTTATCAACTCCTTCCACTAATTTAATTTTATTACAAAAATAAATTCAACCCATGAATTCATATGGAACCTTATGAATCCCTCTATTGGAATAAATTTAGTGCTCCAACATTCTTGTATGAAGTTTAGAAAGAAAGCTATTGGGACCTCACATAGCTAATTAAATATTAGAGAAGACTAGAACCATTATCCAACATATCAAGGAAGAATAACATCAATATAAAATTTATGCTGATAATAATTGTTGTGATTTATAATTTGATGTTAGTGAGAAGTTGTTTCTTTGAATCTATCCCTAGATGAATTTTATGAGGTACGAGAAGATATGGAAATGAATCCCTGTGTAAATCACACCATTTGAGATTCAAGATCATATAGGACTGGCATCCTATCATTTGGAAACTCATCCAAATCACTCTAAAGATCATCATGTCTTCCATGTATATCTCTTGAGGATGTACATACTCGACCCATCAAATGTACTAAACATAGAGGTCATACCACTAGAGTGCGATCATTCTTATGAGGAATAACCAGTTAAAATTATAGATCATATTGATAAAGTCTACGAAACAAGAACACTCACCAGGTCAATTATTTGAGGAGGAATAACTAGTTAGATAAATATCTAGGAGAACCTAAAGGTATGATGAGTTCAAAATATCCTCATTTTTTATTATCAAAATAAGGAATTTTGAGGGAGAATATTTTTAACTTGTAGAATGTAATGCCACGAGTTTTTGTGAACCTTTTTTTCAAATAAATTAATTTTAGTTAATGCATTTCAATGAAATATATACTAATTCAATCATTCCATATAATCTACACCAATTTATCCTTTTTCAACACAAAATAATGACTTGGATTGTGTTATACACGACACCGAGACTCTATGAAAACAAATTTTATTACTATAATTATTTAAACGATATAGTTATAACATAGCAATTAAAATTATTAATATGAATAGAAATAACTAATTTTTAAATATTATTTATAATAGTTTTAAATAAATAAAATATATTTATTATAATATATATATATATATTGCAATGTATTTATATGACAGAAAATAATATTTTTATATAATAAATTCTTTTTATTCCCTTTTATAAAAAACAAATAATTTTTTTTAAAAAATTTATGAAATTAAATTTGTTAAAATAAAAATTAATTTTTCATTCATAATTTTAAAATTATATTAGGGTGAATTCCATGACTTTTTCTCATAACATGGTTTTTTTAATGAACAATGAAAAACATGAATTTTCTTTCATAACTATTTTTTCACATAATTTATTTATATAGAAAAATTATATTTTTGTTTGTAATTAAATTGAATAGAGATAAATCATACATAAATTATTCCAATTTTGATCAATTTCAACCAATTTCACATTAAAATGCATATTAATCATCTAAAACATTCAAACATTTTTTCTTAAAAACCTGATATCATGACCCGTCTTTTGGAAGATTTTTAAAACAATTTCTTTCGTTAATTTTATTATTATTTATAAAAAAAGATTATATATTTGTAATCAAAATAATTAATAAATTTTAACATGGTCAACTTATTTTTTGAAAATGGAATTAGTAAAATTGATTAAATTTATTTACAATGATTAAGATGAAAAATATCTTAACATGGGACTAGACCATACACATAAGGTCCAAAATAACATAAAAAAATTTCCAAAATCAATTTTATGGAAATAATTAAACCCTATACTCAATTTTCTCGAATTTCACTCATTATTGTATCCAGTTTTCATAGTTAAAACGTTGGTGGATTTCCCTTTTCCAAACATTACAAGAAGTCCCCTCGTCCTACAATATAAAAAGGATCGAACCCCTACAACTAATTTAAACCTCTCAAGAACACATTCTCAACCAAAATATAATCAAATAAGCACAAAAAATACCTCTTATCCTCAATGAAGCCAATATTGTTTCACAAATCTATCTGGATAATCCCTTTTTTGAAATGAAAAATGAGTTACTGAAGAGGGGGTAACATCCTTCATCAGGCTCAATTCATTTATTTTATTTCTCCACCACCAAAAATATTTATATTCCATGCTTATATAATAAAAAAAGGTATCCTAAATATAATTATTTGTTTTTATTCTATGTTCCATGCCTTAACTTAGATACACATTCATTTAATGGGTAACTAACTTACCAATCTGGTGTACAGAAAACTACAGTATCCAAAAACGATGTTGTTAGTTTTTCTTATACCACCATTCATGGTTGGTAATTATGATGGAGAATATATTTTTATATGATATATATGATATTTATTATGTACATATTCTTATTTAATTTTTATATAACAAATAAATTATTTCATTTAATTTTTTGTAAGTAAGATAATTTCCTTTTGGGAAACATAGAATACTGCCTCCTCAAAAGGATGTGATTTATTCACACCTTACATTGAATGTATGAAGTATGATTTTAGTGATGTAATATGTTTTATATGAAATAATTATCGTACTGGAGTTATAATATATATATGTATACATATATATATTACATTTACTTTCATTCCTTCAATACAATAATTGAATCGAAATAGTATTCATGTGTACGTATGACCTACCATCTCCATGAAAAGTTTATTCCATTTCATATTTGAATATTTAATAGATTATTATAAATACATTTATAATTAATATAAAATATATTTATAGGATGACTTACATTCTTGAAACCATGATATATTTTTGGGGGCCAAAAATATAAAAATATTAAGCCACGTGCGACAAACAATGTGAATATTACCCAAAACATAACATTATCATAGAAGTGTTAATAATTGGGTAATATAAATCCATATATGGTATTAAATATATGAATATGGTTTTTTGGTATATTTATAATATAAAAATATTTAGTATAATATATGTTTGATCGAGTACTATAAGATTCTTGACATAAGGTAAGGGGATTTCTAGTCTCAGTTTTATTTCGTTGATATTTATACCGTATTCAACACTGCAGAATGAGGACCTTTTGTGCGAGATCATCCTCATTTCAAATCGACTGAAGAAATAATGATCAGATTTTGGTTTAATATTCCTTTTCAATGGCTGCGTTTGATCCAGAATGGGAAAGATAATTCCCAACCTGTCAGTTTGAATCCAAATAGTGCTCAGATCTGGTTGATCTCTCTCGTAAAGCAATGTCTTTCGAGGAAGTCCTTACATGAACTTATTGCAATTTTCCCACTCAAAATAAGTCGCCGATTATAATGTGATCTAGGGATGGAACAATCACTGTGATTTCCAATCATGAAGTGATCAAACAGAGTCATTATGTATGTAAATTCTCATTCCTTGGACATATTTCTTATGGAAAAAGAAAACAATCAATTGTCTTTTGTTGAACTAAAACAGCGTATCTCTCTTTGTTGGAATTTCTCTAATTGGAGACTGATTCCCCTTGGAAAAGTATACATTCACATAATAGTTCTGCATCAACAAGAATTAAATGCAATAATGAAGTTTGGAACTCTTAATCTGAAGCATGGGATCTTCTGAATCTCAGAATGGGATGCTATTTTTAACCCCTACATGCAGAAGAAATCCATTTCTTAGGTTTGGGCCAAAATTCTTGGACTTCCTTGGATATACTGGCATCCTAAAATACTTAAAGATATTGCCTCTATTTTTGGAACACTACAGGTTCCAGAAAATTCTACAAGGTGGATATCCAATTACCCCAAGACTTGGGAAAGCACCGAACCGGTCCGCGTACTTGCTCCCAACAAAAGTATGCGGCCGGTTCGGCGAACTGAAATTCCGCGGACCAGCATCATCCACGAAACGGAGGTGGGAAACCCATCATGAGCGTCGAGCAGAATGGACGCAAGGTCGGTCCACCACTGTGAACCATGCCAATCGGCCCATTACGCGTGCACCGTCATTCGCGAAATAGACGTGGAAAGCCTATGCGGCTGCAGCCCATTTTCATTCGTGGAATAGAGGCGTAGTGGTGCACAGCCGCGGAGGAATTCCGTAGATCACAATTCCAAATCTCCAAGTTGACCAAGTCATCCGCAGGTGGGGATTCATTCATGGGCTTCCGTAGAAAGTTCCATGGGCCCATCAATACAACTTCCTTTCTGGCTCTATAAATATTCACCGAGGGGCACCAAAAATAAAACTGAGGAAGGACAGGTGAAAACTTGTGGGGAGACACTGGAGATATTCCTCCCAGCAGTAACGTTCTGCACCATCCGTGGACTCCATATCGTCCGCGGATGCACTCTTCTGCAAAGAGGAGAAACCGAAACGTGAACCACATGTGGCCATATCATTCCCTGATAGTCCTTCCACAAACCACCCCCTTCGCGGACCAGTTTTGTCCGCAAAATGGCAGTGGGAACCCCTCCGCTGGGGAGAAGTAGGACGAGTGCTAGCCCCTCTACCAACGCACTTCACACCCATTTCTTTCGCGGACAGCCTCCTCCACGACCATCCTCCACGGCCTAGTCCTTCGAAGCCTACTCCCTCGCAGACAGATCCTCTGTTGACACCTTTCACAGACAACCAAACCATGATCCACATGCGGCTAGTCCCTCATGACCAGCTCCTCGCGGCAAACTCCTACGCGTCCCACCCAATGCGGAAAACCTCATGCACTCGCTGGTCCTTACCGCGGGGGCTGCACCCCCACACCCCCACTCAGGCTCCGTGCAAGGGTACGGTCCCAGACCTCTGGGCCGGTCCCTTCCCTACCATAACCGACCCCCATGATAAATGGATAGTCACACCACGAACTTTCCAAGCCATGTCAACAGTACATTACTTGCACCCTGGCACCACCCCCACATCCGTCCTATACATTCCATGAATTGAGCTACTCTTCATGACTCTCCTATAACCCCATTTCCTTGTTCCTTTTGTCAGGATCATCCAGAAAGGGTCTCCCTTGAATATGTCACACACCAACCATTTCTAGGTACCTCCTACCTAGTTGTCCTGACCACATGACGTTAAACTGTATGGACATCTTCTTGACCACATGCCGTTAAACTGTATAGCCCTCGCCCTATACATATGACGTTAAACTATACATAAATATTACTCTCTATAAGACAAAAAACAGTAGAAACCCCCTTTTTCCAATCATAGGATACCTCTTACACCAAATAAGAGATTCCTTATACTCCAAGCATAATATTCCTAATGCCAAGATCACAGTGGCGTACCATCAAGAGCATTGGAATCTATTAAAACATTCCATCACTCTGCCTCATTGTTTTTGTGTCCTTCATTCGGATATTCATCCACTTCCTTGTCCAAAGGGACCCCCTAACAGCTTGGTCCCATGCCACATCGGCTCACCTACCATCCTAGGCCAATGCCCCAGAAGACATTGGACAACACTTCGAGTCAGGTCCTGTGTTCCAACCATGGTAAGAAGTCGACCATAATTTTTTTGTCCCCATTTAAGGCTAACGTGATACAAATGATGTGTTTCGAACATGGTCAACAGTTTTCCTCCATCACCATGCAACCCTTCATTTCGTTCAGAATATCGGGCATGCAATTCACACTTTTCATCTCCCATTGTTTGGACTGATCCCAACGCCCTTAGCGTTATCCTTCTTGTGGGCTTGCGTATCGGCGTTGGAACCCGTTATATACCTCAAAACACTTGTGGGTTTAGATTACCTTATGGACATACATGAAGAAGACACTTTGTGTTTCCATCTCGGAGTAAGCCCCGACCTTATGGGCTGCTCTACGCGTAAGCCCCATTCCACTTCTCATGGACGCACCTTTCGTGACGTGATCATCTGGTCCATGCTGCCTCTTGATTCTCACACTGAGCATGACTCACGTGGGCTTAAAGTAAGCATCGACCAAGAAATATTCTTATGGGCCTCCACAGAGTGTAAGCCCCAATCGATTACTATCGGCCTCCTCAATTTGTAAGCCCCAACCCAATATTATGGGCCTCCTCAGAGTGTAAGCCCCAACACATTATTATGGGCCTCATTATAGTGTAAGCCCCAACCCATTAGTATGGGCATCCTCAGAGTGTAAGCCCCAACCCATTAATATGGGCCTTCTTAAAGTGTAAGACGCAAGCCGTTTCAAACTATGTGGACTTTGATCCCTGTTTCCTAGGCAGGGTATATAGGAATCCTCCCTGTGGTTCAAGTCCAACAACTGGATGATGCAACTATCTTTACGTCATTTCACTGCACCAACCCTAGTGCCGTGTCATTGAGTCCCGTCTCCATGGTGTCATTAATGCAATGAGGGATGGTAAACCATTAGCCTAAATGATTCTGAACCCTCACATCCAGATAACCAATTCCCACCAGGGTTAAATCTGTGGATACTATTTTTTGGTATAATCCAATGATTCACGAACATATGAATACATATTAAATCTATAAGAGAGTCACAGATTAGGAAATAATTCCCCCCTCCCCAAAGGGTGCGATGAGCCTAACTTCCCATCCTCTCGACCAATGTGAGTTCTTATGAATTGCTGGTAAAACCACCTAGCGGACGCCTAACTTTGGAATGTAGGTCCACGTATCGTTGGATATGGAACTATTGGGAGTTTTGAAACGAAGACCGATGTACCCGACTTTAGCAATCATGCGAGGCTCAACCATCAGTGAGATCAACAGTCAGACACCTTAGTCCTCCACCTCCTCGAAGTGGAAATAGATCAACAACATTGAAGATTGATCAGAGAACAATTAATATAGATCATGGCCTTTATGTTTGGTTCCTCATTGAATTTGATTTGGAAACATCCCCGTCTTATCGTGTTACACATGATTCCAATGATCACCTTATTGAAGTCAAATTTGAATTTTAGAATATTCCTAAATATTGTGGGAATTGTAGAATGGTTGGGCACATGATTGATAAATGCCGTATTGTTAAAAAAATTGTACAACCAGCATAAAAAAATGATTCTTTTCCAGAGGTTCCAAGAAGGAAGGCTACTTATACCTTGAATAATGTTAAAAAGACTGATAACAGAGCCTCAAAATAGGCTGCATGTGACAAAATGGTGGGATCAAGCAGGAATTGGGATGATCTTCCTGAAGAAGAGGAACAACATAATACTCAAAATGGAATTATTGTTAGTGAAATATCAGCAGACGTACAAGTTGAGGAGAAAATTGTTGAGATAGACCCAAAATCCTATTCAAAATATTTCCTTATCTTTGTGTTTGGTATAAAATAGGAAGAGCATTCACTCAATTCGATAAATTCAGAAATTAATGTGGTGATGAACATTGATCCCGATGATACTGTAATTATCATTCTCTATTATAACACGATACAGAAGAGAACCCCTCCTTCAAATGTAGCTCAACACATGAATGTGTCCACTGTTTCAAGGGAAAAGGATGGAAATAATTACGGAAATCAAGACACTGTCTCTGAGGAAGAATCTAAAACTGAAATTGATGTGGGCTTCAAGGACTACTCTAGATCTATGCCTGCAACAAACACCTCAGTATCCAAGAATGAGGATCTAAGACAGTCTGAATGACTTGAGATACTTGTGGCATTGGAAAAAATGGGGTTTTAACCCAAAATTTATGTCAAAATTTAGGTGATATTCTGGAACTGTCAGGGATTGGCCATCCCTGGCACGGCTTGTTCCCTTAGGCTGCATATAATCATTTATAAACCTGACATTCTTGGAATTTCTGAGCCTATGACCAGGAAAAACAATGATAATTTTCTTCTTTAAGGAAAGGGTTATTCAATGTTAGGTTCTATTAAAGAATATAATTATGATAGATTATGGTTCTTTTCTCACAAAAATGTGGTTAATCCTTTTATTATTTCTCAGCAAGATCATGCCCTAACATGCAGATTTACAAACTATGGCAGAAACATATTATGTTCAACGGTTTATTCCTCTAACAACTATATTAACAGAAGATCTTTATGGAGTCATATTAAAAATATTTCATGTTCCATGTTGGACCCATGGAACATCATAGGGGATTACAATTCCATTCTTCATGTAGATGAAAAGCTCAGGTATGTAACAAGTACCACTTCCATCATGGAGTTCTGAGCATTTATTGATGATTATAATATATCTAAAATTAATCTGTTGGGATCTAAGTACACTTGGTATAGAAAGAACCTGAATGGCATGAGGGCAAGCAGAATTGACCGTACTTTTGTTAGCATTCATATGCTCGAGGAATGTAAAATCCTTTCATGTGTTACTCTTTCATGACATAATTCAGACCATCACCCTATTCTTGTAAACCTAATTTATGAAAAGGATAAATTTACTCTTTTTTGAGGCTTAATAATGCATGGAACACCCTTATAGATTGCTACCAGATTGTTAGAGACACTTGGGCCATGCAAGACTATAATCACAATCCACTTGCTTGTGTTTTTATGCTTCGGGTACTTAAGCAAAAAATGAAGCATTCGAGCAAAAATAAGTTTATCCACCTTGATCAGGAAATTGATTCCCTTGAAATCACAATTCATCAGATTCAAGAATCAATTACTCTTAACAACTTCCCTGGAAATGATAAACAGGAAAAGACAGTTTCCTCAGGGCTCCATAAACTCATTATTCTTAGGGATAACATTCAGAAATATTTTCTCAAAGTCAAGTAGGATGGAGGTTCCATAATTGATGACAGATGAGGTATCTCCAATCACATTGTATCCTTCTTTTTGAATCTCTTTAATGGCCCCCCAAGATATGAAGCTCTGATTGATGGAATTATCCCAAAGTTTGTCAGAGATGCTGAAAATAATTTTCTTATCTCCACTCCCACATATATTAAAATCTTAGAGGTAGTTTATTTTTTCTTAAAGCAGATATCTCACCAGGTCCAGATGGTTTCACTAATTATTTCATCAAATTCTATTGGGAGGTCATACAAGAAGATGTTTTTAGATTGGCTAGATATTTATTTTCATAGGGATCTTTCACTCAAGGATTAAATGCTCAGTTCATTGCTTTCAGTCCTATAGTTGAGAATGAAAGCGAAATTGGTCAGTTCCGTCCTATTGATCTCATTAACACTATCCAAGAGATCATCAAAAAAATCCTTTCTATTCTCCTTTCTTCTATTTCTGAAAGAATTGTCTCATGGAACCCGTTTGGTTATATCAAAGGAAGGAGAATTCAATATTGCCTCATAACTACCTCTAAATGTACTAATCACTTTCAAAAGACCACTACAGGGGTTTGGTTTCCACATTAGATTCATATATTGGGTTCATGCTCTTATCAGTTATTCCCATATTTCTATTTTGATTAATGGGGCTCTGGAAGGCTACATTAAATGTTCTAGAGTTGTGAGGCAAGGGGACCCATTTTCCACTATTATTTTTTCAATTGATGAGGATTATATCAGTTGTCTTATTCTTGATCGAATTAACAAAGTAGAGATTAAAACAATTTATGCTGCATGAGGTATTTTTGTTCCCTCACATCTCTTTTTTGCTGATGATATCATTATGTTTACCCAAGGGGACAGAAGTAACCTTAAAAATATCAAGAGAACTATTACTCATTATGAAAAATCATATTTTCAAGAAGTCAGCTGGGGTAAGTCATAAATTTTCTTTGGAAAAAATATCTCAGCTTCAAGGAAACAAAGCATGGTGCATGAGCTGGGTATAATGGAGGGGTCCCTTCCCTTCACATTACATGGAGTTCCAATGTTTCTTGGAAAAACCAAGACTTCTTATTTCACTAATGTTGTTGAAAAAGATAGAAGAAATCTCTCCTCCTGAAAAGGTAAGGCTCTCTCAATGGCAGGGAGAATATTTCTGGATAATCATGTGATTGTCTCTAAGATTTTATACTCTTTCATGGTGTACTACTGTCTTTCCTCTATCCTTAAAACAACCAGCACACTCATGAGGAACTTTGTGGGGAGTGGAATTATTTTGGAAAGGAAACTTTGAACAGCCCCATGGAAGACTTGCTACTTGTACAGAGCATGGGAGGCCTGGGAATTAAAAACATAAATCTCTTCTATCAATAACTACAAACAAATTTCCTTTGGTGCCTTGTCAATGACAAATTTGAGTCCCTAAATTTCCTCATATCTAATCTACTAAGATTGCTGATAGTAGGATACATGAATTATATACAATCCTCGGTGTGTCCAGTCCTTAAAAAGACATTCTAGAATATTAAAGTCTAGTCCCACAGGTTGGTCAGTAGGAACTCCTCCCTCCAATTCTGGAATGATGACTAGACAGGTACCCCATTGGTTAATGTGTCGAGCCTCAGGATCTACCTACAAATCAAAATTTCACTATTCATCACTAGCTTGAGTAATCATATCATCTTCCATCTCTGATTGTGAACATTTCCTCTTCCTATGACTTTCTTGATGTAGATGACATGCTTATTTGGGAACCGATCTCTATTGGAATTCTAACCTCCAGGTTATTCTATAATAATCTCCTTCAATTTAGTAGTAATGGGGCTATGAGTTACAACAAAAAAATGGCTACTAACATCTCAATACAGTCTCTTCTAGCACCTCCATCTCAATAAACTACATGTGGACACCAATCTGCATTGGGTTGGGATCTTACTCTGCTCCAGATGCAACCTCTGTCATCAGAACCATGAATATGTAAATCACCTATTCATGTCATGTAAAATAGATGCTTCTCTCTAGAACACGGTATTCACCTAGTTTTAAATTAATCTACCGCATATAAACAGCATCGAGGATCTATTGCTGCTTCTCCCAAGGATCCATTTATCCAAACAGGTGCATATTATATTACTTTATACTTGCGCTGAAGTTGTTCATGTCATATTGAAGAGCATAAATCAGGCCTTACACACAAATGCTAATATTAATAGCAGGTTTCTACTCTCTAAAATTATGCTGGAGGCTCAACACGCCAACATTTCACTTGCTTAAAATTGTCACTACTCTGTTATAGATTTCACTATTCTCAAAAAATTTAATGTTCAAGGTAATTATCCTCGGCCTCTTGGAACCATAGAAGTCATCTGGCTACCTCCTTTTTTTGGCTGGATTAAGTGAAATTTGGATGGAGCATCGAGAAGTAATCCGGGTCTTGCTGGTTATGGTTTTGTCTTCAGGAATAATGACGGTGAATTTCTGAATGGGGGTCATGGAACGTGTGGTATGCCCACGTCTCTCGATGCGGAAATGATGGCTCTCATCAAAAAAGTTTATTTTTCTCAAAGAAAAAATTGGACAAAAATCTGGTTTGAAATTGATTCTATTACAGGTATTCAAGCGGTTCGAAGAGGTCAAATTCAATTTTTCTTGGAAACTTACTTCGAAATGGATTAAGTTCCTCGACACGCTTGCTTCAATGCATTATATTATCACACATGTCTATTGGGAAGCCAATCATCTTGCTGATTTCCTTGAAAACATGGGAGCCTCGGGAGACACTTTCACTTATCATTATAATAGTCCTAGTGAGTTTCTCCCTACCCTTTACAGAGACAAATGTAAAACTCCCTACTTTAGACTTTTGTAAACATTGTTTCCTTTATTTTTATATGATGCCTTACTTCTTTCTTTTTCAAAAAAACACTCGATTTTTTTGGGTGCATATACTACCTGTTAAAATCTGGTATTATTACTATAATTAAATATATTTCTATTTACATATCCATTTTATGATATATAATTCACGGGGTTTGTATTTCCAATGTTATGAAATTGGTAAAGCAGTTTGGTCTCAATTTTCTTTCTCTGACAGACATGTCTTGAATTTAAAAAACAATGTTTTAAAAATTGTTTTAAAAAATTGTTTATAAAGTTGATATTTTAAAATAACTGTCAATTATAAATTATTTTAATTTTTTTTTTCTATTTTCACATACTCATTTATAATTTTTCAATGTGTTTTCAATGATATTATTTTCAAAAAAAATCATTGTTTATTTTGTTTATTTCATAGTTAATTTTCAATGAAAGGAGTTTTCAAATGGTTTTTGGTTAAAATATAATTCTCAAAGAATAAAGTATATTTTCAGCTTTAATTATTTTAAATGAAATTCAAAAATTATTTTCCATCTTCGATTTCATCTTTTAATAGTTTTCATGTCATTATATAGAAATGATCCAAATTTTCTATTCATATTCTTTCTCTTAATGGTTTATGTTTTTATAGCATTGTTTTTATGAGACCTATCTACCATTGATTGGATACATGTTTATGAATCATGTTTATTCATCCTGGGTTATATTTCTAATATATCAAATTCTATTCTTGATTTATTATTTTGATGAAATTATTATGAAACTAGTCTTTGTATCCATAAGTCATTATATGATTACCATTTTATGTTACATGTTTAATTACATGGTTTATGATAGGATTGTTTATGATTTTTTGGATCATGTATGTGTGATGTCATAATGAGATAGGTGGTAGTTATATCATGCTTCAATTAATTTTTATGATTTATATCTCATGAGACAATGGTGAGATTCAAGTTTGTGGTCTTAATTCATTATGGGAATTTGGGGAATACTGGTCCATTATGAAGAGAGGATTGTGACTTGGAATGGTTGTACGCACCACCCTGAAGGTGAATTACCCACTATTACTAGAATACAGGGGATCTAAATCCAATATTGAAATAAGTGGAGACCTAATCCCTTATAAAGAAATGACCATGACTGGGGATGGTGGTGTGTCCTGTATAGTAGTTGATGCCCCCATAAAGTGTACTGATATGTTCTGGAAATGCCTCATGAATTAAAATGGATGATATTAAATATTTATGTGTATGCCCAAATTTTATGTCATATTTATATGTTGTTCTTTAATGTCTTGTTACCTTGATTTAATAATGATTTAAATTTTCTTAACTTCTAGTCATTAATCAATGTTTCCTATTTTTGATGTTAGATATGTTGGGCATGATCTTGGAATTTCATAATCACATTCTCATACGCTTATACTCCTATTTATGCTTACATGTATCCCATTTTTACCTTTACTAATAATTTGAGGTCAACCCTTTTGTTATGTATTTATTAACTCGGTTATGAAGATATGTTTTTTGTTTGACATGCTTATGAAGGGTTCTAATCATGAAGAACCATGTGGGATATAATATTGCTCACATCTGTACTAGTTTTTATGTTCCCTTTTTTACGAAGGTGCTTGACTAATATGGTATTTGGGTTTCTTTTTATGTAATATATTATGTACTCTGCAAAAATTGTATAATTTTATTGTTAAAAAAGTGAGGATCTTTATACTAACATTTTCATAGTGTTCTTTAATTCCTCTTCTTCAACAAAATTTTTAATATAAATTCAAAATAACTCTTCAATCATAAAATCATCTTACTTTTCCCATATACAATATTGTTTAAATGATTGTTTCATTTCAAATAATTTTTTCACACAAGTATTTTTAACTTCTGACCCGTTAAGCAGTCATAAATATTTACAATCTCTAACTCTTCCAAGTAACATCCATAAGATAATAACAATTTAAAACATTATTCTTTATCAATTTATCCAATATATATTAGCTTTGATATAAATAATGGATATATTGGATTCTTTACCTGAAGAAAATTCATTATTGATAACTTCTTCAACATTTTAAAATCAATGATGTCATTCAACTTCATTGATCACCATTTAAAAAAAATATCAACCATTAAAAAATATTCTTCATAAAAAAAGTGGGATCTTCATTGTTCATTTATAAAATCATACCAAAACACACACAAATATCCCAGAAACATCCAATGATAAAGCCTTAACAATAATAGCTAAAAATAAATAAAATAGTCTCCCATATGTAAAAACCGTGGTGTTACATTCTCTCAAATTTTTGACTTTCCTTCGATGAAATTCTAGTGATTCGGGTTCTTTTATAGAACTTTAACCATAACTCCAATCATAAAGTCATATCTTTCCCATTCCTCCTCCAAAATCTGACCATGTTTCACTAAAATCATCATGAAATTAATATATCTTACAAACATGATATTCCCTATTTGTCCAAAATACAAATTATCTTGATAAATGTAGAATTTACCTCATGATTAACTTGATCCCATCGAATCACATAGCCATTTTCATGATGATTTTTCTATAGTACATACAAATAAAACACATTATGAACCAAGTAGAACCCTAGAGATAAATCAAATTAGTTAGATACATCAGAATTTATTCAAGTACTTCAACTTCCCAAACATAATGATGAGAAAACTCTCATTATCTACATAAATGAAATTAAGAAAACAATAGAAATACAATTAGGAAAATATATCCCCCCTCTACAAAGTATAATAGAGAATAACCATTATCCACACAATTTTTCTGATCAAATTAAGGTGTTTCAATTATTTTCATGAAAATTCCAATCATCTCTGTCATTCGCAGCACAAGTATTTTTCTAATTAGTCTAGTCTCTACTCTATCTACCCAAAATGTAATGAGTGATAGGTATTATTATAAAATTATTTAAACAGATCCATCTATATAATAGAATGATAAATGATATAGTATGGGGACTCCGGTAAATGTATACGATCCCCCCATGAGCAACTAAAATCAATTATACAATCATTTACCATGTATTTCGATTTCTGGATTATTAGTTCTATCTACTGATATGTTTGAGGATGATATTTCAAACTAATGGTTAAATGATTATAAGGGCATGATACAAGGATCACCAAAACATAGAGTTAGTCCTCTTTTGTTTTTCTGATATGATCAAAACAATTACAATAGTTTTCTCCACTATGATTTATATATAACACATTTCAATATCATCTAATATATTTTATTCATGGTTTAAAATGAAGTGGGATTACATTGTGAGTTTATCCACAATCACCCATATGGAATAATCCATCTGAATGATTATCAATGAAATAACGATAATGTTTATTGTGATTATCTATCAATTTCAGACTGGTATAGGTAAGGTTTTAAAAATACAATATACTCTTCGATATTTATCCTAGACAATCTAACATGTGAATCTTTTTGAAAAATTTTAGTGAAACCCTATTTATTACACAAAATATATGAATATGTTATCATATCATTATAAATATTTTAAATGAATTGATGGATATACCATTTTGAAATGTGATAAGTTTAAAAAAGTTGTTCTTAATAATATTTAGGATCTACTATCCAATATTAATAAATGAATTAATGAGTTATCACCATCCAAAAGTCCATCAATGGTCTCCCAGTAATTGAGTTTCAATATCATAGTAAGAGAACCGGGGTAATATCATTATAAATACATGAAATGCCCAACCAAATTATGAAAAATTGACACTAGAAATAACACATCAACACTATCATAATCTATTTCATATTTAAGCATACATGGAGTAATTATCATTAATTTTCACTAATCAAAATATTATTTACACTTTCGATTATATTGATTTTGAAATAATTCATTAGTTATGGAATTCCTTTTACCATGTGTATACACTATGTTAATGTTATACATATGATGATATTTATTCATTCATTATTTCCCATGGATCATATCTCATATTGAAAATATATATTGAATGATTCCATTACTAGTAAATATAGTTAAATTTTCACATAAGAGATAATAAATTGATGTTATCAATGTATTTAATACTGTAGCTAGTTCTAGATCATGTATCAGATAGCATATTTCATATATACATAAAATTTTAGAGTTAAAATCTGAAACATGATCTCATTTCATTTGAAAACATCACAAACCATATCCTTATGCATCACAATATACCACATAACACTTTACAAGTTCTTGAAAGGTATGGTTATGTGCCTAATTTAGTCTATATTTAAGTTCCTATAAAGATTTATGATATTAATTTATCTATAGTAATGGAATAATTTTTCCTGTTATAGATATTATTTGAGATGCACGATGTGATGATTCATTATCAATGTTAATATAATATAATTTAGAGCCAAGAAAGTGGAATATCTCAATGAAATTCTTGTTATCCTTAAAAGAGATAGTATCTTCTCTATTTATTAGATCTATAAATAAACATTCTTCTTGAATCACATGGTCAAGTAAGATTACTTATTCAATCCAAAAGAAACACTTATAAATTTACCATAAATCATTTGGTTCCATACAATCAATAAATTATCAAACTACTCTCTACAGTCACGTTTTTTTATAATACACAAGTTTATCATCCGTAAATACCAAAATAAAAGAGGCGAGGTATCTATAAATGTTATGATTCATCAATGAAATTAAATATCTTCATGCATTCATGAGACCAAAGAGAAAAATAATTTCTTTTCAATGACCATAATGATTCTTAATGGTTTATTTATAACTCCCACCTTATGAACTCATTGATGGTGATAACCTCATCACAAATGAATCTTATTGAACCATTTGGATACAATCTACTGAAAAAATATATCATCTATTAATGGTAGAGGACATTGATTTTTCATCATACCCAAATTTTTTTCAATATAATTTATGAAAATCTAAATAAAACCATATTTAGTCATAAAACAGAAAAATAGAGTGTCCCATTATGATGTAATAGGTCCCATAAAACCATAGAAATCAAACCTTTCTAACTAGACCTTTTATTCTATCAATTATCTATATTTTATTTAATATTTTTTTGTGAAATAGTATTGTTCCCTAGTGGTAGACCAATCAATTATTCTACTTCAAATTTCTGTGGAAACACAATGAAAATTTATAATAAATATTTCGATATTATAATTTTATGGATGAAGTATCTCTTATTTTGTTTCATAAAAAATTGATTCTATTACTACTTCCAATTGATAATTCATTGTCTAGACTATCAGTGCCATGAAATTATATAAAACAATATTTGGATTCCAATCAACCTAAATGACATATACCAATCAGTAATAATATATAAAAATTACTCAATAGTAATAAAAATATATATAAACCTTAAAAAATGTTAACCGATCCATTCCCAAAAATTGATTACTGATATCCATCTGTTGAAAAATATATATTACACAAAATAGAACCCATCAATTGTATAGAACGGACTAAAAATTTCATCCCTCAAAATTCTTATTTCCTAGGTGGTGTCTTAATTTTCATATGTGAAAGAATGACTTCCACATGTAGGACCATGTGACATAAAACTTGTTGAGAAATAAAAGAGTTGGATGAAATTGTTTCATACAAAAATTTCATAAGATTTGATTTCATATAGATGGAACCAAACACCATTATATTACATGATTGATCCCCCATGAATATTTTCTCATTACCATGTAAATGTTTAATATATGTTAACAAAAAAAATCTATGTTTTTCTTTCATATGATGTGATGTCACGGTGTTTGTAGAATCACCTTGACCGACTCAATTTTAGTGATTCAAATTATTTGGATGAGGCCAAAAATTCATAGAATAAAAGGATGGTGACACATTGGATCCCTTTCCATCACTAAGAAATATGGAAATAGTGACATGAAATATGAGGTTTTCCATTTCAACACAATTATGAAACAACTATGAAGGTTTTGAATAGTCCATGTTCTTATTCTGCAATGATCCACACTAAAAAGAACATTTTATATTTTTTGTGATGGGGAGGAAAAGAAACTCATCTAGTTGAATGGTTATTTTATCCCTTTAGTCAATGAGTCGTTTATTTCAGTTTTGATTTTTTTATCCATTTATATTCACAATTATACATATATATTTAAAAGAGTTACCCAAATCATAATTTCAAATGATGTTTTTTCCAAAATTGATAATATTTTCACCATCAATACACAGTATGACTACTTTAGAATAAATTTCCACTCGAAATCCCATCTATAGATATGAAATTTTGTGTACTCACTAGTGGTTACCTTTAGAGAGAATAGATATTGCTTCATGAGAATAATAGTATACTCTATAAAAATTAATTTTCATTCTTTAGAGAAATTAAATATTTTCTATCTGTAATCTAGAATATATTTGGATAGAATAATTTGTAAAATAAACCAACAATATATTTTAAATTAATATATTTGATTTATTTACTTTCAATTTCTATATCCCACTATATCATATATATGTCTCAATGAATGTATAATTCAATCATTTCCCAGATATCGGTTAGATTTCCTAGAAAATAAGTGATTATTTTAATTAGAAAAATCTATAGAATTTTGTTTTCTGGTCACAACCACCCCCCCAATCATTTGTGGATCACACATCTATAATTATAGAGATATATTCTCATGTTGTGGTTACTAAATTCATTTTACTTTAATAATATATTTCATGTAATGAAATATACTCCAGAAAATATTTTAAGTTAATTAGGATTCTGTTTGAACCATATTCTTATTCATGTCATCTTGTTGACCTCCAATTAATCTCACTGGACAAATAAATTTTTATAAACACATTTTTGATGAAACATGACACACCATATTATAATAAAATAAAGGATAAAGATATTAAAAACTCTATCAGACCAAGTCAACCTGATAAGATTAAAATAGTCCTAAAATACAACTTGGATAATGAACTCACTGTTTGATGTCCATCTTCCAATGCCTTATACACAATTATTATTTGCTAAACCCATGATAATGATGATATGATACTCTTAAATGTGAATATATAAATACTTTATACATGAAAAATCCAATAAAAATTAAATTTATCATACAAAGGTTATTATTTTCTTTTTATGATCTTCATTTCATGTTCGGAAACATATATCTTATCACCATAACTACCATACTGGAAACTAATGCATGCCTAAATAATACCATTTATAAAATACCACCCCTATCCAATTGTATTTGGAAGATCCAGTGGTTCTATTGAACTTAGGATACATCTTCAGGAAAAAAGGATATAACTAAATTCCACAGGATTTAGCTATGTGTAAGTGATGATTTTCCCTTAAATGTAAAAAACATAAAAGAGATAATATTATAAATAAAACCATTATAATATTTAATTCATGAGAATAAAACTTACATCTCATTTTCCATAAGAAAAATGAGACATAGGGTAGTTGTATAATTAATGTCAAAATATCTCTGAAAATTGAAAATTCATACAGACATAATGACACTATTATAGAATCACTCCATAAAACAAACTCAAACATCTATAATATATACCCAACATGACCATAACCATAAAATATTTATTCTCTACTATATTAATATTATTTTTGACCCTTACATTTATAATGATAAAAATATCTGTATATGCACCATGGTGAAAATACAAGTGGTTAGTATATCAACATAGTATAAAATCTTCCATAATCATACCGGACACTCCACTATGACTAGAGAAAGTAGGAATAATTTCTATAATACAATAAAGAGTATGAAAATTGTTATTAATATAATATAACATAAAATCAAAAAATAGGAAAATCAAAATGTTAATATCAAAAGAAAAATTTAAAAATCATTCTATTATCAAATGGATTCGTAAAATAAAAATTTTAAAAGATGTGTATCATTTATTTCATCTTATAATACCAATTCCATATACTCACACATTCTCATATGCATCAATGATGATAGTCCCAATACTCATGATAGGTAACACATATTTTCTATCAAGATGTCACATGGTTATATAGACATATGACGTAGTTGGAACATGTATCCATGTTTGAGTATAAAAGTCCCCACATAAAGAAATCCTGAAAACATTCGAACACATGAATGAAATGTTATCTTTTAACCATTCCATTAAAAATAACTATTCTATTAAACAATTTATCAAATATATATTGACTTTCAAACAAAATTAATTTTTTTAAATCTATTAAATAAAGGGGAATCTCTAATAAAGATTTTAAAATAATTTCCATTTAAAATAATAGGAAATTAATTTTCAAAATCCAAGCCTTTATTTTTTAGTAATATGTAGATATTTAATTATTTTACATCATGATTGAAACAATCACTAATGAAAACAAAACAAACAATGTAGATCTAGTCTTTTCCCCTTATTCACATCAATTGTTCTTAAAAAAACATAAAAACATTTCGAAACCTATATATTTAGGAATAACAATTCCATACAAGGGTTATTCTCAATAGAAAATTGATATATCTTAAAGGAAATGGTATAAGATAACATGACTTGATTATATTGATCTAATACCTCCAACATCATTTGAAATTTCCTCTGGCATGTGGTAAATCGCCAATAAATAGAAATGGACTCTTCTATATATAGATCCAAGGACAATATAAGATAAATTAGGATTTTTTTTTGAATTTCTAGGTTAAAAATTAATGTTAACATTTTATAAACTACAATGCATAGTTGGGCAGCATGGTGTACTAAAACATGCAATAATATTGAGGGATTCATTGTCTCAAAACATCTAACTCACTTATTTTGGACATAATGATAAGTAAAATGATTTTTAACAATGTGATACCCCTATATATCATGTCACATATTATCTTAGTGAATACCCTTTGTTTTCGGTAACCATTATACAACTATCCACCGCCTCATATACTTTGTCAACCTATCACATGATTAAATAGGGAATTCACAATGCTTCCCACAACTTTTCTTCAACTGTTCTCATTCCAAACTCTATAAAATTCTTACCAAAATATCCTAGAAACGTCTTGATACTAAAACCAACCAAACCACTGCTCGAAAACACAAAAAATATCAGTATTTACCTTAAACTAATTGATATATTATTTCCCATTCAATAATCTCAGAAATATATTATACATCATAATAAAAATAAATTAATTTATAAAATTCCAAACATAATAAATATCATTTCATATTTTACGACATTGTTTTTCAATTCGTGAACAAATTTTTATTTAGAAGTCATATTCTCTGCACCAAAATAGTGTGTTCACACCACATTAAAATACAACTATTTACACAGCTCACATATTTATATTTATCAAAACTAAAATATTCCACGAATATTCATACACAACAAATTTTACCTCATTTATAAGTTATGTGAACATTCCGTGTAAATATATAGAATTATATGAGATTTTTAAACTCTTTATGATTAAGCCCATATGGATAGATATCCAACCCATCACCTTTTTGAAAATTCATAATCCTCTAGGCTAGTGGTTAGTCTAAACCTAAGTGCCTCACTACATGTATAATTTACTACATAGATTATTAAATACATGATATCTCTAAGAAGAAATTTTCATAAACTATATTCAACCACTATTTTCAAGATTATAACTCTATAAAACTAATGCCAGGGGATATGAAAACTAAATATTCTAAAGTCATATCTATCATATAATTTAAGTATATTTCTCATAGAATAAATTTGTCATATAAATAATGAAAACAAATTTGTCCCATTCTGTCAAACATTTATGAGCATTAATAATATAATGGAATAAAAAATTAAAGAATAAATTTATTTAATATAAGAAATATTGATATTTGAATGTTTTATATTTAACATATTATGGATAAATATATTTTTATAATTCTCAATAATTATATTTTGTAAACTATTAATATAATTAAAGCATATAATTTTCTTTTTATAACACTACGTGAAAATACATTGGGAAAATTGTATTGTTATTTCCCCATAGTACTTTAACTAAAAAAATAGTATTGTTATTATAGTACCAAACATGATATTATGTTTTCATATAACCAAAATCACTGTATTAATCTTACCACATCAATAGTCAATATATTAGTTATATACTTCATTGACACCCATTGTTCTGTTAAGTCCATTGAATACTATAATTTTGTCTATGCATGAGACTGAATGTTGTTCTCACTCGTAACATAGGTTGTGTATAGAATACACATTTAGTTTAAAATATAATATAAAATTTATTTTACAATGAATGTTAAATTTTATTAAAAATTTAATTTCATGCACCACAATAAGATGTCGTATTGCATAGTGTATCCTCCAGTGGAAAAAACCGTACATTAATTATAACATCCCATGTAAATAAGAAATAATTTCTTTTCATTTTAATTAATATTTTTTGAATTAAATATTAATTTTACATTAATGGGGTAATTATGTTTGATGGAGTACACGATACGCACCAATGAGTTTCTTTGAAATCGTACGTTGCACAATAATAATAAATTAATATTATTTTAAATGGTAGTTAACACCTAACTGTTGTATTTGCTAGAATGAATAAACTAACATAAATATTATTATACATGTTTGTTAAATTTTTGTAAATTTATCCAATAAAATTTACATTCTTAAAATGTGAATGAATCTAATTTTAAGTATAATTTACTTTAAATGATTCATTTACCATCTTTTGATGGATAACCCTCATTAAATCAAGTTTCGGTCGCTTTTATTTGTTCTATTTGAGAAAAAAATATTATTTATAATTGGGACATCTAAAATCACTTTGGGTAAAATTTTGTTATTTTCTGATAAAATCCATTTTCTGATGAATAGTGAAAAATAATGTATTTCAATTCAAAACTGCATTTTAATCTATTTTATTTATATGGTTATATTATCATTTTAATTATGTTAAATGTGTAATTAGATTATGTTTTTACCATTTAATCCAATGTTGGTTATTGGAAGTAATTTTTTTTAAAATTGGACATAAATATGTGTCAATATTTTTAGAGTTATTATTTCTTAAAAACACGCTTTTTGTTTTGACAGTAGGAATTAATTTTAAATTAATTTCTTCCACATCTGTTATTTGAAAATTGAAAAATTTAATCAATATTTAAAATCAGGAGTTCCAAATTCGGTAAATATGTAACTTGTATTTTCTGGCAATAAGAATATTTACTTGAGTAAAAATGTTATTTACCTTGGTTAAAGGGTAAATCTGGTAAATAATGGTAACAAAATATTATAATAATAATATAAAGTTACCCTCAAATTTTTCATCTTACTATATTTTAGTACATTTTTGACCCTGGGGATCCTTTATTTTTTTGGACCCCATAGAGCCACATAAGAGTTATAATGACATTTTATATTAATTTATATAATGTAAAGACAAAAATGACATAAATATATATCTTTTAGTAAATCAATTTTTACATTGGGTTATATAAGTTTTATATTAAACTATAAATATTAATTGAAAATATAAAAATATTTCCTATATTATGGAATTTTCTTATAATTTTTATACATCAAATATATTTAATTATTTATGACACATTAATTATGAAGTGTTTACTTCATTAATAAATGATTTAAATAAATAAGATTATAAAGATTAAAATAATATCCAAAACATGTCCAATTCTTGTTGGAAGACTTCATTTCGACCATGAGTCATCTTATCATCGACTTTAATTCATTTTGGATCTTTAGAAACCGAAAATCATTATATTATAACAAAAATATTTTCACACTTTTCTAAAGAGCCCCTTCCCCTATAAAAGGTCACTAATTATAACCCTTTCTTCACACCTCTGAATCCCCTTGCTTAATCCAAACCCTGCCCGAATAATCTCTCAATATCTTTATATTCCTCCTATAGGCATTAATTTTTGCCTAATGCACTTCAAGTAATCCTTTCATTTCATTCCAAATGGAGATACCCATTTAAAGGTAACATTTTCTCTTAAGTCCATTTGTTTTATTTTACTTTTACACCACCTAAACACTTTTTATTCCATTATTTTATAACAATAGTAGTATCAAAAATAAAGAATGTTCTTGTAGTGATAAATAATCAAACTTCACTTACACACACCTCTATATACTGGGTAAAAACATATTGTTTCTATGGACGACGAACTACTGCATCATTAAACAATGATTTTTTAAATATCTTCTACCGCCTCTCATAGTGGACATTATGATGGAACTATATTTATATATGATATATATATATATATTTATATTTCCTTTATTCTTCTGTATTTATTTTCATTTATATCATACCTTTATGGTTTACATTATTCCCGAACGCGATAACTTCATTTGTGGAAGCACAGACAACTACCCCCTCAAAGTTATGTGAATCATTCATGCCATACATTGGATGTATAAAAGATGGAATTAATGAAATTATATATTATATTATACTTGAATTATAATATAACTATGTATAAATATGTTTTCATTCAATTAAAATATGAAATAGCAATGAATGTAGCGTTTATGTTTACAAAGGACTTACCATCTCCATGAACGGTGTATTTCATTTCTTACCACCAAATGTTATGTACTATTATAAATACATATATATAAACTAGATATATATGATATATATGATATCTATATCATTAATATCATTATGTATGTAAATAAATCTTAACCACATGGACATGTTTTAATTATAAGGTGTTCATTTTTTACTCAAGTCGTAAATGTCAACAAAACGACCATTATTAACTTAAATGATTATATAATGTTTATAACATGGTAATGAGTGATATAAAAGGAATTATAATCTTGAAAATGGTCCTTAATCAAGTATAAAATAACTTAAGTTAATTATTCAAGATTAAAAATGAACAAACACGTCAATTCAGACATGTGGTAAGGGGTTTCTTATCTCACATTTAATTCTGTGAGATTTAAATAGTTTGCCACTAATTTATTTCATATAGTGTATTATGTACTTCCATTTGATATATATTAACATGATTATATTTATATTCATGTTATTATGTGAATCATTTTTTGTTTATTACCTTTTTTTAAATGAAATGATTGATTACAACGTGGTTAGGGGTTTTCATATCACTTATTATTCCCATGAGATTCATGGTATATTTTCCACCATATCCTTTTGTGTGGTGTATGTACTTCCAATTATTGTATTATTTTTGTAATATAATATATTATATGGGTATTTACATATTTATTTTATGATCCTTCTTTCATGTGGTGTGTGATTCGTAAGTTACGTAATCGATAAGGGAACTTTTGAACCTGATTTCCATATGTTGGGTTAATCGGCTAATAATTAATTCTGTAATGTTATGATTCTGTGTGGAATCACTATATATTTAATTATGTATTAATTTACACTAACATTTTTTTGGATATACTTATGATACACATAATCAATCCGCTGATAAATTCTCATGTAATCGATTTGTATTTGATAAGAGTAATTTTCACTCAATTTCCATTCATTGAGTTAAACATCCAAGTCATTGGTTTTGTCTTTAAAACAACATGTATGAATGTACTATGATTGATTTAAACTGAATATCCAATCATATTTAGTACATTAATATTTTTCACAGATTATTATGTAATAGATTTATCCTTAATCTAATGATATAGTTTTTATAAGGGATTTCATATGAAATTACATTCCTTTGTGACTTCGTTGTTTTTATGCACCAATTCACTATTATATGATACATAAACTGTCCTTTGTCATATTATAACTTGAACACCTTTATTCCCATGAAATTATAAATTCATTATTAAATTTTATTCCTCATTTATTTCAATTCAAGTGTCTCTCATTTTGTTAAAACCTTTTACCTAAAATATCATTTTAAATGTTTTAAAGATTTATTATTCAAAATATTTCTCATTAATGTAAATATTTTAAAAATGTTTTTTAGTATTCATTTATATGGTCATTAATTATTTCAAATGATAATTCATTTAAAATAATCAATGTGGTATGGGACACTTTGATTCAAAAATATATTTATTTAAATTTTTAAATGGATTTGAAAATGATTTGTTAAATTATTGATTATTTCATTATCTTGATATGATATATTGTGATTGGAATGTGGAAATGTATATTTCCTTTATACTTGTGTTATGTGTTATGATTATGTTATGGATATTGGGAATTTTTTACATATATGGGAGGTTCTGTGGGAAACCTAGGGTAGGTGAGCCTGAGATAGCTCTCCAATGCATTGGGCAACAAGACAGAGGTAAATGTTTATGTTTCTCCTAAGAGATTTTGGCAATATACTGTTATGGGTATTCCAAATTTGAATCCCTATGTAGTTTTGATAGATTCAATGTAATAATGTTATGTATTCCATAAGTTAACATTATTATTGACAATTTCTTTGTACTATTCATAAATCTTATAATTTCATGAGGTATTTTATGATCGAAAAGTATAGTTGTATTTATTTGTATTTATTAATGGGTTAATGTTTCATTTATTTATATTTTAACCCTTAATGAGATTTTTATAATTATCTAATGTTTAAAAAAAAGACCACATATCATACATATGGATAAGGTCAAGGATGGGATCAAGGAAAAGTCATGATATATAAATCATGGAACTATAGATGTTTCTTTTTAAGAGTTTTTTTATGAAAAAAATGGATACTGAGTAGTAGTGTCTACATCTAATTTTCATGTTGATATGTAATAGTTGTGGCTTAATCATTAAAAACTATATAGTTGAGAAGAACCTAAATGTAAATTATTTATCTAATTCAAGATTATGATATTTTTAAGGTCAGGTCCATATAGTTGGTATTAGAGGTCGGTTTAGATAACTTTAGAGGTTGGGGTTTCCTTTAAGCACATGTGACATTATCATAATGGATAGGATTTTAGAATGTGTCATAATTATTTTTGAAAAATTTAAGGATTTTAAGATAACATGAATAATAATATATTAGTATTTATCCTAATCATAAGTAATTATATAATGATTTCACTATTATACATAAACTGAACTTTTTGGTTTTAGTAAATGGATGGATCTAGCAAGAACCAAAGTAACATTGGATGTGAAGAAAACAGTAACAGTTTACTAACTGAGAAACTGAATGAAATGGGAGCTGAAATGATGACTCTCGTGGTTATTCTGAACCAACTATCTAGAGTCATGATTGATATTCGGAACCATGGTTATTTTTATCTGGCATCATATATGTGAGTAAAAAATCCCTACGGAAGATCATCTAATAATCATAATGGTAGATATGTCCAAAGACCTATGTGTCAAGGATGTGGAAATAAACACATAGGAAAATGTTTCAAAGGGATGTGAAGATGCAATATATGTGGATGTGATGGTCCTAAAGCAAGAACATTCTATGGAAAAAGGAATCATCCAGTTGACTCTAGGAAAGGTAAATATGTTTTTTTTGAGGGATCAATTGAATGTTTTAAATGTAGTGTGCATGGTCATTATACAAACAGATGTCCTACAAAGAATTTTAGGGAATAAGATCACCATGATCATAAAAATATGTTTTTACAAATACCTAACATCATTCCAATTGAGAATGAGGTAACTGACAATGACCAATGAATGGAATGGATTATTTCTTAACTAATGTCTAGAAATTATTTAATCTTAGGATATGCTTCATGGTTTTGTTTATAGGAAAAAATTATTTCAGAATTAGTTGTAAAAGAATGTTTAATGTTTCATGAATAATATTGAATGAGTTAGAAGTCAATATATAATGGATTCCAGTTTTATGGTAGATTATAGGATGGTGAAATGCTTAAATGTGTGAAGGCTCTTTTGATGACGAGATTACATTAGAAGACATTTTATATTATCTCTAACCTTAATGTTTGATATATTAAAATTTTATTCAAGGAATAGTTATCTTACATTTTATAGATATAGTTATAAATAACAATTTGGGGTTATATGATCAATGAAAAAGGATAACACGCAGACCGCGTGACAGCCTGTTGTGTCAGACAAAGATTCCAGAATCGAACCCACAACAAAAGTGTGACTAGAATTTATCACCTACCATTGGACTACGCGAAATCCCTGGTTAGTATGACTAATTAATTTTAGTTAGATGATTTTATGAATCAAGAATATGTTGATTTTGGTTTTTCATATGAACTTAATAACCATTAATAGAGAGTTTGTGTTCAGGTTAATTACACATCAGTATGAGACTTTAAGAGTAGACGATGTTTTTGGAGATAAACGTTTTGATATTTTTGGAAGACTATGTGATCAAATCCTTTAGAATTTTGGGTTTCAATATTAGTTTGGATTAAATTGAATTATTTTAAGGACGTTTGTTTTTTTATTGGTCCCTATTAAACTTTGGATATTGTTTGACATATTTTTGGGATTAAGAGTAGTTTTTCTTTTTGTAAAAGATTAACCTTTTTGGAGATTTTATGATCTTATACTAACAATTTTGATTTTGGATGATGTCTAAAGGCATGGAAAATATAAATTTCATCTTCTGTGGATTATGTGATACTCTATATGTTTATTCTAGATCTTTTAATGTGGAATTTTTTTTTATAAATCATCGCTTGGGGAAAAGATGAGTTTCGGGTAGAAATTTAGTAATGTATGAAGGTCTACATGACAAGTAAGAATGTTTCATTATGTTTTTATTTAAGCTCATAAATAAATACCTCAATGAAAATTAATATAAAACAAAAATGTTTCATGTTATATTTTCTTACTGAGTAATCAAAGACTATTTAACCCATGACAATTTTGTGATTTTCTTGTGGTTATCTTTCTCCTAATCATGTTTTCTATCACTCTCCATAAGAATAAGATGGTTTTTTCTCCTCCATATCAATGTATTCAAGGAATACTTGTAGAGTTTATCTTCAGTGACCTTTTAACATATCTTACATTATTTTAAATTGATTGATTTATTGACTCTATTTCTGATATGTGACTTTCAATGATGTTTCCTAGACTAATATTAAACATATGAGGATGAAATTCCCAAAATGGTGGAAGGATGAAACATCCCAAGAAAATAAAGAAATAATAAATTTTAATCTTAAATTATATTCATTGAATTAAATATTCATTTTACTTTTAAGGGGTTTCTATATTCGATAGCGTACTTGATACGAAAAAATGGGTTTCATTGATATATTACGTTGACAAATAATAATATAATTTTATTATTTTAAATGGTAGTTTGCACATAGCCATTTTATTTGCCTAAATGAATAGAACATAACTTCAATATGATTATACATTATGTTCAATTTTTTTAACATTTATCCAAAACTGATAGAGGCTTAAAATGTGAATGAATCTAATTTTAAGCATAATTTACTTTAAAGGCTGATTTTCCACCTTCTGATAGAGAACCCTAATTAAATCTATTTTTTTTCAAATTTATATGTTCTATTTGAAAAAATAAATTCTTTTTTAGAATTAGGGAATCAAAATTAAATTTGGTTAAAATTTCTTATTTTTCTGATAAAATTCATTTTTTGATTAATAGTGAAAAATACATTATTTTAATTCAAAACTACCTTTTAATCTAATTTATTTATATGGTGAACTTATTTATAATTGGTTTTAAAGTGTAATTAGAAAAAAAATACCATTTAATCCAATTTTGTTAATTGTATGTAATTTCACTTTGATATTGGACATTATTAAGTGTCAATCTAATGATAGTTATTATTTCTTAAAAACATACTTATTGTTTTGACTACGGGAATTAAATTTAAATTAATTTATGCCCCTTATGTGTTTTAAATTTGTAAAAATAGATTCAATATTTGGTATCATGAGGTCCAAATTGTGTAAATATGTATGTTTTATTTTCAGGCAATATGAATATTTACTTCAGTAAAAAATTTTTTTACCATGGTTAAATGGTAAATCTAGAATATAAGGGTAACAAATTATTGTTATAATAATATAAAATTACTCTAACATGTGTCTTTATCCCATTGGTTAATACATGTCCAGCTATGGGAATCCTTGGGTTGATTTTGGGACCCCATGGAGCCAGATAAGTGTGATAATGACACATTATGTGAATTTATTTAAAGTAAAGACAAAAATGACATAAACATATATCTTTTAGTAAAAAAAATTTCACCCGGGGATATATAAGTTATATATTCAACTATAAATATTAAATGGAATTTTAAAACTACTCCCTATATAATGGTATTGTTTTTATTATATTTACACATCATAAAAATTAAATTATAGATGACACAATAATGGTTCAGTGTTTATCTCATTAATTAATGATTTAAATAAATAAAATTATAAAGATTAAAATAATATCCAAAACCGGTCCAATTTTTGTTGAATTATTTTATTTCTAGAGTAAGGCATCTTATCGTTGACTTTAATGAGGTTTGGATATTTTGAAACTAAAAATGATTATATAATAAAATAATATTTTCACACTTTCTTAAAGAGCCCCTCCCCCCCATTATAAAATGACACCATTCTATCCCATTCTTCAAACTTCTCAAGCCCCATGGTCTAGAAAAACGCTGCCCAAATAATATAACATGATACCGCACTTCTATCCAGAAGACTTACCTTTGGCATAAGGCACTTTAATTAAATCTTTTGGTTCTATCAAAAGGGTGATACCCATTTTAAATGAGATGTATTATTCAAAGTACCTTTCTTTATTTTACTTCTCCAACACCCTAAATACTTATTATTAAACTATTTAATAACACCAAGAGTATCATAGATATAGTAGTTTTTTTATGATATGGACTGAAACTGAACATACACACTCCAACATATAATGTGCAAAGAACATACTATTTCTGTGGAGGACGAAATACTATCTCACAAAATGATGATAGATCAAATATCTCCTACCTCCTCTCATGGTGTCCATTATGATGGTGCTGAATTTGTATATGATATATATATATATATATGTTATTTTTATGTTTTCATTATTCTTATATATTTTTTTCATTTATAGCAAGCCTTTATGATTTCTATTATGGGTAAACTTCATAAGTTCATTTTAGAATGTGCAGACTACCGCCTCCTCAATGTGATATGACTCGTTCATGCCACAGGAGGGATGTATAAAGGATGGAAATAATGAAATTATATATTATTTTATAGATAAATTGTAATATAACAATGTATCATTATGTTTTCATTCAATTAAAATATGAAATATAAATGAAAGTATCGTTAATGCATATGTACATCTTACCCTCTCCATGAACTGTTAATTTTTTTCATATCTCCAAATGTTATGTACTATTATATATACATATATATATATTTGATAAATATGATATATAATATATTTAAATCATTAATATAATTCTATAGATAATTGACTCTTGACCACATGGACAACTTTTAATTATAAGGTGTTCAATTTTTACTCAAGTACGAAGTATCGACAAAATGAACATTATTTACATAAATGATTACATAATGTTAATAACATGGTAATGGGTGATATAAAAGGAATAAAAAACTTGATAAAGGTTCTTAATCAAGTAAAAATTTAATTAATTTTATTATTCAGGAAGAACAAGAAAAAAAAAGTCAAGTCTGACACGAGGTATGCCATTTCTTATCTCAATTTTAATTCCTTGAGATTTACATTGTTTTCCACTAATTTATTTAATGCTGTGTATTGTGTACTGCCATTTTATATATATTGTAATTATTATCTTTATATTAATTTTATTCTATGAATAATTTTGTGGCTATTGACATTTGGTCATACGACTCGATTGATTACAACATGGTTAGGGGTTTTCATCTTAGTTCTTACTCTCGTGATATTCATGCAATATTATCCACTATTTCCATTTGTGTGGTGTATGTACTGAACATGATTTTATAAATTGTCTAATATACTTTAATATATGTGGATTTACATCTTCACTATATGATATATCTTTCATGTGGTGTATGTTTCGTAGGTTACCAAATCGGTAAGGGATCTTTTTAACCAAATTTCCATTCCATGGGTTAGTCCTCTAATTCTTAATTATGTCATGATATTATTATGTGTGGAATCAATATTGTTTATTCATGTGGAAATTTCAACTCCCTTTTGTTTGGATATATATTTTATACACATAATAACTCCATTGATGAATTCTCAAGTCATCGATATGAACATGATAAGAGTAATTTAAACTCAATTCCCATTCTTTATGTTAAACATCCAAGTCATTGGTTTTGTCTTAAAAAGAACACATGCGAATGTTGTATTATTGATTTACACTGAATATCCAATCATATTGGGTGTATTTATATTTTCACACATTATTTTGTAATTTATTTATTCTTAATATAAGGATAATGTTTTTATAAGGTATTTCGTCTCAAATTACATTCCATTGAGACGTCATTGTTTTTATGCTCCAATTCACTCTAATATGTTGTATATACTATCCTTTGGAATATTATATCATGAATACATTTTTATCATGATATTTTAATGTTCTAATTTAATATTATTTCTAAATTATTTGTATTCAAGCGTCTCTCATTTTGTTCAAAATTCATTAACTAAATTATTGTTTTAAATGTTTTAAGGATTTATTTGTCTAAATACTCTCATAAATTTCCATATTTTCAAACTGTTATTTTGGATTTATTTATATGTAAATTAATTTTTTCAAGTGATAATTCATTTAAAATCATCAAAGTGGTAAGGGGAACATTGATTCAAAAATATCTTTATTTACTGTTTTAAATGGTTTTGAAAATGGTTTGTAAAGTATTTTTTATTTCAATATCTTGATTTGATATTTCGGTATTGGAATGTGGAAATGTATCTTTCCTGTATGGTTGTGTTATGTTTTATGATTATGTTATGGTTATTTTTCATTGTTTACATATACGGGTGCCTCCATGATAAACCTAGGGAAGGTGAGGCTAAGATAGCTCTCCAATGCAATAGGCATCATGACAGAGGTAAATGTTAATGTTTTTTCAAAGAGATTTATGGAATATACTATTATGGGAATTCCAAATGTGACTCCCTATGTAGCTTTGATAGATACAATGTATGTATGTTATTAATTCCATAATTGACCTTTATGATATATGATTTTAATGTGTTATTCATAAATCTTATGATTTCATGAGGTATGTTATCATCAAAAAATTTCGATTCATTTATTTGTATTTATAGATGTGTTAATGTTTACATTCCAAATTTTGTAACCCTTACTGAGCTATTTATGCTCATCCCATGGATTTTGAATTTTTTCCACCCGACTTAAATATTAATAGGGTAAAGGATTGGGTCACGGAAAAGTCATGTTGCTAAAACATAGAACTATACATGTTTATATTTAAGATATTTTATTTTATGAAAATATTATATACTTAGTCGTAGCATCTATATGTAATTTTCACGTTGATATGTATTGGTTATTCCATTATTCTCTAAAACTCTAAACCTAAAAAGATCCCCAATGTGAATTATTCATTAAATTAAATATTATGTAATGTTTAAGGCCATGTAATTATATAATGTCACTGAAAAGTTATGTTGGATGATTCTAGTTCAGATTTTATTAAATCAAATCATTCTTTCAATAGTGAAATAAAAACATTAAGTTGAAATGTGAAAAAGTCGTTGACACCAGTAATGGGTTTGTGGATTTTATATTATGAACATTTCAATTGAGAAAACCCCATTTTGGGCACCATACACCATTGATATAATCTAGATGAATTATAAATGAATAACATGTACATCATTCATACCAAAATATTAAAATACCTCTATCATTTAATACCATGTCTATATATCATTGTAATTATTTAATTTTATTTATAGTTAATTTATTATTTTTGAGTTTTGGGATTTGATATTTTCATTTTAAATATGTGGTCATAGATCCATTTTTCATGGTAGGCACGTGATTAGAAAATGTTTTCACCAAAATATGATAGGTTGTAGTGTGTGTTCATTTTGAGTTTCAAGATTAGCACACAATTTATAAAATCATAACATTTTATCATGTGAGGCACCAAATTTTAATAAAACATAAAATTCAATAAAATTTATATGAATGATTTAAGGGGTTTTAGACACCTTCCCCCCACCCCTATATTTTCGACCAAACCCCCATTCACACCAAGAGATATCTCCCACAATATTTTTAAAGTATGTTCATAAAACATTCACGTGAAACCCCTAATTAATCCATATATTATTTCGATTATTATCATTTACTTCAATCTATACCCATTCCTTTTTGGATTTATATTCTCCCATGAATCCCATATGGAATACCTGGATGAGATTAAGGATTATGTGTGTTTTTAAATTTATATTTCTAGTTTCCAGGCATTTTATATTTCATCCTCATTCATGTTGAAGTATTCATCATTTATCATGAATTTTTATGGGGTTTCGCGAGGGGATTCCACTCATTTTGAAGTAGGGTTTTTTGAACTCCCATTACATGGCATGTAATCTTTTGATTAGTGTCTTATAATTAATTAAATCATTATAAATTTAAAATTATATGTCAACGTTTTATGTGGATTAATGTATGGTATAAACTGCATGAAGGTTAACCTAATTTTATTTCTTGTTTTTAAAAAAATATGATGATTCCCACCTGCCAATGAAATTTTTGTGATGAGTATTTTAAATTGTGATTTGATTTGTAATGTATATATCTATATTTGGACCATGGGATATTTATAAGAATAATATTTTTTATTTTTTTATTTTATTTTGTTATAAATGAATGTTGATTCACTAATTGATTTATAGTTTTGTTTTAAATGGGTTATTTTTAGAAAATGTTTTGGATGTTTAATTTGAATATATAGAAGGGACTCATGTTATGAGTTAATCATTTAGAGAAGTACTATATTTAACCATTTAATGAATTTATATATCTTTTGGGTCTATGTAACCCTCTTATTCACATTGTTTTCATGTATTGTGACCTAAAAAGTGTAATTTATTGTTATTATGAAGTCAATGAAGTGAAAAGGGATTTTGTATTATGAGGTTATTGGAGGTGAGGTAAAATTTATTTAAAATCTGAGTACCCATCTCGGTTCAATTTTTTCTCACCAATCTTACTTAATTCATGGGAACCCTATGCTAAGAGAGTGGTATAGGGTTATGATACACCAGATAGTTAACACAGTTATAATGTCCCAATATTTTTTTTATATGTTATGTCTAGTGGGAAGTTATTTTAGATGAAGCTAGTGTTTTATAGTAAAATAGATTATGTGGTTTTGGAAAAATCATAGATTGAAAGACCGTCCAGTGGTGTTAATATTTCCTCTAATTATCTCACTACATAAACTAGTTTGTTTCCCCTGAAATTAGTGGCACCAGATATGTGAATTTCATGATTTATTTCACTTGATTCCCAATCCTGATTGACTTCATTGGTACCTTAGGGTGCGCGACATTGGCCTTTAATTATTTTGCGGTTCCCATAAGATGTGTGTGAGGTATTAATATATTATGTGATTTAAATATTTTAAAAAAAGATTTTTATAAAAGGTTTATTAATGGTATTTTAAATGGGAATAAATATAAATTTTTTTGATTCATGATATTTATAAGAATAGTCTGTTACATTTATTATTTTAATGATATTATTGAGGTTTTTGAAATAGGATGATGTGATTTTTAGTTGTTTTATTATTTTTATTAATGAAACAAATATATCCTAAATGTATTTCAAACTAGTATAAATGAAAAGTAATATGAATGGAAGTTCACAAAATCAATATTTGGAACTTATTAGCCTTGATTTTTCCCATAAAATACATAAACCTATAGTGTATACATATTTATGATTTCTATTTTAGGTTCTTATATTATATTATTTTTTTCACAAGATATGTTCTATGATTTGGTCAAGTGATATCTAGAATGTGGTTGGTGTGTGACCAGGGGTCACATAGAGATGGTGGGTTTTTTCATGTTATATTCCCGTTATTTTGTTCAAGTGATTTTTATTTGAATAATTATATTGGATTTAATTTGTTATTTTATCATATATATGACATTTCAGTACTATTTTTTCTTTTAGACAATCTAATGGATTTGTTTTGAGGAATATTTTTACTATTCCTACATTTTTACTCTAATTTGATGAAATTTTTACTATTATTGACTGAATTCATTCTCATTTGATGTTTTATTCATACCCTAGTAATTTATGTCAGCCTAGTATTATTGGTAACATTCTTATATTGATTCAATGGATTGATTTGGGAGCATAGTTCTATGGTGAAATGGGTTTATTAATGAAAAAATGGTATTAAATCAATTTTTTTATTTGGGGTTCAACTTGGGAGGAATGATATTGGGGTTTCCATCAAAACTCATGAGGTATATCATAGAATGAATCTTGATAACCATCATTTATGATGAAACTAATGATCCATGAATATTCGAAATATGAATATAGATTTTGATTTACAGATTGGTTATATTGATGATATTTTTGATACCCATTATGTATATCAATGATTTTGGTTGTCTAACTTTATTTTATGGTGAAATAGGGAAGAAACAAGGGATGTAAATTTTCCCCACATGACCTTGAAATCTATATATAGAATGTGTGAATGAATATGAAATCTAATATAGTAGATATTTCATTGATGGAACATGGTTTTACCACTTATTTATCCAAAAAAATTCATGCCTACGATTTTTACAATAAACAATATTATTTTATCCATTTCATTCTATATAGATCCTAATAGTGTTTACTATTGGTATGAGGGAAATTTAGGGGGGGTATAAAAGAATTTTTTTGGATATCATTTTGATATTTTTTATAAATTTTTCATAGTTTTTCTTTAAAAGTGTTGTATTTTTTTATTTTAAAAATTTTATGTTTGGGATAATAGGTGTGTGTTTTATGGAACATTTAATTTGAAAAAGTTTCTTTCATATATATTATAAGGAATATTTTGACTATCATATGATGTCCTTAAAGTTGAATTTTTTTTAAATGAAACTCATGGGGAATTTAGTTTTTTCTTAATATATTTTTAGGGGAGTGTTTCCAAATAAATATGAAGAAGAATTTTTTATTGGTTATAGAACTTTTGAAGCACTTGGGGTGGATTTTAAATGACAAAATATTTGTAAAAAAACTCAATGGTTTTTAAAAGTGATGTTAAATTTTAGTAAAGAGTTTAATTACATAAATTGGGATAGTTTTAAGGATAATGATATGTAATTTTATTGAATTCTTAAAGTTAAAATTTGTTTTTATTTAAATATTGACATAACATATTTGATTTCATTTATGATGCGTATGTTTCTAAGGAATATGTTTTCTGATATTTATAAATTCCTCTATTAATGTTTTTTTAAAACAATTTCATTGTTAATTCAATGACGTGATCATTAAGATGAATCTTCTCATTATATAAGATTGGATCCTTTGTTAGATGATTATACCAACACTTTGATTGATTGGTTGACTTAGGACCTATTTCAACATTGATCCATGTCTCATAAGTATTAAATTAGTGTTAGCATCCCATCAGTGGAAATCAAGGTTTCAATGATGTTGTCCTATAGTTAGATGGAATTAAAAAAACCCAAAACCACTTAATGGTCTTTAATATTCTTAGGTAAGATCCACTGCATGTTTAATTTTTTTATGGATATGGGTGTGGTGAGAAGTTATGGTATATTACCATATATATGGTTATGTTCCTAGGTAATTATTTACAAACAAGTTTTTATAAGGGTTTTTCACCATAAATATGTCATTGAATGTAAATTACATGGGTTTATGATCCTTCATCATAGTGATAAAATGTTGTGTGAACATTTTGATTTATTAATTGAGATGATTCGTTTTTCGCATAATCTAGTCATAAATCACCCATTGAAATATTCAACTATTAGTGGAAGAAATTGTCCAAATATTGAATCAACTATTAATGTATATTTCTAGATAAATTTTATAGAGGTGATTTAAGATTACTTGTTGGTTGAAGTATACTAGTCTAAAAACTTGTGTTGGGGGAAGCCTCGACTCCACATAATAAGGTTAAGGGTAACCCATCATAAATTAAAAAAAGATACTTTTTCAGTATGAAATTTTGGTTGTTTAGGTTCAGTATATTCTAGAATCTACTACTCTTTGGAAGAATAATGATCAAATAGTGGTGTTTTATTATGTAACTATTAGAAATTCTCACGCCTCTTGTTAAAAATAATCAACGAATTATCTTTGTTGTTTCCACTTAAAATTTTATCAAAAATAAAATCTATATTGAAATATTAGAAAAGGGATACTCATGTGTATTTAATATTAGGTTGATGGTTATATTCAAATTTTATCTACTATGTGTTTTGGTTTCATATGGAATAATGAATTATTTATTGATTTAGGTCATCCTTATTGTTTCTTATGTGTTTTCAGGTTGTTTATTTTTTTGTTTAGATTCAATTTGGCCGGGAAAGGGATTAACCATTAGGTGTACATCTGGGAACATATGATGTGTGTGTTTTTGGTGTATTGAAGAACCAAAAAGTTCTCTTTTTTATTTTTGAAAGTTAAATATGAAACAATACATTGTGGTTAAGGTTTGTGGATACCTTCTTATCACAACCCAATGTTTCAATGCATGCCATTTTTTGATGTTATTGTTGATTGTTTCAACTTTTGAGTATATGTGGATCGATTTGATGTCAATATCATTGTAATTCATATATATGTGCCTATTATTTGGGATAAGAATAAATTAATTCCATGGTTTCTCATAGTTGGTGGAAAATTTAGCATTTTAGGTTTTATGTTATTCTTTAATTAATTATTTTTTCCTCTTATGTCACTATATTAATGGATTTTAAATGATATAGTGACCTATTTTAGGTATCTAGCTTCATTAGTGATTGATTGTTAATGTTGGTTTTATCCATTGGTTATCATAGCCAATTTTTTAGATACATCATTGTATTTGGTGGTTACATTTTATTAGACTCTCCCAAGATCTTTCTCCAGCACACCCACCGATTAGGTTGAGTTTTTGTTATTATTTTTAATTGTTAATTTTTTTAATGCTGATATGTTTCAATTCAAGGAATGTGGGATGGTAGGGAGACTCTAAGATCTATTTTTTTACTATGGATAAAACAATTTATTGTTACATTGGGGTAATTTTAAATTTATGAGTTTTGGTGTCTGGGATTTTAAATTTTGTGGTGTGTCCATTTATTTCATTTTTTAGAGAGAATAGATTAAAAAAATATTAACATAAACATATATATGTTTTTTATAGTCTTTTTTTTATATAATCAGTATAGTTTTCATGGGTAGCATACGAGGAGGAACAAATCACATAGGGTATTTTGTGTATGAGTTTTCTGATTCATAGCATTCTCATTATTAGGAGAAATCATGTTACTATTGTATAATGGAGATACAGGTGTATGAATAATTGTTTTTATCATGTATTTAACATGGTAAGTTAACCATGATACAAAAAAATAAGAGGGTGTAACGATTCTTTATTGTAATCCGTAAAATTGATGCAGATATTGCAAAATTATGTCTGGAAATGTTGGGATCTATCCCGTTTTAATAAAACCCATAATTCTAAAAGTTACCTTATCAATTTTAAGGTATTTTTTAACCCATATAATTTTTTACTCATATGAATAAACCAATATGAATTCAAATATAGTTCTCTCTCCCTTACTTCATGATTTTTAGTCTCATTTCAACAATATTTCAAAGTTAATTCTTATGTAATCACTAATATCTCTTGTTTTGTCCCCTAATTTTTCTCTTCACGGAGTATATTTTGGTTTCTTGTCCCCCAATGAAACTCGAGGATCATTCATTGATGAGATTTTCTTCTGAGTTGGCTCTAACTCTATATTTTTTGTGTATAGGGATTATAGTGGTCATCCTCTTTCTTTTTATAGACTTCCCCAATAAAGGTCACATATTCAGGGTCCCTATGAGGAGATTCCACTTGATTTGATTTAGGTTTTTTAATAACCCCACCCCCCTTTATTTGGCATGTATGTTTTTATGGTTCATTGAAATTCCTTTTTTATGAAATTATAATAATATATTATAGTTATATTGGTTTTAATTTATGTTATAGAGTAATTCAACACATGACATAAAGGGTAATAAAAAAAATCCATTTTTTAAAAAGTACTGTTTTTTCTATGTTCCAAATAAATTCTATGATGAGTATTATAAAATTGTATTTGATTTGAATTGTAATTTCCATGATTTGGTTCATGGAATGAATATAAGATTAATTTGATGTAAAATGTTAATTTGTTTTATAAAAAAAGTAAAATAGATTCATTGTATAATCGCTAATATGGTTTAAATTGAATTTTTATTAGTTAACATATTGGATGTGACAATTTAATGGTTAAAAAGTGGATAGTTTTCAAAGTAACTTATTATAGAATGCTTTTTATATCAACATAAATAGGTTATCACGTATTGTGGATGTTTGGAAAACTCATGAGCCCCATTTTTCTATTTCATGTCATGGATTGTGAATCATAAAGGGAAATTTTTTATTATTTTTTTTGAACTATTTGAAAATTTAAATTTTCTTATGATCCTGTTTGATGTGAGGTGAAATTAATTTATAATATGAATCTCTGGATTGGTTTATTTATTTTCTCACCCCTTTATTTCATTCATGGGAACCATGGGATAATAGAGTGGTCACGAATTTGTCTATAGTAGACAGTTTCCATGCTTTTAGTGTCCCAATTATTGTTCAATATTCATGGGATATTTTGGGTACTTCTCCACTGGTTCAGTGTATCCAAGTTGGGTAACATGAATAGTTTAGGTTGAAATATATATTCAAAGTTGGTCCAATGGTATTAATATTATATTATACTACATCACTATTGGACCATGTGTGTTTCCCATGATATTAAAATCATTTGATTGGAGAAATAAATCCCTTATTTCTGTTTTATTGCAAAGATATTTTTACTCATGTGGTACCTATGTGTGTGGGAATTGACCTTTCATTAATTTGTGTTAACATTTTGTGTGTGTTTCATTTATATTCATTTGTGATTTTTTTCGAATATTCTAAATCATTTTTTCACAAAAATTTGTTAAAAATTAATTTCAATGGGAAAAAAGGATTTATATTGATACATAAGATTTATTTTAAATTTACATTAATGTAATTATCTAAAAAATGACTTCATCTGTTAGAGGAAAAGGCTAAAGTTTATTAAAAATGATTAAATTAATGTAACTTATTTTATTATTCTTATACGGTTAAAAAATATATTTTGAAATGTATTTAATACTACGATAAATTAAATTTATTTGTAATGAAAATTAAAACACTCATCACTATGACATTACCTGGCTTTGTTTCATTAACACCCTACATACACCATTACTAAATTCATATTTTTTTTATTACAAGTAATCCTAGGGTTTTATTTTTTGTTCCTATTCAAGAGTTTGGGTTGGTCTAGTGATTTCTGGAATGTAATCTTTTGTTGACAAAGGGTCACATGGATATCGTGTATTTTTTAATGTTTTATTGGTATTCCTAGTTTGTGATTAATTTTATTTCAATATTTTTCATGGATTTCATTTTTCATTATATCTTTGGTATTAGATAACGTTCATAATATTTTCATTCTTACTATCTGGTGGATTTTTTTGGGGTTTTAATTTTATTATTCGAACATTTTTACTCTAATTATATTTATTCATTCTCATTTTGTGGTGAAATTGTTCCCATGGGATGCACTGTTGTTACCCTAATCTAGTTTCCATCCTGGGATGATTGATAATATAGCTCCATCCATGCCACAATACATCTTGGGTTCCCTGTTCAGGGGTGACTCATGTTGGATTATTCTATGATTTCATTCTTTAAGACAGTACCTTGAGGATGATCATGATGCATTAGAAACAATTATCATACCTTTACAAATTCTACAAAATGAAGCATCCTAGTATTCAGCATGTGGATTATCATTCTCCATGAGGGTTGTTAAATAATTCATTATTCAGGAAAAATATTCTTATCATAAATAAGAGATCTAAAATTATATTTTTCATGAAATAGATGATCATATGTATAATTAAACACAAGCATGTTCAACACCAAAAAGAATGGGACTCTTACCATTTTAAATATGTTGTTTTTTCTGTTTATATTCATAATAAATGGAATTAAATTGTCTCATATAAATTAATAAAAATTTGGATATATCATATAATATTATAAATTCATTAAATAATCAATATCAGTGATTACAACTGAAGGAAAACACTTTTTGGAGGTGTTATTATAATTCTGTGAACTATGCCTATAAAAGAGTAGGTGAAATGTAAACTTGTGTTGTATCATATAAATAAATTAATTTATTGGAAACAATGTAATGTTATATATTTCCTTATTTATATGTTTAACATAATGTAATCTGATTTATAGTATATATCACATTTTTATTTTAGTTCACACCTTTGTGAATGACCTAAGTCTACTGATAAAAAATGATTTAAATTCATAACAAAAATTTTTCATTCCAATGAATTCCTTTTGAAAAATAGATTTTATGTTTACATTTTTATGATTAAACTTTCTTATTCATTTATAAATAACAATCATGTTACCAAAATATAAAATTACATAAATTATGTCTTACATAAAATGATTAAAATAAACAAATTCATCAAATTGAAATTTTTGAAAACCATTGTAAACATTAATGAATCAATAAATTTATACAATTTTCAAGAATATTACAAATATACCCACTAGGTATTCTTTAAAATTCATATTTGATTTGGTAAAAAGGCTGTTGGAAATACCATAAGGGGTAGAATATAGTTACATCCATCCAATTTGTGATGCCAAACAAGAATATTTAACATCATGTTCTTTAATATGGAAATCATATCAAAAAGAAAAATAATGTAAAATCTGAGTGTATGAATTCATAAAAATGGAAGAAAATATTTTACTATTGAAAATTCCTTCTCATTTAAGGTATACATTAGCTACATATTTATATTTTTACATAATTTTAATTTCCACATTATTATTATCCATCCATTAAGAAATCCATATTAAAAAATTATTTTAGCATTTGAAAGATTAATTATGATGATAAAGTTCTCATTTTTATTCATGGAATTTAATTCATAATTTATTATAGGAAACTACTTCTTATATTATTTTGATTTCAAAGCATATTTTATGGATTGTGGATTACCACTGTATATTTCATAAGGAATATTAAATTTCATTGAATCTGTTTCACCATTACTAATCTGTGCATATAATCATATAGTCATCTTAACTCTATCAGGTTTCATCTAATAATCCCTATAATTATTGACTCCCTAATCCTCATATTCATATTTATACTAAAATTCACTCTAACCCTATGTTAGAGGATGAGTGGAGATATATATCTATTTAGGATAGTCATGAGGCTATAAGGGATCCTCAACACCTAAAGTTTTGGGTTTTATTATACACATTGGTTCATAAGGATTATACATAGGAAATATTTACTCAGGAAATAAAATTTAATGATTGATTTTGAACATATTATAACATGATTTATCTATCTGTAAACTATTTCCCTTAACACCCTCTGAATATTCCATTAATATAAACTTCAAATCATTAATTTCTAGCTCACACTTCATGGGATGCGTACAATTTTGGATCTAAACACTATATGGTGTATATGTCTATATGTTCTTCCTGTAATGACTTATTCTAGGGATTTGAAGTCATTTGTTGTAAAAAGGAGGTATAATATTACAGTGAATGCTTCAATTAAAAAAGTGGAAAGAGAAACATGATTGTGTGGGCACTCATTTCACAAACACAATGTTGTTACTCCTCATTATCTAAAATAATCATTTAATTAAGGTATTTCCACAAGCTTATATTATTATTCAAAACCTTTAGATGTAAATAAAGTTAAACAAATCAGTGGAAAATTACTCCATACACTTCCCAATTAATATATCATTCAACTCCCTAAATGAATTATTTTCTACACTGGATTTTGATATCTTAAAAATCTAAATGGCTTCATATTTATGCATAAGTATGTCCATCTAATAAATCCATGAGTTGTAATTAATAATGGTTATAATGTAATTTCATCCGCCATGGAAAGCAGTCTTTGAGGGATCCCAAAGAACCAAGTTAAGATACTCAAGTTGGTTTCTATAATTGTAATCTTTGTAATTGAAAATCACATTCTTAGACTTACCATAAACAAAATATTCACACAAAAAATGATTTATAGGGGTTATATCATTTAACCACCCTCATATTATTAGTTCATTAAGGATTTTGGATGTCACATTCCCAAAAAATGCATGAAATAAGATGGTTTAATCATCTAATGGGACATGAGAGTATTTTATCTACTACATATATGTTTTTTTATATAAAACAAAAAAAATTCACGATGATTGGCTACATCATACTGAGAAAATAACAATTTATTTTAAGACTAGTTGAGTCTATGTAAAAGGTATAACCATTATAATAATGAAATCATAGGGAAATGAGGTTCTTCATTAGTTTGGGAACCCATATATCCTATTCTAGAGTTTTAACCATCTCATCATTATGTTCTAGAGATTAAAAACACATTCCCATGATATGAAAACTCTTATTATTACATGGATTGGAATCAACTGATCCAATATATCTCAACTCACAAAAGTACTCTATCTTGGGACACATAAGTAATGAGCATCAAGAATATAGAATCTATTCTTGATTCAAATAATGGTCAAATAGGCAGTTTATATTAGCAGTATCTATGTAATTTTATACTAAAAGAGAATGATCATTTATATTATATTTGTAATTATTAATCTATTTAGGATAGTTTTTCTTCATATTACCATATTGTACACAATTAAAACATTTAATTATACTAGTATTAAATGTAGAATGGATATTCTAGGACTCATTATTTTCTCTCTACATGCCTATATGCTCATGTGATCCTATAATATGAAATCCCTAATTCTTCTATTTAATAGATCCACATTTTTGTGTTTATTTAATAATAAGGATGATTCATTATATTTAAAATAAATAGAATATCTACCATATATCATTGAATCCTGAAAAGAAATATATGACCCATATTTTGATGTTAATTGAATAATAATTAAGCATTCATCATTTACGATGACACAGTTTTTAGTATAATATAAAAATATTATGTTCCATTAATTAATATGTGTCAAAACATTAGTCCTAGTGTGAATCTTGGTGTTATAATGTATCATATATTATGTTATCTTCCATACATGCATTTTTACATTAATATATCCTCATGTTTTGAAAATAAATCTACCAGTGGCGCACTTATTCATAAAATCCCAATATTCCTTATCAACTACACACAACAATATGAGAGTTTGATTCTTCATAAGGACATTAACAGACACATATATCAATGTTACATAGGATTGAACATTGAGGGATGATGTTATAACTTTTTTTTCCATACACTGAATAAATAAGCTAATTTTGATATAATATAGAACTAATCATTTTTCTCAAAAAATTAAAATACTTTTCCCTATAAAGTTTTTCTTTTGAAAATGTAGTAGATCCCATTTTTAATAAATCAGATTGCTCAAATACCAATTTTTTTCGGTGGCATGGTTGTGGATATCTAAATAAAATGTGAAGATCACCTAATTTATATGTTATGGATTAAATTCATTTTTATAAATAAATTTTATTTGGATAAAGTGAGATTAAATTGATATATGAATAAGGATGAGTTCACTCATATAAAAAAAATTGAACGAGTGGAAAAACCTTGTAACTTGATTTAGTATTGTTGAACCTATTTTCATCGTAATAATATCACCCAAGGAGTCTTTTATTACAAAACAATGTTTCATAATACAAGACCCAATAATAAAAATGTACCAGGGAATCTATACAAGTAATACATCCTTAATTAATCTGGTATTGGTGGTCAAATCTATCTTGTGAAGTTAGAATTGTCCATTCCTAGATTAACTCACACAAAAAACCTTGAGAATAGTAAAGGCTACATCAAAAATTAATGAATAGTATATATAAATATATATAAATATATATGTTACAAATAAATTTTTATATTCAAAAACAATGTTATAAACAAAAAAATATATTTTTTCATTGAATAAAAAACAATATTTAAACATGTACAGTCCTAATAAGTATTTAAATCTATTTTGTTCCCTACCAGGTAAAAACACAAGTTGTAGAGTAATGTAATGTTCTATAGTAAGGGATAGGCATTAATACCTCTAGATTATATTTTTTCAATAAAACTCATGAAATATCACAAGGAAATGAATAACCTCTCACTATATTGAATGAATGGTGAATGAATTGTATTTTTTGAATTCAAAAACCAAAACAGTTAATTGAAATGCCAATTCCCATGTGATATAATCAATAGGGAATCATAGATAGTATGAAGTGAGATAAGTGAATTACAATTTTTAACATTTTTTATTTCTAAGAAACATCAACCCATTAGAAATAATATGTTGCATGTAGTAACATCCCATGAATAAGCATATGAATGAATCCATATTTGTGATATAATAGAAACACACAATATAAGCACAAACCAGAAATTAATTTTTCATTCGACCTCTTATATCGATGGAAAAATCAATCCCCATTAAATAAATATTATGGAATATCATTAATATCTAAATAATGTTAGCGAAAATTTATTCCAACCCAAAAAATCCCACAAACCAAAGAAAATAGAACAGTTAGATAATGAATTCATGGAATCAATATAATATATATTTGCAGAACGAACAATGTACCAAATTGATTGTAGTAATATGTATAAAAAAATTATAAACCTTTAATTGCCAAAAAAATAATAGAAACCAATATCTTATTTCACCAAATTTTAAATAACTATATCAATTGTGATAATCTTTGTTTTTCATCAAGTTCCCCTGTAATTCTATATTGAAAAGCTTTTCAAAAGATTCATTTAATGTACTAAGATTAAAAATAATGGTATGTAATTTAAAACATAGTTTTATATACTTATTGATAGATTATAAATTTTATACAATTTAATATTATTCTTCTTTGATCACATATATGTGTCATGGACTTTAAAGTTTAACATACTTGCTCAACAACAAGTGGTATCCCTAGTCTATCCACCATTACACAAGGTTTTAGTTATTTCTTTCCCAATATAGTTCTCCATCACTATGAAAACATTAGACTCCCCATACATCAATATAAAATGAACCATACTTTACATAAAATGATATTACATCATAATTGAATTATATTCATTAAAACATATAATAATTCCATGAAAGGACCATAGAGTTATAGTTCCATTAGAAACTGGAATACATATACAAATGGTTTATAAAAAATATACATTGTCTCTATATTATTTATTCATAACGTGACTCCTTTTTGACATATCTTACTTAATACACTTAATTATGACCTAGGGAAATGTAACATATGAACGGGTGGGCTGAAATGCTCAATTTGGGTAAAAATGTAAATATCAATCATATCATAATAATAGGGCATTAGAAAATAACTTTTAGAAGTCTTATTCTTCAAATAAAAGATCATAAAATCATGTCACGGGATAAAAGTTCAAATGAATTAATTAAAATAATACCAAAAATAAAAAAAATTGATTTATTTTTTGTGATACCTGGATCGGTTGTGATCACTGAGAGGGGAGGGGTGAATCAGTGATAACTTTTTCTTTTTATGAATTGTTCCCTTTGGATTATCAATTCAACCTCTGCAGCTGGTTAAAGCCTAGATCTACTCTTTTAGTGGTGCAGTAATAATGAGAGCACAGAACACAGAGATTTACAAGGTTCGGTACAAAGACCTACTCCTTGCCGTGTTGGTTACACCCCCCAACACGGATTCTTCACTATGCCAAAAGATGATTACACAGTAATTGGTTACCCCCCCCAATTACAAGTTGGTTAACCCCCCCAACTCCACAGCATCATCTTCATCATGGCTTCACTTCACATCTTCAAAGGTGTTGTTCAAAACTTCAAGTAGCTTCAACAGTCTTCAAAAGATCTTGTTGGTCTTGCTCACCAAAAACCCAATCACTTAGAATGATTAGTTCTTTTGTGTTCACACACATAAGTGTGTACTCCTCTTCTTCTCAAAGTTGATCTTCTTCACTTGTGCACACATGCACTACTCATTCTTTTAGTGCACACACTTGACTTGTCCTTCTTCTTCAATATATAAACACACACAAAGTGTGGTCTTCACTTGATGCACACACTTGGGTTCACCTTTATTTGCACACACACACTAAGTATGCACTCTCCTTCAATTGGCACACACCCACTGTCCGTAGGTGGTTTTCATTGTTTGCACAAGGCTACGGCCTTCCTCTTCTTTTTGCACACAAAGTCACAAAGGCTTCAGCCTCCTCTTGCTCACACCTGTATACCAAAACAAATGAAGGCGCGCAAGGTCCTGGTTGAGCCACGGGCAATTTCTTCTTCAACAGATGCACAAGGTATGAGGCGCGGCCTCTCTTCCTCAACACTGCCGCGCAAGGCTCAAGCCACAAGGGCCGCGCAAGCCACGGGTGCAAGGCACCGCGGGCACGCAGGTGCAAACCGTGCAAGGGGCACTGTGCACCGAGGGAGCGCGCAAGATCGCGCAAGCTCCTCTCCTTCCTGTCGCGCAAAGGATTAGCGCGCAGGGGACCTTCGAAGCCTCGGGTGGCTTCGGAACCTTCAGCCGCGCAAGTTCTTTGCGCGGGGCTTCTACTTCGCGAGGCAGAGAGATGCACTCACGAGACTTCTTTCTTCAAAAACACAGCAACATTCTTTGGAGCCTCGGCCTCGTTTATATAGGCGAGGAGAGCCTCTGACTTCCGCGTGGGATAAATCTTGAATCCCCGAAATCTTCGGATCTTCAAAGACATTTCCAAATCGTGATTTTTATCCTCTGTTTCACGCGGGATCTTTTATGTTCTCTTCTCCTCGTGCATGCGATTTATAACGCATGCACGGCCTTCGCCTCTTCTATCCCATGCATGCAAAGCCTCTGTTTAAACCCAATCCATGCAGAGGACGAACACCTCATGGCCTCGGCAACTCCGTTTGCCTCGGCTTACATCGAAAATCTTCATTTGTTGCATGCACATCCATTTTATAGCATGGCTGTGTTCAGTGTGCCCAGACGATCACCATGGAGGTCTTAGATCCTTCAGAGGTGGCCGGGAACTCGAAAACCGGCTTCAGGTTGCCTCTGGTTTGAGCGGAGCTCGCGGGAAGGCGCGGGGAGACCTCTGCCGAGCTCGGGGAAGAGGACGAGGCGGGAGCCGTCAGATCGGGCATTTGAGATATATCGGACGGCCGGATTAAATCGGGGGCGCGGCGGATTAGATGAGCGGCGCAGATCAAGCGCGCGATGAGACGGACGGCGGAGATTTGCTCCCGGGAATTTTTGCGCGTCCCACATCGAAACGCCGCCCAGTTTTCTCGCGGCTTATTACCCAGCCGCTCCCTTGAAAGGCCAGTTGAAACTCCTCCCTCCACGGTGCCGCCCCGCACCGTGTTCTCCCTGCAGGCGCGCTCTGCGCCCACTCTCTGCTCCTGCGGGCGTGCTCCTAGCGCCCACTATGCTCCTCCGGCGCGCGGGTTTCACCACCGCGTGGCCTCGGGGGCTTACACACGGCCCCCTGCGCTCCTCCGGGCATGCCCCAGCGCCCATGCGGTGTCCTTGGGGTGCGCCCCTGCCTCAAGGATGCTGCCCTGGCCTTGAGGGTTCCCCATGGGCGTGGTGACCTTGAGTCCCACATGTGCCTTGGGTGATGACCCTCGGCTGGCCTCCTTGGTGGCCCAATTTTTTGGCAAAGTAAATATAGGGTACTTTGTATAAAAACAAAGTAACCACATACATAATGTGAAATGCCAAGAGCCACTCCAAGCCTTCTCCTCTAAGCCATGTCTTCTCTCTTCTTCTTAGAAATTCATCAATCCTCCTCTCATATGATCTTCACTTAGGATATCGAATTCCCGAAGGTTCTTCATCAACCGAGCTCCTAAATCACATAACTTCTTCAATTGTGTTTGTTGATCTAATCAGAGATCAAATTGGGACTTCTTCAGATTCACATGCACTAAGTGTTAGTGCATGGATTTCATTAAACCACTTCATCCACTTAGAACATGTGAATGGATCATCTTTCATCTCCTCATGCATTGTGAAGACAATGCATGGTCTTCAAACAATGTTGTGACATTGTATCATCATGATACAAGTTCTTTGAACTTAAAGAGCAGCTCAGCAATCGTCAGATTTAATGCTTCTGTAATCATCAATCTTCAAGATGTACTTCATCAGATGGCACACCATGACAAGTTATTGACAACAAATGCAATTACTTCACCTGGGCACAACAATCTCCCCCTTTGTATTTGGTTGTCAATATTCCGAAGCACACTGAGAGAATGTCGTGTGCCTGATGATTTCTCCCCCTTATTGGCCAACAAATGCAAAGGGATGAATGAAAGCCATACTCATAGTATAGAGCTTCTGGAACCTGCACATCTTCAACTACCAATGCTCCCCCTCAGGGGATGCACTCATCTCCTTCTATTCCCTGCATGTAAGGACAAGAATACAAAAAAAAAATTAGGGAATAAGGAGGGACCTTCTTCTTCCTCAAGTGAGAGTAGAAGGCTGAACATGAAGTTTCAGCCTCAACTCAACAAATCTTTCCGTAGGCATAGCTTTGGTGAAAATGTCTGCCACTTGATCTTGAGTAGGAATGAAGTCTAGCTTGATGTCTCCACTGGTGACCCTTTCTTTGATGAAATGATATTTTATATCAATGTGCTTGGATCTGGAGTGTTGGATAGGATTTTTAGACAACCCAATTGCACTTTGATTATCACATAAGATCGTCAATGGTTTTTCAGCTTTAATCCTCAAATCTGATAGCTGCACCTGCATCCAAATCATTTGAGTACATGCATGTGTAGCGGCCACATACTCTGCTTCAGCTGTGCTCAATGTTACAGAATTTTGTTTCTTGCTGTACCAGCTAACACATCCTTCTCCCAGAAAGAAGGTTCCACCATATGTGGATCTTCTATCAGTGCAATCACCAGCCCAATCAGCATCTGTGAATCCCAACAACTGTATGTTTGCACTGTGTTTGTATAAGAGTCCATAGTTGAGGGTTCCTTTAACATATCTCAGGATTCTTTTGGCTGCAGTTAAATGAGATTCTTTTGGGTCACTTTGGAATCTGGCACACAAAGTCACTGCATATTCTATATCTGGCCTTGAAGCCGTGAGATAAAGTAGACTGCCAATAATTCTTCTGAACTCTTTCTGGTCAACATTGTTGCCTTCTTCATCCTTGCATAGCTTGGTTCCGACAGAAATGGGTGTGGAGACTTCCTTTGAACTTTCCATTCCAAACCTTTTCACTAAGTCCCTTGCGTACTTTTCTTGTGAAAGAAATATGGAGTTTTGTCTTTGTTCCACCTGAAATCCTAGAAAATATGTCATTTGACCAAGCATTGACATTTCAAAAGTTCTTTTCATCTGCTCAGCAAATTCTTCACATAGTCCTTCCTTGTTACTAGCAAAAATGATATCATCCACATAGATAATGACTATGAGGGTACCATTGGCCATTTCTCTGATATAGAGGTTACTGTCAACTGTTCCTTTGACAAATTTCATGTCTTTAAGACAACCATCCAATTTTGAGTACCAGGCTCTAGGGGCCTGCTTCAATCCATACAAGGCTTTTCTCAATCTGCACACCATACTACCATCTTTGTCCAGCAAAAATCCCTCTGGTTGTTCAATATACACCTCTTCTTCAAGATCTCCATTCAGAAATGCAGATTTCACATCCATCTGATAGACCTTGTACTGCTTGTGTGCTGCAACTGCTAAGAACATTTTGATAGTTTCCAGTCTTGCAACTGGTGCAAAGGTTTCCTCAAAGTCGATTCCTTTCATTTGTGAATATCCTTTGCATACAAGTCTGGCCTTGTTTCTGGAAACTTCTCCCTTTTCATTGAGTTTGTTTCTAAACACCCACTTTGTCCCAATAACATTTTTATTTTTGGGCCTTGGCACAAGATCCCAAGTGGAGTTCTTTTCAATTTGATTGAGTTCCTCATGCATAGCTTGTATCCATTCCTCATGTACAACTGCTTCAGCCACTGTGTGAGGTTCAACTTGAGAAACCAGTGCAGTCTGATCTTCCAATCTCAATCTTCTTCTAGTTCTTACTGAGGACTGTAGGTCTCCAAGGACATTTTCTGTGTCAACATGCTTCTTCAATTTGTTGTATCTTCTTCTTTCATTTTCATTGCCTTCATCTTCATCACTGGTATATTCAGAGTTGATCTCACCAGCAGTTGGTGTTGGCTCAGGTAATTCTGCATTCTTCTGTTCCAAGGCTGTGTCATTCTTTAAGTCATCATCATCCACAGTGTGTGGTTTGGTGTTGTTTTCAATTATTATGACATCACTGCAGTCAATCATTTTATTCAACCTCTTATTCCAGCATCTGTAGCCTTTTCCATTAGGTAGGTAACCCATAAAGATTCCTTCTTCACCTTTTTCTTCAAACTTTCCCAGATTGATGTTTTTAATCTTGATGATGCAGGGACTGCCAAAGACTTTGAAATATTTTACAGTTGGTTTTCTGTTAAACCACATTTCATAGGCTGTCATTTGTGTTTCTGGTCTCAGGAGACATCTGTTCTGTATGTGTATAGCAGTGCATACTGCTTCTCTCCAGAAAAACTTAGAGATATCATGCTCAGCTAACATAGTCCTCCCCATTTCAACTATGCTTCGATTCTTTCGTTCAGCCACTCCATTCTGTTGTGGAGTATATGGTGTACTATATTGATGTTTGATTCCATGCTTGACCAGATAGCTTTCAAAGACATCACTGGTATATTCTTTTCCGTTGTCTGATCTTACTTTCTTGATGCAGAGCTCCAGTTCCTTCTCAGCCTGCCTTCTGAAAGTCTTGAACATCGTGATTGCCTCTGACTTGTGTTTCATGAACATGACATTGGTCATCCGAGTGAAATCATCAATGAAGGTTATAAAATAGAAATCTCCTTTTGTAGACTTCTGTCTCATTGGTCCACATATGTCTGTATGGATGAGTTCAAGAGGTCTAGTAGACATGATATCAACTCCTTTGTGTGACCTATGGGTCAGTTTTCCCTTCTGACATGTGTCGCAGACTTCATCTCTTTCTCTCTTTAATTTGGGTAGATCTCGTATAACATTGTACTTCAGAATTTTACTCATACTTCTTTGACTAAGATGGCCAAGTCTTCTATGCCAGAGATTGTTTTCATCTTTAGAGCTAAGAAAACAAGAATTGATGGGATCACCAATTTGAAATAGATTTCCAGTAGTTCTTCTTCCTTGAGTGACGATTTTTCCATCCTTTGAGCTCTTGATGATGCATGAGTCTTTCTGGAACAACACCTCATGTCCATCATCACATAATTGAATTACACTCAGTAGGTTGTGCTTTAATCCTTCAACAAACAACACATCATTGGATTTTAGATTTTTTTGTTGCAATCATAGCCTTTCCAACTCCCTTGATTTTCAGAGAACGATCATTTCCAAACACCACGGTTCCTCCCTCATGACTTTCAAGGTTGCTTAGAATTTTTGTATCACCAGTCATGTGGGATGAGCATCCACTATCAAGAATCCATGACTTGGTTTTACTGCTGGCTTTTAGAGCCACTTCAGCAAAGCATGTGATTTCATCATTGGTTTCTTGAATGCCTTTCCCTTTCATGTCTTTGACTTTTTGTTTAGGAAGAGTTGTCATACATTTATCAGCTCTATGACCTTGTTGGTCACATCTTCCACAAGCTTCACTCAGGCAGTCAAATGTGTTCTGAGTTGGTGGTTTTGATGCTTTCTGCAAAACACTCTGGGTGTCAGGATGTCTCCCCCTTGACTCATGCCTCATGTTTGGACGAGACATGTTATACCAGCATGCATAGGCCTTATGTCCAAACACACCACAACACCAGCAGTAGCCTCTGAACCTTGACCTTCTTTGTTGATAAGAGTCATGTTGTAATTTTCTGTCCAAGATTTGAGTATTCCTCCCTGAGGATTTCCTTTCTTCCATTGAAGATGATTTTACACAGATTGGTTCATGCCATGTTTGTCTCAATTTTATCTTTGAACCTGCATTGTTAGAAATAACAGATGTATTTTGAGATTTACTCAGTGGTAAATTGACCTGCCTCTGAGCACCAGCATAAGATGATTCTGCCTTGACCTCAACAGCCTTGTTGAAGTCTTCTCTCATCTTTGTCAAGCTATTCTGTGCTTCAATCCACTTGGAATGTGTCAGTGATTGTTCTTCTTCTTTGAAGTGAAGTTTCTCCTCAAGATCTTTTGCTATCTTGTCCAGCTCAGCTACCTTCAGTTTGTGTCTCTTGATTTCATCAATGTACATTGTCTCTTTATTCATATATTCTTCCAATTCCTCAGTCATCCTTTTGGTTTCCTTTTGTAACAATCTCTTCTCTTTCTTGAGTCCAGTGTTCTGTTCAAGGCAAGCCACTAATTCATCTTTCAATCTGTATTCAAGCTCTGTTCGTTCACTTTCATCATCTTCACTGCTGCAGGTATCAAACCCTTTTTCTACATGAGCCATAAAATTCGTTTCTTCTTCTGATTGACTGGCTGAAGTAGAGTCTGATTCTTCCTCTTTGCTTACATAGCTTCTTCTTTCACCTGGAACGAACCTTTTCTTTCTTACACCTGATTTGTTTCCTTCTCTTGGGTATCTACTCCATTTCTTCTTTTGTGACTTCTCATCTTCAACTTCTGGAGCACTATATCTCTTCTTGGGGCAGTTTACAGCAAAGTGTCCAATGTTATTGCAATTGAAACATCTCGATGGTGATTTCCCTTTTCCCCTGAATTTAGTTTTTCCAAACCTTTTAGAAAAAAGAGAAATAATCGTGTTGAGATCTTCATCCTTTTCTTCATTGTCAGTATCACTTGATTCTAGGACTTCGTCATCTTTTATCTTGAGTTGTCTCATGGCCTCAAAAGCCATCTCATCCTTGATCTTCTTCTTGAATACTGGGATCTTCCTCATTTCATATGCAATGAGAATGTTGTGTAGTTCATCAAGAGAGAGATCATCTCTGTCTTCTAATGCTGAGACTTTGGGGTCAAACCTGTCAGGAAAATTTCTCATAAGTTTTTTAACAATAGTGGAGTCCTCCAACTTTTCTCCAAAGCCCCGAATGTTACTGACAATTTCATTGACTCTTGTGAAATAATCATCAATATTTTCTTCTTCTCCCATCTTGACATCTTCAAACTTGCTTCTCCAAATCTGTAATTTGGCTTCCTTGACTTTCATGTTGCCTTCATAACTACTTTCCAATTTCTCCCAAATTTCTTTAGCATTCTTGAGTCCCATGACTTTTGTGTATACCTTTTCTGAGAGTGACATAAGAATGGAATTTTGAGCTTTACCATCAACTTCCATATTTCTTTTCTCATCGAGTGTCATAGCAGCTTCATTAGCAAGAGGAGGGAATCCAAATAAGGCTGCATTTCTAACTTCAAGGCCAAGAGATAGAAGGTAGGGTAACATCCGATTCTTCCAGCTGTTGTAATTCTTTCCATCGAATGTAGGAACACCCCTACTATTAACAGAATTCAGATTGTCCATCTTCTCAGAAGTAGATCCTTACAGAGGGAACCTCCCTCTGATACCACTTGTGATACCTGGATCGGTTGTGATCACTGAGAGGGGAGGGGTGAATCAGTGATAACTTTTTCTTTTTATGAATTGTTCCCTTTGGATTATCAATTCAACCACTGCAGCTGGTTAAAGCCTAGATCTACTCTTTTAGTGGTGCAGTAATAATGAGAGCACAGAACACAGAGATTTACAAGGTTCGGTACAAAGACATACTCCTTGCCGTGTTGGTTACACCCCCCAACACAGATTCTTCACTATGCCAAAAGATGATTACACAGTAATTGGTTACCCCCCCCAATTACAAGTTGGTTAACCCCCCCAACTCCACAGCATCATCTTCATCATGGCTTCACTTCACTTCTTCAAAGGTGTTGTTCAAAACTTCAAGTAGCTTCAACAGTCTTCAAAAGATCTTGTTGGTCTTGCTCACCAAAAACCCAATCACTTAGAATGATTAGTTCTTTTGTGTTCACACACATAAGTGTGTACTCCTCTTCTTCTCAAAGTTGATCTTCTTCACTTGTGCACACATGCACTACTCATTCTTTTAGTGCACACACTTGACTTGTCCTTCTTCTTCAATATATAAACACACACAAAGTGTGGTCTTCACTTGATGTACACACTTGGGTTCACCTTTATTTGCACACACACACTAAGTATGCACTCTCCTTCAATTGGCACACACCCACTGTCCGTAGGTGGTTTTCTTTGTTTGCACAAGGCTACGGCCTTCCTCTTCTTTTTGCACACAAAGTCACAAAGGCTTCAGCCTCCTCTTGCTCACACCTGTATACCAACACAAATGAAGGCGCGCAAGGTCCTGGTTGAGCCACGGGCAATTTCTTCTTCAACAGATGCACAAGGTATGAGGCGCGGCCTCTCTTCCTCAACACTGCCGCGCAAGGCTCAAGCCACAAGGGCCGCGCAAGCCACGGGTGCAAGGCACCGCGGGCACGCAGGTGCAAACCGTGCAAGGGGCACGGTGCACCGAGGGAGCGCGCAAGATCGCGCAAGCTCCTCTCTTTCCTGTCGCGCAAAGGATTAGCGCGCAGGGGACCTTCGAAGCCTCGGGTGGCTTCGGAACCTTCAGCCGCGCAAGTTCTTTGCGCGGGGCTTCTACTTCGCGAGGCAGAGAGATGCACTCACGAGACTTCTTTCTTCAAAAACTCAGCAACATTCTTTGGAGCCTCGGCCTCGTTTATATAGGCGAGGAGAGCCTCTGCCTTCCGCGTGGGATAAATCTTGAATCCCCGTAATCTTCGGATCTTCAGAGACATTTCCAAATCGTGATTTTTATCCTCTGTTTCACGCGGGATCTTTTATTTTCTCTTCTCCTCATGCATGCGATTTATAACGCATGCACGGCCTTCGCCTCTTCTATCCCATGCATGCAAAGCCTCTGTTTAAACCCAATCCATGCAGAGGACGAACACCTCATGGCCTCGGCAACTCCGTTTGCCTCGGCTTACATCGAAAATCTTCATTTGTTGCATGCACATCCATTTTATAGCATGGATGTGTTCAGTGTGCCCAGACGATCACCATGGAGGTCTTAGATCCTTCAGAGGTGGCCGGGAACTCGAAAACCGGCTTCAGGTTGCCTCTGGTTTGAGCGGAGCTCGCGGGAAGGCGCGGGGAGACCTCTGCCGAGCTCGGGGAAGAGGACGAGGCGGGAGCCGTCGGATCGGGAATTTGAGATATATCGGACGGCCGGATTAAATCGGGGGCGCGGCGGATTAGATGAGCGGCGCAGATCAAGCGCGCGATGAGACGGACGGCGGAGATTTGCTCCCGGGAATTTTTGCGCGTCCCACATCGAAACGCCGCCCAGTTTTCTCGCGGCTTATTACCCAGCCGCTCCCTTGAACGGCCAGTTGAAACTCCTCCCTCCACGGTGCCGCCCCGCACCGTGTTCTCCCTGCGGGCGCGCTCTGCGCCCACTCTCTGCTCCTGCGGGCGCGCTCCTAGCGCCCACTATGCTCCTCCGGCGCGCGGGTTTCACCACCGCGTGCCCTCGGGGGCTTACACACGGCCCCCTGCGCTCCTCCGGGCGTCCCCCAGCGCCCATGCGGTGTCCTTGGGGTGCGCCCCTGCCTCAAGGATGCTGCCATGGCCTTGAGGGATCCCCATGGGCGTGGTGACCTTGAGTCCCACATGTGCCTTGGGTGATGACCCTCGGCTGGCCTCCTTGGTGGCCCAATTTTTTGGCAAAGTAAATATAGGGTACTTTGTATAAAAACAAAGTAACCACATACATAATGTGAAATGCCAAGAGCCACTCCAAGCCTTCTCCTCTAAGCCATGTCTTCTCTCTTCTTCTTAGAAATTCATCAATCCTCCTCTCATATGATCTTCACTTAGGATATCGAATTCCCGAAGGTTCTTCATCAACCGAGCTCCTAAATCACATAACTTCTTCAATTGTGTTTGTTGATCTAATCAGAGATCAAATTGGGACTTCTTCAGATTCACATGCACTAAGTGTTAGTGCATGGATTTCATTAAACCACTTCATCCACTTAGAACATGTGAATGGATCATCTTTCATCTCCTCATGCATTGTGAAGACAATGCATGGTCTTCAAACAATGTTGTGACATTGTATCATCATGATACAAGTTCTTTGAACTTAAAGAGCAGCTCAGCAATCGTCAGATTTAATGCTTCTGTAATCATCAATCTTCAAGATGTACTTCATCAGATGGCACACCATGACATGTTATTGACAACAAATGCAATTACTTCACTTGGGCACAACATTTTTCATACAAACAATCATATAAAATCATTTCATATTAGTCAAGGTCTGTTTGCTAAGATCATCACAGCAGACAAAGTCCATTACTGAATAGGGTTAACTTGTCATTACAGTCCTATATTACTATTCCAAATTTACTTTTTTTCCATTAATGTCTACATAATGAGATATAAATCACTACCAAATTCATTGGATGGAGATATAGGTCTCATCCATATCATAATGAATTCATTTTGTCATGTTCCCCTTAAACATAAATAATTCCTCGTAGAATAAAAAAAATAGGTTTCTTAAACATGATTCCATCATAACATAATCCATATAAAATATCATTCCATCATTATAGAAATCAAATAATAGTGAAAATAGGGATGAAAACATAACCATATTTAATTAACATCATCTTAGATGGAAAATAATTTTGATAAAACACTTGAATATTATATTTAAGGAATATATCTATTCCTTTTCAAAAACATTTTCTTTTCTCAAAATGTCATGGAATTTTAAAAGAAAAGAATTTATTTGAAAATAAACATAAAAAAATATAAAATAAGAATTGTATAAATATGGTTTTATGAATATATAAATGTTTATTCATATCGTATATGTTAAAAAACATTATCTGTGTACTTTATCCGAAAAAAGACAAAAAGTACCTCATATCGAAAAATGCTAGAAGATAATGTTCATACGCTTTAATAAGCATTTAACAGTGGATAAAATTGAGTTTAAAAAATTTTAGAAGAATAAAAAAAATATTACATATTTATGAAACATAGATTTTGATGATAAATACACCACAAACAATACTTACATATAAACATTATCAATTAATAATGAGATTGTGAAATTATTCCTTACATTAGGTCTGATAACCATTGTATGTATCTGAAACACCTGTATAATGATTTAAATAATGTTATTGATATATTCAAGAATAATAATAAATTTTCTGATATCATATATGATTACATTATCACTTATTTCTTATTAACATTTCATTGTCACTGGTTATTCAGACCTTAACTTCATTATGTTCATATGCAAGTTCTATCAGATAATTAAAAAAATCCAATCATTAGGTTATATTTATATCATTTAAATATTGATATTATTATTATTATTAAAAAATTTATTCATTCCATTAATGTATATAATTATGTTTTAATGATGATCATGTAGGATTAATTTCATCACATCGTGGAGACGGTAGGTCGTGCGTATGCCCGAGCGACGATATGAATCACTCAATGATTAAATGAATTAAATGGGATGGAATATTATTTATATATAATAATAATAATGTTATATTATATATTTAAATACATTATACTCGTCATTATACTCATCCAAATAATATATTGTTGAATAAAAAATTACCCCACAGTGTAGAGGTGGTAAGTCGTACGAACGCACACATGAAGATATTGATATTCATAGGATGGATAAAATAAGGTATATGGTTGTCCCATAATTATGATGACATATAATCTTGTATAATACACAAGATTTATTACTTTAGTATAGAAACAACATAATAATAGGAAGTAGAAGAAGAGAAAAATTTTAAAACTGGCGATAAAACAATTACCTCTTTTTGAGTATCACCATTTTATTGGATCAAAAGGCCTCTTAAGGGTGGATTTATTCCCAATGTGTGGCCTTTATAATGATGTGAGGGAATTTGGGAGAGATAATGTGTAGGGATGGACATGTAAAAGATATTTAGTGGAATGATTAAAAGAGAAGGAGAGGTACCCCTTCTTTGGAAAAAACAAAACTATCAAAATAATATCAATTAATTAATGTATTAAAATGACTCAAAAGTTGATTATTTCGAAGATAGAATTAAGATTTTTCAAAATATTATCAGTGAATAAAAAATTATACATTTTTTACTTTTATATAAAATCTTATAATTTTGATTTATCCTTATTTAATCTATTTTATTTTAATTATTTCTATAAGATTATAAATATTTAATGTATTTATATTTTTACTTATATGGTGTTAATTGACTATAAATGAATATTTTATTGAATTTTAGACCTTATAATAATCACCTTTTAGTTTGTAAATAATTTTTTGATTTTTAAACAATTAAATAATTGTTATTTTTATAAAATATCAATATTGTCAATTTTGACACTATTCATTTAATTGATTTTAAATAAAATCCACAAAAGAAGATAACCTTGAACCATGATATTAAATATACTTCCAACATGTCATAATAGCATATAAAATTCTTGCAGATCATTAATTAATTTAATTTATTTATCTTTTATTATCTATAAAATCATTTATTTGATATTTCTATTAAAATAATAATTCATGTGTCACTATTGTGTCATCTATAATGGTAATTAATTAATATCTAAAAATTATAAATAAATTTCTATGATGTATTTAGTTCATTTAGCTTTCCAGATACTACTTATGGTCAATGTTATATTCCACTTATCCAAATATTAGACTTAATATACTCATATAAAAAGATATTGTGACATTTTTTAACATTCAGGGTAACACAAGTATAGTTAAAAGAAACGCTTCTGGCCATTTATTAAGAAGAAATAAAAATTGCATATAATGGGTGGAAAGGATCAGATGAAAAAAATGTCATCAACCACCTAAAAACATGCCTAGATATCGTAATATGACCTATCATTTCCATAATTAGACTCTTTATCAACCTCCTACTCCAATTGAGACTTATCTGGATTAATAATCATAGGAATGTCTATATACACCTTCATCGGAATCTTCAAAGTTAATCTGGTAGAAAAATTCCTAGGAAGGCTAGACAAATTCTAGCATGGTCTCTACTATGAGGGAACAGAGGTGAATCCCTCACCATTATTCATCTTTTCCTTTCCACAATAGATCAACTCCTTCAATGATGCACACCCACCACTACTCAAAGCCTTAATAAGGGTAACATTCCCCCTTTGAGCTTCAGAAACATTCCCCCATTTTATAGAAAATTTAGATGATTAAAAGAGCTTCTGAATTTCATGTTGACAATAATAACATTATTATGCCTCAGTATATTCAGAGACATCAACCTGAGAGTGATTGAGGATCATCAATCCCAGAGAATGTGTAGGGAATTCCCCATCTGAAGTAACCTCTTTAGCAACATCAACCTATGGGACCGAGGGGCCACTCTAAGCTCTCTCTGAAGATACATACACCAACATACCCTTTATTTCTGTTTTGACATATAAGAGACAGACTTCCCATAATTCATAACATCATCTACAATGGAAAACGGTTCCTTGAGTGCATCACCACCATGAACAATGAAATTTGACTAATCTATATCCTTCATCCTTGACTCCATTCAACAGAGTTTTTTGGATGACCCCTCCTTCCACACTCCTCATAGAGACATGTTTTTGACATGTCTTTAAAGAGTTTCCAGTAGCCATACAATCACTCCAGAAAAGAGGTATTTTTCATTTTCAACCTAAATTTTAGAGTTATTAGATGGAGTGGGAGGAGTTATATTTTCAACCAAATTGTAGATGAGGTCATCCTCCACTAACATCCTGGAAAAGTGACCAAACCAAACTTCTTTAGTATCCTTTTCTAGAAGAATAAGAGTCCCAATTGTTTTGGAAATTACCTAAAAATATTTGGATGACAATAGACCCAATTGATCTAATGAAGAAGATCCCAGAAATGAGAAAATGAATTTCTTGAACACAATAAATTAATGTCCAAAGCCCATTCATGTGTGTAAATCCAACCCGGTTATATCAACAGGGTCCCAATATTCCAGGAATGATGCTTCAAGTCATCTAATGGGAAGAGGAAATGAAAAAAATCCTCAACCTAGAGATATGAATTTCAAATTAGGGAAACACCATAATATCTAAATTTCAGGAATCAAATATTCATACTTCCAAGGTTTTTCACCATTAGGTATAATAATTTGTGCAATCAAAGAGTTTTTCCCAATTAGAAGTTTCTTAGCAAGTTTTGTAGTTTCATCTTCAATGTGAGATGATTATAACTTGTGTAGAATACTACCATGACATGAATCATTGAACATACCTAGATAACTAAATCCATTCAATTTTGGTCTTGAGGTTATATTCTTTAATGCATCTGCATAATTTTTAGAGGAAAAATTATTAACAACTAACAGAGTTGAATCTATCCTAGTATTCCACAATAACATATTTTACTTCAGACCAGATGACATCCACGCATCCCCACATTTTTAATTAAGTCCATCAAGAAGTCGATGAAGTTCATCATTAGGTCTACCAAGAAGATTTTGAATCGGAAGAGGGAAGACCAACATTACATCACGTTGTTAGATCTATTAAGAAGATCTGGAGCTGAATGAGGACCGTTCGAGATGTCGTTCTTCAGTGTATCCATAGGGTTGGAGGTATCAGAAAAATGGTATGATTATTGTGGCAAAAATTCATATATAATAATTAGATCTAATATTTAGTGAGAGGCCAAGGCATGAGTTGACAACAAATGATTAGGGTTTCCAAAATTAGCTTGATGTGATGGGTCATGAACATGTGAATACACTGATGCAGTGCCACTTGGGAGGATGATTTTGATACCGAGGAAGTGCAGGATGTCCATGACCAAACCCTAGATTCCATCACAGATGGTGGAAACTCCAGTTCTTGTAGTCGTACCACCATCAGAAGGTAGATATAAAACCTTTCCTTATTAATTTATCTTAATAAAAATATTATCATATTCATGGGAAAGTGGTCGTTAGGTGATTACATTTTGAAAAATATATGATAATGGTCTAATTTATACATTCAATATGATTTTTATATGTGTTAAGGTAATTTTATAATATTATTGTCACCCTTAATTTCTTAATTTACCCTTCACATTAGTATAACAAAATTAAAAATGTTAATATTCATAATATCTAGAAACTAAAGTAACCTAATAACATAATTTAAAGCCACTGATTCCAAATATGGAATTGAATTTTAAAAATGAAAAACACATAATGTTTAGTAATTAAATTAAAATAAATCTCATTTTCAGAAAAAAAAAATAATGGGTGTTAAAAGATAATACATTACAAAAGATTGAATTGTTTTTATATCTGTATTCATTGTACAATTATTGTTAATGAAATAAATTTTATTTAATGATAAAAATATATTATATTTATACTTTTAAAAAATTCAATATTATAATTTACCCATATTAATTATTTCGATAAAAAAAGTTGTTTTCACATAAAATTTAGTGTATTTTTACTATTAATCATAACATGAATGTTATTTGAAAAATATTAGAATTCCAACTAAGGTAAATTTTTATATCCCACTTAAAAATGACATATTTATTTTTTAATATAAAATATATTAATGTTTCAAATTCTTAATTTAAAAGGGATCTCCATTCAAAGGTGTAAAATTACTACTTTAAACTAAAATAGTTTTTTATACATCCAATAGGATTTATTCGTACCCTATGACTAAATTATCCCCTGGATGAATATAATAAATATTTTATTATGTATATAATAAATATATATCTCACTAAATTCATTACCAATAGTAATTCTCTCAAAATTAAAAATATTTAATTGATTTAAAATTTTCATAAATAATTGGTAGCCAATTAATTAACAATGCATTCTCGTAAGTTAGTTACACATATTCCTACTAACCAAACCGCTAGGTTATAATGGTAATTTTTTATTAAGTGTGTCTTGTGGTTTGTTTAAACTCACAACTATATTCAATGAAATCTACTGTAGAATAAATTTTTTTATTGAAAATATTTCCTAATAACATTTAGATATTACATATAACCCCTAAACTAAATTTTACAATCAATGTTAATAAAATAAAAATAAATTTTTTAGGATACCTCTCCTTAATAATATCCTCATGTTTCAACTTAGCTTCTTCAAATTGGTTGTACCACCATAAAACTTTAATCAAGTGTGTTTTCTTGTTTCATATAACCTTATCGCTACGATCTAGAATATCTATCAGTTTTTTATCATAAGAAATATCTTTCACCAATGGTATTATTTTTGAGTTTAGTATGTGTGAAGGATCAGGTATATAAATTTTTCAGAGAGATACATTGAACACATCATTAACTTGTGAGATATTCTATGGAAGGGCCAATCGGTAATCTAACATCCCAAAATGACCTTAATTTCAAAAGAACTGATATACCTAGGTCTTATCTTTACCTTCTTTCAAAATATCATTACACAATTATATGGAGATAATTATAAAAACATGTTATCACCTGCATCAAACTCATGGTATTTTCTATTATTGTATGTATAATTGTGTTGTCGAATTTGAACAGATCTTATGTGTTGTTTAATAGATCTATCATTTTCTGAAATTTAATCAACACGATAAGGTCCTAATAGCTTTCCTTTAGCAACTTCACCCCTTAAAGTTGGAGTTCTACAATTCATTACATAGAGGTATTCATAATTATCCTACTGAATACTTCTGTAAAACATATTTTTTCAAGAAAATTCTACCAATGGTTGGTTTTGATCCCAACCACCTTTGAAATCCATAGAGAAAATTCTCAACATGACTTCCATAGTTTGAATTGTCCTCTTAGACTAACCATCTGTATGAGGATGATAAGTAGTGATGAATCATAACTCTATATGTACAACATGCTGAAGACTTCACAAGAACATTGAGGTAAACCTTAGATTATGATCAGATATAATGTAAAGTTGTACTCCATGAAATCATACCACTTCCTTTACATATATCATTGAAGTCATATGAAGAGAGAAATACTCTCTAATAAAAATTAATTGTGCTGACATTGAAATGTGTTAAACTATAACCCAGATTGCATTTTTCCCTTGGGATGTTATGGGATGTCCGATGACAATTTTCATAGTGATTTTTTCCCATTTCCATTCTAGTATGGGAAATGGTTGTAACAACCCCTTAGAATTCTATCTCTCAGACCAAACATGATGAAAAACTATGAATTTAGAGACATATTTTGTATCATCCATTTTCATACCATCCATCAAAAAATACTCCTTCAGGTACATGTACATCCTTTTTCTTCTAGGGTGAATTGAGAATGAAGAACTACGAGCCCCATCCAATATCTCCTTCTTCAATTATAGAATGGGAAGAATACAAACCCGGTTCTAGTAACTTACAATTTCATCACAATCAATGTTGAGTTTAGGAACATTTCTCACATACGTATATAGTTTTACATCATTCCTCTACGCCTCCTTAATCTTCACTTGTATAGAGGGTTGAAAATTGATTTGAGGAAGATAATATTTCTCCCCATCCTTTAAAATTTCATGATTCATCTTTTAAAATCCATTAATATTGGATAATTTGTGATCCTCATCATAGAGGGGCTAGCATTGTCTTGTTGACTCAAATCATCTACCACCTTGTTTGACTTCCAAGGGTTGTAATGTATTGGGCAGTATTAATCATTAATCAACTTCAAACATCATATTTAGTGAAAATTGTGATCTTATTGTGTGAAAATATACTTTTATATTTTATGATCAGTATGAATATCCCACATTTTAAAATAATGAAAATTTATCTATGTAATTAATTAAAAGATTACCACATCTAACTAAAAATCATGATTTGTCTACTTGTCTCATGAATTTTAACTGCCATGAGAAATAAGCTATCACAACATCATTTTGCAAGAGAACACATCCCAACCCCTTCTTGGATGCATCAAAGTAGATCAAATACATTTATCTACTATAATGTAGTGTGAGAACTAATGCATTGTATAACCTTATTTTTAGATAATTGAAATTTTATTCACATTCCTCCACCCATATGAACATAACTTATTTCAATGAAAACTTTGTGAGTGGAATAGATAATCCATAAATGTTTTCACAAAACATCAATTATACCAAGCAGAAACATGAAATCATTGGATATCAGTTTCCATTTTTTGTCTCTGCCTACATATAATAGCTTTTGTTTTTGATGGATCCATATATATCTCTTCTCTTGAGATTATGTGACCCAAATATGATACTATTTAATGAAAAAATTCACACATAGTAATTTTTTCATAATACATCTCATATATGTGTGTCTTCATTACAATTGTCAAGTTGTATTCATGTATTTTCCATTTTCTTCAAATATGCAAGAATATCGTCTATAAATACCACCAAAAACAGATCAAGACAGCCCTTAAAGAATCTATTTATTAGATCCATGAAGATAGTGAGGGAATTAGTAAGACAAAAAACCATCACTATAAATCCAAAATTTCCATACCTTGTATGGAATTTCATCTTTGATATATCCTTCTTCTTTAACATTAATAGATGATATCCTAAATAAAGATCAATCTTGGAAATGGAGTGAGCTCTATGTAGTTGGTTAAATATTTCATCATGGTGGGGAAGAGAATATTTTTTCTTGATTTTGATCTTGTTATGTTCTCAATAATAAATTCAGTTTCTCATTGATCCTTATTTATTTTCAACAAATAGAACTAGTGCTCCCGAAACCATAACAAGATTATCTTGGAATTGAATTTTCAATTCCTACAACTCAATTGGGTCCATTCTATAAGATGTCTTTAAAATAGGCATAACACCTAGCATGACTTCTATTGAAAACTCAACTTCACGATTGGGTGGAAGACCAAGAAATTATTCTTGAAATACATCATCATACTCAGGTAATATCGGTGAATTATTAATTGTGAGTTTCTCCCCAACCATTTGAGATAAATAAAAATTATTTATTGGAATCAAGACCCATAAGATGGATGAAATTTATACCAGAAGGATATATTCATAATTACATCAACAGATGGTTATAGATTGATCTGGAATTTGAAATATTACATCCCTTCCATGGAAACAGATATGAAAAACATATAAAGAAAGATAATACATGCCAATAAACACATAAAATTACACTATAATTATGATTAAAATATTTACAGGAATAACTTTACCACCAACTTCAATCAGAGAAGAATTTTAAAATTTTGTTGCGACATTTGTGCCCTTAGGAGTTGTCACAACTTACTCAATATATAATTTTTGATGTAATGATACATTTTCGTTAAAAAGTATTAATAAATAAATGAGTGGGTGGATACATAATAAAATAAAACATTTTATTCTTTATAGTATATGGTAATTGTACCTTTCACAACTTCATTACGGTACTCCACATCTCCGATAGTGATTGCATGTGACATTAATTTTCTTATGTCCTTAAGAGTTTTTTTATGTCCATCATATCCAATGACACTTATATTAGGGATTTGATTGGTATAGTTCCCCAATTCCTTGTACTTGTTGCATTGAATTGTAGAAATTGAATTTTGTATAGCCTTTTTTCTATTTGCATATTAAGCAATTTTTTTCCCATCAATATGGAATTAAACTACCTAATGACCTAATTTTCCACACTCAAATCATTTAATAGTCCATTTAAGACATTTTCCTCAATGTTTCATTCCAAATTTTGAGAATATGGGAAAAAATCATATTCTTTTCAGTGTGGTCTTTAAATTTTCCTTTTAATTCCATTTTTCTCTTCTTATTAGACCCATATGCCTGATGGGTTATTCTAATCACTGTCTAAACCTTGAGAGCACCTTGAAAATTTCCCTCAAAGTTATTCAAGTCCCTAATGGATAATTACCATTGGAGACTATGGGTTATTCCACTAATGAATTGATCAATTTTACTCCCATGTTGGATGTTAATTCAAAAAGTGTACATAGGAAGTCTTGTAAAATTTTCTTTGTAGGAACCAACAGATTCATCATCCTTTTACTTAATTTCAATGAACACCTAATCTATATGTGTTTTAATAATATAAGGAAATTACATAATGAAAAATATGTTCATGAACTCGTCTTATTCCATGGACACAATTTCATCACATTACCTCAAATTCTGGAAAAGATTCCACCATTGATCAACTTCACCTTCAAAATAATAGACTACTAAGAAAACATTGTATTGTTTAGAATATTTTATAATTGAAAATATCTTTTTAGTGGTAATGATATATTATTCATCGACTAATGGATCAGATGATCTAGTGAATGATGGGGGACGATGCCTCATGAAAGACTCAATAAATGTTTCACCCTCCATTGTTAGTTAGGAAGTCATGCACGATTCATAGCCTGAGAATGTTCTAAGATCAAAACTATAAGATTTTTAATTCCATACCCCATAACATTTGGTTTCTCAGGGGGATAATCATTACACTTCCTGTCACATTCTGCATTAAAGAGGTTCCATTGGGTACTATCCATTGTCAAAAACCATGAAGCATATTGTGAGAACCACTAATTATAACGGGAAAATCACATAATCATGAATTAAATAACAATTTTGGACACATTATTTTTTATTCAAGGTTATTCATGTTCATTTCTAAAACATTATGATTGTAACCTATACTTATACATATCATTAGGGTTTTTAATAAGGCTTTCTCATCCTAGTTTCCAAAGGTAAACTATACATTTCCTCTAACACCAAATAGAATGACCCATACATTAAATACATAGATATTACATCCAAATTATTTTATATGCATTATAATATATACTAAATCCATGAAAGAATATTATAGTTATACTATATTAAAAAATTTGGAATCATAATCAAATGGTTCATAAAACAACTACATTTTCTCGCACTTATTTTTTCATAACTAAAATCATTTTTTTCATATCTTAATTAAAAACCTTCTTCATAACTGAGGGGAATGAAAAATATAAAAAGGTGATATTAAATTATTGGTAAGGGAAAATAAGAGAAATATCAGTCAGATCACAATCTTAATAGATATGAATATAACATTTGTATGTCTTATCCTGCATGTGAAAGAGTATGATATCATGTTATGGGAGAAAAGATCATAAGAACTAATGGATATAATCCAAAAAGTAAAAATCATAATACATTATGTTTTTTGTAATACACACGTATATAATATCATTTCTTATTATTCAAGTCTCATTTAAAAGACAATCATAAAAGATAGTTTCTATTACTGAACCGGGATTACTTGTCATTCCAACCTTGTATTACTGAACCAGATTTACATTCAATTCCAGTCTGGTCTATATCATGATATATAAATTGTTACCTAATTAATAGGATATATACAATGGTACCACCTATCTCATAATGAAATCATTCTTAAATATTCCAGAAAAACATAAATCATTCATCACAGCATAACTCAAGATATAAAATAAATTTCTTAAACATCATTCCATCATATCATAGTCCATATAAAATATCAATCCATTATTAAAAAAATAAAATCATTTTAATAATAGGGATATGAATGTAAAACTATTTAAAGAGTATCGTCGTAGATAAAAAACAATATTTATAAAACAAATGAAATTAATTGTTGAGGAAAATATCTTTTCTTCTTAAAAACATTTTTTTCTCAAAATCCACAGTAATTTTAGATGAATAGAATTTAGATGCAAATAAAATTGAAATCGTGTAAAAGAATATTTATTTAAATTATTTATTATGAATAAATAAAAATCTGTTCATGCTGTATAATTTAAGAAAACGTTCTTCTCATACTTTTGTTGGAAAAGTCAAAAAGTATCTCGTATTGAAAAACACTAAATGATTCCTTTCAAACCATTTGATAAAAATTTACCAATGGAAATAATTTAATTTAAAATATTTAATATGAATAAAATTAATATTACATATTTATGAAAAATGAAAATGGGTGATATATATAGCTTAGTAAATAATTATATATAATCAATCTCAAAAAATAAGGATATTGCGTAATTATCCCTTACCTTAGGTTCGATATCCTTATTGTGTATCCAAAACTCATTTGTAATGATTTATATAATTTTATTAACATGCTAAAAAATCATAATAATCGCATTGATATCATATATTATTACATTATCATCCGTTTGTTAGTATCATTTCATTGTCACTCATTATTCAGATATTAACTGCTTTATGTTCTTATGCTAATTTTGATAGAGAAGTTCGTGTTCCAATTCATAGGATATAGTTATATCATTTATATAAGGATATTATTATAATATATATCATATTTATTCATTCCACTCATGTATATAATATTTTTTAGTGAATATCTTGAATAATGAATCACATCGCATCGTGGAGATGATAAGCAGTACGTATGTACGAGCGATGATATCATTTACTTAGTGATTAAATTGTATGAAATTGGACTGTATATTAATGATTGAAATAAATATAATGTTATATTAAATAGTTTCCTCTATTATAATGAACATTATATACATCCAAAAAAAGTTTTGTTGAATAAAAAATCACACCATGGCATGGAGACGATAAGGTGTACATATGCCCACATGGGGATGTTGTTATTCAGAGGATGTATAGTATGAGGTATAAGGTTTATCCAATAATAATAATATAATATAATTATTTATAAGATAATAGATTTATTAAATTAGTAGAGAAAAAACATAAGTAGAAGATGTAGAAGGAGAAAATAATTTTGAAAGAAGTGACAAAACAATTACAAGTTTTTCAAGTATCTCCTTTTGATTTGCAAAAAAAGGCCTCCTTAGTATGGATTTCTGCCCAAAGTTTTTACTCTAGGATGAATTTAGTGATGTTAAAAGAGGAAATTGATAGGTTTCATTAGATAAAAAGGGATATATAGGTGTGATTAAATAACAAGTATATGTTCCTATTTATAAGAGAGGGGAGGGAACATTAAGAAAAACTAAAACAATTAAAATAATATAAATCAAATTTTAAATTAAAATTGAACCAAATTGTATTATTTCTATGATAAGATAAGGATGTTTTTATATACTCTCAACCAATAAACCTTAGATATGTTTTCATTTTATTTTATACATTATATTATTGATCTATCCTTATTTAATCTATTTAATTTTATTTTTGGTAATAGCATTCTAAATAATTAATGGTTATAAATATTTACTAAAATGGGGTTAATTTCCCATAAATAGATATTTATTGAAATTTTTTACAATATATTTATAACATTGTAATTTTTTAATACATTTATGATTTTTAAAAATTTTTATAAAAGGTTATTTTATAAAATATCAGTAGTTTCAATTTGGACACAATTCATTTATTTTATTTTAAATTAAATACAAACAAAAGTTATATTTGAATAAAAAAATTAAATATAATCTAAAAATGTAGTGTGAAATTTTGTCACATTTATTTATTTTAGTAAAATTAATATCATATTCATTGGAAAGTCATCATTTAGTGATAATTTTCTGAAAATAGATGCTAAGTATCTAATTTAGTCGTCCAACAAGACATTGAAACATGTTAATGTGATTTTATAATATTATTTTTACATTTAATTACAAAATTTAACCTTAACTGTGGTAAAATAATTACTAATGATACTATTCATAATGTCCAAAAACATAAAGTGAACTATTAATATAATCTGGACCCAATGATTCAAATTTAAAAAATTTAAAACACAGAAGTTACAATAAATAAATTAAAATTATTTCCATTGGTGAAAAGAGAGAATAATTTTTAAAAGCTAAAACATTGAAAAATATTGAATTGTTTTTATATCAGTATTCAATGTAAAAATAATGATAATTACATAAATTATTTTGAATGATAAAAATATATTGTATTTATAATTTAAAAACAATCAATATAATAATTTAACCATATAAATTATTTAGATGAAAGAAGTGGTTTTCAAACAAAATTAAGATTATTTTAACTATCCATCAAAACATGAATGTTTTCAGAAAATATCATAATTACATCCAAAGTAATTTTTTATATTTTTATTAAAAATAAAATGATTATGTAATTATATAAAAGTTATTAATGTGTCAAAATCACAATTTTTAATGGGTTCCCCAATTAAAGGTATAAAATTACACTTTAAAAATTAGGTTTTTATACATTAAATACCGTTTATTCATACCCTATGACTAAAATATCCATTGGATGAATATCCAAAAAAAAATATTAAATATTTAACATATATATCATTAATGTCATTACCATTAGTAATTCACTAAAAATTTCATATATGAAATAGAATTATATTTTTCATAAATTATTGATAGAAAATGAATTCCCATTTCAATTTCATATGCTAGTTATACATATTCCTACTAACATCACAGCTATGTTATAAAGATAATTTTATTCTAAGGGAATATCACTATTAGTTTAAACTAATTATTATGTGCAATTCAATCTACTGAAGAATAAAAAATATTTAAAGACAATATTTCATAAAAAAAACATATGGGTCTTATACAATCTCTTATCCCTATATCTCAAAGGCTTCCCACTAATGAAAAGGTTCAATGAATAATGTGGCAAGAGTATAACCTCATAATTATAGAGAGTCATAAGTTGTAGTGAAGTTAATATAACTAAATCACATAAAATATAATAAATAAATTAGGGAAATAATAGCTAAATTTCTTATATAGAAATAACATTATAATTCTTAGAATAAAATCAGAATTTAAATTTTATGGGAGTCATAGAAGTAAAAAACGATATCACATGGTAGAATATATAAAAATTAACCAAAAATTTTATAAAAGACTATGATAGATCGAAAAACTAGTTATGAGTTTATGCTAGCTCCTTAAATATCATCTCTTTCCAAGCTCCATATATAACCCATCAATAACATGTACCATTATCATACCCTAGTCACATTCTAAAGAGTATATGTAGGTACTAGGGTTCCCATGAAGGGTGTTAGTACAACTCAATTGGCCACCACCAATGGATTCCCTAAACATACCAATAAATATGGTGGATACTCATAGGGATATGATATAATAACAATCAACCCCTAAAAATATAAAATATTCACATAATCAAATTCATCTCCAGTAATCTAACAAGTAACCACAACAAATTCTACTAGTGTCGATATAGTAACAAAATTTATTGTTTTTATTATTTTAAATCTATTTCCTTAATTTAAACATTAAATGTCACAAAATAATCTCAAAATATCATTAATATAAGTTTTAATGACATTGAGGATAAAATATATAATAAACATATTATTTGATACATTTGAGCAGTTCCCCATATCAGAACCACACTATATCCACTTCTATAATTCTATTTGGGTATACACTTCGTTATAACATGTGGGGAGAAAACATATGAAAGTGGGGACATAAAACATTCACTAAGGGAAAACACATCAACATCTCACAACGGGTAAGATCTTGAGTAAACATTAGGAGGGGAGAAATTCCCAATAAAAAACATTGGAAAATATGAGTTGTCTATAAGAAATGATAAAAGTATATATTAACTCATTTGAACAGACATAAACCATGTAATAATTGTGTTAAATCATGAAATAATAATCACCAAACATGAAGTATAACAAAGGAGAATATATAAACAAATAAAAATAAATAAATTATATGAAAACACAATCATTCTCACAATACATGTCATGATAAAATCAATTTATTTCCACCCTTTATGATTGTGAAAAAATCTTAACATATTCACAATTCATTTTCATAGGAGATATAAAACTTAGCCAAATTCGTTATAAAGCTCTAACGAACCCAATTTTTTTGGGGATTTATTGAACACTGGCCACATATAGGATTTTTCATATCCAAAACATCTCAGATCATTAACATATCAAAATAATCATAGGGTTTTATTGACCCAAATTATTTTTAAACTTTATACAACCCAAATTTTTTATGGATTTATTGGACCAAAATAATCTCATAGAATTATTTTACCCTACCCATCTTAAGGATTTATCCACAACTATAAATATCATTATGAATACCATAAACATGTTTTATACACATAAAAATCAATCAAATTTCTTAAATTAAATAATATTTAAAAATAAAAAGTGTTTTATATCATTTATTAATGGAATCGAATAATGTGACATATAAAGTATATTATTTTATAAAAAATTTCCTATCACCCACAATGATATTTTACCAATGGAATTTATATAGTGATTCAAAAACATATTTCCATTAGAATTAGTAATTTTTCATTTAAGGATAACAACAAAATCAAAATTATTACTATATAAATCACATTGAAAAATAATAATAATGTTTACTATTCAAAATGATTGAATGATTAATAAAAATTCATTCTATAAAAATATTTACTATGGGATTGAATTTTTAAAAATTTAATTTTATAAAAATAAATATATTTTAAAATAAATTCATAAAATATACATTTTTGTGAAAACATTCCTTGAAAATATATAAAAACATCGAATAATTATTTCATAAAAACATTCCACTACAAATAAATATAAAAAAGGAAATTATTATTTTTAAAATATAAAATATAAATTCCTATAATAATTCCTTTTATTTTAAAATATAAAAATATGTAAAGTCATTTGGAATACCATATTAAATCATGGCCAGAATTTTTTTAATGCAGACCTTCCATATGGATTGTGATACAATGAATGGGTTTTTGGAATATGTTTTTACAATGATTATAAAAGATGATGTTATGGTATGTATTGAAATTATTTATTCATATAAAAGAAAGTACTATACCATGAAATAAAATACTATTTCTAAAGAAACTATTCATGGAAGAAATAAGTTCGGAATGAATCAATAAAACTCAATGAAGTGAGTTGGGATAACAAAAACGGTTTCAAGTTTGGTATCTTATGAATTAAGATATATTTAAACAAAGAAAATGTATAAGGATATTTCAATAAAATGAATCAAATTAATATTTAAAATTAAATTCAATAGGTATTATTCACACCATATCAAATATAAAAAGGTTCACAGTAATAAATATGTCTCAAGAAATTATATTTGAGCTAAATTATCCCAAACCATGTATTCCCTCTTACTCGAATAATATATCACCTCATCCATAAAAAACATAAATATCATAATAACGTATTATATAAACTTATCAATATCTATCATAATTTAAAATTTTATTTTATAATTATTCTCAAGATTTATATTAGTTGGTTATTATCTATTTTTGATATCATGTGTGAATAATCATGTTAATTTTGATTTAATTTCAAAATAAAAGTTTTTTCTTCATTAGAATCCAAAATTTCTCCATCCTATATTATAAAAAGTAATTTAATTGATTTCTTAAAAACAAATATGAAGTTATAATTTAGTTCTTGGAATTTTTAGGTAACGGAACATATAGATGAAATTGGAGACAATCGGGTCTCGAAGATAACTAACCCACAAATGGAAGTATTTTATTTAATGAGTTTAATGTTAATGATTAAATTAAGGAAATAATATAAAATAATTATTTACATATTTATATCATATAAAACCATAAATTATTTTCTCATCATCATCTAAAATTTTACATTATAGCATTGTTCATGTAGGTGGTTCGATCGTCCCAATCACGAACATACCATAATAAATCGATAATTGTGATGAGGAAAGTGGTTTTTTGGAATAATACTATAATTATATAAAAATAATGATGTTATTTTTTTTGTTATTTTGGTGGTGTGTTATATTTGAATATATTTTAATAAATAATATTTAATATAGATGAAAAATGTGATACATTACATTGTGAAGGCGGTAGTTCATAAATGCACAAATGATAATTTTTTTCTTAATGTAAATGGGGAAAGGTTGTTAATAATTATTCCTATTGAATAATAAAAATAAATATAACTACAAATATGATATCATTATATAGAAATATGTAAATTTAATTTATGCAATTTTGGTCTGAAATAAAATAAGTTAGGGAAAAATTAAAACTCATGTTGAAGATTTGAGTTTTATCTTGGGGGACTCCTTAGAAATGTAGGGAATATGATAAACAATTACTCACCCATGCTTTTTCACAATGCATTCAATTACTGGGTTTTCTTTTAATAAGAGATTAATGTTTATACAATTTGAGAGGTAATGATAATGTAGAATAAATTTTATTTAGAAATTAATGGTGTATGATAATGAAATAAGAGTTCATAAATTATTAAGACACAATTCAAATAGTTGAAAAAGAAATCGGATAGAGTATAAGTATTTGACTTTTTTTATTTTAAGGAAGAATATTTGAATTCATTTTCAATTTGGATCATAATAACTATAAAGTGGGAACTGAAATAAAAAGTGAAATAAAAATCAAATATAAGACGGTGGTTATAATAATAAAAATTAGAAATTATAAAATAAAGGAAATAATAATAAATTGAATGAGTGGGTTGTTCACAAAAAGAAAATAATACGGAGTGAAACTGTTCATCATGTATATAGAACAATATTGAATGAGGGACATATAGATAAGAGAAAAAGATGAAATGGAAGATGAAATTAAATAAAATAAATAGATAAAGAAAGAATTTCAACAACCACTTCATAATATTTGACAACATTAAATTGAAGAAGAAAAACAGATGAAGATAAATTGAATCTGGTTGTTTCTTCACTAAATGTCAATCGTCCTAGCTTGTTGCTTTCAAAAGTTCGATTGGGTAGAAAACTTTCCTAGGTAAGTGGATGGGAATAAATATTTTTGTACCCTAAATGGAGTCATTCACTAATGCTAATTCGATTCAATAGAGATCGTCCAACCACTTTAGTAGACCAAACAACATGAAATTGAATAAAATAATTAGTTGAAGATAGATTTAATTTTTATGCATCATGTGAATTAGTATCACAATCCTATAACAAGTCTTTTTTCTATAAATAATAAATCCATATAAAATATGTAAGCACATATAGTAGAAATAATTAGGTATGAATAGCTACAAAATGTGGAATGAACATATGAAAATACGTGCATGATTTCAAAAAAATTAATATCCTAATCATCGAAGAAGATTAACATCTAAGCCTTCCAAATATATAAAAATATCACTGGTATAGTAACCTTGATAAGGATATAAATTTACTTACTCTAAGAGAAATAGGAAATATCAGTCATTACGGTGTTATTGACATCACTCACCATAGGTCCCTTTAAGAATAAGATAAAATTAAAACTCCATACGTTATTATAAAATTCAGTTTAAAGGGAAAATGGTCAAAACATTACTGTGGCTTCATAAAGAGGATGATTAAAGGCAATTGTATACCTGATCATTAGTAAGAATAATCTCATAAAGAAAAAGCTACATTCTATGAGTTTATCCTCTCCAACCCCTGGAAGAAATTGGTTTCTGGTCAGTAGAATAGAATTGTAACCATCAAGATAATAAATAAAATACATTGTCTATTAGTTTTTTAGGCTGCAATGCGATTGAAGGTAAGTTGGGATTAACTGGGATTTGATTCTGCAAAAAAAATGATAAAAATATAACTGCATATAAAGAGAACACCTTATATAAAATAAAATATTGAAACATCAGAAGCGAGAAGAAGAATAGGAAAAGGTGTTGTTGGATAGAAGTTAAAATAAAAGTCCATTCTAGTGAATTGGATACCAAAAAAATGGTACAAAACTGCATGACAACCCACAATAAAACTAATCAGAATATATCCAAAAAACAAAAATGTTTTATCAAATTAACTATAAAATCTAGAACCCTTGTAACCACAATAGGGAACATATTCAAACAAATTTTTAAGTCTTTTAAATCATTAAAGGGAAACATACATGTTTCAACATTAACTTAATTGTAAAATCTGGAATGCTTGTAACCACTATAGGGAAATATACCTATGACAGTTATGTTCAGACATACCAAATTACAAAAAATTTCAACTAACCTAAACATAAATTTTTATGAATCAAAACATATAATTTCTAGCATTTGTCACCTATAACTGTGAGTTGTCAATCGGTCTGAATGTAAATGAGTTTTTTGTATCGTGCCCTTAAATATTTCGGTTTCATACCCGCTCCTAGTAAGGTAATGAAACCTGTTAGAAAGGTCCATTATAGAAATTAGGAGACAAAAAAAGGAAGAAAATACAGATTTAAAATCATAGTAATAAAAAACAAATTATAAATGAAATCATACTAATTTAGTGCCATTCTGGTATGTTTTTTGACACAAGCCTAGGAGTTGTCATGACATATTTTTTTCAAAACATAATTGATTCTAGTACATCATTGTAGGGAAGTGATTATAGGATTATTAAATTTTATCAGGATAATGATTTTCATGATCATGTCTAGATCACATGGGGCCATCCAATAGTTTTTATCACTACATCTATTCCTCTTGAATGAGAAGGTCTTAAATGAATATATATACATTAAATAATATTAAATTCAGCCTTTCATACATTAAGTCCATGTGTATTAAAATTATATTATTTAATGAGAGTTAGAAACCTACGTGATCAAACTTATAATGGTTATCAAAAAACAGACATCAATAAATGGGAAGAAAAAACACATATTCATTGATAACTGACCAATTTCATCATTTTCCTATCATAATCTTAGAAAAGTAATATGAAAATATAAAATACAAGTCTATACATGCATCTTTATTTCCAAAACCACATAAACTATCTAGTCCACTGTATGAATATAACTAATTACACAGTTATTGAAATTTTAATCACCAGGGTTCTCGATATCACCCTTGTAAGCTTCCAGCACACGTTTCTCGCCACTAGGAATCTCTTGAAACTGGTTAAAAAAATTAGAAACTAGCTTCATTGGAGAAGTGATTTATAATGTTAAATAGAACACAATGATAATATTAATTAAACCATTAATTAAAAAGATATATGTATCACAACAAACAGATAATCAAAATGATTGATAACAATCAAACGAAATGAATCTTTTGAAATAGTATAATATATGTAAAAATTTCAGAAGAATCAAATGAGTAAGCCACATAAAAGCCCAACGAAATGATAAACCATAGAGAATCTCACTAAATTATTTGATGTAGAGGATATACCTACAGAGGACGACATAGTAGATAGTTTAGGATCCAGACACCTCGGATGCCGCATCCTGACATGTATTCCCCAATCGAACTCCCAAGAGTTCATATGATGTACAATAAGTTGTCCCGCAAATATATATGAATGACTAAAAGGGAAAAAATTCAATAACCAGCCCAGAAATATCCATGAATGACTAATATGGAAACACTTATATATATATATATAATATTAAAACATTAATTATTCAAATACTTGTATGTTATTCTATGATTTTCAGTGCGATATTAATTTAGGGTCACTATGATAATATCTCCAAGCTCTACACATTAATGGTTTGTCAAACCATATAGATAACTCAATGGAGGGGGAGTGTAATAATGTGAGTTAAACAAAAACATAAATGAGAAAAATTAGTCTGATTATTTGAAGGGAAAAGATGATATTGAAAATTATATGAAGACTACAACAATATATGAAACACCCAAAACACCCTATAGAAATATATATGAACGACTAATCGGGAAACAATTACATATAAGTGATATTTCGGTTGCATACCTGATCCTGGTACAGTAATGTAACCAGCTATAAAGGACCATTAATTTTATTAGAGTACCCAAAAAACAGTCATAAAATACATATTAACAAGTCATAGAAATAAAAAACCAATTATAAAAGAAAACATAGCTATTTAATACCCTTCTGGTATGTTTTTTAACCCATGCAAGGGGAGTTGTCATGACATATTTTTTCCAAAACATAATCAATTCTGGAACATTAGAGCAGGAAAGTGATTATTGGATTATTACATGGTATTGGAATAATGTATTCCATGATCATGTTCAGATCGCATGGGGACATCCATCAGTTTTTAACATTGCATCTCTTCTTCTTGAATGAGAAGGGATTAAAAGAATAGATATACCAGAAATAATAATAGTTACATTAATTCTAACATTAAGTCTATTTGTATTAAAATTATATTATGGAATGAGATTCAGAAACCTACATGATCAAACTTATAATAGTTTTTAACAGACACAGTTTAATAAATGACAATAGGAAACACATATATATTGATAACATACCAATTTCTTCCTATGCATATCATAATCATAGAAAAGTAAGATGAAAATATAAAATTCTAGTCTGGATATTCCTCAATATTTTTCTCCACAATAGTTCAAACTATCTAGGACTCAAAAAAAAAGATAAGTAACTATGTGTTAATTGAAATTTTCTTCACCACGGTTGTCGATATCACCCATGCAAGCTTCCATCCAACATTTCTCATCCACTGCGAATATCATGAAACTTGTTTAGCAAATTAGAAACTAGCTTCCTGGAAAAAGTACTTTATAACATTAAATATAAAACAATGTTAACATTCATTTGATCATGATGAAAAAACATATATGTATGGTAACAAACGGAAACAGAATGAAAGGTAACAACCCAAATAAATGAATCATTTGAAAAATTTTATTATTAGTAAAACTTTTAGATGAATATGAGGTGTAAGCTAAATAAAAAACCACGGAAAAGATAAAATGTGGAGAATATAACTCAATTATTTGATGTATAGAAAATAACAACATAAGGTGACAGTGATGATAGTTGAGGATCCAGACAGCTCAGATTCTACATCCATCCATGGATTCCCCAATTGAACTCCCAAGAGTTCCTGAGATGTAAAATAATTAGTCCAGTGAATATCATTGAATGGCTAATAGGGAAATAATTCAATATGTAGTGACTAATAAAAAAATACATACATATAAATAATCGTCAAAAATTAATGTTTCAACTACCTGTATGTAATTATGTAATTTTTAGTGCCATCTTAATTCATGGGCACCAAGACATTATCTCCAAGCACTATACATTATTGGACTGTTGAACCATATAGAGAACTCAATGGAGAGGTAGAAAGACAATGTCAGTTAAAGAAAAATTGAAAAGTAAAAAAATAGTCAAATTATTTTTAGGGAAAAAATGATCATGAAAAATATATGAATTCAACTTCAATATAAGAAACACCCAAAGCACCCTGTAGAAATATATATGAATGGTTAATAGGGATACACTTACAAATAGATTATGTTTTGGTTGCATACCCGATCCTTGTAAGATAATGAAACCTGTAAGAAAGGTCCATTAAAGTAATAAGGATACCGAAAAAATAGTAATAAAATAAATATTGACCAGTTAGAGTAATAAAAAACCAATTATAAATGAATGCATAATAGTTTAGTTCCCTTCTGGTATATTTTTTTGACCCATGAAAGTGGATTATTCATACCGATTTTTTTTCAAAAAATAATAAATTCTAGATAATCAATGTAGGAAAGTGATTATAGGATTATTACATGGTATTGAAAAAACTCTTTTCATGATCACGTTCAGATTTCATAGGGCCATCCATCTGTTTTTATCACTGCATATGTTCCTCTTGAATGAGAATGGATTAAAAGAATAGATATACGTGAAATAATAATAATTGTAGTCATTCTAACATTAAGGCCATGTGTATTAAAAGTATATTGTTTAATGGGATTCAAAAACCTACATGATCAATCATATAATAGTTATTAATAGACGCACTTCAAGAAATCTGAATAACAAACACATATATATTGATACTGACCAATTTCATCCTCCGAAAATCACAATCTCAAAAAAGTAATATGAAAATATAAAATACCAGTCTGAACATGCCTTTATTTTTTCTCCACAACTACAGAAACTATCTAGGCCTCTATAATAAGATTTTTAATTATGATGTAATTGAAATTTTCTTCACCAGTGTGGTCGATATCACCCTTGAAAGAATCCGGCCAACTTTTCTCTGCCACCGGGAATATCTTAAAACTATTTTAGCAAATTAGATACCAGATTCCTAGGAAAAGTTATTTCTAACAATAAATATAACACAAAGTTAAAATTCATTAGACCATGAATCAAAACATATTTGTATGAAAATATACTGATAAAAAATGAATGATAAAAAACCAAAAAAATGAATCTTGTTCAAAAGGTTAATATTAGTAAAATATTCCAATGATTCGGATGATTCAACCACAAAAAACCCCAAACCAATGATCAACTATGGAAAATCTCACTCAAATAATTGATGTATAGGAAATACATAAATAATATAAAAGAGTATATAGTTCTTGATCTAGAAATATCAGATGTCGCATAAAGGAATGGATTCCCTAATCAAACTCCCATGTATTCCCAAGATGTACAATAAGTAGACCAGAAAATATCTACGAATGACTAATAGAGAAACACTTCAATAAGCAGTCCATAAATATATATGAATGAATAATACAGAAAAACATACATATAAATTATATTGAAACATTAATGTTTCAACTACCTGTATGTAATTATGTAATTTTCAGTGTCATCTTAATGTAGTGTCACCAAGATAATATCTCCAAGCACTACACATTCATGGTATGTCGAACCATACATAAAACTCAACGGGGAGGGAGCGTAACAATTTTAGTTAAACAAAAACAGAAAATAAAAAGAATGGTCATATTATTTGAAGGAAAAACATGATATTGAAAATTAGATAAACTCTACATCAAAATAAGAAACACCCTAAATAACCTAGAGAAATATATATGAATGACTAATAGAGAAAAAATAGAATATAAATGATGTTGGATCATTAATTTTTTAACTACCTGTATGTAATTATGTAAATTGCAGTGCCATATTAATATTTTCATTTTAATGACTGGGCACCAAGATTCTATTACCAAGCACTAAAATTTCTAGTTATGTCAGACCATACAGTGAAGTGAGTGGGAATGGAGCTGTAATCACGTCAGTTAAACACAAAAAGAAAAGTGAAAAAATTTAAGATTGTTTGAAGGTAAAATAGAATAGTGAAAATAATAAAAACTCTATATCCACATAAGATACAACCAAATAATCATATAGAACATGTATTAGAAAGTGGGAAAATAACTGAAGAGTTAGTGAATCAAACCTTTTTAAAATTTGAGATACATGGAATCTAATGCTTGTAACCTAGATGCAAGTAACACCATTCGATCATGACACAAAAAACATGTTATGCTCCATTCATACATGAGATTAAACCAATTCAATGAACGTTGGGTAACATAGTCAAAAAAATACTGAATGGATAAGGAAATAATCAATGTATAATTATATGCACACCTAATATTTTAGATACTAAAGGTATAAAGATCCATTTCATTTATTTATTGCACTGAGGTAGAAATTTCCCACCATCAAATTAGAGAAAAATAAAGTGATAATAGGTTTAATGATATTTGTTCTTGTAAAAATTAAAACTCATAGAAATATGATTATGATGTGGTCCTACTCTCAACATTTATATCCAATCCTGCTAATTTTTAGGGGTGACACGTTTCCATTTAACAAAATTACAATGATTGCAATATGAAGGCTCTGAAATGTTAATGGGAAAGAGAATCTTACAACAAAATGATTTGTTTAATCTATTTTATTCTCAAAATTCTAACAAATGGATTTTTTTAAATAAAATAAACATAATTAATCACATAAAATACATGTTGATAAAAAAAATGTTTTCCAAAAGGCTTTAGTTTTAATTAATTATTCTTTATCAACACAAAAAATATAGAGCAAGCATGATGGTTTGTGTAGCTGGTCAGTCACAATTATCCAGTGATTCCCATGACATATACATCATTTTACATTAAAACTATATCTACTCAAATATATGACCTTTTATCCTATAACATTTATGTATAATATACAATAACGTTAAAATGGTGACAACATGTTTCATTAAAGTCATGTAGTTTGAGATATTGTATGGAATATGATCTCTTTTTTTCACCCCCCAAATCATTCTCAATTGAAATGAATACGCTTCATCTTATCCACCACTTCAATGAAAAATAGAAGAGCCACACAAAATTATTTTGGTCATACTAGTAATAATATAACAAAATTAATAATTTAAGGTTGTTAGGGAATTTTTGGCTCTATAATATTTTTGAGAACACATTAAAATCATTATATTTTATGAGCATGAATTGTTAGGACGCATATAAATCTGGAAACACATATGTAGTAGAAACACATCATATGATCAATGAACAAACTAATATAGAATTAAATATTCAGAAAGGGAATAGATAAACAAAGATGTTTTGGGGTGAGAAACACGTCTTTTGAAACACAATTGAGAATAATGAGTATTTTTTGATGAGGATTGAAATCAAGAGTTTCAGGTAATTAGGAACACGACTCATTGAATTTTGAGGGTACCTGAGTAATGAAAGTTAAGGATGTAGGAAAGATCCTATGACGATATGATGTATATAATCTCCAAAAGGAATATCTCTCACTCTATGAACCCTTTAATGGGTTCTAGTTGGTCCGACTCTGGCCATGAAACCTCGCCCTTATGTGATGGATGGTTCGTGAGCCTTCCCAATTCTTTGGATATTCGAATGATATAAGTCGTGCAATCCATGAAGGCTTGCGATAAGTAAAGAAAATTTGTATCCAATGAAGAAGAAAATATTTTAACCTAGGTATCCCACAAGGCTAGCTTGCTGAACGGCATATCTCGGACGAAGTTACTCATATTCTCAGAGAGGAAGGATGAGTTTCTGACCGTGGAGCCGGTGAAGGCGCAGCTCCTTCTGGTTGGTCTCGATGATGGTGGATCGTATGGTGTGCATGGAGCGGCCAGCTGGCCTCGAAGCTTTGGAGCTCGGAATCGACAGTGGGGTGTAGAGAGTGCGCCTGGAAGCCAGGTCCCTGACACCGGGAGGATAAATCCCAGTAAATAATAGAGAGATTAGCGTGGAAGACACATGTGGTGTATTTTGGGTACTGTAGGTTGATGGGAGGGGTAACTCATGCAGAAACCCTATGAGCAGTGGCGGAGGGGGGGTGAGAGCAGTAACTATAGGAGCATCAGTAGAGGGGAAACATGAGTGGGAACCATTAATGTAGTGACAGATGTGTAATGGGATTTATGCAGAAAATCTAGAGAGGGAATTAGTAACAGCAGCATATGAGGAGCAGAAACCCTAGGAGAAGTGGCATAGGTGAAATGTGAGATGGAACTATAAGAGATGCATGAAATTTAGGAGCATGACAAAATGATTATGAATCGTAGAAGCACTAGGAAGGAAAGAGCAGAGGTGAAAAATGAGTGGGATTAGGAGGAGTTGAAGCGGAAGATAATGAGGAACGAAGAAGTGGTGAGCAAAATCATGAGCGAGGGAAGAAGGTGAAGGTGGTGATGTCAGAGAACGGGGAAACTTCGTAAAGCCTAGATTGTGTAGAATTATGGTGGTCAAGGTGGTGGTTGGAGAGGAATTGTGATTAGAGGATCCGTAGAAATTAGAAATATGGGAGTGGAAACTTGTGATGGGTAGGCCGTGTAGGAATGGGAGCAGGAGTAGGAGCGGAAGCGGGAGTGAGGGAATGGTCGAGAAAAGGATCATATGAGGGACTCATAGGGATGGAGGGTTGGCACGTAAGGAAATTATGATGTGGATGATTATTATAATGACACATGGTAGATGGAATTTCAAGATTATTATATATAATAGATTGCTAGGACATGGAGATAAATTAATTGAATGGATATAATTGGGTATTATAATAAAAACCAATTTAATGGGGAAACTGAAGTTTGGGATTGATCTTGAAGGAGTGGTTAGAGTTCCCTTTTATATTTGATTTTGATGACATTTTTTTAAATATTTAATCATAGAATAATGAGAGATAATTTCTCACTTTTTATTAAAAATAATTAAATTAAAATAATGTATTTGTGATGATTTTTAGTCTTTTCACACGACAACTACTCAAATAGAAACATTTTTCTAATATGCTATTCTTTTTACATATTTGGTTAACCATTTTTATAAATTTTGGATTTTTTAACTGGAAATAGTTTATAACTATGTAATTCAAATTTTACGCCTAAAAATGCACAATAATTAATAATATAGAAATATTTAATCCAAATATCAAAATATTTACAATATGATTTTTATGTGTATGATAATTCAATTTTAACCACAGCACATGTGACACATAAAAACTAGGTTTTAGAAAATGGATTTTTTCAATATTTAAAATTAGGTGTAGAAAAATTTATCAATGAATTAGATTTCCATGATAAAAAATTGATAATTAAAAAAAAATTATGTTGTTTTTAATGAAATCCAATACTAAATTTTACATATATAATATTAAAAGAAAGACCAAAACTTGTTATATTATTTTAAAATATTACATATTTTGTTTAACATAGGTTTTCATAATTTGAAATAATACATAATAAAATATATTATTACTCATTAAACACATATTAGGTAAATTTAAATTTTAAAAAAACATCTATATTTTTCTTATATACTGATAAAATCAAAAATAATAATTAATATGTAAAATACTATATTTTTCAATAATAACTACAAATAAAATTTTAATTTCTGTATTATTAAATTATTACCATTTTAGTTAAATCAATATATAAAATATATAAATTTATTATTTAAGTGAAAATACAATATATTAAGAAAAATCTCTTTTATTAAATAATTCCATTGAAATGTATTATGTTTTCATAATCCTATTTTGTATTCATTTCTAATTTATTGTACTGTTTTTTACAAGAGGTTTTATTATAACTATATTTAGTAAAAGAAAATCCATGAATATTCCATGTATCATATTAGTTCGAGGGTTTGAATGAAATAATATATAGTATTAATTTAGAAAATATATATTCTAAAATATCTGGGAGTTATATTCTATTATCCCTCATTTATAATTTACATCCTCCCAATTATAATTACCTTCAACTAATATAGTAATATAATTGATCAATTCGAAACTCTAGATATGTATTCTACTATGAGTATACCTTAATATCCATGGAAGTATTACGAATAATTTAACCCAAATATGACTCTTGAGGTTTTCTTACTGAAAATCCTTTCAAAGATTCATTTTTATAAACCTATTTCCTACCAAATTATATAAATAAATGATTACTATAATATCCAATAAAATACGGTGAAATTATTACATGAATATGATTTCCCAATCCTAATATTTCTTCCCCAATGACAACATCATTTCAACCTATGATACTTTTAGGTCAACTAATATATAATTAAACCAACCAACCACTCCTTTAATCTTTCCGAGGTTTTCTAGGGTTGTTTTCCCATTATGTTATCCACCCTAACATATCATAAACTGTTATGTAATTATATAATTTATATTGGTTTGCAAAGAGAATGAAATTAAAAAGATAATATCACCCCATCTATGTCTATCATGGGGTTTAGTATAAGAAACACTCTTCCTTCACCAACATGAATATTATGTAGATTCATAACCATCATTTGTCAATGTATTAAACCCTAACTATATTAGTACCACATCCACATCAAATTTCCAATATCAAGAAAAATATATATTTTCTAGGATAAGCGAAAAATATCAAATTTACCAACACATAGAGATTTTATCAGATACGTAAAATTATAATAAATTTTTACCCTTCTGGTTTTTAATAAATTCATCTCATCCCGTACCCAAAAATTATTAAACTAATCCAAAAAAATAGCTGAACCCTTATCTGAAAACAACTATTTAAAACCAAGGTAACATATAATTATTTTACATAATTTCCTTATAATAAATATTAAATTTCAATAAATAATCTCAAAATCATAGGAACAAAAGGTTTAGTGTATTTCAGGATCCACAATTGATCACACTGCGATTCACTATTTCATTTTCACCCATACACTATTATGATAATCTAGTATTGTATTTAAAAAAAATTAAAATAATAACAATTTTCACTTCATGTTTGATTCAATTATTTATTTTTTATCACTCTTAAAATGGTAAATGTTTCATTTTTGGTATAATTTCATTGTAGCTGGAGGTGATTTGGATACCCTATGATGAAATTCATGAAAAATGGGCTAAATAGTGCATGATCTTGGCACACCAGTTGATTTAACCACACACTACTACTAAACTGAGCATAAAAATTGGATTCTATTTTGGGGTATGGTCAAAAATTCAGTTGGATACAACATTTATGAAGGAAAACACACAATTCTTCTATCTTTTGTCCCATTCATACTGATCTATCCAAGACACTGAATCTACACGAAGTCAAATGTTGTGTCTTCGGTTTTATATATATATATAGATGAAGTTGTCTTAATGGAGCCACATTTTTAGTGAATATATTCAGAAGGTGGGTCTATAGAATTTTAATTTTTTTTCAATGTGACATAAAACTGCATGGTGGTCAAAAACCATGTGCCAAGTGGTTTCTCTAAATCTGGTGGCTCAATGCCACATTCAAATTTTCTTATAAAATGATTCAATAGTCTCCCCATTTGAATGTTATAACCAGAAACAAATATATTTTATTATGTATTCCCAAAAGAGGAATCTCCTCATCTAAAAATTTCTAGATTCCCCAATACAAATATGGTTATCAAGGATGAAGGTAAAGTTCCACCCGATCCTCCTCCTCCTCTGGATGTCGATCTTAATGGTGGATAATTATTTCAAGGGATATACACAAACATGGAAGGGAGTTCCATAAAATGATATTATACTGGTTTAATATTATTTTTTTGTTAAATATTTTAATTATGTTTTATCTTAACACCCTTCTATTAATAATTCTTTGTATTGGTTAAAATAAGTGAAACTATTTTCACTTCAACACCGATTGTGTTGGGATTTAAAGTAGGAATCATGGATTTTTCGGATTGGACAATACGATAATCCTTTTCATGTCATGGAAATATAAGCTTTTAGTATTATTTGGTACCTTTTATTTTTAATGTTTGACACCCAAACCTTGACAACATGATTTTTGTGTCAAGGGGTGGTTCTTTGAGCATCGTTTTAAGCGGAAAAAGGGAAGTCAAGATCTTCAAAACACTCAACCAAAGAATTCCATTAAAACATGTTTAATTTTAAAACAAATGGTCTATAAACTATTTGGGGGTGAATTTTAAATGACATAATCCTCTCATAATTATATGAACACTAACATAAAATATCAACTATTAATAATAGTAAATAAAGTTATTTTCATAAAACTGTTTTCAAAACTACCCCCTCTTTTGTTCATTTTTATAAAAAAATCACAAAATAAACTACAAACGCTCCTTGATAAATGAAATATGGTCTTATATAAACTATAAAATCATCATTAAATAATTTTTATTTTAATCTTTCATGACAGTAGGTTCAAATTTTGGTTCTATTTCTAGTGAGTGCTTTGGTTTTTTGTGATTCTTTTTTATAATATATTTTTCAATACTGTGAATATTTATTTGTTTTATCTTATACCATTAACTATATTTTTGTTTTCTGATTAATTTTTCTTGTGGTTTCTATTCATGTTCCATTATAATGTGGGATATTTACCCCCTTTTATACCCACACCAGAGATGATCATACGTCAGCAACAACAAGAAACACAAGAAAACACTTTGAAAGAGGACACAAAAAAAATCAATGAAACTCTTCTTGATCCTTATTATTCATCTTGTACCCACATTAAACCTAAATTAAAATTACATAATATGACTGAAAACAGTCAATTATTTAACTAACTAACATCACCTGATGTTGATATTCAACCAACCTATATTCATATATAAGTAGATGCCCACAATTTTGAACTAAAATCGAGTTTAACTAACTTATTTATACGATTTTGTGGACTAATGGGAAAAGATCCACATAATCACTTAAAATAATTTCATATTGTACATTTGACATTCAAACCTGTTAATATTAATGAGGAACAAATAATTCTTTTGAATTTTCATTTTTCAATAGACGATAATATAAAATATTGGTTTGTCTATGTTAATTCACTAATTTGAGGTTAGGAATACATGAAGCACCAATTTGATGAAAAATAATTCTCATCCTATTGAATGAAAAAAATATGTGTGATAAAACAATATCAAGGGGAAAACATTATGAATACATGGAAACATTTAAAAGGTTTGGATCAATTTTACAACACCACCAAATAAGTGATCAACATTTATTTTAGTATTTCTATAAAGGATTAATTCCTATTGACCTAAATATTATTAATTTTTCTACAAGTTGTTAACTAGTTCATAATACCCCAAAATCTATAGGAACATTAATTTAGAACATGGTCCAGAACACTCAGCAATTTGTTTCAAGGTCTATTTTACCGATTTGATGTTTGCATGAGGTGTAATGTATTGAGTTCGAGAATAAGGTGGACACAATGTTTGAAGAGGAATGTACTCTTCTTATAATACATTCTCCTACCAATGGAAAACCCTAATCTACTCCACCAATCCATTGTGTTATATGTTTTTCTAACACACACTATTTATACCAATGCCCCCAACTAAGAGAAACTTTAGAGGGTAGTGAGGAAATATATCTAGGCCGCCCCTATAACAATCCCATTAGGAAAGAACAATACTATCCTTCCAGCCCTTGGTGGAAAGAAGACAGATCCTATATTCAATGGGGTATTCAAACCAACCTCATCAACCATGGAACCTACTAGGGCATAGTAGTCATCCACAACAACCACTTATAAATCCTCAACCACCCCAAATGCCTTACCGACAACCCCCTCCAAATCCTAAGTTCAGTCAAGAATCCATGATCAAAAAAATGGTAACGACCAATCTCCAATTCCAAAAACACTTCCTAATCATCCATATGAAACAAAAAAACCCCAATTAGGCCTTCTATCCACCTCGGTGGGGGAAATTAAATGTCATAGGTCGGGTAAACTACCATAGAAACCACTAGTCACACCAACATATATGGTAAATGATGGTACCATAAACCATAGGTGTGGGGCATAACATAAAATCCAGAATAACCCTCAATTAGTGTCATCCCCTTCTAAGGAAAACACCACTAACACTGTGGAAATTAGTACATATATGGAAAAAACATGCTCGAAGAGAAGCACTTCCAAACGAAAGAGTGTGTATGTTGATCAGTCACCTAGAAAAACCATTACTATTCCATTTCCCCAAAGGGGAACCCGTTCAAGAAAAAACAAGAAACTAAACTCATTAAATAAATATTGGAAACATTCAACATACCCTGGATAGATTCTATGAAGAATATTCCATGATACACCATGTTTCTTATGTATATGTGCACACACTGAAGAAAGATTCAAGGTGATTATAAGATGCGATGGGGGAGGAACATTTCAACAATGATAAATCCATCACTTCCAACCAAATCCAAAGATACGGTAACATTCTCAATTCCATGCACCAAAGAGGAGTATTCCATTTCCAATTATATGATTAATTTGGTTTCTTCTATAAATATTATGCTTCACTCTATTTACTCTTCATTGTTGTTCGATGAGTCTAATCCCATAGTAATTTTTGTTCAATTAGTTAATCAATGTATAGTGCACCATTCTAGTGTGTTAGAGGATGTTCTTGTGAGTTTGGAAAATTAAAATTTTCCTATGGTTTTTTTCATATAATTAAAGATGATAGGATGGATAAGAATTCTCAGATTAAATAGGTATGAAGTTTCGTAAAAACATCAAAAACGAATTATTTATGTCCATAATGGTATATTATCTATCGAGTTTGGTGGTCACATTTTCCACTTCAACATCTTTGACACCATGAAGCACCCATCTGAATAAAATTCATCTCTCTCTCTATTAATTTAATGGATGTACTCTCTTCCCCAAAAAAACCTGATTTATTTTTCTTGATCCCCATTCTGAGTTTTCATCATTAATTGAAATTATAGATATTGAATGTTTTATTTTTATTGAAATATTTCATGTATATTTTTTAATTGATAGTTTCATGAACACTGAGGATCCCATGACCATCAATGATACTACTAATATTGAAAAATATCATTACTCATATGAGGATGTTTCCATTGAGTAGTTAGATGAGATCCTTGACCTCACACAGTCATGATTAAAAATATTCCCAACTTGATAACGGAAACAAGTTGCATGCCGTCATTGCTAGTTCACTCCCTCCAAAGAATGATGTGTGACTTCTTGAACATTTGAGGGAGTATAAAAATAATTGATATGGACACTTACTAGAATTCCTATAATTTTTCCTACAATTTTAACATTTCATATATTGTTTAATGATGATGATAAACTTGTGAGGCATGAACAAGGAAAAAAACCAAATCCTCATAAATGATGTTTAAAATGAGGTAAAAAATTATTAGTTTATTGTATCATTTACCACATCTATGATATCCAATGTTCTAGTACAATAAAAGTTTCTCCTAAAACCACTCGTCTAATGGTAATTAAAATGGATAATAATGAATTTGTTCAAACTCATGTGCATAATTATTGGTGTGTCTTCATAAACATTCATTGTCTAAGACAACACACCAGGAAGGACCATTTCCCAATTCCATTAATTGACATGAAGATACATAGGCTAGTAGGGATGTACCATTACTATTTCCTTGATGGGTATTCTGGATATTTTCAAATCCATATTTACCCATAGGATACAAAAAATATAAATGTCACTTCCTACATTGGTACATTTTTCTAGATGAGGATGTCATTTGGTCTATGCAAATCATAGGGTATTTTTTAAAGATGCATGGTTAATATTTTTTCATATAAACAAGAGAATTTCAAGTATGTTTTCATGGATGATTTCACTCTTTATGGATCCTCCATTATTGAATGTTTCAGTATTTTAGGTTCTTTCCAACATCACTGTACTGAAAATAAACTCGTATTTAATCATGATAAATTTCATTTAATGGTGAAAAAGGGTATGGTATAGGTAAATATCATTTAGGGGTATGGTATCTAAGTAGGTAAGTATAATGTGAATATCATTTCCACCATAAAGTTCCCAAAATATGTGTGGTATGTGAATTCATTCCTAGGTCACTCTTTATTTAACCATCAATCCATTCATGATTTTATTTAGATTTCACCCACATCCTCTCTTCTGATTTCTACACCAATAAAATTAAATTTTTTGATAAAAATTATGAGAAATCATTTAAAAAAATGAAAAGGAGACTCAAGTCACCCCTAGTAATCCAACCACCTCTGTGGTATTTACCAATTGAGATCGTGTTTGATGCCTCTAACTATGTAGTCGAAGTATAATTATGATAAAGGGTTCACTAATCTCCAAAAGTAATTACCTATGCCTCATGTAATTTTGTCCCTTCCTAATAAATGTAGACCACAACTAAAAAACACTTCCTTTCCATTATGTTATCCATGGGTAAATTCTAGTCATACCTTTTAGGATCCAAATTCATTGTGTTCTCAGACCCAACAACTGTCTGGTATCTCCTTATGAAACTAGAATCCAACCTACATCTCATTAATTGGATTCTCTTCCAACAATATTTCAATATAGAAAATAGAGAAGAAAATGGAGAAGGGAATGGGGTGGTTATCCAAAACAATGGGATCATCCCATTCTTGAATATCGACTCAACCCCCAGTATTCAAATAAATGACATGTTTTAAGAAAGGAAACAGTACCGTGTGCAATATAATAATCCTTAGTATGCGGAAATTGTAAATTATTTTATTGAACCTTGAATTCCTACTAATTTCAAGAAAAACAAAGTTGATCATCTAAAACATCAGTCATATTGGTACATTTGGGATGACCCCAACCTTTGTCACACATGTAGTGATCATATCCTTAGGCATTATGTTCTTGATAGTGAGTTTTAGTTTTTTGTTAGGTTCTTCCACACTCTTTATTGTAGGAGGAACCATAATCCCCAATGGACTTTTCATAAATTCCAAGATTCTGGTCTATTTTGGCTAAAAAAATTTCATGATTCGCTTGATTATTGTAAATATTCTCCTCACTGTCAAAGAATGGGGTATGTCTTTAAAAGAAATAAAATTACACAATATACCTATCTCTTCCATAACATTTTTTGTGGTTGTCCCATCGAATTTATGGGACCCTTTCCCTAATTTTTTTTTAAATTGTACATTTTACTAAAAATTGATTAGGTGTTAAAATGAAAAGAAGAATTTCCAATAAGGGCAGATGATTCCAAAATTATTATGTAATTTTTGAGAACCCAAATTTTCTGTAGGTTTGGATTACCTTGGTTCATCATTAGTGACTAGGGTACTCATTTATATACCCAAAAAAAGAAATCTATTTTGTGTCTGTATGGGGTTTCACATTCAGTCTCAACTATATGTCACCCACAGACTAATGGTCAAGCCAATGTGTCAAATAGAGAGGTAAAATAGATTCCTAAAAAATGTTTCAAACTAATAGGAAATATTTGACTCATATACTCTATTATTCATTATGTTCTTACCATAATTCTTGAAAACCCCCCAATGGAATGTCACCATATCATCTTTGGTTTGGAAAGAGTTTTCACCTCTCTATTGAGATAGTCCACGATGTAACACCCCGAGATTTTATGAAAAATATTCTTTTTAATTTCATTAATGTCTTGTTTTGTACGCTACACCAAAAGGAGCTTGCACAACACGCATCCGTGACTTGCCTTGCATTACACGCAATCGCGACCTTCCTCAATAGCATGTGTAGTACGCAATAATGAGTTTCACTAAACAACAATATGCTATTAAAATATTATTAAAACTAGCGGTTAAGAATAGTAATAACCACTTTTTAAAATATTGTAAATTTTATTTTTCAAAAAGGAATTCATTTTTGGATTTGTAATATCAAAATTATATTAGGTTGAAATTTTGGTACTTTTCGGATAACTTTCATTTTCTGATGAATAGTGAAAATTACTAAATTTTAATTAAAAACAACCTTTTGAATCGAAATAATTAATAGTGATAAATTATTAAATTGGGTGGTTTTAAAGTATATTTAGAATATATTTTTACAATTTAAACAAATGTTGTTCATTGGATGTAATTTCACATTTAAACCAGACATAAATAAGTGTTAATCTTTTGAAAGTTATTATCTCTTAAGAACACGCTATTTGTTTTGACGGCGGAAATTAATTTTTAAATTAATTAATGAAACTGATATGTTTTTAATTTGGTAAAATAGACATCATTTTTTAGTTCATAATATCAAATATAGCTTAGGCCTAATTTTTGGTATTTTTCTGGAAACTTTCATTTTTAGATGAATAGTGAAACCACTAAGTGGTAGTTAAGAAAAATGAATTTTTCATAAAACTTAATGTTACTGCTTCTGTGAGTGGAATTTCAAAAATCTGAGAGACACAGTTGATGTTATTAAGTAAAATGTGGTTCAATGAGATGAAAATAATTTTTGATGAATAGTAACTTTTTACTTTTTTTTACCACGGTTAAAGGTAAATAGGGTAATTAAGGGTAAAAATGATATTACTATTACCCTAACGCATGTCCTAATTCTATTGGACAAGTGTAATTTGACAAAAAACAACCTTAGGAATAAAATATGACCATTTAGGCCCACATGGATTAGATTAGGACATTTATTATTATTTAATTCAGAGAAGAGTTAAAAGAGTTAAAATCAATGTTTATTTACTAAAACATTTTTAATATAGGGTTATACATAAGATAAATTCAACTATAAATATTCATTATAAATATAAAAAGTTTTCCTACATAATGGTATTTTATTTTTAATTTTCAGACATTACCTAATTTAATTTATTTATGACACAACGATGATGCAATAATTATCTTATTAATGAAATATTGACATAATTGATGTTATAAATACCCAAATAAATGTAATTTGAGTCTTTTTATGAATTACACTAATTTTATAGATTAATATGAAATGTTATTATTGCTTTAATTAACGTGGTTCAGCCTAATCATTCTCTTATGATTTTCACAAAAATCAATTACTAAATAGTGTCAAAATTGACATAAAATAGTTTTTAAAACAAATATTTTATTATTAATTCTTATTTTATTCCTAAAAATCTAAGGATCGGCCAAATGAATTAGATTAGGTTATATATATTAATAAAACACAACTTGGGGGTCTCTTGGATGTATATGGTAAGTTTATTAACTATATAATATAAAAATACAAAGTGACATGGTAAATGTCAATCTAATTAACTAAGAGTTAAAACTAAATGATAAGGTTAATATAGGAAACTAAACTTTTCTAAATTCTATTGGATGAGAGTATTTAGACCCATACCCACATTATCTTCTAAATAAATCAATTTTAAGCTATTTAAAACCGAATTTGACTTTATAATAAAATAATAGTTTAAGTTATTCCAAAGGTACCTCTCTCCTCCCTTATAAAAGGGAACCTCCTCCCTCTCTTCCTCACACAACATTGAGCCTTCAAGCTCGGAAACCCCTGACAAATTCTCCTCTCCACTTCCCTAGAGACATCCTAGAGGTCCTGGTATTCTTCAAAGACCAATTTTAGTGCCCTAAAATAAGGTCTCAAAGAAGCACTTCAAGGAAGAGGTAATGTCTGTTACCGATTCTTTCATCTTTATTTCTTCTTCCACTTCTTCAACATTAGTTTTTTCATTATGAATTAATAACATCAGTATCACTCATATAATGATATGTTATTATAAGTACTAAACAACCCTATTTAACCATCTATCCATCCTACGGAAAAAGAAATCATCACGCGTGCGTACGTACGGAATACCGTCTCCACGCCGTGGTGAAATCTATTTTCCACCACCACCTTACTTGGATGGGTATAATGGTGTAAATAATGACTATATATGACTATTATAAATTGATATTGATTCTGAAATAGTATACATACACTCCAATACTATTCCACGATCATAGGAACGATATCATCACTCGTGCGTACGTACGGAATACCTTCTCCACGATGTGATGCGACTCGTTCTGCTTGATCTTCATTTCATAATGATTATATAAATGAATTGAATGAATTAAAATGATATATATTACACTAATACCATTATTGAAATGAGGTATCTATTACCTAAAGAGATTAATAAGAATTTATTCGACAAAACACGCATAAGAACAAAAAGTAATAATCACCCGAATAACAAGTAGTAATGAAATATTACTAAAAATAAGTTAAGAATATGACCATATATGATATCATAAAAATACGTATGATTCTTTAATAAGTCAATAACATTATTTAAATCATTATACAGGAGGTTCGAACACGTACAAAGCATATCTGATCAAAGGTAAGGGAAAATATCACAATCTCATTTTTATCCGAGATTGTTTATACTTTGAAATTTACTGGTTTATATTTTATCATCCTCATTCATGTTTCCTCAATATTTATTATTATTTCCATCCACCTACAATTGTTTAAATCTAATTTTACCCTTTGGTGAGTTTTTAGTAAAATATATGAAAGGAATCTTTTGTCATTTTTTATACGAGGTACTTTTTTGACTTTTCAGACAAAAGTACGAGAAGAATGTTTTTTTAACTTATACGGCATGAATGGATTTTTAAAAAACTATTTCCAAGAAGCTTCCTTTATAGGTTTTCATGTTTATTTTTAATCAAATTATTTTAGTTATAATTTTATGACATGTTAAGAAATGAAAAGTGTTTTTGAAGTTGAAAGGATATTTTCATCAAGAATGGAGTTCAAGTGTTTTACCAAAATTATTTTCCATCTATGATAATATTGCATTCTGTTTCTATCCCTATTATTACATGGAATTGATTATGTTGTAATGGAAATATTTTTATGAATTTCTTTATCTTATATGAATTGTTTTATGATGTCATGTTGTTTAAGAATCCCATTTTTATTACATGGGTTTTTCTATGATGTATGGTATAAGATTTTGTGGCACACATAAGAATGGTATCATTATGAGATGGGTGGGACCTATATCTCCCTCTCATGCATTGGGTAAAGATTTTATATCTCATGAGATAGACATGGCTAGAACGGTAGGTTATACCGGTTCAGTGAAGTAGGACTGAAACGAGGGTAACTCAATTCAAAAATGGACTTTGTCCACTAAGATAGTCTTGGCAATGAGTCTTGACTAATAAGAAAGGATTCTCTATGACTATGTGTGTATGCCACAATGTTTCATGTTTTAAGTTATTATTATTGGGATTACATTTCCCTTCTATGATTTATCCCATGTTATGATATTATGCTCTCTTTTACAGGTTAAGATTTCCAAAATGTTATGTTCTTATGAATATGATGTGATTGATATTTATTTTGTTTACCCTTACTGAGAATTTGAGCTCACCCTTTTATTTTTTCTTTTCCCCAAGATATAAAGAAAGGTTTTAGGTAAAAAAAAAGGAAGATCTTTATGGGAGATTTTGATGATATTTCACCACGATTAGAAGATTACATTCTGAGTTTCCAAAGTAACTAAACTATTACAATCCTTGCGTGTGTGTTTTTTTTATGTACTAAGTATTCCGCAAAAGTAATGTAATTTCCTTGTACGTCAAGCTTCGGGTCTCTACAGTTGGTATCAGAGGAAAGGTTTAGTCAACCTTTGGAAACTAGGATGCGAAAACGTTAGTGAGATCCCTAGAGATATTTTTAAGGTATGTCTAGGGATGTAACTAAGGATATGTATACGTATAGGATATAGTCCTAGAACTATGGTAACAATATTAGATTAAACCAAATATGTTTGATTTTGAAGTTACTCCCCCTTTATTATGATTTTTTCCTCTCACACTATTCTTTTTAGGTATTAGTCGATGGCTGGAACCCAAAGGAACCGTGTTGATCAAAGTAATGGACAATGCAATGATTGTCCTCTTGAACAAACAAATGTTATGGGAGATGGAGTGAAAAATCTTATTGTTATACTTACACAAGTTATGAATCATTCTGGACTTCCAAATGAGCAGAGAAGGGAACAACATTCTATTGAGTCCTTCATGAGGCAACGTCCACCTTCTTTTAGTGGGTCTTCTGATCCACTTATTGCTGAACAATGGATCAGTACTACTGAAAAGATATTTTAAGTTATTCAATGTTCTGAACATGATAAAGTCATCTTAGCAGTATATCATTTGGAGGTTGATGCTGAACAATGGTGGAATCTTATTAATAATACGAGGCAAAGGGATGAAATTGAGTCCATGGAATGGGAAGAGTTCAAGAACTTATTTTTCAATAAGTACTTCCCTCGTATTCTCTGAAAAAATATGGAGAAAGAGTTTCTTGAACTAAAGCAAAAGGATGATGAATCTGTTGGTATATACGAAGAGAATTTTACAAGGCTTGCAAGGTATGCATCAGGATTTATCATCCAACCTGAAAGTAAAGTTGATCGATTATTCAGTGGATTAAAACCAAATCTTCGATGGGCATTAGCTATAAGAGACTTCAGTAGCTATGATGAAATTTTGTGTTGTGCTATCAAGGTAGAAATGGAAGTTGGTGTTACTTATCCATCTCATAGTTTTGACATGAAACCAAAGATGGAGTTCAAGGAGAAATCTCATAATAATGGTGAAAAGAAGATGAATATGTCCTTACGCTCAAAGTGTGCAAAGAAGCATGGTGAAGATTGTCTTAAAGGGACTAGAAAATGTTTTAAGTGTGGAAAAGAAGGTCATCGAGCAGCTGAGTGTCGAATTAATGGAAAAAGGGTTTCTAATGACGTGAATAAAGAAAATACTGCAGAGAATGAACCAACAACACTTCAATGCTTCAAGTGCAAGGAAATGGGGCATTATTCTAATAAATCCCTAATCCAAGGGTTAGTGATGATCGACGCGAGCAACCACATAAGGCAAAGAAAAAAGGGAAGTCACATGCGATCACCATTGGAGATGTTGAATATGAAAACAATATGGTGGAATGATTAAGTGTTTATGTAATGGGATTCCAGAATAATGTTGAATATAGTATCGTGGAATATTGGAATATTTATGTTTTGGTCTATTGTGGTTTTTGAAAATTTTATGGCATCGGTAACCATGAAAAGTGATTGAAATATTTTTGGAAAGTAGATGATATCCACATAATGAAGGGATAAAGAGAATCTAATATGTTTGATAGTATTCATGAGCTAATGATTAATATAAGGACTAAGTGATATCATGGTTTAAGGATATAGAATTTTGAGGATTTTGGTATGTGGAAAGTGTTAACTTTTAACTGCATTCATGTTTTCACTAAGGTTCAATGGATATTCATTCTTCAAAATATTACACTATTAAGGTATTCAAAAGTTTGTAATTTGACCAACAAGATATATCTTATGATATATGGGGGATAAATGATGGCATTCACGTGATCATTTTCTTTATACTATGAGCTTGGACCGAAGTATTTTAGATAAGCCTAAAGATTGGAATAGATTATTTTGGACATAAGTTAGTATTGTTTAAGGATAAAACTTTTTTGATATTTTTGATGGGATGTTATAGTAATATAGCTTTAGAAAAAGGACAACCTGCAGGACGGGTGACAACCCATCATGTTGGACAAGGCTGTAGGAATCGAACCCACAACCGAAGTGCGACTGGCTATTATCTCCTACCACTGGCCTACATGAAGTCCCTTTTTAGTAGAAACTAGTTTTATTATATTAATCGGCATTATATATGAAGTATAAGTCAATTTTAGGAACTATATATGATTAATCTCACTATAGATGGACTTATGTATTTTTTGATAACATTTCTAACCTTTTGTTTGAGACAGATGGAATGACCCATCATTCTATCACATGATATGTTAACACATCCCGAATGACAAATTCAACTTCATTTCTTTAAGAGGTGAAGTGGAAATTGTCCAAAGAACGAAAAACGGTGAGACTATACCAAAATCACAAAAGTATTTCTTCTAATTCATATTCATCAACTTTAGGGAAATAATTTTGAAAACCGAAAATGTTTTCCAAGTTTTCTTATATCCGATGAATCAGATGGTACCTTAGACCATCACAAATAAATAGCTTTGTGATTGTTAGATTTTTCATATCCATGTTCTCTACCACTCTCCATTAGAACTTTTTGGTTAGATTTCTCTTCCATATCCATATTTTCACCTATGTGGAAACCCAGTGATTAGTTTATTTGGGTTACCGTTACGTTTCCTACTTTTGTTTTTAAATATTGGTTTTGGTATTCCTTTTTATGATGTGGGTTTCTATTAAAGAAACTTTCAATTAGTAAACCATTTATAACCCCGACGAATTTCGAGGGCGAAATTCATTTTAAGGGGGGTAGAATGTAACACCCCGAGATTTTATGAAAAATATTCTTTTTAATTTCATTAATGTCTTGTGTTGTACGCTACACCAAAAGGAGCTTGCACAACAAGCATCCTTGACTTTCCTTGAATTACACGCAATCGCGACCTTCCTCGATAGCGTGTGTAGTACGCAATAACGAGTTTCACTAAACAACAATATGCTATTAAAATATTATTAAAACTAGCCGTTAAGAATAGTAATAACCACTTTTTGAAATTTTGTAAATTTTATTTTTCAAAATGGAATTCATTTTTGGATTAGAAATATCGAAATTAGCTTAGGTTGAAATTTTGGTACTTTTCAGATAACTTTCATTTTCTAATGAATAGTGAAAATTACTAAATTGTAATTAAAAAAAACCTTTTTAATCGAAATAATTAATAGTGATAAATTATTAATTTGAGTGGTTTTAAAGTATATTTAGAATATATTTTTAAAATTTAATACAATTTTGTTCATTGGATGTAATTTCACATTTAAACCAGACATAAACAAATGTTAATCTTTTGATAGTTATTATCTCTTAAGAACACACTATTTATTTTGACGACGGGAATTAATTTTTAAATTAATTAATGAAACTAATATGTTTTGAATTTGGTAAAATAGACATCAATTTTGAGTTCATAATATCAAATATAGCTTAGGCTTAATTTTTGGTATTTTTCTGGAAACTTTCATTTTTTGATGAATAGTGAAACCACTAAGTGGTAGTTAAGAAAAATGAATTTTTCATAAAACTTAATTTTACCGATTCTGTGAGTGTAATTTCAAAAATCCTAGAGACACGGTTGATTTCAGTAAGTAAAATGTGGTTCAATGAGATGAAAATAATTTTTGGTGAATAGTAACTTTTTACTTTTTTTACCACGGTTAAAAGTAAATAGGGTAATTAAGGGTAAAAATGATATTACTATTACCCTAACACATGTCCTAATTCTATTGGACAAGTGTAATTCGTCAAAAAACAACCTTAAGAATAAAATATGACCATTTAGTCCCACATGGATTAGATTAGGACATTTATTATTATTTAATTCAGAGATAAGTTAAAAGAGTTAAAGTCAAAGTTTATTTACTAAAACATTTTTAATATAGGGTTATACACAAGATAAATTCAACTATAAATATTCATTATAAAGCTAAATGATTTTCCTACATAATGGTATTTTATTTTTAATTTCTAGACAATACATAATTTAATTTATTTATGACACAACGATGATGCAATAATTATCTTATTAATGAAATATTGACATAATTGATGTCATAAATACCCAAATAAATGTAATTTGAGACTTTTTATGAATTACACTAATTTTATAGGTTAATATGACATGTTATTATTTCTTTAATTAACTTGGTTCGAGATAATCATTCTCTTATGATTTCCACAAAAATCAATTACTAAATAGTGTCAAAATTAACATAAAATAGTTTTTAAAAAACTATTATATTATTAATTATTATTTTATTCCTAAAAATCTATGGATCGTCCAAATGACTTATAATAGTTTATATATATTAATCAAATAAAACTTGGGGGTCTCTTGGATGTATATGGTATGTTTATTAACTATATAATATAAAAATACAAAGTGACATGGTAAATGTCAATCTAATTAACTAAGAGTTAAAACTAAATGATAAGGTTAATATAGGAACCTAAACTTGTCTAAATTCTATTGGATGAGACTATTTCGACCCATCCCCACATTAGCTTCGAAATAAATCAATTTAAACCTATTTAAAACCGAATTTGACTTTATAATAAAATAATAGTTTTTGTTATTCCAAAGGTACCCCTCTCCTCCCTTATAAAAGGGCACCTCCTCCCTCTCTTCCTCACACAACTTTGAGCCTTCAATCTCGGCCAAAACCTGACACACTCTCCTATATACTTCCCTATAGAAATCCTAGAGGTCCTGGTCTTCTTCAAAGACCAATTTTAGTGCCTAAAAGACGGTCTCAAAGAAGCACTTCAAATAAGAGGTAATGTCTGTTACCGATTCTTTCATCTTTATTTCTTCTTCCAATTCTTCTTATTTAGTTGTTTCATTATGAAGTAATAACATCAGTATCAATCATATACTGATATGTTATTATAAGTATTAAACAAACCAATTTAACAATCTATCCATCCTACGGAAAAAGAAATCACCATGCGTGCGTAAGTAAGGAATACCGTCTCCACGCCGTGGTGAAATCTATTTCCCACCACCACCTTACTTGGATGGTATAATGGTATAAATAATGACAATATATGACTATTGTAAAGTTATATTTATTCTGAAATAGTATACATACACACCAATACAATTCCACAATCATAGGAATGATATCATCACTCGTGCGTACATACGGAATACCGTCTCCACGATGTGATGCGACTCTTTCTGCATGATCTTCATTTCATAATGATTATATAAATGAATTGAATGAATTAATATGATATATATTACACTAATATTATTCTGGAAATGAGGTATCTATATCCTAAATAGAAGAATAATAATTTATTCGACAAAACACGCATAAAAACAAAAAGTAATAAACACCCGAATAACAAGTAGTAATGAAATAGTACTAATAATAAGATAAGAATATGACCATATATGATATCATAAAAATAAGTATGATTGTGTAATAAGTCAATAACATTATTTAAATAATTATACAGGAGTTTCGGACACGTACAAATCATATCGGACCAAAGGTAAGGGAAAATATCACAATCTCATTTTTATTCGAGATTGTTTATACTTTGAAATTTACTGGGTTGTATTTTATCATCCACATTCATGTTTACTCAATATGTAATATTATTTACATCCACGTACAATTTTTTAAATCCAATTTTACCCTTCGGTGAGTTTTTAGTAAAAGATATGAAAGGAATCTTTTGTCGTTTTTCGTACTAGGTACTTTTTTGACTTTTCGGACAAAAGTATGAGATGAATGTTTTTTTAACTTATATGTCATGAATGTATTTTTAAAACATTATTTCAGAGAAGCTTCCTTTACAGGTTTTCATGTTTATTTTTAACAAACTTCTTAGTTATAATTTTATGACATGTTAAGAAATGAAAAGCTTTTTTGAAGTAGAAAGGATATTTTCCTCAAGAATGGAGTTCAAGTGTTTTATCAAAATTATTTTCCATCTAGGAAGTATTGGGTACTGTTTCTATTCCTATTATTACATGGATTTTATTATGTTGTGATGAATTTTTTTTATTAATTCCTTTTTCTTATATGAATTGTTTTATGATGTCATGTTGTTTAAGAGTCCCATTTTTTTACATGGGTTATGCTATGATGTATGGTTTAAGATTTTGTGGCACACATAAGAATGGTATCATTATGAGATGGGTGGGACCTATATATCCCTCCAATGCATTGGGTAAAGAATTTATATCTCATGAGATAGACTTGGCTGGAATGGTAGGTTATACTGGTTCAGTGAAGCAGGACTGAAACGGGGGTAACTCGGTTCAAAAATGGACTTTGTCCACTATGAAAGCCTTGGAAATGAGTCTTGACTAATAAGAAATAATTCTCTATTATTATGTGTATATGCCACAAAGTTTCATGTTTTAAGTTATGATTATTGGGATTACATTTCACTTCTTTGATTTATCCCATGTTATGATATTATGCTCTCTTTTGCAGGTTAAGATTTCCAAAATGTTATGTTCTTGTGAATATGATATGATTGATATTTCTTTTGATTACCCTTACTGAGCATTTGAGCTCACACTTTTATGTTTTCTTTTCCCCAGGATATAAAGAAAGGTTTTAGGTAAAAAAAGTAAGATCATTATGGGAGATGTTGAAGATCTTTCACCACGATTAGAATATTACATTCCAAGTTTCCAATAAAACTAAACTATTACGATCCTTGTGTGTGTGTTTTTGTTTTTTACTAAGTATTCGGAAAAAGTAATATAATGTCCTTGTACGTCAAGATTTGGGTCACAACACATGAGGCCTACTAGGCCATCAAACAATGAAAGTTAAATATTTCGAGTGCATGTTCTCAATGGAAGTTGCAGATTCATGAGCTGGAGGAAATTCATAAAGATTCATATGATAGCTCCATGATTTATAACAAGTGAACCAATGTTTCATACGACTGTCTCATCCTCATTATCAATTTCACATTGGAAAAAATGACCTAATTCATAATTTAAGGATGATTTTGATCAAAGGAAATATTTATTCTCATTAGTTTCGACCATAAACCATTATTAAGGTTTATCCATTTGGTGTTGTTTAGATTACAAATGAAGATACCAAACAAACCTTTACTGTCAATGGGAATCATCTTAAGCACTTCCACAAAGACCTTATAGAGTCCCTGAGGTACTAAGATGTTGTTCAAGAAGGTATATATGAATGAAACCAATTGGGATTTGTAAAATGGCCCATACTTTACATATACATATTACATCAATATTGATGAATATTTATTAAACATCATAACAAAAACCATTCCACGACCATATAGGTGTACAATATTTAGAAACTAGGAAACACAAAAAATGGTCCATAAAACATTCACATAGTCTCCTACTTATTTCGTCATAACTAGTATCATTTTTGACATATCTTACTTAATACCCTAATTCATGACATGGTAAAAGAAATATATAAAAGGGTAATCTTAAATGATCAGTAAGGATAAATATTGGAAATATCAACCATATTATAATCATAATAACATATCATTATAAAATCATATCATACATATAAAAGATCATAATATCATGTCATTGGATAAATCATAAAATTGAAATGTAATCCAAATTTTCAAATCATAAGACATGAAATTTCTTGGCATACACAGATAATCATATAAAATCATTTCATATTAGCCAAGGCTCATTGCTGAGACCATCACAGCAGAAAAAATCCATTACTAAACCAAGTTCACTTCTTTTTTTAGTCCAATATTACTGAAATGGATTTACTTTTCATTTTAGTCATGTATGCCTCATTAGATATGAATCTGTATCCAATTCATTGGAGGTATATGGAGGTCTGACACATCTCATAATGAATCAACTATTTCATTTTCCACAAAAACATAAAACCATTCACCATAGCATAACACATGAATGAAAATGGGTTTCTTAAACATCATTCCATTATAATTGATATAAAAAAATGTTTTTCATAAAAATCACACAATAAAATCATATTAATAACAGGGTTAGAAATATAACCCAATTTAATGAGTTTCATATTAGATAGAATTTTTTTTTGAGCAAATGCATTTAATTAATTCCTGAGGAAAATATTCTTTTTTCATCAATAACAATTTCCTTCATCCAAATGACACAAATTTTTTTAAGAACTAATTAGATGTAAAAATAACCTTGTAATATTGTATGGTACGATTCAATAAATTAATGAATTGTGAAAGCATAAAAATCATTTCATGTCTTACATATTAGTAAATCATTCTTCTCAAACTTTTTCAGGAAAATTCAAAATACCTCAAACCAAAAAATATGAAAGATTCTATTCATACCGATTAGTAATGATTCACCAATCGGTAATATTATAGAGTGATATAAAAAAATATTTTGAAATATATATTTATGAAATTTTTATGTGGATGATAAATATACACACATTAAATACATACGAATAAACTAAGTCAGATAACAATGATATTTCCAAAGTTATCACTTAACATAGGTCTAATATCTGTTGTATGCATCAGAACCTCTTGTATAATAATTTAAACAGTTTTTCTGACTTATTCTCGAATCATAATAAATTTTATGATAACATTTATGATCATATTTGTCATGAACCATCCTCAGGGCCCATTCCGTGACTACCCTAAGCCCGCATACCATAGGCCAGGGGCTGGGGAATAGCGCCAAGGAGTAATTCCCGATAAAAAGGGAAGGCATTTCCTTATAAAGTAAACAAACACACAGAATAAGCAAGTAGAAGTAAACACTAAGTAAAATTGTGTACAAAAGTAAGTTCGGAAAAGTATGTGGTCCAGAATACAAACCCAAACTGAATGTAAAGTACAACTGGAAAAGGAAGTACAACAACTGAAATTAATGCCGCAACATCGAGCCATCCACTAGAAGTCCCACTTCAAGGGTGGTACAGATAGCCTCCTCAGCTCCTCGGGTCCAGCCTTCCACTCCGAGTATGTCCCGCCCAGTGGTCCACCTCCAAGTACCGGCTTGCTCCACAAGCCTCAACCACAATCAGCGCTGTCCATCGTCTGCATCCAACACAATGTAGTGTGGGCATAGCCCGTGCAGGGGTGAGTATACGCTACTTAGTAGGGACCCCGAGACCCCCGAAGGTCTCCCAAAATCCACAAAGGATAATCCAGAAAGGAAAGATAAAATCACGATGTAACATCCAACAGTACTTAGGTATATACCCATACATATACCTAAGTCATGAATTCCAGTTCGGCTTCACATCCGAGCCCATGTACAACACAGTCCACACAGGAAAAAATAACCTATTCCACATAGGAATTCGCAACCCAATCCACACAAGAATGCTCAACGTAATCCACACAGGATATCAGGTCAATCTTATTGAAGATACGATTGAAAGTCAATACTCAGCTCACACAGGAATACTTCTTCGTAAGATGATAGAGATGATCAGATGTAGCCACTGATTTATCTAAGCCGTTGGACCCACACAGGATCGATAGGTACTAACCCCCACAATGACCCACGTAGGATCAATAGGTACTAACCCTTGCAATGACCCACACAGGATCGGTATGCGCTGGCCCACACAAGACCATTGAGCGCCGACCCACACAGGATTTGATCCACACAAGATCGGTAGGCACTGATCCACACAGGATCGTTGAGTGCTGTAGTCGTCATTGTCGAACCCATGGAGGATTCCCATGCAGTCTTCATCGTTGTCGCAGTCGCAACCAGCTCTAGGGTTCCCGCAGACAGCAAACTCGTTCGGGGAGGGTCAACGCCACGAGCCGAGGGATGATATATCAACTGACACGACGTCCGGAGTTGATGTATCCAAATGTTCCGTATCGTCAACAGGAACTCAATGTCACAGACGACGCGTCAATTGGACGTCCGGTCTGAGAGTTATTGAATTTTTTGTCCCAGGGGCCGGTTGGTTTTTAAGTCAAAACCAACCCGACCATACTCCAACTGTGTCCAAACCTTGAGTGGAGTACTCCAAAAGGTCCGTCTCAATATGAGGAATCCATCAAAGTCGACGGCACGTCAATCGGACATCCGGGGCTCAAGTTATATGTGTTTCCGCTCCGAGGGCCCGGTTGGTTTCGGGTTCGAACCAACCCGGTCGAACCCAAAGTTCTCCAAAACATTGAGTGTAGTAAACCGAAATGACCGTCTCGATCCAAGGATCACATCGCAGATGATGGTGCATGCATTAGAGGTCTTCATCCCATGTTATAGGGAAAAGAACAAAAGAGGTGCGGAAATAGGGGGTTCGGGCCCGGTCCGACCCGGCCCAATACCCCCTGGGTCGGCCCGAACCGGGAGACCCGACCCGGTTCTGGGTTTGGGACATTAGGGTGTGGCCCTGTCCGGTGGGCGTGGCTTGGCCCATCCAGGCATGCTCGGCCTGACCAGCGTGGCCAGGCGGCTCTCCTGAAACGGACGAGAGGAAGGGGGGGGGGGGGGGCTCGCTGCCCCCTGTTTATGTAACTGCGGCCCCCATGTGGGGGCCTGCTCCTTTGTCCAGCCGAGGGTTATGACCCCCGGCTTCTTGGAAGCCGGCCGACCCGGTCTGGCAGGCCGGTTCCTGGTGCCGTCGGACCGTCGGGGTCCTGCCCTCCTTCTTCGGCGCCGGTGGCCGGAAGCCAGCCGCCGCTTCCTGCTCCGCCGTGTCCCATGGTCGCGGCCTCGCTCTGGCCGTGGCCTCTTTTGAGGTTCTCCGGTGCGGCATGACGATGCTGTGGATTTTTTCGTCTTCAACGGTACGGCGCGATGGTGTCACGCTTCTTTTCCCAATCTTTATTATTTCTGCGCGGTGGAACGGCACTGCACTGCCTTGATCGTACCGCAAACAATTCAAACAATCTAGGGGGAGGAGCGTCGGTCGTGTTCCTGCGGTCCGACCTCCACCCGTAATTGTGATAACAGGCAGCACAATTTGAAAATGTTGATCGCAGATGAATGTATTCACGGACACAAAACAATTAACCCCGACCTCAAGCGTTGTTTTTACGTCACAGAAAATAACGCCGCGGAAGAAGGCGTCGCATAAGGAGGTTCGTCGGCCTCACGGAGAAGAGAATCGTTGGTGTCGCATCGTCGATCTCTGAGGATGGAGTCTCTCACAGGCTGTGGAGAAGGAAGAATATGATACGACGAACTCCCCTTTGCGGTGATAGAGTTCTTCGTCGAAGGCTTGTGTTCTTCGTGTTCATCGATGAGGAAGAATATGTTCTTCAAGAAAATCCTCTCCACAACCAAACCAACAATAAAATAATAAGTGTTTCCTTATTTTATTACTCATGCCATTCTTTTCAAAATTACCAAAATTCAAAATGTAACATACTTAATTAATTGATGTTAATTTATCATATTAATTAGTCTTCAGGTGGGATGAATAAATGTGTAAGGAAGTCACATCATTTAATACAAGGGGGTTTTAAGGGGAAGAGTTATGGAGGTTTAGGAAATTTGAAGGTGTGGGGTTCGTGTGGGCCCCACCTCACCTTAAATCCTCTCAAGGGACGTTTAGAAAAATAGTGTGTCCCACTCCAACTACATAGCTTAGTTTAAACTACTTTCAACAAAAATAAAATTGGTAGCACCATTTTATTTTATTCTCTACTTAACCCAAGATTTTTAATAACCTCTCCCGAGCAAACGCAACTTCGGAAAAGGTGTTCCTAAGCAATTCCCGGCGCTGCGATTTCATCAGTGCCCTCGGATTTTGATTCTGAGCAACGGTTCAAAAGTTAGGAAATCCCACTCGTTCGTTTACTTAACGTACCCAAGCTAAACTTCAAAAAATATTTCGGGCGCACTGAGCCTCGGAATCAAGTGCCGTCAGAATCTGCATTCTTGTAAAATCCAAAAGAAAATTAAGAAAAAATTTCACTTGAATTTTATGTGTCTTTAAATTACTCCCACCTCATGGCTTTACGTCCCCGTAAAGATACATCATAAAATCGGTAAACAAATGTGGATACTGAGCATACATCTGAGCCTCCCGCTCCCAAGTGCTCTCCCGGAGGTTACCGTGCTGCCATCTGATGCACACTAGAGGTATCAGTTGTCCACGTAGGACCCTCTCCTGTTGATCCTTGATCTCCACCGGAACCTTCGAAAAGTCACCCCATCATCAATATCTAGCTCCCCATGGTCGATGATATTCGTCGGGTTGTGCACGTAACTCCTCAGCTGAGATACGTGAATGACGTCATGCACCCGGTGCAACTGAGGTGCTTGAGACAGGAGATAAGCCACCTTGCCAATCCTGTTGAGGACCTGGAATGGTTCAGGGAATCATGGAGACAACATTCCGCCTCGTCCAAATATATGTAATCCCCATCGAGGTGTGTGCCGCAAGAAGACGTGGTAGCCATCCTCGAACTCTAGTGGCCTCTGCCTCCTATCAGCATAAGACTTCTGTTAGCTCTGAGCTGTCCTCATCCACTCCTGGATGACCTGGACCTTCTCTGTCGTGGCCTGGACCATCTCCGGACCCAGAATTTCTAAATCCCAAGGGTCTTTCCATCACATAGGTGATCTGCAAGGTCGGTCGTACAATACCTCGTATGGTTCCATCCTGATGGTGGAGTGGTAACTGTTATTGTATGCGAACTCTACCAAGGGTAGGTGATCCTCCTAGCTGCGACCAATGTCAAGGACACATGCACGGAGCATGTCCTCGAGAGTCTGAATGGTCCTCTCCGTCTAACCATCCGTCTGAGGGTGAAAGGTGGTGCTCAGATGTAACTGCGTCCCGAACGCCTGCTACAACCCCTTCAAAAGCCGGGAAGTAATGTGATCATCCCAATCGGAGATGATAGATGATGGAAAAGCATGAAGTCGTACAATATCCTGAACGTAGAGGCATCCCATGCTCTCTACTGAGCCCTGCTCTCTGATGGGTATAAAGTGGGCCGACTTGGTTAGTCGATCTACAATCACCCAAATGGAGTTGTGACCACTGGAAGTGCGTGGAAGTCTAGTCACGAAGTATATAGATATCCCATCCCACTTCCACTCTGAGACCTCCAAGGGTAGTACCAAGCCTGCTGGTACCTGGTGCTTCGTCTTCTACTACTAGCAGGGGAGGCATCGAGAAACGAACTCACCCACAAACATCTTCATAACCGGCCACCAGTGCTGTCGTCTGAGGTCCCGGTACATCTTCGCCAATCCAGGATATACCGCTAAAGGGGAAGTGTGGAACTCTCTCAGCAACTCCTCCTGTAAAGCAGCTGGAACCATGGTACGTCCTCTGAAAAAAATGATGTGCTCTCCTCCCACATTGAATCCATCAGGTGCCTGTCCTGAGGATATATTTGCATTCCGCATCTCACAATCATCGTTCTCACGTTGTGCCTCTATGACCCGCTGAAGAAGTGGAGGAGTGACTATGGGTAACTGAAGAAAGGCTGCTCCAACACTATCAATGAAAGATAACTTCAAAGCGGCTAGCTGCTATGTCACCTCCCCAAGTAGTTGAACGCCCATCCTCCTTTTGAGATCATCGACTACTACGTTCATCTTTCCAAAAGAATAGACTATCTCAAAGTCATAGTCCAGGAGGAACTCGATCCATCGCCGCTGTCTCAGGTTCAGGTCTTTATGTGAGAAGATGCACCTGAGACTTTGGTGGTCAGAATAGAATGTAAAGCGCTCGCCCATCAGATAGTGTCGCCACATCTTCAGTGCGAAGACCACTGCTGGTAACTCGAGGACATGGGTAGTGTAGTGCTTCTCATGTAGCCTCAACTGTCTTGACCATAGGAGATCAATGCCTACTCCTATATTAGGACACATCCGAGTCCGGTCCCTGATGCATTGTAGTAGACTACATACCCTACTCCCTCCTCTGGTAGCCTCAAGATAGGTGCACTGGTCAATCTCTGTCTTATCTCATGGAAGCTCTACTGACATCTCACTGACCACAAGAAAGGTTTCCTCTTCTTTGTCAAAGCTGAAAGTGGTGCCACAACTCTAGAGAGGTCTGGAAAAAATCTCCAGTATTACCCAGCTAGTCCCAAGAAACTTTGCACCTCTGTCATGCTCATGGGTGGCTCCCAAGCTTGAACTGCCTCAATCTTCACAGGATCCACCGCAACTCTCACCTCAGAGATGACGTGTCCCATGAAGTGGACCTCACATATCCAGAAAAGAAACTTTAAGAGCTTACCATAAAGCTGTTGCTCTCAGAGTGTGTCCAGTACAACCTACATGTGGTAGGGGTGCTCCTGCTCATCCATTGAGTATATCAATATGTTGTCGATGAAGACCATGACAAATCGATCGAGGTATGGCAGAAATTTCCTATTCATGAGGCCCATGAACACTGATGGAACATTGGTTATGCCGAAAGGCATAACCAAGAACTCATAGTGGCCATACCGACACCTGAAGGCCGTCTTCTGCACGTCCTCGTCCCGAACTCTATGCTGATGAAATCCTGACCTGAGGTCTATCTTTGAGAACCATCGTTCTCCATTGAGAGGATCGAAGAGGTATTCAATCATCAGTAGCAGATACTTGTTCCTCATGGTCACCTAGTTTAGGTGATGGTAATCATCACACAGTTTCAAGCTCTCGTCTGCCTTCTTGCAGAACAAAATTGGGGAAGCCCAGGGTGGAACACTGGGTCAGATGAATCTCTTTCCCTGTAAGTCCTCCAGCTGTACCCTTAGCTCTCGAAGATCGACGGGAGCCATGCGATATGATGTGGTGGATATCGGGGTTGTCCTGGGGTTCAATTCAATATAAAAGTCTACCTCTCAGCGAGGAGGTAGTCCTGGAACGTCGTCATGAAATAGGTCCGCATACTGATCCTGCACTGCAGGTAAGCTCGGAGTCCGCACGTCAACTGCTCTTAAGATGAGTCTAGACAACTCATGAGTGATGGGATGTCGTCTACTCTGCGTGAGTCCATCCTGCACTGCAAAGGCTCTCTTCTCGCCGGTGAAGGTGAACCTGCTCCCATCGGGGCAAACACATCACACATTGCGCCTAATGCAGTCGATCTGAGCATGGACTGTAGATAAACAATTTATTCCCAATATGACGTCATAAGGCCTCGACGCCACTACAAGAAGATCCCATCTGAAGCTCTCTCCTCCTAGAGTAAGCTCACACTGCCGGAAAAAGTGCGTAATCATCGAGTTTTCTCTCGTAGGAGTCTCTAGCCGTAAGGATCGAGCCAACGGCACCGTCCGAATCTCTGTGCTCCAAACAAGGGCAGCGGAAATGAAAGAATGACTCTCTCTTGTGTCTATAAGAACTGAATCAATGGTGGAGTAGACATAGATAGTACCTCGAATAATATCAGGAGCACCGTGGTCGTAGGCCTCCGCTTCCTGAAGCTGTTCCTGCCTCTGCCCCCCAGTTCCCTGTGGTAGGGGTGGACCTCTTGGTGGTGGTGGTGGTGGTAGAGCCTCAAAGCGTCGCCCACCACCTGCTGCTCGACCAGCTTCTCTTCCTCAACCACCTACTCCCTACGGACCACCATGGTCCCCCCTCTGCCTCTTCTTGGGTGGTCCCTCAACAGTCAGCTACTCCTCTGCATGGTGGGTCGGGTAGTCACGAGCCACGTTTCCCTGCCTGCGGCATGCGTAACACTGTCTTCCACTCGTAAGACTAGTTCTGCTGCATGTGCCCCACACCTCCGAGCCAGTATCATGTGGGCATCTTCCTGATGGCCCGGTTCACCTGGACCCCTATGACATCCAATGACTGCAAGCTGCAGACGACTCTGCTATGTGTCGCCCTGCGGTAGGTCTCGCTGCTCGAGTAGGCTCGGAAAGAAAACTATCTATGAGAAGAGCTCTCTCCAGTACTCCTGCCTGTGTCGGAATGCTGAGGGAGATCAGAAATGCCCTGATCTCATGCCTCAGTCCCTTCTCGGTGGTTTGGGCTAGGAAGGATGGGTCTCGTACCATGTCCGTCGAATAGCACGAGAGGTTAGTAAATCTCGCAGAGTGCTGGGTGACTGTCATGCTACCCTATCGCAGCTGTAGTAGCTCCTGGATGCGCACCGCACAGAGGGTGGATGGGTTGAACTCCGAGAAGAAGAGGCTCTAAAATTCCTTCCAGAGGAGAGATACCTCGTCGTGCACCTGGAGCATCAAGATCCACTATCTGCCTGCTTTCTCGTGTTGGAGACTCGCTGCAAGGATCACCATGAGGTCTGTTGGTGTCCCTACCAAATGGAAAATTCGTACAAATGCCTCCAGCCAATCCTCGGCTGCCTGAGTGTTCATCTCCTTGTGGAACCTGGGCAGTCTCTAACGCTGAAACTCGTTCAGTGCACTAAGGCGATGTGCACTATCAGTGGCTGGGGCTGGTAGCATCGGTGGCTCGGCGTGTAGTGGTACCGTCAGTGCCTCTGCATTAATAGGGCCCTGCACCGAGGCCTCGTCACTCGGTGGGATTTCTTCACGTACAAAACTCGAAACCCTAGATGGCTACCATCGTGGGGCCATCCTAAATAGTGATAGGTGCGCCACAGTCAACAGTATACCTAGTGAGCTGACACAATGTAATCAAAAAGAAAACATGAATCACTCATGAAATCAATGTTTTCGTGCATTAAGTCCGAAATCAGAAGTTAGGGTCCTACTGTACGGATACGTCGGCTGTTGCACCAACACTGGACTCCCTAGACTGCTAACCACACTCAATACTCTTATCACTATTGATTCACATAGAAAAAGATCAGAGTCCATAGTTCTGTTGTAGAACCGAACTCCTTTGACACCAATTTGTCACGACCAGTCCCTGTGGCCTGTGCTGTGACTACCCCATGCCCGACTTACATAGGCCAGGGGATGGTGACTAGAACCAAGGTGTAATTCCCGATAAAAAGGGAAGGCATTGCCTTATAATGTAAACAAACAAACAGAGTGAGTAAGAAGAAGTAAACAGTAAGCAGAACTGGGTAAAAAAATAAGTGTGGAAAAGTAAGTGGGCCAGAATTCAAACCCAAACTGAAAGTAAAGTTCTACTGGAAAAAGAAAGTACAACAACTGAATGTAAATCTGCAACGTCGAGCCATCCACTGGAAGTACCACATAAAGGGTGGTACAGAAAGCCTCCTCAGCTCCTCAGGTCTAGCCGTCTTCTCCGAGTACGTCCCGCCCAGTGGTCCACCTCCAGGTACCGACTCGCTCCACAAGCCTCAACCATTATCAGCGCTGTCCGCCGTCTACATCCAACACAACGTAGTGCGGGCATAACCCATGCAGGGGTGAGTATACGCTACTCAGTAGGGACCCCGAGACCCCCAAAGGTCTCCCAAAATCCACAAAGGATACTCCACGAAGGAAAGATACAATCACGAAGTAAAGTTAAACACTACTTAGGTATATTTCCATACATATACTTAAGTCATCAATTCTAGTTCGGCTCCACATCCGAGCCAAAGTAAAACCCAGTCCACACAGAAAAACATAACCCATTCCACATAGGAATTTGCAACCCAATCCAGGGAAGAATGCACAATGTAATTCAAAATTGATATCATGTCAATCTTATCGATGATAAAACTGAAAGTCAAGACTCAGCTCACACAAGAATACTTCTTGGTAAGAAAATAGGGATGATCATATGTAGCCACTGATTCATCTAAGCCGCCAGACCCACACAATATCTATACGTACTATCCCCTTCAATGACCCATGTAGGATCGATAGGTACTAACCCCCACAATGACCAACATAGGATCTGACCCACACAGCATTGGTATGCGCTGGCCCACACAGGACCGCTGAACGCTGACCCACACAAGATCTAATCCACAAAGGATCGGTAGGCACTGATCCACACAGGACCACTAAGTGTTGCATTCATCGTTTTCGAACCCACGGAGGATTCCCATGGAGTCTTCATCGTCGTCGCAGTCGCAGCAAGCTCTAGGGTTCCCGCACACAGTAAGCTTGTTTGGGGAGGGTCCGCTCCACGATCCAAGGGATGATACATCAATTGACACGAATTCCGGAGTTGATATATCCAAAAGTTATGTATTGTCAACAGGATCCCAATGTCATAGACAGTGCATCAATCAGACGTCCTGTCTGAGAGTTATTGGCCTTTTCGTCCAAGGGGCCCGATAGGTTTTTAATTGAAAACCAACACGACCATACTCCAACTACATACAAACCTCAAGCAGAATAAGCCAAAAGGTCTTTATCACTATGAGGAATCCATCAAGGTTGAAATCACGTCAATCGGACGACCGGAGCTTAAGTTATATGCATTTTCACTCCGAGGGACCGATTGGTTTCGTGTTCGAACCAACCTGGCCAAACCCAAAGTTCTTCGAAACTTTGATCGTTGTATATTGAAACGACCGTCTGGATCCAAGAATCACAATTCAGCTGATGGTGCGTTGACCGGTGGTCCGCATACCATGTTATGGGAAAAAGATCAAAAGTGGTCCGAAAATAGGGGGTTTGGGCCCGGTCGGACCCGGCCTGATACCCCCTTGGTCGGCCGGAACCAGGTCGACCCGACTCATGTCCGAGTCCGGCCCATTTGGGCGCGGCCAGGCCTGGTGGGCGTGGCCCGGCCCAGCCTGGTGCACTCGGCCTAGCCGGCGTGGCCATACGGCTCAGCCGAAACGGTCGGGCGGAAGGGGGGGCTCGCTGCCCCCAGTTTGTGTAACCGCGGCCCTGATGTGGGGGTGGCTCCTTCATCCCACCAGGGGTTACGACCCCCGGATTCTAGGAAGTCGGCTGGCCCGATTCGGCCGGCCGGTTGCTATTGCCGTGAGACCGCCAGGGTCCCGCTCTCCTGCTCCGACACAGGCGGCCGGAAGCAGGCCGCAGCTTCCTGCACCTCCTCGGCCCGCGGCCGCGGCCTTGGTCCGACCAGCACAGCGCGACGGCGCCTCACCTCTCCACCGCGACCCTAATCTGGCTGCGGCATCTTCGAGGTTCTCCGGCGTGGCACGACGGCACCGCGACTTTTTTCGTCTTCAGTGGCACGGCGCGACGAAGCCATGATTCTCCGCCCATTATTTATTTTTTCTGCGCTATGAAACGACACCGCGCTGCCTTTCCCGTGCTGCAAACAATTCAAAAAATCAAGGGGGGAGGAGGGTCGGCCGTGTTCGTGCGGTCAGAACTCCTCCCGTAATTGCGATAACATGTGGCTCAATTTAAAAACACTGATCGGAGATGAAAGTATTCACAAAAAAAAACAATTAACCCCTACCTCAAGCGTTGTTGATACGTCGCAAAAAATAACGCCGCGGAAGAAGGCGTCATGGAAGGAGGTTTGTCGGCGTCGCAGAGAAGAGAATTGTTGCTGTCGCATTGTTAATCTCCGAGGATGGCGTCTCTCACCGGCTGCAGATAAGGAAAATATGGTACGACGAACTCACCTTTGCGGTGATGGAGTTCTTTGTCGAAGGCTCGTGTTCTTCGCGTTCTTAGACGAGGAAGAAGATGTTCTTCAAGAAAATCCTCACTAAAACCAATCCAACAATAATAAAATAAGTGTTGGGTTATTTTATTACTCATTCCATGCTTTTCAAAATTACAAAAAATCAAAACCTAACATACTTAATTAATTGATCTTAAGTTATCATATTAATTTGTAGTTAGGTGGCATGAATTAATGTGTAAGGAATTTACATAATTTAATACAAGGGGGTTTTAAGGGGAAGAGTTATAGGGGTTTAGTGAATTTTATGGGGTGGGGTTTGTGTGGGCCCCACCTCACCTTAAATCCTTTCATGGGATGTTTAGAACAATAGTGGGTCCCACTCCAACAACTTAGCATAGGTTAAACTACTTTGAACAAAAATAAAATTGGTTGGACCATTTTATTTTATTCTTTACTTAACCCACGATTTTGAATAACCTCACCTAAGTAAACACAACTTCAAAAAAGGTGTTTGTAAGCAATTCCTGGTGCTGCAGTTTCATCGGTGCCCTCGGATTTCGATTCCGAGCACCGGTTCAAAAGATAGGAAATCACGCTTTTTCGTTCACTGAACGTACCCGAGCTAAACTTCGGAAAAATATTTCGGGCGAACCGGGCCTCGTAATCAACTGCCTTTAGAAAATACTTTCTTGTAAAATCCAAAAGAAAATAAAGAAAAAATTTCCCTTGAATTTTACAGGTCATTACAATATTTTCATCCCTTTGTTAGTAACATTTCATTATTACTTGTTATTCAGGTATTAACTACGTTTCAATTCTTAGGCATGTTTTGTCGGATAAGTTCTTATCTCTATTTCTAGGTTATAGTTTTATCATTTAAATCTTGTTTTATTATCATATGTATCATATTTATTTGTTCAAATCATTTTGTTAATCATTATTTAATGAATATTATGTAGAATGAGTCACATCGCACCGTGGAGATAGTAAGTTGTACGTACGTACAATCGATGATACATTTTAAATAATTGCATAATGGAATAAAAATGATAGTTTATAGTATCTCAGAAGAAAATTAATTTTATATTAATCATATATATTTATATTAATTATATCATTATACTAATCTATGTAAGGTGGTCTTGAAAAACGGATTACACCACAGTGTGGAGACGGTAAGTCATACTTACACACACGTGGTGATTTCATTTTTCATAGAAAAGGTAGTGTGTGGAAAATAATTGTTTCATATTTATAATAGTATTTCAGTATATGAGTTATACTGATGTTATTATTTATAATGAAAAAAAATGAAGATGAAGGAGAAAAAGAATTTAGTTCGAATGAATCGGCATAAGAGGTTACTTTTTTCTCCAGGTGCTTTCTCTAAATATCTTCATAGAGAAGTAGAGTTGGTCTTTAAGGATGAATAGAACCTATATAAATAAAATATGGAAGTTTATTAGGAAAAGGGGAAGAGTTTTTACAAGATTAAAATATCAAAATTAAGTGAAAATTTTAGGAGGAATTTCTCTTTTATAATTGATGTGAGGTCTACATTTTAAAACTCCATAAATAATAATTTATAATAAAATTGAAACCAACACAAAACGTCCAAATGACCCAATTTCTATGAATATATAAGATAGAGTGGTAATATAATCAACCAAAGAATTATTGATAAGCTATTTAATCAATTTAAACAATATTATTTTAATTGAAACTTTCTTATTCTATTTAATTTTAATTGTTTTAATAACATTCTCAATGTTTAATGGTTATAATTATTTACTTATAGGTTATTAATTGAACATAAATGTATATTTTATTAAATTTAAGATCTTATAATTATCAATTTGTAATTTGGTAATATTTTGATGATTTTTAACTAATTCAATAATATATTATTATTATTATAACATATTAATAGTGTCAATTCTGACAATATTTATTTTTATGGATTAAAAAAATTATAAATGGAAGATAAATTGAAAAAAAAATACTATATACACTCCTAACATGTCATAGTCAACTAGAAAATTCTTATTGGACATTAATTAGTTAATATATTATTTCATTTACTAGTTTTTAAAATAAATTATGTGATATTTATATTAATTAGATTGTTTTCACACCAGTATTTTTGCATCAGAAATGATATTTATTTAATCTAAAAAATAGTAAATAAATTTATATTATGTAACTAATTCTTTTATATTTTAAAATACTATGTGTAGTAGATATTATCTCCAAGTTATCCATATAATAAAATTAATATACTTACATAAAATGATATTGTGATATTTTGTCACATTCATTTGTTTTTATTACATTCATGTCATATTCATTGGTAATTGACCAACAAATGATTCCAATTTTAACAAAATATGATAAGGGTCAAATGTTTTCATCCTATAGGATTTTTTCAAGAGCTATGTTAATTTTATAATATTATATTCAATTATAATTACCTGATTTACCTTTCACAATGGTAATAAAAATAATTACCAATGTTACTATTCGTAATGGCCAAAAATAAAAGTATCCTTTTAACATAATTTAGACATAATGATTCAAAATATGTAATCCATTTTTAAAATTTAAAAATATGAAATATGTATTAATTAATTTAAAATCAATCCCATTGTTGAAATGAGAGAACATGTTTTTTTAAAAGTTATAATATTGCAGAAGATTTACATGTTTTTACATATGAATTCAATGAAAATTTATTTCAAATGACATAAATTATATTGAATGATAAAAATATATTCAATTTATACATTAAAACCATTCAATATTATAATTTAATCTTATAAATTATCATGATAAAAAAAGATGTTTTAACTAAATATTTTGTGTGTTTTTAGTATTCATTAACAAATAAAATTTTATCGTAAAATATCATAATTTAAACCAAAGTAAATAGTTATATACCTATTTAAAAGAACATTTATATGATGTTATATAAAAATTATAAATGTGTTTGAATCCTAATTTAAAAGGGGTTCTCCATTCAAAGGCGTAAGATTGCCCTTTTAGAAAAGGTTTTTATACAACAAATAGGGTTTATACACATGCTATGATTAATAAATCCATTGGATGTATAAATTTTTTTTATTAAGTATATAACATATATATCTCATTAATTTCATTACCAATAGTAATTCACTCCAAAATTTAAATATCTAATTTATATATTTCATAAATAACAGATAGCTAAAGAATTCAAAATGCATTTTCAAATGTTTGTTATAATTATTCCTGGAAACCTAAATGCTAGGCTTTAATGGTAATTTTATACTAGGGACATCTCATGGTTCATTTAAAATCACGATTGCATTTAACAGAAGCTACTTGAAGAATAAAAAAATTATATAATGAAAATATTTCTTAAAAAACATTCGGGTGTTACATTCTACCCCCCCCCAACTGAATTTCACCAACAATATTCCTCACATGGAATGATATATATGGGGATAATTATCCCTCATCATATCCTAAAGTTCTAATGTAGATTCTCCAAATTGGGGGTTCCTCCAGAAATAATTAACCAAGAAAGTGGTCTTGTTTCCTACAACCTTTTCACAATTTTTGAAAATCTATATAAGTAGTTTTTTATAGGAAAAATCATTCTCTAGTGGAACAACTTTTGAGATCTATACATATTAATGAACTAGTATGTACATTATTAGGAGAGATACATGGAACACATCCTGAAATTGAGAGAGATTCAGTGGAAGCACCAATCGGTAAGCAACCTTCCCAATATGATCTAAAATGTCAAATAGCCCAATATAAGTATTTCTTAGGTTTCCCATATTTCTAAAGCTCTTTACTCTATTATAGGGTAATATTCATTCAAAAAACATATCACCCACTTCAAACTCTAGGTAATATTTTTGTTTTTCAGCATAACCTTTTTTTTGTCTTATTTGAGTTTCTCTTATGTGTTGGTGAATATATCTGCCCTATTCTACCATTTCATGAAAAAGATCATGTCCTAATAGAATTATTCCCCCAACTTCTTCTTATAAATTTGGAGTTCATCACTTCTGTCCATATATGGATTCATAAAGAGCCATATGAATACTATATTGAAAGATATTATTCTATTAAAATTCATCCAACGGTAGGTTTTCATCCTAACTACCTTTAAAATCCATAGTGTATGCTCTCAACATGTCTTTTATTGCTTGTATTGTCCTCTCAGAATGATCATCTATCTGATGATGATAATTTGTGATGGAACATAACTCTGAATCCAAAAAATGCTGACACTTATCCAAAAATTCAAGGTAAACCTCATATCCTGGCCGAATATAATGGAATTTGGTACAACATAAAATCTTACCACTTACATTTCATATATTTTAGCGTGATGATAAAGAGAGATATCCACTATAATAGCAATGAATTGTGTCAAATTCCTTTGGCGATCAACTATAACCCATATAGAATCATTTCCTTTGTATGTTTTGGGATGTCTGATGAAGAAGTCTCTAGTGATGTTTAAAAATTTCCATTCTAGTATGGGTAATGGATGCAACATCCCCTAAGACAATTGTCGCTCATCTTTAAATTGCTATAAAACAAGGATCGATAAACATATTGGTTGACATATCTTTTCATTCCATCCAACTAGAAGTACTCTTTCTGGTCCATGTACATCTTTTTTGATTCTAATGTGAATAGTGTATGCATAACCATGAGCCTCGTCTAATACATCCTTCTTTAATTTTGGTGCAGCAGAAATACATATACAATTCTAGAACCTTTTTATTTAATCAGTGTAATGTTTGACTTAAGAAACATTTCTATCCTTCTTTTGTAAATCAACATCTTCCTTTCGTTCCTCCTCAATCATAACTTGTATCTATGGTTGAACATTCATTTGGGAATGATAAGAATTATCCACTTCCATTAAATTTTCTAGATAAATCCTTTTCAAATCCATAAATATTGGATCTTTCGTGATCCTCATCATGGATATTCCAGCATGGACTTTTTGACTCAATGATTCTTCCACCTAGGTCACTTTTCCAGGGTAGTAATGTATTAATTACTTGTAATCATTAATAGACTTAAAAATTCTTCTGGGGAGAACATACAACTCCTTCGGTGGAAAAATATATTTTAAAATTTTATGATATGTATAAATACCACGACTTTCACAATAAATATAATTAAAATATTTCATTAATGAAAATGTTACCATAACTAATTCCAAATCAGGAGATTGATAATTTTTCCCATGAATTTTCAACTGTTGTGAGCATAATATATCACTATATCATTTTTCTTATTTAAACATCCTAGCCCCTTCTTGGATGCCTCATTGTAGGTCACAATCATTTTTCCACTACAAGGTATTATAAGGACATGTTCACTGGCTATCATTCTCTTCAGCTCGTTGAAATTATATTCACATTCCTTCATCCAAACATACAAAACTCTTTTTCATGTCAACATGGTGAGTGTATTAGATAATCAAGAAATAAATTTCACCAAATTTTGATAATATCCATCCACCCCAAGAAAATATCATATCTTATTTACCATTGTTGGTCTCGATCTTCTTTCAATAACCTATTTTTTGTTCAGATCCATAGATATCCCCTCTCATGAGATTATGTGACCCAAAAAAGATACAATCTAAAGCCAAAATTCACACATGGTAAATTCAGCATAACATTTCTCCTTTATAAGGGTATTTAGTATAATTATAATGTGAAATTCATGATCTTACTTGATCATTTAATAGAAAAAATATCATCTTTAAAAACTACCACAAACTTATCAAGTTATTATCTAATGTATCTATCCATTAGATCCATGAAGATAGAAGGGGAATTAGTAATACCAAAAGGAATCACTATAAATTCTTATTTTCCATTCCTAGTACGGAATGTCGTCTTTGGTATATCCTCCTTTTTTACCTTTAATTGATGATAACATGATCAATGAACAATCTTTGAAAAGTATTCATCGTGGCATAGTGGGAAAAATAATTCATCAATGTGGGAAAAGTGATATAGTTTCTTGATAGTGATATTGTTATCATTTTATAATCAATATAGAGTATCATTGATCAATATTTATTCATAAAAAATAGAATATGTGTTCCCCAAGCTGACACATTGGGGAATATGAATCCCTTATCAAGATTCTCATGGGGTTGCTTCTTCAATTCCTGAAACTCAATTAAAACCATTCAATAAGGTGTCTTCGAAATACGAATAACACCAGATATTAGTTTTATTAAAAACTAAACTTCATTATTTGGTGGAGGACCTAGATATTCTACTGGAATGAAATCATGAAATTCCTTTAAAATGGGTGTATTCTTAATCGTTTTTTTATCCCCATCCATTTGAGATAAATAACTTTCATTTATGGGAATCAAGACCTATATGATGGAAGAAATTTCTACTAGAATGTTCTATTCATCCTTGCATCGATAAATGATCATACATTGATCTAGAATATGAAATGTGACTTCCCTTCCTTGGAAATTGATATGATGTCCCTATATATAAAGATAATCCTTGCTAATAATCACATCAAATTCCACAATAGGTAGTATCACAAGATCTTCAGGAATTACTTTCCCACTAACATCAATTGGAGATGAATTATAAAATTTTGATACAACATTTGTTCCATCAAGAGTTTTCATAAATAACTCACAATTTAATTTTTGAGATAATATAGCAATACCCTTGGAAAATTCATCATAACTAAAACAGTGGGTGGATCCAAAATCAAATGAATCATTTTCTACTTTTGAGTGGATGGTAAGTGTTCCTTTCACCACATCATTATCATACTCAATGTGTTTAATAGTGATTTCATGGGAATTTTATTTGTCTGAGGACATAATAGTTTGTTGGCATCGATCATCATCAATAACCCTTAGATTAGGGAATTGATTGGAATATTTCCCCATTTCCTTAATATTTTATCATTGATGTGTAGGAGTATATTTATGTGAATCCTTTTCTTTTTTCGCATCATTATATAACTCTTTCCCATAACATTGGAATTCAACTAACCAGTGACCTTTCTTTCCACTCTAAAAATATTTACTAGTCCCTTTAAGGAAATTCCCTTAATATTTCATTCCACACAATGATCATAAGGGAAATAATATATTCATTTTAGTGTGGTCTTTATATTTTTTTTGAATTCCATTTTTATCTTCTTATCAATCCCATATGATAGATGGGTTACTCAAATCTCAAAATCAAACAATTTCCTCGTATCTATTAAAGTCCCTTATAGCTAATACCCTTTGGAGACATTGTATTAATCCACTAAAGAATAGATCAATTTTACACTCAAGTAGGATAATAATTCCAGAATCTTGACTTTTTAGTCTTGTAATATTTTATTTGTAGGTACCAAAGGATTTATCATCCATTTTCATAATTTAAAGGAACTCCATCATCATTTCTGTTTAAAAAATACAAGGAATTTACTTTTTGGAAAATATATTTTTGAACTCGTCCCATTCCATGGACTCAATTTCAACTCATTGCATCATATTATTGATAACAGTAAACCATTGATCAGTTTCACCTTCTAATCAATATACCGCTAAGATGTAATTATCATGTTCAAAAAATTGGAGAAATGAAAATATCTTTCTGTTGGTATTGATCCATTGTTCGGCCACTAATGGATCAGAAGACCTGCTGAATGAAGGTGGTTGCTACCTCATGAAGGATTCAACAAAATTTTTCTCCCTCTATTTCCAATTTTGGAGTCCTACTAGATTCATAGTTTGATAATGTATCGTGTGCAGGGATACAATGTTTTTCTTACCATCTCCCATAGAATTTTGTTTCTCAGGGAGACAATAATTTCATTTCCCATCACATTCAGCATTAATGTGGTTCCTTCAGGTTCCATCCATTCTACAAAAAAAAGAAGCATAGTGTGAGAAACAGAAATCATAATTGAAAAACCACATAATCACGAATTCAATTTCCATTTAGTAAAGTTAGGTTTTATCCTAGGATATTCATGGTCATTTATATAACACTAGGACATCATCATATACATAGACATATGCTTAGGGTTCTTAATTAGGCATTCTCATTATAGTTTCTGAAGGTTAACTATACCATTGTTCCGATACCAACAAAAATAGACTATTCATTATGTATAGATATCTATTCAACATTGAAGAATATTTATTATATATAAAAAAACCAATCATGGACCGTATAAGTTTAGTGTCTTTATACACTAGGTGATGTAACCAACTAGTTCATAAAACATCTACATTGTCTCCACTAATTTCATCCAAAATAGACTCCTTTTTTTCATATCATACTTATTTACCTTCTTCAAGACCTGGGGAAAAGAAAAATATGAAATGGTGAGTTCAAATTCTTATTAATGGTAAAAAATTTAAATATCAATCATATCATAATAATAAAAACATAACATTTAAAAATCATATCATGCATATAAATGATCATAATATCATGTAATGGGATAAATAATAAAAGAGAAATGTAATCCAAATAGTCATAACATAAAAAACGAAATTTCGTGTCATATATACTTAAGCGTGGATAATCATTTCATATTAGTCATTGCTCATTGTTGACACCATCATAGTGTAAAAATATCATTACTAAACCAAGTTCACTTCTCGTTCTAGCCCTATATTACTGAACTGCATATACATACCAATACAATCATGTCTTTCTATTGAGATATGAATCCTTACCAAATGAATTGGTGGTAAATATATGTCCTAGAAATCACATAATGAAAAAATTCTATCGTGTGCCAAAAAAGTGAAAAATATTCACCATAGAATAATCCATGAAATAATATGTGTTTATTAAATATAATCACATCATAATTGCTATAAAACAGTTGGATTTTCTGAATAAAAAACAATCAAATCACAGTACTAATAGGGTTATAAATATTACCCTATTTAAAGTGTTTCATCATTGATAAATAGTAATTTTTAGAAAACACTGGAAATTAATTCATTTCGAAAATATTCTTTCTTCTTCAAAAAAAATTTCCTTACTCAAAATTCCACGCAATTTCAAAAGAAATGATATTATTTGAAAATAACCATGTAATATTGGAGAGTATGATTAAAGTAAATAAGGCATTATGATAACATAAAAATCTATTCCTGTCACACAAGTTAAAAAACATGCTTCTCGCTCTTTTACCTGAACAGTCAAAAGTACCTCATCCCAAAAACAATAAAAGATCCCATTCATACCATTTAGTAAAACATCACTAATGGTCATAATTATAGAGGAATTTAAAGAATATTTTTAAATAATAATTTTGGAAACATGGATGTGGATGATAAACATACCCCTAGTAAATACTTATAAATAAACAATCTTGGATTACAACTAGATTCCCAAAGTTATCCCATACTATATGTTTAATTTGATTCATTTGTATCTAAAACTCATGTATAATGATTTAAATAATGTTACTTATTTATTAAAGAGTCATAATAATTTTTATTATAACATTTTTATCATATTTTCATATTTCTGTTAGTAACATTTCATTGTTACTCATTATTCGGGTATTAACTGCTTTATGTTCGTATGTATGTTTTGTGGGATAAGTTCTTATTTCTATTTTTATTTTATAGTTATATAATTTAAATAGTGGTATTATCATAATATAAATCATATTTATTCATTCATTTCATTTATATTATAATTCTTTAATGTAGATTATGTATAATGATTCACATCACACTGTGGAGATGGTAAGCCGTACGTACGCACAAGCGACGATGTCATTTTCATTATTGAAGAATGGTATTGAACTTGATGGTGTATAGAATCTCAGAATAAAAATAATTATATAATAATTATATATATATATTTATTAATTCAATCATTATAGCCATCCATGTAAGGTGGTGGTGAAAAATGAATTACACCATGACGTTAAGACTGTAAGCTGTATGTATACACGGGTGGTGATTTTATTTTTTCATTGGATGGGAGGATGTTGGAAAATATAAGTATAAGATTTATAATAACATAATAATATATGAGTGATATATATCTTTTTACTTAATAATGAAATATATAATGAAATATGAATAAGAAGAAAGTATTTTGAAGGAATTGGTAGAAGAGATTACCTCTTCCTCGACGTGCATCCTCTAAATCTCTTCATAGAGCACTAGAATTGGTCATTGAAGATGACCAAAACCTATATAATGAAAATAGTGAAGTTGTTAAGGAAACAAATCATAGTGTGGAAAATCATGATGTCTTAAAATGATGTGAAGAGGTGATAGAGGAGGCACTCTTTAATAATCTAGGTGAGGGGTACTTTTGAAAACTCTGTAAAAAATAATTTATAATAAAAACAAAACCTACCCAAAAAACCATCAAGGTGAGTTATACTTTTGCCATGTTATTATCTCAATTTAGATCGCATATTTTTAATTGACACTTCGTTATTCTATTTAATTTTAATTTTGGTAATAAAATTTTAAATATTTAATATTAAGAAATATTTACTTATATTGTGTTAATTAACCATAAATGAATATTTTTGGATATTTTAGATCTTATAATTAAACATTTTTAATTATTAAATATTTTTATGATTTTTATATATTTTTATAATTTTTATATAATTTAATATAGTGTTATTTTTATAAAACTTCAATATTGTCAATTTTGACATTATTCAATTATTTGACTTTTAAAAAATAAAAACAGAAAAAAATTAGAAAAAATATTAAATACACTCCTAACTTGTAATATTCAACTATAAAATTCATTTATCACATTAATTAGTTTATATGATATCTCATTTAATATTTTTAAAACCATTAATTTGATATTTCTGTTAATAAAATAATTGCCACGTCACTATTGTGCCCCCCTAAATGGTAATGATTTAATCTCTAAAAATTATAAATAAATTTATATGATGTAGGTAATTATTTTATATTTATAGATTCTATAAATATTATATATTATCTCCATGTTATCCACATATTAAAATTAATATACTTATATAAAATGGTATTCTAACATTTTTTCACATTCCTTGGTTTTTATTACATTCACATCATATTCATAGTTTTGTGGCCATCAAGTGATTAAATTTCGGAAAATAGATTATAATGGTCTAATTTAGTCATCCAATACTATTTTTACAAGTTTTAATGTAATTTTATAATATTATTTGTACCTTTATTTACCTTATTTATCTTTAACCATGTTAATAAAAATAACTACCAAAGTATATATTCATAATGTCGAAAAATAAAACTATCATAATAACATAATTAGGAAATAATGATTCCAAATAAAGATTCAATTTTTACAAATTCAATAAACATAACTTGAAATATTTTATTTAAAATCAATCCCATTGTCGAAGTTAGAGAAAGAGTTTTTTAAATGTTAAAACATTTCAAAAGATTGAAATGTTTTTACATATTATTTCAACATAAAATTAATTATATTAAAACAAATTATATTGAATTATAAATGTATATTATATTTATACATTGAAAACATTAAATATTATAATTTATCCATATAATGTTTCTTGGTGAAAATATTTTTTCTCAACTAAAATTTAGTGTGTTTTTTATTCATCAAAACGTGAATGATATTAGAAAATATGATAAATTATTCCAAATTAAATTTTTATATCCCACATTAATTTAAATTGATTTCATTGTGATATAAAAATTATTAATGTGTCAGAATCATAATTTAAAATAGGTTCTCCATTCAACGATTGACAATTAACTTTTTTCTAAAGTAGGTTTTTGGAAAAACATATACGGTTTGTTCAGACCGTATGGTTAAAATAGCCATTGGATAAATAAAATATATTTTATTAACTATATAAAATTTTATATTTCATTAATTTTAATACTAATATTACTTCACTGAAATATACATATATCTAATTTATATTTTTGATACACATTTGACATCAAATGAAGTCACAATGCGTTTTTATAAGATAGTCATAATTATTCCCACTAACCTACCTGGTAGGATATAATGAAAATTATATACTACAGGTATCTTATGGTTCATTAAATTCATGATTTCTTATAAAGCAGGATACATGAATAATAAAAAATTATTTATATAAATTTGTTTATAAAAAACATCAAGGTGTTACATTTAATCCTTCCTTCCCACAATCTCTATTATTAAAGTGAGGAAACTACATGCTCTAGGTTTGGTGACATGAGTACATTCATAGGATAGATAATAACATTCATTTTATTTATTGTTTTTCCCTTTTTCACTTATAGTATTATATTCCCCCCTAATTTCCCTCTCACACTTTTCTACAAGATAGTTGATTTTCAATACATGCTTTATCATTGAAAATGTTTCCCACATAATCATAGAAATTATTGAACATGCATCCGGAATTTCCCTATTTCAAATTATTTTAACAGTTTAGAAAAAAAATTCAATGATGTAATGTGTGTTTTATCATTAATTAATCCTTGATGTGTGAGTTTTTTATGTAATTTTTTTCGATTATATAAACGGTTGTATCACATTGAAAACATCGAGAATTATGGTACCCTTTTTTGTGAGTAATTTATGTGAAAATTTGGGCACTTAATTTTTCCACAATTTTTTATACCCAAACATTATGTGTGATTTTTAATTACTCAAGATAAGGTAAATATAAATTCATTTAATATTTATCTACTTTCCAAAATTATTATTCCATAGGTTGGTTCATTTTCTAATCTTTTCCATTATTGTACTGGATATACCTATATATATGTACATGTTATCTCACTGGTGTACACCCTCAATATATATATATATATATATATATATATAACAAAAAATAGGTGGTGTGTAATGGGATGTTCAAAAAAAGCCCTTCTTCATCCTTTGATCTTGTTATAACATTTTCAATTAGGTCATGAGTATATCAAACAAGGATTGAGAGAAGAGTTTGATATTTTTTCGATGTGAAACTTTTTTAAAAAATAAAATAATATTAATATTAATAAATGAGGGGATTGATGAAATGTACAACATATGGAGATATCTAGGTCAGGATCAAAATGTTTGACTTCTTGAAATGCTTAATTAACTAGGTCATGAAATTTGATTGAAATGGATGTAGAACAAGTTTCGTAGACATAATCATTGAAGGAGAAAATTATTAAATTAAAATATATTTAATATATAGAAAGTGGAAATAATTTCATGGAATGGTTTTCACACTCACAAATAGAGATTTAGTGAAATGGTTATCTTTTAAATTAATTTATGAATTTTTCATCATTCATCTCCTTGAATTTCGTGTTGATACAATTAATAGGACATTGTTTTGTATGATCAATGGGAATAAATCCTTAGTGTGGTTTTATCTTTTATCACGTTCCTATCACATTTCAAATATTATTTGAATTTTAAATATTTATGATGTTGGGAATATATCCATGCATAATTTCTGGAAATATGACTTTCCAAGGAGTTCAAATGTTTATGTTTGGGTGTGTGATCGCACCATGATTCACTATTTCACTTTCACCCTTTCACCACTGTGCTAAACTCGTTTTGTATTAAAAATTATAAAAATAATAAAAAAATTAACATCCTAAATGATTCAATTATATTATTTTAATTATTTTTATATTGTTAAAATTTTATATTTTGTATAATTAAATTATAGGTGGAGGTGATTTGTAGGACCGTTATGAATTTCTCGAAAAATTAGCCAAACTACATAGGATCCAAGCACACCATTGGACTAAACAGCATGCTGCTACCAGAACATGTATCCAAATGGGATGGTATTTTTTTCTGGTCAAAAATTAACTGGGATACAACTTTGATGAAGGAACTAAATCATAGTTCATCCATCATGTGGCCTATCCGAACTAATCTGTCCTAGCCACGGAATTTGAATGAAGTCAAAAGTGGTGTGTTGTGTTTAGTCGATAGCTCAACCTGTAGTGGTCCAAATATTGAAAAATGTTTAGTGAAGATAATCATCATTTGGGTCTAAAACATTTTAAATTTATTTAAATCTATATTAGTCAGTATGGAGGTCTATAACCATGGGCTAGGTTGTTTCTCTGAATCTAGGGGCACAAAACTACCTTCCTATTTTCCTAAAAATAATACATTTGGATTTCCATTATCAAGGACCAAAAAAATCTAATCTATAATATTTTATAGTCCCAATGTATTAGTCACCTCATCCATGAAGTTATGGAGTCCCATACTCTCATAGAGGGGTTCATTAATGAAGGAAAAGTTCTACACGAGAATCCTCATCCTCTCGATGACTTCCAAAATAGAGGATAATGTTTTTAGGGATCTACACACACTAGAGAGGGAGTTTAGACACTTGTTCTTATAAAAAATTTCTATAATTATTTTGTTAAATATATCACTTTTGTTTATTTTATAACCATTTTTCTCAAAATTCTTTGTTTTTGTTTGACTATGTGAAACACATTTTGTTTCAACGCTGATTGGGTTGAGATTTCCTAGGGTAATCATCAATTGTTAAAATTGTAAAAGACATTAATCCTATTTATCTCATATATACATAAGATTCTATTTTTCTTTGGAAGCCTTATTTTCTATGTTATATACCCAAACCATGAAAACATGATTTTTGTGTTAAGGGGCGGTTCTTTAAGCATTGTTTTAAGAGGCAGGAGGGAAGTCAAGATCCTGTTAACCCTCAGCCAATGGATTCCATTAAACCATGTGAAATTTTAAGAACATTGAACTATCCCAGAGGTTTGGTGAACATTCAATGACATCCTTAGGTCATAATTATTAAAACACCACATAAAATTATTAACTATTGAACTCTTTAAATAATGTTTTTTTCTTAAAAATGTTTTAAACCCCACCCAATTTTTATATTTATTTAAAATTCACACTATAAACCACCAACTCTCATTGAGAGATGACCTAGGTTCTTCAGTATACTATAAAATCATATTTAAATCCTAATCAATTTTAAATTTCATGAAAAACAATTTAGATATATAAGAAACACAAGACGTAATAGTTGTAAACATTTCTCCATAATTGAATTGCACTAGATCTACATTTAGAAAACTCCATGTTTGTACTCATATTTATAATATTATGGTAATGAATACATAGGAAATGTGTGATATTAAAGTCTCAGAAATGAAAATACTCAACAAATTTTCATCCAGTATTAGATAAGAAAAAACATGATCATGGGTGAAATATCATATCAAAATATCATGGTACTACATTAATTTTCTATATGGATAAATAGAATCACGGATAAACTCAACTGAACAAATATATACTATATAATATAATTGTGATGTTTCTAGAAAAAAATCATTATTCATGATGTATAACAATTTCACATATATACATACCTGGAAACCTTTTATTAGGAGAAAAACAAATCATTATGAGTGTTCATGGTGTGAACAAATCCATGTATGTATGACAGTTATGGATGTGAAAAAATCTATGAATGAGACTGATTTACTATCTCATGTGATATCACACATTAAATAGTGAATTGGAGGAATATAATGGGACCAAACCGTCATAGGGATTTATCGTGCCTAATCCATCACATGTCTTTTTCAAACCAAAATATTGTTTGGGATTTTTCTGACCCAAATAATCTTTGGGATTTATCATAACTAAACCAACTCACAGAATTAGTAGACCAAAAATATATCAGGTATTTATCGAACCCAAATTATATTTGAGGAATATCTGATGAAAATTGTATTATAAAGTTAATATATAAAAAAATATACCCACAAAATCAATCACTTATCATAAATTTAAGTACTCATACAAATAAAAAAATCATATCATTTCAAAATGGTATCTTATATGTTGAAATTAATGGAAATTGATTGAAACAAAAATGTAAATAACCAAAAATGAATTTTAAACAATCTCATTTAAAACATGAATCATTAAACATAATTGTATATTATTTATATCATATTTTTATAAAGATAAAAATCGATGTGAAATGATTATCTGATGAATCACAGAGATATAGTGAAGATATATCCCATTTCCATGTTCTTGAAAACACTATAAAATTTTATTCTTTAAAATAAAATATTATTTTTTAATGTTAAAACATTTTGAAAATTTCCCTTAAAATGAAAAAAATGTTTGTTGATTTTTTTATTAAATTAATATGTTTTTAGAATAAATTTTTTAAAATATATATAAACAATAAAAAATTAATTTTTAAAAACAAAATCCATTATAAAAAATTTATATAAACAAAAAATTACATTTAAAATAAAACATTTAATTCCAAAAAATATAAATATTTATTTGATAAATCATAATGAGTTAAAATAATATTGAATTGCATTTTAAAACATATATGAAATTATTTATATTGAAGAAATATCCCATTGAAAGAGAACTGGTAAAAGAATTTTTAGAAGAAAAAATATTTTCCATACTCATAAAAGATTAATTTAAATTTCATAAAAAAACTAGTTATCCATGGAGAAGAAGAAAATTATTGTAAAATAAAATCTTTGTGTTAAAGAATCCATACATTGAAGAAATATGTTCAAGAAGAAGTGTTATAAATCATAAAAGTGAGTTATGTAAACAAAAACACTTTAATATTTGGTATCTTTTGAATCGAGATCCATTTTAAGAAAGACCGTGATATGGATATTAAAAAACCATTAATTTATTGAATATTGAAAATTAAATTTAATATTATGTAATAACACCATATCAATGATATTTATTTGTATAATTATAATTATCTCTCAAGGAATTAAATTTTAGATAAAGAATCACTTACCATGTAGTACCGCTTACTTGACCATGCTCAAACTAATTTAATAATAATAATAAATTTCATAATCACTTATGATATAGTTTTTCCAAATATATATACATTTATAAATATATTTTATAATTATTCCCTATAATTATATTGGTTGGTTATTATATATTTTCAATATCAGGTGTGAGTAATCATGATTAATTTTAAGTACTTTCATAATAGTGGTTTTATTTTTCATTATTATCCAAATATTCAACATTATATGTTAATACAAGATACATGAATTTATATATTTTTTTTAATGTTATATATTTATTCAATGACTTGTTTCTTCTAGATGAAATTGGTAACTAGCATGTTTCATTTATACTTAATAAATGAATGACGATATCAAAATAAATTCGTTTCATACTAATTTTACCATTATAGATTCAAAAGTAAATAATTTTTTTTAACATAAATCCTCAAAAACTAAGAAATTATATTCATCCATGATATTATTTTATTTTATTTTTCGAGAAGGTGGTCGGACTGATCCAAAAATGACTAAACTATGATTAATGTATGATTATTATGATGAAGGTTATTTATTTTGGAATAATATCATTAGTAAAGAAAAATATGGATATTATGTATAAATTATAATGTATTTGAATCATATTTAAAAATATTATTATTATATATATATATATATATATATATGAAATAATCTTGATAAATAATGAGATATGATAATTTTTGGATGCGGTAGTATGCACATGCACAAATGACATTTTTTTCCTAATTGAACTAGTAAAATGTGGTTAATAGTTATAAAAATAGAATAAAAAAATTCAATAATAAATTATAATTTATTATATATGAATGAGAAAATTATATTTTGGAATATATGATATAAAATATAATAAGTGATGGAAAAATGGTACTCACAACGAGGACATGAGTTTTCCCTTGGAATAATGCTTAGAAGTATTAGGATTTGGAAATAATATTGTGAAAAATATATATGTAGCACTAATGTGGATTATTGGGTAGGTAATGAAACCATATATATAATAGGGAACTGAAACGTTGGTGTAGAAACCTGAAGCTTGACGTACATGGACATTACATTACTTTTACAAAATACTTAATACATAACAACAACAGACACAAAAGGACTATAATAATTTAGTGTCTTTGGAAACTAGGAATATAAACATCTAATCATGTTAAAAGATCTTCAACATCTCCCATAACGATCTTTCCCTTTTCGTTTCCTTACCTAAAACCTTTTTTTATTTGCTGGGGAAAATAAAACATAAAAATGGTGAGCTCAAATGCTCAGTAAGGGAAAACATAGAGAACATAAAATAATCCATAAACATTTGAAAGCAAAAACTTGAACATGAAATGTAATCCTTAAAACCTCGAGCAAAGACATAAATCATGGAAGTAGGTAAGGAATTTATCATAAAGGAACATCAATAACGATAAAATAGCTTGGGAATAAATCATGTAATTGTGGAAACCATTCAGCACTTTTTATTATTTCCATAGTATCCAAGGCATTGCTGTCAAGACCATCTTGGTGGAAAAAGTCCCTTTCTGAATCGAGTTCACTCCGCATTCCATTCATGTATTACTGAACCGGTTTAACTTACCATTCTAGCCATGTCTCTCTCATGTGATATAAATCATTACCCAATTTTTTGGAAGGATATATAGGTCCCACCCTTCTCATATTGAAATCTTTATTTTGTGTGCCACAATATAAGCATAAATCATTCATCATAACAAAAGAATAAAATGGGTTTCATAAATATCATTCCATCATAATGTAATCCATACAAAATATTTGGATATCTTTTCATCATTAGAAAAGTGAAACCATTTAAATCATAGATACATGATACTTGAAACATACACATGTTAAATAATGTCATCTTAGATGAAAATGGTTTTGATAAAACACTTGAAATGAATTCTTGAAGAAAATGTCCTTTTTTCTTCAAAATCTTTTTCTTTTCACAAAATTTCATGCAATTTTAAAAGGAAATGATTTTTTTGAAAATAGTCATGAAATATTTTTCAGGAAGCTTCATGAAAATAAGTCTTTATAAAACCGCAAAAATCCATTCATGCCGTATACGTTAAAAAACATTCTTCTCATACTTTTGTCGGAAAAGTCAAAAAGTACCTTGTAGGGTAAATTAAAGAATGATTCCTTCCATACCATGAGGTAAAAGTAAAAATGACTAAAAATGACTTTAAAAATACATGAATACACTTTTATAAAACATGGACATTGATGATAGCAATAACCCCAGTAAATACTTACGAATAAGTAATCTCAAATAAAAATGAGATTTGCAAAATTATCCCTTACCTTAGGTCTGATATGCTTCGTACGTATCCAAAAATCATGTATAATGATTTAAATAATGTCAATGACATATTACAGAACCATGTTAATTGTTATGATATCATATATGTTTCACTTATGACATTATATTATCCGTTCTTTTGTAAATTCCATGTGAAAGAAGCGTTTTGGGTAAAATCATTTCATTTATCATATGTGTTTCGACTTGTTGTTCTTGATATTATTAGTTATATCCTAATTTACATAATTCCAGAATGTAAGACATGATTTGTATATAATAGATATTCATCATATACATATATATATATTATATATTAATAAATGGAATGAAATACATCATTCATGGAGACGGTAGGTCGTACGTACGCATGAACGCTGTTTTCATTTCATTATTGAATTTAATGGAATTTAGTAGATGATATATATATATATATATACATAAATCCAGTATCATTATTATGTCATATATTTCATGATTACCTATTGTATATACGTTATAATCTTTCATTAATGGTTAACATGGAGAATGAACCTCATCGCGTCGTGGAGACGGTATTCCGTACGTATGCACGAGTGATGATATCATTCCCATGATCGTGGAATTGTATTTAAGTGTATGTATAATATTTCATAGTCAATATCACTTTACAATAATCATATATATTTATTATTTACACCATTATAACCATCCAACTAATGTGGTTGAGGAAAATAGAATACACCACGGCATGGAGACGGTATTCCGTACGTACGCACGCGCGGTGATTTCGTTTTCTGTTGAATGGATAGATGGTGAAATATGGTTGTTTCATAAATATAATAACATATCGGTATATGATTTATAATGATGTTATTACTTAATAATGAAAGAACTAAAGATGAATAAGTGGAAGAAGAAATAAAGTTGAAAGAATCGGTAATGGACATTACCTCTTCTTTGAAGCGTCTCTTTGAGACCTCCTCTTAGAACAATAAAATTGGTCTTTTAAGAAGACCAGAACCTCTAGGATTTTTCTATTGAAGTGGAGAAGATAATTTGGTAGGGGTTGGCCGAGCATGAAGGCTCAATGTGGTGTGAGGAAGAGAGGGAGGAGGTTCACTTTTATAAGGGAGGAGAGGGGCACCTTTGGAATAACTAAAAATATTATTTTATTATAAAGTCATATTCGGTTTTTAATAGTTTAAAATTGATTTCTTTAGAATTTAAGGTGGGTACGTCTTTCAATCCTCTCATCCAATAGTATTTAGACTAGTTTAGGTTTCTATTTTAACATTATCATTTAGATTTAACATTAAGTTAAATAATTTTACTTTTACCGTGTCTTCTTGTTTTCTTACACTATATGATTAATAAACATACTATAAAAATCAAAACGAACCCCAAGTTGTTTATTAATAATATATATATCCTTATCTAAGTCATTTTGCCGAATCATAGATTTTTAGGAATAAAATAACAATTAATAATATAATATTTTTTTAGAAACTATTTTTTGTCAATTTTGACACTATTTGGTAATTGATTTTTGTGAAAATCATAACAAAATGATTATTTCGAAAAAAGTAAACTAAATCAATAATAACATGTCATATGAACCTATAAAATTAGTTTAATTCATAAAATCTCTCAAATTACATTTATTTGGGTATTTATAACATCAATTATGTCAATATGTCATTAATAAGATAATTATTGCATCAACATTGTGTCTTACATAAATTAAATTATTTAATGTCTAAAAATTACAAATAAAACACCATTATGATGGAAATATTTTTATCTTTCTATGGAATATTTATAGTGAAATTTATTTTCTGTATAACACAATATTAAAAATAATTTACTTATTAAACATTGATTTTAACTATTTTAACCCTTCTTTAAGTAAATTAATAATAAATGTCCTAATGTAATCCATGTGGTCCTAAATGGTAATATGTTATTCCTAATGTTGTTTTTGGTCGAATTAAACTTATCAAATAGATTTAGGACATGTGTTAGGGTAATAATAATATCATTTTAACCCTCAATAACCCTATTTACTTTTAACCGTGGTAAATAAAAGTAAAAAGATACTATTCACCGAAAATTATTTTTATCTCATTGAACCACATTTTAGTCCATGATATTAATCGTGTCTCTCAGATTTTCAAAATTCAATTCACAGAAGTGGTAAAATTTAAATTAAATTTAAAAAGTTTGTTTTATAACTACCACTAAGTGGTTTCACTATTCATCGAAAATTGAAGTTTTTCAGAAAAATACAAACAATTCAGCCTAAGAATTATTTGATATTCCGAATTCAAAAATGATATCTATTTTTCCAAATTCATAAAATATATGTGGCATTAATTGATTTCAAATTTAATTCCTTTTATCAAAAAAAAATAGCGTGTTTTTATGAAAATAAACAATCAAAAGATTGATACTTGTTTATATCCAATTTCAATGTGAAATTAATTCCAATGACCAACATTGGGTTAAGTGGTAAAAATATATTATAATTAAACTTTAAAAACAACTAAAAAGATAATATAACCATATAAACTATTGCGATGAAAAATTTGTTTATAATTAAAATATATCATGTTTTTACTATTCATTTAAAATATGAAAGTTATCCGAATAATATGAATAATTTATCCAAAGTAAATTTTTATATCCTGATTCCAAAGAAGTATTTTATTTTGTCAAATAAAACTTATAGAAATAAAAAAAACAAGATTTAAGGTGGGTGATCCATCAAAAGGAGACAAAACTAAATTTTTTGAAGAATACATATTTTACTCGAAAAATGATTTTGTTCACATACAATGTTCTAGAAAATGTGTAATATGAAAAAAATTTATAAAATTAAAAATGTAGGTGATACTATTAATAATCGGTAGTTCATATAACATATCATTGTTTAGCAAAAGTCAGTGTTGCGTACAACACACGCTATTGTGGAAGGTCGCGATTGTGTGTAATGCAAGCCAAGTCAGGGATGCGTGTTGTGCAAGCTCCTTTTGGTGTAGCGTACAACAAAAAAAATTAATGAAATTAAAAATAATAAAATCTCGGGGTGTTACATTCTACCCCCCTTAAAATGAATTTCTCCCTCGAAAATCGTCAGGGTTATAAATGGTTTACTACTCAAAAGTTTCTTTAATAGAAACCCACATCGTAAAAAGGAATACCAAAACATGGCTTTAAAAACAAGAGTATGAAATGTAATAGTTAACCAAATTAAATCATAACTAGGTTTACACGTTGGAGAACATAAGTGAAAATATAGATATGGAAGAAAAATATAACCATCACGTTCTGATGGAGAGTGGTGGAGAACATGGATATGAAAAATCCAACAATCACAATGCCATAAATTTGTGATGACCTAGGGTACCATCTGATTCATCAGAAATAAGGGCACTAGGACAACATTTTTGGTTTTCAAGATAATTTCCCTAAAGATGAAGAATTTTAATTAGAATAAATACTTACTTTATTTTGGTACTATCTCACTATTGTTCATGCCTTGAACAATTTCCACTTAATGTCTTAAAGAATTGAAGTAGAATTTGTTATTCGTGAAGTGTTAGAAGATCATGTGATAGAATGACGGGTCATTCCATCCTTCTCAAAGAAAAGGTTAGAAAAAGTTATTAAATATACATAAGTTGATCTATAGTTATATTAATCATATATGGTTCCTAAAATGGACTTATACTTCATATATAATACTGCTTAATATAATAAAACTAGTTTCTACTAAACAGAGACTTCGTGTAGGCCAGTGGTAGGCAATAAAGGCACGTCGCACTTCAGTTGTGGGTTCGATTCCCATAGCCTTGTCTGACGCGATGGGCTGTCGCCCATCCTAAAGGTTGTCCTTTTTCTAAAACTACATTACTATAACCTCACATCAATAATATCGAAAAAATTTGTATCCTTAAATAATACTAACTTATTTCAAACATAATCTATTCCAATCTTTAGGCTTATCTAAAATACTGCGGTCCAAGCACATAGTATAAATAAAACTATTACTTGAAATGTCATCAAGAAAGTATGTGAATACCATCATTTATCCCCCATATATCTTGTTGGTCACATTCCAATCATGTGAATACCTTAATCCCGTATTCTCATGAAAAATGAATACCCATTAAACCTTAGTGAAAACATGAATGCTGTGAAAATTTATCTCTTTCCACATACCAAAATCCAAAAATTCTATATACTCAAACCATGATATAAACTTCTCCGTATATCAGTCATGAACTCAAGAATACTATCAAACACTTAATTTTCTCCTTATCCCTTAATTATGCGCATATCATCTACTTTCCAAAAATATTTGAATAACCTTTCATTGTTACCACTACCATTCATCGTAAACATTTAAAACATAAGGAAAGACAAAAGTGTAACAATCCTTAGATGTCCCTTTATTCCATAGTACCATTAGATTACTTATACAACATTACACTTGATAAACATGTAATCATTCCACTACCTTCTTAAACCATTGACCGATCTTCAAAAATTATTTCATCTCACATATCATTTGTAGACTCTTCATCATCATCAACATAAATACTACCCATACAACCATACTGATTCTCTTCATGAAACTTTCCCTTAGGTCATTGTTTTTCATAATGCACATACATGCTACATTTAAAACATTTTACCATTGTTGATGTCATAGCAATACCATTATCCTCATCCATGGTGTTAACTGAACCTTTTCCTTTTCACTTACTGGCTTTGTGTCCTTATTTTCCACACCCAAATCATCTCCAGTTCCTTTGAAACATTGTCCTTGATTCCTCTTCCACATGATTTACATAGGTAAAATTGAACTTTCTTTCCTCTAGGATCATCATGAAACTCCATCTTTCTCTTATAAGCCGAGTCAAGAAACATCCCAAATTTGAGTTTATTGATCATATAATGAGATTGATGATTTGGAATAATAATGATTTTTGGACTTCCAAATCCCATTTAATTTTGTTTCTCATGAAGAATATAATTCTGTTGTCTGTCATATCCCCTATTATTGTGAATCATCTTGTTTCCATCCATTTTCAAAAACCCAAAAAGAATAGTGTGAGAGGAAAAAATCATAATAAAGGTAGAGTAAATTCAATATCTAACATCTTAGGTTTAATATAATATCGTTACCATAATTATAGGACTATAAACTATACTTATGCTTAACCTTAGGGACATCCCTAGGCAAACCATAAAAATATCTCTAGGGATCTCACTAATGTTCTGGCATCCTAGTTTCCAAAGGATGACTAATCCTTTCATCTGATACCAACTGTAGAGACCCGAAGCATGATGAACATGGACATTACATTACTTTTGCGGAATACTTAATACTTAAAAAAAGAGACACACAAGTATTGTAATAGTTTAGTGTCTTTGGAAACTAGGAATATAAACATCTAATCATGTTGAAATATCTTCTACATCTCCCATAACGATCTTCCCCTTTTCATTTCCTTACCTAAAACCTTTCTTTATTTCTTGGTGAAAATAAAACATAAAAAGGGTGAGCTCAAATGCTCAGTAAGGGAAAACATAGATAACATAAAACTATCCATAAACATTTGAAAGAAAAAAACATAAACATGAAATCTAATCCTTAAATCCTCGAAAAAAGACATAAATCCTGGAAGTATGTAGGGAATTTATCATAAAGGAACATCAATCACGATAAAATAGCATGGTAATAAAACATGAAATTCTGGAAACCATTCAACACTTGTTATGATTTCTATAGTAGCCAAGGCATTACTTCCAAGACCATCTTGGTGGACAAAGTCTCTTTCTTAATCGAGTTCACTCCTCGTTATAGTCTTTTATTACTGAACTGGTTTAACATGTCGTTCCATCCATGTCAATATCATGAGATATAAATCCTTACCCAATGCATTATAGGTAGATATAGGTCCCACCCATCTCATACTGAAATCATTCTTTCATGTTCCACAATATAAACATAAATCATTCATCATAACCCAAGAATAAAATGGGTTTCTTAAACATCATTCCATCATAACGTAATCCATAAAACAATTTGGATATCATTTCATCATTACAAAAGTGAAACCATGTAAATCATAGATACGTGATACTTGAGACATACACATGTGAAATATTTCATCTCAGATGAAAATGTTTTTGATAAAACACTTGAAATGAATTCTTGAGGAAACTGTACTTTTTTATTCAAAATCATTTTATTTTCACAAAATGTCATGCAATTTTAAAAGAAAAGGATTTTGTTGAAAAAGGTCATGAAATATTATGGAGGAATCTTCATGAAAATAAGGCTTTATAAAACCGTAAAAATCCTTTCATGTCGTATACGTTAAAAAAATTCTACTCATACTTTTGTCGGAAAATTCAAAAAGTACCTTGTAGGGTAAATAAAAGAAAGATTCATTCTATACCATGAAGTAAAAGTCAATATGAATAAAAAGGAAATTAAAAATACATGAATACAATTTTATAAAACATGGACATGGATGATAGCAATAACCCTTGTAAATACTTACGAATAAGCAATCTCGGATAAAAATGACATTTGCAAAATTATCCCTTACCTTAGGTCTGATATACTTCGTATTTATCCGAAACTCCTGTATAATGATTTAAATAATGTCATTGACTTATTACAGAATCATATTCATTGTTATGATATCATATATGTTTCACTTATGACATTATATTACCCGTTCTTTTGTAAATTCCATGTTAAAGCATTGTTTTGGGTAAAATCATTTCATTTATCGTATGTGTTTCGACTTGTCGTTCTTGATATTATTACATATATCCTGATTTACATAATTCCAGAATGTAAAACATGATTTTTATATAATATATATTCATCATATACATATATATATATTATAGATCGATAAATGGAATGAAATACACCATTCATGGAGACGGTAGGCCATACGTACGCATGAACGCTGTTTTCGTTTCATTATAGAATTGAATTGAATTAACTAGATGACATATATATATACATAAATCTAGTATCATTATAATGTCATATATTTCATGATTAATTATTGTATATAAATTATAATCATTCATGAATGGTTAACATGGAGAATGAATCTCATCGCGTCGTGGAGACAGTATTCCGTACGTAAACACGAGTGATGATATCAATCCCATGATCGTGGAATTGTATTTAAGTGTATTTATATTATTTCAGAATCAATATCACTTTAAAATAATAATATATAGTAATTTTTTGCACCATTATACCCATCCATGTAAGGTGGTGGAATAAAATATATTACACCACCGCGTGGAGACGGTATTCTGTACGTACGCAAGCGCGGTGATTTTGTTTTCTGTAGGATGGATAGATGGTGAAATATGGTTGTTTCATAATTATAATAACATATCGTTATATGGGTGATACTGATGTTATTACTTCATAATGAAACAACTAAATAAGAAGAAGTGGAAGAAGAAATAAAGTTGAAAGAATCGGTAACTGCCATTATCTCTTCTTTGAAGCGCTTCTTTGAGACCTCCTCTTAGGGCCCTAAAATTGGTCTTTGAAGAAGACCAAAACTGCTAGGATGTTTATATGGAAGTGGAGAGGAGAATTTTTCAGGGGTTTTATGAGCATGAAGGCTCAATGTTGTGTGAGGAATAGAGGGAGGAGGTGCCCTTTTATAAGGGAGGATAGGGGCACCTTTGAAATAAAAAAAAATATTATTTTATTATAAAGTCATATTCGGTTTTTAATCGCTCCAAAATTATTTATTTAGAAGTTACGTAAGGATGGGTCGCAATAATCTCATCCAACAGAATTTATACAAGTTTAGGTTTCTATTTTAATCTTATCATTTAGATTTAACCATAAGTTAAATAATTTTAATTTTACCGTTTCTTCTTGTTTTCTTACACAACAAGGGTAATAAACTTACTATAACAAGACAAACTAACCCCAAGTTGTTTATTATTAATATAAATTACCTTATCTATGACATTTTTCCGAAAAATAGATTTTTATGAATAAAATAACAATTAATAATATAATATTTGTTTTAAAAACTATTTTATGTCAATTTTGACACTCTTTGGTAATTGATTTTTGTGAAAATAATAACAGAATGACTAGTTCGAAAACAATTATCTAAATTAATAATAACATGTCATATTTACCTATAAAATTAGTTGAATTCTTAAAAAGTCTCAAATTACATTTATTTCAGTATTTATAACGTCAATTATGTCAATATTTCATTAATAAGATAATTACTGCATAATCATTGTTTTATACATAAATTAAATTATTAAATGTCTAAAAATTACAAGTAAAATACCATTATGTAGGAAATCTTTTTATCTTTATATGGAATATTTATAGTCAAATTTATCTTCTGTGTAACCCTCTATTAAAAATGATTTACTTATTAAACATTGATTTTAGCGATTTTAACCCCTCTTTAAGTAAATTAATATTAAATGTCCTAATCTAATCTAAGTGGACCTAAATGGTAATATTTTATTCCTAAGGTTGTTTTTGATCAAATTACACTTATCCTATATAATTAGGACATGTTTAAGGTAATAATAACATCATTTTTACCCTTAATTACCCTATTTAATTTTAACCATGGTAAATAAAAGAAAAAAGTTACATTTCACCAAAAAATATTTTCATCTCATTGAACCACATTTTAGTCCTTGATATTAATCGTGTATCTCGGATTTTCGAAATTCAATTCACAAAAGTGGTAAAATTTAATTTAAATTAAGAAAAGTCAGTTTTATAACTACCACTAAGTGGTTTGACTATTCATCGAAAATTGATGTTTTTCAGAAAAATAAAAAAAAATTCATCCTATGATTTATTTGATATTAGGAATTCAAAAATGATGTCTATTTTTCCAAATTCATAACATATAAGTGGCATTAATTAATTTTAAATTTAATTCCCGTTATCAAAACAAAGAGCGTGTTTTTAAGAAACAAAAACAATCAAAAGATTGATACTTGTTTATATACAATTACAAAGTGAAATTAAATCCAATGAAAAACATTGGGTTAAATGGTAAAAATATGTTCTAATTACACTTTAAACCCATGTAAAATGATAAACTATCCATATAAATTATTGCGATGAAAATTGTTTTTTTAAATTAAAATATAGCGTGTTTTTACTATTCATTTAAAATATGAAAGTTATCAGAATAATATGACAAATTTATCCAAAGTAAATTTTTATATCCTGATTCCAAATAAGTATTTTATTTTGTCTAATTGAATTTATAGACATGTCAAAAACAATATCTAAGGTGGGTGTGCCGTCAAAAGATGACAACACTACATTTTTTGAAAAATACTTATTTTACTCGAAAAAATTGATTTTGTTCTAATACCATGTTCTATAAAATTTGTAAGATGAATAATAATGTTATAAAATTCAAAATTTAGTTCATAATATTCATAACGGGTAGTTCATATAACCTATAATTGATTAGCGAAACTCAGTATTGCGTACAACACACGCTATCGAGGAAGGTCGCGATTGCGTGTAATGCAAGCCAAGTTAGGGATGGGTGTTGTGCAAGCTCCTTTTGGTGTAGCATACAACACAAGAAATTAATGAAATTAAAAAGAATAAAATATTGGGGTGTTACAGTTGGAGTGGTCTTTAGGTGGTTATTTGATGACCTTTTTATGATTAGGGTGAATGAATTTTTTTTTAAATATTTCAACTTAATATAAAGAGAGAACGTGTTTCAAATGTCCAGAAGTCTACAAAAAGGACAATAATGGAGTGGATATGAGTTTTTTTGTATCCTCACCTCATGAAATCGATTCGAAATATTTTTTATCTATTTATTACTTTTACTCATTTGGTTAACTCATTTTACACTTTTTGGCTTTTATCGCATAAACTTGTTAATTACAATATAATTTTTTCATGACTAAAACTAATATTTACCTTATTATATAATTTGTACCTATAGATTATAAATATTAAATCCATATTTTTATATAATATTCCAAGGTGTAATAAAAATTAATTTTAGTGTTAGTGGTTGTAATGTGTAAAGACCTATTTTTAGAAAATGTGAATTATTACGGTTATAGTTTATATGTTTGGTAAATATATCAATGTTTTCAATTTTAATGATAAAAATATGTTGTATTATAAAACATATAAATTATATTTTTCTATTAATTAATTCAAAAATATAATTTAACGTCAAAATTATTTTTTGAAAAGAAATGACAAAACTGCTTTAACTATTAGAAAATATTACTTATATTGCAAAACATAGGTTTTATAAATTAAAAATAGTATTTATAATTATTTTAAAAAAACGTGGAAATATATTTTATTAATTATCATTTTCATTAAATTTATATTTCATTAATATTTAATCATAAATTCATAAAATTTTTAATTTTGTTAAAAAACTTATTTTTCAGTATTCACTAAAAACAAATTATTACAGAAAAATCCAAAAAAATCTGAGAATAAATTTTTAAAATTATCAATATCATGTGATAATAATTTTACCTATTCAAAATTAATAAAATATAAATTTATATATTATATTAAAACATAATATGTAAAGAATCTATACCTTGATTTAAAAATTATTTCTTATACTTTAATTGTTTTTAATACTATCACTTATGTATTTATAATTCATTAACATATTTTAATTCATGAGGGGTTTTAATATTTTAAATATTATTAATAATATTAATTTAATATATATCAGTTTAGTTTATATCCTTTTTTATGTGAAACATGATATACTATGAATTGGAAAAAAATATATTCTAAAATCACTGGGTGTTATAGTCTTGGTTAATCTAAAATAGAATACTGAATATTAAGTGTGATGGGGTAATATACTCCATTGATTTTAAGTTATCATCTCAAAACATTATGTCTACGATATAAGGATGTAAGGTCTAGAGGAAGGGTGAATCTGTCTAATATAATATTATTCATAAAACATATCAATCCTATAACAAACCAGTGTAAACCAAAAAAGAAAAGTGGTGTGTAGACATTTGGTTTTCCACCAAATATTCTCTCATCCAAAAAATCCAATTAACATAATAAGGGATGAATCATACCCTATCCATATGGTCTAACTACATGATAATTACAATCATGGCATACCATAATCAAAACAATGGGTGAAGTGTCTCATATCTATATGGTATTACCAAACGGGTATCTCGTTTTTTCTAGTCTCACTAATTAGAATATAAACCAAGGCATAAAAATAGTATAATATGTTAATACAACATTTTCTAGAGTGATATAAACCCATAAACATCTTTATAAAAATAAATATTAAATAAAATGATTATATAAAAGATTTGTTCTATCTTATAATGATCTTATATCCAAGTTACTTAATTTATTATACAATAGAAAATATAGTAAAATAAATCTAGGTCTATAAAATTATCATCCCCAAGGTTTATATATCCCTGAATTAAACCATATAAAAATATAATATAACATTCCTTTTTAATTATAATAATCTCTATAAAAAAATTTGAAGACACTGTAAATCACCTATGTCATTCTACACACACCAAACCCCTTTATAAAATGAACACAAGGTATAACTAATTGGGTATTTTTTAATATAAATGTGTAATTGACATATCCCCTATATATTTCAATGATACCATAGGTTATCTCATCTCACCATTCCTCTATAATCTACCATAATAAAACTACAAGGGTATACATTATCCTCTATGTGTTCAATAGTGGTTAAAGGTACCTAACTTTGTCCACCATGATTTGTTTTAGGTTGACCATATTATGATCCTCAGAAGTGGAAGCAACCAAATAATTTCCCTACAAATAATTAATAGAATCATTTTGAATTGAATAATGAGAAAAATGATTATAGATTACCTGCAATATCAAGTAATCCATATATTACTCTTCATAGTATAACTGATCAATATCACATCATAATTAATCAATGCATCGTGTCTTTATAGATGGTACAATTTCCATAGATCCCCATTTGAAAAATAAGATCATAAACCATCCAAATTGATGATAGAACATTTTTCTAATTATTAATTGTAGTTTTTGAATGAATATGATATTGGATAGGATAGTAAGAATTATGTGTACACCAACTGGATTGGCCCCATACCTTATATATCCATCCTTGATAGTCTTCATAAAATTAAGAGTGTTAGTGCTATTTATCATATTACATCCCACCTCATAGAAGTCATATATTTATGTAGTATAGATTATTATTCATTTATCAATTTAATGATTTAGTATTGATTAAAAATTAAATCATCTCATGAATCCTAAAAAATCATAACTATGTATGAGATAAGTTCAATACATGGAGAACCTATATCGTATTCCAAATAATACCATACATTTGACGAAAATAAACCCATATAGTGTCTCTTCATTATAAATTCAAATAATATCCATTGATATTCCTCATTTTAATATTATATGATAGTTTCTAGGATAGTAATATAATATAACATTCCCTTTGATTTAGTTTATATCAACGACATTATTTGAAGATATAACAAATATAAGTCATCATTGGGCACTCAGTACAAGAGAAATTAGATTTTATATCAAGAAAAAATCCATAATTTACTATGATACAGATGTATACTAGGTTTAGGGTCTGTCAGGGCCATAGAAAATCACATCATTCTTATTATGGTCATTTAAATGTAGTTTAGAATAATGTTATGTTAATTCATCAAGTGCAGTGAGGAAAAATATCAAATAATACATGGAAATACACATAAATCGTATAGAATGGTTATGGACAACCCATGATTGTCCATATTACTGATTATTATTGATAAAAATGGATGAAATAGCTACAATATGTATATATCACAAAAAAATGGACCTCCCCCCCAATGAATATGTAATTATGGAACACATCAAATCATTGGAAAAATGATAAATAATATAATATTAGTCTTAACTATACCATAGGTTACCCAATGCAATGAATATAACTCAAAATCCATAAAAATGGTAGATATTAAATTCTTTGGATTGAAAAGAATGATAATTGGATGTGGAGGTCGAGAAATCAGAGATTTAAAAATTATTGGAGTGTCGAATTTTATAAAAATATAAAAAATTAATTAATTATAATGTTATATATAATAAACATTCATATGATACCAAGTCACCCATCATAGGGTACCTGTTACCCTAGCGGGATCAATTTTTCGCCAAATTAGATACTTGGTTATAGGGTACTAGGTCTTTAGTGGCATCTATCAGATGAATGTTCTATTTTTCATTGGCCTGTTTTCTAGAAATGATCCATCATGTACTGGTACACACTCAAAACCTCATAATCATCAAATATAATTTTCATTTGGTGATGATTTAATGGGAATTACAACTCATAAATAAATTGGTTTTAAAATTTCCCTACCATAAGTTATCTCATCCCTATAATGTGTTATATATCATCACTAATCCTCTCTAGTGAATAACTCTAGGCACTGTCATAATAAACCAATCCCCCACTCCCATGTATCCTTTTGAATAAACATGTTTTACCAAAAAATCATATAACATGAACTTTCTTCCCATTCATATTCTTATCTCTATTATTCACAATAAAAACAATTCACTCCAAAAATATCATGTTGGGATTTAACACAATGACCTTGATGTTGACCACATGAGAAGTTTTGGTATGTAATCTATTACACTAATATACATGTAATTAATTTTAAATAATATTTTAGAAATGGGGAAGAGGTAGTCTGTATTCCATTTTATCAATCCTGTATGTAATCATTAAGGTAACAACATATTTTTTCACCACCTTCACTTTTCTATAGATGTGATGGTGTCATAATTGTGGTGACACTCGTAAAAAACTCCATTATCCACCATAAACTACAGAGGATGGTGAAATCAATCAATATATGATATCTACCTACTCATAGTAGTTGTTAATTTCTACATGATCTATTGAAGGTGCTCTAGTTTCTCTTTCATAATACCTAGATTGATTTTCACTAACTTTGTTTCCTCTAAAAAACACAGACATAATCAAGATTTCCTTCCATAAAACCCCTAAAAATCCACCATTTGAATTGATTCCTGATGATTATTTTTATATTCATAATTTAATATGGAAATATATCTCTCCAATGAATCATTTGAATCTAAGAGACATGATTCCAATTTTTCCTATGGAATCTATATAATCATTTTAGAATAACCATCATTTTGGAAATGATACAATGTGCTCAAGGGAACCTACATATCATGATATTTTTGTACACATTTCTTGAAAAAATAATATAAAGGGGCTTGTTTCTCTAATATGAAACTCTATGTTGAATTGTGACCATGAAATATATCATGGACATACAACTAGCCTTGTTTGTCAACATAAAATGTATCATGGATTTGTATGTAATGTGTAATCTCCATTAACTATCTCATAATAACTCATATTGAATCACATCCATCTGGTGTTTTAAGAAACCCTATCATTATATCCATAGTCACAAGATCAAACTACAATAATAAATAAGTAGTTAATAAACAATTAATCTGAGTCAATGATTCTTGGCCTTCCCCAAAATTAGGTAAATCAATTTTACAAAAACTCTTATATGAAATTTTTTATCCAGGGTCACAAGTATATATTATATATATCATGATACATATAGGACATACCTAGGTTAATAACTCGTCACAACATGTTTGTATTCCACATAATCTCCTCATTAATTCTCATATGGAAAATAATTTGAACACATATATAGAGGAATTGATAAGAATCAAGGAACCAATTAGGTGGTGTCTCCCAACAATATATAGTCTCCCTTATCATTATATAATAAAATTCATATATATTATCCTCTTTAAACTATCTAGGAGTAGGGATGAAATAATCAATGCTTTCAAGGTCTTCCTTCCAGTATACTCTTATACATCACTCAGCATCTTAGAAAAGAGGCTCGTTATTTTGAAATTCCTACAACACTCCTACACCACCTGCACCAGATCCCTTATATTAAGAACATTTATAACCACACATCCACTCCCAGGAGTATATACCATATCAAAGTCAAAATTAATAATATAATAAATCCTCCAAAATCTTCAAAAGCTTCATAACATTCTATGAATAGATATAACTGAGGGTTTGGTGGACCATAAATTTCATGACTCTCTTACAAAGATGATAGTGTCATAAACATATAAATGTTTACTCTACCACCATTACCTCAAGATCATGGTTCATAAAATTCTTCTCATGTGGTATCATCTACCCGAATTTGTAACCAAAAAACATTCATGTCTATCATTAGAAAAGATCATAGACTAACCACTGATACATCACAATATATTTTGTACTCTTTAACAACCTCAGATATGGTTAAAATTGGAATTTATTTCATCAATAAATTTTTCCCCAAGAAGGCTCCCTCATAATAGGTAGTCCATAGAAACTTCTCCCATTTCTCGTTCAAGGAACTTTTCAGCATTTTCAATCAAGATAATTCCTAAATGAATATAATCCTATAAAGCTATGGATTTCAAATATGTTTTTCATAAACACCAAAGAATCCAAAAAAACATTATTAGGGTTTACTAGATTTCTATCCACAAATACCATGTTGCATAAAATGTATCATCATTGATCTGTGACATTCAATTCAAAATATTGAAATATAGACAATGATCTTAATGTTTAATAGTAAATATATTTAGATTTCATGATTGGTATTCCCACAACCGGGAGTACATGAAAATATCATTAATGAATACAAACATAAACTAAACAAATATGGATGAATGTAAAACTTCATTAGGTATATTAACAATATTTTAGAAATAATTAAAAAAAAGTTCCATTAGATACTCATATAAGTTGTTTGTCCACATGAACGTGGATTGGTGAATATTAGAAGGCCTCACATGTAGTCATTGATGAGCCATCTTTATGTTAATCATAAATAATAACTTATATACCCTCGGTTATTCAGCATGAGTTTCATCAAAATAATAGGATACAAATTATTGACCATCTCTTTGTCCAAACTCTATTAATCAACATATAAGAGAAAGTATCAATCGTTCATACTTGAAAAAAAAGATAAAGGAGTATCCTAATGTAGGAGGCATGATCAAATAAAACATTTCACCTCAATATGCTAAAATTAATATATTATATCTCAAATCGTTATAGGATCTATCCCATTAGGGGAATAGATATGGGGTCATTACCTAAAATAAGATCAATTTTTAAATTAACCTCTATAAATTCCCAATATTGATCACTCTATATTAAAAAGTTTATAGTTCAATTATACATTCATCATTACTCCATATATACTAGAGGTTTATAATATGGATGGTATATGGTGATTCCATGGGGAGAATATAACAAAAAATCATTTTAGATAAAAATAGAGAAAGTATATTATAATTAGAAATTTCAATAATCAGACAAATAAACCCCACAACATAATGAAACATGAATAATTATCTTATAACATGTTATAAAAATGATCAATTTAAAATATCACCCATGTCAGGAATTCCCAAATAAGATCTCTAATTGGAAAAGTATATACAACCCAAAATATATATAAAAATAGAGAAATAATCATAACCTGGTTTGAAGTCCTAACACTGTCACATCCCCTTGCACTATCCATGATACCTAGACTTACAATATAACATAATTCCTATATCCTATATATACCATCAATATGAAGGTTTGACGAGGTACCAATGTACCATGACCACCTTGGCTGGGTGTAAGTTTAACTCAAAAGGATACCACCATTATTGTCCCTAACATAAATAATAAATATTTCACATGAACAATGTGATATGAAAAGTGTAATAAATATATTATCTATCAATAATAAAATAGATTACTATCAATAAATACTTTCTATGAAAAAAACCTAAGAATGACTATCCCTACTTTGGCCTATTCCAGATGTCTATAAACATGTCACATAACCACATCAAGGTCAGATAATCACCCACCCCAATACTATAAACATATATATATATATATATATCATTTTAATGATAGGTGAAGCCCACATCATAATAAAAATCATATATAATCTGGTGGAATGGTTCCCACCCCAGAATACCATCCATATATCATAATGTAGAAAAATGGCTCTCACCACACTATACTAATCAAATAAAATTATCATGGGGAATAGTTCTATCCCTTTATTACCAATGAAAAATTAAATTTAGGGGGAATTTATCGCACCCCGTAATACCAATCATCAAATATAGTCATTGGGAATCAAACCCACCTCATTATAACCATCAAACAAAAAATCATTGGGAATGATTCCCATATCATGATAATCATCATATATATTAATATGGGGGAATGGAACGCAACATGTAATACCCAAAATATAGAATAAATAAAGGGAGTAACTCCCACCCTGTAATGTGAAAAAAATTTCATAATCATGGGGGAATTTCAGTTACCTCATAATTTTTATAAAATATCATAATCATGGGGAATGACATTGACCATATAATTTATGTCATGTAAAATATTTACGGGGTGTAACATTCCCTATAATAACCATCAAATATCATAATATGGATGAATGATTCCCATCCTTTAAAACCCTTCATATAAAAATATATATTGGAATAGTTCCCATACAATAATACAAATCAGATATCATAATCATGGGGAATGGTTCCCACCCTATAATACCCATCATAAAACACAATCAAGGGGAAACGATCGGCCCTTATACTACCCATTATATATAATAATCGCGGTTAATGTCACACACCGTGAAAAAAAATCATATATCATGAATTTTAGTAATGGTTCACACACTATAATACCTATTATATATGATTGTTTCATGGGTTATCAACTTTCCCAAACCTGCTACAAACAAACTAGGTTGCACCTAAAGAACACAAATTATTCCAACATCAACATTCATACTAGGATATAAAACATTTATCTCTCTCTTTTGAATTATATTAAAAATAAAAATTAAATTTTCTTTATCACATCATTACCCTAATTCACATCATGTTATGGACCCCTCAAATGGGTTATGTCAACCCATTTCCGTCTCACGACTCAACATCTGTAACCCTTTGCTTTAAACCCTTATAAATATCCTTAATTGTAATACCATTAATTCAATGATTCATTATATTTTATCTAAACTTATTTTAAAAATCATTAATTTAGGCCTGTAAAAAATGAAAAAATGAATCTTTTAATTATGTGAATGATTTTGAAGTATGTTATATAGGAATCTATACAGATACCGTAAACAATATTATTTCATTTTATTTCTTTTTGTTTATAAATTTATTAAATACATTTCAAATTGATTGGTCCAACCCATGATAAATATATAGAAATATTTTAATGAAATTTTATTCATATGAGCACTATAAAACAACTTAAACATGGTTAGAAGAAACTGTGTGGAAATCATGAGATAGGTGTGTAGTTTGGCATGGTAGGAGTATGGTTTGAAAATAGTGTAACAAATATAGATAACCTTGACATGTGAGGTTTTTTTATGAATTTTCATCCACATGTCTTGGAAAACCCTTCATCCAAACCATTAGGTCAATTAAATTTCCATATAAAGTGAAATTTATTTTCTACACCATGCTTGATTTTAATATTTTAGCCTCTCGACTCTCCTATATTATTCATCTTAAGGGGGGTATACATGATGGAATGCCTTACATATCATATTATTAAATTTAAATCACTACCTCTAACCATCCTCCATCCATCTCTCATGGACTTTATCTGTCTCTATCCCTCCATCCCTCCCTAACAATATTTTTTTCATGTTATTTATAAGAGTTAAGCCCCCATTTCATCTAGTTTTTTCTACCCATCTCGTATCCTTCCCCACTCCCATGATTTTATATTTCATCTTTGAATCCCATAAAATTTTTGGTAGGTATTAGGGTTTCTAATTGATCTAATTAAAGGTTTTTGTTTGTTTATGGGTTCATGAGTCATTATTAATGTCTAATTATACAATCACTTCCAAAGGAGAAAATTTTCAAATGTATTTATTATGGGAAAATATTGGAATATCATAATAATTTTCTATTAATTACTTTTATGAAATTCATAAGTATTTTTAAATATATTCTTATGAAGTTAAACAACTATAGAACACCCTATATGTATTAGATATAGTTTTCATATGTTCAACACACATTGAATGGACAAATCAGATACAAAATGATTGTCAAAATGTCTAAGTGTATTCTGTAAAACAATATTTTTTTTTAAAAAAAAGTTGATTAACCCCAATTTCATTGAAAAAGTGATTTTTTAATTCTGAAGGGGATGTTTTCTGGAAAGTAGGTAGTTGCCCTCATTTTTTAATTTTTTGAGACAAGTGGCTATCAGTTGGGTCTGGGATTCTTTTTAAAATGAAATTGTAATGAAATTTGTTTCCAAATGAATTTACCAAAGGTTTATTAAATATTTAGTTTTCATGAAATTACTTGAATTGAGAATTTAAAAATTCTTATTGGATTATAATGGAAATCTTCTTCTTTAATTCTAAATTGGCACATTAAATAGGTTGTTTTCTAAAACATATGATACACCCATTATATCCCATATATATTTATATATAGATTGGGGAATGTGGACACTTAGCAGTTTTTAACATGTTATTTATTTATTTGATTATAATTTAGATATTTTTAACTAGTTTTTTCACAGATATAGTGTGTGAGACAAATTTTACTGCACATTTTTATTTTATATCTATATTATTACATTTTTCTCACTAAAATATAACATATCAGGGGAATACTAATCATTTATTTAGAGGTCTAGCTATGTGAAACACATAGTGAATAATTTTCACTTTCCAGTACTGAATTCCCACAAATGTAGAGTGATCAAAGGATATAGAGTATTCCCATGGTATCATAAACACTCAAGTAATGTTTTTGGGGCCTGACTATTTCAACATGAATACCATGATGCACAGTTTCATTAATGATAGACTACATATTGTGTCCACAATTTTTAGCATATTACATGAGTCATAAGATATTTCCTACTACTCTAAACACTGTATCTGTATGTTTTATGGGATTCCACCTCTTGTATAATTTAAATTCACATGTTTTTTATGATCAAATGAGACTATATCTTGACCAAGTTTACATTATTTTGCGTCTTGAAAACATGGAACCTATTAATGACTATATTACACCATTAATATGCTTTTTTTACTTTTAAAATGTTATCTAAAAATGGTATTTAAATTTGTTAATGTAATGGTTTGGTTATTCTAAAATTAGTTTTAAGAAAAAATCATTTCTATGTAGGTTATTTATGAAAAGTTGTATTTTTTAAGAAACAATTTTCAGGAGGAATTTCATTTTTTTTGTTTTAATGATTTTAAATATAAACAATGCATTTTTTTAAATTAGTAATCAGATTGATATTAAAAACCATATTTTATATAAAAAGTTGTGGTAATTTATGAATTTTATTAAAACATGTAGTTTTTTTATATTTTTATTTCATTTGGAAAATCAAATTTATAATTAGGTTCCTTATGTAATTTTATATAATTTATTATATAGTTAATTTCATAGATACATTGGTGATATCCTACTGGTCATGTTTAGATCGCATCCTGCATATGTTTCGATGCCCAGGTGTGTATGAAACTCTTAGGAATATATTTCAAATGCCCCATTTTAGTTTCCTTATTTGTTTTATGTATGATCATTGGCGAACAAGGGTTCTTGTGAGTGATTAGTTTCTAGTAGTAGTGTTTCTATAGATTATTCATTCCATTATCCTTTTTTAGGATTTTGTATTGGACATTCATATTGTGAAATTTTTTAACACCATATTTAAAATATATATTTATTTCATTTGAATTTCATAGATGGATGTTTTTTTATTATACCATTATTTGAGGTTTTTTAATTTGTCTCTAGTACTTTTTACTTTTATTAATGATGGTGAAAATATTACCAAGTGTGCATTAATGAGACCTAGAAACATGTTTTCCCCATGTGGGGATCTATATTTTCCTTCGGGCCTGTTGGTGAGGCAGTTTGGGTACAATTTATGGTCTTCCCATGATAGTTTGTAACATATACTATCTGATCCCATGTTTATAAATTTGTAACTTTGTTCATGAGATCATTCACCCACTATTTTGGACTTTGGGATATAATATTTTTATTATGTGTGGATTTTCGATCACCACCCTTTATGAAGATTCATGACTTATAATGGGAATTTGGATTTTATTTTTGACTGATTATTCTTATGGATTGAGGTTTGAGATGGTTGTTCTTATACTCATTGGTATTTTCAGTTACCTTTGTGGATGGTACGATATTGGGGAAAAATGAAATAGAATATTAGAGGTGTGAGGTTGGTTATCATGAACTGATAAATTGAGTGCTGACAAAACTCTTCGGGTAGTAACCATTTCAGGAATCATTCCATGATTTGTTGTGGCCCATAAAACAATGTGGATGAGTGAAGCATTGTTTTCATGTATTTTTTATATGTTTTATAGTCTTCTATCTAGTCATTCACAGTAATGGGGGAATGATTTAATTCAGTAATAGTGTTGTATTGGTGTTGTGGTTTTGATATGTGGCCTGCCACATTTTTATGTGATTTTTTCGAATTTGTTGTTTTAGTAAGAAAAATATTTATTTTATTCAGACTAATTTTCATATGAAATTAAGACATAGGACATGTTTGTAATTTTTTTTTGGTAAACATGAATAATATTGATTTTAAAACAAAAATTATAAATTCTTTTTAGATGATTTTGGCAATTATGGTATGTATTTTATATAGGGGTCAGTTTTATAATGAAAATTTGAATGATATTTTTATAGACGAAATGGATATTTTTTTATTTACCATATGTTAAATTAATATTAATCCAAAATAATATGAGGGTCTATATAAGAATTTATATTTTTGAGTGTTGTTTTTCCCTTGAAATGAGTTTGGGTAATCCCCTCCAAGGGTTCACGGGTGAATTTTTTTTGTTTTACCTCGAATGATATAGGGTATTTTTGAAGTGATTTTCAAAAGTTGACTAGGTTGGGTTCATGTTTTGTTTTAATTAATGCATGCCTATCAGATAGATCTTAAATAATATTAGGAAATCCATCTCTAGGGGATGTTTTTATCTTGTTTCGATCCCTTCCAACACTCTAAAGGTAATATTATGTATTTATTTAGATAAATTAGTTATGTGATGTATTATCTATCGACATTGTTTGAGATTCTAGACAACGAAGATATGGTTGGGTTGTTGAATTATTATGGTCCAATATTCTAGTTGATTCTAATGATAATTCAATTTTTGTTAATATTTCTCAATGAGTTTATTGGACTAATTTCCATGAGGTGGCTTTGTTTGGTGTGCTACATTGGTGTTCATTTTCAGTTTATTTTATTGAGTGGTCATTTTTTGGAATGAACATTAATTTTTTATCATTGAGTGGTTTCACTTGGTGATGTTATTTTTCTGGTAAAAATCTATATGCGAGTTTGGATTCATTTAATTTGGAATCCTTTGGTAGTGTGTTTGAGTTTCATGTGATTATATATAGTGTAACAACAGTAATGATTATGCAATAGGTGGTATCATTTGAATATAAATGGGTTCACTATGAAAGGATAACTTAGGTATGAGGTCTTATATCACCCCCATCTAGTTTTGTAACCTACAGATAGATTCAATCACATTTACTTGTTGATGAATATTTTTAAATTATTCTATGATTTGGTTGGTTCAGAATGTGGTGTTTTTTGAGCCATATGATTGTGGATGGTTTCTTAAATGTTTATTCCATTTTATATTTGATCTATTATTTCAAAATAAAAAATTACTTATTGAATCTCTCATTTTAAGGTACATTATTTTATGTATCATTGTTTTAGGTCAATTTTAAATTGTTGGGAGACCCATGTTTGGCCTCAACTCATTTAGAGTTCATTATATGAAGTTTGTGGTTAGATATCACATGATTTTTCTTTTTATTGATTATTTTGGTAATTTTTTAGAATGGTTTAATTTTTATTCAGTCATTATGAGTTTTCCCAAACCCTCCCCACTTTATATACGGGATAATTATTTTTAGATTCCCTTACTTATTTTTCCATGAATTTAAATGGGTAGAAAGTTACATAATGGATATAATTGTTTCATATTCTAGGCAGTGTTAAATTATATATTAAATTATTTATCATGCCTTTTGATATTTTCTTATTCCATGAATGATCGTGTTGAAATTTTAATATGTATTGTTATTTAATCATTTAATTTCTTCCATTTACTTATAGGGGAATTTTTTTACCCATTCAAACCTTTTTTTTCAATTAATTTTTTTCAGTTCATTATTTTCTACAAGGTAGAATATGGTTTTTCCTAAACTTTTTTAAATATATAAGAAACTGTGGATATCTTTTTATATGTATGGGTACTAGTTAATGGCTTGAACACGGTTAAAGTTAATATTACACCATGTGTGAAAGAAGTATTTCATTTTCTATAGTGTGATTTTTCATGGTTGGATCATAGCTTATTGACCATAATATTAAAAAAATAATGGATTTTTTTATTACTATGTTATATCCAAATAGTTGGAATACTTTTTGGAAAATCATATTGATAAACTATGGGATTTGACCAATTTTTAAAAAATATGAAATCACACTTACACCCCTACTTAATTTTTTTTGTTTTGGAAACCATCCACTCTTATCTTATTCGATCAAAGTTGGGAACACATGGTGGATCTTTATCGCACTTATATTATTTAATATAAAGCTCTCTCTCGTTCTATTTCTGTTTCTAGTGGTTTTCCAGAGGCAATAGTAAATTTCTTTTTTCCTTTCTCTTACCCTCTATTATTTTTTTCGTCTCACTTAATTTTTCATCTCTTCCTTGAAATCTAAACATAGTTCATTACGGGATCACAGTTTTGGGCTGATTATATTGATATTTTATGGGAGTTTATGGGCCCTTAAGGGATTTTTCTTACTCGGTTATTTGTTTTCTACTGTAATAGAATTTTTTTGATTGATTTTCACATAGTAAATAGAATCTATTTCTTTGTAATTCCTTATAAATGAATTCCATATATTGACTAATAATTTATATATTCATCATTTGGAAATTTCATTCTCATATAATATGTTGGATGGGATAAAGATATTTTATAGATGGTTTCTACATTTGGCATAGACTTTTCTCCAAAAAAGTATTTATGAAAATGCATATTTTGTTTTTTTAACATGAATAGATATTTTGAAATTTAATAATTTTCTAATTATGAAAGGTAATTATTGTTGAATAAATGGGATTATTTATTTAATATTAATGGAATGACTTTTTCTGAATTATTTTGTGACTGTTTCATCTTAGTGTGGTATTGAAATAATCCTAAAAAGATAATATGGAAAATGTTGTTTACTAAGTGAATTTTAAATGGATGGTCAAACAGAATAATTGAATGAAATGATTTGAAATTTGAATTTAAATGGTGGAATTATCTGGGAATCCTATGCTATTTTTTGATATAATATATAGGAAATTAATGATGTTGTTTTCTAACATCTGTGAGACCACCATTAGAGAACGTATATAATTAATATGCCTATTATTACTTGTGACCCATTGGGTTATATTTCATATTGTTGTTTATTATTTTATTTTTACGATTGGATTTTAAAGGGGTTTTTTATTAGGATGGTGTAGGTTGTCATATTAGTTTTATTTTCCATTATTTTTATTTATTCTATGACATTGTCATTCGATCACCTCCATTTGACTCATCGTTCGATTCATAAGATTTGAAGTCATGGTCTCTTTAATTAAAACCCTAATAGTTTATTTTTCCTTATCTAGGAGGTCATTTAACATGGACACCTAGTTCTCTAGGGATATATTACTTTACCATGGTAGATTAATCACACTTTAGATGGTCATAGGGACAATGTTGTTCAACAAAACTACCTTGAAAGAATTTTTATTTAGTGATAACCTACGAATCTTGCCACTTGTTTGAATCTTGTAAATTGATTCTCTGGGTGTATACCATAATGTATATGTCCTTTATAAGTCTTTTTATGGGTTTCCATCACTTATATCATTTTCATTCTCAAGTTTTTTAAATCAAATTGAAATATTTATTGATCGGTCATACTTTTTTTTCATTGTTGAAACCATGGTGCCTATATATGGTTATATTTTACCATGAGTGTTTTATGGAACATTAAAATGGATTTATAAAAATTTTATTTATTTTTTTGTTGAAAATAAATGTTTTGGTGCATTCATAATTCATATTAAGAATAACATTTTACTAAAAGATATTATTTTTGAAAAATGAGTTTTTTTTTAGGAAATTTTTAAAAAGGTGAATTTAATGTTTTTTAATGATTATATATTTCATCATTCCCTTGTTTTCAAATTCAAACCCATTTTTTCTACTCTGACGGTTTCATTTACGGAAATATGCTCTTTTATTGTTGTTCTTGAAATGTGTAATTTGGTTTCACCTAGAATCAGAAGTGGAAAATGTAATTTATTTTTATGTTGAAACTATAATTTTATGAATATTATTACGAAGAAAACTCTTTATCATATATGATGATATCCAACTATACATGTTCTGATCACATCCTATATATACATTGGTTCACAAGTGCATGTTCAAGTCATATGTTTTTATTTTAAGTGCCCAGTTTTTTTTTCTATTCATTGGTTGTTCATAGGTATATAGATGGATAAGAAGATGTGGTGAGTGGAAGAGGTTCACTATTGGGTAAATTTGATATATTGTGGTAATATATCCCTTTTTTGTTAAATTAGTTTCTATTCATCCCCTAATTTTTTTTTGTATATGGTTCTAATTAATATCTTTTTAGTTTCCTATTTAAGATAGATTTCTCTTCAATATATCTTGATTGATTGTTTAATAATTTTTCTAAAACATGATAATTTTTTTAAATAATTGTGAAACAATTAAAATTTATAATATTTTTCTACCCATACACTAGTTTCTAGTCCTTGGGGATCCGGAATGCACATTAGGATCTACGTAAATCTATGCCAATTGATGTTTGGGTTCAAACCAAGGCGATTCCTTACACTAAATAAATCAAAAAACAAAGTCCACACATTTATTATAATCTTTTAATTACAAAAAAAATATTTTACCTTATCCATATCACATCCCACATCAACCTAGAATGATCTTCTTATACCCAACCTATACATAATAACATACTTGGTGTATCCATAATCCAGGTATTCCCAATACCTCACAATCTTCTACTAGATGTAAAATAAAGGAATATATTCCACTTTCTAGTAGGTGTTTTCATTAGTTTGATACCCCTATATGGTTAAACATTCATATAAAACATATTTCTTATCAATTTGGTTGACATTAGTGATCGAGGAATAATGTCGGTGTTCAAGGGTCCATCATGGCTGAATAAACATCTGTTCTTTTCATGGGAGTATAAAAGAAATGATTTGTTTTTATAATTAAATTCCAATCACACACAAGTGGTGATGCTACTTATCACATAAATAATAACATCATTCATAAACCATTGCAGGTTTTGAGGAACCACCTACCACATTCAGATTTATTCCTTTTTAGAAACTCTCAACTACCTTCGCTTAAAATTATCTGGGACTAAAAAACCATAAACTACTAAAACAAGTACCTAACATCATTAGAAACATATTTAATCGATTCCAATCGCCATCAAAATTTCTCTATGATTAAGAAAAAAAAATTAATTTGTTATAAATTAAATAATTACTCAACATGTGACCTCCTATGGCTAAACCTTGAGTAAAGGGGTTGTTTTTCACCTCCACATCCACTCACAGCTCTAGAATACAAAGAAGTAATTTATCATTTAAATCCATCCAATAAATTAACCTAAAACACTTTAAATATATAAATAAATAAAATTATATACATACCACAAAAAATCAACCTAATATATTTTGTGTTCATCCAACTAAAACCACCTCCATCCGAAACCAGACCAAGGACACATCATATCAGTCTGATTATACCAATCTATTATAAAAGTTTCCTAAAAATCTCCCCCAAATAAACTAAGGTTTTAAACTAAAAAATGTGTTGAAGAATTAAATCATGAGGATACAAATTATACATTTAATGGTGAGGATTGAATATTTAATCCCCATGGATCAAGGATGTAAAATGGGAAAATATAAATGTTATAAGGGTACAAAATCCAATTCATAGATCTGTAGAAAATAAATAATGCAAATATGATTTGAAATTTAACGCCTCAAAAAACCATATTACTATGGTTTAAAAAATATAAACAAAGGACATCAAATCCCAGCATGACCCTTGGGGGTCAAGGTATGACATTACCTTCTTATCCACATATATATAACCCACAATCTATGAAATAAAAATTGGTCTTACCTGTGAAAAAATGACTCTATATATAAATACATCTTATTAACACATATCATGAAATACTAGATTATGACTTTTTGTTACTCCTCCATGACTTCGTGCAAAAAATTGTAAACATTAGGGACCCTAATATAGCACATTTTCCTCTGAAAATATTAAAAAAAATTAACCATTAATTATATCATACAACACATATGCATAATATAAATAATTAAATACAAAAAGTAAAATACATACATATAAATCAACATAATATTTTCCTTTATATGTATAATTTTTCCCTTACACGAAAAACAATACATAATATTTTCTTCTAATACATAAGGTTTTCTCCTGGCAGATGGGATTCCCCTTTTACAGAAAAATCTATATATAATATATTCAATAATTTTAAAGTTATTCACTTATACAGAAGAATTTTTATATAATTTTATGCCTAAAATATATTGTATTTCGCAAAACCACTTCCCAAAATACTATAAAAAAATTCATAATTCTTCAAAAATGTGTGTTTATTTGTATGGATTTTAATCTTCTATTTTAGATGGTACATAGATAAAAACCATATGCCCAATAAAATAATAATGTACATAGGGTTCTTATATACTTAACCATTTATCCAAATATTGGATATACATCTATAAAAATTAATAGAATATGATACATCCAATTTATACCCTAAAACATGGAATCCCAAACAAAGGAGGACCACAAAATCTTCGATTAAAACCTCATGTGAAAAATATATTACATGCCACGACACCCATTTTTCATGGATGTACCTATTACCGTAAGGTGAAATCCTCAAAAAGTCCCCCTGAACATTCTCTATCAGTCACCCAAGAACCCAAAACACTTCTAATGCCTTCAAAACCATCACAAAATATTATGATATGATTTTTTAACTATTTTAATTATTTTCCAAACACAAATTATTAGAATTCCACATTCTCCAAGAGTCAAAATTAAAATTTTCCAAGATTTTAACCAACCCATCTAGCAAGGGTCTGTTAAAACCTCCCATGATAATGGTTATCATCTAAAATAATTATCATTTTTCATCCAACCTAAACCATATAGGTTATTAGGATATGATGAATGAACAGAATTATATGTATCTTTTTTGTTATGGTCTTTCTAATAGTAGCATGTAAACTGGCTTCACAACTGAAAACATATCCAGCTCCCACATCATGATGTGGATAATTTATACTGACCCAAAAAAAATGATCCATTCATAGTGAAATTAATGAAATATCAAAGCCTATAAATCATATTCCATTGGATAATACTGTTTTTTGTATATCAGAAAATCAATTAGTCAACATAAAAATGATAATTAATCAACCTTTCCCATCCAAACCCACAGTCTCACTCTAATTTCTATATATACAACATAAGCCTCTACCACAATATGTATATCAACCTGTAGTCCATAAGAAATGACATTATATAAACATAGTTACTCAACCAAATTTTTTTTTGACACACACACTTGGTCATACCACCCAACCATCATCACATCTGTATCAAATGTTAATTACTGAATACACTAACTAAAAAATATTCTCTAATACTGATACCCATGTTTGGGTATTCACTATTTATTATATGTAATCCAACAACCAAAATACATGAATTACCCAAAAACTAACACCACTTCTAGGTTTCCATTACAAATATATCATTGTTGGAATCTAAAAAAACTACTCAAAATGAGGACCACATTCTTAAATCATCTTTATTTTAATATCCACTAGAGAAAACGCTTTTTTCTCAATATTTATCATCAACTAAATATTCACCCCCTTGATCCTAATAAATATACCATGAATATTACCATATCATAATCCCCACATGATATTCCAATGATAATATGGTTCTCTAGGAAATCTTTATCAACGCTACGAATAATTAATCTACTTACCCCTAATCCCAATGGATCTAACTCAAGGTTCATGAAATTTCTCACTATCACATGACACTCATGCTCCATCTCACTAAAGGCCCTACATAATACTAATTCAAAACCTAAATCACATTAATTCCTAACTCACAACAGTTAAGTAACTTTTTAAATTCCTTGGCAATCAATCCAAAATACTCAACCCTTTTTTGTTTTAAAAAACCAAATGTGATATCATTATACCACACATTCCAAAGTAGTTCACAACCGACCTCTCTTATGATTTGATAATATTGATATACTCACAACCATGTAACCTCTTTTCATTTCATTATCAGTTTATAAATACATCATATCTCATACCATTCATCCTAAGGTATAGAATTTCCCACTGGTGGAACCCTAATTGACCATGCCCATAAGTATCCCCAGATCTATCTAATACGCATCATAGAATCTTCATTCAACAACCCATTTTCATCTATTTATTAAAATAAACAAGGTTTATAACATAATTCATTATCATCTCTTACTAGGTCACAATCCAAACATGTTCATCCATCCATCTCTTCAACAATCGATGACATAAGTCTACTATATTGGGAAAATAAGGATTTTTAGTAATTATCACAACATATTAGAACCTATCAGGATCCTACCCACAAAAAGACATCAACAGACATTGAATAAATATCCAAAATTGTTTTTCCCACACACAGAAAGAGGTCACATGCAAACATCATGCATTTTCATCTTTTTTCATATCCTCTAGATACGAGTCTTATAACTTATAAAACTCAATTTGTTTATTCGATGGATTTCCCAAAATCAATCATTTCACTCATGACAGATATACTCCAATGAAAATTATACCAAATAAAAAATCATATTTCCATGTATAACATGCATGTTATTCTCATTAATTCAATTATTTGATTTATTTATTAATTATTTGATCATGTCTCTAATGCATTCTAGGCCCATTAAAATATAAGGACCACATTAATTTTTACATTGTAAAAATTAAATTATATCTATCTCTATATCACATACTTGATAAAACCATTCATGAATTAATAAAAAACATAAATAATATAACCCTGATTCACTTTTTTGAGGGAATATATTATCCTGGGATAACACCTCCCTTAGTTTATCTTTAAATATCACAACTCATCCTAGGAAGTAACAATAAATCATACGTCTATAAAATTATAAATCCTAACTCAATGACATCATGAGTCACATCTCGATGATATAAGACTCTCCCACTAAGACAATGGGTCACACATAATATAGGTGGAACATCATAGAGTAATATCCATTCACCTATATCTGATGCCTCTATTTAACTCAAAAAACCCCCACTATAGGATTCTCATATATATATATATAAGATATCACAAACACAATTCATTCTCCCACTCAAGTGTAAAAATCCTCTCCAAGAATATATATACTACAGTACACCTTTAGGTATCCACATGACTTTCTTATTCAGTAAAATCATCACATTATTATGATATATATTATGAAAACCGTAATTTAATAGTCTAGTTATGTAGATTCCCACTAATAACTAATTTTTGAAAAAAATATAATCTTCCGACACATTAAATAAAAATGAATTTTTTCCTATAACAAGTATCCCAAACACCCTCAAGTACTCGCATGTCTTGAAAACCTATGGATATAATATGATGTAGGAATGCATACCCATTTCCACATTAGGATAAAAAAATAAATAAATAAAATAAAACAAAATTTTATATTAAATAACAATAAACTCACATGGGAAATCAAAAATAGAGAGCATCAATATCAATTATCTTGAAACATAAACTTCATCTTGTGTAGGTGTTATCAAAGAAAATTAAATAATTTCTACCCTAAGCTTTAAATAGTCTTATATCCTTTTTATACTATCCCAAAAAATATTATAAAATAAAAAAAAACATTTCTATCACATTGAAACAAATGAAACTAGATCACTCTATTGTACATGGATCAGAACAACAGATGACCTTAGTTGTTCCTCTATGTATATTAGAGGAATCAACATTGTAGTGAGGGTATATGGGGGTTCCATAAAGAGTCTATACCCTCATATCAGAGTAGAAACAAATAGTATAAATATCATATAATCATTCAGACCAACAATCTAATAAATAATATAAATACCATATCCAAATTCCATTATTATAAATAACTTATCACAAGGTATAAAAATGATTTATCTAAAATGTATCCTAATTTAGGTACACAACAACACTATCTCCCATGGGTATATCATATACAACCCAATCCAAAATATTCAAAATAGAAAAATTATAACAAACTAGTCCTGATTCATGGAAAAATATATTCACCTAACTCAATCTAACATATCTAGCTCAACCACCAAATATCAAGCATATGACCTACCTATAAATGTGATTAAGAGGTTGGCTTGGGTACTAATGTTTTAGGGTCATTTATGTATGTTGTTAATATAAATAAGTCAAATGAGACTAATGGTCTGTCTAATATTAATTGTAAATAAAATTTATTTACAACAACATATGATCAGAGTAATATGTATTCTAATCAATAATAATAAAATATATCACTATCAAAATTTAGTTTAAATATTGACTTTTGAGATCAACCATGCAAGATTAATCAAGTTCTTGAAGTATTTGAATATGTCAAATAACAAAATCATGGTTATTATATTCACCCAAATAGAATACGGTTTGTATATATATATATTTCATATTTTTTGGGATTTGATCCCACCCCATAATACCCATCATATATTATATGTGGGATGGTTCCCACCCAATATTATCATCCATATATCCTAATCATGGGGAATGTATCCCACCCAATAACACCTTTTATATTACATGATTGGGTGAATGGTTCCCACCCTGTAATGCCCATCATATATCCTAATCTAGGTGATTTAGTCCCACAACATAATATCAAAAATATATCCCAATTAGAGAGAACAAAACCCACACATAATATCTATAATATAATAATTCAATGTGAATGGAACCAACTCTGCAATACTCATCATATTTCATAATAAAGGGGAATGAAACTAATCCCAAATACTAATCATATAAAATAATTCAGGGGGATGGTTTAAACCCTATAATACCCATCAAATATCAAAATTTGTGGTAACGAACTAACCACATATTAACCATAGTATATAATAATGAAGTGAAATATCTTCTACCCCTTGATTCACATAATAAAACATAATCATGGGATAGAACCCATCAAGCAGGGGGACTGGTGAAAACAATATAATAAAAATCATTTAACATAATATGGGGGAATTATGTTCACCCATATTAACCATCATATATATAATGAAGGGGAATAAAACCCACCCCATAATACTGAACATATAACATAATCAAAGAGGAATATATCCCATCCCATATTACCAAAAATATATCATAATCTAGGGGAATTAAATCTACCATGTTATATACAAAATATAACATAATTGGGTGTAATGGATTAGAAATTGTAATATTCATCATATATAATTGTCACATTGGTTGGACACTATTCCAAACAAGATATACATTACATTAGTTTCCTCTCAACCATAAAACTTATTCCCATTTACAAATTATTAATTGTATATAACCATGTATTCTCTCTAATTACGACTCTTTTTAGAGTCAACATATTCTTGAGGGGTCCACTGTAGTTCCCTAGGTCACATCGAGGTCTAGAAACCTCACATAGGTTCTATCATCCCATTTACAACACGTAGGTAAATTGATGACATTAAATGGAATAGAATCTCTCAAAATTTTCATAACCACATTACATTAATTCCCCCACAAGTAATAAAATATAAGGATCATATAATATTGGATAGAACCTCATCCATATAAATTATCATGTTAATCAACGTTTGACCTCTCAGAAGCAACATATAAATAATTCTTTCCATGGTATATTTATATGACAAAAATCCCTAATCTCCAACACTTAATAGCCTAAAAGAAACTAAATGAACATATTCTAAGGTATAATAGGTTAATTAATTGATATAATTACACTTCATAGTCTACATATCATGTAAGTCATATTTTTACTGAACTACATGGCTATCAGTGACCATGAAATCATTCTACTATTCAATTGTCCATCATAGCACCTGAACCTTCTCTTTGGATCATCAGAATCTAAAGGTATCCTTTCATTTTATAAATAAACATTGACCATACACAAGTGGTGAGTGTTCAAATCACATAAAACAAACCATAATGCATAAACCAGAAGGAGATATTTAAGGACTACCTATATCATTTTGTAAAATTATCCATTAGTAATGCTCAACTGCTATTACCTATGCTATTCTATGCCTGATTGATTATTTCCCACCAAAATGTGGTTTTACCTTTCTCAATAAATTTTTGAATAAATATAATATATATACTAGTTGATCTATAATTATTTCCACAATAATTAATATGGAAAAATAAAATAATTACTCATTGATCAATTACCTAAAGAAAAGACTTGATCAAAGAGGCTTAAGACAACCCTCAAAATCCCACAAAACCTATAAAATATGTATCCAAAATTTCTTATTTCAATTCATAAAATATTTTAACACAAACTGATGGAAATCCACAATAAATCAAATTATTGTCATACCTAAATGAAACTACACAATTTATCAAGAAATATATCCTAGAAATATCTTCTATATAACCCAAACCAAATCCCCATTATATCATCAATATCTCACCATGTTATGGTGGAATCATTATTAAACCACATCACATATACACCAAGGTTAGTGACTAATAAACAATGAAAACAATCATGGAAGGAGAATAAGAATCATACCTTTAATGATGTGGAGACTACATTTAATGTATATAGATAAAGTATTTCGAAGGGGGTAGAGGATGTAAATAGAATATTGGCCTCCCCCTGCACACATCTCTCAAAAAATGAGAAATTCCAAATAGGGTTTTAAATTTAAATCTTTATTATATAATTATTTGTAATGTTTCTAAAGTCCTAAGAAATCATCCCCAATCCCAACATTATGCATTGATACATTATGTGGAAACGAATTCCCAAAAAAATTTACAAATTTCCAATATTATAGCCCAAAAAATGTGTCTTTACTCCTCATAGGAATGACTCATATAAATATATATTAGCATAGAAGTAGTTTGATTCCCAAAATCACAACTTTTTTATACTCTTCCAGGTTTTCATGTAAATGTTTTGAAATGTATAAAAACCTTATATATTACATGGTACTGCAAGAAGATTATTTAATTTCAATTAATGTGGATAAGTGAAAATTATTACATATAAAATTTATCCTTATTAATTAGAAAATAAAATCCATATGTAGAATCATAACAAAAACATTTCTTCATCTATAAGGTTTTTCCCTTAAATAAAAATATATATTTAATATATACTTATAAAAAGTAAAATTTTATATAAATATATATTTTTCACCCTATCAGAAAATCTATACCAAATATATTGTTCATATGTATGTTTTTTTACTCATACTGAGAAAATATATACATAATTCTTCCCTTATACATAATATTTTTTACAAAAATAGAAAAAACTATAATTAGTAGTTTTCCACATACAGATAGATTTTCATATAAATATATATCCCCATACTCATCACCAAAAAAATATTCATACAAGAAAACTAATGTTGATATATACTTTTTTTCATAGATTCATTTTATTAGGCACTCTAATAAACTTCTTATGCATGCTCCAACATCACCCAGGTTCACAGGGAGTTTCAGCACATAACAATTTTTATAAAATTATGGTGTTAACTCCAATATCATGTATAGCCTATGATATACATGATCTATACCCTATAACTAAGAAACTAAAATATAGGATCTCCATAGAAAATGAATAGTAAAATAATGATATGGTTGATGTCTTGTTTAACAAGTTGCACCGACATTCAAGAAAATTGAAATTTATTATGAAAATATTATTATTTAAATGTCACATTCCCATTGAATTTGTGGTTATGATTATGATTAACATCATTATTAATTATATGGATGTATTTCATAATTAATAAAAATGAATTAATAATTTCATATTATGAAAGAAGACAATTCTTAAAAATCATTCTAATTTATTTTTTGTGTAAATACTATAAGTAATTTATGTAATTATTAAAAACATTACTTGAAAAAAATAATTTAAATTATGAAATAATAAAATCATAAATATATTATGGTGATTTTTTTTATTTATTCTAAAAATATTAAATTTTTAGTCAAAAGTAAAAAATGAAATTTTTTTAAAGATTTTATTTTTAATTCATGAATTTAAAAATTCTCATTTTATTTTAAAATAGTATCAATGTAAAATTTATAATATTAGATTTTTAATTATATTATTATGTATCTTGGAAACATTAATATGGTTGAATATGGTATAAAATTATTTTAATACATTAAATGCATCATTCTGAAAAACTGTTTGTCATTTCATTTTTTGTTTAAACGATAAAATAATTTCTTTTCCTTCTAGAAATTAAATATTGAAAAATGGAATCCATATTAGGAATCATGATTTACAAATTAGGTAAATAGGTCTTTTTTATTTTTTTCCCTTATGAATAGTAATTATAATAATTTTTTATTACCATGGTAATGGTAAAATGGGTTAAAACTATTGCGATTAGGAATAAAATTCATTCAAAAACAAGAATTTATTTTATTGTATAAGTCTATAGAATCCATAATCATAAAATTTTCAAAAATATGAACTTTTGTTTCATTTAACATTGATTTTGACCTTTCTGTTATTTAAGTAAATATAATGTTAAATATTTCACTTTCATTCTTTAACTATTTATAATATTTAGTATAGGGATAAAAACAAATTATATTTAGTTATACATTTGTATTTGAAATATTAATTATTTATTTATCATGTATATTCATTTTCAGGTTTTAGTGGTGAAATAATTATATTAAATTTTTACACATCACCAGCATAGTATTCATTCAAAAAATAGAATAATAAAATATATGATTTTATGAAAAAAAATGTAATGCAATTTAGATGAATTATTATGCTTCATTAATTTATTATATAAATATAAAATATTATATATCTTTTAAATATTTAAATTTGAAGTTTATTTTTTAATGTTGTTTTTGAAGAAAAATTTTATGAATAGTCAATAAAATATAATTAATAATATTTTAGGATAAATATAATACATTAAATTATTTAAAAATAATAATGATACAGATACTAGGATATTAGTATGTGAAATTCTATATTATTTCATCCCTTTTCCATTTATGAGACAATTGTCACTTCATAATTAAAATCGGAACTAATTTATATCAAAAAAGTCATTGCCCAAAACGTTTTTACCAAGGTGTTAAAAAATATAATATATAAAATGATATCCTTACTTGTCTAAATTTTTTGGTTTATTATATTAAGACAATTTCCTCTTTATTATTTTAGTCATGTTATTTTGAACCATTTTACATGATATAGAAACATTTTTTATGATAATATTTCAAGAATTTCAAAAAAATACAATAATGAAATTTTTTTATAAGATATATTTATTAAATGATATAAAATTCATAAAAAACATATATTTTATCAAGTAAATTGTTTATGGTTTACAATATCTATTATTTTTTTAAAGTATCTCTTTTCCCATATAAATATTTTGAATATATATAATTATATTTTCAATTGTAGGCCTTCAGACGAAGACAAATTGTAAAGCTCGGAGGGGGTCAGTATTTAAATTATATTAATATTATTATATTTTTTCATCAACAAATAATTTTCTTTAAATAGTCGAATAAAAAAATAATGGGGACTTTTTTGGAAATCTGAGACTATCATTGATTCCCAAACATGGGCTTTACCCTAGCCACAACATAATAATTGTCATTGTCACGAAGTTTAATAAAGTACTGTCACAAAAGTAAATAAATTAATAAATAAATTTATTTATTTATTAGGTGATGTGTAAAAATAGAGACACAATTTATTCTAAAATATATTGTTTTTTCTAATCCCTAGGGCGGCCAGTATTACCTAATGATTTTGAGAGGAGCTGTTTGGGGTTAGCATGGCGAAAGATAATGGATTGAGGAATGATTTTACCAAAAGAATTCAAGTGTCTCATAAATGATGAAAACGATGATTAATTATTCATTAGATATCAATCCTAATATAAGGTAGAATATTTGGTTCTTATTATTTGTTTCCCTGTTTTATTTCCCCTTGAGAAATACAAATCAATTTTTCAAATACTTTGATTCATTGGTCAATCTGGTTGTTTCATATGCAGGTTTATTAACCTAGTGCTGAGGAATTAATATTTTTTGTAAAATTGTCTATTAATTCATCTGTATAACATAAACTAATTATGTCCACCTAAAAACAATGGATGAGGTTTATTCATCATTTTTTATACATTTCTCTCTCATTTCATCACACGTTCATCCCCAAAAATTAATATGGTCGTTAATTTGACCAACTCGACATATTTGATCATTTAATGACCATAATTTAGTGAAATGAATATATTACATGGGTTTGGTTTTCCCATCAAGGTGAAAAGATAATGTATGATGATCTCAGTTGGATTGGGAAAAGATGGGTGAATCTCATTTTCTTGGTTCAACATCTAGAGATAGCTAGGTGAAACTGGAGTGGCGATTCAACCATATTGAAGGCTAGATTATAGTGAAAAATGATGAAGAGAGATAGTTAAAAATATATAAATGGTAATTTTCAAGTATCCTATTTATTGTTAAGGTTAGAGGCATTGGTTACTATGCGTACATAAAACTATAATTTCATGTAATTTCATGACTACAGGGCATGTAGTCTAAATAACAAACACCCTAAAGTCTTTATTATATGGTGATATTGTATATATGAAAATATAAATACCAAATATCATGTAAAATGTGTCAAATTCCATATGATTATGTGGTTGTGGCTCAATATTTATCGCATAGGGTAAAAGGGCATGGACACAACTAGGAACACAGGCACATGGAGATTACATGGGAATGACTAGGTACTCAAACATGACCATTTAAATGGTCTTAGAAAATTCATGGATATGTATAAGGTTCAATTATAATGAGAAAAGGAACATGGGAATGGTCAGGGGTGATACTAGGTTTATAGGATCACTCCATGTACCATCTATACATGTAGTGTACTTCATCTTAGTTAGTATAGAGTCATTCATTTCTATAGTATAGACCCGGTTCAGCTGGGTGTGATTCATTGGTTAGTCCTTATGAAGGTTCCATGTGGAACTAAATCCTGATCATAGGATTGTAATCCTCACTGCTATTTTTTATCAAACTAATTTTGGAGTATCCCACTATGAGATCTGTGTGGGATCCTCTATCATTCCTTCTTCTTCTAGGTGGGGTTCGTCATATCAGCATGACCACCATGTACAGGGCATCAATTCCCTATATATAATGATAATTATTTATGGGTTTTGGTGTCACCTAGTGGTCCAAGGTGTGATACCATACCAGGATGATGAGATGTCCACATATCTATTGTGTACATTTTTATTTAGTCCAAAAGATAAGGACATCTAATATGAGTGTAATTAGAGATAGAATGGATCATGATGTTTATTCTCTCATACCTACACTACCATGAAGCCTCGAGAAGAATCTTGAGGCTGGAAGTATGGTTGATACCTATTTGATTTTTGGAGTCTTCTGTGCTTATATCTAGGTTTTTATAGTCATTATTCCACACATATTTACTGAAATACATGTGAATTGATGAGATAACTACTATTGATGATTTATGGTCATTGTTTTCGGGGAGTAATATAGGGTATTGGCCAAATGTCCCATATATGGGATCTACCTGCACATTTCATGTCTTATATAGATAAAAAGAAATTTTACGGTTTCCTATGTGGAATGGGAGAATGTAGAGTGCGGTTTAATGATAGACTAATTGAGGTTCATATCAATTTGTCATATTAAATCATTCCCCTCCTTTTGAGATGATAAGACTTTATTCCACGATTAGGTGGTCTTTTAATTGTCCATATTCTTTCTCGTTCTACTATTATACCTAAATTGAGGAATATTGATGTATTCATGCATTTGGTAGTAGGTTCACTTTTACCTACATTATTTTATGGGATTGGTTATGTGTGAATTTGTACACGTATATTATGATATTCCATCCCATGTGTGTAATATGATTACTCAGCATTGGTTTCCAACCCCTATAATTTTGATGGAATGCTTGGTGATGTCACACTAAGGTTACCAAAAACTAGACAGGCCCCGATGAGTCAAGGCATGACAGAGTGTTATCAAAGGAGGTTTAAACATAGGATATATGGTTTTAGTTTTTTACTTTAAATGATGTTTTTGGGGATTTATTTACATAATGTTAATGTTTTTTCAGTTTAGTTCCTAGGACAAGGACTCTTATGTCGGAGGGGATGCCAAAAACTCCATTAACCTTGACAGTAATTTCATTACTATTGAATTAGACCATGTATACATTGTTTGTAGGGAAAACATTTGTACACACATCAAATAGGAATGGCTTGGGGATTCCATGACCTTCTTGATTTATCATCCCAATTACACTAATTTATCTTGGTGTATCTTGTTTATTTTAGGATACCTATGTAATGGTAGTAAATTGGGATTCTATAAATGGATCAAAAGGATGTTAAGATGAACCAGGTGGCATTAGTATATTTTAATTTACAAGTGTTTGATCCCTTTATTGGTTTTATAATTTATCCACCACCCTTTTAGCATCATTTTATTCTAGAAGAACCTGATAAATATTTGTATAGGATTTGTGCACTCTATGAGTTTCAGTAGTAGTGAACTCATAGGGATCAAGGAAATATAGAACCCTAGAAAGTTGAGAACTATTTTTTTTTGGTTTCCCAAGTTTTACAACTTTTGAGGACACCTATAGTTTAGATGGGGGTTGTAGTGGTGATTCATCTTCCGGGCTATGTTGGGTGATGGTTGAGTTCAGTTTCTCAGTCACATGATGTCATTAGTTCACATCAATGAACATATATAGTAATAGTAGTGTTGCATGACCATGGTAAAGAATTCAGTGACATTAACTAACCTCTCATGATACTCTCCGGATATGGATTGAGATTCATTCAAAAAATTATATACCGTTGAGTGGGGATTATATATATATATATATCATGTCCAGAGTGACATCTCTTTCTATTCCCACTTATTTCATTGTTCTTGATAGATCCATTATGGTGATGGGATTTATTGTAGAGTCGACGCCCACTGTTAGTACTAGTAGTGGGCTCAAAAGATTTGTGACCATGAAAATGGGTATTATATGGTAGTAATAGGGATTTGGGATCATGAGGGGTTGAAGGGGATGATACCAATATAGAATCACTATATTTTAAGTCTCTAATAATTGTTTTACACAACCTAGAGTGAGGTAGTGCTTCTCTTGAAATAGTTAGGGGAATCTGGAATAGTATTGTCTAACCTGTTGTACTCCAAACAAGGAGGCAGTTGATGGACCAAAAATGATGAGATAGGTGAAGTATCAAGTAGTTTTTTTTGTCGGTGGACATGTAATAATAGAGATTAGAGAAGTATGAGATGGTAGGTAGTTTATCCTCTTTTCACCACAACACCCAGTTGGTCTGAGGATGGATTAAGGACTAGTGGGCATGATAGAGGAGAATTTATTATAGTGGGGTCCTACAGACCTATGTTTTTTGTTATAATTATAGGTATGGTAAGTTTATTATATAAATTATCTATCAAGATGATAGACATAGGTGTTTGACACTCTTTTAGGATCGAGACTTTGAGATTCTAGTTAAGCCCTTGGCCCAACCCATGCACTTAAAGACTCCAACCAGAGGGGATTATTTGATTACACACTGGTTTCCATTGTGTAAACTGACTCTCAGAGGAGATAGATTCTTATGGTATCTCATTTTATAAATTATGAGGCCTTATAAGTCATCATATGTATCGAATGATTTTTTATGCTTCATGCCTATATTAACTACTATAGGTAAAGGATACAATTTCTCCATGCTGATAGATCTATGTTTTCCTTTGTGGGTGATAAGTAAACCCATGAAAAGTAAAATTGGATTATATGTATGAGGATATAACTGATTACTTTATAATTGGATAATATTACCCTAGGAACAGTGTATGTTATAATATTTTAGATTCCTAATGTGGTGGTTTAGTATGTTGAGGTCTTTCATAAAGTTTTTCAAGGCTTACAACCATATCAAGAGTTTGAATTATGTATTGACTAGAAACTAGGGACAACCCAGATATATGAACCAACATGTCATATGGATCCAGTAGAGATCTATTAGCTAAGGGAGAAATTATAGAATTGATACAGGAAGGTATTTTTCATACCTACAGTTTCTCCCTTGGAAACCCCATTATTGTTCACTAATGTTTTGGATTAGAGCTTATGTATATGTGTATATTGTCATCACCAAACCTTGGTTAACATGATGAATATGTATCCACTATTGAGTATCAACTACCAATTCAATTATTTGATAGTGGATAGATTATTTTCAATGATTTCCCATAGATCAAGATATTACCAGCTATGAGTATGGGATGAGGATTTACCAAGATGGAATTTGAATGTATCTATGTTCCTTATGAGTACTTTTTGATTCATTCTAGCATAATGAATTCCCCATAAGTGTTTATAAGTCTCATTAAATAGATATTCCACTCTTTACTAGGATGATTTTTTTGGTCCTCATTGATGAAATCCTTGTGTGCTCAGCATCCAAGGAGGAGAACATGAGATATTTATGGATGTTCTACGATATAATCCAAGAGAAATATATGTATTGGGATATATCAAAGTGTCAGTTATAGATTATGGAGGTCCACATTCAAGAATATTTCATCTGCAATGGTGGTGTACCCATGGACCAATTAATGGGTGAGGTAGTGTTATCATGTGATCCACCCAGTTGAATGACCGAGATACAAATCTACCATGGGTTGGCTAGGTATGATAAGATAATTTTCTTAATTTCTATAAGAAAAAAGTTTCAATGGATACCTTGACTCAGAAGGGGAATCCTTGTGTTTGGGAGGATATGTAAGAGAATATTTTTTTAGGATTTTGATAATAGTTGGATGACTGCCCCTATCTAGATATTATCATAGGAGAGTGTTGAGTATGTTTTGTTTTGTGATTCCCCCAGGACCAAAATTCATTGTGTTTTGTTGTAGGGGCATCATGTGATTACTTATGGGTCTCAAAAATTGATTCCTCATGAGAAGATCTATGTGATCAATGATCTATAATTGAATGTAGTAGTATTCACCCTGAATATGTTGATAAACTAGGTTATTGGTGGATAGTATATCATTTTTAGGACCATAAGAGTCTCAAGTATATCTTATCCCAAAAGGATCAAAAAATAATAGAGTGGATGGGGCTAGAGTTCCTATAAGATTTTGACATTGAGATAGTCTATACTCTTTGAAAGGGGAATGTAGTGGTCATTTCTCTATGTATGAGATCATATTCATAGTTTATGGCTATGTTTTCTTAACAATTAGCCTCATTGTAGTTGTCCTTAGTGGATGAGGATAGTGAAGAAAACATCCAGTTTATGTTTCTTACACCATTTATTCGACATAAAGTTATTGACGTTAAAGATTGAGATACTAAATATGATCCTTTGTGTACTTGTATATCGACAATTTGTTCTTTGTATGGATTTTCTATTTCTAGGGAGCGTGTTTTCTTTTTATAAGGGTGAATGATAGAATCAATTAGATAATGAAAGTAGGTAATGATTGAGTTTCATACATCTCCATTGGTGTTATATCCTTCTTTGTTGAAAATGTACTAGGAACATTGATGATATCATTGGTGGATAGGTATGAGTATGTGTATAGTATAGTTTGTCTCTTAATTACTCTCTCGACATAATGTAAATGTCGATCCCTGTGTTCAAATGGTTTTTTCTATACCCGTTGATTTACTATAGTGTATGTAGTATAGTATATCTATAGACATCATGATGGGCCTACCATAAATGTCTAAAGGATTTGATGTCATTTGGGTAATCGTAAACTGACATACCATGTCAGAACAATTCCAAGCTATATGACATCAGGGTTCTACATAGATATTGGGATGAATTTTCATTTAAAAGATTGTCCAAATTCATGGATTTATCATTATGATTTTTTTATACCATGATATTTACATCTCATTAGGATTAAAAAGGGGATTATTGGATGAATTTTGGAATTAGTTGTGTTTGAGCATGGTGTTTCACGGATTGGTTGATAACCAGACTGAGTAGACCATGAAGGTCCATGAGGATATACTAAGAGCTTTCATATTTGATATTATCCATAGTTGGGAGGATAACCAACCAAATTGGACTTTTCATGAACCAAAAAATACCATTCCACCATTAGTAAGGCACCATTCATGGCCCTATATGGGAGACTATATAGGTCCCCATTAGGCTTGATAAACCTAATAAACATTGATCTTAGGGGTTTAGGGTATGTGATAAATACAATAGAGAAGGTTCATATCATTTAGGAGTGGACAAAAGCTATCCAAATCCATCAAAGTTTTTATATGGACCGATGAAGGAGGATTTTTTAGTTAAAAGAGATAGACCTTGTCATTGTTAAGTTCTCACATCAAAATGGATTTTAATGATTTATCTTAGGTTTAATTTTATATCTATGATCATTGGACCTTTCTAGATACTATATAGGGTTGGAGAGGTGGCATACCACTTCGTCCTACCACTACAGTAAGATTAGGTACACAATGTTGTCAAAATTTCACAACTATGTAGGTGTTTTCATGACACATTTCATGCTATCAACTAGGGTGGGATAGGCATTGAGGATGGATTAACCATTACGAAGTAACTATTGGAGATTTATGATTTGTGGGAGAATATCCTACATGGGAGAGTGATTCACTTAGTACATTCCTAGTGGTATTAGGGAAATATTTAAGAGAACACATGGGAGGGGGAGACAAGTATTCAATCTTTTCATCCTAATCATTTTGAGTAGTATTTTCCAATTTTCACAGAAAAAATAACTAATGTGGGGAGAACATACCATCTTTTATCTATATAAATATTTATAATGTATATAATAATATTTCATGAACTTAGAACTGAGATGATGTGTGATTCATGGGCCTGGAAAGTATTATTATTCATTTTATATAAATATGAAATATATTATATGATGCGCACAATGTTTTCATAAACAAATAGAGTGAATATTGAATAGGTACATGGATGGGAAATCTATGATATCTGTTGAGTAAATAACATTGGTTTCACCCTAGTCAAGACACAATCTTTTTCGAAATCGAGTATTTAGTTAATGTGTTGTCATGAGTAAAAATTCTATAATAAATTAATGAATTTATTTATTAATTCATTTCAAAATATTGTGACCTAATATCAACTATAAATATATAGTTAATATAAATCCTTGTGGTCAGTTGAATAACCTTTTGATTTTGCGAGTTTCCATTGGAGGAGATCCTGGAAAACAATAACATATCATATATCATTTACACCAATGTTATTCAAGGATATCAACAATAATTACAATGATTATTTGTTCATCATGTGTTATAAATACCAAACTGATGTAGGGTATTTAGTTTTCATTATTTTTTCCCCTTTTGATTTCCATTAAATAATTTCAATCAAATTATTCTAACAATTTTATTCAATGGTTGTTTGTGTTTTTGTTATTGTATAATTATTTACCTAGAATTGGTTAATTATTATTTGATTCTAATATTTATATTCATTCACCATTCTATCATCAATTAATTGGGGATAACACAAATAATGGATGAGGTTTTATCCTTAATTTTTTAATTGTATTTTTCTCCAATGATTCTTCATAGGTTAATCACAAATTCGTTCGTTCCACAATGATTAGAGAAATACATAGTATTATATTTTTATTAGACCATTATGTGATTAAACATGTTGAAATAATTGGTGTAGGTTCATGACTATGGGTTTGATCTTGGTGTGATTATTATAGTGGATGATCAGTGGCGGATCAGGATTAAAATGGTGATTCTGATTTTCCTGGATTTACTCATGATAACGTCATGTTGCAAAAATAGTGTATTTTTTAGGGGATTGGAGGAGGGATTCTTAAAAGTTGACAAATAGAGGGTTATTCAATACTGAATCCTTTATTTTCATCCACAATCATGGTTGGATCAAATATTTATGTTAAGGTAAAAGACACATACATCAACCTTTAATTTCTAATAAAATAATGACTACAAGGTGAATAGTTTTATGAACATGTGTTTTGTAGTCTCACTCTACGTTTCAAGGGTTTTGGGGTAGATAAAAATATCACATTCCATGTAAAACATTTCACATGTTTTGTGACACAATTATGGTGTCTGTTCTTGATTCCATTGATTACATAGCCACAGATATAGCCAAGCACACAGGTATGGGAAGACTAGCAAGGCATAGCCCAAAACTCATACATGACCACATACACGGTCAAGACCATTGTACATGTAATGGACTAGTTTACATGGGAATGGGTAGAGGAACATGGAATTTTACATGGTAATATCTATGTTTAGAGTTACAAGTCGTGTAACATTTATACACACCGTTTACTTCTTCTAAGGTAATATGGAGACCTTTGTTTGTTCATTATAATCCTGTTTCATCTGAGTGGGACTATGTAGTCTGTCTCTATGTGGGAATAGTGTGGAATTACATATTTTATATAAAATTATGTTCCTATGATTAATTATTCTACTAGATTGATTTCGGTTTATCCTTCTATGTGACAAGGGTTGGATATGCTATCATTCCTTCTACATCCAATGTGGGGTTAGTCGTATCACCCTGAACACGATGAAAATAGTGTCTATTACCATTCTCATATGCTGATCTAGTTGGGTTTTTGGTGTATCCCAATTACCCTAGGTGTCATCCCCTTCCTAGAAGATGATATCTTTAGAGATCCAATTAGTACTTATATGGTGATACTTGATAAGCATGCCCTCTTTTATGAGAACCATTAGTGACACCATAGCTCATGGAGTGGATTTTCTATAATGAATTTGTATATCTAGGTTTTGATTATATTTATGTTTCATATCATTGTTAAAATAGATTTTTATTTTTGCGATGGCAACACTTCATGATTTATGTTTATTTTTTTCGAGGTTTCCAACAGATTATTGTTATACTCATCCATGGATGGACACATTCCATTCATTTCATGTATTATGAAGATGTAAAAACATTTGATGGTGTACTAGGAAGACCAAAAGTTGGTTAAACCTAGTTTATTATAGATAGACCAAGGCTCATATTGGGGATACGTTAGACAATAATTCCCCCATTTGAAGTGGGTTGGACATTATTCTTAGTTTTGGTGGTCTTGTATTAGGCCCAATGATTTCCAATATTTTTTCAATATTTCATTATTATATATTAATTTAATAATTAATTTAGTATCAATTTCAATTTACTATTAGAAATATATAGTCTTAGAAATGTGCATGTGTGTATAGGCACAATAGGCTAATGCCTCATATGTCTTTGATACTCATACTCGAAGATAGTTGGGAGACCCTAGAAAATTAGAGGTAAGCTTGGGTTTTCACTCTATGATTACAACTATCCATGTGGCACATGGTGCATCAGGTCACAAAAATGGTCCATTTATGGGTCACTTTTCTTTTTTATTGTATCATTATTAACCATTGAATAGTAAAAAACATTGATATTGTGGAAATTGTCAAAAGAGGTGATTGGGGTTAAAGAAAATATATAAGGGTAAAAAAACTCCTAAACATGTAAATATTTATTTTCTATAAGGATTTCAACTCATACTAGGAATATGTTATAAATATATAAATTTTAATCCACCTGAACATAAAATATAAATTATATTAGTTTAATACTTTATGTAATTTTATGTGTTCTTCTCTCCAGACTTATAAAAGGGAACATATTATACTATCTTAATCACACAATTTGAGCCATATATCTCAATAAAAACTTCCAAATTATATTATAAATATCCCTTGAAACTAATTAGTGTTTATTCCTTAAAATACCATTCCAATGGTCCTTAATAATGTATCTAGAAGAGGAACACTAATAAAAAAATCATCCTAAACGATCACTTTCAATTTATTTATTATTATACATCCTCTTAATATGTGTCATTCACCACTAAAAAAATAAATTATGTATCTTAAATTTATATAAATTTTATTATTATTATAGAACAACATTTATTCACACACGTTTCCATTAAACGGGATGTGTGAGTTTCCCTCATGCATACGTGTTGACTACCGCCACTATGTAGAGATACAAATCATTTTCCATAATAATATTTTATTGATAGTTATTATGATGGACATAAATATTACACATGTTATTTATGTCATAATTATGATAATTTAATTATAATATTATAACGAGCATCATACCTTCCATTCTTTTGGAAAATGATAATGGTGCTAGTAAATATGTGTGGACTACCACCTCTACGAAGCTATATTATTCGCTGTTTGATTCCTAGGTAAATTTATGTTAATAACGATACATTTAATGAATTAATAAGATATATATTATATAATAATTTGTATATAAATTTTAATAACTATTTACCTTAATTTCATCCCATCCTTCGAAAAATGGATGAAACTTTCATGGGTACGTATGACCTTTAATCTCCATGATTAATGTAATTCATTTTTCTATCCCAAACCTTTATGGATGATAACGAATATTTAAATAATGAATATAGAAAATATTTATAAAACTTATAACATTATGTATATTCATGAAACATGAACTATGGATGAAGACTATGACTTCATAACTAAAACATCCATGAAAAACGAAGTAGTTCCCACTCAAAATAGGGATTTTAATAAAGAATTATTAATAAAAGGGTACCAAAATTTATAAGTAAATAATAAGTAGTATTATAATTATTAATATGGTTATAGAACATATTTATTGTTAATATTAATTTATTATATAGGTTATTTTAATACGTAAAATGTAAGATATATTCGATTTATCACCTCACTTTTATTTCACGGAGATATATTACATATTAATCATTTGTTTATATTTATGGTATAAATACAACCACTTTGACATGTTATGTCAAAAATAAAAGTATTCTAATGATATTGAACAAAATTTATGACATTTTTTCATGGTGATTATGATCCCAAAGTTACCAAAGTGGTGAGGGATTTATGTATCTATATGATTTTAATCAGAATTATTTATGTTCAAGCATACATTGAGGAATATTTATGATAATTATAAAAGAAAAACATCTATTTCCATATCATATGGTTATTGAAGGAATTTCTATGTTATAGATATATTTTACACTTTGTTATTTTTAAAATTATCAAGATTATGTTTTGAGAAAAATAAGATTTATTTCATTTTTTAGACGAGAATATTTTTTACCGTAACTATTATTTCATCAAAATGTTTTAAATAATGTTTTAATATTATAATATGAATTTTTAAAGTCGTGTTTATACATATTTTATTATTTAATAAAAAAAAGTAAAACTTATCTTCTTCTCATTTAATGAATGAGTTATTTTTAACTTTATTCTAAAAATGTAAAAGAGATAACTTTTTTGATATATATGGGAGGAACATAATCTAAACATATCATGAACACTAAATCAATTTATTCTTATTTTATAATGTTATGTTTTTATTTTTAAATAAATTATTATCTTTATGATTTTTGATATTTTTTAATTTTAAATAACTAGATTCAAAATGAAATGGTTATTTTTCTCATAAACATTTTGAGTGATCATTGAATGGATTTTCCATATATGATGAAATCCTTAAATGTTACTTATATATCATTATGGATGCGATTCATTGATATAATCCTTTTTATATCTAAGGATGGTTTATTTTTATGATGATGATATGTTTACAAAACCCATTTTATTTTCTAACATCAATGTTATAATTAAATGTTAAATTTTTTTCCTGATTTTGTAGTGTATATATTAATAGATCATGACTATGTGATAGGTGAGTCTGTTAGTTTCCCATAATGGATTGGGTAAATATGATTAACACATGAGATAAATATGTTACATGTGATAATGATTTCATATACACAGTTTAATGTATGGATCTGGTTTTTATGTCCATAATATTATGTATGGACCTAGTTATCATGTCTATAAGTTTATACATAGACTTGGTTTCATTTCCATAAATTTAAGTGATAGACTGATTTTGTTTATATAACTTAATGAGTGAACCTATTTTTATTTATAAATGTTTGAAATGTTATAATCTTATATTTTTCTTATATTAATGTCTATGTTATGATTTCATGCATCATGACTAATTATTGATGATTCCACACTATTATGAATATTGTCCATTATGGACAATGTTTTATGCCATAAATCATGATTATGATTCATGGAAGATTGGTTACGAATGTTATAATTTGTGATCTTATTATCATAAACATATTCTCATCTTATTCTCATGTAAGATCATTGTTTCATATTTCCTATGTTTACCCTAAATGAGAATTTAATATCAGTCATTATTATTTATTCCTTCCCCAGGTTAAAAAATTATTATAGTAGGGTGTTCCTAATAAGTGTTCCTTGTGGTAAATGGTGATTATATTTCAGGAAATAATTGGATTATGTATCTAGTCTCTAAATACATTAATACTTTGTGTTTATGATATTGATATTGATATCATGTGACGAATATTTATCCAACATGTTGTCATATTTATGTAGGAAATGTGTGGGTCTCTATAGTTTTTATCAAAATAGGATTTAGTCCATCATTTGAGAATAGGATTAAATAAATTTGTGAAATCCCTATGGATAAGTCTATGTATATGATATCATCTTATATATTTTCTACAAAACATATTGTTTTGTTTTCTTAAAAAAATACATACCAATTTTGATACTCAAAAGAGAATAATAATTTGAAATAGATACACTTAGGGGGTACAAACCTGAAATGGGTGGATTTTTTATTCATGTGATCCTCATCAATTTATGATGAGTCTACCACAAACTACACACTATGATAGAAACTCCCAAGGGATACACTTGTGTTAACTCACATATTGCTTATGAACCATTATAATGGTTATGAATATATGATATACTAATATGGTATAGGTTAATCATATGGTTTCATATATCGAAATGAAATTGTCATGATTTAGATAATATATTATTATTATTTTCGTGATCTCTCATTATAATTATTGTTTCTCATACTATGGTTATTGGTTTTAGAAAATGGATAGAACCATAAGTGTTAATGTTAATGATGATTGTGATATTCAATGGAATGATTTTTTTTCTTGATAACCAAAATAAAATAAGAAATTTAAGGGAAATACTTTTGATTATGAATATTAGTCTATCCTGATATACAATATAAAATGTAAACAATGGTTAGTTTTCTAATGATTTAAATAATAGAAAGATAGAATTTTATGACTGTTAAATTGGTAGTGAACATAGAGGAAACAAATTTTAATTTTACTAATTTGTAGAAGAGAACCCATGATAATGTATTAAAGGAAGTAGAAGATATATTTTTTGTGGAAATAATGGTCAAATTGCCATGAATTATTGAGAAATGTAAAGTATTATGTATGGATATCTTGGGTATTATCCCAGTAAATGGCCTAATCTTAGGGTTAAATCCAATACAATGGAAGAGTATATGATATGCAGATCATGGATGTGTAATGATTATAGTTATTATGTATTTTTTTTAGGAATTGTGTTTTAGAATTTTTTTATTCAATTTTTTTATATTTATAAGAATAAAGTGGAAAATGAATATTTTTATTCTAGTTTTTTATAAGGATTAGTATGAATGTGATTAATGGTACTGATAAACTATAAATATTATTCAATTTTATTATGATATTTTTATGGAAAAAACATGATTTAGTTACATATATCATTTAATATGTTTTTGATTCGAATACAATTATGTTTAGTTTAGAAAATTAGATAACTGGAATTGATAAGGTATATGAGAAAGTAATGGGGACCATGAAAGTTTGTGTTGACTTGATAAGAAAGTTATTTTGGTCATATTTCATTATTTTTTACATTTTTTGTTTTATTGAATATATTAAATATTTTATGAGTTTATTTAAGGAATAAGGATAGTGTAAATTTTTTTAAGTAGATATGTTTTCAATTAAGTCCTATAGTGATGAATTTTATTAATATATTTTAAGAGAATATATTAACATAGTACTAAATTTTTTGTTAAATGACCTTATGAGCAAATTTTTGTTGTTTACAAATAATTTTTTTATCAAATATATAATATTTTGGAATTTTGAATTTGTTCAGACGTGTTTTGGAGGATTCTTAACGTTAACGATTTTTATAATATATAATGATTAAATTTTGAGGATATTACTGATGTTTTAGAGATCAATTTATTGAAATTATACATATTGGTAAACATTTGTGAATTTTTTTGTTATTTATTTATATACAAAAGGAATTATTTTTAATTCTTTTTAGGATACTTTGATCAATTAAAATATAATTTTTATGGATTAATGCATGGTAAAATCATCATTAATAATAATTTCTTGGAATAATGGAAAAATAATTAATTCATTGAATCTAAAAGAATTAAATATTTCTTATGAAATGGAAATAAATAATGTAAGAACATTTTATAATTCCATCTAGCTTGATAGTAAATTAATCACTCAACTTTAGGAAAAGGGTATTGAAATTAAAATGTTATCCATTTACCTTAATTTATGATGAATTGATGTTTTTTACCCCACAATGATTTATATTATTATTTTGATTAAATTTATTAAGTAAATTATAACTATCACTATATATTAATCTTTGGATGGTAGTTCTCACATCCATATGTATATTTTAACTTCACACCAACATTCTCATTATATAGGACCTCAATTATTTTTCTACTATTATCCTTACCACATCCATTCTGAAAAATATTTTTTCTATCCCTCTATACAATTTGGGATTAAAATATGGTTATTGTTAATTATTGGGCCTTCTATTAACATGATAAATATTTAATGGAACAATTTATTTATTGGGGGAGATGAAACACACTAAAAAATTTGTTTAAATAATAATAAAGTTCAATAGAATTATTTGCATGAAACACTAAGAATTATGAAAATTGAGATATATTATAAAAAATTTATTATTTAAAAGTGACCCATCCATTCAATTAGTATGTATGAACAACAGTAATTGTGCTATGAAATATATTGATAGTTCTCATAATCAATAAAATTTCATTTATGAATTCTTAGGAGACAATATCTCATATTTTACAATATTTTTTATTTCTTTCCTGAGAGAATAATATAATTAATATAAATAATTTTTAAACATATATTTCATAAAAACATTATCATTTTTGAACTCAACATATAAATATTATGCAATGTTGATTTTTTTGGATTTAATCTAAAAATATTTATTTTCTAATTTATATTTATAAAATACTTATTTTTATTGAAAATGTATTTTTATTTCTATAATTTATAATGAATCATTTTTTTAAAATGTATTCAAATTAAAATATGTTCTATAATATTATTAATAATATAAATAAGTTCAATGGTGTTAGTTTTATTATTTAATGTAGTTTAGAAATGTTTATAAATAAATAGAACTTTTATGAAAAATTAGTTTTCACTATGTTTTCTATCTAATCATAACTTAGTGTCTTCTATTTATGGGAATTCAATCCTTAAAAATGAATTCCATTTTTTAAATAAATATTTCATGGTTTTTAAAAATATCTCAGTTATTTTTGGTCATTATGAAATGTAGATATAGTAAATTATCACTATAGAAAAAGTAAAATGGGTTAATTAGGATTATAACTAATGTGATAAGGCTACATGTTCAGAAAAAATATTACAGTTATTTCATTAGATGAGTCTATTTCATCCATAATTATCGAAACATTGAAAAAATGACATTTTTCCACTTAAATATTGTTTTGATCATTATTATATTTTTGTAAAATGTAAAATAAAAAATGTCACTTTCTAACTTAAAATGCCTATAATATTTTTTTTGTACAGATAAGAATAATATATGATTAGTTATAAATTATTAATATAAATTATAATGAAATTTTTTATCATGGAAATTATTTTTTTATTTCTATTGTTGAAATAATTACATTAAGTGAATACGCAATGTCGACATAGTATTTATTCAATTAATAGAAAAAATGATTTTAAAAATATTAAGAGGAATAAATTTTTTATGAATTATTATTTTCCAAAAATTATATATATAACAAAATATAGATTTATTAATGGTTTTTTTAATAAAAATGCTTTCATGTAGTTTTCAATTTCAAAATATATAAATAGTTCATAAATTGAAATTGATAGTATTTTATGTTAAATATATTTTCATAAAGTATAAAAAATATATAAATATCCCTATGAAGAAAAATTCAGATGATTAATTCTCCATACATCATCTTTTTCAATTTATAATGAAATTTACTATTTATAATTATTTTTATAACTCTTTAATATTGAAAATTTAATTACCCTAGTTAAAGTTAGAATTCGGTAAAAAATAGTTAATCCAAAAGAGAATATTTAAAAAGATATCAAAGAATTTAGAACGATGTCATGATAGAAATTTTTTTTCATGAGATGGATACATATTATATTATTATATTTAATTTATTCCACAAAATGTTAATAAAGACATTTTATAATAAATAAAATTTTATTAAATAATTTAAAGTTAATAACATTACTATCTTAAAGCAATGAATTTGATATGTTTAAAAACATGAAATATGTTAAATTTATGGGTTAATTGTATTTTTATGTTAACATTCATTACCCTTAAATAGAAAGAATATTGATATTTCGATAATTGTAAAATGTGGTAATGTGGGGTTAAGACAATGTAAAAATCATTAAAACATCACTTAAACATATGCATATTTTGTGTTATGATATTATATAGAATCAAAAGAACATATTCCTTGAAATATATCTATTTTTATCCAGATTTACATGAAAATTAATGCATAATAATTTAATTCATTATGTAATTCCAAGAGTTCCTTTCTTTTAGCTTATAAAAATAAACCACTTTTCCTATCATACACGAACAATTTGGGCCATATAGATCCTCCAAAGCCTTTCCAATTATCTACTAAGATTCCATACATATGAATTATTTGTTTTTAACTATTTGATCTTTTACTCTAAGGGTCCTTAAGGAGGGATCTAATGGAGGTCTACGGAAGATGAGGTAATCAACATACCCAACTTATTTTAAACAAATTCTACTTTTGTCTCCTATAAATCTATTTTATTAATAATAAAATAATAAAATAAATATAATAAATGTATATAAATATTTTTATAATAATTTAACCATCAATATTGGAAATTTTCATTGAATGGGATGTGAAAGTATCGTTCATGCGTATTTGCATAGTACAACCTCAATATAGTGATACAATTCATTTTCCATCACCTTGTTTTATGAATGGTTATTATGATGTGTTTAATGTTTATAAATATCATTTATGAATTAATTATTCTTTTATATTAATAATATAATCTCCAACTTCTTTCTTTCCAATCCCTTGGAAAATGATAATGTTTATTGGGCGTTGGTGTAGACTACCAAAACCACAAAGCGATGTGATTTTTTTTATTCTTTATTATGTTGACTGAAACAAGGTCAGATTTTATGAATATATATGATATATATGGTATAATAAAGATTATATAAAGGTAATTTATAATTTATCTTTCTCTTATTCTAGTCGTCAAAAAATGGATACAAGATTCATATGTACATAAAAACTACCATCTTTATAAACAATGAAATTATTTTTTCTGCCTCTGCCATTTATGGATGATTATAAATATGTATATAATCAGAATATATCATACATATATCTTTATTATAAATTTATTATATTATGTAAAGACGATCAATGTAAAATTTCCATAACTGATGAACAAAAATTTCAACGGTAAACGAAGTTGTTATCACCCGAGAGAGTGATTTTACTAAATAATTATTAACAAATGGATGATTAAATGTTATAAGTAAATCATAAATGGTATGAAACATATGAATATGTTCCTATAATATATTTAAAATAAATATATATTTATTATACAAGATATTAGAATGTGTATGAAGAAATATGATACTTGAGGCAATGGATTTACTATCTCACTTTTATTTGTTGGAGACATATGCAATATACAACACTTATTTCCATTATACGGTGCATATAATTTATATAATTAGTGTTATATCAGGAATATCTTTATTTTAATAATATATAATGTTTCTTTTCAGAAATATTTTCATGGGTCTTATAATTGAAATGTTACCAAAATGGTAAAGGATTTATGTTTTAATCCCATTTTAATGAGGATTGTTTATGCTTTACAACAACCATTCACTTTATTACGCATATAAACATGATTTATAACATAAAAATTATCTTAATAAATATATGAGTATATAGATATCTAGTTTATTGGTAAATAAAGAACATTATTGAACAACATAGAATATAAAACACAACAACTTTTATTGAAAATTTCTTTTACATGACCACAACATTCTTACGTACTTAGAATTTCAATGGATAACATAAGGAAATTAATAAGAAAATGGTGATCTATAAATCACAGTAAGGTATTAAACATGTAATATCATGAATAATATAGTACTTGTTAAGAAATGTCCATATCAATGGAGAATAAGAAAAACATGGAAATAAAGGCATGATATAGCATGATTATCATAACATGGAAATGTGGAAACTAAATTTAACATGATATTAGAATTATATAAGGATCATTACACATGGATCCTAAGTAAACCCTCAGTAAAAATGAATTATCATGAGTATACCCTCATTAAAATTTATGTATCATGATACTAATATTACCCAATTAGTTTGAGTGCTATCAGGGTTCACCCTTCATAATAATTTCATTTCACGCATAAGTGTGCCACGTGGATCATATAACATTGATTCATTAAACATGTTAATTAATTCGGATATAATGTAATTTTAAATTCTTACATGAATATCTGTATTCAATAAGTTAATGTTCATAAATCTGAATACCCTTGATAGATTAATGAGCTTCGTATCGAGAACACAATGAATTTGGACTAAAAAATCACGGTGCAATTTCGGCAGCACAACGACATTACATAAGAATTCATTAAAAATTTTGATGAAACAGTGAGGGGTGTATCATCATATATACAAGAAATGTATATTATGGGTTCATATTGATTCATGTACCAATATATTAAATGGAATTTAGATTCATAATACTAAATAAATGCTTGAATGATAATGAGGAGGAAAAAATCCCTTGAGGAATTTTAGCATGGTAACCGGTGTACATGGGAGGAATTAATGAGAGATAAATGGGTATATAATCATTAATAAAAAAATAGGTATGTATGGGGGTAGTTATAAATTATACCCCAACATTTTTATTTGAAAATAAAATGGTATAACAACACAAATATATTTTGAAAAAATGAGAAAGGATGAAATCCCTTACAGGGAAGTGTGATCCCAAACGCTTGGAAGAGTCTTGAGAGAGGCTTCATGGGAGGTTGGGGCACGTTGGGATGATTTAGATAGATTAGGGAAGGGTTTGGTCGATCTATAAAGTCTTTTAGTGAATAGAAGTGTGGTCTTGGGTGGGTTTATATCAAAGAAGAGAGGGAATTCCTTAATATTTAGGTTTTGGAAACCACATATTAAAATAATCATAACCCAAAACCAACCCATCGGTTTTTACCATCTGTTTATCCTAACTTTAGTGGGAAAAATTATTTTATAAGGCCAATGGCCTATCTTATTAAAATATTATCCTTTCTTATGTAATGTTGAGTGACATTATAAATGAAATCATTTTAAAATATAAAATGTTTTATAAGTCTTTGAGGGTCCACTAAGGCAGTAAAATATTAATCAGAAAAATATAAAATCACATTATTTAATGGTCAAAACAAATATTGTCCAAAAATACCATTTATAGTATTTTATTACATCACTATTGTGTCATTATGAGGTCATAAAACACATTTTATATTTAAATGATATTTATTTTTCACCAAAAAATTCCAATATCTCAAGAAATTTATGAAAAATTCAATATTGGATAATTTTGACATCTTGATTAAAAAAAATAATCTTTAGTTTTTCTATATAAATTTCAAAATATGTTAATTTTTACATTTAAAATAAATACCGACATTTATTGAAAATTTATTGTTTTATTCAAAAACATATTTCAAACCATAATAAAACATACAATTGTATTCATAAAAATTATATTATCATTTATATTTAATAATAACTAATTTTGTAATAATATTTTAATAAAATATTATTTAATTCAAAAAACCATTAATTTATCATAATATATTTGTTAATTGAATATTATCTAAAGAATACTATTTGTTATTTTAAAAAAAATTAACAATAATAAAATGAATCCATATTCATTATTATATACATATATAATGGAAATAATCATAGTGCTAGGGTATTGTTATGTAACACCTTATAAATCATCCATTAGACTTAAGGGTATGGTGTGCTATGGTGATAGATTCTTAGGGTGGCTCGAATAACATCGCTTAGGTGGTAATCCCTATCAACTTCCACTTATCATGTAGGCATTTCTATTCGAGCTTAACGTGTATAAGCTTTTCCTAGGATTTGTCAAGAAGAAAATACCAGTGACACCCCCTTCTTTCTGAGATCAGAAAAATGTGCCTTAGATAAATCAATTCAACTAGATGGGGCCATCGCTTCCTTTGTCTGAGTAATTTTGATTTGTTAGAGCTCTATATTTATATAAATCAATTGATCAATGTACAATTACTTTATTAGAAATGGTAACTATTATTTATGATATTTTAAAATTCAAAAACAGTAAACCAAGGAAGTGCATATTATATATAACCATTTAATATAATATGGAATTTAAACAGATCTATAGGAATTTTCATTAATAAAATATTGGGTCATTAAAATCTACTCACTTAAGAATTTTCTCCCTCAAAATTTTATTTCACTGCACTAACACAAAAGAGTGTAACTCTGCTTCATCCCTTCCTCTGATTCCCATGTTGATTCTTCAAACTAGTTGTTTAGCCACAACACCTTGACTAGGGGAATTGACTATTTTCGTAGAAATTTTTCCATATGATCTAATATCTTCATTGTATTTTCTTCATAGGAGAGGTCATTGTCAAATTGTACCACCTATGGATTGTGTACATATGTTGTGTCAGGTATCTACTTCCTAAAATGTGAGGCATGGAATACATCATATACATTAGATAGGTTTGGTGGGAGTTATAGTTGATATCCCACTGCTCCAATGAGATCAAGGATCTCAAAATGGAGGTTGTACCATGTAATAATCTTTCCCTTCATCGAAAATATTATAACTCTCTTCCACGGTGATATGCAGAGGAATACCATGTCCCAGAAATCACACTCTAGGTATCATCGACGATTGTCATCATAGGTCATTTTTTGACTCCTTGCAGCCTTAATGTGTATTTTGATGTTCTTATCCTTCTCTGCCATTTTTTTTTACCATTTATGAACTTATAAATTTTCTCACCCCAAATTTATCCTAAAATTTCAGTGTTATACACCTCTTCCCATTAAGGGATTCATAAGGAGTCATTTGGATTTTTATGTAAGAGCTATTATTGTAAGAGAACTATACTAGAGGAAGATGTTGATCCCATACTCATTTGTAGTCAATTTATCATTTTCTCAACATATCCACAAGTTTTTGGATAGTCCACTCAGATTGGCCATTATTTGGAGAATGATAAACCATACTGAAGTTCAACTCAGTATTCAGAGCATGTTGAAGACACATCCAAACCATAGAGGTGAATCATGGATCTCGATCGAAAATAATAGATAGTGGTACACAATACTATCTTACCACTTCTCTGATGTATATCTGTTCTTGTTGATCCAATGAGAAGTCCTCTCTAATTACAATGAAGTGTGCAGTACATGTAATATGATCCAAATAACCAAAAAAATACTGTTTTCTTTAGATGTATTCGAATATCAGTGACATATTCCGTTTTGATGTTCTCCCATTTCTATTCTAGTATGGGTAACAGTTTCATCATCCCCTTAGACATCTGCCACTCATCCCTCACTTTTAGACATACTATAAACTTTTATGTATATATAGCGATCTCACTCTTCATGTTATCCCACCCATAATGATCTCGAAGATCTCGATACGTCATTGTGTTTCCGGGGTGAATTTTGTTATTCTAAATATGCTCATAATCCAAAATCTCAGTCCTTAACACTGGATTTGATAGAACACATAGTCATTTTTAAAATCCCACAATTCATTCTTCATTAACATTAATCATCTAGGATTTCCCTTTTCTAATATTTTCCACATAATTATGAATTCCAACATCATCCTTTTGATCTTAATTTAACCATTACAAATGTGATGGTCGAGAAATCATATTTGAAAGAATTGTTGATGTTCCGATCATGATTATTCCCATGTCCATCTTCATAAAATCTAAAATGATTGGATCCTTTTCAATTTTCATCAATGATAGAATCGTTGGGTCCTTTATACTTAGAGAATCTGCCACCATGTTTGATTTCCCAGTGTCATAATAGATTGAGAAATCATAGTCTTCGATCAGATATAACAATATTCATTGGTTCATGTTCATCTATTTCTGTGTGAATATATACATGAGGATTTTGTGATCTGTATATATATCAAACTTATAAACAAAGAGCTAATGTCACCAAATTTTTTAAGGGACTATTACTATAGACAAATCTATATCATGTGTTGGATGGTTTTTCTTGTGAACATTCAATTGCATTGAAGCATAAGTAATTAATTTTTAATTTGGCATCAACAAACAACCCATGAACTTCATCAAAACATCAATAAATACCACAAAAATTTATCATCTGGTTGGTAGTGTGAGCATGGGCTTATTGATAATCATCCTTTTCAACTCCATGAAGCTATATTCACATTAATCACTTCAAGAAAACTTTACTCCATTCCGAGTAATATTGGTAAGAGGTTTGGAAAATCTTGGGAAATTCCTCACAAATCGATGATATTATCCAGAAAACCCCAGGAATCTTTGTATATCTGTCACCGATGTTGGCCATATCCATCCCACAACTATAGCTATTTTGGAGAGATCTATAGATATTGCATTGCTCATGATGATATAGTCCACAAACAAGAACTCCTTCAACCATAACTCACACATTCAATACTTTTCATAGAGCTTCTCCATTTGTAAGGTCTCTAGTGTAGTGAATATATGCTCCTCATACTCCTCCTTGGTTATGGAGTGCATTAAAATATCATATATAGAGACAACCAAAATTTTTTTTAGGGTCATATCTATAGACTCAATTCAACAAGTCGATGTTTATTGATGGAGCATTACTGAGTCCAAAAGGCATTACTCTGAACTCATAGTGACTTTATCTTATAAGAAAAGTAGTCTTGGGGATATCCTCCTTCTTCACCATTACTTGATAATACAAAACAATATATCCACCTTGTAAAAGCATTGTGCTCCCCATTCCTGATTTAATAAGTCATCAATTCATGGAAGATGATTCTTGTTTTTAGCATAATATTTTGAGCTCACGATAATCAATGTCAATGCTCATTTACCCATCCTTCTTCATGATGAAGAGGACTAGAGCACCCCATGGTGATGCACATGGGTGTATAAACATGTTATACCAATTCTATTGTAGTTGATTATTCATCTCCTAAATATCCAAAACATCCATTTTATATTGAGTCTTGGATAATGGAAACACCTCCGGTATAAGATAAACTGAGAATTCAATATCTCTTATAGGAGGAAGACCAGACAATTTCTCATTAAACACTTCAGAAAATTCTCTCACAATAAGAATGTATTCGTGGATGTTTTCTTCCTTAGACTAAATCATTAGTCAGGATACTCATTCTAATATGATTGTAATATCTATTAATGAGTTTATGTTACTAAGGAAGATTCAACCTCCTCCTTGTCGTTTTACAGAATCAAGGATTGATTCCCCATATAGAGAGTGATTACCCTCTCACGGAAATTTATATTGGATCTTTTTAGGGAATTCCAATCCATGCCAAAAATTGAATCAAAATACACCATTGGAAGTTGGAAGAGGATCACAGGGGAGTTCAATCCATTAATTATAAAAGGGGAGGAGTTATATTCATGGGATGCAATGATTTCCACATTTTCTGTACTCTCCAAAAACATTACATCCATGATTTTTGGTGGTGTTGGGATTGTTCATTTAAACATTTAGGATATATAAGAATGTGTAGAACTACAATCAAAGAGTACATTAACTATTCTTGAATGAATAACTATAGTACTGGTCACCACATTATTATCAGGGTTCACTTCACCGGTAGTGATAGAAAAATCTCACCCTTGCATACTTGGAAGGTTATTGGTTGACTCTAATAACCATTGGCTTAGGGAAATTGTTCACAATTTTCACTAGTTCTTTACAGTTGAAGCAATGAACAACACGTTGAGTATCGAATAGAGTTTTCCTCTCCTCTATCACAACAACATTTTTTTTCTTGTTAGTAGTTAATGGTCAGGTTCCCTTCTCTTCCACACCTAAAGCATTTCGCCATCCCCTTAAAGAAATTTACCTGGTACTTCTACCCTAACCATTGGCAATAGGGGTGCAAGAATATCATAGCACTGTTGTATTTTTCCATCAGACATCAAGAATTAAATTCCACCTTACGATTCTTATCCCCATGATACCCCTAAGATTCTATGATCTCTATTTCTACTTTGAGGTCACATCAGACAATTTCCTCATAGCTCTCGAAATCACGGATTGCTATGGCTTTCTGTATTCTATGTTTTAGCCCACCAAAGAAGTATTAAACCTTACATTTGGGGGTAAAATCAAAGATGGAGGCATATTGTGCAATAATTGTGATGTTTTACTCATACACTCAAATGGATTCATTGAAATTTTTCTTTAGGGAAACTAATACCATTTCCATCTTAAATCAGAGTGTAGGAGGAAAATATTTATCAAAAAACATTTTCCGGAAATCCTTCCATTTCAATGCCTAGTTCTCCTCCTCAAGCATCATATTTTTTATAATTGTCCACCATTGATCAGATTAACCCTATATAATAAAATCATCTATAATAACATTCTATTGTTCAGAACATTGAATGATGGAGAATATTTTTTCAATGGAGTTGATCCATTGTTCGACAATTGATGGATCATATGATCAATTAAAAGTAGGAGGCCATTGTCTCATGAACCTCTCGATTGAAACATGTTATTTCTAAGGGGGAGGGGTTGATAATTTCTCTTGACCCATGTTTCTACTCAATACATGTGTTAACTGAGATATTATCGTGAAATAGATCATGATTACTGCTCCCATCAGATGGGGCATCTCATTAGGACAATCATCACATTGATCATCACATCATTTGTTAGCTTGATTCCTCCTCTTACTGGACATTGGATGGAATAAAAGGAAATATATGGGTAACACATATATGATAATCCAAATACAATAACAGATAAATTATAAATTACTTTTATTAACTGAACTTATGAATTTATTGGCTTCTATCGATGTTATCCACTATCTACATTCCAAAATATATTCTTAGTGGAATTTTCTTTATTCACTTAATAATGGTTAGTACTAAGATTATGAATTTACCAAATAATATCCCTTCGGAGTGTCATAACCAAGAGTGTATGAAGTCTGATTGTCGATCAACAATTCTCATTCGAGTCTTGGTTAAAGAGGTGTTTTCAGGTTTTACCCCTTGAGACATCTATACCTGAGCCACCTCTACCACTTGCTCATATCCAGACATGGATGTATTTTCTTGATAAACTATGAACTCAATACTAACCAAAATTTAGGGATTTGTTATTATACCTAGTCTTATCCATAATCCTTCACTAGGGTTTTCTATTCATAATCCAGAAAATAACAAAACCTGTACTTTTATACCGATTATAACAACCCTGCTCTTTATTACTCACATAAACATGATTTATTACCTAAAAAAGAACATAAGACAAAATGGAGGACTTAAATTTCTAGTGTCTTGGGAAATTCAGAACATTACATAACAACATAAAAGATAAAACACAACAACGTTATTGAAAAATTCTTTTACTTGACCATAACATTCCATCATACGTAGCATTTCATGGGATAACCTGAGGACATTCATAAAAAAGGGTTGAGCTATGAAGTCTAGAAAGGGATTAAACAATGCATAACATGAGTAATATAATACATTTTATGAAATAGTAATATCAATGGAGCATAAGAAAAACATGAACATAAAGGCACGATATATCAGGATTATCATTACATGGAAATGTGGCAACAACAGTTAACCTGATATTAGCATGTGAAAATGATAATTTCACATGGATCATGAGTAAATAAGCATTTAAAATGAAATTGAATGATTAAAACCTCATTTCAATTGATGTATCATGATATTAATCTTCACCCAATGCATTGGAGCACTATCAGGGAACACCCTTCTTAATCATTTCATTTCATGCACAAGTGTGCCCCATGGTTTATTTAACATGGATTCATTAAACATCATCATTAATTACATGATAATAGAATGTGAAATTCATACATGAAACACAATAATAAATAAGTAAATGTGCATAAAGGTGAATAACCATGATAAAGAAATGGTAATGGTATCCACTACACAATGATTTTGACTTGGAAAATCGAGGTTTATTTTTGGCCGCTAACTACGTGACATAAGAATTTATAAAAAATTGTTGATGAGAGAGAAATAGTTTTATCATCATATTTAAATTAAAATTACATTAGGGGGTCATATAGATACATGTACCAATATATTTAATGTAAATTGGATTTATAATATAAAAGAATTTATTGAATTAAAATGTGGAGAGAGAAATCCCTTATGAAGTTTTGGCATGGTAAATGGTGTACATGGGAGACATTAATAAAAGACAAAAGGGAATGTCATCATTCAAAAATAAGGAGGGAAGTTTTTTGGAGGTTTGAAATCATACCCTAACATTTTTAATTGGAAATAAAAAGGTATACCAACATAATGAAATTTGGACAAAAATGAAAGAAGACGAAATCCCTAACTAGGAAGTATTATCCCAAAGGCTTGGTAGATGCTTATGATATGATTATTTGGAGCTTAGGGTTATTTAGAAAGATTCTAGAGAGAGGAGAGACGAGTTTTGACTGAATCCAAAGGCATTTAGTGAAGAAGAAATGGGAGCTTGGGTGGGATTATATAAGAAATGATAGGGAATTCTTTATTATTTAGGTTTCGGACACTGCACATTAAGCTAATGAAAACCACAGAAAAAACCACGGTTTTTTGGCACATTATTTTTTATGGCCAGTGGAAGAAATTTTTCAACCACTATGCCTTGTTATGTGGAGGTGAGTCGCACTCTAAAAGAAGTCATTATAAAAGTTAAAATGTTTTATATGTCTTGGAGTGTCAACTAAGGCACCATAAATTTAATAAATAAAATCTAATGTCCCATTATTTTAATGGTAGATCATTTATTGGCCGAAAATCCCATTTATTGTATTTTATTACATCACTATTTATTAATAATTATTCCATAATAAAAAATTATTTATTTAAACGGTACATACTTTTATCCAAAAAATCGACTCTCTCAAAAAATTATGAAAAATTCACTATTGGATAATTTTGAAATCCTAATTCCAAAAATAATACTAATTTTTTCGATGTAATTTTCTAAATATGTGATTTTTTAATTTAAAAATAAAAACTTACATTTATCAAAAATTTATGGTTGCTGGAAAAACAGCTTTCAAACATTAATAAAAATTAAAATTATATTCATCAAAATTATATGATTATTTATATTTGATAAAAATTATTTTAGTAATATTATATTTAATAAAAATTGTTTTAGTAATATTATATTTTATAAAAATTATTTAATTAAAATACTTTTAATTCCTCAAAATATATTTAGTAATTGAATATTAACTAAGAAATACTATTTGTGGTTTAAAACATTTTACTACGTAACAATAACTAATGAATGTATATTCATTTTCTATACATATTTAATGCACATAATAATAGTGATAGGGTATTGTAACAAATCCCCTTATAACACATGCACGTGACCTAAGGGTAAGGCGTGCAATGGTGAGTGACTCTTGGGGTGATCTCTCAATTTTTTTATATTATTTTTTGATTTCACATGTTTCTTTTCAAACAAAATGCTTTCAATAATATTTTTGAAACATTTGGAATTTAAATAACTGTATTCAAAATGAATGATTAATTTTACATAAGAAATTATTAAAGTGGTATTTTAAAAGAATTTCACCCTGCGATAACATACATTGATGTAAAATAACATTCATGATCCATAGATATCTTCACACCACAGATTTGGAAAATAGGGGAAACACCATGGTGAGGCTAGGACCACTACACCGCAAGACCCAAAAACCATGAAGAGATAAATGTTATATCCCTTCTCTATGGAAATGATACATCCTAAAAGAGAAGTAACTCCAGAAAACCATCCAGCACCAGCAAAACATTAGTTTTCCCTCCTACATCAAAATAAAACCACCTATGGAATAGCCCCATGCTCCACACCATTGATCCCATTTGGATATATTTTTTATCTCCAACCTCCATTTTATCCCCAACTACCTTTGGAATTTTCCCTAAAACCTATAGTACTAGAATTCACACAATGTAATTTGGTTGAAATGACGAAACTATTACATCATACACGTATTAAACTATTTCCATACTCAAAAATCAAAACCAACTTTGATATAAAAGGGAATAGAGGCAAAAAATAATATCCCATGAGATACGTCCCAATAATTTCATTATAGTGGAACACCACTATCAACCAAACTCATTTAGACCAGCTGAAAACATCCACCAAACATTACACACAACTACACCAACTCAACACTTTAATATATCTCCCACTAATAACAACACCGCACCATTTTACCATCTACAAGAGACCATCCTTTTCACAAAACCACTAAAACCACCACCCAAACTCCACATATTCCAATCCAACGATCACCACTATTATCACAAAATGAATCCACAAGAAAAATTAACAATGTAATTCCATTTCCCATGTTAATATATAATCCTATTATTGTTTTAATGACTTTACCACATGGTTTTAATCATGTCATGGTCTAACAAATCACTATTAGGAATTATATTTTCCCTTCATAATATTCTTGATGTTTTAAAACACACATCACATCCTAGGAAATAGGATCTCACAATGACTTATATTTGAAAACATACACCATAAAGTAAAAAAATAACAAAAATAAGACAAGTTAAAAATTAAACTAGTATTTGGGAACACATCTATGATGCTCACTACCATGTTCCCCCCTACATGATACCATGCCTTTGTAGTACACAAACCAAATTAATGATATGTCATCGCTAAACCTTCTCTTGGTGATCCTGGATCTTTATTGAAAACTCTATAAACAATAGGTCATCCTAGATATCCAACTACCCACATTCAATGACATGAGAGTCATCATGAATATACCAATTAAGATGAAAGACATAAAATATATTGTGAATCAGGTCCATGTGTGGAGGATGTTCCAATAGATAATCCACATCTCTAATGGATGGAAACTCCTTCAATGTCCCAATAATCATGGTGAGAACTTAATCCCCAACCAAACCTCTCAATTCCATGCCAATGGGATTCCCTAAATAACACATATTCAGTTGCCTTTATCTCCAAAGGCCTCATCATGTTATCAATATAATCCTTCTAATGATCTTTTATTTCTTTCAACCTCTCATGAATAGCCTAAACTTTCTCATTCATGCTCTACACCACATCATAATAGATAATTGGTGACTCTCCAACCTTGACCCAATATAATGGTTGATAAATTGGTCAACCAGAAAAATCCTCAAATGAGGATATATTGATGGATGAGTAGTAGTTGTTATTATAATAACTATCTTCCAATGAAATACGTTTTCCCAATATCCACATAAGACAAAGTTTCATGACCACAACCTATACTCCAACATTTGGATAGTCCTATATTTCATATCATCTGTGTGACAGTGGAATGCTGTGGAGAGTCACTTATGATCTTCAAAATAATTTTTTAATACTCTTCATACACATGAGTTAAAACATTCATCTTAATCTAAGATAATGGAATTTGGAAATCTATGCAGCCATACCACCTCATCAATATATGTCCATTTCCAAAACATTTGTAGATTATGACTCCTTGAGGACTAGTAATTGGGATGATATCATCAAATAGTCCATGATTACCTATATATCCTCACAACTACATTGATCTCGAGGTAACCTGGTGATAAATTCAACCAATATTTTATCCCATTTATTTTTTTGGAATAACCAAGGGTTGAAACAATCCACCAAGAACATGGTGTCTGTCCTTTACCTTCTAAAAACCTAGATATCATGATAAAAACATTGCCACTAACGATTTTATCCTAGGCAACAAAAATTATCACCTCATGACATGGTACATCATGGATACCCTCATGTGTACCTTTAAAGGTGATTTGTGCGACTCAATAGGGAATCCCTCAAACTTCATTCCCAGAACAGACAACCTCCCTAGAAACAACATTTTGTTCTTACTATCCTCTGACCATCCCTTTAGGAATCACTATGAACAACTTGATCACACATCACTTATTCAGATATTTCTCCCCACTGACACTCTTCAACATACCACTCCAAATAATACAACATTATCACCTAAAATAGGAAACCTCTACCATCAACAACCCTTCCACATTAGTGTAGGTCTTCCAACTTCTCCACTACCCTTTCAGTATCTATTCAATTGTTAAAAACATCATTTAGTGACATCTTACTCAATGAATTAGACATAACCTTCAAATTTCCTATGGCATTGGATATCTCAAAGTCCTTATACTCAAAGAAACTATATCCACCTATGTTGTCTTAAATTCAGATCGCACTGGGAAAATATATACCATAGGCTCTAGAGATCTGTGAAGATGACAATGTGATCCCTACTAAGATAATTCCACCACAAATTCCATGCATACATAACCACTTCTATATCTATATCATAGTTAGAATGGTTTCAGTCAGGGCGATGTAACTTCCTATACCCATAAAGTATCATTATATTTTATTCCTACGAGATACAACCCAAGACTACATTATAAGAATCACATAACACCCCAAACAATAACCCGTCCTCTAGAAATTGTATAATAAGAAACCTAAAAATTTCCCCTTGGTGTAGTCAAACACTTTTTGACACCAATCAGTATAGATAAAATCATAGTTTATCTGTGTCAATGATTCCAAGGGTACAAAAATCCATGAGAAATTGCATATGAACATCTATTAATAGCTAGTGAGATTGAAGAAACTATTAAACTATATAACAATATTTTGTGTTTACTAATAAATAACTTCATTAAACATGATGGGAAAATGGGGACTTCCTTCTAGGACACCACATGCCCAAGTAAATTCTCATCTTCTGTCCAAATCATACACATGGACAAATTTCGAATGATATAGTGGTGAAAAATAACCTGAAAGACATATCTAAGATGACTGGATTACTACTCCTCTGAATTTGTGTATTTCAATATATCATTGATAAATAAAACAATGAAACGGTCCAAGATATACTGATAAACGAAGTTCCGTATCCCTATAAACAATTCTAGTGCATTTGTGGCATCAAACGACATGACCATTATCTCAAGGTGCCCATACAAGCTTCTGAAGATAGACTTCCAGATATTGTCCTCCTTTACCCTCAACTATTGATACAGAGACCATTGATCATTAATAAAAATTAAAACATATATCATTAACTAGATTAAAAGATCAGTGGTCCTCAAAATAGGGAAATGATTCTTGATCTTCACTTGATTCAACCACTGTTAGTCTATAAAAAACTCCATACTATCATCCACCTTCTTGGAGAATAATACTAGATCATTCCTTATAGACACACTATGATTGATGAGACATTTCAATGTTAGATCACCTTTCTAAATGATCAAGTCAAATAATTTACAAGATTTCAACTAATTAGGATCCATCAAAAGTGTATAATAACTAGGATAGAAGTATATCCCATACTCAACATCTCACAATATAAGTATCGCTACAACATTTTGGGGAAAAATAACTAGAAACTCCCAAAAAACTTGTATTCCTCATCTATAATGTAATACAATTATTCCATATAAAACATATCCATCAAATAATAAAGAAGATAAACACATCCTCTACCAGACTGAGAACTCCTCTCACTAATATAAACTACATTCGAGCCACCCATGTCCAAGAATATGACATTTCTATGGAAGTAGTCATTAATATAATGCATGAAATAAAATCAATTAATTCCAAAATAATATTTTTTACTAAATATATAGAATGAAAATATCCCTAAAAGACTAATCTTTCCTCATCATTCGTATAAACCACGACACACATCAAACCAGATGGCTTGGCCACGGATGGTTCAGGCAACACACCTTGGGAATCAGAATAATTGTTAAATCTAATCCCATATCATTAACAAGAGTGGGTTAAACAAACGACTAAAAAGATCTGAAATAATAAGATTCATAAACAATAGTGGACAAATATTCTACTGTACATTGAATGATCTATAACCCATTTGGTTCTACTACTTCCACTACATACTACTAACCACACACTTCTAATTTTCTTCTCTACTGATGTCACCTCCATGGTGATACTCAAGATATAGTCACTAAAAATGAAGAACATTTTACAGTTACACACTACTTACTGTATACTTTGTTAGTATAGAATTTTAATGATTCCCATCCTATTGAGATAGTGTCACTATTAGTTGATTCTAATGCTAATGTTGAACATATCCACATCCATCATAATAAGAAAAAAGAACCCCAAGGAACTAATTCACAAGATGGCGATGATTTCTATAGAAAAAACACAATCGACAAAATCCCCCATTAAAAACATAGAAACCCCAATCCCTAGGTGGTCAGAGAGGAAGCTTCTGAGGTGAAACCCCTTATGGTAAAAATCTAAAATTCCATGGAACCAGAGACCTTGCATATGCAACTTTTATGTACATGGAACCCTTCTCGTTCCCCCCTCCTGTAAATCATCCCCTCCAGTGTATATTCTGTATCAACTAGACATTCATTTGTACTTAGAAATTCATTGGATGTGTAAAGGGAGTAAACAATATCCATATAAAAGTATGTAATTCCTCATAAATTTCAATTTATATGGAATCCCAGTTAGGAAAATGATCTGGGGAAAGAAGATTCTTGGTCTTCATCCCATGTCCGTCTACAGACATGCCCCTTGATGAAGAGAGATAAATTCCTCCCTCTTCACTGCCACCATATTTGATTATTGGAACATTTCATAGAAATCATTCTAAATGTATAATCATTAAACATTGGCCATATTCCACTCTTTGATATATATAATCCACCATTAACACACATCTCCGCACATATGACTAAGTATCAATGACACTATGTACTCCACCAAGGCCTATATTAAATTAACGACGTTCTAAGCTCCACAAACGATATATATTTCTCTACATCCAAAACTATACGATCATGCTTACATGAATCATGCCACTAAAAATCATGAATTGTTTTCTAACACTATCCCCCATCCTTAATCAGATTAACATTTTACTGATCAAAAGGATTATATTGTGAAATCTCCACTTTCGGAACCTCATGTAGATGGTAACATAAAACCTTAACTAAAAATGTAAATGATTATTACATTATCCCAATAGTATAGAATTTTACTAAAATTTATGTAACTCATTTTATCTTCCCTATACCATCAAATTAAAAAAATGAACATAATTAAATAATGATGCATGTACCCCTCCTAGGTCTCTACTCTATATGTGGAACCACCTCACTCTATCATTCGGTAAGATAATAATCATTTTTCTAGATCACTAGAGCCCCTAAAATACCATTTCATATTTGGTATTCCATGGAATATGTCATAGACCAAGATAAAACAACAAGATTACCTATCCAACCCATATAATATTTATTATACCGAACTCCAAACATCATCATATCCCTTAACCAAAACCTCTAACACCATGCAGTCAGGACACCGCCATCCAAAGGTACCCATCCTAAACTACCAAAAAGGAATGAGATATAATTATTCGAATTCCTACATTTAGTAAGACCTAGAATTTTTACTATAACCTATTGTATAAAAATATCACAAATGGGAGGCATTTCCATTTATAATAATATGACATGGAGATATTATAAATCAACATTATGAATCACTATAACAAAATATAGAAATAAAATATGAACCACAACACAATGAATGTATAATGTAAAATATAATAATATTCACTATATAAATACACACAAGAAAATATAAGGTAGTGGTACAATAACTATCAAAAGTTTCATGCAAGAAATGTCCAACAATGCTTACATAGTCCTCCTGAAATCCAAGAAATGGTTTTTATATATGTAGAGTCAAGATAATGTTGTACATAGTGGGTTCAAACTAAATTCTATCATGAACATGTGAAATATGGAATAATAATTCACCTGTGATAAAATAACAGAACTGATAACACCTAAGAAGGTCAACTAACCAATTCTATCCTCAACATGGAATACTAAAAAAATAACACATCCAAATATAATAACATAACAGGAATCATATCCGTATGTGTACCTTACCCCTCCATCCCACTGGTTCAAACTCTCAAACCCCAACATTGTATGTCTTGTTTCCCTATATATCCTTTATAGTAACCCTTCAAAAACAAACATGGAATATCCCATCTTTTCAAGTACCCCACATCAAACTATCAATCACATATCACTCAAAGAAACTATGTTCAATGCATCACATACCATCTAACCCAAATAAAACTGGGAAAACACATCACATCTCATCTCACACAGAGATACATGGTCCCTCACATCACAACACAATCATTACCAGAATATTGTGGTTTCATGAACAAGAAAGGCATCATCCTTATTACATCCCTATATTATACACGACCCCCACCATAATCCATATTAGAAAACATCCCCATAGTGAGCATTTGACTTTTGGTTATCTTAGACTAGGAATTTCATCACTGTTTGAATTAGAGAGTGGGGAAGAGTGGGTAACCATCTGTCAACATTCACCACTAAGATGTCAGAAAAAATTCTCAAAAAACATTTTCTTTTCAGTATAGATTTTAGGATTAGGGTGGCGTTTATATGGAAATAACAAAAAACAGACAAGGTTTATATATATACATATCACCACACACAATCCTAACATATGGGTTCAAAACAAGAGCACCAACCAACTCACTACATCACCACCCATCCACACAACACCACTAATTTCTCATCTACAACTAAATTTAAAATAGGAACAAGATAGATTTCTGATTTACACTTCTTTCTCAACATATATCCTTCACCAGATTTTATATTACCAAAAAAATCAATTATTTAACCAGTTTATTTCACATTAAACATAAATCATGTTTAACCAAACAACTTATTTTAATTCATTCATTAACAATTCATCACATTCAATTATAATTCGTCATTTTTATTTAATTCCATTACTACCCTGGAAAAACCACCAAACAACACCACACATGCAAAACCCCATCATCATCAGTAGAATAGGACCACACCACCTATTGTTCACAACCATAATAATTTTACCTTCATATATCGCACATGCTATATCCATATATTTTCAAATCACCACTCCATATCACAGACCCATATTATTGAACCGGAATATAATAATGTCAAAAAATATTCCCTATATCACAACCACACACCACAAAATTTTGACATCACATTCCCATTTTAATTTTAAAACTTTTCAAGGGGATTTGCACCACGTACACTTCCTTATTTTTGGACTATTGTAACAGAAGCCATATTTCTTGCAGAATCAATTTTATTCTTCAGATATATGAGGTTTTTGAATTCCATTTTAGTTGAAAAAGAAAACACATAGAATAGGTTACACAGAAACAAGAAACCATAGAACAAAAAAATAACCCAATTGACATAATATTTTTCAAGGCATCAATCCTATACCATCACTATATTAAATTATATTAGATGATGAAAAATCATTTAATTCAATCTCCATCCCCATAAATTTATATTTAAAACAATTAATTATATTTAATTAATCCAATGTAAACTATATTAAAAAATTTAGCTATAGTACAACTTTTCCTTCATGATACACCAGATAAGAAACAAAGGCCACCCTTCCTTAAATGAATCTTTATCATTCATTTCATAAGTTATAAAACAAGATAAAGGCCACTAGGAAGAAACTCGATGATGGATAACACTTTAGTCACTTTAACACAACATCCTAAATAATCCCCCTTATCAAAAAACATAAAAACTAAATATTTACAGGAAAAAATCCTTTCCCAAAAAACATGGAAAAAACATGTTAAAACTAGAAGAAAAAAAGGGAACACACCTAGAATGGAAAAAATAAATTTCTAGAGACTAGGGTTGAATTATGTTGATTAGAGGATAAATGGGGTCCTTGGGACGCCCTTGTGTCTCCCATGAGATGAGATAAATATCATATATATGGGGTTATTAAAGGTATTTTAGAATTTATAGGTGGTCATGAAAATATAACCCCATCACATCATTGGCCCCATGAAAAATATTTGAAAAAAATAAATAAATCAAAATGTAGTCTACTCCTCTATGTTGTAGTTGTGCTATTAAATTACCCTTTAAGATCTGTTTCTATGTCTACAATGAAAATCCGAGAGACGGCGGAAACACCATGGAGCATCCAGGAACTCTTCACCGCGTGACCAAAAAACCTATAAGGGGGATAAGTCATATCCCATATCCATGGTGTATCAACCCCATAAAATAGAAGTTTCTCCAAAACACCTCCAACCACCCACTACACCACATTTTTTCTTACTACACAACAATGGCTACCCATAAAACACAACCCCATGCTTCAGACTATTTCACTCTTTCAATTGAATTTTCAAAATCCATCCCCCTTTTCTATCCAACTACCACATGACATCCCATGAACACCTATACCACCCGAATTCAGATAAATTAATGGGTTAAAATAAATCTCCTAATACATGTATTTAAACCAAATTATTTCCTTATCAACTTGTTTAAAATCATTATTCCACCAGAGAAAATAATGAAACTTTATTCTATGACTTTATACTTTTAGATTGATTGGTGGATTAATGATCTCCAATAATGTTGTTTTCAGTTATTTCACCCATGAATAATCAGTTTCATTAATCTATTATCCTGGAAGTTTTTTCCACTTCATTGGATCCATTATATATTTTATTTACATCCCTAAAAATTCCTTGATTCATGGACTTATTCATCATAATAAACATAAAAAATAAAAAACAATATTGTTAAACATTCTCACTATAATTATATTATTTCTATGTTTCATCGAAATATTTTTATTTTCAAATAAATGACATCATTAAATTTAATAATTTTTTACGATAATTTTAATAAAAAACAAATAAAATGTACTCTTTTATGATTAAATAATGAAAACTTCTTCATCAACATGAGCATCATCATTCTTTTTTTGTTTCACGTATAAGAGTGACACACTTACTTCTAAAAACTTGTATGTATTTATGTGTAACTTTTTTCATAAAATATTTCATATATAATCTTTTAATCATAGGGACGTAATAAGGATCTATTCAATATGTATACCACTACTTTCACTACTTATTTAAAATATTTCCTTGGTAAGAATTTGCCAATATGTATAGTATAAACCGTGTTGTTGATGAATTGATTCCATTTTCAACTACTATATTCTATTTAGGAGTTCTAACTATTGAAACTTGGTGTAGAATCCCTTGATCGACAAGATATTATTCCACATGATTTTTTAAAATTCTTTACCATTACTGGGGGATAAATTAATTTTTACTCCAATCATTTATTAATCTCAACATAAATATTTTGTGCCACACATAAATTCTTAAAAATTGTGATCTATATGCATAATCACTAAAACTATAATGAAGTAATTAACAAAATAGACATAATACCTTTTTTCATGAATGTATTTGGGTATAATTGTCAAGAAATCATTGATGATATTAATAAGTCTGTTTGTTTTATACTTCATTTGCATGTAAGTCTTCTGAATAATATTCCACCTATTATAATAATTACGTGTTTGGCTATGATCATATATTAGATTTTGTATACCTTGATCTCAATTACACATCAATATATTTTTTAAATAACTTTTTATTCGATTAAATGGATAATCCATTTGTTATGTTGTATTTTTTCTTCTTCATAAAACATCATAAACCAATTATCTTCACCAATATGGTTATGATTCAATTTTTTTGTCATCCTTAAATAAAATTAAAATCATATAACGATATAAATTTGAGATCATTTTTTTAAAACACCATGATATAACCTGAGCCATGTAATTTAATAACACATAAAATATTGTTATTGGGGACTTCAATAAAGAGATCATTTTTACATTATATATTTTCATCTGAATTTATCTTTCTCATATCCAAATATCCAGAGACACTTGTAATTGATAAAATTAACTAATCCATTTTCATTATACTTGATTCCCTTGATAAGGTATTCAATTCCATTTATGTGAGATGTACTTCCTCTATAAAAAATCAACAAGGCTAAATTTTAAATTTTATTCAATGAAATATATACAAGATTAGCCTTCTCAAACATTTGTTCATCACCTAAGACTATTGTTCAACCTATTTTGATGATAAATAATCATTAATTTATTTATATCTAAAAATTATTTTTTTAAGTAGAATTGAGAATCTACTTTGAAATTATATCTTGTTAGAGGAATATTCCAAATTCTTTTCTCACCCTTCCACGATTCACATCATAGTATCTACTTCACTCTTGAAGAAAAATTAATACATTTTCCCCCAAATCCTCCACTCCAAAAAAATAGCCTTTAATATCATTGGAAAATCAGATATCCTATTTTCATATTTTTTTTCTTTGGAGATATATCAAGGAATGGGAGTACACATATGGGATATTTTCCGTATTTTAACAATAGAAACATCATATTCTTATCATATTCTTCATATTATTAACTACTATATAAGGTTATTTCTATGTGATAAATCTATCCAAATTCCATTAATGTGTTTATGCAGGAGCGTTGGAACCAATCATAGATTCAGTATTTATACTATAATGCTCCAAAATAGATTTAACTATGAATTCAAAGTGTTGTAATTATGGAATTAGGATACATTCTGTAATAAATTCCTCATAAAAGATCCTCAACATGATATGAGAAGCATTATTTTAGAAACATCGTACTATACTGGGTGTGATAAGTCACTCTTGATCATCAAACATTGGTTTCCATTTTATGAATTATTTTTCTATATTTATGATTCTTTTAGAATTTTCATTCAATAATTTAAAGAACCCATGAATCAATTCATTTTTCTCCAAAACATTGATTTTCAACTCAACTTCTTCCTTTAAAATTATTGAAAATCCAGATTGGTTATTTTCAATTTTGGATTATTATTCTGAAATATCTTCTTGTTATTATTTTTTATAAACATTATATTCATAAACAACTACACATTCCTTCTTTGTCTTGTACTTAAAAATTTAAATTTACTCAAGGAATTGCATTTGTTTAACTTGAATATCATCCCAACTATCAACATTATTTTCAACATCACTATCATTGTATTGGGTAATGACTATTAATTATTCTTCATCAACATCCTTTAAATTTTGAACCACTACAACATATTTTCATCATATTTTATATCTTATGATGAAATAATATTTTTATTTTTAAAAACAATTATATTTTCCATGATTTATTTTTTATAATACTTTTTGAATTTTCTATGGGGGTTTTCTTGTGATTGTCTTACCAATTTATTCATTCTTGAAATTCTCACCATGGGAACCCATATATTAAAGAAGGTTATTTATTTGATCGAAAAAGACATTGACTATCTCACATAGATTCATTCTAAAGTACACATATATAAACCATTAAACCTATACCATGGCCTCAAAATCCATTTAATCTACAACATGTATATTAAAAAAATCAAACATTACATGATTTGGTTTACAAGACATTATAATTTTTTGAATTGGATTATACAATGCACTTCATAATTGTTTACTTTCCATTTCATGATCGTCTAATTCATTGTGATCACTCTCTTATAAGAATACATTATCCTATTTTGTACAAATTACATACATTTATTCACATAAAAATCCATGTACAAGGACAAGAAATAGTGTTATATATAAATATTATATAATTAAATGTCACAACCTTAAAATATAGGAATGACTTTGTGGTCTACAATTATCACTAGGTTTCCAAGAGAGACAGAAATTCATTCTTTCAAACAACCATTATATACCACTTCTTGGACATTTATCAATGATCATACACTAATAGGGGATGAATTAGGGTATTATAGTATGATCCCTATTTTTCATTATTTAACTCTAAATTAGAAGAATACATTAATCTATCCTTTTCAATCTCTATATATATAATCAATAAATAAAAGCAACAAATGATTTTATGTAGTTCACCCACACTTGGAAATATACAAGGACTATTCTCGATGATGTTCCAATACATTAATCAAGTTAAAATCTCACTGCATCCACATTTATAAGTTTGGAATAGCCTTACTATCCCTCCCCGATCCTTATTATGATTTTTTGGAAAGATCACCGCTTCTCAAAACCAAATAACTCGTTGCACCTCAGGATGAACATATTTTATTCAAATAACGATGATATAATTATTGTCCATATTTATCATTTCTTGTTCAACCAAATTGTGCTGAAAATTTAAGTGAGATATTATGACTCCTAGATCACCTTTTTCTTCGACTTATATTTTTCATAAGTGATCTATAATTTTCCCTCAATATACATCTATATTTTCTATGTCTCTTCACTATAAATTATCCCCCCCATAAATCATATTTATAATTTTCATTCCCAGTATTCTAATTAATTCGAGAAGTTAATCCATCAAAACCATCTAAAATAGTCCATAAATCAATGCTTATAACACCCATAATATCCATGAATATTATAATGTGTATTTTCTAGATTTTTTGAATCAAACAGTAAAAAGTATTTCAACATTGTGTGGTGAAAAAACATTTTCTATTTTAAAACAAATCATTGAACACCACACCCATAAACATCGTTTAAAGAACATTTTATACATATAGACTTCTCACACTCATGTTTCACAATGATATCCTCTACACATAAAGTTAGAATCTATGTGTTTCACATGTGTATGTCCAATTAACAACATCGTGCTATATTGTTATAGATTTAATACATGTATTTCTTTAGATATAATGAGAAATGGTTCAGTCACCCAGCCCAATCCAAGATAAATTTATAGAAAAAAATATTATTTATAGTTTAAAAATGAGGTGTAATGAGCTTACTCCATTAGAAAAATGAAAGAAAAATAACACTTTTGTGCCAATATATAGAATATATTGAAATGTGATCCCGAAAATCTGGATCTTTGTTTTCATTTTATCCAATTTATTCATCTTTTATTATTCAATTTATCTTCCATAATATCAAATATTCATTATAAGTCATATGAATAGAATTTAATGGATCAGCCTCATGCTCTATTGTAAACTACCACACACAATATCATGAAGGCAAAAAATAGAGAAATGAACTAGTAGATTTTTAGTTTTGGAGTCTCATTATAAAAGAGAAGAGTTTCATTTTGAGTGGTGTAGTGCACACCCATACATCAATAATTGAAAAAAAATTACAACAACCATTAACATTAATTTAAAAAATAATGTTCTCACAGATGACCACATAATATGCATATGAAAAATCATAATTAGGAAATATGATAAATTGGAGGAATTTATGTGACTAAAATTCATTTTTAGTGGGACATCATCTTCAACCCAACAAAAATTAAAACATTATATACAACATCATGGTTGAGTGACTCCCTTTGTTTCATAGGTGGATTCCTAATCCACCATGCCCATTACCACATCCACATATGACATGGCCATTTTTCATGAATAACATACCAATTCAAATTCCCACTATTGTGAGCATGGTCACCAACTTTAGTCACAACCAAATTAAATATATCTTGGATATATTAATTATGGAATATATTGAGACATGATTAATACTTTCTTCAGTTATATGAAAAAACTATCAAATGATACTTTGTTTTAACAACTCAACCTCTTGAAAAACATCATCCATAAGATTTTTTAATAATAAGAACCTAAAATTCTTAAGAGTGTATTTTTTATAACATATAAATACAAACATGTTTATAAAATAGGTTCTAAGATAGTTTTTTATACAGTATATTCAAGAGAACTAGCGTTAATCGAGAATTGATGTAATGGATTCTTGGTCTCAGATTAAATTTCTTGTAGAATAATTCTTATTATGCACCATGTTAAATAAATAAGGATTGATTACAACATAATTAATTCATTTTAAAATATTTATATAATTTTAGGTGTTTGAAAATAAATTTCATGATCTTTATTCAAATTTCATTTGATTCAAATGATACTAATGTTGCGATAGTTAATTGTGTGTATTTTTAGTTCTATTATGTATGTCTAATATTTCGTACAATGGTTATTTATATAGTTTATTTAGTATAATATTTCCTTAAATTATATTTAATATATTTAATTTTTATAATTTTCTAATTCCCATTTCATCGTACCACTTTTATATTCTTTTGATTCTTGTATTACCATAATTGTCAGGGGTTACTCCTCAATATCAATTTCAAATAAAAGTTGTTTTTGAAAGGTAATGCATATACGGAAGTTGTAAAAAAATATATTTCAAAAACCCTCACTAATTTTATTTTTCTATAGTGTAATTGTTGTTTTACATGTCTTCTAACTATTTAAATTTCTCCTTGTCTCATAGTTTACCAATTATAAGAGAAACTGACCAACCACTTCATTTCAATCAGGTTACTTTATCTTCCATATTAATATTCAATGAATTAATTTCATGATGTCCTTTTTTATTCATTAATTATTGATCAATTCAATTTTAATGAATTTTTAAACACTTCACTAAGGTTTTAATGAAATTTTAATTGGTTTATGTAAGAGTCATTTTGATAAATATTTAGTAGAATATATTTTAAACAATTATTTGTGAACACATCTTTAAAAAAATTCATTGATTGTAAAATGTCTACATAATATCTTCATATTGTATTAAGGGAACCCTTATTATCCTAGTTTAATAAATATATATATATTAAAAAAAATTCCAAATCTCAAGTTAATTTCTTATTTCTAAAATAATTTTCTAAATTCTTATGATAATCACGTATATGAAAATATTTGATTATAATTTACTTCATTCCCTATTATTCCTACATCTATAATTCTATGATATCATTTTATATACAATTTCCATTACTAAATTTTTTATCTAATACTTCTGATGTTTTCATTTCCATAGTTTATGATTAAAAATTATTACACATGATATGTATCTAATAATAACAGGTGTGGAAAATTATGAGGAGATGTTGAATACATATTATGTTAAAATTAGTTTCTTATTTAGTGAAAAGCACATGTTGGATAAGAAGGATATTTTTCCTTTCCATGAAGGATAATGAATTTTATTCATTAGATTATCTCTCTTTTGAATTTTTTGATAGATAATATTTACATACCCAGGAGGCCCAATGGCATATATGGTTTTACATAGCATCCCATAGGTCTAGTTTCTTGAAATCTATCACATGCCCGAAGGCCCGATGGTATGAGATCGATTACATGCCCAAAATCATGGACCCAAATATTTAGATATTTAATGATTTTTTATAATTATATAAATAAATAAATCCAAAATTTTGTGGTATTTTATTTAATGAAAATTTTATATAAATATGAATATATTGAAAGGTTATGATTGAGGTGTAACAATTAGTATCAAATAAAGATTTAGAAAACTTTTGATGTTATGATATATATTGAGGATAACATAAGTGATGTAGAGACCATGAATTGTTGGTATGTGTGAGTTTTATTATTAAATAAAATTTTTATATAACCCCTTACTTTTAATGAATTAATATTTAATAAATAATGGTTATTGGGGAATATAACGAAAATACATTACTGAATGATGTAAGAATATGTCTATGTATAGAAACAAATCTCATAGTCTTTGTAATAAATATATATATATATATATATTTGTTTAATATGAATTAAATAACTATATATATACAAGAAAATGGATGTAGTGGCTGCACAGAATCACCAATGGGTAATTTTCATAAAAATGATTATTTAATATTAACGCAATCTTTATTCGGTTTCTGATGATTGGTCCTTAGAATACAAACCATGTAAGAAAATTATACGAAAAATTATTGGGTCAATAATATTATATTTTTAATATTTTATGTAGTATTTATTATTTTATTTAATATGATACAACAAAACCAATATTATTCTACATTAAACAAAGAGTGGTTTAGGTTGAACTAAAATATAATGTAATAATATTGAATAGTAATACATTTTCTAGTTGAATTTGTTCATGAAATTATATTATAATATTTCTCTTATGATGTTAATTTTTAATCACTTGTGTTAAGAACTATTAGTTATAATAATGGTTAAATCTATAAGGATCCTATGTAATATTGTATTCTATGGAAAATTCGTATATTTTTCATAAGAGAATCCTTACGGGATAAAAGTTGGAGTGTGAAATCTTATGATGATTAAATATCATCTATTTGAAATAATGCTTAAAAAATTGTACATAATTGAGTTTCCAAACACTATAGAGAATGGAAGGATGGATTATTATGGATGTTCTAGTGAGGAATATAAGGAAGGAAAGAATATTTGATTTCCTTAGTGTCATAAATTCGGTAATCCCTACAAGATTTTATATATATATATAAGTATAGAATAAAAAAATAAAGTATAGTTTCAATGTAAATAACTCAGTCTACATGATGATAGGAACTACAGTTTATCTAGGGGTACCATTAATAGTTTAACGTATTCAATGTGGGTAACATGGAAATTATCTAATTCAATGTCTTAATCAATTGGAAAACAATTATGATAGGCACCAAAAATATCCATCACAAGGAAAATAAAAATCTACCACATCTATATATGTGTGTTCCGAAAAATTATATGTAATGACAAACACAAATCTCCCAATCAAGAACTGTTATTATTGTATTTGTATCTTGTTCGACCAACTCCTCTCTACCTAGGAACATAAAATCTAGAGCCCGATGACAAGGTTTATAATATTAATAAAAATATTTTCCTATGTGATAAATTTATCTAAAGTATGTAACTCCTCTCTAATATATTTTTAAAGGAACTTTCACCCCATAATATCTAATTATCCTTCCACCAGTAAGATTTGTTATGATATTAGGCATGGATTGGCTCTCTATACATAGGGTTCATGATGATTTTCAATACAAGAAAGTCATATATTAAATCCCATGATCACCAATTAATACATGGAAGACTATAAGCTCCATATAAAAAATTATGCCCATTTTATTGGGGTATTTTTCACAAATGATTAATTAATAACTCAAAATTTCTTATATTCATATTTTGAGAGTAAATATTATTTAACTATTCATATTAAGGATAGTGAGGGTGATACCTCATTGGAAATTAATCCTTGATTCATGAATATTTTATGGAAATTAAAGTGTATCAATCAAAGGGTGGTTAGAAAAATGAATTAATGAACCTAAGAAAAGTAGTGAATATTGGGACACAATTTTTCACTGGGGGAGATAGTTTTGTTAGTGAGTTGAAATATTGTTTTAGTGGCCTCAAATTTTTGGAAATTAGTGGATGTAATTTCGTGGTTTTAATATAAATTAAAAAACATGTGCTCTCTTCTACGATCATGAAATAATTATTATATTAAATTATAATTCAATTGGTCTATATTTTCCCTTTTATTTTGTGAAATATATTTGATTACATTCATCAGTTTATTTCAGTTAAGATAGATAAATAAAATGATCAATTTATTCCCTACCATTTCATAACATGTGGATTAGATACCAACATTCACCGTTGAATTATTCCACTACTTGTTATCACATAAAATGATTTAAATCCAAGCATCTTGTTTGTACAATTCAATAATAAGTAGAATAAATTAATATCTAAAACCAGACTACGGCTCTATTGATTAAAATAATTATTATCCATATAGTAATACAAACATTGAATATTTAGAATTATTCAATAGATGGAATGAGGTGATTTTCCATAGTGATATAAAAAATAGACAAGTGTTCCATCATTAGAGTTTTAATAATGTGTAATGAATGTAAAATGAGATTCACATCCTATGGAGAGTGAGTGAAGTATCTTGGAGTGATTTACTCTTCTTACTCTCTATTTATTCATGGTATTGAATTCCATTTATTGAAAAAATATTGGTCATTGGTCCATACTTTCCCACACATAAGCGACACAAACAACTTCATGAAATTATGGTATGTCCTCTATATTCGACAAGGATCATTCATAATTTATGTTTTATGAGCAGAACAAATCCATAATCATGGGTCATGAAAATTTTATTAAGGAACTAGAGCTTCTCCAACATCTGGTCGAGTGTCATTTTTGTGGTGGAGTGTTATAGTTTTTCATAGTACAGTAGATGGCTTTATTTTTTAAAAATCCTAGAAAATTGAATTGGAAATTAAATTATGTTCCTAACTATTTAATTATACCAATGCATTATAATTTTTAAACACTAAAAACACACCCTTTTAGTGTATTCAACCTGGATATTCCATCATCAAACTGTGAATGAAAACTGTCCCTTATCAGTGGTGCTAAATTTCCAAACATTTTGGTTTCTCAGGTATCTTTCTTACTCTATCTAAAGTCTTGCACCCACGGGTGGTTTATTTAATGTCATAGGGAGCTTCTCAAAATATTTGATGTGTGTATAAATTTAGTTCAATGATACACCCTTGTTTCTTTAGCTTCGTATGGGTGCTTGGTCCTTCTTTGTGTGGAACTAGAATCGATAGGTAGTTATATCCTTCAAAATTTTGATGACTATATAAGCTTACTTTGATATTGAATCGGTAGTGTGGATTCACATGTGGTTAATTAGTTGGGATCTTAGCCTCAGTCAATGTTGGGCTCTGATTGGATTTGTGTACAACTATGACTCTCTTGGAAAGTTTGATTCGCTCAATCATCGACCCAAATTCATCGGTGGCCCCATAAGGTAGATCAACTTGAGTAAGGGGATTCTTAATTTTTAACGTGGTGGTATTTACAGTTTGAGTGGCAATAAGCCTATGGATCATCATTAAGCTTCATTCAAAAGTGATCTGGTTCATCATGTGAAGTGGAGTATTGGAATCTGTTATGGGTCACATGGATAATTGAGAGGCAAGGGAATGGAAGTTAGAGGTGGGAAAATCTCAAATTTAGCATGCCTACATCACTCCCCAGATCTTATATTATTGAACTCCTATGAGATATTATAATTAAATTTCAATATATTGAAAAAAAATACATTTTGCTTATATCTAAATTTATGACCCATTGATGACGTAAGTGTAGACCGATCCATTATGAAAACTTCCATGACTTATATGTGAATCATACCAATGTTGTAATATACCTAACCCTCCTGGTCCATTACATTTCCAAATTAGGGTGTTTGGGGATCCCTGTACCCCGTCACTTAGCTTTTAGGGCAGCATTGTCAGTGGCATGGCGTCACCTTGTTTTCACCCATCGGTACCACCCATCTGTGCCATAGGGGGTTGTCGAGGGTTGATTTCCCAGGGATTCCTGTAATGACTCATGAAGGTTTAATACCTCTTTAAAGTAGTATGATTCCATTTTAAAGTCCATAAATTATGTTCTAATTCCCATGAGTGGTGCGACCCTCGACGAATCGATGTTGTGTGTCGTTGTTACATGTTTTATTCTATTTAAATGAAATCCTTTAACTCACAGATTTTATGGCCTACTCGTCAATGAGAATTATTAAATAAAAATTTAATTCCGTCATTTTTAACCACCCAACCATGTGGAAAACTCCGATCAACCATTAAAATCATTCAAGATTTCAAATCTTGTAACTCCATGATCTCACATTTTATCACACGGAGTTTCTTTCTTTTTATTGTCAGGTCTCTTTTCCTTCCCTTGGTGCGTTTGGAGTCATTGTTCCTAACGGTAGTTCTATGTCCATGCTAGAGCCATTTCTACTCACTCTTGTATTCCGTGGAGTTTCTCCCATGCAAGTCGTGCATCCCTAGATCTTGGCGCGAGGAGGAAAACTTCTATTATTGATAATCCATGTAGCAATTCATCATTCATCTCAATTTAAAATCCATCATCTGTGGTGGGTATGATGATGTTCCCCCATGAAATAGATGAATCCAAATTTAACTAATTAAATAAATGAAACATTAAATAATTTAGAGGTTGGAATGATTATGTTTTAGCTTTGTTATACCTTTGTTATTATATTATGAATTGTATGGAATTTTTTATACTGAAAATCATGAATGTTGGTGGGCCTTCCTTGTGCACTAATGATCCTCTGTTTTTGGGTTATTCATCAGATTGAATGGCTATAACATGGTAAATGGTTAAGCATATAAAATGGGTTGATTAAATGGAAGCCCAATGAACAATAATCTATGTGTCATCACCCTGATTAACCAAATGGAAATAAGGAAAATAATAAATGGTGTGATTGAATATGAAAAAATATATCCTTGTTTAGTTCTTTTGATATGTGCGGTGGATCTTCTTGATTCCATATGGGGTGACATGGATGGGGATGGGATCCCATATTGTTGGTTTTTTAGTTATAGACCTAAGTCCATGTGGGGTCATACGATGGGGATTTCTTTGATTCCAGTACTTCTAGGGATCTCACGGATCACATTTTGTGTTTTGACGTTACAAGAGAACCTAGTGTGAATGCATAAATTACTTCATGGATGTTTTTACATCCTTGGCTTGTTGGTATGCCTGCTAGTTGCCCGGTATTGAAGATTTATTTTAAATGGAATCACTGGAATATAATATCAAAAATGGGTTTAATGATGATTTTTTTTTCTAGGAATTAGTTGTGCTCTAGGTGTGGTTATTGTGCTTTTGTATTGATGAACAGTTATAAGGGTATTTTTGTATGGGATGATGTTGGTTCCCTTATGTTTTGATAATTTATTTCCTACCTATGTTTATACATTTAGTTATCTTGTTTCTTATTATCACGCAACCATAGTTCAAAACTCTGCGCTAAACACCTCCATTCAATGGTGGAGGGTGTTTTTTCCTACAATCCCATTAGTGGATGGTTATTAGATCAGTCTCTTCTCCCTCTCCTTATTAGCCCAAGACCCTTCGAGAAGGCTTTAATGGCATGAGGTCCATTTTATCCTGTGATCCATCAGGCAAGGTATGTTTTGGTGGTTGGCCTAGGTGTGTGCGGGCATTCTTTGTATCGAATGAATATTTGGGATGAGGACCAGGAGTCTTCGGTCATGTTGACTGTTATTCTTGCCCCGATGTCTTTGAGTGTGCTAGTGGTTGTTGTGACTCATGTAGCAGCAAGTTGGGATGTGTTTGGTGGTTCATGTGTCTGCGAGTGGGGACGTGCAGTTGTTGTACCCCAGGGGAGTGTGAGAAGGGTATAGAAGTGGGACTGTGGGGAGAATGGCGGTGGGGGGGGGGTCTGATGCGTAGGATGTCTTGATTCCCATTTGAGAAGTGGTTTAGTGTACCCAAATTTTGATGTGATCTTACTACTATTTCTCCTAGCTTGAGTTATTTAGGGAGTGTGCCTTGGAGAGGTTGGGTGGACAGTTTCCTTGCTAGGTGCTTCAGTTAACTCCTTTTCTCACTAATCATTATATCATCTTCCCACTTATACAAGAGAGCTTTTGGTTTTCCCTACTGAGTATACCAATATTCTAACCCTACATAAATAAAACTTCTTTCATGATTCCAAGAGGTCTTCGAGGGTCGTGCTGTAAAGAACTAGCTCGGACATTGTGATAGTTGTCATTGATGTTTTTTTTCTTTTGGTACATTCTCTTTGAAGTTTCTCAGGTACTTGTAGTTGTTTATCATTGAACATGCATATGGTAATGGGTTTTTTCTTTACTTTTACCTTCAGTTCGGGAGTTTTTTTACTTTTTACCATCGTATCTCAAGATCCTACTAAATAAAAAAGATAATTTCTTCCATATTACTGGTGATTCTATACCCTTGGTTCTAGTCGCCACTCTGGGGCCTATTGAAGGTGGGACTCTGGGGTCATTATCAATCCTTCAACATGAGGAAGGAACGTTATTGTTCTTTTTTATCCCATCCCTCACCTCGGTGAAGGTAGGCCGTGATTTAATGGTATCAATGGGGATGCTTGAGAGATATCATGGGGCTCGAGGTTAGGCATAGTAAGTATTTCATGGGATTGTAGGGAAACAATGTTAGGAAATAGTGGTGTGTGAAATAGGCTAGGGAAGAATGGCTTGGATATGAGATTTTAGGGACCCTTGTGATACAATGAAAGGACTCTAGACCTACTTATCGACCAAGTGAGGCTACACTGACTGAAGGGTAGAGACCCTAAAAAAGCTACATGAATCATAATGACAATTTTTCTTGATTTCTCGGGGCATTATGGGAACTTAAATAAATATTAATTTTAAGAAAAGTTTAAAATAAATCATCTACTCAACTCGAGTTTAGGAATTCCTTTCCTACCTTGCAGCTATGGCACCTAGACGATGACCAGAAGTGGTGTGGGAGATCGAGACCCAAGAGGCTGATCTGGCTGATCAGCGAATGAATGATCGAGTGGAGGATGATGAACAATAGAGGATGATTCTTCATTCCATTCAAGGTAGACCCTCGGGAAGTAGGAGGGAAACATCTCATTCATAGAGATAGAAAGATGGCACAAGGAGTTGGTGATATCTTTCAGTTTGATCTAGGCTCTGTTTGAGAACAAGGTTCTTCTAGCAGTCCATCAATGAGGGTAGCATAGCGTTAGTGATGGACACTCAACCTCGGAGAGAGGATGGATAGTGAGATTTTGTGGGCCGACATCAAGAATGAGTTCCAGGAGGAATTCCATTCTTCTATGATGAAGGATTAGAAGAGATAAGAGATACTCTCCCTTCATCAAGGGAGTATGTTAGTGATGGAGCTGGGGATCAAGTTCAGAAATCTCCTTAATTTTTCTCCATACCTTTTTCCGGATGAGGATTCTCGAGTGAGGTGTTTAGAGGAGGTACACTAACCTTATCTTCAGAATTTTGATACTCCATTCACCATAATGACATACATAGAGATCCAAAATAATATTGAAGTGGTGGATAGAATGCACATGCTGGGAGGTGTACTCTGAGAGGAGAGCCAATTGGGTTCGCCCATGAGAAAGGTCATCAGCAACATGCCTCTAGTGTCAAGTCCTTCTAGGATTCAGCCAGTGTGGAGCATTTCCAAACCATTCTAGTTTCGATCTCTTTATCCTTGACCTATCCTTGTGGGCCCATGATCATGGTGCTTTATCTGTGGTAGCCATGGGAACCTTCAGAATCTGTTCCTAGACATTGTGTAGTACAGCGGGGGTGGGCAGGTTTAGTGCAAGCCTTAGTAGCAGCATTTTTTGGCCAGGACCTTTTAGTCGATGCATTAGAGATAGTGAGCTCCTACTCATTTAAGAACAGACATTATAAGAGGAGTATGACCTGATGACGCTCCTTAAGGACCTCAAACGGGGCGGGATCGGGGAAATAGATGATATCCAAGGGGAAGAGGAGTTGGGAATTTGCAGTTTCACACTGCAAAGGCAGTACGTTCCACAATTTCGGATTCCATTCGTGGTATGATGAGACTGTATAGCAATCATTGCTATGCATTGATTGATTTAGGTCCTTCACCCTCCTTTGTTACACCTAGTATATCCTATTCCTTGGGCCTAGACATAGAGGGATTCTACATTCCCCTAGTGATTTTTATGCTAGATGGGAGTTATACCAGCCTGTATGATGTTTTTCGGGGATGCAGACTGATATTGGGGAAACATCAAACCAGTGGGTATCTCATGCTGCTGCAAAAGCAGCCATACGAGGTCATCTTAGTCATTGACCGGCTGTTTTCAATTCATTTTGTTATCGACTACTTCTGGAGAATATTAATGTTCTCTGATGAGGATAGCCATTATGTGGCTTTTGTTGGATAATGGGGTTTTTAGGTGGGGAGATGACATGTGGATCCTCTTCATTCTAAGTTGGTTGTGCTTTTAGTAGAATAAGTGGATGTTGAGATGATGGATGTTCCGGCAGTTGTTAGATAGTTCATGGACATTTTTTCCAAGGAGGTTTTGACTCTACCCCCTCAATGTGTCATCGATTTATGGATAAACTTATAACCTGGTGCCCATCCGATTTTGATGGCTTCTTATCAGATTGAGGATTTTTAGTTATGGGATTTGCAGATTCACATTGACCATCTATTGATGAAGGGTTTTGTAAAACCTAGAGTGTCAGTATATGGTGCTCCAGTCTTGTTCACGAAGAGGGTGGATGGTGGTCTCATGTTGTGCATAGACTACTGGAGACAGAATCTGGTAATGGTCAAGAACCATTACCCTATCTTGAGGATAGATGATATCATTGACCAGGTTAGGGGAGAAAGATGATTATCTAAGATTGATTTGTAGTCTGGGTATCACCAGTTAAGGGAGAAAGGTAGTGATATCCCAAAAACTTCTTTATGGTTCTTGTATAGGAACATCTACTTCGTAGTCATGTCATTTGGTGTTATGAACACACCTGTTGTGTTCATGGGGATCATGAATTCTGTTTTCCACAAGTTTCAAGACCAGTTTGTCCTTGTGTTCATTGAAGACATCATGATCAACTCATGATCAGGGGAGGATCATGCCGATCACCTGAGGACAGTTATTGGGGTCCTCCAAATGTAAAAAATCTACGACAATATGACCAAGTTCATGTTCTGGACATGAGAGGTGCACATCCTTGGACATGTTGTGTCCTAGAAGGGAATAAAAGTGGAACCTTTGAAGGTCTTTGTAATATTTTCTTTTGGAAGCTCCCATGAACATGACATAGGTTCATAGTTTCCAGAGTCTAGTTGGTTACTACCAGAGATTCAGGCCTAAGTTCACAAGATTCACAACACTTTTGAAAGCCTTGTACAAGAAGTACCATGATTTTGTGTGGAGAATGTTGCGTCAGGAAACCATCAGTTTCTGGAAAGGGAAGTTGGTTAGTGCCCCAGTGTTGAGGTTTTGAGATGATGGGATGGAATTTGAGGTGTTCTGTGATGCGTCAAGCCAAGGCATGGGGAGTGTACTGATGCAACAACATAGGGTGATCTTTAATGGGTCTAGGCAGTTATGTCCCCATGAACATAACTGGGAAACCCATTATCTGGAGATTGTAGCAGTGGTGTTCATACTAATGTTGGTATAGAATTACCGCATTAGGGAGTGCTTTGTGGTCTTCATGGATAAAAAGTGCTTGAGGTATATCTTCTCCTAGTGCGACATAATCTTGGGGCCACTGAGGTGGATAGAGTATTTTCAGGACTAGGACTTCGAAATCTCTTACACTAAAGGTAAGAGGAATGTTGTGGTCGATGCCTTGAGTAGGAAGTCAAAGAGGGATGATGTTAAAGAATCTATGGATGCATTGAAGGATGTGGATTATTTTATTTCCTTACACCTAGATGCAAGGGTGGAGGGTGTTAGAGGTTTTCTATTTCATATGACAGTTCATTCCTCTCTATTGTAGCAGGTGGAGGAGTCTTAGTGGGGGGACATAGCGGCTGAATTGACACACAATCATGTTAGTCATGGAAATGTTCTAGATGGATGGTCATATGATGGGTAGAATCAGATGTTGTTTCATGGAAATTTGATCATCATTTTAGAAATATGAGAGATAGTTCTTGGTGAGTTCCGCAACTCACCCCTGGAAGTACACCCATAAGTTTCAAAAATGTACCGACGTTTGCGGATTCATTTTACGTGGCCCATGGTGAAACGAGACGTGGAGGGGATCATGAAAATGATCCTTTTGGGTCTGAAAGTGAAGGTTGAGCACTGTGTTCTGGAGGGTCTATTGCAGCCTTTAGATGACCCAGAGTGGAAGTGGGATGACATCTAGATGGATTTTGACATGACACTACTCAGTGGTCAAGGAGGTTGTGATACAATCTTGGTAGTGGTGGACTATTTGATGAAATCAGCTCACTTTCTCGCAACGAAGTAGTCAAGTGTCAAGGATTCCATAGTATGGAGATACATGGGTGAGGTGGTGATGTTGCACGGAGTTCTGAGGTCCATAGTCTTAGATCAGGATGCATGGTTTACCTTACATGTTTGTAGGGGATTGCATCATGCTTTGGACACCTATATACATCGTAGCACTACATTCCACCCCCAGACAGATGGGAATATAGATCATAACGTCCAGATGTTGGAGGATATGAAACGATCATGTGTTTTGTACTTTGGGGGATTGTGGGTACGACAATTGCCTCTAGTAGAGTTTTCCAACAACAATATTTATATCGCTTCCATTGGCATGGATTTGTCAAATGCCTAGTACAGGAGACCATGTCACTCACCTCTGTTCCTGATAGAGGTTGGGGAAGAATGAGTTTTGGCCTAGAGGTGGTGCAGAGCACGATGGAGAAGGATCAACTTATATTGGAGAGGATGGTGGTGGATCAGGAATGGTAGAAGTCATATTCTGATCATGGGAGAAGGCACATAGAGTTCAAGGATGGGGACCACGATTTCTTGAAAATCTCCCCTCGGTTTGAGAAATGAAGGTTTGGCCGGTAAAGTAAGCTTTTTCCAAGGGTTTTTGGACCCATTGAGTTGTTGCGGTAGGTCCGCGAAGTGGCTTATCATTTGGCTCTACCACCTCTTCTATAGAGGGTTCACGACGTCTTCGATGTGTCTCAACACTATCAGTATCTACATGATGATTCACACGACATTGACTAGGGAAAGCTGGATTTCAAGAATTGTGTGTTGTTAATAGAGTGACCAGTATAGACAAGGATCATAACAATTAGGTGCTTCGTGGATGAACCATTCCCATGGTTTGTGTGTTATGGGGCATGGTGTCCTTGAGGAGTGAACCTAGGAAGGGGAGGCACAGATGCACACCCAGTACAGAGAGAAGTTTTGAGTTTTTTTCTCTTTTTTTTGTACATGTTTTTGATATAGTGTTAGACCTTGTTAACTATGATAAGGTATTTTTCCCTACTTCCTTGAATGTGTGTGAAGAGTCCTAACTTTGGTGAGGGGAGGACATGATCCATAATAAAGAATCATTAAAGTGTATGTGATTAATCCCATGCAAGAGAGTTAGTACCACCCAAATAGGTTTATATCATGACATTGAGGAAGGTACTTCCTGTCCCATATGACCAGATGGTGTGGCCATAGTATGTTTGTGTTGTAACACCATAGTATTTTATAATATGTTAACTCTTTAATGTAATTCAATATCTTTTTCCACACACAAAACCAAGATTGAGCACACCAAGACTTTCCAAACTATCCATTTAAAAAGCGGTTCTAAATAGTATTAACTTCATTTTGAATTTTATATACTCCATATAAATTTAACATCCATGTTATGTGTTTTTTAGGCATAATATATGAACAAATGAAATTATTAAGATAAATGATGTTTTTTTCAATGAAATTCAATTTTACCGCCTTTTAATGGTGATCCCTTTTTAAATCCAATCTTTGACACAATTTAAAAATAAACTTCTTCTTTAGAAGTGGGGAAAAAATTTAGTTTTGATATATTTTGTGTTTTTTTCTAATAACATTCATATTTGATGAACAGTGAAAAACACTAAATTTTAATTGGAAACAAATTTTTTAATTGAAATAATTTATAATTTTAAATTATAAATTTGAATGGTTTTGAAGTATAATAAGATTATATTTTTATCATTAAATCCAAAGTTGGTCATTAGAAGTAATTTTTCATTACAATTGAAAATAAACACATTTCAATCATTTGATAGTTCATACTTCTCAAAAACCTGTTTTCTTGTTATGAAAAAGGAAATTATATTTAAATTAATTAATTATAATTATATGTTTCTAATTTGGTAAAATAGACATCATTTTTGAATTCAAAAAATCAAAATTTTCTTAGGGTTAATTTTTTGTATTTTTTACAAAAAATTAAATTTATGATGAATACTGAAAAACACTACATTATTGAATAAAACATACATTAGGTAAATAATGATTTATTTTAATTAAATTTATATTAGGGAAAAATAGATACATAATACCTATATTAGTTCAATTTAATTCATTGGAGTCATTTTATAATAATATTAGATGTATAAAATTTTAATGAATTATTTGACGCCTTTTACCCACCTAATAGGAACATTTGCAAATTTGTATAAAACATAATTTTAGTGATTTTTTGAATTTAATTTCAAAAATACGACATACATGGTTGATATCAGTAAATAAAATTTGTTTTAATGGGATGAATATAATTTCTGATGAATATTAACTATTGAATTTTTTTACCATGGTTAAAAGTAAATCAGGTAATTAAAGGAAAAAATGATTTTATAATTACACTGGCACATGTCTTATTTCTATTTGATTAGTTTATTTCGATGTGAATCAACCTTAATAATAAAATATGATCCTTTTGGATCCACCTGGATTAGATTAAGACATTTACTATATTTCATGTAAAGAAGAGTTAGAAGTGTTAAATTCAATGTTTAATAACAAAACTATTTTTAATATAAAGATAAACATAAGATAATTTGTACCATATATAATAATTAGAAAGATAAAATTATTTACTCTATCATGGTATTTTATTTATAACTTTTAAATCTTAAATAATTAAAAAAATATGAAATAATGATGTAGTAATTACCTTATTAATGAATGATTAAAATAATGGATATTATAAATATGAAAATAAATGTAAATTGAGAAATTTGATGTCATAAACAAATTTATTATGTGAATATGACATGTTAGTGTTGATTTAATGTTTTTTTTATGTATTAAACTTTTTATGACTTTCACAAAAACCAAATTCTAAATAGTGTCAAAATGGACATAAATGAATTTTTAAAACAAATACAACATTATTAAATGATATAATATTCAAAGAAATATATGGTTCTGAAAAAGAAAATATATAATGTTATATATATAAATAATGAATCAATTGGTGTTTTCATGTATTTTTATAGTATGTTTATTAACCATTTATTACAATAATACAATAATACAATGTAAAAGATACACTATATAACTAAGAGTTAAATCTATATGATAAGGTTAACATAGTAACATAAACATGTATAAAACCTATTAGTTGAGAGTCTATTGACCTAGTGCCACCATATCATCAATCTAAATACTTTATTACCCATTATAAATGTAATATGATTGTATAATAAAATAATATTTCAAAATTTTCCTAAAGTGACCACCACCTCTCTTATAAAAAGATACTTCCCCCTCTATCAAAATGACACCTCCAAATACTTTTTTCCAGGACAAAACCATTTCAAATATCCTCCCAACTACCCTAAAATTAGCATATAGGCCTTACATTGATCGTAAAGCCAACCTAAAGAGACCTTTTGTTCAAAATCAAATAAAAGCACCTGAAGAAGAGGTAATAATTTTTTGTCACCTTTCAATGATTTTTTCCTCTTCAACTTCTTATTTTTTGTTGTTTCCATTAAAAAAAAATAATTCCATTTTTTTATCCATATTTTGATGTTATTATAAATATTTTAGAACCATATTAATTATTCTATCCATCTCATAAATGATAAAGTTACCATACGTGTGTAAGTACGACATACCGTCACCACTTCGTGGTGTAGTTTGTTATTAAACAATTCAATAGTTGGATGGGTATTATAATGATGTATAATTGCTGTAAATAATAAATATAACATGTTAATTATTTTTTATATACAATATATAATCCAATTACATATGATTTCACCATCAACAAAATGATATCATCGCTCATGTGTACTTACGACTTACCATCTCCACGACGCAATGCAATTCATTTCCACGTTCACCATTCCATGATGATTGAAAATATATATTGTTAATAAGTATGTAATATATGAAATATTAATTCTCCTAGAAATATATATATATATATATCTCATTTATTTACTTCTGTTCAATATGATATAAAAATGGAAATGACGTCTATGTGTATGTAAGTCCTACCGTCTCAACAAATGGTGTTTTCCATTTCATATATCTGTCTATTATACAAACATTTAATCTGAATAAATATTATACATAAATAATTTTTAATATTATGGAGTCAATTAAATAATGATATATGTTATACGATCAAGAATAACAAGTTCAAACACGTATAATAAAGAAAGCGAGTATTACCCGAAATTTTATTTTAACATAGAAATTATTATTAAATGGGTAGTATAAAGCCATAAATGAATCAAGTATGATATCATAAATATGAATATTGTTATGTTATAATTTGATTACATATTATGGTCATTATACATGAGTTTAAACATACCCTAGACCAATGTAAAGTACTAGGTAAGGGTTAATTCCTCAATTTCATTATTATCTGAGATTGATTATGTTAAAGTATTTATTGGGTCATTTTTATCATCCATGTACATGTTTCGGGAAAATCTTTTCAAAATGAAAATTTTATGGTTTTTGGGAAGGGACTCTTTATCAAGATTAGCATTTTAAATGTTTTAATGATTTATTTTTTATATATTTTTAATTAATTCCCATGTTTTTAAAATGATTTTAAGGATTTATTAATATGGAAATAATTGTTTTAAAATGTTAAATACATTCAAAAAATTCAAAGTGGAGTGGGATAGTTTGATTCAAAAATATCTTTTAAATTAATTCCTGTTTAAATGCTTGATTTTTAAATTATTTCACAAAATGGAACATTTCTCTCAATGAGTTTTACGGATCATTTTTACCTATATCAACATCATTTACTAGATATTATCTATGATTGAGGTTGATTTTATATAATACAATATTACATATTTTATTTAATGAGTTGTTATATTTTTGATTGTGGATGTTTTATTTTTATACCATTCATGATTTTTGGAAAAAAGTATTGACATTTTTTATGCATGTTTTAATACGAATTTTTATGTTATGATTCAACATTTTCATATGAAAAATTCATTAGACATAGTAAGAGATGAGAGGAGCCTGCTATAGCTCCACGATGCATCAGTAGTTCTCATGAGACATATTAGTTTCTTGGTATAATTCCATGAAAACAATTTATTTGTAGTCTTGGAACAAGGCCTTGACTATGTGGTTATGATGTTTGGCTTTTTAAATTCCATCATTAGGAAATTATCAATTTATTTTACTTGTGATTATTCAACTGGAAGAATATCCATGTGAATAACTAAATGGAATTATTTGATTTATCTTTTCTATATTATGTTGTAGTTTATCATTAAAGGTATTGTGTTTCAATTTTATACCTTTCCATAAAAATTTGTGATTATTTATGATAGATTTTACATTATTTTTATCCTTAATGAGCATAGGACCCCACCCATTTCTTATTCTCTTGTTTTCCAAGGATTCCAATAAGTATATGATGTTTTAATGAATTTTTAAGCTAATGTAATAATATCATTCTGAACGGATTATTTGTTATGTGTTTTATGTTAGAAATTTTAATACAATTTTCTTGTATGTAATCTATTTTTAAAGATTGCTAACTTATTGGTCCTTAGAGACTTGATTCATTGTAATCATGCCAGTGTATTAAAAAAATTAAATGACTATGCATAACTAAGGTAGGTCCATTACAAGTGTGGTTACCTTGGGGAGGGATGTGGCAGTGTATCTGTAGTTGTTCAGGGGATTGATGAGTGAGAGTTGTTCCTAGAGATAGAGGTTTGTTATGACTTTTGAACAACACTAGGGTGGTTCGACCATGATATATATCTTTCTAGGTGGTTTTCAGGGAACCTCAATTTTCTTCAGGTTTTTTTCTAATTCTCGAGGATAAGAATACATTGATAGGTATCTGTTGTAATTGCTTGGACCCTACTAGTATATTACTTTTCCAAATTCTGGTTTTTTGGGTGCCCTGGACCAAATTTGGGAGTTGTGAGGGTGGCGGTGTCCATGACAGGGTGTCACCATGGTTTCACCCATTGGTGTGTCACAGATCGGTTTCTCTGATCGCTGTGACACCAATCGGCTCCATGGGTGGTTGTTGGTGGTTTATTTCCACACTTTTTATGTAATGAATCCTTCAAGGTATAATACCTCTTTAAAGTAGTATGAGGTTTTTTAAAGACCAATAATGATGATCTAATCCCCAAGAGTGGGGAGACCTTTGACAGACCTAATTTGTGTGTCACTATTACGTGTTTTCCTTTGTTTAAATGAAATCATTTAACTCACAACTGTTATGGCCACCTCTCCAATGAGAATTATTAAATAACAATTTAATTACATCTTTTATAACTACCAAACTAAGAGAAGAAACCACAATACTCCTATAAAGCCAGTGAGATTTCATATCCCATAACTCCTGGATCTCACCTTTTATCACACAGAGTTTCTTTCTTCTAGTTGGCTAGTCTCTTTTCATTCCCATGATGTGTATAGAGTTCTTCTTCTGAAGGATACTTGTGTGCCCAAGCTGGATCCTTTCCTACTAACTCTTGGTGCCCGTGTAGTATCTCCAATGCATGTCATGCATCCCCAGTTCTTGGCACAAGGATGAAAACATTGATCATTGATCATCCATGTAGGGATTCTTCCATCCCCTCTCTTTATTGTGCATCTTGCAGGGGTGGGTATGATGATGTTTCCTCAGGACGCATATGAAACAAATTTAATCAAATATAATTAATAAACCATTAATGAATAAAGGTATGGGAGTGATTATGATGTTGTTCGGTTATACCTTTGTTGTCATATTACCAACTGTATGGTCTTTTTTCCACTGAAAATTGAGGTTATTGATGGTCATTCCTTGTGCTATAATAATTCATTATTTTATGGTTAATCTTGTGATTAAATGGGTGTAACATAGAAAATGGTTAATCATTTAAACATAGTTGAATAAATAGATTCCCAATTAATAATAATCCTTGTCTGATCACCCTATTTATCCAAAAGGAAAGAAGTAACATAATGAATGGTGGGGTGAAATCTGAAAAAAAGCATCCTTTCTTTGTTATGGTGATATGTGTTGTGGCTATTCTTGTTGTCATGTGGGGTGAAGTGGATAGAGATGGGATCCCATATTGTTGAGTGGTTTCTTGTGGACCAGAGTCCATGTGGGGAAGTACTATGTGGTTGTTTTCATTACTGTAATTTGAGGTATCTCACTGATCCCTTTTGTTTTTGTGACATTATAGGAGAACCAAGTGTGAATGTTTGAATTACTACTTGGTTGTTTATTCTTCCTTTACCTGTGGTTGTGCCTTCTAGTTACCTAGTAGGGAATAATTACATAAATGGAATCACATGAATATGATAAAAATAATGGGTTTAATAGAGATTTGTTTTTTAGTAATGATATGTTCACTAGTCGTGGATGTTTTGATTTCGTATGAATGAATAGTAATGAGTGTGTTTGTGTATGATCTGATTTCAATATTCTTAGGTTGGGATGAGTTCTTGCCTACCAATGTGTATAAATCTAGTTTTTAGGATTCTTATTCGCACAGTACACATGTTGACCACATCCTGCCGGACACGCCCAATTTATGGTGGGGGTGTTTCTCCCAACAATCATATGAGTGGCTGTTATTAGCTCCTTTTCTTCTCCCTCTCCTGAGTATCCCAAGACACTTCATATTACAACCCTACTTTTTATTACACAATGTAACATTATTTTTTTTATATAATATTCACATCATTCAACATGGAGGATCAAGAGGTCTAGTGTCTTTTTTGTTTTGGAAAGTTACATAAAAACATAAAACATAAATCACACAACAAATATATTGAAATCTTCATTTACATAACCACGACATTCCCTCATACTAAGAATTGCATGGGATAACTTGAAGACAAACATAAGAAAAGGGTGAGAAATAAAGTCCAGTAAGGGAGTAACCAAGGGACAACATGAATAATACAGTACATGTTTGGCAATAGTCATATCAATGTATCACAAAAGAAACATGAACATAAAGGAATGATATAGCAATATTATCAAAACATGGAAATGTGGCAACAACACATAACATGGAATTAGCATGAGCCAAGGCTCATTGCACATCGAGCATGAGTAAACCCTCATTGAACATGAATTAGGATGAGTAAATCATCATTTCCCTTTAATTAGAATGAGTAAATCCTAATTTCACTTGATTTATCATGATACTAGTCTTTACCCAATGCATTTGAGTACTATCAGGGCGCACCCTTCTCAAACATTTCATTTCATGTATAATTGTGCCACATGGATCAGACAACATTGAAAAATAATAATAATTTATTCCATGATAAAAGGATATGGAATACATACAACAATATATAAAATCGATAAGTAAATATGCATAATGGTGAATACCATTTATAGAGTATTATGCATGATATTCACAATGCAATGATATTGGCTTCGAAAATCGGTTCAATTTTGCAGCGCAACGATGTGAAATAAAAATTCATTAAAATGGTTGATGAGAGAGAAAGGGCAGTCTCTTGATATGTACATGAAATGGAATTTAAGTAGGTCATATAGATAACTACACCACAATATGTAATGGATTTCAGATTCATACTAAAAATATGATGCATTGATGTAAATGAGGAGAGAGAATTTTTTTACTGAATTTCATTATGGTAATGGGTATATATGGGAGGAATTATTGAGAGTGAATAGGGTATATCATCATTAAAACATAAATAGGGAAGTATAGGGGAGGTGAAAATCATCCCCTGACATTTATAATTGAAAAAAATGGCATAACAATATTTAGAAATTGGGATAAAATTAGAAAAATGGAATCCCTTACTTAGAAGTGTGATCCTAAAGGCTTGGTAGAGGCTTGATAGAGGCTTAATGGGAACTTTTGGAACCATGGGAGGATTCTAGAGAGATTATGGAAGAGTTTGGATGAACTCCAAAGGCTTTGAGTGAAGGGGAAGTGGGGGATTGGGTGGGTTTATATAGGAAATGATAAGTAATTCGTTATTGTTTAGGTTTGGGACATCAGACATTAAACTAATCAAAACCAAAATGTAGACCATGGTTTTTGCTAATGGGTAGTGGAAAAAAATATATTTTATTATTCCATTGGATGATGTTCTTAAAATAATATGTTTTCTTATGTGAAGGTGAGTCACTCTGAAGGAAATCAATTTAAAAAGCTAAAAAAATTTATAAGACTTAGAGGATCCACTAAGGCTTTGTAAAATATATCAAATAAAACTAAAATCAATTTATTTTAATGGTAAAACATATAGTGGATGAACATAATGTTTATAGTATTTTATTACATCTATATTAGGAGATTATGATCTCATAAAACACATTATATATTTAAATGTTATTTAATTTTATCCAAAATAAATCATCTATCTCAGAATATTATGAAAAATTCTCCATTTGATAATTTCGACATCTTAATTCCACAAATAATTTTCATTTTGTCTAAATAATTTTTTAAATATTTGAATTTTTATTTTTAAAATAATGATAGTAATTTATCAAAAATACATGGGGTTTGACAAAAATTACTTTTAATCCTTAATTAAAATCATAATCGTATTCATAATAATTATTATGTAATATATATTATATAAAATAAAATTCACTAATAATATTTAATTAAAATAATATTTAATTAAATAATCCATAAATTCATCAAAATATATTTTTTAATTTATTATTAACAAAAAATACTATCAGTGCTTTAAAAAATATTTACAATGAAAAAGAAATAAAATGAATGTATATTCATTATTATATAAAAAAATAATGAACATAAAAAAAGTGATAAGGACTTGTTACATAACCCCTTATAAGACCCACATAAGACTGAAGGGTAAGGTGTTCGATAATGACAGACTCTTGGGGTGGCTCGGATAACATCTCTTGGGTGGTAATATATATCAACTCCCACTTTACTCATTGGTGGTGTTGTTCAAGATTAACGTGTTGAGCCTCTTCATGGGCTTGTTCAGGAGAGAATCCCAATGATTCCACCTCCATTACAAGCTCTGAAAAGTGGGCTTCATATGGGAAAAGACTACTGGATGAGGCTATTTCTCCCTTTGTATGATTAAATTGGATTTGTTAAAGCCCTATATTCATATAAATCATGTGATCACTATTTGACGATTATTTTAGCAATGGTCATAATTCATTACGGTATTTAAAAAAAATCTGAAATCATAAAACCAAATAAGTTCATATGTTATATAACTATTTCACAAAATAATACATTTAATTATATCAAGTGGAATTTCAATTATTAAAACGCTTGGTTGTTACACTTTGGGCAGGTTATGCTAGCCTGAGGTCCATTGTGACCCATGATTCTCCGGGTAAGGTACGTTGTTGGGGTTGGCCCAAGTATGTGCGGGAAGGGTTGGTTTCCCAAAAATATTTGGAATGAGGCCCATGTGACATCGGGCTTCATAACAGTTATTCATGCCCAGTTGTCTTCGGGTGTTGTAGAGATTGTTGTGTCCCAGGTGCCTGTGGGTGGGGAAGTGTGGTTATTATATCCCTTGTGCCTATGGGTGGGGTACAATAGTTGGACTATAGTGATTATGGTGGGGGAGGTCTGATGCAAAGTTTTTCCTAATTACTAGTGTTGATGTGGTGTGGGGTACCAAAATGTCAATGTGTTATTAATATTTTTTACCTAACTTGTGTTATTTAGGGAGTGTTCCATGGTGAGGATGGAAAAATAGTTTCCTTTATTGGTTCATTGGGTACATCCTTTTTTCATGAGTTATTAGATTGTCTCCCCACTTATGCCTGAGAGCTGTTGGTTTTCCCAACTGAGTATACCTGTATACTCACCCTATGTATATAAAATTCTTTTAGGATTCTCCGAGGACTTCTTGGACCATGCGGGACAGTACAAGCTCAGACATCGGGAAAATTGTCGTTGCTGTTTTTTTTCTTTTGTTACATTCCCTTTAGAGTTTTTCTTGTACTTGTTCGGGTTTATCATTGAACATGCATATAATAATGTTTTTTGATTTAATTTTACCATCATTTTTGGAGTTTTTTTTTGTGTTTTTACCTTTTAAAATATCGATCAAACTAAATAAAAAGGGTAATTACTTCCATATTATGTGTGATAATATACACTTGGTGTTAGTCACCACTATAGAGCCTATTGAAGGTGGGACGTGAGGTCATTATCTTTCATTAAACTTGAGAATGGTAGGGTTTGAAAATTTTCTATCTCTTCCCTCATCTCAGTGAAGGCTTGTCATGAAAAATGCCGCATTTTAATTTTATCAATGTTGAAAGTATATATGATGATCAAATGAGATTCAATTGGAATAAATGTTTTAACAAAAATAACTTCTATTTTCCCCCATTCAATATGTTTCCTAAAACCAATGTTTTATATTCATCATTATTTACATGTCTAAAATTAAAGTGTTATTTTTCAATTTTCCCATTCATGGTTTCGATAATAATCTTACAAAAATGAATTTATTTTTTCATGGAGACTTTTTTCAATTTTTTTTAAAATTTCACAGCAATGTATGTTAATAAAACTATAAAAAAACTTATTTAAATTTATTTAGGGATACTCAAACTCATTGTTTCATTATCATAGAGATCCATTTTGGGTACACAATTTCCCATTTTAAAATAGTTTCAAAGTAAATACATCATGTTTATTTGATTTGAATCCCCAATGTGATATTCCTTATAGGGTTCATGTTATGTCAAATTAAGTTATAAATTTCTAGTGACCATAGGTAATAAAATTGATTCCACGAATATATTTTCTCTTACAATCCATTTCCTAGTTCTAAGAGAAAATTTCCACAAAAAAAGGTCTGATTTAAATTAGAATTCCAACATGTATCATATTTTCAGATTCAGTGAATTACTCTAACTCTATAATGATACACTAAAACTAGGAAACAATGTTTATGAGTACAATAAAGGTTTAAAAATAAAATCTGAAACTGTAAAAAAATATTTTTTTATAAAAATACGAAAACTTAATATAAATATATTATTGTGAAAAGATATCTCAAGGTACCATTGAAGCATTTATTTTCCTGGTTTTGTTGGTTGTGTTTGTTGTCAAAACAGACTTTCTATGTTGAGTTGTCATGTTCTAAAGATATTGCTGACAACCTATGTTGACAATGAAACATGAAAAGGGAATGGATGATCAGAAGGAAATTCAAAAAGAACAGATACAATGTGGCACCATTTTCTAGCGTTTGCAAAATTTTTGGGCTTCAAAATCGGAAAATATAGAAACATGTTTTTAGGAAAGGATGTTGTGCACATTATTGATGGGGATTTGGGAACCTTTATGCAAGTCTTGTTCTTTGATCACAATGTTGATAAATGGAAAAGGTATGAAGTTCAAAATTATTTGGTAATGTGTGCGAAAGATGAGGTTGCACAAAATAAACATACACACACAATAAGAAAAAAAATTGGGTATTATGCACATAGAGGAGATCTTGTGTGACACATCGAATCTTCCACATAAGGGTCGGTGACACATATAAATAATATGATTCCCCCTAATTTGATATAGCTCAATACATAGAGAGAATTCAAGCTTCGGATCGCGTAATATTTTTATGTAATGGAAGTTTCTTGAAAGATTGGAAATTTTGTGCAAGATAAGGAATTGGTTTGTAATATTTTAGTTGTGAACAAGTTGAGGTAGGTTCATGTATGATGGGAGTTGTGCGTAAGATTGAATTTTCATATAACATTTTGTTTTTCATGCGAGGACTAAAACATGTGTACAAATCATAATAATGATTGAGCGAAATATATGTAGTTTCCCAGATGTTCTATGGTAAACCGGTATTCATCAATGGATGAAAGTGGTACATTAATACAGAATCTAAATATAGTGGATGATATATTCATATAAAAAAATTAAGGGACCTAGAATTATATAAACTATTAGTGAATCTTATGAAGAAGTAGTGATCACACTTTATATGAGAGAGAAATGAGATTTCAAATTGCTATTAGTTGTAAACCCGGAGGGAATGTGAGTCAACTATGAATATTGTAAACAATAGTTCACATTTAGTGGATTCAGTACAATGGAACATTTCCATTTTATTCTCCTTTGTCATATCCAATTGAGGGTGAACCATGTAAAATTGTTTTTTGATGTGCATGTTTCAATTTCTGATCATATTCTAATAAGGAAAATAGATAGAAGATTGTTTTTGTACAAAAAAACTAGATCTGAAGGGGGAGTTTTATTAATCTAGTATAACTTGATTCACCCCCTCCCCCCTCAGGGTATTTGACATGGTGGTCCAAAAAATTGTATTTGAAAAAAAGGTTAATATTTGTGTTTCTCTTTCAATGATGGTCATCACTAACAATGGGATTCTAAAGGTGATTCCATGTAATACATCACATGCCATTTCATAAAAAAAATTAAAAAATATGATGGGGATTCAAATGGAATCGAGGTAAATATTTAGGTCCTATTTAACAGGTATGATGTTCTGATAATGAACCCAAACTATTCTGTTGATGAATTCTTTGACAGGGTAAATGTTGTAGTAGAGGACATTCAAGGTCTTGGATAAGTCATTTAAGATATAATGATTGTGAAGTGTATCTTAGGGAAACATCCAGATTGGTTGAACACAAAATTTTTAGTATTAGTAGATATTAATCTGAAAGAGGTGACATAAGATAAATTTCATAGTACCCTTGTAGAAAATAAAATGAGAAATTTTGAAAATGATTCTATATAAAATGAGAAATCTAAACAGGTAGAATTCATGGCCGTGATGTAGATAAATATTAGATATTCTATTGAAAAAAGTGAAAGAATAGATGATTTCATTCATTGCCTCAAATATACAATGAGGAAAAATAATGTTCAAGGGAAACATCCACTTTCTTACCTTAGATGTGGAATGTTTCTTCATCATGTAGCAAGGTGTCCTAAGATGTTACAAAAATATAATTATGTTGAAGTTGAAATCCATATGAAGAAGTATTCAACATATGTGAAATCATTGAAAAATATTAAGAAAATTTTCTTCAATAAAATGATTCTTTTTTCAAAAGAATATGACAATTTAGATGAATCAGAGGTTGAAAAGGATGAATAGATATATAACTATAATGATGGTGGGGAAAATGTTATGGTATTAGTTTTCATTAGTACTCAAAAAAAAATCATTGTTGATAAAGAATAATTTGAAGGAAGTGTTGATATGAATGCTTAATTAAAACCAGATCTTAAGGATATTGATTTTTTGATATCCAAAATTAAGAAATCCAACTATGTGGTCTGTGAAGATAAACTCTACATGCAGCTGATGGATTTATGGGATTCTATGTTAATGAAAGAAATTGAGAATCTCAAATCATCAAAACCTGTGTTCTTAGAAATATTTAGTCAGGACTGACTCAAGGATATAGAACAGTTTAGGGAGATTGATTGTATGAATTACACACTAAAGGAACAAATCAGACACATTAAAGAACATGAAGAAGAAGTTGTCAGTCCATGATGAAATGTTAAGGATCAAGAAAAAAATATGGACCCCCAATGTGACATTGGGATTGATGAGCATTCAAAAGTTGGAAGAGAATCATCAAGGTCATGTAGAATAAAAAAACAGTGAAATATGATTATAAGACTAGTATGGGGCTAGATCAAAAAAAAGAAATCAGTCATGATTGTAGTCAAACCACAAGCACATACTACGATATTGAAAGCTGATTTGAGTATGAATTATACTCAAAATATTTAGAGAACCCAAGGGACAACTAGAAGTGTAGAATTAACTTGTAGGAATGAACCTTATATCAGGTGTTATTGCTATGGAATGATGGTGCATTCATAAAATGTGTGTTCCATTGCCAGAAGATATTGATGGGAACAAGAACATCATAGGAAGACAAGTAGAGATCAAAACTCTAGAATATCCTCTAAGGGACAGTGTTGTTTGTGTGGAGGATTTGGACATCTGGATAGATATTTTACATGAACCATTCAGGGGACTGTACCAAAGCATAATTAATGTAGTCTCAATCATAAAATCAATGAATCAAAAGGAGAGTTGAATATACAAAATCGATTTGTTTCTTTTCAAGATGAATATGGTTCATCATATTTTGAAAAAGATCAAGGTTTTTAATCAATATCGATTATCATTTAAAAAACATGGATCAAGAAGAAGATAATTGTGAAGGAAATGGTTGCTGAAATTTCTCTTAAAGCATCAGATCATTCGGGTGTATGGATCCTTCACAGCATGTGAAAAACTCAAATGAAATTGAATAGGGATCCTGTTATAAGCATAAATTATGAAAAATAAGGAGTTATCGAATTTGGAAATGATGAAGGCCTAAAGATTATTTGTTCGGGGAAGGCTAGGATTTGGGGAAAATAAATGAGACGTACTAATTTCTTAGTAGTAGAAGTTCTTAGTCATATCTTGCTTAGCATCAGTCAACTATGTGACTCATCGAATTATATAATATTTACAAAGAATATTTTCGTCTTCAATGTAATATATTTTTTAGTTGATCTATATTAAAAAATGAAAAAGGTAAACCATTACTTATTATATGGGGAAGAAGATATGTGCCTTTTATCTAGAGAGGATAAAAATATGTTGTGGCCTAAACGAATTGGTCATCTATTCCAACCATACATGGATGATCTAGTAATGTGTGATGTAGCTAGAGACCTCATAAATCTATTACATTATCATACTCATTTGTGTGATCGATGAAAACATGAGAAGATCATCAAAAATACTTAAATGGAAAAGGAAAATAAATCAAAAATAGTGCTTGATCTGGTGCATAATGATGTTTTTGTACATATATAACTAATCACAATTGACGAGAAGAGATATTATTTTATATTCATTGATGATTATAGCATAATTTAATGGGTATTTTCCTTTTCCCACAGCTCTGATGTGTTTATGGGTAGAAAACATTATCGTAGGGAATGTGAAAGGAGGCTTGGATATAAAAATCTAAATTATTGTAATGATTATGATACAAAATTCATAAATAGTAAAATAGATGACTATCTTGAGAAACACAATATAAGGAATCATGTTTCTTCACTGAGAACTCCTAATTATAATGGAGTTGTAAAAAGTATAAATCAGATCATCAATAATATATCCATAACAATGCTTATTTAAACCGACCTACTAGAGAATTGTTTGAAGGAAGCGATCTTGATATTGTTCTAGATTTCAATAGGACTCTGTTGTTTCCTAATGAAAAAGAGACTCTATATGATATGTGTAATGGATATAATTCAATGATAAAAAATATTCAAATCTTTGTAAGTATGTGATTTATTCTCAATAAATAAAACCACTGGAAATATGGGTCATGAATTGATTAATGGATATTCCTAAGCTACTCATGAAATATCAAAGTATATAAATGATTTAATAATAGGATAGGAAAAGTAGATGAGATAAATGATGTCACTATAGTGGAAAATTAAAGTAATATTCAAAAACATAGTGAAAATTTTCCAGATGAAAGTGATGAAGTGTAAAGAAACATAGGGGAGAAGAAGTGGGAGATGATGATTTAGAAGAAGACACTGGTAATGAAATGGAGTATGTCTAATCTATGTCTAGGAAGAATCTGAAGAGTCAAGCTAAAATTATACGTCAAAATATCATCGGTGGTCAGATTTTCTTATTCAAACAAGAAAAATGAAGACATTATAGCAAGCAGCTTTCCCATCTCAGGTAGATCCTAAATGTTATGTTGATGTTGATAGAGATGAAAATTGGGTTTAGGAGATAAATGATTAATTGGGAAAGATTGAGAAGAATCTTACTTGGTTGATTGTCTTGAGGCCAACAGATAATGATTTCATCAAGACCAAATGGCCATTTCGTAACAAGATTAAAGAAGATGGTGTTGTGATTCGAAATAATTATTGACTAATGTGAAAAGTTTACTACTAGATAGAGGGTATTAGAGTCGATGAAACATTTTCACCTATTGTAAGGATGTAGACAATCAGATTATTCTTTCCCATTGTAGTTCAATGGAATTTTGATGATTTTCAGATGGAGGTAATGTTTATATTTTTTTAATTGGGATATGGAAGAAGAATTGTATATTGATAAGCCATATGGTTTTCTCATTCATGAAGCAGAGAATAGATTGTGTTGGTTGATGAATGTATTATATGGTTTGGAGCACGAACCATGGTCATTATATTCAAGGATTGATCAATTATTGAGGAATATTGTTATCCACCATGGTGGAGATGATTAAAATTTATATTTTAATAATGACATAATAAAAGGATGATAGTGCCAGTATATTTCTATTACATAATCATCAGTGGAAGAAATAATGAACAACGTAGATAGTTTTATGAATTTATATAAAATGAGTTCAAAATGACTATGATTGTTGAGATGACATTTTTTCATGGTTTATATGTGACACTATGAAGAAATGACAGAACCAATTCTCAATAAAAAATTTTGAATGATGTTATTAGACATATTGGAATGGAAAATTCAAGGAGATGAGAACTCTGGTGTCTAACAAAAGAATCTATCACAGGATGATGATGAAAAAGTTGTTAATATCACAAACTCTCAGAAAACAATTGATGAATATTGTACTTGAAAATAATAAGGCATGATATTGTCTTTTCTACGTGCCATGAATCGCAGTTGCCGAGTAATACCAAAAAAATACACATGATTGCACTGAAAATAATACTTTGATATATCATTGGCATAATACACTTAAACTTGATGTACTATGAAAAATATCATAGGGTGATATTGCAATATACAGATACAGATTCGTCCAAATAAGCGTATGAAAGAAAGTCAATGTTAAGTGTTGCTTTCTATCTGGTTTGATTGTGTATTTCATGGATGAGAATGAATCAAGAATTAATTTCATTGATCAATGTAGAAGATAATTATATTTTGTCTACTTAATCATGTACACAACAATTGTGGATGAAGCACGAGCTTGATAAAATGAGAGTAAAAGTCATGTCTCCAATCAGAATTCATTGTGATAATTCACGTTCTATAAATCATAGAAAAAATCCCGTTCAAAACTCAAATTAAAAGAACATTGAAATAAAATATCGCATTAGCAAGGAAAATGTGGATCCAGGGCTTGTGAAGTTCATGTATATACCTACAAAGATACATGTTTCATACATTCTATCAAATTCATTACCCAAAGAAGCTTTTGAGATGCATCGATTGGATCTGGGAGTTTATTCAACTCCACAAACTACTAGGAGTGTGGATGTGGGATGTCCCTTCTCCCAGAGATATGGTGTACTTTTCTCTAATGTACTTATATGGTTTCATTCTAATGTTTCAGTCCATAAAGGAGCGACCTTTGGGTTTACTGAGAAGGGAATAGAATGTATGGCTCTTTAGGGGTGGGGGGGGGGGGTTGTGGCCAAATAAGTGAGAAATGTTTTTATGTCAAGACTCAATGAGAATATGATCGAGGGTGTATTGAGATAGGGGTGAAAAACTAGATAGGTTGAGAAGAGAGATAGGGGGAGTAACATGATGAGAATTTCTCTGTGTTATGATAAAACAGTCGTAGCATAGCTTGGACAACATTAACCTTTTTCCAAACATAAGAACCCAAGTAGAAATATGGGGGGAGTATTAAATATAATGGTTCTAGAAGTGATTGATCAAAGAAGATATATCACGACAACTGAGGTTCATGATGAATTGGTTGATTGGTTTCAATAATTGGTGACAGGAATGAAGTGATTGATTGGTAATATATTCACTGTACTCTTATTTCTCACATTGAAAAGTGCTCATGTGGGATTAGTGTATGTTTTGATTAAATAATTGATCACCAACAAAATCGTAAGAGGATAATGGTTTTTGAATATGGAATAAACATTAAGGATGTATCAAATTAAGTAGAGTTGTCAACAAACCCATAGGGGATATTCTTGGGAAAAAATACCTCAAGGTACAATTGACACATTTTTGGGTTCATTGTGTTTTTCGACAAAGAAGGATTTCTAAGGTGAGCTATAATTTTATAGAGATATTGTTGAAAACCAATTTTGACAACGAACTAGGACAATGTAATGAATGATCTAGAGGTGGTACAACAACAACAGATATATGGTGGAGACATATTCCATTGATCCAAATTTTTGGGCCTAAAAATCAAAAAATGAGAAACGTGTTTTGGGATAAGGATATTTCATGAAATAATGGAGGTGATTTGTAAAATTGAACATAAGGCATGTTTTGGGTTCAGAATATCAAAAAATAAAAAATGCATGATGTGCATGAAATATTTGGTAATTTTTACGAAATATGAGGTCGTGGGAGAGAAACTTGTAAGCCCAATGCGACATCAAATTGGGTTTTGAGTGAACATAGGGGGTTTTTCACGATGCATCGAATCTTACACATAGGTTTCTAGGACACCTATAAATAATATGTAACCCCATCATTCAATGTATATCATCACATAGAGAGAATTTGATCATTGGATCATGTATTATTTTTATGTAAATGGATTTGTGAAATATATTTGAAATTTCATGAAAGCTAAGGAAGTTGGGGGTAATATTTGAGTTTCATGCATGCTAAATAAGCTTCACATAATATTGGAGTTCCCCATAATATTTAATAAGAACTTAAGATGAGGTTTTCCATGAAAGAAACAAAACATGTACACAATTCATGGTAATGGTTGTGAGAAGGATTTTTAGTTTCCATGTAGATTCGTGGTAAAGTGGTATTCATCATTCGATGAATGTGGTACATCAATAGATCATATAAATATATTTAAGGATTCATTAATTTGAGATAATGATTGTACTTATAAGTTTATAAACTATAAGTGGATATTCTGAAGAAGCAGTGAGAACACTTTAGTTGAGAGAGTAGAGATCATTCAAATTATGGTTGGTTATAAACCATGCGGGACAGTGAATCCACTTCAAACATTGTAAAATGAAGATTTAATTTAGTGTGTTATGTAAAATGTCACATTGTAATTGTAATCTCCTTGGATGTAGCCAATGGAGGTGAATTGTGCAAAAGTTTTGTGTCATGTGTATCTTCTAATTTATGATCATATATTTCTAGGAGAAATACAGAGAGTAGTGTTTTTTAACAACAAAGCAATATCTGATTGTGAATTGGTATTAATATGACTTTCCTTGATCCCCCCCCCCCTCTCAGGGTATTTTACTAGTGGTCCAAAAATATATTTTTTATATGTGTGTTTTTTTAACAGTTTCCTTTTAACCTATTTGAAAAATTTGTATCTTTACATTCGTGGTTCTATAAAATATAAAAACAAATCCTAAATAACATTATAAATCTCATAAAATTGATTTATAATTATGTGTTTTTTGTTTGTGTTTGTATACATATAGGTGTGTGTGTGTTTGTTTGTGTGTTTTGTAAAATAACAATATTTATTCATTTGAGTAAAATATAAAATAAATATTTCTAAAAACTAAAACTACATTGTCCAACTATACCACATCATGTCATGACACAATTCCAGTGAAGTGAAGCATACACATTTTTTATAAAAACTGTCTAAAATAAATATATCTGGACTTGTGTGAAGGAAATAGACAACGTAGCTCCCTTAAATCAATGTTATAATGGAGGAGGGTGGAATCCTCCATGGTCTCTTCCATGGATCACTATAAAAATTATTTAGATTTATTCTATTAAACTTGGGGGGTTTTTGAGAATAATCTGCCATGATTGGGTTATTTCATTCCATAGTAGGTTTTTATGGTGGGCTTCTAGTCCTTGTTTATCTAACTATATCTATTGTAGATTCATCAGTTTTCATGCTTTTAAAAACATCAGGTATTCCCCTTTATCATCCCGGTTGGTTTTACTCTATATCTCAAAATATAGTTCTTTATTCAATGGGTCTTGAATATAATATAATTGTGTGAATGGCACAATCATTAGAATTCACAAATGATGTCTGGTTTTAGGTTATTTAGGTGAAACAGAGTGTCTTACCAAGGCCATCTCTTAAAGGAGGCAGTAATTTAAAACAACATATTAAAGTTTATTTTAAAATAATATAAAAGGGAAAAAACACAAAATTTCAAACGATTAGGGATTTTTTTCAATTATAAAATATGAATAGGAATGTTGTAAGAGGATTTCCTTTTTTGTTTTTATTTTATGAAATGAAATTTTATTAATAAGACCCAATGAGAAGATCTTCATTTGTAAATATTGTTAGAAATAATAATTGATATAACACAACCTTTTAATTTAACTTAGAATCATTTTTACTTAAATTAACATCCACATAATTTTGATTCCCTACTTTTTTAATCACTAAAACCTAAGAGAAATAACTTTACCACCAAGATGAATTGAATTATACCTGAGGATAGCTTCAGCACATTAAATCTAAACATCGTGCTTTGATTGATATTCAATGTCTAACTTATGGTCAGTGGTAAATTAGGGAGAATATACATTATGAAAATTGAGGATGAATTTGGTTTAGGAATTATATTTGAACTCTACAAATTTATCCTTTGTTAGTTTGTTTCACCGATAAAGATCGCGCTGTCACAATGCACACATCAATCAACCTCACGAATTTTGTGTTAATTGATTAATTTATTTCATAGTTCATTGTAATTTTCTAAAAATTCATATATCAAAATATTAGAATTAAACTAGACCATTTATCCAAAATAAGATAATGAATAATGTATGATTGTGATCATTTACTAGAAATAAGTAATCTTCCAATGGGTACTGTAGTCATCGTAAAAACGTTTTGCATATGCAATGGTCATAGAATGGGTATAAACAGATCATGTTTATACTCTTGATTTCTAGAACAAATTTTATTATTATGGTAATATGAAAATTTAATATAATTGAAGAAATGGAATAGAAACTAATAGTTTTTTGATATAAAAAACAATAACAAGTAATGAAGAAGAAGAAGGATTCAACGAGGGGATCCTAGATTCCAGAGCTCCCCCTATTTAAATTCCATATAAAATGGAGTGTTTTAAATTCTCCTCTAACATAAATCTCCCAATTCACATCTCAATCCCTAAAAATGTGAAAAAACACACATATATAGTGGAGGGTAGTCTAGGTTAAAAGTGGTTTCAAGGGTGAAAGGGGAAAATCAGATAAATATTTTAATCCATGTTGCACCCCCTGTTTGACCTTAAAAATGCATGAACCAGCTATCCATCCAAAAAATGATTTGTATAAAAAATTTAATAGAGATCCTCCCAAAATGTGGTCCCAATAAAAAAACTAGTGATGAGATTGTATCCCAAATACAAAACTGATGTCCAATCGGGCGAGTCAATCCCATCTTTGACTTCATAGACATTTTACTAAAATCAAATGCATGCTTTACCTCCCATTTCAAGAATGAATTTTGTGGCCCATTATGTAATGAAAAAATTACATGATTTTATTTTCAAATAATACATTTAAAAATATTTATTTGTGAATTACTACAGTTCTCTTTAAATAGTAAAATTGGAATTTTCATCAAATTTACAAGTGAGTGATCTAATCACAAATTTTTTATAAAGAAACATATTTAACACAATGTGATGAAGTTATATAATTTATTTTCAATAAAATAGTAAATAAAATTTTGTTTTATCAATTTTACAGTAGTACATTCTTGAGAATTTTATGATTACTTTTCACCCGATAATTTAAAATGTTGAATATTTATAGCATACTTAAGATTAATTTTATTGCAAATAAATTTCGTAATAATCATTTGTTTCAAATTTATTTTTTAAAACAATTAAAACATTAAATTTTTTGTTCTTTTTTTGTAAAAAAAACACGACACTTCAAAATGGGTTATAATAAAAGAATTTTTTTCTTCATTAGGGTATTTCAATGAGTTAAGTATATTAAAATATTTTTTTGGAAAACTGTCATAAAAATGTGTTCCTAAATTAAAATTGGATATTTTTTTGGCCATTTTGAGAAATTTAATTCAAAATATTATGCGTTAAATATTATTACATATTTATTCCTCAAATTTTAGGATATAGAGATCCACATGTAATGGATAACATTGTACAGTAATCATAACATATTTTAATTCACTTACTAGGGAAGAAGTGTCTCTAATGGAATGTTTCAAAACCAATCATGAGGATTTTATTTATCCTATATAATTATATTAGTAAAATGAATAAATATTAGAATTTATAAAATATCTTAAATCACACAATTCATTTGAAAATTTGATCTCTCTTATATTCTAGGGGATTGAAAAGATTCCTTTATCTTGTAAATTAGGGGTGGTTGTGAGGTTTCAAGGGAAGAAATTTTTTTGCTAAATATTAAATTTTCATAACCTCTAAATATTATTATTCTAGTGAAAATAAATTTAATAATATTCACATACCATAGTATTTCGTAAATGGAATCAAGTCAAAGGATATTGACATCTACTTCTTTAAAAAAATGCAGCATCTCTTTCTCTAGTGACTCTTAACTAGTCTTCTTGGGTTATTGAATTATTGTAGGGAAGGTTGGTTGTTTTTATGTGTTTATTATATATTATATTTTCCTTTATCCTTATTTACATGTGTTTTTTGATAGGTAATTATTATGATGGTTCTTCATTATGGGTAATTTCTTCAGATTCAGTGGGTTTTTCAATTCATGATTCGTTTCAAAGTGGTGATTTTTCACTACCTTCAAACTCCTTTCCACACAATAGTTTAATTGATAAAAAATATCTATAGGATTAGTGATTTATTGGTAAGGAAAATAACTTGATCGTTTATTTACCATGTAATTGAGGGTAGAAATTAGCAAGCTATTTTTTTTAATTACATTAGTTCTTACCTATGATTGGTGAGAGAAGTTTAATGATTATTTGGAGATTAAACTACCTATCTGAGAATATCCTTAAAATAGGTAAATAGTTTTTTCCCTTAATGGAATCATATACATGTTTGGAAATTCTATTTCTAGAATTGGGGGGTTGAAACAACAGTTGAAAATACTATTAGAATGATTGCCAAAATGGTGTCCTTTTTTCATTTGGATCATGTCTCTAAATTGATTGGTTAGTATGTATACAAATCCTTATTAGACACTTATTTGTTTCATAAATTTCAAATGAAAAATTGCATCACAAATTTTCATCCCTTGAACTTTACAGAATCCATTAGTGAAATGCTCCATGGAATAGCATAGCTAGAAAAAACTTGAAATTGTCATAGGAGATGATTCTAGTATATTTTTTCAAAAATAGTTTTCTAATAATTGATTTTAAATCTTATTTTTTATTTTCTAATAAGGGGATCATTTTACTTTTTACCATATATATTCCTCTAGTTGAAGTTCTCGTAATAAGTTTTTTAGAATTTTGGGAGATAATCTCAATAAATTATATTATATCAATAGCTGAATTATTAATCAGTGTGCCTCCTAGAGAAGCATCATGTAGGTTTTAGTCATTTTTCATCAATCCTTGTTTGAATAATACCAAGTAGTAGGGTTCTTCATGTAGCTGGTGTGGGCAGGATGATGTTAGTTTCTTAAATCCCTCCCATGAATCATTTTAATTTTCTCCATTTTTATGTTTATTCCATATATTTATTTTATAATCTAATTAATAATTTAATAAGGGAATATTTTTTATAGGAATTTATTCTACAGATCATCCCATTAGAGGAATTCTCTATGATTTAAATTTTTAGGAAACTATTTTGATGCCCCTTCATGTAGGAAGGGGAATGAATTCCAATGGATTTGAGACTTAATGACTCCTCTAGTTATGAATCCATTGAAAACACCTTTGAATTCTCTCAAGTTATTATTGGGGACTTCACTAGATAACCCATGAAACATAGGAAGAATCCTCATTATTCATTTTTTGAGATTAAAATCTTGTCAAATAAATTTTAATTTTCAGTTATTAATATTTAAATTAGGACCACACATTTCTCTAAAATTTCAATTAACATGAATAAGGGTATCCTCTATTTTTTGACTTCCAATTATAGATCAGGTGGAAGAATAATCTGAGAGATATTCATCTAATTTAATTGTGAAAAAATATCTTTCCAAATATTTTTTGATAATTATTGTTTTGAGTCTCGCTATCATAGTTCTCTCAAACTCTAGATTCAGACCAGTGATATTGGAAGAACTAGAACTGATCATCTAAAAAAAACTACTTCCTGGAAAATAGTACAAGGTTTGACGCATTCATTTCCATGGTTTCATAGAAAAAAAATAAAGAACACAATAAAAATGTAGTATTATGGGTGATGGGTTGTCTTCAAACAATACAATATTGTGGATGAGTTGGAATCATGATTGAGTAGGTTTTGTGTTTCTGAAATTAGTGGGTGTGATTAGCTAGTTTTTATTTCAATTTAAGAATAGTGGAATCACCTTGTATCATTCCATTATTATTCTTCTAAAGTAATAAAAAAATTGAAATATATTATTCCACTTATTAATGGAAATTTAATTGATTAAATTTATCATGTTATTTTGTTTCTGATAGGGAAATACAACGATAATTATATTACTTATCCATTCCTAGACATGTTATTAGATACCTCTAATCACCCTTTAATTATCCTACTGATTTATACTACATTAATTTAATTAAATCCAAGTCCCTTGTGTGTATAATTCTAAAAATAATTACATTAAATTAAAATATAAAACCTGATGAAACATTTACGGATTCAAATCCTCAAGATCTAATGATTATTTTTAAAACAGAATGATCAAAATTAATATATAGAGGGAATGAGTAGATTATTCCTGAGACACCCACAATTGTACAAGTGTTCCATCTTCAATGTTTTCATTATTTTCAAAAATTGTAAACAAGTGTCATTTCTAGTAGAGAGTGAGTATAGACCTTGGGATTGAGCGAGTCATCCACCTCGCTTCTCTTTAAGCAAACTAAATTCATTTTATAGAGGAATTACTATCCATCCATGTGAGCATCCTTCATTGTGATGAGAATGAAATTCACCGTGAAATTTAATAATTTACTCTACATTCAACAAGGTTTAGTTTTAATTTTGGTTGGATGTTCAGAAATAGTCAAGAATAAAGGGTTTTGGATGACTTTTCAAAGGCATCAATTCTCCCACCATGATCCAGTAGAGTTTCATTTAGGTGGTGGTTGGATCTAGTGATTCACATCATAGTGCATTTATTTATTTTCATTGATAGGAAATTGTCATTGGATTTATTTTATGGTTTTATTTTTTTACTTTATTCTAAGAATTATTATTTTTGTTATGAAAGTATATACCCTGTCAATTTATTTAACCCAGATGTTCGACCAACATCCAATGAATTTCAACCATCTCTTTTTAGTAAAGATTCATTTAATAAAAGGATGGATGGACATTTATCTTGATTACTTAAAGTTCAAGTCATACAAACCTATGGGATTTTATTTAATGGTGTATGGAGATTCTATAAGTATTTATATTGTGAATTTTTTTTTGAAATATTTACCTATTTTCATCAACATATCATGGGATCTTGGTCCTTTTTCATATATCTCGAGTGTCAGCAAGTAGTGACCACTTTCACAACTGAGTGTAATTTCCAACATACTCACTAATAGAATATGAAGTGTGGCTACACATGTGATTTTTTTGGCTGGAACTCATCCGAAATCAACTTGGATCTTGTATTGGATAAATGAATAGTCGTATGTCTCCAAGAAATTTGTCTTCAATCAATCATCATCCCAAATTCATGGGTTGCATCAGACGGTGTTGGAAATTATATAGATTTAATTCGGATTTTTTTCATAGTGGTGGCAGCTATGTTGCGGTGCCAACATTCAGAGAATTCCCCAACCTCTAGATCATATTTCAACATCAATTGACAAGGATCTAGTTCTTCAAGTGAAGTAAAGGTTTGTAATAATTTCATGGTCACACGCCATCATGGGAGGTAGGGGAACAGTAGGTAGATATGGGGAAATCACATGGTAAGAATACCTACCATAAAGGTAATAGTATGTTTTATAACCATGATACAGGGTTAAAATGTGGGATCATGGTAGGTGTTCCAACCAAGAGAGTTGTTGATGGTAATGCGGTGAATCTATTGTGAGTACTGTCCACTGTCAGTTAAAGGAACATTCAGTTTTTTCTTCATTCAATGGAGTGGATTTTCTTGTGGATGGTAACCACACAATCTATGTCAATATTGATTCTTAAAGTTTGGGGTAGCACATGATAAGTTCACATGGTAATTGTAGTGACCATTGAAGAAACTACCACTTTGAACAATTTTAATTTTTTAACTTGTAGAAAAAAATATTCACATTTGTTTCTTAGTGTGGTATTTTTATTCAATTGGAATTTAATCTGATATTTCAATTAGTGTAAATTTTCTTACAAATTATTTATTAATAATATTTATAAAAATTTTAATATATCAATAAAAACTATATTTATATCCAATTTCCATAAATCAATAAATATCATATTGTCCATAAAAATATCCATTTAACCAGTAGTTTGTTAATTAATTTGGGTAATTCTAAGGGAAAGATGAAAAAAATTTGTAATTTGGGATGAAATCGAACACCCTTAACTTTTCATTATTTTGGATTGATTAAAATTATGAGGATGATATTTATGTACAAGGGGTAACGTAGCAACCCAAAATTCAACTATGTATATTACTTTAAAAAATACTATTTTTATAGTTTAATCAACAAGGAGCATTGAGCTAAATAAATATTGATACCCTAAAATAAAAAATAAACATTAAACCCTATATGTTGAATTAGATAGTATATATATGAAAAAAGAAATTATGAAATGTATATATATTCTATTTTATATAAACTGACTAATTTCTTTTTTTTTGCGGAGAAATCAGTTTTACTCAAATTTGTGTTTTTATGTATTGTATATTTTATTAAATAATATAAAATATAATATTTTTATATTATTATATTGATTATATATAATAATTATTAATTAATTGAATTTTTATTAATAATCTATAAAAATCAATTACAAGAACAGGAAAAACATGAAAAATTTATTTTCCAATAAAAAGTCATCATATTTTATGATGTTATTTGAATGTCAAATTCTTAAATATTATGACACAAATTTTAAAAAAATATAAATAGTATATAGATTTCTTATTTGAATATTCTAATAAGATGAATTTTTTAGGATTTTAATTAAAAAATTGGTTTAAAATACCATTTCTAAAAATACGATGTCTTTTATAGAATAATCACTATATTAATATGACTTTGTAATTTATGTAACCGTTTTACAGAAAAAAAATTATAGTTTATAACATATTTCCTAAATTTAAGAATATTTATTTTTTTACAAACCTATGTTTGATATTTTAGTACTTATGTTACATTATTCTATAACATTGTTTTTATACATTTTATATTTATTATTTTAAAAATAATTTTTATCATTTTTAGAAAGTTAATATAATAAAATAAATTTAAAATTTATAATAATACTTTCAATATTATTCGATAAGTGATATTTTAGGTTTAGTTCTAAAAAATAAAATTACTTATGTAAAAACTGGTTTTCATAATTAAATCCAAAGTTGTAAAAATGGTTACCCAATGGTATAAATGGAATAAAATTATAAAAAATGTTTATAATTAATTATTTGATTTTTTAATTAACCAAACATTATCTCCAATAAATTATTTTATTTTTTGGATTCATCTACACATTTAAAAAAATTCTTTTTTTATGAAGATGGTTTTTTACAAAAATGTCATTCTCGAGAGATATAAAAGGGGTCTCTCAACACCCCATAAATACCACACCCATATTTCAGTTTTCATTTATAATATAACATATTTACATCACATAGAATCAATATTTACTTAATTTTTCTTATTTTCTGAAGAATTTGGCCTATGCCTTCTTTTTTAAAGGAGTCGTGCAAGGGAAAAATCAAGTTCTCAACAGTTATACTATCTTTTCCCCAACATTGTTTCTTTAATATATTCCCCATTAGAATCTAATTTTACAAATATTATATGTCAAATTTAAAATTTTAGTATTCCTTTTTTTATTGGTTGAATAATACTTAACCACATTTCCATTTCCCTATTATGAATGATAAAAGCCTCATTTATGCTGTTGTGTAGACTGTTGCATCGACGATGTAAAAAATTTAGTATTTAAATTAGATTATTTATTATTTATTTATATTTCATAAAATATTATTTATGAAAATAAATTTCATTAAATAATATCATTAGACGTATTTAATAATATTATTTTTCCAGAATAAAACACTTTCATAATAGTCCTCATCTATCAATTATGGTATGTTCACGTTTTGAGTCTGTATAACTTAACACTTGAACAATGCTATAAAATAATATCATTGATGACTATATGAACATAATAAATAATAATATATGATATAAATAAGTACATAATTATTTTAATTTGGTTCAATGATGGAAAAAATCAAATAAAACTCATAAATTATGATATCGATGCCAGTTCATTAAAAAACACTAAAACATGCTCATTGTAGATTTAATATTTTAATATCATAACAAAAAAACTCATAGAATTAAAATATAATATCATGAATAATAAATTTTATAATATTTTATAATATTTTAAAGATTAAATTTATTATAAATATGAATTAAAAAATTGATATTATGAAACTATTTCAAAACATTCATTATTACTCGTACCTTATATTAAAAATTGATAATAAATGACTTATACACATATTAAAAATAATTATAAATGAATTTTAAAAAAAGGGTATAAAAATGGATATGGTTATAATGTGGGTTATTCATATTGTTATTATTTTTTAATGGATATTTAATCATGTTAGAGGAAGTTAATAATCGAGGCCAGGGGTTCTTTTTCACATATTTAATTTCGAATGACTATTTATTATTGTGCACATAGATATCATTAGTATTTTATGAGTACATCCAAATGAATATATTTTTTCATTTTCAATTTATTCATGGGGTTTTAATATTCATATCATCTTCTTTCATAAAACAGATTTTGATTCAAAATATACCAGCATCATAAGTGTTATTTGCCTCTATTTTCTAGCCCATGGGACGTGCCTGATATTGTGCACCTTAATTTTCTTTATATGGTGTATTTACTACCATATTTTACTTAATTATATTTAATATATTTCATTTTAGGATATTGTAATGTCTATTTAAGGGTATCCATCTTATGTTTTTTACTCTTATGTTATTGTTATCGTATGAGTTAACTATTCAATCTAAATTTCAAATCAGGTTTTTTTGAAAAATTAACCACATAAATATTTTTTCATTTTTTTCTAAAATCCACCATAATTTTTTTCTCCCCTAGTATTCTTGGAGTTTTATGTGACTTTTGACTATTTTGTTTTCCCCTTGGCACATATGTTAATCTTTTTAGATGAAACTGACCTCGGCTATGGTTTTCAGTCAGACATAATTCTCATCCATGTCATGATGTCCTTATTTGTGCCACAATTATTGATCAATGACATTTTATACAATTTGTAATGTTATTTAAATTTTTTTAAAGTATGTTATAATTGTTTCCAGATGGGTCTATTTCATTATGTATGGGAAGAATCTCTTTTAAATGTTTCACTATGAACACATATTTTCAGAATTTTCTCTTTTCCTATAAAACAACCCCTATGAATTTTCCTTGTTTAAAAATAGAATCCATATTATCCTTTTTTATGAATTTTTATGTTTATAAGTTTTTTTAAAAGTTCATGGTGATTTTTAATTTCTAAAACAATTTTATTAGTGCGTCTAAATTTTTTTTCATCTATGTCTACATATTTTGAAATATGTTACACATGATTGGGTATATTATTCAAATGATATCATACACCTTATTTCATATTATGAGTAATTAAATGTTCTTGATTATGTAATTTATTCAAATTTTGTTTTTTAAACTTTTTTTCCTTTATTCAATATTCTTATGCAATGTTCTTATTATCTTCCCTAATCAACCACTATGAATAAATTTGAGTTTTCTTCCTATTAATTTCTTCTTTTAACACTATCTATTTTATTTTATTAATTAATGGGTTTTCACCTATATTTTATACATATATTTATCAATGAAATTATTTTTTAAAGATATAATAACTCTATATGGTGTTATTTTGATGGATTCATATATTGAATGTTATTCCATTTATTTATTTGGAAAATTTTGAAGATATACTTAATTGTTATTTTTATAGGTATTTATAGCAATTACTAATGAATTTTTGTTATATATTGTATAGTTTATTTGGTCATTTATATTATGATATAATTATACATAATTAGTAATCATTAGGGCCGCCAATATCCTCTCAATACATCGGTACGTCTCATGAGATAGACTTTCATGGGTATTATTTGTATTCCATTCTATTTTTTAAATATATTATCTACTGTCTTGAAAACAGAAAAATGGCTTTGCACAAGGGCTTGGAAGTATGTAATCTCCTAGATAAATTCCATAAAATGTTTATTATTTTACATTCTTTCACTATTAAACCATTTATTTCTATACATGTTATTATTTATATTTTTATTCCATCCTTGGATTTATTTAATGATCATGTGATCCGTTATATAGAGTTCATTGTATATCATTTGACAATTATTATATTATTCATTCCATGTTTATTATATAATTGATTTTGATAAATAATTTCCATTACACAGTTAGTTATAACACTCTTCCTCTATTTATATTTTCCTAGTTTATGAAGAAAGGTGTTACAAATGATATTCCTTGATGAACAGAATGTGTGGATAATATTTTGGAGATGTTAGATAAATATTAGTTATATATTAATTTCTTATTTAGTGAAAAAAAATTCATTGGATTTGAAATACATGTACTATTTTAGCTATAGATTTCTCTTAATTCTATCAAACTATATCCGTAAAAGGTCATGTGTTGTACATAATGAAATAGATTTTATAAAACTTGTAATTATAGGGATGATTATATAGACAATGGTACAACTATCCAAGAATCATTTATGACCAAATTTTGAATAGTTTTCCACTAGATATATTAATATATAATTTAAATTATACTAATGTAACTCATGATAAAAATTTGCATAAATCAAAAAATAATATATAGGATGGTTTAAAAATAATTCATCATTTTAGTGACATACCATTTAATAAAATTCCTAGTAAAATGGTTATAAAAACATGATATTCATATAATAAAATATTATTTAGTAAATAATGATATTATCACCGTGATACTAAATATTAATATTAAACCTCAGTAAAAACTATCATTATGTTAATGAATCCTGAAAATTTTAATTTCATAAAATTTTATTAAAAAAATAATTTTTAGAGCAATAAATTCCTATGATAGAAATGTGAACTATTTATTATAAATGGTATTCAAATATTTATAATTATATATTATGGTTTTTAATGATAAAATATGTTGGGATTTATAATATTATTAAATTTTTTATTTTTGAGACATAAATAGTATTGAAGAAAAATTTTTGAATATGAATGATGATTTTTAGGAAATATTGATTGAAATGTTCATCAATTTAATTTTCAGTTACCTTATGAAATAACGCCATATTATTTTTGGTATGACATTGAAATATTAAATTTTTAATTGTTTTAAAAGTGTTTGGGACAACGAATATATTTTTCTCCAAATAGAGTGTATAATCACACACATATATATATATATATATTGGGATATAATTCATGTAAACAAAGGAAAAATATCACCATACCATGTCTTTAAAAAAATACCAAAGTCTTCATAAATTTATAAATGTCTCTTTATTAAAAATTCTTTTTTTTTAATATTTTATTTCATTATGAATGTCTTAGCTTTTCATTATAAGCCATTATTTTTTATAGAGAGAATGATACTTATGAACCCGGATAGGGGTATAATTTATATTGATGAATTATAATTGGGAAAATATAAAACTACGGTGCTATTATTTATATTGTCTATATAGATGAACTTAATACCCTAACCATTTCCCCATGATTCAAAAATTCCGAGCCCCTGATCCCCTATTTATGTGTGTTCCTGTCATAGTTACCCTCAGTGTCACCTTATCTTCCTATAATCATTTTTCATCCACTCCTCTCATGAAAAACCTTATCCCACTGATATATGCTCCAACATTATCATCTTTTCACCACTATCCACTCTTCTGTCAGTGCCCTTAACACCCAAGATTTCTCTCTCCTCTCCCATGTTTTGACCCAAACTCTCCCAAACACCCTATTCTGTCTTTTCAATCTCTACCACATGCTCATCTCACTATCTCTCACCCCATCCATGGTACCACCCCCCAATCCTATGAAATCAACATTATCTCCCACACCATCATCCTCTAATATCTAAAAACCTAGGTAGTCATCACCGCCACATGGTATCTCCCTATTTATTCCATTGAACATTTTCTTGATTATCGGTGTCCTCTTGACAGTGTGTTCCACCTAACATATTGTTTTACTAGTTCATTATCACATTCATATATATATAAAAGATCTATTTTCTGGTAGAAGTTCCTATAATAGAGAATAATGGTTCCTCCTTTTTTAAAATTATAGTTAGTATCTTATTTACAGCATGTTTTTATCTATTTTACAATATAATTATATATATCTTTTTTGATGTATTTTTATTTTCCTTCATAATGTCAATAATTTTTTATATGAGAAATAAATCTATGTAAAAAAATGATTTGGTTTAAAATGTTATCATATTATATTCTACCTCAAAACTATTAGAAATAGAGAAGAATTATTATAATATCATGTAAAACGGTGAAAAAAAATCATTGACTAGTCTACGATTTAGACCACAAACTATATCAAACTACACATGATTTAAATATTTATTTAAAGACATTTTTGGTACCATTGATAGATATTAGAAATAAATGATTGGTGATTGAATTAGGATATGTTAAGTTGTTATAATATAAATCTAGTTGCTTTCTAAGAGATTTAAGTGAGATGATTAATTATTCTACTGATCCTCCAACAAGTACTATAGCACTTAGAGGAATGTGAATGATTATAAATATGGCAGATGTAAATTTCTTATTAGGGATCCCTCTTGGAGAAAGATATCAATTTTTTATGGGATAGAAAAAATTATAAATGAATAATCATTACATAGGAAAGAAGTTAATTTCATTAAAGTGAATGGTTTTTGGACGGCTAGGAGAATGGGAATTTGTGACAGCCTTAATATTCTTTACATTATTAAACCTGTTAAATCTCAGTTCTATTTTTTTAAATGAACTAAATATCAGGATTCTATATAGTTGTCAAAAGAATATTAGATAATGGGAATGATAACAATTTTTTTGGTTGATAATATTCATGTGGAAGATATATATAATAATTCAATCTAAAAAGGATATCATAAGAATAATGTTAGTGATTTATTTTTTTATTATTAGTATTTTTAAATTATTCAATTATGTTTGGTGTTTTTTTATTTGTTATTAAATTTATTTTACTGATATGAATATGTTGACATTATTTTTTCACTATGTTTCTTCACCAACTTCTTGATTTTCTGGTTAATAATTTTAATGGGGATTTTTTTTCAATTATGGGATTAAAGAAACATTCATAGATGATTGAAGTTATAATGAATGAGTAAAAAAGAATTCTTATAGGCTCTTATCACATCAGTATGGAGAATTTTTCCTAATCAATAGTTGTTCACCCATCCTATTAAAACATCATGTTATATTCTTGAAGTATTATTATTAAAATAATCACGCTAAACTATTATATTATAGTGTTAAAATATTGTTTTTAGGGTTAAATTTTGGATTCATAGTGTCAAAATGTGTAATCATAGTGTTGAATTATATATAGTTCATTTTAAATGATTAATGTTAATATCACTAATTTTAATGTCGATATCAATAATTTGAGTGTCAAAATCATGATTATGAGCATTATACTTTGGATTCTTAGTCACAAAATTTGGACTTTTAGTGTTAAAATATTCATTATTAGAGTCAAAATCAGTAATTGTGGTGCTAAAAAATGGATTTCACTGTTTAAAATTTTAACTATATTATTAAATTAATGATGTTAAATTTTAAAATCATCAGATCAAAATGTGGATGTTGTGTTAAAATTTGAAATGTGGGTATTAAATTAATTACTTTATGTAAAAATATTAATGCTCAAATATAATATTAGATTGTAAAAATATAGAGTATGAGTGATAAAATAAGGATTCACTATATTAAAATGTGGAATTTTAGTCTTAAAATATTGTTTCATTATGAAAATATATTCATGATAAAATTTGAAATATAAATGTATTGATATGGGATGATTGTGTTGAAAGGTGTAAATTTTGTGTTACCATCTAAATTTTTCATTTGAAATGACTCGTGTTTATATCATTTATGACCAATGTTAAAATCTTGATTCATATTGTAAAATTGTTGATGCTCAATGTTAATTTCTGGTAGCTTGATGTTAATTACTTAAAATACTCATTATAAATGCTCATGTGTTTTAATGTGTATTTCCATTGTTCAAACCAATAAATATAATAATAATTTTTCAACTTTTAGTGTTTCTAACATTGAAATGTTCAATTTAAAATATTTATTATTATTTCTGTAAAGTTAGTGTTAAAATCAGGATAGTCAGTGTTAAAATTTGGTTTCTCATTGTTAAATTATGGAAAATATGTGTAAATTTCTGTAACTTTGATGTTCAATACATTCAATGAATTATTTTAGATAACCATTTAAAAAAAGTCTGTATTTTCAGTTTTAAACCATTTAATTATGGTGTTAGAATTTGGAAATTTAGTGTTACCATATTAAATGTTGAATTAAAAAGCTTCATATTTATATTTGTTAGTGTAAAATTTATAATCACAGCGGTTAGTGTTAAAATGTGGATATTGGGTTTTAAATTCTGGATTATCTTTGTTAATTTCTAGTAAATTGATTGTAACTACCTGGATATACCTTTTATAAATTTATATTTGTTTATATTTGTTTTTACAGTTTAATAGATAGGAATTATATAGATTAATTATGGAATATTAATTTTTACTACTTTGAAATGTTCAATTTAAAAGATTATCATTCATGCCTATACTGTTAGTATTAAAATTGAAATGGTTAGTGTTAAAATAAAGATGTTCAGTGTTAAATTGTGAATGAACATTATTTATTTCTATAATCATGATTTTAAATATTTTGAAAGCCCTATCTAAATGACCATATTTTAAAATTTGTATTTGTAGTGTTAAAACCTATGATTATAGTGTTAATGTTTTGATATTTAGTATTATTATGTTTATTATTTAGATAAAAACAATCATATTTATATATATATATTAATTTGAATGTTAAAATATCTATGGTTAGGGTTAAAATATGGACGTTGAGTGTTAGATTTTGGATTCTCAATGTCAATTTATAGCAATTTGATGATAAACACATTGAATGCCACATTATAAATTCCCATGTTCATAGGTGTGCATTAATACAACTAAATCCAAGAATTATATTTTTTAACTATTAAATTCTAGTGTTTCTAACTCTTAAATGTTCAATTCAAAAGATTACTATTTTTGTTTATAATGGTAGTGTTGAAATTAATATGGTTAGTGTTGAAATATGGATTCTAAGTGATAAATTTGGGATGATCTATATTAATTTTTTTATTCATTATTTTAAATAATTTATTAGACTCATTTTAGATTCCCATATATTAAAATGTGTATTTATTAATTAAAAACCAAAATTTATAGTTTTTCAGTTTTGAAATTTGAAGTTATTATATACATTATTTAATTTAAACATTTCTTGTTTATATATGTTACTATTAAAGTAAAAATTTTGATGTTTAGTTTTAAAATATGGATGTTGACTAATAACATCTATATAATTAGTGTTATTTTCTGGTAGATTTATGTAAAATTAATTGAAATACCCATTACATATTTTCAAGTGTTCTGATAAGTACATTCATTGTCAAAACATGTGATTATAGTGTTAAATTATGGAATTTTAGTGTTTCTATTATTGAAATGTTCAATTGAATAGTTTTATTTTTATTTCTATAATTTTTGTATTAATTCTAGATGGTTAGTGTTTAAATGTAGACCCTTAGTGTTAATTTTTATAAACTCTATGAATTTATATATTTTTTATGATAATTACTTTTAATGAATCATTATATATTACCATATGTTATTATCTATATTGTTAAATTAGTAAGATTCATGTTTATATCTCTTACTAATATTTTTTTGACTACTATTTCTAATAAGTTATCAATGTTTTATATGATGGGTATACAAATGGGGTCAAAGATCACCATCATGAACTCCTTCTATTAAAAGGTATTTTATTAGTAAGGTCCTCTACGACTAATTTGAATAGATTTGATAATGTTCCAGAAAATGAAAATAGGATGATGTATAGTTAGAGGAGAATTCCAAGATGTCTGCAATAAAATATGAGGAGGTAATTGAAGATGATGAGGTGGAGGGAGATAATGATGAGGATAATGTTTTATAGGTAGTTAAGGAAAGTGATAAATATGGGGAGAAGTAGTGGAAGTTAATAATAAATAATAATATTAAATGGATAATGATTCATAGGAGCCAATATTGGAATACCCATTTGAGAGCATGTCTCTTAAAAGGATATAGTGAAAGAAGACCAAAAAAATATTCACCTTATGTTCATAAACATATCAGTGGATTATATGACCATAAAACTAGGGTTTATAAGTATTTCACGTCTAAAATGATTCATGAAAGTTAGGATTGCAGATATTTTATCATATTCATATTTTAAATAATGAAATTTTATTGAAATGTTTTTCATAGAGTAATAGCATGTGGTTTGAATGTAGAGATGTTGTTGACAGGTATAGTTACTATCTATTTAAAGATCAGTCGTTTTGTTTTTTCCCATGGAATGTGTTAACAAAAAGGATTGTATGTTCATATTTTATAACAATCTATTTTATCATAGTTAAACAGCACATATGAAGAACAATTTGAAATAATATATTTTCACTATAATTATCGAACTATTATTAATGATTAGATATCATTCAGAATAATGAATAGAATCATATTCGAACCATTATTCAAGGTATTCATTTTACGAATATATTGATGTAAAAAACTCTTAATTTTGTGTTATATATTGTGAAAATTTATTGCTTTAGGAAAATATTATATCATGTAAATAATAGTGTAAACTACCCGATGTTATGATCTGTGACATGTCCAATGTTTTTGGATAACATATCAGAGTATCGACTTTTTCCCCCTTAATTTTCAGAATTTTCTTTGGTTTTTCTTCTACACCAACTTTGAGACAAAAAAATGAATATTATGGTCTAACAATATACTGATTGCACTGATAAACAAAATAAAAACATGTTTTCTTGGCTGGAACAAAAAACTACCTTCACCAACATTTGGTAATTATTTAAAAAACATAATTACTATTTTTTACATTATTATTTTATTTTATCTTTTGACTTTTATATAGGGTGCCTAACTTGTTAACTTGTTGTGGTATCATTCATAATGAGTATTTTCAGGTCCACCAAAATTTGATGTTGTTTATGAATATTTTTATCTGTAATCTAATTGGTAGGCTAAATTACCAACAATATTATTTTCCAAATCCATTTTTTATGTAATTGGGTTTTTTATTTATTTTTAGTAATGATTGTGGAATTCAATTTATTAGATACCGTGAATAATGGTAATACATGGAAGAAATTAATAACTATATTTTTTTCTTATTTTAAGTTTGTTCATATACTTATTTTCATCTCTAATATAATGAAAATTTTCATGATATTTTTATAGAATAATATTCAAAGAATATTGGTTGACTTTATGTGGTTATTGGTGAACCATGACATAAATTCCTAGAGGATAATATTTTTAGGAGGAATTTTCTAGTTAAAGATAGATTTTCTGTGGAGATGTAGGTAGTGAAAGTTGATAGTGATTTGTTATTGTTTGGTTTTATTTTTTGGGAATTTTGATGTATATGTCAATGCATTCAATTGTATAGTTGGTGTTTCAAATTGAGGGATTATTAATTGAATTTTAACAAAAATGAAAACTATAAAATTTGTATAAATGGTGTCATAATTTGGAAGGTCAGTGTTAAAACCTATAAGGTCAATATTAAAATATATTAATTATGTCATTTAAACAAGATGAAATTTATTAAATGATTTATTATCGTATATCTTCCAGAATATGTCAAATAATTTATAAATTACAGTGATTATTTATTCCTCATCATCATTATAAAAAATACTTAAAAAATATAACTAATACGATTTAAATTTAAGAATCTGTAAAAAAATATATTTTAATTGTTTTCATGTTTACATCATTTAATTCCCTAACATATACATATTTAGAAACATGTTTAGAAACATACACAAAAAAGAAAACCCTCATAAATTTGTCACATCAACATGGACTGGTATTTCTACATCGCTTTCACATGTTCCCAATAACTTTACAACGAGGAAGAAAAATAATTGGTGGCTACAAAAAGAGTTTCATTCATATAATTGGTATTTTTGAATGAATTCATTATTTACAAGTGTGTTACAATATATAAATTATTTTATGTAAATTTCATGGATTTTTAATTGAATTTTCCTAAAAAACCCAAAAAACATGGCTCAAGAGTGATAAAACATATAAGATTAGTAATAAAACCTAGAAGATCATCATTAGAATCTATAAATTATTCTATCTAAATATATTGACATTGTTTAAATATCATAATTTCATATATATTCCTAACTAAAACTATTAATTTATAATCAATAGTGATCAATTATAACTCAGAATTATTTAAAGTAACACAAAACCACAAGAAACAATAACTAATATGATTTAAATAGTAGAACACCATAATAAATATCTCACCCATATTTTTTTTCCTCTAATCTGGTTTATCATTCATCCTTGGGATTTTTTATCAAGTTAATGGTGTGACAGTCTTAAATTTTGAGTATCATGGTGATTTTATCTTTTCAAGTGATTTAGGTTCATTTTTAGAGTGAACCATATGGAATCCTCAAGGAAACAGTGCGGGATATGGTTTGGTGGTAGTGGCATGGAACACATCTTGAGAAAGGTTTGTCTAACCGTGCGACAATAGTGTGAGGAGGATATATGTTGAGATAGAACCATTTCTCTTGGATGGCGCATAGTTTGGAAACCATTTGGCCTAACCATGAAATGTTCATTGTGTGTCCAGTGAGGGGAACATGATTGGAGCATGGTTTAGTGAGTCGTGTGGCAAAACAGTGTCAGTTATATAGGTCATTAAAAATTTGAAATGTCTCTTTTCCCACTTGGTATTATTATCCCCAATCCTCCAATTTTATTCTCTTCCTAGTTCATATATCCATATGGGATCTCCACCATGGTTCTTCAAACCCCCATCATACTCTCAAGTGCATATCTTATAGATTCCTTCATTTTTTGGGAAATATTCTCGAGAAAATATAATCTCCCTTCCTCCCTCTTCCTCCCACCTTCCATTTTGTCTTCAGATCTCTTTCTCCCATGATCATTTGGTCCTTTGGTTTTTTTCCCTTGATTTATGTGATGTTTTTTTAAAGGTTCATATTGGATGTTCTATTTTCCTTTATCCTTCTAAAGGTTGTTTAAGGTGTCTATTGTTGATGAGGCTATAATTTGAGGTAGTTTTTCATTTTCACTTGCCTTTTAAATTTAAGAATCATTAGGGTCTACATTTTCACACAACTTTAATATGTTAAAAAGTAATGTGTCATGATTGTATAATTTTTTAGTGGTTCTATGTGGTTATTTCTTCATTGATTTTTGATAAATGGAATTGTTTTGTTAAATTTTACACACCATGTGTTCAACGAAATTCGTGGTTGGATTATTTATGTAATGTGTGACATCTAAACCTTTTTGGACCTGTAAATATGATTTTGATATGTGAAGTAATTATTTGGGTTTTCAAAAATAGTTTCCCTGTGGTTTTGGACTTGAAATATGTTAATATTTTTCTTTTGAAAATGATTCTTACTATGTTGGTGATGAATGGCCCATTTCAATATTTTAATGAATGTGGATTCAGCATGAAAGTGTGATGTGAATGTTTATATGGGGTTTTCTAAATGATGGTGAAATGAAAAATGGGGTTTTTTTAACCATTTTGGAATTTTGGATTTTGTTATTTTATGATATTTTTTTGTGATGTGTGCTTGAGGTGTTATTGGCACATTATTAAAATTAGTGAAAATGTATATCCAAAAAAATCATTGGAAAACCATATTTCCCTGTGAATATATTTAATATATGGGATATCCTCACTATGGAATCATCGCTACTCATTTACTTTGAGCAGAATAGTTGTTTGGACGGATTTTTAATATTAATAATTGATCGGTTAACCTTGTATAGATATTCACACTTCCATTATTATGTTTCCATGGGGATTCTCCATTGTGTGGTTAATCTTTTTGGAATGTGATAAGTAGTATTTCAAATGTTTTAGGAAATTTTCTTTTCATTGGAATGTTTTATATTCTATTATTCCATTTTGGAAGTTAATGAATCACATTCCTCATTAATAATTTAAATGGATTCTTCTTGGAAATAGAAAATTGGTTATGGAAAGGAAATTGAAAATGAAATTGATTTGTTTATAAATTTTAAAATGTATGGAGATTATTACTTTTATATATTGTATTTCAAACATGATTTTTATGTTTCTTAAATTTAAATGATCATTGGGAATATATTTTTTTGTGAAAAACTACTATGTATTAATAATCACAAATATATTTACTCATTATTTTCTGATTTTGGTCTATGTTTCTTTTTTCTTTTTATCTCTATGGTTATAGTCGATTCTAGTATCATAGAGTGACCCTCAGGGCCACATAGAGATGTTATGTTCGTGAGGTCTAGTTTTGATGTTATTGTATATCTCAATTCTTGTATATAATATGTCAGTTTATATATTTATATACATTTTTTATACTCTATTTATCATTCCTCTATTGATTATATTTATAAATATTGGGTGAAATCGATCCCATTTTGTTTCTCTATTGATTCCCAACACTAGTTTTCGGTCCATGGGGACCAAGAATTTCATTCGATCCATGTCATTGTTTGGATCGTTTGGGCAGTTCAGTGTCAACCCATGCTGGTTCAAGAGAAATTAGCATTATAGTTGGTTCCCTTGGATGACCTTTCATTTAGAGAGAATTATATTATTTGGCATATTAAGTTATGTGGAGTAGGATTGTCATAACATTTGGTTGTAAGTCTGGGGGAGTGTCTAACCAACACATTGTGGACCAAACCTTGATTATTCTTGGGATGTCTAGTTTCGTTTAGGTTCTTTGGTTCATGTGGTTTGTTTGTATCTTGGTAAATGAAATTATATTTTGGATAGTGTTCTCTATGATATTATAGGGTAGTAAAGAAATATTTTTGCTGAAGAAATGGTTCCATAAGACTCTTTGTGATGGTTTTGTGTTTGGAATATAGCCACCAACCATATGGGCAAGTCACCCATTGACACTAGGTTCCCATATGAGTTTCTTCAAGATCCTAATAATTTTTAAACTATTATGGGAACTCTTTATTTTGAATTGTAAAAACTATATTGTGAAATACACATTATTTGGTCATGAGAAAATGAAAAGTGATTTTTGAATTTCATTTTTAAGAATTTTTTTAAATGCATGTTTTTTAAAATGATTTATATGGGTTATCATAGTTGTTTTGTGGAAATAATATTTTTTTAAAAAAATAGTGGTAATTTTAAATCTCTTCCAAATGAAATATTTGGATTTGTTGAAAATGTTTTCAGTAAAATTAGTTTAGTTGGATTTTTGGAATGAATTAGTGGGATTCTGTTTTGAGAAATTATGAAATGAATTTCCGTGTGGATTTTGAAAATGATTTTGAAATGGTGGTTAGATATTATTCCATGATATTTGATAATTATTTATGGTAGGTGGATTGAATGTGTGAAAGTGTGGGTAGAATTTTTTTTTTTTGAAATTGATAAAGTTTTCTTTTGAAATTGTAATTTTCCAAGGGTTATCACATTCATGTATATGTGTGTAAAGTGGATAGATAATTATTAATCCCTAGATTGGCATTGGTTATTGGTAATTTGGGGGGCACATGAGTGTGCTTGGGATTGATACTCTATGGAATACAATTGGTGAGTGTTCAACTGACAAAGATATTTGTTTCATTGCAAAATGTATTCAAGAAAAAAATTAGGGTGTTTTTTATTGAATTTTTTGTTTCATGTATTTCTATGTTATGGAAGGGATTGTCATGTTTTGATGTGTGTTTGAAATATTTTGAATGGTTCGGGATTGGAGTGGTGTTAGGATGATTCTAGAAAATATATTTGAATCATTGAGATGGATTTTATAGAGCACTTTGTTTTCTTGATTCCCTGTGTTTTCCACCAAAACGATTTGATGAATATTTATGATTCAGATATGGGTGATTCCCCTTTATCATATTTCTGGTTGATATAATTGAGGATTAATTTCATGAGTTTTAAAAATTAAATCCACCTCTCTTTTATATCAAAGTGGATCCTCTCAAAGTCGAAGAGTGGATGAAAAAATAGAAGGTATCTTCAACCTTATTGATTTTCGTAAGTCATTAAATGTAAAAAATACCATTATGATTGGAAGACCCCCTTGAATATGGTGGAATTCGGTCTCTTTAAATAATACACAGTAATATCTTACATATTAGTTCTTAAAGGATTCATTTATTAATCATTTTTTCACTTGGATAGTAAAGATGATGAAGGGAATGGAGATGTTAATTTTTTAAAAAGGCGATGGAATAGTTTTTGGATTACTTATGTAAATTGTGGGATATTATTCCTTTTTTCCAGATTGGGTAGCATCCAATTCAATGAGGGATTAGTGTTTTATGTTTTGAATTTTTTCCAATCTATAGTCAAAGGTGACAGAGTTTTATTTAACCTCCTTTTATGATGTTGTGAGGAAATATATTCATGTTGATTTTATGTTAGCAGTAGTTCATGAGGTAGTCTTCCCTTATTTAGTTCATATATGTGGTTAGAGGAATTCTAGTAAGGATATGGGGAAGTAGTTTGATTTTTTTGATTATGTCGATGGAATTAAAAGGCCTTTGGATATTTTGTATGCTTCTTCAAAGATAATTATCATGTTATGATAGCATTGTGGAATACTAGATAAAAATAATCCATAATTACCATGTGATCCAACATTGTGTCATTCATATTGATTCCTAGGTCATTTACAACTATTCTATTAGGGTGTTTCAATCAAGGGATGTGGGGCTAGATCCACCTATTCAAATGAAACCCCTGCCTAATTACAATAGGAGTGTGTTTTTTGGGCATTATTTAATGTCTCATTCTTTGGAATGTTTACTCATTATTCATAAATGTTTCCCAAATGCTGTTCTCATTATTTGAAATATAATTAGATGTTGTGGATCTTCTAAGAAATACTATTTCAATAAAATTGTGTTTTTACTTTGGAATTACTAAATTCTTCCTTCCTATGTGGTGGTCTTTTTGGCAAGTGCATCTTATAAGAAACTATCTTAGTGAAGGTTCATTGTTGAAACATGTAATTTACAAGGTGTTTTATGATCATTTGGTTCTATTTATGGTTTAATTTGGATACCGTTGAAACAAAAATATTATGTTCCAATTGGAAATCACTATCTTCGGGATGTAGGGTAGCAGATACATCCAACATCATGTATCTAGCCATTGGTCTCGGAGTGAATCATTTCACGCGGTCAAAAAACCACCAGGGGGTGGAAAATCCTATCTTGGTTCTTATCTCTTCTATTGGGGAGTTTATAGTTTATATTTTATTTTAAGTTTTTTTCTTATCATTGCATTTTCTCGTTTCTTGGATCAATTTGATGTGGAGTTTCATTCAGAATGGCCCCTTTTAGTGGGGGTGGTTGGTCTGTGTGGTAGAGAGTTCTTATGCTAGATTGTGCTGGGGTTTCCAGGTTCAAATCTGTTATCGGTCATTTCTAGTTGCTTCCTAATTGTGGGGAGAACCATTGGAGGTCTCATGGAGATTTATTCTAAATATGATCTCTTCATGTTGTTTCTTAATGGTGGGGAGTTTGTTCTGACCTCTCGTGTTGATGATTTGGTTTCGATAGTTGTTATGTTTTTTGGAAAGAAGAATATGTTCTGTTTGGATATGGTTGGTATGTTTCTATTTGGAGAAGTTATATTATGTGGAATAGAAAATCCATAATCATTGAACTATATATTGGAATATTTTGTGGCTTTCAATGGTGGAATGTTTTATGATGGGCAGAATTGTCACACCTGGATATTTATTTTTGTTCTCTGATCTAGTTTATCTTTCGTCCTTCATGTTTTAGAACGATTTTTGAGTGAGATAGCCTTAAATTTTGATTTTAAAAGTGTTTTTATGTAGTTTCATGGTTTTGGTTCATTCTTAGAGTGAAATTCTTGGAATCCTAAAAGAAACTACACAGCTTCAGTTTTGGTGGTAGTGGCATGCATGGCTTTCGCATGATTTTTATAACCATGAAGAATGCATACAAGGAGGCTATAGGTCAGGAAACATCATTTCGTATGGTTGTCATAGGGTTTTCATACTGCACAACCTAACTGTGTGGGGTACAATATGATTCCATTGAGTGGATGAAAGTGGGCGCATAGTTTAGTAAACGGTAAGGACAAACTGTGAGAGTGATCCAAGTAATTAAAAATGTAAAAATTAGTTCTTTATCTCTTAGGTTTTTTAGACCTTATCCGCCCATTTTATATTTCTCTTAGTTTTTATATCCCTTTAGGAAATCATCCTTGGTTATTCAATCCCCCTCATTCCTTACAAGTGAGGATGTAAGGGATTCCATCATGTTTTGATGAAAATTACCCAAGGTAATCTCTTCTTATATCATTTATCTTCCTCCCCACCACCATATACTCTTGATATCTCTTTCGTTGATGGTCATCTGAACCGAGGGTTTCAGTTTACCTTGGTTTATGTTTTTTTAATTTTCTTATTGGATATTCTTACATCTATGATCCTTCGCATGGTGGTTTGTGGTTTTTGTTGTTTAAGCGCATGTTATTTTAGGATGGTTTTATTTTTAACATTCCTTTTTAATTTAAGAATCACTAGTTTCATGTTTTTTTCTCCTCATTTATATTTTAAATATCAATGTGTGATCATTCTATTATTTTTTTATTGTAAAAATTGGTTATTTCATTATTTTTTTATGAATGTAATTGTTTGATTAAATATTTCACACAAAGTTTTTAATGAAATGATCGATTAGATATTGATTGTATTTTTTAAGAACAAATGATTTTTTTGGGCTTTTAAATATATTTTTTATTTTAAATGATTATTTTGGATTCTAGAAAGCTTTTTCATTTGGTATTGGATTTAAAATAAGTCTATATATGAATTTAAGAAAATTATTTGGCATGTGTTATTGATGTGTGTCCCATTTGATTATTTTTATGCAACTGGCATCAGATTTAAAATATGATTAGAATTATTAAATGGGTTTTTCTAAATGATTTTGAAATCAAAAATTAAGTTTTTATACCTACTTTGGAAAAGTGTATATTGTTCTTTTAAAGTGATGGTCTTCTGAGGTGTGCTTGGGGCCCGTTTAGTACTTTTACAAAATTGGTGAAATTTTTTATCTTAAAACATATCCATCGAAAGTTATCTTTCTTATTGCATATATTTAATGGGTGGGATTTAACCATTGTGGAATCCTCAAGACCCAATTACGTTGACCAAAATCGATGTCCTCAGTGTTGACACCATGGTGATCTATTGGTTTTAAGGTAAGAGGTTGGTCCTTGGGGTGACTCTGGTGATTCTTATTATGTAAATTATTATTATAAGTGTGCATGAGATTAGATGCTCAGCTGGCATCGATTGGATCACCTACATTATACATCTTGACATATGAAATAGGAATGATAAGTGATTTTTTTGGAATGATTGTTGGACTAGCAATATTACGCATTGGCTAGTATACCATATTATCTGGATATATTGAGTATAATTGTTATGGGAAGTTCCCCTCATCATGTACCATTTAGGGGATGGACGTGTGTGTGAGGGTTTCATTTCTGTCATAGGGTGAGGCATGTTATTTGGGATGAGTCAACTTGTATTGTTATGTTATAGATAATTCATAAGCTCATAGGTTTCACCCATGTCTATCAGCACTTAGTTGTTATAAATGTTGATTTAGATTCATAATTGGATCGTTACCCATGTGTTCTAATTCCGATTTTCCTTATTATGTTTTCATTGTGATGTTCCTTTGTGAGGTGTATCTATTTGTAAAGTGATGTGTTGGTATTCAAATGTTTGGGGAAAAAGATATCCTTTTGAATATTTTTATACTCTCTTATTTTACATCTAAAATGAATGAATTAATTTCCTACATGATATTGTAAATGGTAAATTATTAGAAAAAGGATCTTTGTTTTTGAAATGATAAATGGAAATGGACCATGATTTGTTTTTATGGAGGAAAATGTATGAAAAAACTTACTTTTATATATAGTATTTCAGACATGAAGTTGATATTTTATTTATTTTAAATGAAGACGATTGGGAAAATATTTAATCAGGCATGCCTACTGAGTTTCAGTACTCATGATTAAAGTTACTTCATGTTTTTTGCTTTCCACTACTACAAAACTAGTGTTTAATAGACATAGTATTTATCATTGCTAGAAAAAATCTCTGTTATATGTCACCTTTATAAGTGCCAAAGAAATAATTGATAAATTTAACACTTTATCAACGCTTTTTTAGTGCTGATAAAGGTCTCATCTATCATAAATTTATTTTTAGTGTGGATAAAGGTCTCCCCTTATCAGTGTTTTATTTTTAGCGCTGAAAAAGACTACACTTTATTAGTGCTTTGTTTTTAGCATTGATAAAAGGAACCATTTATTAGTGCAATATTGTTTTCACTCATAAAAGGGTCATTTATCATCTCCTTTTAGCAATAATAATGGTCTACATTAATAAAGTTAATTAATTAACTTAATAAAAATAAAAAATTAGTTTATTAAAAAAATTATTCTAAGTTATATTTATTAAATAATTATTTAGAAAAATAAATAAATTGTTTATACTATATGTAAATTATAAATAAAGATAAATTGTATGTATTAAATATATAGATATGAAAAATGAAAAGTGAACAAATTAAAATAAATAATAAGTAAAATTAGAAAAATATTAAACATTTTATTCATTAGTTGATTATTGATAATGTAAATAAAAATTTAAATTAGATAAATAGATATATATTAATTTATATAAATATTATTTATATATTAAAAAATATTTATGCTCTATATTTAGTGAATAATGGTTCATAATTAAAAATTAATATTAATTAAAAATATGGACTAATTACATAGACTAATGGACATATAATGAATTTCATTTGATTTTTCAATTTAACATAGATTTAATGTGTGTTATATTGATTTCAAAAATACATAATTAATTCATTTTTATATACAATGTACACACAAAAAATGTATCCATTTTTTTAATATTATTATAGTGTACTTAATTTTTATTTATTCGATTTCTCTCACTTTTAACACGTGTGCACTTAAAATTTTATATTCATTAATAATGTTAAAAAATATCAGTAAAAATTATTTATAAAAAATATTTAAAAATAAAAATATTTAAAAATGTACATACTATATTTATAATATTATATATTCATAATTATAAATAAATAAATATTTTATTTCAATTATTTATATAATTTTAAGTAAATAAGTATATATATTTAAGTAATTATAAATAATTAATTATATATATTTAAATATGTATTAAATTTATAATAAATGTACTTAATTAATGAATATATTTAATATATTTATTTTTATATATATTTATTAAACATATGTATATATATATATATTAGTTATAAAAAGTATTTATATAATTATAAATAAATAATATTAAATTTAAATAATTAAAAAATTATACTAAATATATTCAAAAAAAGAATATATTTACAATATTTTTATTTATATATATTGATTATATATATACATGCTAAAAAAATTATTTATAATTACAATTTAAATCTTTTATCAATGCTTAATTAATAAACACTGATAAAAGAAATATTTATCAGTGATTTTTTAGCACTGATAAAGATGAGTCTTTATCAGCTCTAAAAAAACTGATAAATGTAATATTTTTCAGTGCTAAAACATTGGTGTTGATAAATACATACCTTTATCAGTGCTAAAAATGAACTGATAAATATGAATTTTATCTACGATTAAATAATAAGTATTTATAAAAAGGAATATTTATCAAAGCATTATTAAATTCTTAAATAAATGTTTATCGATGTAGTTAAAAACCTAAAATTTTGCCAAACCATCCTATTATCAAGAACATAATCTATTATGAACCCTCTAAGGGAACATCTCATTCATTCTCTCCTATCTCCAACACTTATTTTCATCATCCTTTCATTTAGTCACTTCACCCTATGGTACCAGATCTGTTCAATGGTGGTCTGATTCTTTCAATCTTGACCACAGAGTATAACTTGACATCGACTCTTCTTAATTTCACATTGATTGTGCAATTTATGTATAATCTCACTTCGGTGGACACCTTTGATAGGTTAATAATCGAGTCATGGGAGATAGAAGATCGATAAATGGTAGGTCTTACTGAAAAAAGGTACATCGTGATTCATTTTTCTTTAGATGAAGATTTGGTAAGATCTTTGTTTAGTCCCCCACCCCCCATAGATGCAACGAATTCTGAATCTATCTTTTGAGGAGGTCATATGACTTCCTTATAAATCATTTCATTCCAAAATTAGTTATTTGGGTTTGTTTCCCCAAGATCCCTTTACCTTTTAAAAATCCAGTGGTCATACGCATGCTAGGAAATCATGTTTGAAGATATTTATGTTTTGATAGAAGAACACGATATGTTAAAATAATGACAGCAATATAATACATACATACATATATATATAACATATATATATAATATTTAGGTAGATTTGCTTTATTTATCTTTGTATCGAATGAGGAGTACCACAATTTTATAGATTTAGATAGTGGAAGGTGGGAACCCCATTAAGGATTATTGTCTATTGAGGTAAGTGTGAACGAAGTACACACCTCCGTCGACCTATTTTTAGAATCATATAAAACCATATTTTGTTAATAAAATAGAACCGATTAAAAACCTAGTTTTATTGAAAAAATATATAGAAACAATCCTCATCCAATTATTTTATGAATGTTTTATTCGGATCCATTTGGAAAAATTTAGGAATAAAAATGATATTAATTAATAATTAGAAATTCCTCCACAAAAAATCAACTAAATTAATTTATGTAACATACACTCTTCAATTGAAATTTTCTTTTAGCAACCCAAACCCCTAGGCTTCATAGAAATACATATTCATATTCTGATTCTTCCATTTCCACCCTCTCTATTTCATTCATCCCCTTCACTCTATCATTTCCCTAGTTGTGTGGAGCTTTTCTATGGAAGGAGTTGGAGGAAATTGAGGCGTCAAATTAACAACTAGTTTCAATGGTGTAATTATCACAAATGGAATACATTTCCCATTTTGGAGAACATAATGGTGTACAATTATCATCCTCGTCAACATCATCACAAGAATAGTTATTATTTTATTTTACTGCCTTCAGACTCATCCACCGTCTCTTTTATGATTATTTTTATACTATGAGAATTATTCATCCCATGTAAGATCACTTGTAGTTTTTCATGAAACATAGGTTCATGTCTAAAAGAGATAGATAATGTGTGTCAAAAAACAAAATGCAATGATAACTGTTTGGGTGATGAGTTAATGAGGATGACAATTGTACTTCATTGTGTTATCTAAAAGAGGAAATGACTCCCATTTTTGAGAATTAAAAAATTGGAAGTAGTTATTAAATATACCCCTAGTGCCTCCAACTCATTCTTTATAAAATCTACATGCAACCAAAAAAATTTAGTGAAAAGAGAGGTATAGAAATGGAGACGGTGGAGATGGAAGATTTAGAATATACAACTATAGTGCTACGCAACCCTGGAGTCTTCTGTTGCTACAGTATAATTTCAACTGACGATTGTATTTTACTAAAATTAATTTATTTTATTTGATGTGGATATAGATTTAATGATGAATTAAATTCATCTGTATCCTTGAAATTATCCACAAGGATCCAAATACATCTTTAATAGTATAATTAGTTAAAGATTTTTTTTATTGTTTTTTTTGGATAAAACTGTGGTTTTTTAATAAGTTTTATTTTTTAAAAAAATTATAGATTTTTATATTATTTATAAAATATTTTTAAGGATTATTTTATTACATTAACACTTAGTTAAAATATTAATAAGTCATTTGAGACATTTTGGAATCTTCCACAACTCAATTTGACAAATAGGGGGACTTCTATGACTCAATGTGTCCGTAATCTATTTATAGTTTACAGTTTAGTTCTAAACATTTCACTCACTGATAACAATGAAAACATTCTCAAATTATCATTATAATTTATGAAATAAATTGATATGTACTTTGGGTTGTGTTGGAATTGGTCTCATGTCGAACTGATACACAATGTGATTGTTTTACGTCAAAGTGTGTGTTTCCAATTTAAAATGACAATTTAGTAAAAAATAATTTTTTAACTAAAAACTAAGAAAAAACTTTACTATTTTATTTATACTTTTTTATAATGATATGTATGTAATTTGATATGTGAGTCGAATAAGTATTACCAAAATCTGACAGACGTTATGATCGGTATGACTCCATGTACAACTTTTTATATAAAAATGACATCATTTTTAATAAAAATGAAAAATGACTTACTAAAAACTATTAAAAAGCATTAAAATTGATTTGATACATTATGGAAATTATCCATATGTCATGTTTCATGTTTATTAATCAGCCTAATCTCAATCTGATGCATTTTTTGCATGGTATGACTCATTGTTTTCGTTATCACTTTAAAATCAACAGTTTAGTTCTAAAAATATCACTCGATAAAACTAATGAAACAAGATCAGGTTTTATTTATAATTTAGGATATTGATTCATAAGTAATTTTTTATTTGTAGGAAATTTTATCTCATAAAACTTATACATGATGAGATCGGTAAGAGTCAAAGTGCATGTTTCCAGATTAAAATGAAATTTTAGTAAAAAAAGACATGTGACGTACTCAAAACTGAGTAAACACATTACTATTGTTTGGATACATTATGAAAAAAATCATAATCAATTTTAGAAATGTATGAATTAGATGCACCTCAATCTGATACAAGGTATGATCGATATGAATCAAATTTTGTCTTTTTATTTAAAATTGACATCAATTTTAGTTAAAAGGAAAACTCACCTACTCAAAAATTTGAAAATTCATTTGATTTGTTTTGATACATTATAATAAAAACACGTAAGTATTTTTTACATGTAAGAATCATAATGACCATTATCTGATACACAATGTGTCTTGTATGACTCAATGTGACTTTTATCATTTAAAAAAACATTTTAGTATAAAAACTATCACCCACTAAAAACTGATAAAAAGCACTCAGAATATCTTTACAATTTAGGGAAATGATTCATAATTAATTTTTGACATGTAGGAATTAGTATCAAGTCAAACTGACACATGATATGATCGGGGTGAGTCAATGTGCGTGTTTCCAGTTTAAAATGACATTTTAGTAAAAAATAAAAGTGGTGTACTCAAAACCAGGAAAACACATTCTAATTGTTTTGATACATTATTAAAATGATTCACAGGTAATTTGAGATATTTATGAGTCATCCTTAAGTAAATCTAACACACAGTGTGTCTAGTATGACCCTAACTATATTTTTCTTATATATAAGTATCATTTTAGTTCAAAACGTGCATCATATCGCCAAAACTAAGCAAACGAGCCTAGATTGTTATATCTTATTTTAAATTATGTATTCATATTTTTTTCTTTTTATTGTTTTTGGGGATACAATGTGCTGTTATATCACACTTCACTGGTTGGGTAGTGTGCTGTAATGTGCCCAGTAGTCTGCCCCTTTATTAACACTTACAAAAGTGCTAACAAAAGACACCTTTATTAGTGTTTTTAGCACCGATAAAAGTCTATTTCTTTCAACCTCTTAGAAATAATTAGTACATCTCTAGAAATGATAATGGAAAATTTTGTAGTATTTTTTGGTGCAGGATTCGTCTTGTTTTTTATCATTGTGGGAAATAGTTGGTTCTGGTACCAAAGAGTGACCTCAGGGACACATGGATACATTATGTTCATTAGGTCCAATTTAGATGTCATTGTATAGTTTTATTGTATTTCTCAGTTCATGTATAAAATATGTTATTTTTTATATTTAAATATATTTGGGATTTTCGTTTTATCTTTTCTCTATTAATATTATTTATTCATATTGGGAAAAATCATTCCATTTTTGTATTATTGTTGATACCCATCACTAGTTGTCAGATCATGGGGATCAGGGACCCCCTTTGGGCCATGATGGGGATCACCTTGGGTGAATGATTCAGGGATGACCCTATTAGGTTCACGAATACAAACATATTTGAATTGTTTTTAGATTTAAATCATTATCCAAACAAACATTACCTTCATTAGAACCAGATTTTTTAGAATACCCAAACACTAATAATCTCTCAAAATTTTCACTTCAACATGGACTAGTATTTATGCACCTCATTCACATTTTCAAAATGCATTTATAAATAAGAAGACAAAACATTAGTGGCTACAAAAAATGTTTCATCCATCTAATTTGTATATATCAATTTATTTAATTGTAAAATAGGTTATAAATTTTAAAAATTACGTTATGTAAAATACATGGAGTGTTAATTGACATTCGATAAAAATAAAACTAAAAAATCTAGAGTTGGAGTATTAAAATATGGTGGCTATGTGTTAAAACATAGATGCATAGTGTAAAAATCAATAAATTATGCAATATAAAAATATTTACATGGATTCAATGTCATAATATCATAGATATTCCTAACATTATCAATTAATTTATAAACACTAGTGATTATTTATACAATAATATCATTGTAAAAAAAATAACAAAGAAATGGAATTAATATAATTTATGTAGTACATCTCAACAAAAAACATATTTCAATTTTTTAAAAACTTACTTCATTATATCGTATAACATTCTCCTAATTAGAGACAAATGAGAAAGAATACAAAAATATATAACTCTCAATGTTGTCATATCAACTTAGAGTAGTATATTTCCACCTATTTTTAATGTTCCCAACATCTTTTAAAATATGTATGAAAATATCTAGTGGTTTGAAAAATGATTCATCCATTTAATTCGGATTTTTTTACACATTCAGGGTAGAAATATTGTTGGAGATAAGAGCTGATAGTGAAAGGAGGGATCTCCATAGGGAAATATGATTGTGGTATAAGAATGATAACCACATGATATGGTAGCTGGACAAGTATAGGACTTGAGAATAACATTAAAGGATGACAATAAGAGCATACTAAGGATGCAGTAATGAGTTGATCATAGGATAACAGGTGGTGGGAGAGGAGGCAATAGAAGAGGATGCGGTAATGAGATTAGTTCAAGAGAGGGGGAGGCTTCTAAATGAGTGTGGGAGAGGATTCAGTTGTGTGATGAGAACATGATTGGTGGGTTATGGTTACCGGAGCGAATTATGTCTAAGAAGGGGGATTCATTTTATGATATAAAATTAATTTAATTTCTCAAAATAAAAAATGTGGTCAATAATTTTACATTTTCTGAATTCTATGTACTCAATCCAAAATATGCCCCTATTTTTAATTTTATATTGCATGACTTTGAATATTTTTCATTGTTCTTTTTGGGTATCATCTTAAGACTTCAATAGACTCTTAATGAGTCTTGATGAATAGGTTATGTAAGACTTTACCAGCATTAAGAAGAACCAAAAGTGAAGATGATTAGTATCAAAGATGATTAAAAAATAATAAAATCTCAACATGCCCTCGATTAATGACAAATAAGTAGATGATCGAAGATTCTGGTGATCTTTATAAATTGATTTATCTACCATGGGTAAATAATAAGAATAAATAATTATTTTATTAAGGATTGAGCCTATATTTAATATTTGGTCCAATCTAAGCTGAAGAACTGAAACATGTGTGAATATAAAAGAATAAGAAAAACCAACAAGATAAAGATCAATGAATCCATAACCGAGTAAATATTGTCTCAAAACAAATGAGGAAGCTACCTAAAGTAAGATCAGGATTAGGTGGATGTTTTTGATGATGCCAAAGATGATAATAACTATGTGTGTTAGTGGTTCTAAAGATCAATGTTCTCTACAATTATTTCATGACACATTGTTGTAATAAAAAATATTATGGGGCCTCGCTTATTCAAACTTTTGTGGATGTGTTCCCAAATTCACATTCACATCAGACACTCATTATAATTCCTTACTAAATTTTCTATGCAGGTTTCAGGATTTTGGGAACTCATCCCAATATCAAGGTGCAATTTTGAGTTGGTTCATAGACAACCTGTAATGGGAACAAAAATTATTGATACACTAGTGTAATGATAATAGCTAGAATAAATAAATTCAAAAATCAAGAAATAAATTTAACTGGATATAATTTGTAAAAAACACATAAAATAAAAGGGGTAAAATATCTTGGACAAATAGAAGGATGTCTCTATCGGTAAATTTGGGTACTGACACTCCCTCAATATAACAAATATAATATCTCGTATAATTATATCTCATGAATATATAGAGAATCTAACTCACATAATACCACACATAAATAATTGGAGATGATGTTGAACAAGATGATCAATGGGTGCTAAGTTTATTATGAAATAATCCTGGAAAAAACCAGTTATTATAAATCCACATTTCCCAACTTCTCTCTTGTTCAGTGGTAGATGAGGTTGGCCACACACCATATCATCCATATCCTTCCCCCTTTGACACATTAAGGGGGTGGCATCCATTTGGGTAAATAAATGGGCTACTAACCCATATACCACATTTAGATTGATTGAGAACCAATTACATCTCTAAACACCCTTTTCATCTCCTAAAACATGATGCTCAGGTATCTGTGATGCTACATGAGGATCATCACCATAATAACATAATAATGTCAAACACCATTGATAGGAATATTTCTGATTTTCTTTTAGTGTGAATTTTTTGCATATCCACACTTCCTTACTCTACTGCATCTTGAACAAAGTGTTAAATTACCCCAATTTTCATCATCTTGGAATGATAAAATTGATTCTATACAATGTGAAAGGGGCTCGGACTATCACAAAACAATGAAATTTTTCCAAGTAGGTGCATAAGATACTCTAATAATATTTTCATAAAAATATACTATTTCATGCCAGTGTAGTTATCATGTTCTCCAACTAAATCATTTATAATGCCACAACTGACTATAAATGGGAAATCCAAATCATAGATCCTCCTATAAGAGTAAAAACTTACCCAGTGGTGGATTTCCTCCATTCAGAATCACTAGAAAAACCTAAATCAATATATCCTTTGACTGAAAAATGTGGTCCTCTGTAACATAATGAAGCATCTGAGTTATCCTTGATGTATCTTGGGATCCTTTTCACTTGGATCTAAACCGGCCATCTTGGATTCTCCATGTACAGACAAATAGTTCCCACTGTAGGTGTAATTTATGGTTTAGTAAAAATAAAAGGCAACATATTACTACCCACTACTGATACATATTGTACGTGAGACATCTTTATGCTCTAGGATTCGTTGATAGGTATCATCAAAGAGGATAACATAAAATTTAATGGAATTGGTGAAGATATTGGATTATATTTTCTCATGTTAAATCAGTTCAAGACATTATTTAAGTAATTATTTTTTGAAATAAAAATATTTATAACTATTATATATAGGAAAATCTATATACAAAGAATCTAGTTTTCTTGTCTCACATACTTCATATCAAACTCACTTTCAAAGTATGCCTTTGTGTCTTGTATATGATATTTTTTAGGGCCTAAAACAAATATTTCATCCATATACAATAGAAAAATGATGAAATCCTTAGCATCCAAACCCATAAAATATTCATATGGATCTGGATGAAGTCAAATGTATCTATGTCTCATGATATAGAAATCAAATCTATTTGTTCAACACCTTGATTCCTGCTTAATACAATACAGATATTTGTTCAACCTTTAAAAAAATTACAATTTACATAAATCTATTAAAAATAATCAATTGATAATTTATATATATTAATTAAGATAACCATGGAGAAGATATTTCTTCACATACATCTCCTCTAGTGGTAAATTGTGTATAGCACACAATCAAAGAACTATCTAAATTTTCATCAATCTAAAAAATGATTAAATATTTCTTTGAAATCAATACCTTCCATATGAGAATATCCTTTAACCACTAGTATTTTATGATATCTATTAATCGGGTCCTATCCATACCTATTGATCTTAATGAACCATTTGTTTTCAATATCCATTCTACGAGGTGGTAACATAACAACATTTGATGTCTTTTTGTTGTTCAGAGTTTTAAGTTCTTCTTTCATCACCTCCATCAATGAGGATACAACTAGACTCTTGAGTCACCTCCACAAATGAAGATGTTTCTCCATCCAAATATTACATGTTGTACACAACATTTATCTCAGAGAAATATTTTGAGAGCCACACTGGTTCTCTTTTATCCCATGTTGACAATCATGGTCCATAATCAACTAGTACTTAATCATCATGCTATGTTATCGCACCAAATTAAACAGGTTATTTCGTGGATTTATCCAATACTTTGACTATTGTAGATTTTGTATTATCATATTCTATATCTCTATTAATTATTTTTTCCAAAATGACTTCTATAAAAATAAAATCACTTGTAATGATAAGTTTATGCATAGTGGCATCCCAATAATTAAACCCCTCACACCATCAGTGTATTCCAGGAATATACATTTTTTTAGTTCATGAATCCAACTTACATATTTATTAGTCATTATAGAAACAATGTATAGGAATTACAAAAGTATGTAACATAGAATATCTATTCAGTTTAATAATAAACATCTCCCTTAGTTTCACCATATCAATCACCACTGAATGAGATTAGGTGATCGCATAAAAGGAAGTATTATCTTCTTCTGTATTGAATGATTTTTCAACTCTCACCTTCTTCAAAATCGCCATTGCTCTATCCAATATATCTCTATTTATCCACTCAACCACTTGATTCTTCTATGGAGTGTATGAAACTGTGAACTTCCCCTTGATTCCTTGTCATTGAGAGAATGTATCAAACACCTAGATTATATATTCTCAACCATTTTAAGCGCTTAAACACTCGATCGTGGTTCAAGATTCAAGTTCCTTCAATTAATTTAATTTTTTGATGAATTAAAAAACATCCACGTTCTTATTGATTTTTTCAACCCAACATCTCCCAAAATAATCATCAATGATGGATACAAAGTACATTTCTCCTCCTAGAGATATAAACGGTGCTTTCCAAACATCGGAACGGATCAACTCTAAGATATATTTACTTCATATTGTTTATATTACAAACATTAACCATTGTTTCTTTCTAAATACACAATGTTGAACAAAATGTAAAATGTACCATTGTAAGGCCAAGAAACAACTTCTAATATGCAAGAATCTTAAATCTGCATTTTTATATATTTCTATGATTCTGATTCCATAACATCATCAACGCATCTAATGGGGTAGTTAATGTGAAAACTCTCTCTTCCTCCTTGTACATTTCACCCATAAGCACGTACATGTTCTTTGAGGTATTCTTTTCCTTCATCACCACAATCGGGCCCATAACAATTAACACCACTCCATTATCGATGTGACTGTAGCATATAATGTCATCGAATTTCCCCAAAGAAGAGATATTTTTATTCAAATCCATCACAAGTCATAATCCTTGGATTGTTCATACAATACCATCATATATCATAATTTCGACTATACTGACCCCAACGATCATTATATTCTGATCATTCCCCATGCACTCAAGTCCATCCTGATTAGATTTATACCGATAAAACCATTCTCATAAAGAATTATTATTCCATGTTTCTCCCAAGTCTATTATCCTTGCACCGATGAGATATTGTATGATTATAGTAGTAATCACCACTTCATGAACTATTATATCTCTATTTTTCAAATTACTCACAATATTTTCATTCATGTCACGATTCTTCTCCTAATAAAAACATACTCTATCATTCCACATGCTGATATTTCTCTAAATTTTAGTAAGTAATTATCCTTTTACAACACTTCATGAAACATTATTTTCCATAATTTAAAGAAATTACTATATAATTTTTCTATCTTGAATTTTAACACTATCTAGACACTCCATCTGTTCATAGCAACCTCTGTTTCAAAATAGTGTATTTGATAATTTCAATAAAAAAATCCTGATGTGAATAATCAACTAGAGTCGCAATCATAGAGATTACTCAAATTTAATTGAATTATTAATACCCAAAAAAGTGAATAGAACTGATCACAAACCTTCTTCTAATACCACTTTTTGGGAATAAAATGATTGACACATTGGTGAAATAATAATAGAATTAGAAAACAACGTGAAAATATTGGATGAAAATGAAACCATATGTAAAATAGAAAACTCTAAGAACTAATAGGTGAAAACTGTGGTTAAATAGAAAGATATCAATATAGATAAATGTGCATAAAAAACTCCCACACTATTAAAAAGAGGGTATCCTTCATAATTTACTCTCTAGAATATACAGGGAAACTTCCTCACACAATACCACACATAAATGATAGGAGATGATGTTTCTTAAGCTAATCATTTGGTTAAAACATGATATTGAAATCATAAGCGAAATCCCCTTTTATTGGAAATTCCCCATTTCTTGTCTCCACTCCCGTAGGGTGGTTGGTGAGGCTTGACACCGACCATATCTGACACATCATTTCCCATTTTTTAGACTCACGGGAAACAAATATCAATGGAAAACAGTGGGGTGTCAATAGCTTGTAATCATATGTGAATATGGGACCATTCCAAGAAGTCTCCAGATTCCAATATAGGAATCAATGCACGTGGTTGTAGGTTTTACATTTTGTCCAATGCGGTTTGAAATTGTTCGAATAATCGAATCTCATTGAGGATTCTTGAATATGTTTAAGGATATGTGGAGATCTAGATGAAAAAAACTATTGATGCTGGAAATTCCAAGCTATCAAGATTATTCAAACAAGGGATGAGTAAAACTATGATTTTGAGGGTATAATAATTATTTTCATTAACCAATTTCATATCGATAATTCCAACAAATAAAATCACCAGAATTGGGGAATGAAAAGGTACTCAACATGGCTCATTTATTTCATTCTAACAAAGAATCATCTTTAACCCTCTATAAGAATTTTATGATATATAAACCCATTTAGATTAACAAATACATTGACTGGATACGAGAACTCATTCTGGAGTAGTGAAATTTTTTGTGTAAGATTATTTGATGTCACTGGAAGATGATAAAAACTGTCAAGGTTTCGATGTGGAGTTTCATGTTTCCATGTGGAGTACCGTGATGCGATGTTTGGAAATATAAGGATCTGATTTTATGTTTTGGGAATACATCCTTTTTAATATATATTAATGATATAATAAATAATTTACATAAAACATCGGAAACTAATTCATGATCAATAGTGTGTTTTTGGTAACTGTCCAATGGAAAGTAAATTTCTTGAAATTACCTTCCATCTATTATCATCATTAAAGGCACTTTCACAAAATCATCTTCCTAGGATGATTGGTATAGAAGGTGATTTATTTAATAGAGACTTCTAACAAAAATATTTTAAAGAATCCAATTTCGTGAAAACTCATTTTTCAATCTTCACTACTATAAAACGAGTTGTATCAGTGCTCAAAATTGGCATTAATAGTGATACAAAATCATTGTAAATCTCAGTTAAAGAGGGGGGTCTCCTTTATCTGTACTAAAAAGGCACTGATAAAAGTATCCTTTATCAGCACCATAAAATCCTTGATAAATGGATCATGTATCATCACTACTTTCTCACTTATAAATAGATACTTTATCATCGCTTATTTAGTACTGATAAAGTCAGCCTTTATTTGTGTTAAAAAATCATTGATAAATTCCCTACCTACTGTAACATAAAATTTTGCAGCATCACACCCAAACAAGATGAGAAAAAAATAGCTTATCATTAAGTATACCGATAAATAGTAACCACATAATTCATAAAGTAATTTCATCATGAATACACATAAAAGATGTATACCCATACACCATTAACAAAAAATTCATATGTTAAGTAATAAAATAATGAATTCAAATCAGAATACAGGGTGTAGGGGGTTGTTCAGTCATTTGGGATGGTTGTACTAGGGGGTAGGGGTTTCCAGGGTGTGGGGGTGTCTGGGGGGATGGGGGTATCTAGTGGTGTTGTCCATGGTGGTGTCCACGGTTGTGGTGTGGTGTCCCGGGGGTTGGGGGCCTTTCCAAGGCTGGGTCGGTCCAGGAGGTTGGGGGTGGGGGTCCAAGGGGGTGAGGAGGTGTCTAGGGGGTAGGGGGTTTTAGAGGGTGGGGGTCTCCAAGTGGTGGGGTGGTGTCTAGAAGGGGTGGGGGCCATCCAGGGGGTTGGGGGTGTCCAGGGGGATGGGTGTCCAGGGGGTTGGGGGGGCTTTCCAGGGGGTGGAGGTGTCCAGGGGGTGGGGGTTCTCGGTGGGTGGGGTGGTGTCCAGGGGGAGGGTTCATGAAGATGGGGGGGGTGTCCAAGGGGGGTGGGTGGTTTCCAGAGGTGGGGTGGCTCTCAAGGGGCTGGGGGTGGCCGGGGGTGGGGGTGTCAAGGTGGTGGGGTGGTGTCCAAGCGGGGTTGGGTCATCCAGGGGTGGGGGCCGTCTAGGGTGTTGGGGGTGTCCACGGGGTGGGGGCAGTCCTGTGGGGGGGGGGGGGGGCGTTGTCTATGGGTGTGTCCTGGGGGTGGGGTGGTGTCCAGGGTGTTGGGGGCTTTCCAGGGGGTGGGGGTGTCTAGGGGGTTGGGGTGTCCAGTGGGTGGGGTGGTGTCCTGGGGGTTGGGGTGTGGTCCAGGGGGTTTGTGGGGTTGTCCAAGGGGGTGGGGTAGTGTGCAGGGGTTGGGGTTGGTCGCCCATAGGGGTGGGGGTGTCTTGGGGGTTGTGGTGTCCAGGTGGTGGAGTGGTGTCTAGGAGGGGTGGGGGCCATCTAGGGGTTTGGGGTGTCTAGGGGTGGGGGTTTTTCTGGGTGGTAGGGGGTTATGTCCATGGGGGTGTGAAGGGGTGTTTGGGGGTGTCCAGGGGGTGGGGTGGTGTTCAGGGATGTGGGTTTGTGTATAGGGGTGGGGATTTAATGGTTTTAATGGACTGAATTTCATGTATTTTAATGTCATTTTTATTTTTAAAATGTTTTCGGTATAGTTTTTATTTCAATAGTATGTCATTCTTTTGGAAAAACTGAATTATTTTGGAGTGTATGGTAGGAAGTGGGATTTCTGTACATCAGTTGTTGTTTTCACATAAAATTCTATCCATTTTAATCAAAATAAATAAACATTGAGTGATTACAGGCACACAATGCCTTGGATTGAAGCGGGGTTGACTCGTACATATCACAAATGACCCATGGGTCGTTCTACTAAAGTATCAACACAATTTGAATAAGTTTTTTCAGTTTTTCATATATCAGTGGTTGTTTTTACTTAAAATTTAGTGCATTTAAAAAAAAGAGAGACACATTGAGTGATACCAACACACCGTACCTCAAATTGATGCGAGGTTTACGCATACATGTTACAAATGTCTCATCGATCTTTCTACTAATGTATCAACACAATCCGAATGTGTTTGATCATTTTTTCCATATGTCAGTTGTTGTTTTCACTTAAAATTCTTTCCATTTTAATCAAGATACATTTTGAGTTATGCTAGCCACATTGTTCGTCGTATGGTGGAAAGGATTAATATAACCCATCACAAATGACCCATGGATAGTTCTCCTATAGTATCAACATAATCCGATTTCCATTGGTTTGTTTACCGTACATAATTTTATGTTTTCACTGAAAATTTTGTCCATTTTAAACAAAAGAGAGACACTTTGAGTTATACCGGCCACACCATGCCTCAGATTGAGGTGGGGATGACTCATACACTATAACGACCCAAAGTTTCATTAATTGAAATCCACCTTGATCAAATTAAATGTCTCTTTATGAAAAGTGTTTTTATAAGAAGTCAAATTATTTGGTTTTATGTTATGAATTTTGATTGTCGTTAATATAGTCGTTGAACAGTGACCACATGATTAGTATAAATATAGGAACTTAACAAATCCAATTTATTCAGACAAAAGAAAAGATGGCCTCATCCAGTAGAATTTCTCCATATGAAGCCCATTTGTCAGAGCTCGGAAAAGAGGTGGAATCCTTGGGCTTCACTCTTGACCAAGCCCATGCTGAGCTTCATCATGTCATACTCGAACGTGACCGTCTACGGGAAAAGTAGAAGTTGAGTAAAATTACCACTCGAGCAATGTTATCTGAGCCACCCCAAGAGTCTCTCACCATCGCACACCTTACCCTTAGGACTTATGCGGCTGTTTTAAGGGGTTATGTAACAAATAACTAGTACTATGTTCATGTACATTATTTTTGTATATAACAATGAATATAATTTATAGTCATTTTTGATACATTGTAAATAGTTTTTAAAGTAAAAATGGTGTTTTTAGTTATTATTTCATTAAGAAATCAATTTTTTAAATTAATGGATTTTTGAATAAAATACTATTTTCATAAAATAATAATATTATTATAAAATTAATTATTATTAAATATAAATGATCTTATAATTTTATGAATGCAATAAAAAAATTTATTAAGGTTTGAAATCCATTTCTATAAAAACTCGTGAATTTTTTATAAATGTCGGTTTTTATTTTAAAAGTGAAATTTAACATATTTAGAAATTTTTCTAGATAAAATAAATTTCATTTCAAGAATCAAGACGTCCAAATTATCCATCGGTGAATTTTTCAAAATTTTCTGATACAATCAAATTTTTGGGTAAAAATTAAATACTGTTTAAATATATAATGTGTTTTAGGACATCATAATTACCCAATAGTTATGTAATAAAATACTATAATCCTTTTGTTCGTCCAATATATGTTTTACCATTAAAATAATGTGATTTTGGGTTTGTTTGACTTACTTTTCAAAGCATTAATGGACCCCTCAAGACATATTCAACACTTTGCCTTTTTAAATTAATTTCCATGGGAGTGTGACTCACCTCCACATAAGAAACCCTAATATTTTATGTTCATACTTTGGCCTTATAAAATAATGTTTTCCTCTTCCCTTTTCCAAAAACCATGGGCAAAAACCATGGGATGGTTTGTGGTTTGGATTAATTTAATGTAAGGGGACCCAAACCTAAATAATAACGAATTCCCTCACCTTTCCTATATAAACCCAACCAAGATCCCACTTCCTCCTCACTAAAATCCCTTGGAGTTCTTACAACATCTGAAAAACTCTCTCTAGAATCCTCCCAAGGTGCCCCAAGCTCCCAATAAGCATATCACAAGCCTCTCTCCAGCCATTGGAAGCACACTTCCAAGTAAGGGTTTTTTTCTTCCTTTCTCATTTTTGTCAATTTTCTTTAAGTAGTATTGCCCTTTTAATTTCAATTATGAATGTTGGGGTATGGTTTCACACCTCCACCATACTGTCGTCTAATTTTTTGAATTATGGGATACCCCTTTCTCTCTCATTAAATGCCTCCCATGTACACCTGTTACTATGAAGAAATTCCGAAAGGAACTTCTCTCTCCTTTTTTACATTCAAGAAAATAATTTTGTATCATTAATCTAAATTCCATTACAATTGTTGTGAAATGTATCTATATGACCTCCTTAATTTCCATTACATGTAAAAATTATGAGGAAACTCTTTCTCTCTCATCAACCTTTTTATGAATTCTTATGTCACGTCGTTACGCTGCCGAAAATCGCACCGATTTTCTAAGCCAATGCCATTGTGTAGTGAATACCATGCCCATTTCTCAATCAATTTTATTTACCTTTAAGCACATTAACTTATTGATTATAAAGTTTCATTTATGAAATACACATTCCTTTATCGTGGAATAAATAATTATGTTTTGTGAATCCATGATTTATGATCCATGTGGAACACTTATGCATGAAATTAAATGTTTAAGAAGGGTACTCCCTTATAGCGCTCCAATGCATTGGGTAAAGTATAGTATCATGATACGTCATGTGCAATGAGTGTTGAATCATTCTAATTCGAGTGCAATGAGGGTTTACTTGTTCTTTATGTGCAATGAGGGTTTACTCATGCTCCATGTGCAATGAGCCTTGGCTCATGCTAATTCTATGATAACTGTTGTTGCCACATCTTCAAGTTATGATTATAGAGCTTTATCATGCCTTAATGTTCATTTTTCATTTATGCTCTATTTATTATGCATATTGTCTAACATTTATTATACTATTCATGTTATTCCATGTGTACTCCCTTGCTGGGCTTTATAGCTCACCCTTTTCTTATACATGTCCTCATGTTATCCCATGCAACGCTAAGTATGAAGGAATGTTGTGGTCATGAAAATGATGTTTTCAATAAAGATGTTGTATTTCATGTTTTATGTTTTTATGTAATGATCCTAATCCCCAAAGAAACTAAACCTATTGATCTTCTTTGTTGTATCAATTGATTTTTTATGTTATAAATCATGTTTAAGATGTAATAAAAAGCATGGTTGTCATAGTTGGTATCAGAGGATAGGTTTTGTTATTTTTGGGATTAGGAAACCCTAGTAACGCCTTAGATACAAGACGGAGTACAATAATAACGTCCCTATGTTTTGGTGAGTATTGAGTAAGTGGGATATCAAGAAAATACATCTTTTTTTTGCATACGAGCGGGTAGAGGCAGCTTTGGCACAGATGTATCCTAGGGGTAAAACCTGAAAACACCGCATTGAGCTAGACTCGAACGGGATTTGGTGCATGACAATGGGCCTTTCTGCACTCCTGGTTACGACTCTCCTGTGGGATATGTTTTGATAAATTCATAAGCTTAGTATGAACCCTTATTAAGGGAAATGAAAAAAATGCCTCTACGAATATATGTTAGAAAGTAGATCATGAAAATAAAAGATTGAAGCCTATAGAATCATGAGTTAAGGAATGAATGTTTATTTATAAGTCATAAAATTATGTCATTGGATTACCCTTTATATGTTACCCCATACTTTCCTTTTATTCCATCCAATGGCCGGTAATAGGAGGACTCGTGCTAACAACTGTTGTGAAGATCAGTGTGATGACTGTACTAATGAGATGCCAAATCCAATGGGAGTGGGAATCGCGAACTTTGTCACACTTTTATCTCATCTAACTCAAGTTTTTAATAGAAACACGGGTCAAGAAGAACGTCCAAACCCCCCTAAGAATGAACAAGTCGCTATAGAGAGCTTCATGAGGCAAAGGCCTCCTAATTTTAGTGGATCATCCGATCCCACGATCGCTGAACAATGGATCCACTCCATTGAAATGATATTCTCCAACCTCCAATGTTCTGAAAAAGAGAAGGTTCTCCTGGAGGCTTATCATATGGAGGGTGAAGCTGATCAATGGTGGACATTGATCAAAAATGCGAAGCCTGAGGAGGAGATCGAGGCGTCGGAATGGATGGATTTCCAGAAGATGTTTTTCGATAAATATTTTCCACGCACCCTCCGGCTTAAAATGGAAAGGGACTTCCTTTACCTCAAGAAAAAAGATGAAGAATATGTTGGAGCATACGTGGAAAACCTCACAAGGCTTGCACGATAGGCTTCCGGATATTTCGTTACCCCCGAATGCAAGGTTGATCGCTTCTTTAGTGGGATGAAGCCTAGCTTACGGAAAGCATTAGCAATCCGTGACTTCGACAGCTATGGGGAAATTGTCTGATGTGCCCTCAAGGTTGAAATGGAGATCGGGGAATCACAGGGGTATCATAGGGACAAGAAGAGTAAGGTGGACTTCAATGATGCTGGTCTGATAGATAAATCTAATGGTGCTAAGAAGATCCAGCACCCCACTTTCGAAAAGTGCGGAAAGAGGCCCCTTGGAAATTGACTTAAGGGGACGAGAAAATGCTTCAGGTGTGGAAGAGAAGGGAACCTAGCTATTAAATGTTGGCAAGAAGGACCCGAAGCTGCGACAGAGGATATGAATGCTTCATTCGAACCTCAACACGTTGTTCAATGCTACAAATGCAAAGAACTGGGTCATTTTACAAATCAGTGCACTAATCCAAGGGTTATCGGAGGCAACCAACAACCTCCAAGATAGAAAGGAAGAGATTTTTCCATCACTTCTATCAAAGTGAACCCCGACAATGAAGTGGTGACAGGTTAGCTAGTTATTCATTCAATAATAGTGAACATACTTTTTGATTCAGGTTCTACGCATTCTTTTATATTTTGAAAGTTTAGTAGAACAATCCCAACACCACCACAAATCATGGAATTAAATATGTCGGTGAGTACGGCAAATGGGGCAATCATTGCATCCCATGAATATAAGTCCTCCCCTATTATAATCTATTGATTTAATTTCCCAGCGAACCTCATCATACTCTCTCTGGTGGAATTTTATGCAATTCTTCACATGGATTGTCTTTCCTTATATAGAGCCAATATAAATTGTTGGGAGAGGGAAATCACACTCTATATGGAGAATCAACCCCCGATTCACTACAAGTGTCAGGAAGAATATGAATCTCCTTTAGCTCTATCATCTAAAGAATGGATATTACTGCCCTATGAGCACTCGTATCAGGCTCAGATGATTGAGTCCATAGAAGAAACTATCCTTTAAGAAATGCCTATTATGAGGAAATTTGCTGAAGTGTTTCCCGAGGAACTGCCTGGTCTTCCTCCAATAAGAGATGTCGAGTTCTCAATTGAACATATACCTAGGGCACTACCAATATCCAACACTCCATATAGAATGGTTGTTGTTGAGATTGAAGAGCTGAAGAAACAACTACAGGAGAATCTAGATAAAGGGTTTATACGCCCAAGTGCTTCACCATGGGGTGCACTAGTCCTCTTCGTCAAGATGAAGGATGGGTCAATGCGGCTTTGTATCAATTATCATGAACTTAAAAAATCACGATAAAGAACAAGTATCCTCTCCCAAGAATCGATGACTTGTTTGATCAGTTGCATGGAGCACAATACATCTCCAAGGTGGACTTGCGGTCGGGATATTATCAAGTAAGGGTGATAAAGGAAGATGCCCCCAAGACTGCTTTTCGTACAAGATACGTGCACTATGAATTCATAGTAATGCCTTTTGGAATCACCAATGCTCCAACAATATTCATGGACTTGATGAATAGATTCTTTAGAGATTACCTTAACAAATTTGTTGTAGTATTTATAGATAATATTCTAATACACTCCAAAACCAAGGGGGATCATGAGGAGAATTTAAGAACTGTACTAGATACTTTGTTCAAGGAGAATCTCTATGAAAAGTAAAACAAGTGTGAATTCTGGTTGAAGGAGGTCTCATTCTTGGGACATACCATCACAATCAATGGGATATCTGTGGACCCCTCCAAAACAGATGCAATTGAGGGATGGCCGAGGCCAACCTCAGTAACAGATATCTGTAGAATCTTGGGGTTAGCAAGATATTATCGATGATTTGTGAGAAATTTCTCACGATTTTCCAACCCTCATACCAAGATAATTTGAAAGGGAATAATTTTTCATAGAGTGATGAATGCGAAGAAAGCTTCAAGGAGTTGAAAAGGAGGCTTGTCACTGCACCCATGCTCACATTACCCACAAGTGGGGAACTTTTTGTGGTATTCAGTGATGCTTCAAAGAAGGGCTTAGGTTGTGTGCTAATGAAGAATGATAATGTGATATCCTATGCCACAAGGCAGTTAAAAATCCATGAGCGAAACTATCCAACGCATGATCTGGAGTTGGCGGCTGTGATCATTGCCTTGAAAATCTGGCGGCATTATCTCTATGGAGAGAAATGTGAGATATATAATGACCACAAGAGTCTTAAATATATATTCATATAGAAAGAGATTAATATGTGCCAGAGCAGATGGATAGAGCTCATCAAGGATTATGACTGTTCAATACATTACCACCCTGGGAAAGCGAACAAGGTGGCAAATTCCCTAAGTATAAAGGACCCATCAATTATATCAATGATGAGCATTGAGAAGGATCAAATCTTCTTAGACTTGATGAAGATGGACGTGGGAATCATAAAGAAGGGAACATAATCAATAATTTCACAAATTATTTCTCAATCATCTCTTTTGGAAAGGTTAATGGATGCTCAAAAGGATGATGTGGGAATTCAAGAAAAAGTGGAAGCTATCAAAAAAGGTAAATCCTCAGAGTTTAATGTTAATGAAGAAAGAATTGTGTGGTTTTGGAAAAGTCTATGTTTTCCATCAAGTCTGGAGCTGAAGAAGGAACTTTGGGATGATGCACATAGTTAAAATTTCTTTATTCACCTTCGGAGCACAATGATGTATCGAGATCTCCGAAAAACCTTTTGGTGGGATAATATGAAGAAGGAGATCAACGAATATACATCAAAGTGACTTGTGTGTCAGCAAGTGAAGGCAGAGAGGTAGAAGTCTAAGGGAATGATGCAACCATTTCCCATACAAGAATGGAAATAGGAGAACATCGCCATGGACTTTGTCACTGGACTTCTGAGGAAATCCAAAGGCAATAATGAAATCGGGGTTGTTATGGATCGGCTTACAAAGACTGCACACTTCATTGAAATTCGGGAGGATTTTTCATTGGATCAACTGGCACTGATATATATCAAGGAAGTGGTATGGTTTCATGATGTACCACTGTCTATTGTGTATGACCGATATCCAAGATTCACCTATATGTTTTGGAAGAGTTTTCAACATTGTCTAAATACTGAATTGAACTTCAGTACGACCTATCATCCTCAAAATGATTTCCAATTCGAGCGGACTATCCAAACACTTGAGTATATGTTGAGAGAGTTCTCAATGGACTTTAAAGGAGGATGGGGTCAACATCTTCCTCTAGTTGAGTTCTATTATAATAACAGTTTCCACTCGAGCATCCCAATGGAACCATATGAAGCCCTGTATGGGAAAAGGTGTAGAACCCTAGAATGTTGGGATGAGGTCGGTGAACGTAAGCTACTTGGACCAGTAATGGTTGAAGAAATGGTAGAGAAGGTGAAAACCATTCAGCAGCATATCAAGGCACCCTAGAGTCGACAGAAGAGTTATGCAGATAATCATCAACGAGAGCTTGAGTTTAAAGTTAGAGACATGGTTTTTATACGCATATCTCCATGGAAGAAGGTCATGAGGTTTGGAAAGAAAGGGATGTTATGTCCATGGTACATCGGCCCCTTTGAGATTCTTGATAATGTCGGGGTTGTGGCCTATCGACTAGCACTTACACCTACTATGGCCAATGTGCATGATGTCTTTCATGTATCTCTCTTATGTTAGTACATACCAGACCCTTCACATGTACTCTTTTCTAAGGTGGTACAATTAGAAGATGATCTTTCTTATGAGGATAAACCAGTGAAGATCATAGATCATAGAGAAAAATATCTATGAAATAAGACAATTCCCCTCATCAAGGTGTTATGGAGAAACCACAAGTTTGAAAAAGCGACTTGGGAATCGGAGGAAAATATGAAGCTGAGTTACCCAAATCTATTTTAGTGTGGGAAAAGGAAAAATTTCGAGGGCGAAATTTCTTAAGGGGGGAATGTTGTAACGACCCAAAGTTTCATTAATGGAAATCCCTCTTGATCTAATTAAGTGTATCTTTATGAAAAATGTTTTTATAATATGTAAATGTTTTTGGTTTTATGTAAAGAATGTTTAGCATTATTAATATAGTCGTTGAACAGTGACCACATGATTAGTATAAATATAGGACCTTAACAAATCCAATTTACTTAGACAGAAGAAGCGATGGCCTCATCCAGTAGAATTTCTCCATACAAAGACAATTTGTCGGAGCTCGGAAAAGAGGTGGCATCCTTGGTCTTTGCTCTTGACCAAGCCCAAGCTGAGCTTCATCATGTCAAGCTCGAATGTGACCGTCTACGGGAAAAGTGGAAGTTGATTGAAATTACCACTCGAGTGATGTTATCTGAGCCACCCCAAGAGTCTGTCACCATTGCACACCATACCCTTAGGTCTTATGTGGATGTTTTAAGGGGTTATATAACAAATAAGTAGTATTATCTTCATGTAAATTATTTCTGTATATAATAATGAACATAATTTCAAGTAATTTTTTATACATTGTAAATATTTTTTAAAGTACAAATGGTGTTTTTAGTTATTACTTAATTAAGAAATCTATTTTATTAAATTAAGGTATTTTTGAATTAAATAATATTTTAATATAATAATAATAATAATAATACATTAATTTTATTTAAATATAAATGATCTTATAATTTTATGAATGAAATATTTTTTTTATTAAGGTTTGAAAGCCATTTCTGTCAAAACCCATGAATTTTCAATAAATTTCGGTTTTTATTTTAAAAGTGAAAATTAACATATTTAGAAAAAAATTTAGATAAAATAAATGTCATTTATAGAATCAGGACGTTGAAATTATTCAACGATTAATGTTTCATTATTTTCTGAGAAAGTCAAATTTTTGGGTAAAAATTAAATACCGTTTAAATATATAATGTGTTTTATGACATCATAATGACCCAATAGTGATGTAATAAAATACTATAATCTTTATGTTCGGCCAATATATGTTTTACCATTAAAATAATGTGATTTTTGGTTTGTTTGACTTACTTTTCAAAGCATTAAAGGACCCCACAATACATATTCAACACTTTGCCCTTTTAAATTAATTTCAATGAGAGCGTGTCTCACCTCCACATAAGCAACCCAAATATTTTAAGATGTTCGGACTATAGACTTATAAAATAATTTTTTAATCTTCCCTTTACCAAAAACCATGGGCAAAAACCATGGGATGGTTTGTGATTTGTATTAATTTAATGTAAGGGGACCCAAACCTAAATAATAAAGAATTCCCTCACCTTTCCTATATAAACCCTCCCAAGCTCCCACTTCCTACTCACTCAAAGCCCTTGTAGTTCGTCCAAAATCTTCCCAAATCTCTCTAGAATCCTCCCAAGGTGCCCCAAGCTCCCAAGAATCCTCTCACAAGCCTCTCTCTAGCCTATGGAAGCACACTTCCAAGTAAGGGTTTTTTCTTCCTTTCTCATTTTTTTCAATTTTCTATAAGTTGTATTTCCCTTTTAATTTCTATTATTAATGTTTGGGTATAGTTTCACACCTCCCCCATACTTCCCTCTTATTGTTTGAATGATGGTAGAACCCTTTCACTCTAATTAAATGCCTCCCATGTACACCTGTTACTATGCCGAAATTCCGAAAGGAACTTCTCTCTCTTCTTTTACATTCAAGCAAATAATTTTGTATAATGAATCTAAATTCCATTAGAATTGTTGGGAAATGTATCTATATGATCTCCTTCCTGTCCATTAAATGTAAATATGATGAAGAACCCCTTTCTCTCTCATCATCCTTTTTATGAATTCTTATGTCATGCCATTACGCTGCCGAAAATCGCACTGATTTTCTAAGCCAATGTCATTGTGTAGTGAATACAATGCCCATTTCTCCATCAATGGTATTCACCATTATGAACATTTGTTTATTGATTATAAAGTTTCATGTATGAATTCCACATTACATTATTGTGGAATAAATTATTATGTTTTATGAATCAATGTTTTATGATCCATGTGGCACACTTATGCATGAAATGAAATGTTTAAGAAGGGTGTGCCCTTATAGTGCTCCAATGCATTGGGTAAAGTATAGTATCATGATACACATGTGAAATGAGTGTTGACTCATGCTAATTCATGTGCAACGAGGGTTTATTCATCCTTTATGTGAAATGATGGTTTACTCATGCTCTATATGCAATGAGCCTTGGCTCATGCTAATTCCATGATAAGTGTTGTTGACACATCTCCATGTTATGATTATCATGCTTTATCATTCCATAATGTTCATGTTTCTTTTATGCTATATTGATTATGCCTATTGTCTAACATGTATTGTACTCCTCATGTTATTCCATGTGTACTCCCTTACTAGGCTTTATAGCTCACTCTTTTCTTATGCATGTCCTCAAGTTATACCATGAAAAGCTAAGTACGAAGGAATGTATTGGTCATGAAAAGGATGTTTTCAATAAAGAATTTGTATTTCATGTTTTACGTTTTTATGTAATGATCGTAATCCCCAAAGACACTAAACGTCTCGATCTTCTTTATTATATCAAGTAAAGTTTTATGCAATAAATCATGTTTAAGTTGTAAAAAAAACAAGGTTGTCATATACACATAAAAATGACCCATGGATCATTCTCCTAATGTTTCAACACAATATGAATGAATTTGGTCAGTTTTCTGTTCGTCAGTAGTTGTTTTCACATAAATTTATAACCATTCTAAACAAAATAGTGAAACATTGAGTGATACCGGACACATTGTTCCTCGTATTGAGGTGGGTTTGACTTGTACACATCACAAATGACCCATGTATCGTTCTATGAAAGTATCACCAAAATATGAATGCGTTTGGTCAGTTTTTTGTACATCAGTTTTTTTTTCAATTAAAATTCTGTCCATTTTAAATAAAAGAGTGACACTTTGAGTGATACCGGCCACACCATGCCTCGTATTGAGGAAAGGTTGACTCGTACATGTCACAATGACCCATGGTTCATTCTCTTAATGTGTCAACACAATATGAATTATTTTTGTCATTTTTCCGCATGGTTGTTGTTTTTTCACTTAAAAATTAGTCAATTTTAAACAAAAGAGTGACACATTGAGTGATATGGTCCACACCGTGCCTCAGATAGAGGCGGGGATGACTCTTACAAGTCACAGATTACCCATAATAGTTCTGTTAATGTATCATGACAATATGAATGCATTTTTTCAGTTTTCTGTATGTCAGTTTTTGTTTTCTCTTAAAATTTTATGCATTTTAAACAAAAGATAGACACTTTGAGTGATACTACCCACACCGTGCCTCATATTGAGGAAGGGTTGACTCGTAAACATCACACATTATCAATTGATTGTTCTCCTAAAGTATAAATATAATCAGAATGTGTTTGTTCAGTTTTCTATACGTCAGTTTTAGTTTTAACTTAAAATTTTGTCCATTTTTAACAAAAGAGTGACACTTTGAGTGATACAGGCCACACCGTGCCTTAGATTGATGTAGAGTTTACTCGTACACGTAAAAAATTACACATGGATCATTCTCTTAATGTATCAAAACAATCAGGATGTGTTTAGTTAGATATGAATGTATTTTGTAGATTTTATAATTTTTTATCATCCAAAGGCCAATGAAAAGTGGTTCAACATTCTTGCAGGTTTCTGGGGCGTTTCATCTGTTAAAGTGAAAAACTGACCCATTGCAGAAAGGATATTTATTTTAATAACAATTAAAACTTTCCTATGAACATTTACACACAAAAATTTTACATCTTTTGATATACTTAACCCTTCTTAAAAATGGCTTCCAATTGTACACGTCCCCAAGTCAGATCTTCATGATATTTGTGTACATTCTTCCATCAGGTATGTTACCCATAATTTGTGAACAAATCTATATCATCTTGTGAATATGTGGATTTTTATCGTTAGAGTAGTAATACTAAAAATATAATTAATTAACTAATGAAAAATTAAAATGAAATAGTAGTTGTTTTTCAAAATACCTCTTTATGGCTGCTAGTTTGTTGATGGAAAACAATCTCTCTCATAAATTTACTAACATAATAACTGCAATCATTATCGTTTGATTGTATTGGACACTACAAAATGTTTTATCATTAGAAGAATATGTAACTTGTTTTCATATGTGTATGGATACTGTTATTTTATTATATATACACTAATATAAGTCCAGATGTTGTATTTTCTCCCCTAATTATGATTCTCCCCTATCATCATTCCCTGATTTAGACAATATTGATACACCGACATATCATAATATAATCCTCAGTAAAATATAATATAAATTATATAACTTGATGTTTAGACCTAAAACTCAAGAATGTAGTGTCTTATAGAATCACAAACTCCATCATGTGTGGTCTATTTGTTCGATATCCTTCCCTTGAATCTGGAAAATAAATATATGGAGTATCTAAGTTCACTAAAATTAGCAGCCAATGTTGCCTAAAAAATAGAATACGTAATAAAATAAGTGAAAATATAATTGATATTATTTAATCACATATTTTAAACCCTGAAAGGTTGGTATTAGTAAGAGTCTGGCATCCATAAACTTTCTTTCAAATGTTTTCACCAAGCCATTCATGTTTTCATCCTAATTTGATTGCTCAAATTTTCTTTGTTGTTTTGATGTGGTATGAGGACTAAACGGTCTGAATTTTGGCTCATGGGAAAATCCCTTCAACTGTTTTATATATATATGCCTTCCAATAATATAAAATTCATTTATTTATAATTACCACATTATATCAGCTTTTATAAAACCAATTCATGAAATTTTACCTCAAATATAAATTTACAACTATGATGCCTAGACAACCATAGTTAAAGATCTCATTTATATTTTCAGGTGTAACGAAATCATGAATTTCATCACTATATATATTATTTTCAAAAACAACAATATGACTACTACCATTTTTAACTTTGTATCCACATGAGTATTCAGTGCTAGTAAATTTGGATATAGAACATGTGGTGTTATTATGCTTTCAGTATCACTTTAGGATCGGTTAGTCAATCCTATAGATTCTTTTGAGCTGACGTTTCTAGTCCCACACTTATCCTTCTCCATATATGATAACATTCATTGGTTCAGAAGTTTTTTTTCATTATTTTATAAATTATTATCTTGAATATAATAGATATAAATTCCTATTTGTCCACATGTTCTCTTACAAGTTGTGGAAGCCATGAAATAAATGTCCCAAAATACATTTTGATTGTATGAATATCATCATCATCAAGGGGAATATGAAGCTCTGAATTTGGCTCATGAGATACAATAATCATCACTTTTAGATGATATTTTGGATGGTATCTATTATGCAGCTTATCCTTTGAGATGTTGAATAAAGTAGTCCTTGCTACAAGGTGATAGGTGGGTGCTGACAGATTTAAATCACAGTCAATATCACCTTGTAGAAGTTTAGTACAGGAAAAGAATCAGGGATTTTATGATTCCCAATGTATGGGAGGAATTATTAGAATATTGATTACCATGCCTAAGATATCTCTTTGAGGGAAATGGCTCACCTCATAGCCGGTGGGGGTGGGGTGGGATATTCACACATTGGTTTTTCCTGAGTTGTGTATTCTCCTTGAATCTAACCCATAATAGTAGCTATCAACTCTCCCTTCCATTTAAATAATACTTCAAGGGTTGTTAGTATTTTTCTCATTCATTTCATTTCTTCATCCCTATCATTCGTTAGTTTTTTTCTCAAAATATACTTGAGGTGTCACCCCAAACCCCGAACCTCTAACACAACAATATTTTTCTAGCTGCATCAATGCTATCGATAATAGTTCTGTATCTATTATAGGAGTAGTTTATTTTTATGACGATCATATATAAGAAAATAAGTAATTATTATTATGTACTTGAAATTAAAAACAACACTTTTTATCATGTAATTATTACACATATTTCCCAAACATTGTGTCTGTTTTCATCTACCTGCATTCCTTCCTTATTCACATGTGCCTCCATCCATAGCAAATGACATGGGATGGAAGTTCCTTCGGATATAGACTCATCAATATACATATACATATAGAATGAAAATTCTGATGTTGTTTCTTGGATCCTACGAATATTTATATAAAATTAAAATACATTCCATTTTCTTTTCTAGTGAAGCATACCCCATCCTTGCTTTACGATAGGGGTATGTTGGTTTCGATGCACGTTCCTTATTATTAGTACAGATTTTCTATTTCATTAATGAAATATTGACAGTCAATATGATGAATACACATATCCTAAAATAATATATTATCATCCAAAATTTACCTGAAACGTCTCATCACCACGGTGGCCAATAAATGAATCCCATGCTTCTTGGGATATCTGGTGAGTGTAGATAAGGGTTCGATGCGGGTTCATATTACCTATGGAATATTTCAAGTGACATATTGATAGAATTGTGTGAAAATATTGATGAATCCTTCCTACAAGCCATATTACATAATTCTTTTGTGAATCATCTTCTATAAATGTACCCTACAAGAGATTTAGAAGAGTAATACATTGTTTCATTATTTTATTTAATATTATATTAAAGAAATAATATCATAATGTTACTGTAATTTTTTCCCAGAACATAGCCTTCATCCCAGAAACTACACAGTTCCATAAATCAATGTCAATCGGAATGCGTTTCCGAGTAACATTTCAAATGTAACTACTAATCATATCCTTGTTGGGTTCCACATGTTGTCCTCGTGCATTCCATACAACATAAAATTTTATTCTTTTTCCTTTCACCTTAAGAACATTGGTTAACACCATCAAACTACGACAAACATGTGTTTTCTGCGACGTCAGTCCTTCGTCCCCAACCATTTCATCATTATCAACATCATCAATACATTCATTTGAAATGGTAGCATTGAATTGTGATGATGGTTGTTGAACCTCAACACTAGGAGAAACAATGGGTTCAGAAACATGTTGTTGCTCAGAACAATGAGGGGTTGCCATAGGAGCTTCTTGAGACATTTGTTCAGCCTCAAGGTTAGGAGTACCAGAACATCCAGAATTCATTATCTGAAAAAGTGTTTGAACCGTTAATTTCGATTAAATACCCTAGGTTTATCAAAAATTAATAAGTAATATCATAGTTTTTTACCCCAATTAAGATAATAAATAGAAAATTATGGTTATTGAACATAAATTCTATCATGAACATCTAAAGGAATGCAATAAAGCTCCCTCACCATCCATAAACTCGTACATAGAACAGCACTTCAAATCTCTATGAGATCTTATTACTTGGAACACAGCATTTTAATTTCACTCTAGTTCACTAAAAAAAGTGATTTATGTGACACCTTAGCACAAAAAAAAGTGCCTAAAAAACACAATTAAAAGGACCCCATCTACAACACCTATATAGTAACCACTATAGGATTCACTGACTTTCCTAATTGTTTTTGGATTTCCTATCAAGAACATATCTCGATGGGGGAATTGATCTTCTTACTTTCAAGTAAAAATTCTTACTAAACATCACTAACAAGGGGATATAAAATTTTTTACCATGTACATAGAACCTAATTTAAAAAATATGGAAAAATAGTTTCTTGTACTTATTTCTAATAGTATCATAAGAAAAGTATAACCAACATAGATCGTACCTCTAAACACTCTGGAAGCCTCCTGGTAAAATGACTCTATTGACTACAAAAATCCAAGATTATATCCACTAACATCCCAATATATGAGTGATCTACATAGGGGTAGTATTAGTTTAATCAAAAAATGTTTCATCCACCTAATGTTGCCCCCCCCCCAATCTCCTCCATCAATTTAGTGCTGTACAGACTTCCTTTCTCTAATTACTTCCTCTGCCTAGGCTATTCGTTGAATACCTCTCTGACTGGAGCATGAATGTTAAGAAAATGAAATGTGATATATCAATACCCATCACAATCATATTAAATTCCATAGAGTAATGGGATATCCTTAAGGTACATATGAATGATAGTGCCTCCTGAGATGAGAGTTGCATCACACACCTACTGTGGGTGGGAGCTGCTAACCTTGAATCCCTGAAGAACACTACCTTAAAAGACTATGAAATGAACTCAAACCATAGGAACAATCATAGAACTCTAATATAGAAATCCAAAGAAAAGTTTTACATGTTTAATTCCCCCAAACCACTAGTTTTTAGCCTATAAATTAAATAGAATAAATTAATGGATTTAATAAAAAGAGATGAAATACAGTCCAAAAAATAGGAAATAATGTATGACCTACATAGAATGATGGGATAGATGATAATTCACCATTGTTATACACCTCACGCTGTGTATCCCAAACTAATCTCAATATTATCCTAGTCCACTAATTTTTCTATTTAAATTTACATCGTATGTATAAGACAAGACATGTATGGGAAGATCCCTTGTAGGGATGAGTATTAAAATACCCAATAGAACACCCCAACACAATATACATGAAGCATTGAGAGTATTCCTATCACTAAACACTGGTATTCCAAACAAGATATGAGACATAATGATAACCAAGGATATCCCAAATATATTTTTAAATGAGTCGATGAAAAAAATGTCTCAACCACTTCTAGTTGTAGATCCTCTAACGGTTTCAAGGTAACACTCCTCTGAGGGGAAATGCTACCCAAGAAATAATTCCAATGATGACACGTATCCTAGAGGTCACATTAATCAGTTCTATCCATGAAGAATCACATAGTAAACTAAGAGTGTTCACTATTGATATACACTCCATCAAACTAATACACCATATGAAATATCAACTCATGATATAAATATAGGGGGACAATGCCCAAGGATTGATGGGGGGATACTATAGTATACTACAATAATCCTCCATGATAGTGTATAGACACTTGTGTAAGTGTTGGTCATTCCAATTCAACAAACCCAACATAGGGAAAACACATTGGAAATAAGTTTGCTTCAAGCCCCTCCGAGGGATACAAGCTCCTAGCCTCTAAGTGACCTATGGTCCATTGCTCAGGATCATATTCCATACTAACTCCCTTAATATTTAATTGAGACCACTCAATATAGAATATGTATATGGAAAACTGAGAAGGATCATCTGAGATACACCCTCCATTAGACAAATACACCATCTAAAATATCAGATCTCTATACAAATAGAGGGGGTTAATTCCTAAGCCTTTCTGGGGGACAATAGACCCTACATGAAACATCCTCCAATATGGGGGATCAATGCACACATAAGTGTTAGTGATTGTAATTTACAAACCCAATATAGGGACAACATTAATGAGGGGTATGAGTTCCAATGAATTAGACCTAATTACATAATAACCCTCATATAAGTGGACTAAGACAACTCAATAAATAAAAATGGATCTCACAAACACAACCCTAGTTATTTAGAAGATATAGAAGGGCCAATATCCATCAAAGATTCCATGAAGTTGTATCAAGACCTGATAGGAATGGAATAATGGAAAAAAATCCACAAATAATAGTCCATGGATGCTCAAAAATCTCACAAAAAAATTTAAATATAGGAAATAGAGCTAAAAATTATCCTCAAAGGTGGGTCATGATGTGTCCCTTGGGGTATACAGTGTGTCTAAAAAAGACTAGCACTTCCCATGTCTCATTATCAAATGGAGTGATCTTTGATTCCATCTACGGAATTAGAAATGAATATTCACCAATTATTCATTGAATCAATGGCCAAATGATAATTGAAACGATGAACCCATGTAAATTATGGGAGAAATTAACAAAAAAAATCTCAAAGATAAGTGGGACCCTTACTGAGAGTAGATCACACTAGAAATGTACAGAGAGAAGAAGCATTAAGTAGTCAGGGAGCCATTTGCGCTATGTTCGGTGGGGAAGGCGTGACCGCTAGAGGGTGAGGGGTACAGGAGGAGCCGACCACCATTGAGAAATAGAGGACTAGGGTTCGCATGGAGTAGGGTTCAGTGGGGAGTAGGAGAAGTAGGTTACGTAGGGAGTAGGACGCGCAGAAGGGGATCGAGTGGGAGAATAAGGAGTACATATAGTTGCAGAGTAGGGCTAGCAGCGGAGGACCAGAAAAGAGACAATCAAGGGAGGGGAGTTTTCACTAGGGTACTGTACCGCGAGATCTTGAGGGTGCGATAAATAGATGATATTGTGCACCTGATTTTATAAAATATGGGACTATGGTTTTATCAGCGCTAAAATGTTCTGATATAGAATCCCTTTATCAGAGCTATGATTTTAGCGCTCATAATGTGTCCTTTTATCAGCTCCTTTTTAGCCCTGATTAGGGGCTTCATTATTATCACTAGAATAGAACAGATAAAGGGAGATGTTATAAACGCTTTTAATTAGCATGAAAAATATTGACCTTTATCTGTGCTTTTTCTTAGAGCAGATAAAAGGTGGCGCTTCCCTTTCCCATTTTTGTACTACTGCATCTAGTGAGGGAGGCTCCTTCCAAAAGAGCGCCTTCCTAAAAAATTTATTCAAGAAAGCACTTTATTAAATAACACATTTTTCTCATCCCATAATAATCCCAGATCAATGAATATTACCCCCTTTTCCACTCCTTCCTCTAGGTCGCAACGTCAATTCCAGGGGTGATTTTTCAATTTTTTCGTATGTCCGCCAATTTTAACTCTTATCATGTAGACGCAACCCAAAATCTAGCTACTAATTTTCAATATTTGAATCTAGACTCAATTTACTAGAATCAAGATCTTAGATCTATGATTCATAGAACAATCAACGATTGTGAAGCCTTCCATGAATCTAGAATGCCACAAAACAGTCAGGTCTTCTGGGTAGCTTACCATCCTATACGAACCATTACACGAAGGTCACACATCTTCTGTGAAACCCCAATTGCTAAATGGTTCACAAATCCCTATTCACGAACTATCCTTTCCTGAAACTATTCTCAAATTTCTTTTCACAACCTTATGTATTTTGTTAATTAGTTGAATAAAAAAATTTAAATTACAATGCAATTGTAATATTTTTAATAGAAAAATATTTTCCTATAATATTTTGTGTCAATATATATATATATATATATATTTATATATTGTCTAAAATGGATTACTAAATTAATTTTTAATATTTAACTAATATTGTAATGTCATTTATTAAATAAATATATATTAATATATAATTTCATTTTTATTAATACATTATAATATATTAATATATTAGTATGTTATTCTATTAATATATTATAGTGCTGTAATTTAATGAAGAGAAGAATCAAAAAAATTAAAGGAATAATATATTATTAATATATGATTATATTTTAATTTATATATTTATTAATACAATGTAGAAAATATATACTTTTTCTAATTAATTAGTAATTTTTGAATAAATAGATTATTGAGTTGGTAAAAGTATATATTATTTACATTGTTAATAGTATGTTAATAATTTTTTGATAGCTAAGTTAACAGTTTTGTAAATAATTTCAATAGTTAAAAAATTAGTTCAAATAATTCAATTTCATAATTGATTATATATAAAATAATAATTTTTAAAAAATGAATATGAATATTAATTTTATTGTTAATTTCAATTTTTTATTCATATGTAACTTCATTTTGTTAATTATTTCATTATATATATATATATATTATT